>CM035845.1:2927103-4161859 GCA_020510985.1 Pholidichthys leucotaenia
TAGCAGCAGACTACATCATCCCAGGTGCACAACCGAGAGGTTTCGTAGGTCCTTCCTACCAACGGCTGTCAGACTGTACAACCTAAGCAGGGCTGCTCGCAGAGATAGCAAAAAGACGTAACAAACTAATAGTTTTTTTTGAATGCAAAAGATGCAATAGACTTACACAATGGTCCCCTCCGGCATACAACTAGGAACATACCGGTCGCTATGGAGGGTGAGAATATGTATGGGCACATAATCATACCATGTAGGATAACTAAATAGACGGTTATGCTGTTTCATCCCACCTAGCAACAATGCTCTGCACTGTGTGTGTTTATATATTTACATATTTATTCCATCTTGCTACAATGCTCTGCACTGGGTGTGTTTATATTTATATATCTATATATTTATTCCATCTAGCTACAATGCTCAGCACTGGGTGTGTTTATATTTATATATCTATATATTTATTCCATCTAGCTACAATGCTCCGCACTGTGTTTTTATATATCTACATATTATTCCATCTAGCTACATTGCTCCGCACTGTGTGTGTTTATATACAGTACTTGCATATTTATTCCACCTAGCTGCAATGCTCCGTACTGTGGGTGTTTATATATTTACATATTTATTCCATCCAGCTACAATGCTCTGCACTGTGTGTCTGTGTGTGTGTGTATATATATTTTATAGTAATATGTACATATGTATATTAGCTGCTCTTGCTTGCTTGTTTTTTTTTCTTGCCTTCTGATTGTTGCTCTGAGTGTTGCTATCCCTGTGCTGTTGCAATCCTGGAATTTCCCCGTTGTGGGACTAATAAAGGCTTATCTTATCTTATCTTATCTTAATGGAGAAAGGTGAGGGAAGCCAAACAAACAAAGATGTGCCTTTCGCCCCCCACCGTGCCAGGTTCACACCTGAAGATGCAGGGGTGCAAATGTATTGTACCAAGACCTGCTCTGTGACATGTGTGTCAATGTTATGTTGATGTGTGTAAATGTCTTGCAGTCTGAATGTTAATGTGTCTACCCTGTGAGCCGGAGGCGGGAATTAAAGTGTATAAAGGAGTTCGCTCAGGCACTCAGGATTCAGAGTATTTTCTGTACTTGATGATGGAAGGTGAATAAAGTTTGTGTGTTGTCTAGCTCACTGCCTCATCTGCTTTCATCTTCCACATTATTAGAGTTCTTTTCCTTCTTCTGCCGTTTTTCAGTTCCTATCTCCTCTCACAGCTTTGAGCAAACACCCACAAAATGGCTATCAAAACGTGTGGCTCGATCTGGAGATTTATGCTTGTATTTTTATTTCAGCATTTTTGCTCGGTGTCTGAAATATTAACAGAAAACTGTGTTTTACAAGCCCAGCTAGGAAGAGCCTCTCCCCCTTTAGGCTTCTTACTGAAAATCAGAACCGCTGGGAGTTCCAGGCTGAAAATTTGGATTTATCGTTCTAATATCAAGCCCATTAAGCCCTAAAAATTTCAGCCTCCGAGATATATGGAAGTATCGGAGGGGAACTGTTGAATGAATGAGCAGCCTTCAGATTTCCTTCGTCTTTTACAAGCCCAACTAGGGAGAGCCTCTCCCCCTATAGGCTTCTAACTGAAAATCGGAACTGCTGGGAGTTCTGGGCTTTCCAGCTCATTGTGCCCAATGCAAAGCATTGGAAACACTATATTACTATCTCAAAATTAATTCCCAAATAATACGCAGTTTAGATTGCTTTGAAGTGCCCAGATTTAAACACACATATAACATGGTATTATCTACATTCAAATCAACAATTTTATTATTACAGTAGGTCCTAAAACTTAAAGTCACGATCAGCGGGCAGCAGGGGCACACTATCAAAATTTCCGAGGGAATTTTCTAGTTTGTTTTCATTGTTCTGCAAAACACCTTGGGTTGCACGTGTTATATCAGTCAACTGAACTGAACAGATGAGTTTGTGGCACATACTGTACTTACTGAATAATTTTTAAAATGTTTAAAACCCCTGAAGAGCAGTTTTGTTCAATATTTGGCCCAAAATGAAGCCACCATACATTAGAGCCTTAAATGAAGGTGAAAACAGGAAAAGAATAAAAGTAGAATTTGGGTCTCAATGTCAACTGAGGCTCTTTTGCAGGAAAATAAAGTACATGACAAAAAAGTACAAGTTTATTAAAAATGATGCTACTTTGCATAGAGAAAATGTCAAATTTTTAAAGAAAAACTCAAAAATGTATGAGGAAAAATAAGGGTGAAAAAAACCAAGATTGTGAGATAAAAGTTGCAAAAAAGAAAATTAAAAATTTTCAACTTTGCAACAAAATTCACAACTTTATCAGAAAATGTTACAAATCAAAATGAATTTCTCCTTCAACTGAAAAACCTCAAATGTAGGAGACAAAAATCAGAAAATTATTATAATAAAACTAGAAAAGCACTCAAGAGAGCGCATACCTCCGCCAAGGCTCCTTCAGTCTCTCATGGATCACCTCCAAAATGTAATGGGTTTGGGTGAAGGCCTAGAGCCACTTGTGGTGAAAATTGCATCAAAGTCTGTCCATTAGTTTTGGAGTATTGTGGCTGACACACTGTGAGAAGATAAGAGCCTTGGCTGAGGTATGCATTCTCAGATCATCACCAAAATATAATGGGTTCCTCTCTAGGCCAAGAACCACCTCTGGTGAAAATTTCATCCAAATCCATCCAGTAGTTTTTGTGTAATCCTGCTGCACAAATACAAACAAAGCCCTTGGTGGAGGTATGCACTCTCAGATCATCACCAAAATCTAATCATCTGTTCCCCGTGCCATGACACACCTTTCCTGAAAATTTTGTCAAAATCCATTCATAACTTTTTGAGTTATGTTGGTAACAGACAGACAGACAAACCCTGGTAAAAACATGAGCTCCTTGGTGGAGGTAATAATGAAGATTGACCAATGACACAAGCAATTTCAAATTTAAGGGCCAGATTTTGTTAATTTTCAAGAAAAACAAATATATAAAGAAACAGTTTATGGCAGAAAAAGCTGCATATTTAGGAGGGAATCTCTCCAGTAACCAGAACTGAAAGGCCAGTTTATTCTAACAAACTTAATGTTTTTAAAGCAGCAATATGTAACTGTCTTGTTCCTGGTAGAACACTGGAAAGACTACAATTATGGCAACTATGACCTGAGTCCCAATCACAGGGTGCTTAGTTGTTGTGTCTAAAGCTGTGTCCTGTGACTGGCTGCTGGGACTGTAGTCTTTTCAGTGTTCCTACCAAGAACAGAGCTGTTGCAGGTAAAGTGGGCCACTCAGGCTATGGGGGAAGTGACGTTCACCTGGTCAAAGGCTGATGTGCCATCACAATCATTTTGGAAACATTAGTTTAAAGTGAAAATCTTGCATAATGTTGCTTTAAAAATCAGAAAAGCCTGACAAAAACAGTCCATGTTGTCACAAATCTCCAGTGTATAAATGTCATTTCCAGCTCTGACCAGTTCAATCTTGCTGGTCCTCCACAGTCCAGGAATGTCTCTGAACTGTTTGAACATCCCAATCAGGTTGACCATGATGATGGCAGCCAGTGCCGTCTGGGAGGAGAAGAGAAGAAGAAACGAGTGAGTGGATGAGTTCAAGTTAAGTGCACTTCCTGTCTGCATCATTCACCATTTACAGCACCGCTTAAGTGTAAAAATAAAATAATAATACAATTATAATCTATCACAATTTCAGACACATCTTGCAACTTCACTCACCTGAGGCAGCGGCTCAAAGATGTAACCGATGGCAACCACCACCAGCAGCACCACGAGAGACGCCAGCAGCCCTGCGATCTGATCAGAGGCAGTTTACTACAGCAGTGATTACACTTATCTAAACTGGCTGGGTGAAACCATGATTAGTGTGAGTGTTGACAAAGTTACTCACTGCGTGTGTGTGTGTGTGTTACCTGCGTCTTCCCTCCTGTGCTCTCCTGCACCAGACTCCTTGACATGGATGATGTGACGGTGAAGGTGTGGAAGAAAGAGCTGATGAAGTTACACAGACCCAGGGCGATCAGCTCCTGAGGCAGCATGAGGAAAAACAGAAGATTAAGGACAAGGAGCGGGACTGTCAATGTGAATCTTACTGAAGGGCCAACAAGAAGGTCATGAATAAAGTCATGGGCTGAGCATTCATTTTATTAGCCTTTTTTCCTCACTGAAAACAATACAGCCTACTGTATCTACAGTGGGGCAAAAAAGTATTTAGTCAGCCACCAATTGTGCACATTCTCCCACTTAAAAGATGAGAGAGGTCTCCAATCTTCATCACAGGTATACCTCAACTATGAGAGACAAAATGAGAAAAAAAAAATCCAGAAAATCACATCGTCTGATTTTTAAAGAATGTATTTGCAAATTATGGTGGAAAATAAGTATTTGGTCAATAACAAAAGTTCATCTCAATACTTTGTTATATACCCTTTGTTGGCAATGACAGAGGTCAAACGTTTTCTGTAAGTCTTCACAAGGTTTTCACACACTGTTGCTGGTATTTTGGCCCATTCCTCCATGCAGATCTCCTCTAGAGCAGTGATGTTTTGGGGCTGTCGCTGGGCAACACGGACTTTCAACTCCCTCCAAAGATTTTCTATGGGGTTGAGATCTGGAGACTGGCTAGGCCACTCCAGGACCTTGAAATGCTTCTTACGAAGCCACTCCTTCATTGCCCGGGCGGTGTGTTTGGGATCATTGTCATGCTGAAAGACCCAGCCACATTTCATCTTCAATGCCCTTGCTGATGGAAGGAGGTTTTCACTCAAAATCTCACGATACATGGCCCCATTCATTCTTTCCTTTACACGGATCAGTCGTCCTGGTCCCTTTGCAGAAAAACAGCCCCAAAGTATGATGTTTCCACCCCCATGCTTCACAGTAGGTATGGTGTTCTTTGCATTCTTTCTTCTCCAAACATGACAAGTTGAGTTTTTACCAAAAAGTTCTATTTTGGTTTCATCTGACCATATGGCATTCTCCCTATCCTCTTCTGGATCATCCAAATGCTCTCTAGCAAACTTCAGACGGGCCTGGACATGTACTGACTTAAGCAGGGGGACACGTCTGGTACTGCAGGATTTGAGTCCCTGGCGGCGTAGTGAGTTACTGATGGTAGCCTTTGTTACTTTGGTCCCAGCTCTCTGCAGGTCATTCACTAGGTCCCCCCATGTGATTCTGGGATTTTTGCTCACCGTTCTCGTGATCATTTTGACCCCACGGGGTGAGATCTTGCGTGGAGCCCCAGATGGAGGGAGATTATCAGTGGTGTTGTATGTCTTCCATTTTCTAATAATTGCTCCCACAGTTGATTTCTTCACACCAAGCTGCTTACCTATTGCAAATTCAGTCTTCCCAGCCTGGTGCAGGTCTACAATTTTGTTTCTGGTGTCCTTTGACAGCTCTTTGGTCTTGGCCATAGTGGAGTTTGGAGTCTGACTGTTTGAGGTTGTGGACAGGTGTCTTTTATATTGATAACAAGTTCAAACAGGTGCCATTAATACAGGTAACGAGTGGAGGACAGAGGAGCCTCTTAAAGAAGAAGTTACAGGTCTGTGAGAGCCAGAAATCTTGCTTGTTTGTAGGTGACCAAATACTTATTTTCCACCATAATTTGCAAATAAATTCTTTAAAAATCAGACAATGTGATTTTCTGGATTTTTTTTTTCTCATTTTGTCTCTCATAGTTGAGGTATACCTATGATGAAAATTGGAGACCTCTCTCATCTTTTAAGTGGGAGAACTTGCACAATTGGTGGCTGACTAAATACTTTTTTGCCCCACTGTAGCAGGCATGCAGAAAGTTTTTCAAATTGTGAGTGCAACAGATCCTATAGGCCCTTAGAATAGAGGGTTAGTACTAGTCAAGCACTTTGAATGGTCTTTGAGACTAGAAAAAGTGCTATATAAGTACAGGTCCTTATCCCTTATTACAAAGGTATGGTGGCAGGGGGCCAAACAAGACTGGGCCAAGCTGTTACGCATTTAGGAGGTGCAACTTTATGAAGCTGGAGAAAAAAGTCACAGAGTTACAAGAAATTTAGTAGGAAAGAGACAAAATGTAGTGCAGGGCCATATCTGGGCCTTGTTTGTGACATCTGTAATGTAGCGACGGAGTAGCTAAAAGAAGCCCTAGAAAACACTCACTTAACAGATATCCTTATTCATGACACACTAGAGATCATTGTTGTTTTTGTTAATTACTAACACAGGGCTGTTTAGCCCACAACCACCAGATCCCTGTAATGTTGACAGAAGCATTTTTAATAAACTCCCACACTATGAGAGAAGAAAATTACACATCTATGGGGAGGAAAAACAATGTTCTCAAATTTGGGGAAAATGTGGAGCAAAATTTAACAGAAAAAAATTACAAAATTCACAAAAGAACTCTCAAGATTTATGGAAAAATATAACAATTATGAATATTATTAATTATTAAAAATATAAAATAATTAAAATTAAATAAAAATATACAAACAAAAATAACTCAAATTAATTAATTAAATAAACAGTAAAATATTAAAATAATTGAAACACATTTTTTGCAGAAAAACTTGTTGGCCCTGCAATGGGATAGATACTGGGATAGGCTCCAGCCCCCCCCCCCCCCGAAAAGGAATAAGCTGTTGAAAATGAATGAATGGAAAAATTAAATCAAAATTAAAATTATTAAAAAGTATAACAATCACAAATCTGAGAGAAAATGTGTAAATTATGGGGGGGGGGGGGGAAAGACACATCTTCCCAAAAGAATTTTCAAAAATAAGAATTGCACATCTAAAAGGAAAAGGTTTTACAAATTTATGAAAAAAGTGTGCAAATTTGTGACAAAAAAGGCTGCACACTTGCTTACTTCTCAAAAGACGAGTGCGTAAAATTATCTGGAAAAAAAAAGTTGGAAATGTAAAAGGAAAGGGAGCTGCAAATTTACCCAAATGTTTAAGATAAGACGAGCTTTTTTTAGTCCTACAATGGAGAAATTACAGGATTGCAGCAGCAAAGGAACAGTAGCACTCAGAGCAATAATAAATAAGATAAGATAAGAAGAGGTTAGCCAAAGCAGTAAAAAAATATACATATGTACATAGTTATATAAACAGTACAGGAGCATTGCAGCTAGATGGTAAAAGCATTACATAAAAGCATTACAGTTACATTACCGGCAATACATACAGCGGGGAAAGCTAAGTATTGAACACATCAACATTTTTCTCCAACATATTTCTGATGGAGCAATGACCTGAGATTTTTACCAGATATCAGTAACAACCCAAGTAATCGATACATACAAAGAAATCAAGACAACTGTGTTCACAAAGGTTATATTTAATAAAGTGGAATGACACAGGGAACACAGGGAACACAAGAAGAAAAAGATTTAAAAAGGCATAGAAAACCAAGAAACCAGCTGAAATCCACCAGAATTTAGGAAGCTAGCCCATCCCCCATCAGTGCAAATTAATTTCAGCGATTAAGTCCTGACTGATAACCTTTAAAAAGGTCTGTGAATATCAAATTGTCACACCACAAAGAACTCATGATGGGTAGAAGCAAAGAGCTCTCTCTAGACCATTGCAACCTTATTGTTGCAAAACATAATGATGGCATTGGTTACTGGTGCATTCGAAACTGCTGAATGTTCCAATGAGCACTGTTGGAACCATCATTCGGAAGTGAAAAGAACATCATTTTACCATAAACTGGCCACGACCAGGAGCTCCTCGCAAGATTTCTGACAGAGGAGTCAAAAGAATTATCAGAAGAGTTATCCAAGAGCCAAAAACCACCTGTGGAGAGCTCCAGAAAAACCTGGAGTTAGCAGGCATTGCCGTTTCAAAGAAAACAATAAGTAATGCACTCAACTGACATGGGTCTATGCCACTCACCTTGCAAGACCCCATTGCTGTAGAAAAACCATGCTGAAGCTCATTTAAAGTTTGCTGCACAACATTTGGGCAAGTCAGTAAAATACTGGGAGAAGGTAATCTGGTCAGATGAGACCAAAATTGAACTTTTTGGATGCCACAACACACAGCATGTTTGGAGGAGAAATGGCACTGCACATCAGCAAAAAAAAAATAAAAATACCATCCAACAGTGAAGTTTAGAGGTGGGAGCACCATGGTGTGAGGATGTTTTTCCAACACATGGTACAGGCAGACGTCATATAATTGAAGGAAAGATGAAAGGACAAATGTACAGAGACATCCTTGATAAGAACCTGTTGCCATCTGCCAAGATGCTGAAGATGAAATGAAGGTGGACATTTCAACAAGACAATGATCCCAAACACACAGCCAAGGAAACTCAACTGTCTCCAGAAAAGGAAAATAAAGCTGCTAGAATGGTCCAGTCAGTCACCTGACCTGAATCCAATTGAAAATCTATGGAACGAAGTGAAAATCGGAGTTCATAGAAGACACCCACGGAACCTTCAAGATTTGAAGACAGTTTGTGTGGAAGAATGGGCTAAAATCACTCCTGAGCAATGTCTGCACCTAGTTTCTCCATACAGGAGGCATCTGGAAGCTGTTTTTACCAACAAAGGCTTTTCTACTAAATATTAAATGAATTTTACCAAGCGTGTTCAATACTTAGTCCCTGTGTCATTCCACTTTATTAAATAAAACTTGATTTGTGAACACAGTTGCCTTGATTTCTTTGTATGTATGGATTATCCGGAAAGTATTCACGTTTCACTTTGTCCACATTTTATGTTAAAGCCTTATTCCAAAATGGATTAAATTCATTTTTTTCCTCAAAATTCTACACACAATACTCCATAATGACAACATGAAAAAAGGTTTGTTTTTTTAGATTTTTGCAATTTTTTTAAAAAAATAAAAAAAACTAAGAAATCACATGTACATAAGTATTCACAGCCTCTGCCATGAAGCTCAAAATTGAGCTCAGGTTCATCCTGTTTCCACTGATCATTCTTGAGATGTTTCAACAGCCTAATTGAAGTCCACCTGTGGTAAATTCAGTTGATTGGACATGATTTGGAAAGGCACACACCTGTCTATATAAGGTCCCACAGCTGACAGTGCATGTCAGAACACAAACCAAGCATAAAGTCAAAGGAACTGTCAGTAGACCTCTGAGACAGGATTGTGTTGAGGCACAAATGTAGGGAAGAGTACAGAAAAATTTCTGCTGCTTTGAAGGTCCCAATGAGCACAGTGGCCTCCATCATCCGTAAATGGAAGAAGTTCGGAACCACCAGGACTCTTCCTAGAGCTGGCCAGCCGTCTAAACTGAGCGATCAGGGAGAAGGCCTTTAGTCAGGGAGTTGATCAAGAACCTGATGGTCACTCTGTCAGAGTTCCATTGTTCCTCTGTGGAGAGAGGAGAACCATCCAGAAGAATAATCATCTCTGCAGCAATCCACCAATCAGGACTGTATGGTAGAGTGGCCAAACGGAAGCCACTCCTTAGTAAAAGGCACATGGCAGCCCACCTGGAGTTTGTCAAAAGGCGCCTGAAGGACTCTCAGACCATGAGAAACAAAATTCTCTGGTCTGACGAGACAAAGATTGAACTCTTTGGCGTAAATGCCAGGAGTCATGTTTGGAGGAAACCAGGCACTGCTCATCACCAGGCCAATACCATCCCTACAGTGAAGCATGGTGGTGGCAGCATCACACTGTGAGGATGTTTTTCAGAGGCAGGAACTGGGAGACTAGTCAGGGTAGAGGGAAAGATGAATGCACCAATGTACAGAGAACTCCTGGATGAAAACCTGCTCCAGAGCGCGCTTGACCTCAGACTGAGGTGACGGTTCATCTTTCAGCAGGACAACGACCCTAAGCACACAGCCAAGATATCGAAGGAGTGGCTTCAGGACAACTTTGTGAATGTCCTTGAGTGGCCCAGCCAGAGCTCAGACTTGAATCCAACTGAACATCTCTGGAGAGATGTTCAGTTGGATTCAAGTTTTCCTTCTTGCCTTGAGAGAGAGCAGTCACATTTTTCTTCCCTCCTCCCCTGCCTTCCTGATCTACCCAGCTTTTGCAATGTTGCGTTTTTGTCTGTGTTTAGTCGCTCTTCTTCTGCTGAATCTTAATCTAAACGGAAATTATGGATTTGGAAGCGGCTTAAATGTGCTATTGTCACTATTTTTCAACAAGAATTGGGCCAAGGGGGAGCCCAAGAATTGGAACCTACGAGGAGACTCATGGACATTGGAATTCATGCGTCTGTGGAAACATTATTGGTTATGATCTCAGGACTTCTATTTTTGGCTGTGGAGTTCCCTGATGCATCAGAAATCGAAGGAAGGTGAGAGAGCTGATCAAAGCGGACCCGGCAAGCTCCTTCATCAAATTCGACCAGTTGGGGAGGGCACGAGTAGCGGCAAACGGTGAACTGAATGACAGTGATTCAGTGAAGGAATACATCTGAAGCCCTGTGCTCTCCATGGAAAAACAGTTTAAGCCTGCACATATAATGGAAGCACAGAATTACACGGGTGAGGACAAATTCTATTCTCTGAGTGCACTGTGCTGATTTGATTTGATTTGACCTTGTTTGCCTCGTGTTTACATTCCTCCTGATTGAGATAAGCGGAAGGACCGGCTCTTATGTCTACCCAAACAATCAACAATCAGTTGTTTGTCGTCAGCGGATTGGACCCTCAAGGACAATGCCCATGTGCCTTCTGCAAGCAAGAGAGAGAGCAAGAGAGATAGACTCTGGACTTGTTTATAAGTCACATGATTATAACATCTATCCACTGCCAGGAGGCGCCCTCTGCTGCTCACTAACAACTGTTACATTTACACTACACAATGCATACAACACTACATGCATAGAATACACTGCCTCTCAACTTTTGTGTGTGATCTCCTGCTAAATGTCTGCTAAATGTGCATTGAGGTTTTTTTTTTGCCTGCAATCAAAATTTCGCTCACTTGCCGAGCGTCATTCTGATAAAACGTGTTTTTTTCTCTCGCCTACTGTGTCATATCCATTTTCTTTTCTTTTTTTTTCCTTTCTTCTTTATGACTGGCGCCTAGCGGCTGCCCCGGCCTTGGATGCGCTCTGCAGAGCGTGCCCAAATGCCAAGTCACGTTTCGTTACCTTGTACATGTGTAATGTGGGCATGTGGGCAGCACGGTGGTGCAGTGGTTAGCACTGTTGCCTTACAGCTAGAAGGTTCCTGGTTCAAATCCCCAGGCTGGCAGGGGGTGGAACCTTTCTGTATGGAGTTTGCATGTTCTCCCTGTGCTGCGTGGGTTTACTCCGGGGGCTCCGGTTTCCTCCCACAATCCAAAGACATGCATGTTAGGTTAATTGGTTGTTCTAAATTGTCCCTAGACATCTGTTTCCTATAGGCCCTTAGAGGGTTAGTACTAGTGAAAGCGCTTTGAGTGGTCTTTGTGACTAGAAAAGCGCTATATAAGTGCAGGTTAGTTAGTTAGTTAGTTAGTAATGACAATAAAGTTGAATCTCAATCTCAATCTCAAAATGGCTGTGCACCGACGCTTCCCATCCAACCTGATGGAGCTTGAGAGGTGCTGCAAAGAGGAATGGGCCAAACTGCCCGGTGTGCCAAGCTTGTGGCATCATATTCAAAAAGACTTAAGGCTGTAATTGCTGCCAAAGGTGCATCAACAAAGTACTAACTAACTAACTAACTAACCTGCACTTATATAGCGCTTTTCTGAGTAAAGACTGTGAATACTTATGTACATCCGTGGACAAAATTGTCGATACCCCTCTGTTAATGAAAGAAAAACCCACAATGGTCACAGAAATAACTTGAATCTGACAAAAGTGGTAATAAATAAAAATTCTATGAAAATTAACCAATGAAAATCAGACAATGCTTTTGAAGCATTGTCTGATTTTCTTTTGGTTCATGGTTGAGCTTTTGGTTCAACAGAATTACTTTAAAAAACAAACTCATGAAACAGGCCTGGACAAAAATGATGGTACCCCTAGAAAAGATTGAAAATAATGTGACCATAGGGGCATGTTCAACCAAGATGTGTCCTCTAATTAACATCACAGGTGTCTACAAACTTGTAATCAGTCAGTCGGCCTATTTAAAGGGTGACAAGTAGTCACTGTGCTGTTTGGTGACATGGTGTGTACCACACTAAACATGGACCAGAGGAAGCAAAGGAGAGAATTGTCTCAGGAGATTAGAAAGAAAATTATAGACAAGCATGTTAAAGGTAAAGGCTATAAGACCATCTCCAAGCAGCTTGATGTTCCTGTGACTACAGTTGCACATATTATTCAGAAATTTAAGATCCACGGGACTGTAGCCAACTTCCCTGGACGTGGCCGCAGGAGGAGACGGATAATACGAATGGTAGCAAAAGAGCCCAGAACAACCTCTAAACACATTCAAGGTGAACTCCAAGGTCAAGGTACATCAGTGTCAGATCGCACCATCCGTCGTTGTTTGAGCCAAAGTGGACTTCATGGGAGACGACCAAGGAGGACACCACTGTTGAAAACAAATCATAGAATAGCTAGACTGTAATTTGCCAAACTGCATGTTGACAAGTCACAAAGCTTCTGGGAGAATGTCCTATGGACAGACGAGACAAAACTGGAACTTTTTGGCAAGGCACATCAGCTCTATGTTCACAGACGCAAAAATGAAGCATACCAAGAAAAGAACACTGTCCCTACTGTGAAACATGGAGGAGGTTCTGTTATGTTCTGGGGCTGCTTTGGTACAGGGTGTCTTGAATCTGTGCAGGGTACAATGAAATCTCAAGACTATCAAGGTATTCTACAGAGAAATGTGCTGCCCAGTGTCAGACAGCTTGGTCTCAGTCGCAGCTCATGGGTCTTGCAACAGGATAATGACCCAAAACACACAGCTAAAAACATCCAAGAATGGCTAAGAGCCAAACATTGGACTATTCTAAAGTGGCCTTCTATGAGCCCTGATCTAAATCCTATTGAACATCTGTGGAAGGAGCTGAAACATGCCGTCTGGAGAAGGCACCCTTCAAACCTGAGACAACTGGAGCAGTTTGCTCATGAGGAGTGGGCCAGAATACCTGCTGAGAGGTGCAGAAGTCTCATTGACAGTTACAGAAATCGTTTGATTGCAGTGATTGCCTCAAAAGGTTGTGCAACAAAATATTAAGGTACCATCATTTTTGTCCAGGTCTGTTTCATGAGTTTGTTTTTTAAAATAATTCTGTTGAACCACAATGATTTTCATTGGTTAATTTTTCATAGGATTTTTATTTATTACCACTTTTGTCAGATTCAAGTTATTTCTGTGACCATTGTGGGTTTTTCTTTCATTAACAGAGGGTTACCAACAATTTTGTCCACGCGTGTTTCATTTTGCAAAAATCTCAAAAAAGCTTTTTTCATGTTGTCATTATGGGATATTGTGTGTAGAATTTGGAGAAAATGAAGTTATTCCATTTTGGAATAAGGCTGTAACATAAAATGTGGAAAAAGTGAAGTGCTGTGAAGACTTTGAGGATGCACTGTATGTACTATATAAAACTCCTTTTGGCAAAGTAAATCTGTTTGGCACAATAAAGGAAGCACTTTTCTTTTCTGTTCACCTAGCTGCTTGACAGGACAAGGGGGGTGGGGGGGTGACCAAATAGGTCCACTCAAAAATGGATGGATGAGCAAACGGGTTCGGACTCAAACAACTCTTCTTCTGTCACAAATGGGTCCAAGCAACAGATGGTCCAGATTCAAACAGACAAACTGACAAGCCCCCCATTTTGTCCTTTTACAAATGGGTCTATGTTCAAACAGACAAACCGGGATCAAACAGACAGATAAGCCCCCACTCTGTCACAAATACTCCTTAGGCTCAAACAGAAAGATCGGGTTCAAACGGACAGATGAACTCCCATCCCATCACAAACGGACCAAAGCCGAAACAGAAGGAAAAAGTAAAAGTGTCCGTAATTATCAGTGGTGTATCTATGTGATGGATGCATGAAGCAAAACAGACGAGTCACTGGCCAACCCAGTGGCAAACCAAAACCAGAACCTGCAGGCCACAAACAACACAGACAGGAGCCACCAGCACAACCCTGACCAAGTGCCAGAAACAGGTGCAGTGGGCAGAGCACAGACACAACAGAAAGGCAACCGGCCTCCACAGGAGCCAAAAGCTGGCGACAGGTGCAGAGGTGCAGCCTATATAGGAAACTCCCAAACCAGAGGCTGTCCTCCACAGCTCCACCTACAACACAAGGGAAAAAAAGGAAAACCCAGGACCCACTCCAAGAAGGAGTGGGGCCATAACACATGTTAGAATAGAATAGAACAGAACAAGCTTTATTGTCATTGCGCAATAAAGTGAGAGACAAGGATTAGCTAAAACACAGTTAAACACATGACTGAAATAAAAGTAAAAATATTTTAAAAATGGCCCAGGATTAAGGAAATGTACGCAAGTATGGTAGTGGCTACGCAGGTGGAACTATGTACATAAGAGTGCAAAGTGCAAACACACAATTGAGTAAAATGGCCCAAGGATTATGAAAAATATAGATAGTAGTGGTTTCACAGATGGGTCAATATACATAAAAGTGTGGAGTGCAAAGACAGGTGAGTTCTGAGCATGTGAACATTCGGGGGAGGGGGCTCTGACTGTTTGCAGTCTGGATGGCCCAGGGGAAGAAACTGTCAGTCTGGAGGTGTGGGACCTGATTGATGTGAACCGTCGTCTAGAGGGGAGCAGGTCAAACAGGTGGTGGGCGGGATGTGAGGGGTCTCCTGTGATGGGCTTGATCTTTCTGAGACAGGAGGATCTGGCGATGTCTTCCAGGGAGGGCAGAGGGCCACCGGTAATTTTTTGGGCAGTGTTTATGATCCTCTGCACAGTCTTCCTGTTCTCAGCCGTGGAGCCGGTGTACCACACACCCCAACAGTAGGTGAGCACGCTCTCCACTGAGCAGTGATAGAAGGCAAGAAGCAGCTTCTGGTCCACGTTGTTCTTCCTCAGGACACGGAGGAAGTTCAGCCACTGTTCACTGCTGGGCTTTCTTCATCAAGGCCTTGGTGTTGACAGTCCAGAAGAGGTCAGAGGAGATGTGGGTGTCCAGGAACCTGAAGGTGGGGACGGTTTCCACGCGATCGCTATTTATTGGGGGGGGGGGGGGGTCCTGTCTGTTCTTCCTTAAGTCCAGTATGGGTTCCTTGGTTTTTTGGATGTTCACTTTCAGGTTGTTTGCTTGGCACCACAGCAGCAGATTCTCTACCTCCACCCTGTATGCCTTCGTAATTGGTGATGAGCCCAACCAAGGTAGTATCATCTGCATACTTCATGATGACAGTGGTTGGGTGGGTTGGAATACAGTCAAAGTTGTACAGGGAATAGAGTAGAGGGATATGCAGCCCTGGGGGAAGCCAGTGCTAAGAGACAGTGTGGAGGACTGGTGGGGGCCAAGACTGACTGTTTGTGGGCAGTTGGTGAGAAAGTTTTTTATCCAGGAGTGGGGGGGGGGGGGAGTCTGGAGGAGATGCAGTTTGTTGATCAGGATGTCTGGGATGATGGTGTTGAAAGCACAGCCGTAGTCCACACAGAGCATCCTCACGTAGCAACTTGGGTTCTCCAGGTGGCTCAGCGCTCTATGGAGAGTGGTGGCAATGGCATCTTCTGTAGACCGGTTCTCCCTGTGAGCAAACTGGTGGGAGTTGACGGAGGGGGGAAGACAGTCCCTGATGTGCTGGGACACCAGTCGCTCAAAACACTTCATGACTACAGACGTGAGTGCTATGGGTCTGTAGTTGTTCAGGCTGTCAATTGTGGACTTTTTGGGGATGGAGATGATGGTGGAGGCCTTCAGGCAGGAGGGAATGGTGGCATCTGTCAGGGTGCCACACAGCATTGGTGAGAATCCCTGCCAGATGGTCTGCACATGCTTTGACCACCACTCCTAGGATGCCGATTGCACCAGCAGCTCTGTGGGGTTCACTACTCTCAGTTGCATCCTCACCTCATGTATTGTACCTGTATAGAGAGGGGGGGAGGGGATGGGGGGAGGAGGGGGAGCGGGGGGAGGAGGGGGAGCGAGGGGAGGAGGGGGAAGAGGAGGGGGGCACGTTTGGGTGGGGGGGGAGGTGTGCTCGAACCAGGCAAAGAAACTGTTAAGCTCTTCTGCCAGAGTGAGGCTGCTGTCTGATGCTGGGGGGCCGTTGCCCCCTGTAGTTGGTGAGGGCCTGGATGCCTCTCCACATCTGTTGGGGGTTGTTGTCTGTGACGAAGCCCTCCACTTTCCTCCTGTAGGTGATCTTAGCAAGTTATGCCTCTCCTCAGGTTGGCTCTGGCAGTGCTCTACAAAGAGCTGTCCCTCTGTCTGAAAGCTGAGTTGCGGGCTCTGAGCAGAACCTGGACTTCACTGGTCATCCAGGGTTTGTGGTTTGGAAATACCTGGATGTGTTTGGTGACGTCACATTTTCTACACAGCATTTACCGGAGTGGTGGCTCAGTTGGTAGAGCATCCGCCCCACACCCGGGAGGCAGGGGTTCAAATCCTGGCCGGGTCATGCCGAAGACCATATAAAAGTGGAACTTCCTGCCATCCAGCTTGGTGCTCAGTAATAATGGAATGGAGGAGGGAACTCTGTGGCGGTGCCTTGCATGGCAGCGGCCCTCTGATTCTGCACTTGGGGTGTGTGTGATTAACACAGTAGATAGGTAAAACACAATCTGGTTCTACTGTACATGATTGGTTGTACAGTTGAATGACAATAAGGGTGATTTAATTTAATTTAATTTAATTAACTTAATGTGGAAAAGGACAGACTTGGTGTAGGAGTCCAGGTCCTGCTGTTCAAAAATGCTCCAATCAGTGCAGGCAAAGCAGTCTTGTAGCTGGAGGAGAGCATTTCAGGCCAGATTTTGCTTGTTTAGTTGAGGGGGAACTCAACTCCTATAGGCCCTTAGAATAGAGGGTTAGTGTACCTACTAGTTAAGCGCGTGAGTGGTGTTTGCGACTAGGAAAGCACGATGTAAGTACAGATCCTTATCCCTCATAACTATGGTGTACAGCATGTCAATTAAGTTTTATCTGAAATTAATCTGGGAGCCTGAAAAACACTTTCCCCATCTGTGAATTAAAAGATACCACAAAGACACTGTCTTTTTCCTTCCCAAGAACATGTGGGAAATGTTACATCCTTTAACTCCTGTTTACATTAATAGGTTTGCTTGTTGCTGGACAGCACAAACCAAAAACATGCTAAATCCAAAATTACAAGCTTGGGGGTTTTTTTAGTTTGTTTTTTTTGTGGCTCAGCCCAAACATGCTTTGGTCCCATAGTCTTAACAAAACTGTTCTTTCAGCTGCTCCCTTCAGGGGTTTCCACAGTGGATCATCTGCTTCCATCTCACCCTATCCCTTCATCTTCCTCTGTAACACCAACCCTCTCCATGTCCTCCTTCACTCCATCCAATCTTAACAAAACTCTGAAAAATGATAAAATATTCACACTTACAATACTTGAAAGCTGAAATGAAAAGCAAATACGACTCTAGAATACTACCAGTTTACCTATCACAGTAATGTTCATTATCAGTGTTATGATTCTTTTACATGATCAGTTATATCAGTAGAGACTGTAAAAGTCAAAGAGAATGTGTGTTGTAGACGTGACCCTCCCTACAAAATAAAATGCGAGCCATGTCTACCTACAAACAAATCTACCTACGGGTACAAATAAAGTAACCTGAACCTGATGTCTTGCTCCTGACTGAGAAACTCATCTAAAATCTTTGAAGGGTGTGCACCAAAACTCAGCCACAAAACTCACACAACCCTTCAGTTAGTCCAGGGCTCTCAACCTGCATCTCCTGAGCCACATGTGATTCTTTGGTCAACCAGCAGCTCACTGTGGCTTCAACAAAAATCAGAAGTTCATCTGAAAAAGTAGCAAATTTATGAAAATAAAACCGTAAACACTATGTAAGCTTTTCACTGTGAGTGATAATGGTCCAAGTTGGTGGCAGTAGGACACAGTCCAAGGACAGATAATTTTTTTCACACATAAGGAGTTGTTCAGAACTCCTTATACAAAGATATAGAGTGATGGTGATCAAATCAGTGGTGGTAATGCACCTGTAAGCTGGTTGCCAACCGCCAATCAAATCTAAAAGAAGAAGAAGACGACTTTATTTCCCACCAAGGAGCAAAAGAGCCTATGGTTAGCTATTGGGATTCTGGCTGTAAACATTCTGATTTATAGTCTTTTCTGTGCTCCTACCAGGAACTACAAGGTCCATAGTGCCATTACAGGAAGGCCTGTCATGATAATTACTAAGTCATAATATCTTGTATTTATAGCAGATATCTAGTGTTTGGAAATGGTGCTAAATTGTGACAAATTCTCTTCTATGTTTTACAGACAAACCAAATCCTGGATAGAGCCCTCGCTGAAAATGCCAAAAACATCTAAAAGACCGTTTTAGTTAATTTTGATGTTTTAAAAGAAAGTGCATTCTCATAGAAAACACAGATCTTATATATGAATGATTTCTCTGCTTGAAAAACCAGCACAGACTAGCCTAAACCAGTACAGACCAGCACAGACCAGCATGGAAGTCATGCTGACTATGACAATTCATCTTGTTTTGTACTTTTCAGCTGTATTTTATCATTTTTCAGTCTTACTGTATGTGTTGTTTACCCTTGATGTACAGCACTTTGTGTCAGTTGTGGTTGTTTTTAAAGTGCTTTATCAATAAAGTTGGATTAGACATACGCAAAACTATGTTTATGATATTTGTAAAATGTACATCTAAGTAGGAAACTCATGATAAAAGGCACAGAAACTAACAGAATAGTTCAACCCAACTTGCTAAGTGTGTTGCAGCTAAAGTACAATCAGGATTCACTGTACATGTACTGTTCACACATAACAGTGTAGATGCTGGGGAAACAAACTTAAATATTCGATTACAAAAAAAAAAAGGCTATATGAATTTCAACAGAGAAAAATTATCATGAGTCAACAAATCCAAATGGAGGGCATTAGACGCATCACACCAGCAGTTACTGTATTTATTGATACCGTACTCCCTCTCGTGCAATATTTCTTAACCTCTTAAAATTCCGGTGTTCCACCCATGGAACGTTTTACATTGGTTGAAAAGCTAAGGATCTACATTTGAAATTTTGAATTTCCAAAATTTTCAATGAGTGTCCTATAAAGGATTATATCAAGTACAATGTAATCATTTAAAAATTGTGCAAATTATGTAATATGAAAAATTGTGTGCAAGTCTCCAAGGGCTGTTTAAACTGAGCAAAAATAAATATGATTTCAAAGGAACATGAGTCAGCAACCCAATGAAGATGACCAACGTAATTTGTTGTTGCATTTGCATTTGTTGTTACATTTGTTGCGGTTGCTCGTTAACCTTTGTGGTAAGCTTGTCCATAGTTCAGTATTGCATAATTGCAGTTATCATGACAAACTTAATCTGACCTCTGACCTCAAGGTTATCCAATCAGAGTGACATTGCAATATGCACATCATCAGTATATATGAAACCCTGGTACCAAGTTTCAAAACAATCGGAACAAAACTGTAGGAGGAGTTGATTTCACAAAAGTGGGACAGATGGACAGACCCATAACATAATCCCCTGCCAGTTGAAGCCCAAAGGGGTGGCCCTTTGGGCTTCAACTGGCGGGGGATAAAAATGAACTCAACAGCTTTTCTGGCCTTGATATATCAGCGTTTGCGTGTGTGTTTGTTTATATAATAAACCAACAGTTCAGCCAGTCACAGTGTTTCTGTTCCTCTTCCATCAGTCAGCAGCCTCTCTGTGGGAGGTGGGGCTAATGTGCACACAGCAGGGACATTCAGAGAAAGTAATGAATTATGATTTTATTATTATTATAATATTTATGCTCATAGCATAAAGTGTATTCTGACCAAGAAAAGTCTGGCCCTTTTTAACACTGACCACTTTGCACCGTGAAGTAACCGAGCAAGCTTCTGACCCTTGCCCGGTTCCTTACGTGTGAGCACATACATGTGAGGTACACTATGGGAGTATTGTGGCAGGTGGTAAAATAAGGCACGGCAAACTGAGGTTTAAAAGGCTGTTTTATTCACCCGCCATCACAGAAACTCACTCCAGCACTGTGTAAGCATGCTGGAGCGAGCTCTCAGGCTCTCGTCAGCAGACAGGCAATGCGTGTGTTCAAAAGCAGTAAGAGAGAGAGATTGCAAGCGATATGAAGCTCACTTAAATACTCAGCTACAGACAATACATGCATGGCACATTAACATCACAGTAAACGGCAGGAAGGCAAGGACATCTGCATTAGAGACACACAAATCAATAGTAGGATTATTGGCCGGAATTCCTCTCCACCTATTGATAACAGTCCATACCTCACACTGTTATGCTAATTGCTCCAGAATCAGAATCAGATTTATTGCCATTGTTCATGTAGTACACAAACTAGGAATTTGTCTCCGTGGCTGTGGGGGTGACCCACAGTATGACATATCATTAGTGTGACGTTCTCACAGTCAATCATTTTATACGTAACATAGCAGCAACAATAGAGGCGCTTCAGTCCCACTGTGCTAACAACACTGCATGGTGAGCACAGGACCACCCGTGGCTAAGTTTTCCAACAACTGCACAATTCCAGAACCTTTGGAAGAATAAATGGAATTCCAATGCTCCAGTGTGGGAGCATGTCAGATTTAATATGAATGAGCAAGGGGAGCCCAGTAATGTCATCAAGTTGGTACGTTGCCTATGTTTAACCTCTTGCACTCCGGGATACCGCGGGCGGTCATGTCTCTGCGTCCTAGGGCGCACTGAAAAAAAAAAGCTGCATTTCCATTCTTCCACTACAGACACAGCCGCGAACAGAAGGCCAAAGGAGTGCTTTGATTGGTTTAGATTTGATTGACTTCTCATTCAACTAGTAAGAGCCTTGAATTGGGTTTCTGAAACCTTGAAGAACCAATGACTGAAAACCTAGCAAGAAGGACCCGCCTACCAACGGCTGCGAATACAGCGAGCCAATTGAAGCAGAGAAGTTCCACGATTGAAAGCGTGCCTCCCGTGCATAAAATCTGTTTTGTGTAAGCCGCTGGGTGACACACACGCGTTCGCCAGTCTTTTTTTCTTATTACTGTTCTTATTTGTTTTGAAAAATCATTCGCCAAAACCGCAATCATGGAAGCGCAAAACTGCAATAATGGAATCATGGTTTGACCGAGTCGCGTGACCAGAACCACGAGTCCGTAACAAGCGGACCAGTGTCATGTTCGAGGAAGAGAAGTTCACCAGCGACACTGCTGTTATGGACAGGTAAGTGTTATAAGCTAAATTATTCTTTATCCCTGAAAATTGTAATCAAATTGACTTTTGACCGATCGGTAAATTACAACTGTGCGTCATTGCCGCGTCCGGACCGTGAACGCACCCCCCTGCTACTGTTCTGTAGCAGATTGCAGATATATTGCAGATATTTTAGTACAACTGTGTGTAGTACACCACGGCGCACCGTCACCGCGGTCCGTCATGTAGCGATGGGTGATGTCCATCCTCTGTAGCGGAGGGGGGGGGAGTTGTTATCTTCTACATTGCAGATATTTTAGTATAATTTTTAGTGCACTGTAGGTTATTTTTTCTTGTAAAAAAAAAAAGCCACACATTTTTTACGTGGCATGCTTCTTTGTGTGTGGGGGCTTGTTTGTTCATTCATTCATTCATTCATGAATAAACAACCCCCCCCCCCCCACACACACACACACACAGCCCTTCACCTTTCATTAGAGCCCAGGATGAAGCTTCTATATTGAATCATTCAAAAGTTACAGACGTTTTTCCAAACTGTGCCATTTGGCACAGTTCAAAAACGCCTGGGAACAACCTGAGGAAAAAGGTGTGTAATATATTCACTTTTTGTGGTATTGTTACAAAATTTGGACCTCAGCTGGATAACACTTGGTTCTACATTTCTGTTGCATTTTCCAGCCCGAATCTGACAGCTGTGTGTTATTTGCAAGCATTTGTATCTAAAAAAAACACCCAGACGGACTTTATTTTCTTCAAGTTCAGTATGTTTAGATGACTGTTACTCAGTGGCCGGAGCACTTAGAGAGATTATATCTGTTTTGCCAAAAAATTCAAAGTGTTTTCTTTTAAATGAGACCAACCCCATGAAGATGCTGCAAAGGGTTGAAGAACAGCTTTTGATTTACTTTGGGTACGTTATTTTTAGGCATTTTTAGGGAAATTGACCAGAGTGCAAGGGGTTAAAAACAGTTACAACAAAAAATAAGATAAGATAAAATAAGATAAGCCTTTATTAGTCCCACAATGGGGAAATTCCAGGATTGCAACAGCACAGGGATAGCAACACTCAGAGCAATAATTTAGAAGATAAGAAAATAAGAGCAGTGAATATACATACTCTATGTACACATAAATATATAAATATATATATACACAGTGCGGAGCATTGTAGCTAGATGGAATAAACAGCATAACCGTCTATTTAGTTACCCTACATGGTATGAATAAGTACCCATACATATTCTCACCCTCCACAGCGACCGATATTGTCCTAGTTGTATACTGGAGGGGACCATTTGTGTAAGTCTGTTGCGTCTTTTGCATTCAGTACTATTAGGTTGTCACGTTTTTTTGCCATCTCTGCGAGCAGTCCTGCTTAGGTTATACAGTCTGACAGCTGTAGGTAGGAAGGACCTGCGAAACCTCTCGGTTGTGCACCTAGAATGATGTAGTCTGCTGCTAAATGAGCTCCTCAGTGTGTCCAGTATGTCCTGCATAGGGTGGAACTCGGACTCCAGCAGAGATGACAGTTTAGCCACCGTCCTTCTCTCTCCTATCTCCTCCACTGGATCAAGGCGCTGCCCCAGGACAGAGCTAGCTTTCTTGATCAGTTTGTTCAGTCTCTTCCTATTGGCTGCTGTAATGCCACTGCCCCAGCAGACCACTCCAAAAGTGATGGCTGATGCCACCACCGTGTCGCAGAATGTCTTCAGCAGTGCCCCTTGTACACCAAAAGACCTGAGTCTCCTCAGTAGGAACAGCCTGCGCTGTCCCTTCTTGTAGAGTGCGTCAGTATTGTGTGATCAGTCTAGTTTATTGTTCAGGTGAACACCCAGGTACTTGTAGGATGTCATCATCTCGATGTCTGTTCCCTGGATGTTTACTGGTGCTGTGAGGGGTTGTCCTTGCCTGCGGCAGTCCACCACCAGCTCCTTAGTTTTCCTCGTGTTGATCTGGAGGCAGTTCTGATGGCACCAGTCCACGAAGTCCTGGATAAGTCCTCTGTACTCAGCTTCATCTCCGCTGGAGATGAGGCCGACGATTGCAGAGTCGTCAGAGAACTTCTGTAGATGGCAGTGTGTTGTGTTGTGTTGTGTGAGAAGTCCGCAGTATAAAGGGTGAACAGGAAGGGAGCCAAAATGGCAATACAACTAACCTGTAACAATAACAACTAACTTGATTAATCGTACAATATGACAACACAAACTCAGTTAAGTTTTCTGGCCTCAATATATCGTCATTTACCCATGTGTTTGTCCACCAACATTTCAGCCGACCACACTGCTTCTGTCACTGTCAGTCAGCAGCCTCTCTGTGGAGGCGGGGCTATTGTGCAGGGCATGTGGCAGGGCCAGTGAGGGAAAGTGAAGCAGTCAGGGGAACTGGGCCTAAAACTCTTCTTCTTTTTAATAATGTGATGGCTTCTCGCTGTGAAGCCCTCAGATTTGGCTCGAATGAACATGCTGGTTCCTCATGTGCGAGCATGTTTACTTTGTGTGTATGACGTATACTCAGTGCGACTATTTGTACTTACTCAAGTACATTCATTTTGTCTTCTTTTCCAATAATTAATTTACGTTGTTTTTTTTTTATATCAGACAAAAAGGTAGAAGATGTTTGGGTTTTTTTCACCTTGACATGTTTCGACTGACACCTGCGGTCTTCTTTAGAAGTGTCAGCTGCTCGTTGTGATGCATCCTTTTATCAGCTGTTTTCCTTAAGTGTGGCTAGCCTGATGAACCTGACAGATCCATGCAAAGGACACCATGAACTAGGATGAGGAAGAATTCCCACACCTGGGAGACCACCCGGCGTTGGGAGGCGTGGCCAGTGTGGTGGATCTGTCAGGTCCATCAGGCTGGCCACACCTAAGGAAAACAGCTGATAAAACAACACGTCACAGCGAGCAGCTGACGCTTCTGAAGAAGACTGCAGGTGTCAGTCGTAACATGTCAAGGTAGAAAAAACAAACATCTTCTACCTTTTTGTCTGATAAAAAAAAGAAGCTGTAAATTAATGACCGTTTGATCATTTCTAGGAAAATTTATTGTCCACCAAAATTTTTTATTGCTACAGGCCTAGATGTAGGTCCACTTAAGTTATGGTGGAAGTGACATTCACCAAGGCAAAGGTTGATGTATGGTCAAAATAACTTTGAAAACATTATTTTAAGGTAATGCCACATGGGTCCGCTCTCCACCTGCAGGAGGGATCATGGCACTATATGAACTGGGCAGCAGTCGGCGCCATTCGACCAGACTGCTGCTCCCATGACCAAGACCCCCAGACCCCCGTAGGGGCAGCAGAAGATGGATGGAGGGATATTTTAAGGGAGAAATCTTACATAGTGTTGTTTTAACTTACTATTACTGCAGCCGATAGGAAGAGACTGAACAAACTGATTAAGAAAGCTAGCTCTGTCCTGGGGCAGCGCCTTGATCCGATGGAGGAGATAGGAGAGAGAAGGACGGTGGCTAAACTGTCATCTCTGCTGGAGTCCGAGTTCCACCCTATGCAGGACATACTGAATGCACCGAGGAGCTCATTTAGCAGCAGACTACATCATCCCAGGTGCACAACCGAGAGGTTTCGTAGGTCCTTCCTACCAACGGCTGTCAGACTGTACAACCTAAGCAGGGCTGCTCGCAGAGATAGCAAAAAGACGTAACAAACTAATAGTTTTTTGAATGCAAAAGATGCAATAGACTTACACAATGGTCCCCTCCGGCATACAACTAGGAACATACCGGTCGCTATGGAGGGTGAGAATATGTATGGGCACATAGTCATACCATGTAGGATAACTAAGTAGACGGTTATGCTGTTTCATTCCATCTAGCAACAATGCTCTGCACTGTGTGTGTTTATATATTTACATATTTATTCCATCTAGCTACAATGCTCAGCACTGGGTGTGTTTATATATTTATATATCTACATATTATTCCATCTAGCTACATTGCTCCGCACTGTGTGTGTTTATATACTTGTATATTTATTCCACCTAGCTGCAATGCTCCGTACTGTGGGTGTTTATATATTTACATATTTATTCCATCTAGCTACAATGCTCTGCACTGTGTGTTCATATATTCATATATTTATTCCATCCAGCTACAATGCTCTGCACTGTGTGTCTGTGTGTGTGTGTATATATATATATTTTATAGTAATACGTACATATGTATATTAGCTGCTCTTGCTTGCTTGTTTTTTTCTTGCCTTCTGATTGTTGCTCTGAGTGTTGCTATCCCTGTGCTGTTGCAATCCTGGAATTTCCCCGTTGTGGGACTAATAAAGGCTTATCTTATCTTATCTTATCTTATTTAAGAGGAAAAACCTCACAAACCAGAGCATCCTGAGACCACATACTGTACCTCTGCCAAGGCTGAGATGGCTTGAAAGAAAGAAAGAAAGAAAGAAAGAAAGAAAGAAAGAAAGAAAGAAAGATCCAAATTTAATCCCTTGTAGGCTGGGGCTAGCTGCATCTTTGGTAATTTTTGTAACTAGCTAACAAACAAACCAGACTGATCACGGGCATCTTAGTGGATATAAAAATCTGCAAATTTACTAGACAAAAAAGCAACAAATTCATGAATTAAAAAAGAGCAAATTTACACGATAAAGTTGTAAATCTAAAAGAAAAATTTCAAATTGTAGCTGCAAATTTACAAGAAAATCCTCCCAAATGGACAAAAATAATTAGCAAATTAATATTAAAAATCTGCAGGAGCAAAGTTGCATTCTTTGTGAGAAAAGGAGGATAACATTAAAATTCCTGTTATCAGGTCAGTTTAAAATGTATTATTTTGAGATTCTAATATTAACACAAGAGAGAAAATGTGTTAATTTTTTGTGTGTTTTCTTGTCAAACATTTGTTACTTTTATAATTATTTCCCCTCACAAATTTGTGTCTTTTTGCCCATAATTGTAATTCTTTTGGATGTTATTTTTTCTAGAATTTGTTCCTCTTTGCAGCTTCTCCCAAGAAGCTGACACATTTTTTTTCTCATAAATTTACGTGTTTTTCTTTTATAATTGTGTGGTTTTAAAAAATTGATGTTAAAGTCACAGAGAGACACTCATTGTGAAAACTTTTTCGGAAATTTTGGAAAATTACTGTTTACTATTATTTGTGATTACTGTGGACTTTTTATTATTCCTTCTCAAGTATTACTCCGTTTCAAGCATTTTTCATTGTTTGGTAAACTTGCTTAAAGTGGATTCCACTGCCAACGCCACACGAGACCTTCAAGTGTCTGCAAATGTTCTGATCTGAGGTTCCGCCCTCACCTGGTTCCCGTCCACACTGTACCCATGTTTCAGGGCAAAGATCTTGGAGAGTGAGATGCACATTGAGAATCCAACGATTGCGATGGCGAAGGATTCCGTGATCAAACTGGGTAACAGAAAGAAGTGAGGAGCAGCAGGTGGGAGAAGCCTGAGGAGACAAAAGAAAACCAAAAATATCAATAATCAATCCATAACCCATGTGTCAATATTTTTCAGTTGACAGGAGAACAAAAACAAAACGCTCTCCTAAATAACATAACTCACCAGCTCTACAGCACAAGCAGACCGCATCATATACAACCTGTAAAATCACTATACAGCTCAGGAAAACTATGAGGAAAAAAAAAACAAAAAGCTGGATAATTACAGGGAAAAGTAGCAAAGATACAATGAAAACTAATTGTTAAATGACTAAAAAAAAGCCACTAATCTGTGGGGGATTTTTTTTTTTTTTTTAAATGGTAAATGGCATTCACTTATATAGCGCTTTTATTCTCATCTCTTGATGACCAAAGCGCTTTACAGATCCTGCTATCCACCCATTCACACACTGATGGCGGCATGCTACCTAACATGGCGCTTCCAGACCCACCAGGAGCAATTAGGGGTGAAGTGTCTTGCCCAGGGACACAACGGCAGGATATCTGGGGAGAGTGGGATTCGAACCGCCAACCATGTGGTTATTGGACAACCTGCTCTACCTCCTGAGCCACTGCCGCCCCTTTTTAGATGGCGGCAGCGCGCTGGGACGCAGCGGCCCCTCTTGGCATCAGCGAGTGTGAGAGTTTTGCGTGTTGTGATCATCCCAGACGTACATTCTGTAAAACTTACAACCGTGAGACCTTATTAAACATCAAGGTACTGCACGCTGCAAGAATCGTGGCGATCGGTTGTGATTTGGACATCCTACGCCAGCACGGAATTCTGGCGGAATCCCCGCTGGAAGCTACCCGTGAGAGGAGGAAGCGGAGGGAACGCAGGAAAAAGCGAGGAAAAAGGGCCGGGATCCATGCTAGGCTAAAGGCTAACCCCTCCAGACCAGCGGTACCGTCGCTTCTTCTCTCAAACGTCCGCGCCCTCGAAAACAAGGTGGACGAACTGCGTCTGCTGAGAGAAACACGGAGAGAGTGGAGAGACTACTGTGTGTTTGTTTTCACCGAGACATGGCTCCACGACAACATTCCTGACGAGGCCATTCAACTGGAGGATATGGCGATGTTCCGTGCCGACAGGGAAACGGCGAGCTCCGGTAAGAGCCGGGGGGGTGGGCTATGCATCTATGTTAACAAGAACTGGTGCGTTAATGCCACGTTAGTGTCTAAACACTGCTCTCCGTTGGCGGAGTTCCTTATTGTAAATTGTCGGCCTTATTATCTGCCTAGAGAATTCAGCAACGTGTTTGTAGTCAGTGTTTACATAGCGCCGAGCGCTAACGCTAATGCTAATGCTAAGAAGGCACTCGGGGAACTGCACAATGCAATCAGTGAAATCCAACCTTCACACCCGGACAGTTTTGTGGTGGTTGCGGGGGATTTTAACCACACCAGCCTAAAGACTGTGCTCCCCAAGTTTAAACAATGTGTAGACTTTAAGACCAGAGAAGAGAATATGTTGGACTTAGTGTACACAAACACAGATGCATATAAAGCGATACCCCGCCCCCATCTCGGCCGTTCTGATCACATATCCGTGATGCTGCTGCCTGCCTACAAACCTTTATTGAAGCGCAGCAGGCCAGCAGTGAAACAAATCAGGATTTGGCCAGAGAGTGCAACCTCTGCACTGAAAGACTGTTTTCAGCACACAGACTGGAAGGTCTTCAAAATAGCAGCCTCCCAGGAAGATAGGACAGATGTGGAGGAGTATGCTGATTCGGTCACCAGCTACATTGCGAAGTGCACAGAGGATGTCACTACAGTGAAGACCATCACTATGCGGGGTAATCATAAGCCCTGGATGACTGCAGAGGTGCGCTCGCTGCTCACAGCCAGAGATGCAGCCTTCAGAGCGAAGGACAGGATCGCCCTCCGCTCAGCCAGGTCTGCACTTTCTAAGGGAATTAAGGCGGCAAAGCGCGCCTATGCGGAGAAAATCCAGGGACACCTGTGTGACACTAGGAACACCAAGCAGATGTGGCAGGGAGTTCGGACACTGACGGGCTTTAAGCCTAGGCACGGGGTCGATGATGACGACGCTTTGCTTCCAGACAGGCTCAACGACTTCTTTGCACGTTTTGAAGCATCAAACTCGACAATCAGAGGGAGGGCTGGCCCTCCCCCACCATCGGTCGGACCAGCTTTTACCATCAACACAGCGGACACACGGAGGACCCTAACCAGAGTCAACCCACGCAAAGCTGCAAGTCTAGACAACATTCCGGGACGTGTGCTCCGAGACTGCGCGAGCGAGTTGGCGGATGTCCTGACTGACATTTATAACATCTCCCTGAGTCAGGCCATCGTTCCCAGATGCTTCAAGACCTCTATCATTGTACCGGTGGCAAAGAAACCAGTGGTGTCCTGTTTGAATGACTATCGTCCTGTTGCACTGACACCAATTGTGATGAAGTGTTTTGAGCGGCTTGTCAAACCACACATTACAGCCTGCCTCCCTGCATCACACGACCCGCTCCAGTTTGCATATCGTTCAAACCGCTCCACGGAGGATGCTATAGTCACCACCCTACACTCTGTCATCACCCACCTGGACCAGAAAGACACCTACGCCAGACTCCTGTACATTGATTTCAGTTCAGCATTCAACACCATTATTCCCCAGAGACTGATGGAGAAATTACTCCTTCTCGGTCTGAACACCGCCACATGTCTCTGGATCCTGGATTTTCTGACTGAGAGACCTCAGTCTGTCCGGGTTGGAAACAACATCTCCAAGTCTGTCACGCTGAGTACCGGATCCCCTCAAGGCTGTGTACTCAGTCCACTGTTGTTTACACTTCTAACACATGACTGTGTATCCAGACATGAGGGGAACCAGATTATTAAGTTTGCAGATGACACCACGGTGGTGGGACTTATCCAGAGGGATGAGGAATCAATGTACAGGGAAGAAGTGAGAGACCTGGAGGTGCTGGTGCAGGGAGAACAATCTGGTGCTCAACGTGGACAAAACGAAGGAGATGATTATCGACTTGCAGCGGTCGCAGCCTGAGCACGCCCCCCTCAGCATCGGCGGCCGTTTAGTGGAGAGAGTAGAGAACATCAAGTTCCTCGATGTGCAGATCTCGCAGGACCTGACCTGGAGCAAGAATTCCTTGGAGATCAGGAAGCGGGCTCAGCAGAGACTGCACTTCTTGAGGAAACTCAAACAGGCCTCTCTCCCCATCTGCATCCTCAGGACCTTCTACAGAGGTGTGGTGGAGAGTGTTCTGACGTACTGCACTGCTACATGGTACTCCAGCTGCAGTATGTCAGACAAAAAAGCCCTGCAGAGGATAGTCAAGGGGGCGGAGAGGGTAATTGGAGTCTCCCTCCCCTCTGTCCAAGAACTTTTTCAGAACAGTTGTAGGAGCAGGGCACTAAACATTGTCAAGGACAGTTCTCACCCTCTGCATAAACACTTTGAACTTCTTCCATCTGGTAAACGATTCCGGAGCATCAGAGGCAGAACCACCAGACTGATCAACAGCTTCCTTCCACAAGCTGTCAGGATGCTGAACAGCTGACCCGGAATCTCTCATACACACTACTGCACCTACGGTCATTTTGTATATTATAGTTAGTTATTCTTCTTTTTCCCCAAGTATGTCTCAGGGATGTGTGAATGGATGGGGGGTGGGGGTGGGGGGGAGCTATGTGGGAGTGTGTCTTAAATCATGCTGCTTCTTATATGGATGCCGAGAGAAACGCAATTTCATCTTGCCTGCACTACAGTTGTATGTACAGCAATATGACAAAGTTTGATTTGATTTGAAAAGGAAAAGTGGCCAATTTATGAGACTGGAGAGAAAAGGTGGCATGGATGGGCCAGACACTGACACCTGTGACTTAAACATTCAACAGTACCCCAGGCCTGCTCAAAGTTGAACTGGCACTTACACAGAGCTTGTGACCTCTGACCTTGAGAACCAGCTGAGGGTTGTTGTGTGCGAGTTTAGTAAGAATCTGGGCAACTGCCTAGACCAGGGGTCAGCAACCTGTACTATAGTCACTGGATGATTTTTGTATAAAAATCTTCATGGAGCCATAAAAATATCTGAGCCTAAAAGCTGTGGTAAAAGCGCAGAGTTACAACTTCAGTCTGACCTGACAACATCAGGATGTTTTTAATGAATTTGCAGCTTTGTTTTTTTTTTAAACTTGTTACACAAAATTGCCACTTTTTCTGGTATTTTCTTTAATTACAGTGGATATAAAAAGTCTACACACCCCTGTCCAAATTCCAGGTTTTTGTGATGTAAAAATTGGCATGTCCAGTGCATCCGCCAACACCATGGAACCATGACCGCAGTGTGGCACACATGGCCTCAACATGGACGTTGCAAGACACCCCCCCCTACCACCACCACCGTTTATAAAACTCGCTTGTGTTTTGTGCCCCCCCCCCAAAAAAAAACCTTCATCAAACCGAGTCAAACAAATGTAAAATGGATGGGTGGCAGTCTTGGCACCTTCATCGCCCCCTCTCTCTCTGGTTTGGCCTTCCGACTGTGTGCCCCCCATTCCTTCATGGGTGCCTCCGGGATCCCACACGTGTGGGCACGGCAGCCGGTGGACTTTTAGTCTTTGAGCTGACCGCGCCTCGCATACGCTACGGGCTTCCGGAATATGGTAGTCCCAGTGGTGGAAAACTAGAGGCGGCCGTGGTCAGTTTTGCGCCGTCCCTGGGAAGGGACGTGGTCAGTGGTAGGCAGACTGCGAGCCTCCATCCATGGAGCCACATTGGCTCCTCCCTCTTCCCCTGGGGGAGTGAACTCAGCTCTGTAGCCATTCCCAGTGTAAGGGAAAATTGGGAATATTAATAAATAATAAATATGATCAGGTATGAATTATTTAATTTATATTGATGTATTGGAATCTGAGCTCAAATCTCATTTCATATACATCAGAAAAGTTAATAACACTCGTAAGGGGCACCAGCTTCTATCTTTAAGAAGCAATTTAATCTTTAATTTCACTTTATACCTGTTTGATCACTCAATAAATTAATCAATAATCAGTCTCAAAAATTTTCCGTGAATTCGATACCTGGGCTTGAAACAGACTCGGAATGAAATAAATTCCCAACAACTTCTCTCATTTTTGAATATTTATTAAATGAAATGATGAACAGACATTGTAATTTCCTTAATCATAAAATCAATCTTGTAAATGATAGATTAACAATGTCAATATTTTCGGAACCAGGGTTAAACTGAGAAATGAATTTCTATCAGTTTGAGTTAACAGATTATTAAAAAAAAAACAAAACGCAAATTTATGGAGAAAGTTTATTAATTATGAAAAAGTCCTAAATTAATCTTAAGAAAATAAAAACGGAATTTTAATGAAAAGAAGAGTTATGTTAAGGGCTTCTTAATTTGCATCTGATTAGATATACGAATTATTACCGAACCTCAGACGTTAATTCAGCAGTGGAATTAAAGTTTGCAGCTCACGTGTTCCTCGGTCGATGATAGTTCTGTCGTCCGTCCTCAGCCCAAGATTTCGTGGATGTTAGGGGAAATATCTGCCCGCAGATATTTCAGGGTCCACAGTTCGACCTTTAGATTCAAGCGGTCGAAGGAGGCTGGATTCTGGGCTGTATGACCCAGAGTTGTAACTGGGTTAGATGACTTTTTCTTCAGCGTTTGATGAACAGCCTTGATTCCTCAGCTGCACGTGACGTGGAAGGCTGCGTCTTTCTTCAACAGGTCTTCGATAATAATTAAAAGATATCCAATCCGATCTCAAATTAAAAAGGCTTCGGACTTTAGATAAAAATTATAGCTTCTGGTGGGTGCTTGGTCAAGGAAAATATTATAAAATAAAATCAAGATTAAAGTTTACATTAAAATTAAACAAACAGTGGTTTTACAGAAAGCTTAACAAAGAAAAAGTGATAAATAAAAATTGGAGTTTAACTCCGATTAAGAATTGAGCTCAAAGAAATAGGAATTCCTAGGTATTTAAGAGAAAAATAAAATACAAAGTTACATAAATTACGAGTTATCTGCTCTGTGTTCAGAAAAGCGACACGTGGTCCTTTGTTCTTCCTTGCTGTGTGTAGACAATAGAGAAGATCAGGAGAAAAGGGAGCCGAGCCGGACAGAGGATCTGCCAAGAGTGTCCGGAGCAGAAGAAGGGGGTGAAAAGAGTCTCTCTCCTTTATATAAGCTCTGTTGAGTTTCGCGGGCTCCCGGCCTGACCGGAATCTCAGCCAATGAGCGTCCTTCGTGGGCGGGCTCGATGAACTTTTAGTCCAATGAACAAACAGTCTATTGTTCGGAGTCCTTTGGAATGAAGAGTTGTCATGCAGAGATTGGCTGATGGAGTCACATGTGATATTGAGGCAAACTTTGATACATACTGGAAGTTAATATTTCCCTTTATGTATTAAACTAAGATAACTTTAGTGATTAGTATAAATTATAAGCAGTGCTTCTAAATCAACATGCAGGAATAAACATTCATATAAACATTAGCATGCATATATATAAAATCACAGATTAATGCATTTCACACATATTTTCCACATCAAAAACATCAGAGTCCATCTGCATTTTCATAGTTCTGAAAAGAATGAAGGTTTAGAATTAAGTTTGTAATAATGTATTTTAAAGTTCACTAGTTAAATCCAGCATGTCCACAGTTTAAGGAAATTAACTGAGTCGTGGATCTGTTGCATGTTTTATGGGGGCAATAAAAGTGAAGCCGGACATTGGGGAAATTCCTTAGGCTGGTTTTAACAGAAGAAAGGGGATTTTAGCTGTGGCCTGGGGGAAGAAAATCCATTTCTTTGAGTTTTTCCTGGATGAAACAAAAATGTCTTTAAGCAGAAGAATAATTATTGTTGAGCCAAAGTGAGATGATGCTACACCAGTGCTTAGTCTGATTGGTTATAACATTAACGAACCAGGAAAAGCAGGAATGCTTACGTAGCTAGAAACGCTCTGTCCAAGCTCACATTATTTTTTTGGTGGGGGGCTTAACTGAACAGTCACAGCAGAAAAACACAGACTTGGGATTTGGGTCTGATTTTGCTCTTGATATGTCTTGTAAGTCACAAAAAACATGTTATACATGTTAACAGAAAAAACTTCATTTTTGGCAGAGTGTCACTTTAAATTCCAAGAATTTTTTTTCATAAATTTTCAGCTAGTTATTAATTTATATTTTTCTTTACAAAAACAACCAAACCAAAACAACTTTCTTTGCAAACCAATTGGACTGGTGGCCTCGAGGCAGAGCATCTGCCTCAAAACCAGGCGGTTGTGGGTTCAAGTTCTGGCCAGGTCATACCAAAGACCATGTAAAAATGGTACTTCCTGCCTTCTAGCTTGGTGCTCAGCAAAAATAAAATGGAAGAAGGAAAGTTGGTTGCCCAGCCAGTGTGCTCTCTGTGCCAATCCCAAGCCCGGATAAATGGGCAGCATTGCACCAGGAAGGGCATCCAGCATAAAAATCCTTACCAAATCAACATGGAGATCATCACGATATAAGGTGATGATCTGCTGTAGTGACCTCGAAAGGGAGCACCGAAAGACAAAAAAAAAAAAAAAAAAAAAATATATATATATATATATATATATATATATATATATATATATATATATAAAAATTTTCCTTTGCAAATTTATTACCTTTCATGGATAAAACTGCAGAATTCCTAACATAAATTCTCATAAAACTCCACCTTTTTCCAATAAATCTTTGATTTTTTTTTTCCCAGAAATTGTGTGACTTTTTTCTTACAAATTTGCGGGTATGTTTTCCTCAGAAAATTGCAAAAAATTTTCCCTAAATTTGTGAGATTTTTTTTAATAAGTTTTCAGATTTTCTCATTTTCTGCTTTTTAGGATTTTTTTTTCATGAATGTGCAACCTTTTTATTGTAATGTATTGCTTCTTTTCTTGGAAATATGAGGGGTTTTTTCCAAGGCCTCAGGGAGCCACGACGGACAAATGAACCATGTGGCCTCAGAGCCGCAGATTGCAGACCCCTGGCCTAGGAGGAGTAGTGATTATCGACAAATATGGATGAAGGCACAGATGCAGTGTGTTCACCTTTGCTGAAATGAGCTAAAAATTACAGGCAAAAAAGTTCCATATTTACAGGAAAAAAGGCTTGAGATTTACAAGAAAAAAATGTGACATTAACAGGGAAAAAGATGCAAGACTTCTGAAAAAAAACAGGTGAGGGAAAAGTACAGTCCACATTAATGCGGATGATGCCCAGAAAAAACAGAGCCTACCCTGTTGGAATGGTCCCAACCACGTCCACCTTGTGGTCCCTCGATAAGGACATGCCAAAGGAGACCCCGGTGGACACGATGACCACGATGATCTCCCCAGGAATGGGGACGGGCAGCTTCTTCTTGAAGCGCTCATTGAGGACTTTGATAGTGTAGAGGAAGATGATGCAGGCGAGGCCCAGGAGGAGAGTGGGTATGTTGGTTTCTGTGATTTTCATCAGGACTGCTTTGACGCTCTGCAGAAACACACACACAAGCAGAGGACTTAATCTGCTGCATCTGTCCAGAAATCATCAACTTCTGAGACATTTGAACTATTTTGTCTGACTGATAAGTAAACCTGCATGGAACCACTGAACATATTATGCTTTAGAATAAAGGGAAAAAAACCCTGTTAATAGAAGTAACAGGAGATTTTTTGTCTTAAATTTGAAACTTTTCTCATAAACTTGTACAGTGCTATGAAAAAGTATTTGCCCCCTTACTGATTTATTATGTTTTTGCATATTTGTCACACTTAAATAAGATAAGAGATAAGATAAGCCTTTATTAGTCCCACAACAGGGAAATTCCAGGATTGCAACAGCACAGGGATAGCAACACTCAGAGCAACAATCAGAAGGCAAGAAAAAAAGCAAGCAAGCAAGAGCAGCTAATATACATATGTACATATTACTATAAAATATATACAGTGGGGTAAAAAAGTATTTAGTCAGCCACCAATTGTGCAAGTTCTCCCACTTAAAAGATGACAGAGGTCTCCAATTTTCATCATAGGTATGCCTCAACTATGAGAGACAAAATAAGAAAAAAAAAATCCAGAAAATTACATTGAAGGATTTTTAATGAATTAATTGGTAAATTCCTCGGTAAAATAAGTATTTGGTCAATAACAAAAGTTCATCTCAATACTTTGTTATATACCCTTTGTTGGCAATGACAGAGGTCAAACGTTTTCTGTAAGTCTTCACAAGGTTTTCACACACTGTTGCTGGTATTTTGGCCCATTCCTCCATGCAGATCTCCTCTAGAGCAGTGATGTTTTGGGGCTGTCGCTGGGCAACACAGATTTTCAACTCCCTCCAAAGATTTTCTATGGGGTTGAGATCTGGAGACTGGCTAGGCCACTCCAGGACCTTGAAATGCTTCTTACGAAGCCACTCCTTCGTTGCCCGGGTGGTGTGTTTGGGATCATTGTCATGCTGAAAGACCCAGCCACGTTTCATCTTCAATGCCCTTGCTGGTGGAAGGAGATTTTCACTCAAAATCTCATGATACATGGCCCCATTCATTCTTTCCTTTACACGGATCAGTTGTCCTGGTCCCTTTGCAGAAAAACAGCCCCAAAGTATGATGTTTCCACCTCCATGCTTCACAGTAGGTATGGTGTTCTTTCTCCTCCAAACACGACAAGTTGAGTTTTTACCAAAAAGTTCTATTTTGGTTTCATCTGACCATATGACATTCTCCCAGTCCTCTTCTGGATCATCCAAATGCTCTCTAGCAAACTTCAGACGGGCCTGGACATGTACTGGCTTAAGCAGGGGGACACGTCTGGCACTGCAGGATTTGAGTCCCTGGCGGCGTAGTGTGTTTCTGATGTAGCCTTTGTTACTTTGGTCCCAGCTCTCTGCAGGTCATTCACTAGGTCCCCCCATGTGGTTCTGGGATTTTTGCTCACTGTTCTAGTGATCATTTTGACCCCACGGAGTGAGATCTTGCGTGGAGCCCCAGATGGAGGGAGATTATCAGTGGTCTTGTATGTCTTCCATTTTCTAATAATTGCTCCCATAGTTGATTTCTTCACACCAAGCTGCTTATCTATTGCAGATTCAGTCTTCCCAGCCTGGTGCAGGTCTACAATTTTGTTTCTGGTGCCCTCTGACAGCTCTTTGGTCTTGGCCATAGTGGAGTTTGGAGTCTGACTGTTTGAGGTTGTGGACAGGTGTCTTTTATACTGATAACGAGTTCAAACAGGTGCCATTAATACAGGTAACGAGTGGAGAACAGAGGAGCCTCTTAAAGAAGAAGTTACAGGTCTGTGAGAGCCAGAAATCTTGCTTGTTTGTAGGTGACCAAATACTTATTTTACTGAGGAATTTACCAATTAATTCATTAAAAATCCTTCATCGTGATTTTCTGGATTTTTTTCTCATTTTGTCTCTCATAGTTGAGGTATACCTATGATGAAAATTGGAGACCTCTCTCATCTTTTAAGTGGGAGAACTTGCACAATTGGTGGCTGACTAAATACTTTTTTGCCCCACTGTATATACACACACACAGACACACAGTGCAGAGCATTGTAGCTGGATGGAATAAATATGTTTGTTTCAAAAATGTTTCAGATCAAACTAATTTTAATATTAGACAAAGATACCCAAGTAAATACACAATACAGTTCTTCTTCATAGCATTCATGAAGTATGAGTGAGATGTCTCACTATGGTCACAGGCTGCAATTTGCTGTCCCTCCACCTTGCTTCTCAGGAATAATTTATTCCCAGGCGAGGGGGAAAGTGCTCTGATTCTGCAAAAAGAAATCAATTCTTTGTTAGAGAAGAGAGCGATATGTGTTGTCTTCTGATCAGGGTCGCACCAGCTTTTAGTGTTCTCCATGCCTGTGACAGCATGTTTCTGTGGACTGGAAGCTGCCATGGCTGCCCGTGGAGAAGCTGATAAATCTCCATTAGCCATAATCATCATTGGCAGTCCATCAAGATCGATGATGACCGTCAGATTTGAAGTCATATTTAGCGTAGGCAGGCTCTCATGTGGGCTACAAGGCTCGCTTTTGACCTGCAGTAGTGCTGGCATTTGCTGCAGGTAAAATCATTTGAAGAGGTGAAAAAGTGACATCTTTTGCGTACTTTCTCATACTCTTGTCTTTTCTCTTCGATTACTGCAGTGGCTTGTTTGAGTTTATACTTCCATGTAGTACGCTGCATTGCTTTTCTTCTCTTTTTTTTTTTGTTACTTATTTGTACCCGTAGGTAGATTTGGTTTGCAGTCTGGTGACAAGCCACCGGCTGCCGGTCGCTGCGTGCGCGAGCGCCCTAAACCTACAAGTTTTTGGTATGTGGGAGGAAACCGGAGAAATCCCGGAGTAAACCCATGCAACATGGGGAGAACATGCAAACTCCACACATCTCACTGTTGGTCAGGGGCTGGGATCGAACCCACGATCTCATGATCCCCGCGATGCCCCGGCCGAGGGTAAACTGTGCTGCCGCAGTGCTAAACCACTGCGCCACCGTGCAGCCCTCTTTTGTACTCTTTTGTACTTTTGCACTGTTTCTTTTCTTTCTTTTTTCTCTTTTTTCTTCTCTTTTCTTTCTCTCTCTTTTTCTTCCTCTTTTGTACAGGTGAAATGCCAGCATTCTTCAAGTGCCTTTTTAGTACATCCTTAAATCATAGTTTTTGCCCACCTTGACTCTTCCTGTACTGCCTCAGCTTGAATAAAATACTGCCTTTGGTAGTCGAGTGTCATCTATTTGATGAACATGACCGGCCCACCGCAGCTGTGATGTAGTAATGAGGGCCTCAACACTAAGAGTCAGCACGATGTACAAGCTCCACATCAGGGATGCAGTCTTGCCATCTGATATGCAGGATGGAATGTAGATGACGAAGTTGCACTCTGGTCAAGGCTTTAATGTGCCTGCGGTATAAGGTCAAGCATTCAGTGGCATAGAGGAGACAGGGGAAGACAGCAGCCTTATAGACTTTCACTTTTGTGCTGCAACCAACGTCACTGGAGTTCCATAAGCACTTCTTAAGGGAACCAAAGGCTTTTACAGCTGAATATATTCTACATTCAACATCGAGGTCAGCAGAATTAGTAATAGTTACTGTACTGCCAAGATAGGTAAAGGCCTCGGTTGTTTTCAGGGGTTCTCCATGTACTGTCACCAATTCAGACTCACTTGTCCTGTTGAAAAGCCCTACAGGGGGGTTGATAGAGAAGTTCTGTCTTTGATAGTTTTTAGACCAAACAAATCTGCCGCACAGGTAAACTGATTCACTATGTATTGCATATCCTCAAGGTTGTTTGTAACAAGTGCCGAATCATCAGCGTAAAGGAGCTCCCTGATGCATAAATCATCGGTTTTGGTGGTAGCACGAAGACAGGCAAGATAGAAAAGCTTGCCACATGTTCTTGTATGGATACAGTATAGACCCCTTTGTGTAAAGTGATGTTCATAGTGTCCAAGACAGCTGTAAGAAAAAGTAAGAACAGTGTAGGGGAAAGCACACACCCCTGCTTTACACCATGATTGACCTCAAAGGCTTCACTGGGTTCTACATGTACTAAGACTTTTCCCTTCATCCCTTTGTGGAACTGCTTAATGACATTCACTGGAAGGTGCTGTGGCTGCCTGTGGAGAAGCTGAAAAATCTTCATTAGCCAGTGCATTGCCGGCCAGTGAGAAGCTATCAGGATTAGCCTCTTAAGGTGCTTTTCTACTAGGGTCAGTACGGTACGGTACGGGACGGTACAGTTTGGCCTGCTTTGTGTTTCCACTGCACTAGGTCCCATTTGAAGTGGGTGGGAAATAGTTACAGGGAGGCGGTGCAACCCTCTCCCTCCTGCTACGTAAAACAAGCGTAACTGGTGTAAATCAAGCGTAACGTTACGCAAAACACAAGTTGGCAGGATACGAGGCATCTTCGTTCTCTGGCTGTTTTTGCCAGAATAAAGGCAAAAACGAAGGACAGAAGGCAAAGCTGGCAATACGACACACTCTGGAAAAGTACTGGAGCATTTAGGAAACCATAGAGCAGTATAAAGGAGAAGACATGAGGATGTAATACCTCTATACAAAACAGGAGACAGTCATCGCTTCACAAATTACAGGCCAGTCCCTTTACTCTCACAATTCTCCAAAATACTTGAAAAAATCTTCACTAAGAGACTGGATGATTTCACTGAAAAACACAACCTCCTGACAGATAGCCAGTATGGTTTTAGAGCAGATAAATCAACATCTTTGGCACTGATCAAACTTATAGAAGAAATTACTAGTTGTATAGATAAAAAAAATGTTGCTGTAGGAGTATTTATAGATTTAAAGAAAGCTTTTGACACCATTGACCACAGAATACTACTAAGGAAACTGGAAAGGTATGGGATAAGAGGGGTTGGACTGAGTTGGGTGGAAAGTTATTTAAGTAACAGACAACAATTTGTACAAATTGGAGAGCACAAATCACCCTTCATGGACATCACTTGTGGTGTGCCCCAGGGGTCAGTTTTGGGACCCAAACTCTTTATTTTATATATAAATGACATATGCCAAGTATCAAAAATTCTGAAATTTATTTTGTTTGCGGATGACACAAATATCCTTTGCACTGGTGAGAATTTGCAGCAGGTTTTAGAGGTGGTCACAACTGAAATGAAAAAATTAACTCAGTGGTTCAACAAAAATAAATTATCTCTAAATCTAAAAAAAACAAAGATTATGTTGTTTGGAAATTATAAAATAAATCATGAAATAATGGTAACGATAGATAATACCAGAATAGAAACAGTACAGGAAAATAAGTTCCTGGGGGTGACGCTTGACAATAAAATCTGCTGGAAACCTCACATCAGTCACATCCGGGCCAAGTTAGCAAAATGTATAGGCATACTGGGGAAGACAAGACACTTCTTGGACTATAAATCATTGGTCTTATTGTACAATTCACTGTTTTTACCTTATCTTAACTACTGTGTAGAAGTCTGGGGAAACACCTACAAGACCAACCTACAGTCAATATGCACATTACAAAAAAGAGCTATAAGGATAATAAACAATGCAGGATATAGAGACCATACCAATTCGTTGTTCTTAAAGTCACATGTCATAAAGTTCATCGATTTAGTTAAATTTAAGACAGCACAAGTAATGTACAGGGCAATTAATAATCAACTACCAACTAATATACAAAAAATATTTTTTAAAAAAAGAGACAATGATCATAATTTGAGGGGAGACTTAAACTTTACAAAACCCAAGATACGAACAACCAAGAAAAGTCTGTGCATATCTGTCTGTGGGGTGGATTTGTGGAACAGTCTGGAGCCGGAACTGAAACTATGTACAAACAGAAATCAATTCAAAAAGAGGTATAAGCATCATTTGCTGAAAGGGTATACAGTATGTTAGAAGGGTAGTATTTATATGTACGATTCATTATGTTCACTCTGGGATATTATGGGACACTATGGAATGGTGGGTGGGACAGCACTGTGTATATCTGTGTTGTTTGAGGCTGGTTTTGTTGTATGGACATCATTGTATGTTAGAATGGATGGGTGTTAATGTTGATTTGTAAAAAATACAGTAAATTGTTTACTTGGGGTCTTAAAGGTGGTAATTTGTATAAAATTCACATGGGTGTATCTATGGAAAAGAGGAGATGGAATTAATAAGTGTTCACTTCTTCCTTCTCCCTTTCGAACAGTGTATAATGTTACTTTATTGCATTTGTCATTTGCTTGTATTTGTTATATTTTGTGTTCGAAATAAACTATCTATCTATCTATCTATCTATCTATCTATGTGAACTACATTACGTATGATGGTAAGCTAATGAATGCTAATGCTACTTTGCTTTTAAGTCCGCTGTACAACATTGTAATGTCGGCAAGTTATTGATATTAGGTACTGAAATATGTATTCTCTGTGTGTGTGTTTCAGATAGCTCTCTTGTGGAAAAAATATTGCTTCAAACCATTGGTCTGAACGTTCAACACAGTGATGTGACTCCAACTTCACAAGCGCAAAGTGGTTAGAAACTGCAGAATGTCTGTAGAAATGTTTAGCTTCCTGTGCAACAAATTGCTCTGATCTGTGTCAAAATCATGGAGAGACTGTTGAGATGTCATGGGATTACCTGCTCCAGCCAGTGGTGTCGTGGCAAAACATGATCTATACGGCACATGAGGTGCCATATTGTAGCATATGAGCCGTTAAACAGATATTTCAACAGGTAAACAGTACTGAGTTAGGCATAAGATATATTTAACAATTATGATGCATTTTAAGCTAAAACAAATGAATCTAGGATTAAAAGTAATTAAAATGATGCAGTCACAAGGTTACATGGAGAAATACGTGGATTAACTGGAAATATAGCGTATTGATTATTGCTGACTACATGTAGATACTGTACAAATATATATTATTTATTTTTTATTTTATTTGTTTATTTGACAGGGACAATGCAATAAGCATAGACAAAAAAAATCTGATGTGTTGCACAAAGAGTGTATAGCTATTAGCTAATTTGCAACTCTTGTCCCTGGATGGCCTTTAGAAAGAAGAAACAGGTAAAAAGAGAAGAAGATAAGGAAGAAAAAACAAAATGAAAACAGAATAAACAATATCCACATACATCAATGCAAACAAAATTATAAATACACAATATAAAAACCTGGTTCACATTAGCCTGTTACAGTAAAATGCCTGTTACACATTTGCCTTCCCTTCTTCACTCTCACCCTCAAACAATCATTTCATACATGGGTACATTCCTGTTTACTTTTCGGCCAGTTTTTAACCTTTGTAGTAAATGTTTTAAAGTCCGTTATTATTTTAATTTCATTTGGCATTGTGTTCCAGATGTGACTGCCCTTTATAGAGAAAGCTGTTTGTCCAAATGTGGTTCTGCGGTGGAATATTTTACAGTTATTGTTAACAGAACTCCTGGTGGCTCTGCTGCTGTCCTGTCTTTGGATGAAACCAACAAGTGGCTCTGGCGCTGATTTATGGAAACATTTGAAAATTAATTTCAGAAAACAGAGGTCAATGAAACTCTCAAAACTCAATAGATTGTATTTTTTTAAATATAACAGTGATGCCACCTAATGGGCTTTTTTTCCAAGATTTTTAGAGTTTGATTATATAATGAACCTATATGTTTTATTGTAGAAGGAGCTGCTTGAGCCCAGACTGTCAGACAGTATGATATATGAGAAAAAAAAACATAGAATGCATATACAGTACGGCTGCTTGGTGTGGTATGTAATGTCTAATTTAAAGCAGTTCAGATTTTTTTTTTACTGTTTTAGAAATCTTCTTTATGTGAAGATTAAATTTGAGTTGAGGATCTAGTATAATGCCAAGGTATTTGAATTCTGGAACTAAACTGATGTCTTGATCATGTATATTAACTTTAAAATGTTGCAGGTTACATTTTTTGATTGAAAAGCACATTGAAACTGTTTTCTGAAGGTTCAGCAATAGATGGTTCTGAATGAGCCACTCTTGGACATCAACCATGCTTGAAGACAGGACGTCTGCAGCCTGTGCTGGAGTCTTAGCAGCTGTGTAAATAACTGCATCATCTGCATAAAGCTGACATGTTGCAGCTGAGCAGTGTAATGGGAGGTCATTAATAAAAATGCTGAAAAGTACAGGACCAAGAATGGACCCTCTGCATGGATTCTCGCAATGGATTCTCTGCATCAACAGTGAACTATACATGTATTCATATAGTATTGACCTGGGAATTTTGACAATAAACCTTTGTACCTTTGCAGATGTCTCTCTTTTTGTGTGTTAAGGTTACCACCAAGTGACATAAATTAAATATAGAGATTGGAAAAGCTGTCTAAGAACAATCCAGCAGTTTGACAAATCACTTTTGGTTTGGTGTAAGTCTGCCAACAGAATTATGAACCATAAAACAGTTTGTGTTAAAATGTTAAATCCCATTAAACCTGAACTCAGGGGTGTCTAATCATGTGTCATGGAGGGCCAAGACCCTGCAGGTTCTCTCTTCTATCCCATTATTAGGAAATCCAGATGCTAATATGGCCCAGAATTGCTCCATATACTGGGACTATCACTAAAGTGTGCAGCGTCTTCTGCACTGGCACATCCAACAATACAGTCTTCAGCAAATAATTGTTTTGGTTACTTTTCTTAAAAATGAGCCATTATTTTCAAAGTCACTGATAAATGGTTCCTACTGTTGACTCTTTTCCCACTGGAGTCTGAACAGACAAAATAGAAAATCATGATGCAAACACATAAATCACTAAATTGTTTATTACAATCAGCAGCAAATTACAGATTATTTAGAATGTGCAAAATTCAAACTGTAAAAAAAAAAAAAAAAAGAGAGAAACTGGAATGGGTCACACACGCCAGCCACGCTGCCTCACTGAGCAGCAACTGGATCAGCCCCTCGTACTGGTCCTGGTTCAGCAGATCTTCAGCCTGCATCTCTGTAAATAGTGAGGCAAGGTCCGGTTTGGGTGGATCGTTTTCCTCTTGCCTAGATGAAAGACAGAAATGGGTGGTGGATAATAAATGCAAGTTTAAAACATATTTGAGAAATGAATGAATGAATGAATCTTTATTTTGGATAGATTAGATTAAAAGAAAGGAACAGAATAATAGAACAAAGGTGAAAAAAATCCAACAAGGTCAAATTAGACAATAACTCCTCGGATCATACAGTTCAACATACATTAAGTTATCCGAAATGGGTGATGGCTGAAGCCGCAGCTTATATCGCCCATCCATATTCCACCTAAGAATTCAAAAATAAAATAAAATAAGAGCAATTACAATTCAGAACAAAGCTAAGACAAAACGTGACAAAAACTAAGCAACAACACAACAGACTGGATATGACAATCCTGATGTGATTTTACATGTCATCTTGTAAATATGTTTGGAGTATTTCTTCCTTTAGTTTTTGTTTAAATTGTCCAAGCGTTGTACATGATTTTAATTCAGGTCCAAAATCGTTCCATAATCTGACTCCTTGCACTGAAACACAGTGTTGCTTGGTGGTAGTTCTCACTGAAGGTTTTTGAAATATCCATGTTCCTCTGAAATGATATTGTTTCTCCCTTATTTGGAACAACTTTTGGATATTTGCGGGCAGTGATAAATTCTTCACTTTAAACATTATTATTGTAGTTTTAAAGTCAACCAGATCTTTCAACTTGAGAGCTTTTAATTTAAGAAAAAGTGGGTTTGTTGGTTCCCTGTAAGCAGCTTTGTTTATTATTCTAATAGCTCTCTTCTGAAGCATAAAGACTGGATATATGTTTGTTTTATATGTATTTCCCCATATTTCAGTCCAATATGTCATGTATGGGAGTATTAATGAATGATACAAAGTATATAGTGTGGGTTGATTCAGCAAATATTTCACTCTGTGTAGTATTGTGATTGATTTAGATATTTTACCTTTCATATAATTAATATGTGACTTCCAACACAGTTTATTATCAATTATTACTCCAAGGATTTTAATTTCAGATACCCTTTCAATCTCTACACCATTTACACTGAGTTTAGATACTAAGTTGTTGTGATGGTGTGAAATAACGTTATCAATAAAAGTTTAGCCACCACTGTGTGGCCCTGGTTTCAAGTGTGGGTGGTGTTTTGTGCTTGTATTGCTAAAATATAAAAGGAAGCACGAGAATGGGTCTCAAATATTTGTAATGTGTTCTTTTACTGCATGAGTTTAAAGATGAAATACTATAGACTACACATATAAACTAAATTCTAATGGTGGCTGAACAACTGCCATTCCCCAAAGTGCAAGATACACTATTATTACTATAACTGATAAAGGATCACAGAAATGATCTGATAAAAAATAAATAAACACAAATAAATAAACAAGTGGTTTACCTATACTTTAACTTAAAAAGCAAAACATTTGACTGTAAATATGATGTGTTGTTTACCTGTCACAATACTGCTGTCAAAACATCACCATTCCGAGCAGATCCTGTTTGGACTCTACAATCAAAATACACACACCTTAAGTTCATACACAGCATGAAAGTGCAACATGTAAAAAAAACACCTTTTTAACCAGGATTACAACTAGCTTATTTCATCAGATATTGTCAACACAAAGGCTACATAGATGACGGACATAGCATTGAGCTAGGTCATCATTTAAACACCATTACGTTTTCGTCTGTCCAAAGTGAACTTTCCACTGCTGAGAAAAATAACGTAAAACATGAATATCACATCACTCACCGTCCTGTATATCACAATATCACGGCTTCAACTGCTGAAGTTGGGTGCTGTCGCGGCCGTACATTCAATTCAGTTTGGGTGGCTGGGTCTAATTCCCGGTGCGTCTCCGTCTATTTTGTGGTGGGTCTGCTTGTGCCCCCCACTGCAAGCTCAGCCTGCTTCCCTCTGCATTCTCTCATCAGCTGAAACGCACAGAAAACTCTGCTGGACCGTGGTGTTGATTTCTGCTGATTTCTGTGAAGCCATTCTATCGCTGTTGTTTATAATATCACTTGTTCGCGGGCTCACAGACAAAAAATCGCAAATGGCGGCCAGCCAGCGATTCTGGAACATCAGTGTAACGCCCACTCTCATAACGCTATGCCCGGCCCAATCAGTGGCCAGCAGTAGGCTGACCTAACCGTGCCGTACGCTTTGGACCTACTCTGGAGTAGTGCCAAAAAAATAGGGACAGTTCTAAAAAAAACCCCAGAACTGTCAGGACATCTGGTCCTCAATGGAAAAGCGGACAAACCGTGCCGTACCGTACCATACTGACCCTAGTGGAAAAGTGCCTTTAGTGCTTCCTCAACTTGGCCAGGGTTGGGGAAATCAAGCCGAGAGGGAGGGCATAAAGAAGAACAGGGCGCCATACATGCATGAGAACGTCTATCCCGAGAGGTGTGCTCTGATCGCGTATGCAGAAGAAGAGTGGACACTGTGCATTTTCTTCTGTTATGAACAGGTCCACCTCGGCCCGACCAAACCTCTTCCAAAGCTTGTTGAACACCTGACTGATCTGGGGTTTGTGGTAAACAGAAAGACAAGTGTGCTCTCTAAAACACAGAATAAACTTTCTGGGTTCATCAATAGATTCCATGTCTTTCACGACTCGCCCGCCAGCGGAGCAAGTGGAACTGTTCAGAGTGTGCCTTGTCCATTTCCAGCTGCGTGCACGCGTCCCTTTCAGACTGTGCCTCCGACTGCTGGGTCTGATGGCTTCAGCAATCCTGGTGGTTCGGCTTGGTCGTCTGTATATCAGGGATTTCCAGCACTGGGTGGCCTCTCAGGTTGGATGCTGTGCGTTATGGCGGCCCCAGTGAATATGGAAAGCGTAATAGCACTGCACTTTTGGCGATACCCATTCTTCCTGGTACAGGGATGCCGCTTGGCACAGTCCAAGCCCAGAAAGTTGTCACCACAGATGTGAGTTTTACGGGCTGGGACAGAATACATGAGGGTCATGCTCCAAGGGGTCTGTAGAGGGACAGCCTGCAGCAAGCACACATGAATTATCTGGAGTTTTAGCAGTGTTTCTCAGGCTGAAGCATTTCCTCCCGTTCCTACGCGGACATCACATCTTAGTGAGGACGGACAACTAGGGGTGGGTTCAAAAGTTCGATTCAATGATTTGGATCGATGCATGTTTGACTGAGCCGATATCGATCTTTTAATATAATGCTTTTATGTCTGTGAACATCTACTGAGTCTGATCAGGTTGAAACCGGGTCAGTGAGGCAGGAACAGCGGTGAAGAACCAGAAACACCCGGAGCGCTAACAGAGCTAACAGTTATCAAGCTAATGGATACACTGGTTCTTCTTCTGTGGTGTTAAAATGCTTTCATCAACTGGTGAACAGAAAGGGAGACTTGGAACTGCTGAGATTGTCAGTAAAATATCATTTGTTTAACGTGTGTCGTAAATTAATAATTCATCCAGCATGATGGTGTTTTCTTTTACAAACTGTGGATACAGTAGTTAACTGTTGATTAAGCACTGTGAATAAATGCGGAATAAAGGTATATTTTATAAGATTATGGACTTCTAGCACTTAAGCGAGAGATTTGAAGATAATAATAAATCACAATAAAATAAAAATGGCAGAATTAATAAAGGCTGCAGTACAACAAGCCATTTTTACTCAACAGAACTAAATTAAAATGAACAAATCTTCCAGGAAATGAATTGAAACCCTTTTCAAAAATTGAAAGTTAATATGTAGTTAAAATATAAACAACAAAAAAATAAAAGAAACTAAACTATTAAACCCTACTGTGATGTGGGGATTTAAAAACATAATTAATTTTACTGTGAAATCTCTTCTCTTTTCATCTCCCTTCAGATGTGTGAAGGCTGGGTTTCCACTCCAAGCTCCATCGTGCACTGAGACCTTCTGAAGGTCAGAGGTCGTCAGTGGAGGACCGTCCCTGCTTCATGTGGATTTCAGTTTTCAGGGTCTTGGTTTTCTAATTCAAGATTCAAGAAGGTGCTGCCAGAATTTTCTCCAGACTCTAACATGCATTCAGTGCAATTTTTTTTTCCACAATATTTTTTATTGAACCGTTTTTTTTTTTTTTTTACAAACATAATCCAAACAGTCAAACACTAACACTAAAGTAATTTAAAAAAAAAAGAAAAAAAGAAAGTACTAAAAACACCAACAACCACTAACAAAGGCAGGTCTTCAACAATGCTCCTCTGTTTAGTCTAGGTAATCCATTACATAAGTATACATATTATACATTCACCAGTTTGGAATTTACAAGTTCCACACACATCATTCACCTTCTTCAAAAGTTATGTTTAAATTCTTTACATAATCAATGAAAGGTCTCCATATATTCTCAAACACAGTTTCCTTTGATTTCAGTATGTATGTTATTCTTTCTAGTGGAAGGTTTGTTAACATCTGTCTTAACCACTGAGTCACATCTGGTCTATGAGTCTTTTTCCACAATAGTGCAATACATTTTTTAGCATTAAGCAAACTGAGGTCTATGAATGTTCTTTCACTCTTATTAAAGTTGTGTTTTTCTGGATACAGACCCAACAAAAACAATTTAGGATTCAATATGATTTGTTTTGAAATTATTTTTTCAATTGTTCCCCTCACCTCTTCCCAAAACATTCTAATTTTTCTACATTCCCATAAACAATGAAATGGGGTTCCTTTACTTTCCATACATTTTGTGCACGCATCTGGTATGTTTTTGTTATATCTATTTAACTCCACCGGAGTAACATACATCCGCATTAATCATTTAAAATCTATCAGTTTAAGACGTACATTTATTGATTTGGTTTGAGCTTCTGTACAAGCCAATTCCCATTGTTCCTCTGAAATTTCAGTTTGCAGGTCTTCTTTCCAATAGTTCAGTCTTTTCTGTGAGTTTTCACTTGAGGATAATGTCAATGAGATAAAACTCTGAAATAATACCCTTTCTCTTACTATCTTTCATCAACATTTTTTCCAAGGATGAGTAAATAGGTCGGATGAGAGCATTATTTTGATTTGATCGAATAAAGTTCCTAAGCTGAAGATATTTAAAAAAAATGTGTTCTATTAAGATTAAATTTGAGCCTCAGTTCTTCAAAAGACATTATGTTATCTGAACATGACAAATATAAGTCTTGAATCTTTTGAATCCCTTTTAAATTCCATACTTTAAATACAGCATCCGCTCTCCCTGGTGTAAAATATTGATTACCCCATATTGGGCTAAATTGTGACAATAAATGTGGTTCTTTTAAATATTTTTTGGTTTCACACCATATTTTGATCATATGCTTTACAAATGGATTTTTAACTTGTTTCTGTAATTTTTTTGTCAAGTCTGAGTATATGAATAAGGGAAGAGGTAAAGGTAAATTGTATGATTCCATTTCAGTCCAGTGAGGGAGATCATTTGATGAAAAATAATATGTCATAGACCTCAGTTGTGCTGACCAGTAATACAACATAAAGTTTGGACATTTCAGACCTCCACGATCAAATGGTAAATATAGTAAGGACAGACGTAATCTAGCCCTCCTATTGTTCCATATAAATTCCACTAACTTTTTTTTAATTCTTGAGAATAGATCTGAAGGTGGTGGTAAAGGAATGTATTGAAATAAATAAAGTATTTTGGGTAAGATATTACTTTTAAGTATATTAATTCTCCCGATCATCAACATTGGTAGTGACATCCATCTCTGAAGTAACTCATTAATGTCTGTCATTAAGGCTTCATAGTTGACACTGGCGACTGATTCTAGCTTAGGCACAATTTGAATTCCTAAATATTTAAACTGATTTACAACATTGAATTGATTTACCTCAGGAGCTGGGTGATTTCTCTGGGTCTCATTTAGCATTAATATTGAAGATTTAGTTTTATTTATTTTATATCCTGATATTTCCCCAAAATTCTTTATTAAATTCAACAAGGTCGGAATTGATTTTTTAAGATTTGACATAAACAAAATTATGTCGTCGGCATACAGGGAGATTTTATGTTCTGTTGGTTCTACTTTAATTCCATATACAGTGAGGCAAAAAAGTATTTAGTCAGCCACCAATTGTGCAAGTTCTCCCACTTAAAAGATGAGAGAGGTCTCCAATTTTCATCATAGGTATACCTCAAATATGAGAGACAAAATGAGAGAAAAAAAATCCAGAAAATCACATTGAAAGATTTTTAATGAATTAATTGGTAAATTCCTTGGTAAAATAAGTATTTGGTCACCTACACACAAGTAAGATTTCTGGCTCTCACAGACCTGTAACTTCTTCTTTAAGAGGCTCCTCTGTCCTCCACTCGTTACCTGTATTAATGGCACCTGTTTGAACTCAGTATAAAAGACACCTGTCCACAACTTCAAACAGTCAGACTCCAAACTCCACTAAGGCCAAGACCAAAGAGCTGTCAGAGGACACCAGAAACAAAATTGTAGACCTGCACCAGGCTGGGAAGACTGAATCTGCAATAGGTAAGCAGCTTGGTGTGAAGAAATCAACTGTGGGAGCAATTATTAGAAAATGGAAGACATACAAGACCACTGATAATCTCCCTCGATCTGGGGCTCCACGCAAGATCTCACTCCATGGGGTCAAAATTATCATGAGAACGGTGAGCAAAAATCCCAGAATCACACGGGGGGACCTAGTGAATGACCTGCAGAGAGCTGGGACCACAGTAACAAAGGCTACATCAGTAACACACTACGCCGCCAGGGACTCAAATCCTGCAGTGCCAGACGTGTCCCCCTGCTTAAGCCAGTGCATGTCCAGGCCTGTCTGAAGTTTGCTAGAGAGCATTTGGATGATCCAGAAGAGGACTGGGAGAATGCCATATGGTCAGATGAAACCAAAATAGAACTTTTTGGTAAAAACTCAACTTGTCGTGTTTGGAGGAGAAAGAACACCATACCTACTGTGAATCATGGGGGTGAAAACATCATACTTTGGGGCTGTTTTTCTGCAAAGGGACCAGGATGACTGATCCGTGTAAAGGAAAGAATGAATGGAGCCATGTATCGTGAGATTTTGAGTGAAAACCTCCTTCCATCAGCAAGGGCATTGAAGAGGAAACGTGGCTGGGTCTTTTAGCATGACAATGATCCTATACACACTGCCCGGGCAACGAAGGAGTGGCTTCGCAAGAAGCATTTCAAGGTCCTGGAGTGGCTTAGCCAGTCTCCAGATCTCAACCCCATCGAAAATCTTTGGAGGGTGTTGAAAGTCCGTGTTGCCCAGCGACATCCCCAAAACATCACTGCTCTAGAGGAGATCTGCATGGAGGAATGGGCCAAAATACCAGCAACAGTGTGTGAAAACCTTGTGAAGACTTACAGAAAACGTTTGACCTCTGTCATTGCCAACAAAGGGTATATAACAAAGTACTGAGATGAACTTTTGTTATTGACCAAATACTTATTTTACCGAGGAATTTCCCAATTAATTCATTAAAAATCCTTCAATGTGATTTTCTGGATTTTTTTTTCTCATTTTGTCTCTCATAGTTGAGGTATACCTATGATGAAAATTGGAGACCTCTCTGATCTTTTAAGTGGGAGAACTTGCACAATTGGTGGCTGACTAAATACTTTTTTTCCCCACTGTATTTGTGGATGTAAACGTACTGCCATCGCTAAAGGTTCAATTGCCATAGTAAACAGCAAAGGTGAAAGTGGACAGCCTTGTCGACATCCTCTATTGATATTTATTGATTTTGAGATATTACTGTTTGTTAGTATTTCTGCTGTAGCATTATTGTGTATTATCTGAACCCATTTTATGAAATTATTTCCAAGTCCAAACCTTTGTAGGACTTCAAAAAGAAAGGGCCATTCGACCTTATTAAAGGCCTTTTCGGCGTCCAATGATAGGAGAGCTGTATCCGGTGCTTCTTTATTAGAATAGATAATATTAAATAGTCTTCTTACATTATGGAAGCCTTGTCTTCCCTTTATAAAGCCATTCTGATCTCGGTTAATAATATTTGGTAATATTTCTTGTAGTCGTCTTGCTAAAATTTTACAGATTATCTTAAGGTCAGCATTTAATAGGCTTATTGGTCTCATATTTTCACATTTATTAGAGGGTTTACCTGGTTTTGGCAACAGTATAATTAAGGCATTATTCATGTATAGTGGCAAATTACTATTTTGAAATGCTTCTAAAACCATTTCCAAAAATGGTTTTATTAATTTATTCTTAAATTTTTTATAGAGGTCAACTGGAAGACCATCTGGTCCTGCACTTTTTCCTGATTTCATATTATCAATGGCTTGCCCAACTTCTTCTCGACTAATTTTAGACTCCAGTATCTCCCTATTTTCATTTGGAATACACGGTATAGATAATCCGTCCAAAAACCCATTTAGTTTTGTTAAGTCAGTTTCATTTTTTTGTATCATATAGTTTTTCATAGTAATCTCTAAAGGCACTGTTAATTTCTAAAGGATCTACAACTGCCTGTCTGTTACTTATAATACTGGTAATTGGTGTTTTAAATTCTAATTGTTTAATCTGCCATGCCAATAATTTCCCTGATTTTTCACCTGGTTCATAAAAAGATTGCTTCAATCTTAGAAGACTCGAGGCAGCTCTATTCGCTGATTTTTTGTCATATTCAGCTCTCAGAATCAGTAATTCATTCTCTAACTTTGGGTCACTTCCTGCATACACTTTTTCTTGAAGAATTTTTATTTTATGTTCCAATTGGACTCTCTCCTCTCGAGTCTTCTTAGATTTTGAACCTGTATAACTAATAATATGCCCCCTAATAAAAGCTTTGAAAGCCTCCCACTTTATACATGCTGATGTTTCTGTAGTATTGATATCAAAGAACTCATCTATCTGTTTTTCTATGTACTTAACAAATTCCTCATCCTGAAGCCATTTATGCTGAAATTGCCACCTACCTCAGAATCAGAATCAGCTTTATTGGCCAAGTATGCACAACACATACAAGGAATTTGACTTTGGCTAAAAGCCAAAACCTGGTTCCTTTGTCAATTTCTTATCTACATATGAGTGTTTTTTTTTTGGGGGGGGGGGGGGTCCAGTGCACTATATCAGGGGTATCCAACTTTCAAGCGCTCTCTCTTTTTCTGTAATTTGCAGATGTCGGTTTCGTTTTTATAATATGCAAGGGAACATAAAAGAGTTTCAGACTTGCATTGCAATTTAAAAAAAAATCATTGATTTTGCCGTTAGAATCGAAACTATTGGTCGTGCCCCCTCATTTTTCCCAGTTTTTGTGTGACATGAAAATCGCATCAATTTCAAAGTACTGTAACGTGATCTCTGAGTAACTCTTTCTACTCAAAATGCAAGAGATAACAGAGTTGTAATGCAAATTCAAAATAAAACATTCCCCAATGTGATCGGATCTATGGTTTTTGTACGGCGACCCCTGCAAATTTACTCGTACGACATAAATTTCCGTGTCCCCAAATTTACGCAGCAACATGCAAGTTATTTGGTAAAGTAACCAGAAAACAGGAAGTGCTGATGCTTTTCACTTTGCACCTTTCAAATCCCAAACCATACACGTAAAAAGGAGATCAGTCTTTGTGAAGCTCAGATGTAGAATATTTCAATAAAATCTCAAACATTTATGACACATCGAATATGGTGTCCTTTAAAAAATTTACGTCTTCGGTCTTGGTCGGCCGCGCGCAGCCCCGTCTGGCGAGGTGAGCGCCCTGGGAAAGCACTTTTATTTTCTCTACCCCGGATGTGCTCAACCCATGTGGAGAGGATTAACCGTGGTCACTTTATATTGAAGTTATCGAAGGTCCAAACTTCCGTGTCCCGCATTTACGCCTTTTGTGATTTTACGTCTTATCCAACAAACAGGGAGAATTTGAAGGTATGTATACACGTTATCACATCTTAATATGTCATGAAAATGTAGCTGTTGATGAGTTTTGATGCGTGAAAAATACTGGAAGCGTTGAAGTTGTTTCGTGTAAAACGTGTGCCATTGCAAAGTGCATTGGCACACGGGGAAACAATAGCCCGAGTGTCCCGTTTACGTCTCCATTTACAAGTAGTTGAAGTGAGCGCTCATCCTCAAGAGTTCCTGAATGTGAATGCCGTTACGAAAATAGTTAATAGTTTCATAAACCTGACACAATTGGATAGTGATTAGTCAATTTCATGTGCAGATTTGATCAATTTTAAATTTTGCCACCAATGTCACACATTGGACCCCTAATAAATAAAAACACCCATATATTAGACAGCAGGGTGCATGATCAGAGATCACAATGTTATCATAGAAACAGTTTTGAATCTTGGGCCTTAATTCTGTGGAGATCAAAAAATAGTCAATACGTGAGAATGTCTTGTAGGTAAGAATAACAAGAGTAGGCTTTAACTTGTGGTTTCATTTCTCTCCATATATCTAGCAATCTCAATTCTTTCATAGAATGATTAATGATCATCCTGCATCCATTGTGCGTACAGTCCAGTCCTGTTGATCTATCTATAGAGTTTTTGCGTAGGCTCGTAAAATTCACGTGACTCGCGGGGGTAAACATAAACACGCCGTAGGTGCCGCCATCTTGGATGGCAAGAGCAGCAGTTGCACTGTGACAACCCAGGCGTAACTTGTACTGTTTAGCGATCAGAATGAGTGAGGAGAACACACAGTCACAGTCTGACATAATAACATCCCTATCATCCTCTTCAACAACTGACACCGTGGCGTCTGACACTGTGTCTGCGATGTCTCTGTGAGATTCAGTGGAGTCATTGTCAGCAGTCATAACAGCAGACAAGTGTTTTTAATCTTGCTGCCGTGCGCTCCTCTGGTGTGCCGAAATGCCTCAGTTGAACGGGGGGGGGGGGTAACCCCCACGGACAAGCAGAGCGCACAGCTGGAGCAATTAGCAGAACAATGACTGCCAGTAATCTGCTCAGCGGGGATGATTTGGGGGCAAACGATGAAATGATATCTTTCTAAGACGAAGGGGAGCAGGAGGAAAAGATATCGGAAAACGTGTCAGCGGAAAGGGATGTGGATGATGTGAAGTCTTTGCTGGTGAACGAGTCGGAAAACAACAGCAGCTCCTCGGACTCGGAGGTGAGTGAAGCGCGCTGCGCGTTTTTTTTTTTTGTTTTTTTTTTAAAGGCTCTCCACGGCGCGCCGCGTTAAAACGTACCTGATTTTATGCACATTTTCAATATTTTTCTCCCCTTTCATGTGTGCATTGTCCTTTGTAGCAAGCAGAGAGGCGCCCCCAAACCAGAAAGTTTTTTTTTTTTTTTGTTACTTATTTGTACCTGTAGGTAGATTTGGTTTGCAGTCTGGTGACAAGCCACTGGCTGCTGCGTGCGCGAGCGCCCTAAACCTACATGTTTTTGGTATGCGGGAGGAAACCGGAGAAATCCCGGAGTAAACCCACGCAACACGGGGAGAACATGCAAACTCCACACAGCTCACTGTTGGTCGGGGGCTGGGATCGAGCCCACGGTCTCATGATCCCCCGGCCGAGGGTAAACTGTGCTGCCACAGTGCTAAACCACTGCGCCACCGTGCAGCCCGTTATGAGAAAGCAAGAGATTACGTCAGTGAAGGTAATTATTCAAAAATCCAACTTTTTTTTTTTTTTTTTTTGCATTTCACACCGGCCATTTAATTCCCCGCTTATCCCCTTATCAGGGGGAACAACAGGAGTACACCATTTTGCCGAGTTCGTAGGTACACGTGAGCTATGTGGTTTGTTTCACCCTGCTGCTGCTGTTTCTTGCCATCCAATATGGCGGCACACTCTAACGGGCCAGTGCGACACGCCCCCTGACGTCATTTGCAAAAACTCAATACCGGGATTCAATGTACAATTAAAATCCCCTGCTATTATATGTTGCCCTGTAAGTGATGATAAAATAAGAAATAAATTAGCAAAGAACTTTTGATCATCTATACTGGGACCGTATAAGTTCACCAAATTTATATTTTCTAATAACAAAGATCCTTGGATGATTAGATATCTTCCTAATTTGTCTCCAATTACATTTTTCACTTGAAATGGGACTGATTTATGTATGAGAGTCATAACTCCCCTGGCTCGGGATGAAAATGATGAGGTGAATACACTTTCCTGCCATCTTCTCCTAATTCTTTTTACATCCTCCTCTATTAGATGAGTTTCTTGTAAAAACAATTTTTGAACCCATGTCTTTTATTTTATTCATAACTTGTTTAAGTTTTTTTAAATTTTGTAGACCTCTGCAATTCCATGAAGTTAAATTAAGATTAACGCTTTGGTCTATGATCAATAAGGAGTTTGAGATTACATCGCAATATAAACATGCTCATACAGAGAAGCAAAAACATGAGTGGTTGAACATTCGTCCCACAAACTACACACAAACAAATTCCCCCTCCCCACATTCGTGGCAATCCCCCCAAAATCAAAAAAAAATTCTGTCTCCTGCTATAGCCATCGACCGCTCCACACCCGCGAGGATCAGTCAAAACCACTCTCTTTCTCCTCTCAATCACCCTAACTCTACTGCTTTTAATGACACATTAACTCTCTTCTGTAGTTTTCCAACTTAACTCCAAAATTTTATAGCAACTTTGTACATCATAGGTTTTTTTTTTTTTAATATAATACAATCTATATTTTCTAAACTTGCTATATGCTTCAGATCAGTCAGATGTCTGTGCAAATGCTTAAATATTCTACCTTTATTTCTTGTTCATGCTTCATGCTTAGCTCCCACCAGTCTCTTCTTGGATCTCCTTGATAAGCACCTGCGCCTCCTGGGGGGTCTTGAAGGTGTGGGTTCTCCCTTTGTATGTGACCAGCAGTGTTGCCGGATGAATCCATGACGAATCCCGAGGTTGCGCAGCTCTTTACGGGCGGGGTCAAACTGTTTCCTTAATTGTTGGATTCCTGTGGCCAAATCTGGGTAGAACCGCACCTGTTGATCCTGGTATTTAATTTCTCCTTTAGCTCGCGCTGCGTTGGAGATAGTCATCTTGTCTCTGTAGCTGAGGAACTTCATAATCAGCGTCCTCGGTGGTGCCTTATTTTCTCTCGGTGGGCCGATTCGGTGGGCGCTCTCTAAGACGACCGATGACTGCAGCTCCGTGTTGTTCAGCGCTTCTGGAATCCACTTTTCCAAAAAGGAACATGTATCCCGTCCCTCTGTTCCCTCCGGGAGACCCACCAGCCTCAGACTGTTCCGTCTCGACCGGGATTCTAAGTCCAGGGCACTATCTTCCAGACGTTTATTTTTTAATTCCAATGTGCGCACCTTTAATTGTAGGCTGGTGACGTCATCCTCAGCGCTGGAAATTCGGAGCTCCACCTGCGCCACTCGTTACATACAGTCGCCTATTTCCTTTCTCATTCCTTCTATCGCTGCTATAATCCCATCAAATTTAGAGGAGAAGTCCGCTCTCATTGAGCCAATGGCAGCGAGCACCACACCCGTGCCCTCGCCAGCAGTCACCGCTCCGCCGCTAGTTTCCTCCGCCATAGTCTCCGGAGATCCTCCTGCCTCGTCACGAGTGTGGAAGTCCGTCAGCCTGGACTGTTTCGACGATTCAGTTTTTCCTCCACCTAATTTCCCAGCCCTAGGCTTTACTGGCATATCCACGCCCACACACTGGGATAGGCTTTGTTCCAATTGGGAGAGTTATTAGCCAACTTTTTATTTTTAGGAGCAGAGCACAGCGAAACACGTCTTCCTACATGGCCGCCATAACCAGAAGTGCATTCAGTGCAATTTAGTTGTTGTAATGACTAACTCTTTTATGTACCTGTTTATTTAAGTTCTCAGCAAGAATACAATGTTGATCATTTTTTGACAATTTTACTGAGAATTGAATTCTACATAAATCACTGTTTAACAGGAAATTTTTGGCAATCCTGTGCTTTTCTTGTGGTGTTGCAGAGAACAGCATCACTGTAAACTATGGAGCAGCTACTTTAAAATCTGTACTTCCTCACACAACTTTCAGTGCAAAAAACCTCTAAAAAGTCACAAGTTTTTGGAAAAGCTCCACCAATTCAGGCTTTTTGGCCCACAACAATCATAAAAACAGCTGTGAAATCCTGGTGGGACTGAAATACAGTGAGATCATGTCTACATGCTTCATGCATGAATTTGTTTACCGACTCTGGGTTGTTAACTTGACACTACACACCCCTTGCACTAAAGAAAGCACTTGTGAGCACTTCGTGAATCATAAGTTAAATCATCGATCATCATAGCAGTCTGTCAGGGGTGACAATGACTGTTTCATTTAGGTCTGATCAGATTCCTCCACGCAGCTCTGTAATTCACCTTCAGGAACTCCTGACCTTGTTAACCCAGGCGATGTCCGAGCCGGTATGAGTTGCTCTCTGACTGACCATTTCATGAAACTACTTGCAAAGCATTTGAGTACCGCTAGCTTTTGCTGGACTAGCGACACATTCTTGGCAGATAGAGGTATTATCAGTGGCAAGGACAGGCCAAGACAAATGACTCCAGTGTCTGCTGCAGTGACTGACCAGATGATAGGTTTGTTTATTTCTGCTCTTTGTGTAGTGCATGTCACGATGCACTGACTGGCAAAAGTCCACCACAGACCTTGCGACAGATGTGCTTATCTGCCAGGATGTCCATAAGTGCATTATTGTAACTGATTTGGGGTAAGTTCTTTATGTGATAATTTATGCATTAACAAGGTTAGAATATTCCTGCTATAATTTGCAGCATTAGGTCTCAAAGATTTTTTTTCCTGGCAAGTAAAATAGCTGTTAAAATGGTAATTTCCCAGATTGGATAGGGATCAAATCAAACTGAATCGTTTTAGAATCTCAAGAATCGGAATCGAATCGATTCTGGAAACTAGGGATTGTTCCCAGCCCTAGAGACAACACGAGCACCATGTCTGAGATCAACTGTCAGAAGGGTCTACGGTGTAGACGGTTGCACATGTTGGCACGCAGATCAATCCTGTGGAGCAGCGATCAATTCCTGTCTCTCAGGGCCACACAAGTCTTGAATTGCAAAGTGCATCTCCTTTCCAGAGGCGCTCCTATATTCACGAAGTGGACGCTCCACCCCATAACAGTGGAGCAGATTTGGAAGAGGTTCAGCCAGGCCAAGGTGGATCTGTTCGCGACATAAGATAATGCACAGTATCCACTCTTCTTCTGCATACGCAATCAAAGCATACCTCACAGACCAACCACAGTTTGTGAGAACTCAGGACAGTGTGTCTGACACCATCATCTGTAGTACGGGGGCCCACCAGGGAACAGTTCTGGCTCCCTTTCTGTTCACGCTCTATACTGCTGACTTTTCACACAACACTGCCATTACAGAAGTTCTCTGATGACCCTGTGATCGTCGGCTTCATCACCGATGGGGATGACGTGGAGTACAGAGGACTTATCCAGGACTTTGTGGACTGCCTGCAGAACTGCCTCCAGGTCAATGCGAGGAAAACCAAGGAACTGGTGGTGGACTGCCGCAGGTGTGGACAACCCCCCCACAGCACCGGTCAACATCCAGGGAACAGACATTGAGATGTTGACATCTTACAAGTACTTGGGTGAACAATAAACTGGACTGGTCACATAATACCTACATGCTCTACAAGAAGGGGCAGCGCAGGCCGTCCCTCCTGAGGAGACTCCGGTCTTTTGGAGTGCGAGTGGCACTCCTGAAGACCTTCTATGATTTGGTGGTGGCATCAGCCATCATATATGGAGTGGTCTGCTGGGGCAGCGGCATCACGGCAGCCGACAGGAAGAGACTGAACAGGCTGATCAGAAAGCTAGCTCTGTTCTGGGGAGACACCTCGACCCAGTGGAGGAGATAGGAGAGAGGAAGATGGTGGCTCAGCTGTCATCTCTGCTGGAGCCCGAGTCCCACCCCATGCAGGACACGCTGAACACAATGAGGAGCTCATTTAGCAGTAGGCTGTGCCATCCTAAGTGCTTGAGGGAGAGGTTCCGCAGGTTCTTCCTACCTACGGCTGTCAGCACAATCTAACCAGTGCTGCTCATAGAGGCCATATTAAACATCACAACTTTGCACAATAGAGATCATCCCCTACAATACAATAATATAATATTGAGGGTAGCAACAACACTGTTGATTCAAATGTGAAATATTCAAGATTCAAAGATTTTATAGTCAATACTACTATATGTGTAGGACATGCAGGAGAATTGAAATGGCATTTGTCTCTCTCTTCATTGGTGTGCATAATATAAAAAGAAAAGGAATAAGGCTGGAAAAAGAAAACAACAACAGCAGTCTACATACAGTAATGCAACCCGTGGTGCAAATGGCGACAAGAAATACCCAGACCTCCCATAGTGCAAATAGAGACAAACAATTAACGATGATAAAACCAGCAATCCTATATACAGACAACTAGAGATGAATACCAGTAGTTGCAGTTCAATGTGGTAGTGTAGGTGCAGCTAGTAACTATTAGGACTGCAGGTGATCAGTACTGCAGTGACAGACAGACAGCAACAGATATGGCATTTGTCCAAATGGTTGCGATTAATGTGCAGAGACATACAGCAGCAAAAGCATGACTGTTGGTGTGCCAGTCTTTCTGTGCCAACAGCTGAGGTAGTTATTGTGCGGGTGATTGTGTTTCAGTCTGGGGGGGAGAAAGTGCACAGAGTTCAGGGTCCTGATGGCCTGATGAACGAAGCTGTTAAGCAGCCTTGTGGAGCGGGCCCAGAGGCTTCGGTACCTTTTCCCCGAGGGCAGGGGGCTGAAGAGGGAGTGTGAGGGGTGGGAGGTGTTGCCTGTGATGGTGATGGCTCTGTGGGTGAGGTAGATGTCTGAGAAGGGGGCAGAGGGGCACCGATGATCTTGCTGGCTGCTTTCAGTATGCATTGTAGTGTCTTCCGGCAGGTGGCAGTGCAGCCTCCATAACACACCGTGATGCAGCTGGTGAGGATGCTCTCAATGGTGCCCTGGTGGAAAGAACACATGATTGGGGGTGGGATTCATGCTCTTCTCAGTTTGTGGAGGAAATGGAGATGAGTTTGAGCCTTCTTGGTCAGTGATGTGGTGTTGTGGGACCAGGAGAGGTCCTCCGAGATGTGCACCCCCAGGAACTTGGTGCTACTCACCCTCTCTACAGCTGCACCATCGACGATCAAAGGGGGGTGCTGTGTGTGACCCCTCCTGAAGTCGACCATAATCTCTTTGGTTTTTCCCACATTCAGGAAGAGATTATTGTCTTTGCACCACTGGACCAGTTGGCTCACCTCATTTCTGTAGTTGGCCTCCTCGTTGTTGGTGATGAGGCTCACCACCATCATGTCATCCGCAAACTTATTATTCTTATTATTACTTATTTTGTACCCATAGGTAGATTTGTTTTGCAGTCTGGTGACAAGCCACCAGCTGCCGGTCGCTGCGTGCGCAAACGCCCCTTAACTCCCTAACCTGCATGTTTTTGGCATGTGGGAGGAAACCGGAGAAATTCCAGAGTAAACCCACGCAAACACAGGGAGAACATGCAAACTCCACACAGATCACTGTTGGCCGGGGGCAGGGATCGAACCCACGATCTCACGGTCCCCGCGATCCCCCGGCCAAGGGTAAAACTGTGCTGCCACAGTGCTAACCACTGCGCCACCGTGCAGCACAACTTGATGATGTGGTTGGTGTTGGAGGCTAGTACGCAGTCATGGGTCAGCAGGGTGAAGCGCAGCAGGCTGAGCACGCACCCTAGTGCTCAGTGTGATGGTCTGGGAGGTGTTGCTGCCAACCCGCACATTCTGTGGCTTCCCTGTAAGAAAGTCCAGCACCCAGTTACAGAGAGAGGTTTTGAGCCCAACTATGAGGTTTTGAGTCCAAAGTGTTTTATTGGTCTGATGATGAGTTTTTGTATCAGGTGCTGGGAGATGATTGTGTTGAATGCTGAATTGAAGTCCAAGAACAGCATTCGCAAGTAGGAGTTCTTTGAGTCTAGGTGGGTGCGGGCTGGATGGAGAGCAGCAGCGATGGCATCTTCTGTGGATCTGTTCAACCTGTATGCAAACTGGGATGGGTTGTGGGAGGGAGGCAGGATGGACTTGATGTTCTGCATGACCAGCAGCTTGAAGCACTTCATTATAATGGGGGTCAGTGCTACTGGCCTGGAATCATTGTAGCTGGATGGGACAGGCTTCTTTGGGACTGGTATTATGGTGACAGTTTTGAAACATGTAGGGACAACAGTTTGAGACAGGGAGATGTTGAAGATGTCAGCCAGGACATTCTTAAGCTCCTCTGCACAGTCCTTCAGGATGCGTCCTGGTATGTTGCCTGGGCCAGCTGCCTTGTGTAGGTTGATCCTGCAGAGGGTCCTATTCACGCTAGCCAGATCTCATGGCCTGCTCGTCCGGAGGAGGACTGGTCTTCTGTGCTGATGTGCTTCAAATCGGCCAAAGCAGTCGTTTAGGTTGTTGAGCAGTGTGATGTCACTCGCACAGGTCTCAGGTGGAGGTTTGTAGTTGGTGAGAGTCTGTATGCCACGCCAGAGGGAATGTGCATCTCTGGTGTTGCTGAAGCATCTGGATTTTTTTTTCTGGACTGTTGTTTTGCCTCCTTGATACCACGGGACAGGTTGGCCCTAGCTGCTGTTAGTCCTGCCGTGTCACCGGCCCTGCTGTCATCTATGGCTTCTGGTTAGCATGAACAGTGATGGTCTTGCAGTGAGTGACATCATCAATGCATTTAGTTGTGTATGCTACAACAACCCCAGTGTAATGCTCTAGGTTTGTGTGTCTATTGTGAGTGGCTGCATGCTTGAAAGTGTCCCAGTCTGTAGTGCTGAAGCAGTCTTTCAGAGCATCAGAGGCCCCCTCTGGCCACACACGTACCTGCTTTTTTATTGGTCTGATGGCTTTCACTCTGGGTTTGTATGCCAGCCTTAACAGGATGGTGATGTGATCAGAGAGACCCGGGGGGATGGGGGGGGGGGGGAATCTGTATGCATTCTTATGAGTTGTGTACACCAGGTCCAGCAAACTGTCTCCTCTTGTTGCAAAGTTTACATTGTGGGACACATATGTATCACTTTAGGCCTCACATCTCAGATTAGAACAAAGAACTGAGCCTCCTTGGAGATAACAGGAGGATGTGAAAGTTTAGCCTTTGGTATGCAAGAGACGGCCTTGGGGGATTTCCGGGTGGGCCGAAGACTATGAAAAGGAGGTTATAGGATCAAAGAGTAGATGCATTGTTACTTGTGATTGAAATGCAATGTGACTGTGAACTGGGAGAGTCCTGGTATATAAAGGACGAATGCTTCTGTGTTTTCTCTCTTTCTGCTTTGCTGATGTTGGAAGATGTGAATAAACCTGACTCGTAAGATAAACTCTGCATCGTCATTTTCACATTTCCACACTGGTGACCCTAAGACGTAGCATGCAACACGTAGAGAATTCCCCGGAGCCAGACTCATCAGGAGCCCCCAGCCAAGCGTATGCCGCTAAGGTCCAGCTACCGGACTTTTGGCAGGACAACCCGCGCTCCTGGTTCCACTTGGTCGAAGCACAGTTCGCCCTCCGGGGGATAACGGTAGATGACACGAAGTTCTACCATGTGATTGCAAAGCTCGACAACCGCACGGCTCGGCATGTGGACAGCCTATTGGAGCGGCCACCGGCCAACGACAAATACAGTAGGTTGAAGGCTGCGCTCATCCAGCACTTCACTCTCTCAGTCGAGGAGAGAGCGGAGAGGCTCCTGGCTCTGAACGACTTGGGAGATGGCACGCCCATTGACCTGATGGAAAACATGCTGAGGTTGAGGGGCTCAGACGACGACGACTTCATCTTCACCCACATTTTCCTCAGGACCCTACCGTCGGCTACGAGAGCGGCCCTGGCCAGTTCGCCGTTGTTGGCCCAGCGGGACTTCCGCGCGCTGGCCCAGGAGGCGCATCGAATTTTCAACGCCAGCAAACAGCGCGCGGCCACCGCAGCAGCGACGGAGTTCGGCGCGGCGGCCGGAGATGGCAGGGGGCCAGAGACGGCAGTAGCAGAATCACCGACGACGGTGGCGACGGGGGCCAAGGATCGCGGAGGAGACACCCTCTGTTTCTACCATCGCCGCTTTGCAGAGAAGGCCCGCAAATGTATACCACCGTGCCAATTCAAGCGCTCGGGAAACGCCAAGACCGGGGGTCAGTAGCAGCTGCGACCCTCGGGGAGGAGAACAAGCTGCTCTACTTGAAGGATGCATGCTCGGGGAGGCATTTCCTCGTGGACATAGGCTTCCAGTTGAGTTTCATCACACCTTCCTCCGCTGACCGGCTGGCAGTTTCCAGAGGTCCCGGGGTGGCAGCAGCGAACGGCTCGGAGATTAAGACCTTTGGTGAGAGGACTCTGCTTCTGTCTTTACACGGCCGTACATTCGAGTGGACTTTTGTCATAGCAGCAGTGAATTTCAATATGTTGGGGGCTGATTTTCTGTGCTCACATGGTTTGTTGGTTGATCTCGCTAACAGGCGCCTGGTTAATGCACTTTCTTTTGATTCTATTCCCTGTACAGCCCGAGTGGCCCCGCCAACAGCACAAGCCAATGTCACAGCTGCAAGCGGTAAGTTCCACACACTGCTCACTCAGTTCCCAGCACTCATGGTCCCCACATTTTCAGCAGCCGTCGCGAAACACGGGGTGGAACATTTTATTACTACCACCGGCCCGCCCGTTTTTGCAAAAGCTCGGCGCTTGGATGCAGCTAAACTGACCATAGCGTGCGAGGAGATCGCGGGGATCATGAGATCGTGGGTTCGATCCCTGCCCCCGGCCAACAGTGATCTGTGTGGAGTTGGCATGTTCTCCCCATGTTTGCGTGGGTTTACTCCGGGATTTCTCCGGTTTCCTCCCACATGCCAAAAACATGCAGGTTAGGGAGTTAAGGGGCGCTTGCGCACGCAGCGACCGGCAGCTGGTGGCTCGTCACCGGACTGCAGAACAAATCTACCTACGGGTACAAAATAAGTCCAAAAAAACCAAACAAACAAACAAACAAACAAAAAAAAACTGGAAAGGTTGGGCATCATCAGGCGTTCCAACAGCCCATGGGCTTCCCCGCTTCACATGGTCCCGAAAGCTGACGGCTCGTGGCGACCTTGCGGAGATTTCCGCAGGTTGAACAACGCCACAGCGCACGACCGCTACCCAATCCCCCATATCCAAGATTTTTCCGTTCATTTGGCGGGGGCGCGCGTTTTTTCTAAGATAGACTTGGTCCGTGGTTACCACCAAGTCCCAGTGCGCGCTGAGGACATAACCAAAACAGCGGTAATAACTCCATTTGGTCTATTCGAGTTTTTGCGCATGCCATTTGGGCTTAAAGACGCTGCGCAGACGTTCCAACGCATGATGGACGCGGTGTTGCGCGATCTCCCTTTCGTATTCATCTACCTGGACGATATCTTAGTAGCCAGCGCGTCCGAAGACGAATACAAAAACCACCTCACGGCAGTTTTCCAGAGGTTGGGAGAGCACGGTTTAATAATCAACCCAGCGAAGTGTCAGTTCGGGGTGGCGCAGATTGATTTTTTGGGGCATCGCGTCTCTCCAGAAGGAGCGGTTCCGCTACCTGACAAAGTGCGCGCGGTAACAAATTTTCCCCAGTCACAAACGGTCAGGGCGTTACAGGAGTTTTTGGGAATGGTGAATTTTTATAATCGTTTCCTCCCCCCGCGCAGCGCAGCTCATGCAACCACTGTACACTGCGCTCAAAAAACAAAAACCCGCGAATAAAATCAAATGGTCCCCGGAGCGAGAGCGAGCGTTTTCGGAAGTCAAGGCAGCCCTGGCTAATGCTGCATTGTTGGCGCATCCGGACCCAACGGCCCGCATAGCGCTCACTACTGACGTGTCAGATGTGGCTATAGGGGCGGTCGTGGAGCAGCATGTAGCCGGGGCTTGGCAGCCGCTCGCCTTTTTCAGCAGGACTTTGCGCGATAGTGAACGTAAATACAGCGCATTTGACAGGGAGTTGTTAGCTCTCCATTTGGCCATTTGCCACTTCCAGTTCTGGCTGGAAGGACGCCGTTTCACCGCGTTCGTTGACCACAAGCCGCTGACTTTCGCGATGGCCAAGGTTTCAGAACCGTGGTCAGGCCGGCAGCAGAAACAGCTGGCCGCGATCTCAGAGTTTACTACCGATATTCAGCATGTGGCGGGTAAACTTAATGTAGTGGCAGACTGCCTCTCGCGCGCCGTGGCGGCCCCAGTCCGCGTAGGGATAGATTATGCAGCCATGGCCGCGGATCAGGCTAGCGACGCGGAAGTGTGCGCGCTCCAGTCTGGACCAACAGGGTTAAGGCTGGAGAACAGGGTGCTGCAAGACGGTATGCCCCCCCTAATCTGCGACGTCTCCACTGGACGATCGCGTCCTCTGCTACCGGCCGCGTGGTGCCACCGCGTTTTTGACTCGATTCGTTCTCTGGCTCACCCAGGAGTGCGCGCGTCGGTCAAAATGGTAGGAGAGAAATTTGTATGGCCAAGCCTGCGCAAACAAGTTAAGGAGTGGGCAGCAGCCTGCATGGCGTGTCAACAAGCCAAGGTACACAAACACACGAGAACTCCCTTGGAGCCGTTTCACATCCCGGCTAAGAGGTTCGATCATGTTCACGTGGACCTCGTAGGCCCCCTCCCGCCATCACAGGGGTGCACACACCTTCTGACAATGGTGGACCGCACCATGCGCTGGCCGGAAGTGGTTCCACTGGCGTCAACCACAGCCGAGGAGGTGGTGTGCGCATTTTTAACTGCGTGGGTGGCGCGTTTTAGAGTCCCGTCGGACATTACGTCTGACAGAGGCCCTCAATTTGTTTCTGAACTTTGATCAACAATGGCCCGCAGCCTGGGTGTCACAATTCACCGCACAACCACGTACAATCCGCAGGCTAATGGGGTATGCGAGCGTTTTCATAGGTCATTGAAAGCGGCCCTCAGGGCATCACTGACGGATGCAAATTGGGTAGACAAGCTACCGTGGGTTTTATTGGGGTTGCGTTCTGCACCTAAAGAGGACTTAGAAGCCTCCCCGGCTGAACTAGTTTTTGCGCAGCCACTTCGGCTGCCCGGGGAGTTTCTCCTAGATAATCCTGCGCCAGATAGCTCCCCGTCTCAGCTGTTGCAGCGTGGCACGGAATCGGGCACGCTGCCTGGCCCCTTTCACCACAGTTTTCCGCGCGTTTTTGTACCTAAGACTTTGAAAAACGCGGAGTTTGTTTTTGTCAGACATGATGCTCATCGCCCACCGCTTCGGCCACCTTATGATGGACCATTTAGAGTGCTGGAAACAGGGGACAAGCATTTTTTGCTAGATTTGGGGGGCAGGAAGGAAAAGATTGGCATTAACAGGCTCAAACCCGCCTTTGTTGAGGCGGACGAGGATGTGCTGTTGGCCAGGGCTCCTCGGCGCGGCAGACCCCCTCGGGGAAATTCCCCAGAACACCCACAGGGACTGACAAACAGTTTTCACCCCCAGACAGCAGCCCCTCAGCATGATGGCGCCGCAGAAGTGGCGAAGCCCACTTACAGCAGATACGGGAGGAGGCTGAGGCCCAAGCAGCACGTGGGTTGATGTGTAATGATTTTATCATGACATGCAGACTGTTATTCTGTTGTTCCATCTTAGATGTTTTGGGGGGGGGGGATCATGTGGGACACATATGTATCACTTTAGTCCTCACATCTCAGATTAGAACAAAGAACTGAGCCTCCTTGGAGATAACAGGAGGATGTGAAAGTTTAGCCTTTGGTATGCAAGAGACGGCCTTGGGGGATTTCCGGGTGGGCCGAAGACTATGAAAAGGATGTTATAGGATCAAAGAGTAGATGCACTGTTACTTGTGATTGAAATGCAATGTGACTGTGAACTGGGAGAGTCCTGGTATATAAAGGACGAATGCTTCTGTGTTTTTTCTCTTTCTGCTTTGCTGATGTTGGAAGATGTGAATAAACCTGACTTGTGAAATAAACTCTGCCTCGTCATTTTCACATTTCCACAACATGTTGATTTAGGTTTGGTAGGAGGGCCTTTAAATCTGCATAGTTGGAAGTCTCCTGCTGTGATGAGGAATCTGTATGGATGCGTTATTTGTGTCTCACTGATGGCCTGGTAGAGTTCTTTCATTGCTTTACTCCTCTTGCCTGTGCCGGTGGGTGGGGCATACATGGCAGCAAGTAGGGCAGATGAAAAGTCTCTTGGCATGTAAAAGGGTCGGCACATCAGGATCGTAAACTCCACCAACGGACAAGAGTGCTTGTGTATGACAGCTGTATCTCTGCACCAAGCATCACTGATGTAAACACACATGCCTCCACCCTGGGTCTTCCCTCCTTCCGCGAGCAGTTAGCCCAACTAACTGAATGGCAGAGTCCGGTATATTGTCATTTAACCACATTTCCGTAAAGATAAAAACACAGCAGTTCCACGCATCATGTTGTGTAGATCTCAGAAGCTGTATGTGGTCTATTTTGTTGTCTAGTGAGCGTATGGCAGCACGGTGGTGCAGTGGTTAGCACTGTTGCCTTACAGCTAGAAGGTTCCTGTTTCGAATCCCCAGGCTGGCAGGGGTTGGAACCTTTCTGTGTGGAGTTTGCATGTTCTCCCTGTGCTGCGTGGGTTTACTCTGGGGGCTCCGGTTTCCTCCCACAATCCAAAGACATGCATGTTAGGTTAATTGGCTGTTCTAAATTGTCCCTAGATATCTGTGTCCTATAGGCCCTTAGAATAGAGGGTTAGTATTAGTGAAAGCGCTTTGAGTGGTCTTTGTGACTAGAAAAGCGCTATATAAGGGCAGGTTAGTATGTTGGCCAGAATGACGTACTGTCTGGGTCCCTATTTATATTTTGCCGGGTAATTTAACTATAATGCTGTTGATACCATCTAACTGCAACTCCTGCACTGTGTATATAACTGTGTACATACGTACAGTATATTTATTTACTGCTTTAGCTAACCAGTTCTTATCTTATTATCTTATTTACTATTGCTCTGAGTGCTGCTATCCCTTTGCTGCTGTGACCCTGGCATTTCCCCATTGTGGGACTAATAAAGGCTCATCTTACCTGATCTTATCTTATAGACGTTCTTGTGCATGTATGGCTCCCCATTCTTCTTCTTTATGGCCACCCCGCCCCCTCCCCTGGGGCTTGATTTCCCCAACCTGGCCAGGTTGGGGGAGCATCGTCACAGGCTAATCCTGATAGCTCCTCATTGGCCAGCAATGCACTGACTAGCGGAGATTTATCAGCTTCTCCACGGGCAGTCATGGCAGCTTTCAGTCCACAGAAACATGCTGTCACAGGCAGGGAGAACACTAAAAGCCGGTGTGACTCTGATCAGAAGACAACACATATCGCTCTCTTCTCTAACAAAGAATTGATTTCTTTTTGCAGAATCAGAGCACTTTCCCCCTCGCCTGGGAATAAATTATTCCTGAGAAGCAAGGTGGAGGGACAGCAAATTGCAGCCTGTGACCATAGTGAGACATCTCACTCATACTTCTCGAAGAACCGGGAATACAACCATATCTTTAAGTTTTTAAATGACAATTTCATTTAGTAAGGGAAAAAAGCTCTCCAAATCTACCTTGCCCTATGTGAAAAAGTAATTCCCCCTAAACCTAATAACTGGCTGTTCCACCCTTGGCAGCAACAACTGCAATCAAACATTTGCAATAACTGGCAATGAATTTTTTTCCATCACTGTTGAAGAATTGTGTCTCACTCTTCTTTGCAAAATTGTTTTAATTAAGTCACATTGGAGGTTTTGAGCTTGAGGTCATGAACTGATGGCCAGACATTCTCCTTGAGGATTTTCTGGTATAGAGCAGAATTCATGGTTCCATCAATTACAGCAAGCTGTCCAGGTCCTGAAGCAGCAAAGCAGCCCCAGACCATGACACTACCACCACCATGTTTGACTGTTGGTATGATGTTCTTTTTATGAAATGCTGTTAGTTTTACGCCAGATGTAACATGATGCATGCCTTCCAGAAAGTTCAACTTTTGTCTCGTCAGTCCACTGAATATTTTCCTATAAGTCTTCGAGGATCATCACAATGTTTTTTTGGCAAATGTGAGATGAGCCTTTGTGTTTTTTTGGTCAGCAGTGGTTTTGGCCTTGGAACTCTCCCATGGATACCATTTTTGCACAGTCTCTGTTTGTTTGTTCAATCATGGACCAGTGTGTCCAAACTGAGGTAGGTGAGACCTGCAGTTCTTTAGATGTTCTTCTGGGTTTTCCTTTCTTTAGAGCACAGCATGACGTATTGCTCTTTGAGATCTTTTAGCCTGCTTCACATTGTCAGAAAGGTTCTATTTTGAGTGATTTCTTGATTCAACAAGTCTGGCAGTAATCAGGCCTGGATGTGGCTTGTGAAATTGGACTCAGCTTTCTAAAAAATGTGGTTGATCACAGTTAATTCATGATGTGGGGGCCAGAGGGCAAGGTAGGTTTGGAGAGCTTTTTTCCCTTAACAAATGAAATCACCATTTAAAAACTGCATTTTATATTTACTCAGATTATCTTTGTCAAATATTAAAATGTGTTTGATGATCTGAAACATTTAAGTGTGACAAATGTGCAAAAATATAAGAAATCAGGAAGGGGGCTAATACTTTTTCACAGCACTATAGCTTTGATTTTTAATTTTTGTAATTTTTTTTCTTGTGAATTTACAACTTTCATGCAAAACTGACTTGTGTTTAAAGCTTTTACTCATAAAACTGTGAATGTTCTCATAACTTTTTGACTGCTCTGTCAACATTAGGAATGGGGATTTCCACTTAAATAGGAAACTTTTCTTTCATAAATTTGAAAATTTTATTCCTAGTAAATTTTGTAGCTTTGTTTCCTGTAAATCTTTTGTAAAACTTACGGGGGGGGGGGGGCTGAAAAGTTCATAGTGGTCAAATTTGACCAAATATGATTTCTTTTTCAACCGCAGAGATCCAAGCATTGCAACACAGATGGAAGAAGTGTGTGGACCAAGGGGAGACCATGTTGAACTTTTCAGCCCCCCCCCCACCCCCGGTTCTTTTAAACTTCTTAATTTCTTCTTAAAAATGTACAACCACACAAATTTCAGCAATGATTGTCTTACATGGGTGAAATTCAATCTAATCAGAAAAGTGTTGATGAGCAAACTGTGGATCAAATCAGGCGATTCAAACTCCTAGGTTAGAAACACTCACATAAATGGCAGAGAGAGGTCCAGAAAATCGCTCAGTTCTGACCCCCAGCAGGTACTTGAGCTGTGAGATGACAACATGTATGGAAGCTGCTGTGGTGAAGCCTCGTACCAGTGGCTCAGTGAGGTAGATCGCCACAAAACCAAACCGCAGAAGACCCAGGACAATCTGAAAGCAGAGTACTGGATTAAAAATATGTAAATAAAACCAATGACACAGGACAGAGTGATTCAAACATCTGATGTTTCCACCCTGAGGTCACCAAGAGCTTTCACTTTGCTATATAAACTCATGCATACAGCCTAAGCCTAAGTTGACTAGGGCTGCAACTAACAATTATTTTGGTAGTCGACTAATCTAATGACTTTTTTTGATTAGTCGACTAATCACGATTATTTCTGTCATGTCCGCCATCTCTGCTTCCTGTTGGCATGGCTCCTGTTCAGGGTTCCAGGTCATGCTTTACCTTGCCCGTTTAAAACCTCTTGTAATCCCAGTGTTCTGCCAGTAGGACGTTTCAAATTTTCTACTGCCACTCAGTCAAGAAAGAATTAGATTTTCTTTGTATATGCTAAATTCAGGGAAATTGGCTGAAATGCCAAGGGATTCAAAGAAAAGTTTCAAATATACAAGAAAAAAGCTGCAAATTTATAGGAAAAAGTTGCAAATATTGGAGAAAAAAGGTAAAAAAAAATTACAAGAATAAAGTTGCAAATTTCTGAGAAAAAAAATGACAAATTTCCAAGAAAAAAAATTACAAATTCAGAAGAAAAAAGTTGCAAATTTACAGGAAAAAAGTTGCAAATTTTTGATTAAAAGGTTGCAAATTTATAGGGAAAAGCTGAAAATGTTGGAGAAACAAGTAAAAAAAAAAAATTACAAGAAAAAAGTTGCAAATTTAAAAGAAAAAAATGCAAATTGAGGAGAAACAAGTGGCACATTTAACCTCTTAAAATCCTGGTGTTCCACCGGGGGCGGGGGGGGGGGGGCGGAGAATTTGATTTTCTTTGCATATGTTAAATTTAGGGAAACTGGCTGGAATGCTAAGGGTCAAGTCTGCATACCTGAGAATATCACCTTGTTCTCAGTTTCTGCCTTTAATAAATGTTTTATAAAAGGTCCCCATAGCTAAATAAAACAAGAGCACTGTGGGCGAGTTAAATATCCCCTGCCTGTTTTCTTTGAAAATTGCAATACTTACTGATCGAGCGCAGTTTTCAACTTTTCCATATAATTACTGTGGCAGAACCAAATTATGATAAGTCCATCATCTATGAATATACATCAAAGTATACAACCCATCCAGGACTCTGAGGTGAACCTATGTAGCAAGTTTGATGACCCTAGAGAGCTTTACATGTTCTATAGTAAGGGATCATAGGGAGTGTCTCAAAGTGAACCTGTGTACCAGGTTTGGTGACCCTTGCTTTCTTTGTTGTTGAGATATAGTTTATAAGCCATTATAATGTTGACTTTTGACCTTACAATCCCCAAACTGTAGTCACACTTCAGGATCCCAAGGTGAACCTGTGTACCAAGCTTGGTGCCCCTAGCTGTCCTCATTTTATAGTAATAGTAAATGTAGCATTTACCACAGTGCAACTGCAATGTTAACATTGACCCTTGACCCCAAACCCATAGTCCGTTCAGGGTGTAAGATGTCCAAGATGTGTATTTGATTTGAAAAGCCTACATCATTTCTTTCACTCATTATTGTGTTAAGATTTAGAGAAAATATGACCTTTGACCTCAAGATCATCCAGTGAGAGTGAAATTTCAATACGCGCATCATCAGAGTCTATCAAACCATGGTACCAAGTTTCAAAGCAATCGGAACCAAACTGTAGGAGGAGTTGATTTCACGTAAGTGGGACAGACGGACGGACAGACCCATAACATAATCCCCCTTTAGGCTTCGTCCGGCGGGGGATAAACAAAATAATGACCCATCAAACATGAGTTTGAAACTTGAACTTCACAGATTAATCAAAAATATTTGTAGCAACACAACTGTCAGGTGTTAGAAAACCATAATTTATTTAACTTATAATGCAAAGCAAGAAAAGTGGAAACTTTTCATGTTTTAGAACCTGAAACATTCATATTTTTAAGAATTTTTCCTGGAAAAGGCACAGAGGCAAATAGTCGACTATCAAATTAGTTGTCGATTAATCTTCTGACAGTCGACTAGTCAACTAATTGTTGCAGCACTAGAGCTGACCAGGTACTCCTATTACATACTGTACTGGACATGTACTCAAGAAGGTAAAGTGATCAGGGCTGTCAGTTAGTTAGCAGGATTACACAAAACCTACTGGATGGATTTTGATGAAATTTTCACCAAAGGTGGCCCTTGTGCCAAGGATGAATATGAACAATTCCAAACACCAGCCCATTTTAGCCCAAACCCTTCATAGATCTGCTAGAAAGCTGAAGATAAAAAGGAATTTCACCTTTCAGCACCACAAATGACCCCCAGCACACATCCAAAACACCACAACAATGGCCTCAACAGAAGAAAAATAAAGTTTCTGAATGGCCCAGACTCAAATCCAACTGAAAATCTGTGGGGTGATCCGAAGAGAGCTCTGCACAAGAGATGGCCACATAGTTGGACAGATTTGGAGTGCTTTAGCAAAGGAGGAGTGAGCAAATATCGCCAGGTCACGATGTGGCATGCTGATAGATTTCTGCAAAAAAAAAAAAAAAAAAAAAAAAAAAAAAACAGTGCTGGAAAAGCTGCTTCAGCAAATTATTAATTTAAGGATGTGCAGACAGTGAACTCACTTACTGCATTTTTTAATATAAGATAAGATAAGATAAGCCTTTATTAGTCCCACAATTGGGAAATTCCAGGATTGCAACAGCACAGGGATAGCAGCACTCAGAGCAACAATCAGAAGGCAAGAGAAAAAAAGCAAGAGCAGCTAATATACACTACTGTTCAAAAGTTTGGGGTCACCCAGACAATTATTTTGTGTTTTCCATGAAAAGTCACACTTATTCACCACCATGAGTTGTAAAATGAATAGAAAATATAGTCAAGACATTGACTAGGTTAGAAATAATGATTTGTATTTGAAATAATAATTTTTTCCAGATACTCAACCTGCTCAAAGGAAGGTCAGTTTTATAGCTTCTCTAACCAGCTAAACTGTTTTCAGCTGTGCTAACATGATTGCACAAGGGTTTTCTAATCATCCATTAGCCTTCTGACACAATGAGCAAACACATTGTACCATTAGAACACTGGAGTTAGAGTTGCTGGAAATGGGCCTCTATACACCTATGTAGATATTGCACCAAAAACCAGACATTTGCAGCTAGAATAGTCATTTACTACATTAGCAATGTATATTAGATATTAGAGTGTATTTCTGATTAGTTTAAAGTTATCTTCATTGAAAAAAACCAGTGCTTTTCTTTCAAAAATAAGGAAATTTCTAAGTGACCCCAAACTTTTGAACGGTAGTGTACATATGTACATATTACTATAAATATATATATATATATATACACACACACACAGACACACAGTGTGGAGCATTGTAGCTAGATGGAATAAATATGTAAATATATAAACACACACAGTGCAGAGCATTGTTGCTAGATGGGATGAAACAGCACAACCGTCTACTTAGTTATCCTACATGGTATGATTATGTACCCATACATATTCTCACCCTCCATAGCGACCGGTATTTTCCTAGTTGTATGCCGGAGGGGACCATTGTGTAAGTCTATTGCATCTTTTGCATTCAAAAAACTATTAGGTTGTTACGTCTTTTTGCTATCTCCGCGAGCAGCCCTGCTTAGGTTGTACAGTCTGACAGCCGTTGGTAGGAAGGACCTACGAAACCTCTCGGTTGTGCACCTGGGATGATGTAGTCTGCTGCTAAATGAGCTCCTCAGTGCATTCAGTATGTCCTGCATAGGATGGAACTTGGACTCCAGCAGAGATGACAGTTTAGCCACCGTCCTTCTCTCTCCTATCTCCTCCACCGAGTCAAGGTGTTGTCCCAGGACAGAGCTAGCTTTCTTTTTTTTTCCCACAATATCTTTATTGAACCTTTTTTTTTTTTTTAACAAACATGATACAAACAATCAAACACTAACACTAAAGTACTACAAAAAAAAAAAAAAAATACCCTAAAAACACCAACAACCACCAACAAAATCAAGTCTTCAACAATGCTCCTCTGTTTATTCTAGACAATCCAATACATAAGTATACATATTATGTTCACCAGTTTGGAATTTACAAGGTCCACACACATCATTCACCTTCTTCTTCAAGAGTTATGTTTAAATTTTTTACATAATCAATAAAAGGTCTCCATATATTCTCAAACACAATTTCCTTTGATTTCAGTATATATGTTATTCTTTCTAATGGAAGGTTTGTTAACATCTGTCTTAACCACTGAGTCACATCTGGTCTATGAGTCTTTTTCCATAATAGTGCAATACATTTTTTGGCATTAAGCAAACTGAGGTCTATGAATGTTCTTTCACTTTTATTAAAATTATGCTTTTCTAATCAATAAATGCACGCCTTAAATTGATACATTTCAAATGGTTAATGCGGATGTATGTTACACCGGAGGAGTTAAATAGATATAACAAAAATATACCAGATACATGCACAAAATGCATGGAAAGTAAAGGAACCCTATTTCATTGTTTATGGGAATGTAGATTAATAAGAATGTTTTGGGAGGAGGTGAGGGTAACAATTGAAAAAATAATCTCAAAACAAATCATATTGAATCCTAAACTGTTTTTGTTGGGTCTGTACCCAGAAAAGCATAATTTCAATAAAAGTGAAAGAACATTCATAGACCTCAGTTTGCTTAATGCCAAAAAATGTATTGCACTATTATGGAAAAAGACTCATAGACCAGATGTGACTCAGTGGTTAAGACAGATGTTAACAAACCTTCCATTAGAAAGAATAACATATATACTGAAATCAAAGGAAATTGTGTTTGAGAATATATGGAGACCTTTTATTGATTATGTAAAAAATTTAAACATAACTCTTGAAGAAGAAGGTGAATGATGTGTGTGGACCTTGTAAATTCCAAACTGGTGAACATAATATGTATACTAATGTATTGGATTGTCTAGACTAAACAGAGGAGCATTGTTGAAGACTTGATTTTGTTGGTGGTTGTTGGTGTTTTTAGGGTATTTTTTTTTTTTTTTTTTGTAGTACTTTAGTGTTAGTGTTTGATTGTTTGTATCATGTTTGTTAAAAAAAAAAAAAAAAGGTTCAATAAAGATATTGTGGAAAAAAAAAAATTATGCTTTTCTGGGTACAGACCCAACAAAAACAGTTTAGGATTCAATATGATTTGTTTTGAGATTATTTTTTCAATTGTTACCCTCACCTCTTCCCAAAACATTCTTATTAATCTACATTCCCATAAACAATGAAATAGGGTTCCTTTACTTTCCATGCATTTTGTGCATGTATCTGGTATATTTTTGTTATATCTATTTAACTCCTCCGGTGTAACATACATCCGCATTAACCATTTGAAATGTATCAATTTAAGGCGTGCATTTATTGATTTGGTTTGAGCTTCTGTACAAGCCAATTCCCATTGTTCCTCTGAAATTTCAATTTGCAGATCTTCTTTCCAGTAGTTTAATCTTTTCAGTGAATTTTCACTTGAAGATAGTGTCAATGAGTTATAAAACTCTGAAATAATACCTTTTCTTTTACTATCTTTCATCATCATTTTTTCCAAGGATGAATAAATAGGTCGAGTGAGAGCTTTATTTTGATTTGATCGAATAAAGTTTCTAAGTTGAAGATATTTAAAAAAATGTGTTCTATTGAGATTAAATTTGATCCTCAGCTCTTCAAAAGACATTATGTTATCTGCACATGGCAAATATAAATCCTGAATCTTTTGTATCCCTTTTAAATTCCATACTTTAAATACAGCGTCCGCTCTCCCTGGTTTAAAATATTGATTACCCCATATTGGACTAAATTGTGACAATAACTGTGGTTCTTTTAAATAGTTTTTAGCTTCACACCATATTTTGATCATATGCTTTACAAATGGATTTTTAACTTGTTTTTGTAATTTTTTTGCCAAATCTTGAGTATATGAATATGGGAAGAGGTAAAGGTAAATTGTATGATTCCATTTCAGTCCAGTGAGGGAGATCATTTGATGAAAAATAATATGTCATAGACCTCAGTTGTGCCGACCAATAATACAACATAAAATTTGGACATTTCAGACCTCCACGATCAAATGGTAAATATAATAAAGACAAACGTAATCTAGCCCTCCTGTTGTTCCATATAAATTCCACTAACTTTTTTTTTTATTCTTGAGAATAGATCTAAAGGTGGTGATAAGGGAATGTATTGAAATAAATAAAGTATTTTAGGTAAAATATTACTTTTAAGTATATTGATTCTCCCGATCATCGACATTGGTAGTGACATCCATCTCTGAGTTAACTCATTGATATCTGACATTAAGGCTTCATAGTTGACACTGGCGACTGATTCTAGCTTAGGCATAATTTGGATTCCTAAATATTTAAACTGATTTACAACATTGAATTGATTTACCTCAGGGGCTGGGTAATTTCTCTGGGTCTCATTTAGCATTAATATTGAAGATTTAGTTTTATTTATTTTATATCCTGATATTTCCCCAAAATTCTTTATTAAATTCAACAAGGTTGGAATTGATTTTTTTAGATTCGACATAAACAAAATTATATCATCGGCGTACAGGGAGATTTTATGTTCTGTTGGTCCAACTTTAATTCCATATATTTGTGAATGTAAACGTATCGCTATCGCTAAAGGTTCAATTGCCATAGTAAACAGTAAAGGTGAAAGTGGACAGCCTTGTCGACATCCTCTATTGATTTTTATTGGTTTTGAAATATTGTTATTTGTTAGGATTTCTGCTGTAGCATTATTGTATATTATTTGAACCCATTTTATGAAATTATTTCCAAGTCCAAACCTTTGTAGGACTTCAAAAAGAAAGGGCCATTCAACTCTATCAAAGGCCTTTTCGGCGTCCAGTGATAGGAGAGCTGTATCCGGTGCTTCTTTATTAAAATAAATAATATTAAATAGTCTTCTTACATTATGGAAGCCTTGTCTACCCTTTATAAAGCCATTCTGATCTCGATTAATAATATTTGGTAAAATTTCTTGTATTCGTCTTGCTAAAATTTTACAGATTATCTTAAGGTCGGCGTTTAATAGGCTTATTGGTCTCATATTTTCACATTTATTAGAGGGCTTACCTGGTTTTGGCAGCAGTATAATTAAGGCATTATTTATGTATGATGGTAAATTATTATTTTGAAATGCTTCTAAAACCATTTCCAAAAAAGGTTTTATTAATTTATTCTTAAATTTTTTATAAAGGTCAACTGGAAGACCATCTGGTCCTGCACTTTTTCCTGATTTCATATTATCAATGGCTAGCCCAACTTCTTCTTGACTAATTTTAGACTCCAATATCTCCCTGTTTTCATTTGGAATACACGGTATAGATAGTTCGTTCAAAAACCCATTTAGTTTTGTTAAATCAGGTTCATTTTTGGTATCATATAATTTTTCATAGTAATCTCTAAAGGCTCTATTAATTTCTAAAGGATCTATAACTACCTGTCCATTACTTATAATACTGGTAATTGGTGTTTTAATTTCCAATTGTTTAATCTGCCATGCTAATAATTTTCCTGATTTTTCACCTTGTTCATAAAAAGATTGTTTCAATCTTAGAAGACTCGAGGCAGCTCTATTCGCTGATTTTTTGTCGTATTCAGCTCTCAAAATCAGTAATTCATTCTCCAACCTTGGGTCACTTCCTGCATACACTTTTTCCTGAAGACTTTTTATTTTATGTTCCAATTTAGCTCTCTCCTCTCGAGTCTTCTTAGATTTTGATCCTGTATAACTAATAATATGTCCCCTAATAAAAGCTTTGAAAGCCTCCCACTTTACACATGCTGATGTTTGTGTAGTATTGATGTCAAAGAACTCGTCTATCTGTTTTTCTATATACTTGACAAATTCCTCATCCTGAAGCCATTTATGCTGAAATTGCCATCTACCTGATTCCTTTGTCAATTTTTTATCTACATATATTAGACAACAGGGTGCATGATCAGAGATCACGATGTTATCATAAAAGCAGTTTTGAATCTTGGACCTTAATTCTGTGGAAATCAAAAAATAATCAATACGTGAGAATGTCTTGTAGGTACTGGAATAACAAGAATAGGCTTTAACTTGTGGTTTCATTTCTCTCCATATATCTAACAATCTCAATTCTTTCATAAAATGATTAATAGTCATCCTACATCCAATGTGCGTACAATCCAGTCCTGTTGATCTATCCACACCTGGATTCAATGTACAATTAAAATCCCCTGCTATTATATGTTGCCCTGAAAGTGATGATAAGATGAGAAATAAATTAGCAAAGAACTTCTGATCATCTATATTGGGACCATATAAGTTCACAAGATTTATATTTTCTAATAGCAAAGAACCTTGAATGATTACATATCTTCCAAATTTGTCTCCAATTACATTTTTCACTTGAAAAGGAACTGATTTATGTATGAGAGTCATAACTCCCCTGGCTCGGGATGAAAATGAAGAGGTGAATACACTTCCCTGCCATCTACTCCTAATTCTTTTAACATCCTCCTCTATCAGATGAGTTTCTTGTAAAAACACAATTCTTGAACCCATGTCCTTTATTTTATTCATAACTTGTTTAAGTTTTTTTAAATTTTGTAGACCTCTGCAATTCCATGAAGTTAAATTAAGATTAACACTTTGGTCCATGATCAATAGAGAGTTTGGAATTACCTTGCAGTGTAAACATGCTCATACAGAGAAGCAAAAACATGAGTGGTTGAACATTCATCCTACAAACTACACACAAACAAATTTCCCCTTCCCACACTTGTGGCAAACCCCCCAAAATCAAAAGAAAAATTCTGTCTCCCGATATAGCCATCGACCGTTCCACACCCACGGGGAACAGCCTAAGCCACTCCTTCTTCATCCTCCCAATCACCCTAACTCTACTGCTTTTAATGACGTAACATTAACTCTCCTCTGTAGTTTTCCAACTTAACTCCAAAATTTTTAACAACTTTGTACATCATAGTTTTTTTTTTTGTTTGTTTTGTTTTTGTTTTGTTTTTTTAATATATAATACAATCTATATTTTGTAAACTTACTATTTACTTCAAGTCAGTCAGATGCCTGTGCAAATGCTTAATTATTCTACCTTATATTTTGTTCATGCTTAGCTCCCACCAGTCTCTTCTTCTTCTTTGATCTTCTTGATGAACTCCTGCGCCTCCTCTGGGGTCTTGAAGATGTGGGTTCTGCCCTCATACGTGGTCAGCAGTCTCGCAGGATAGATTACACCATGACGAATCCCAAGGTTGCGCAGCTCCTCACGTACGGGATCAAACTGCTTCCTCAATTGCTGGATTCCTGTGGCCAAATCTGGGTAGAACCGCACCTGCTGGTCCTGGTGTTTAATCTCTCCTTTAGCTCGTGCAGCGCTGAAGATCTTCATCCTGTCTCTGTTGCTAAGAAACTTCATAATTAAGGTCCTCGGCGGTCCCTTATCTCTCCGTGGGCCAATACGATGTGCTTTTTCCAGAACCACTGCTGATTGCAACTCCTCGCTGCCCAGCACCTCCGGAATCCACTTTTCCAGAAAGGAATATACGTCCCGACCTTCTGATTCCTCTGGAAGACCCACCAGCCTCAAATTATTCTGTCTCGACCGAGATTCCAAATCCAAAATATTATCTTCCAGAGATTTATTTTTTTTTTTCCAAAGTGCGCACCTTTAATTGAAGACGGGTGACGTCATCTTCAGCACTAGCGAGACGGAGCTCCATCTGCGCCGTTCGTTCTACACAGTCACCCAATTCCTTTCTTATTCCTTCCAACGCTGTCATAATCCCATCAAATCTAGAGGAAAAGTCCGCTCTCATTGAACTCATGGCAGCCATCAGCGCATCTGCGCCTCCCCGCGCAGATATCGCACCGTTGCCAGCCTCCTCCGCCATATATGGAGTTTTGTTTGCTGCGTCACAGACCTGAAAGTCCGTTAAATTGGACTGTTTCGGCGGCTCGCTTTTTCCTTTTCCTGGTTTTCCAGCCTTAGGTTTCGCCGACATATCCTCGCCCAAATGCTGGGATACGTTCTGTCCCAAATGAGAGAGTTATTTGCCGATTTTTTTTCTCCAGGAGCAGAGCACAGCGAGACACGTCCGTCCTACGTGGCAGCCATAACCGGAAGTCCAGAGCTAGCTTTCTTGATCAGTTTGTTCAGTATCTTCCTATCGGCTGCAGTAATGCCACTGCCCCAGCATATATTTTTCCTCCCAAGAAATTTATTTGATTTTCAACTGAACTGATCCCATTAAAGATGGGAAAAGTTTGGAAATGACTGAATGACTTCACAAAAACTTGGCATTTTAACAAGGGTGTGTACACTTTTTATATACATTGTAGAAAAGTTGCAAATATATGAGACAAAATTTGAAAATTGACTTGAAGACATGTTTAGCCACATGTCATCCTTCAATCGCTGGCTGTCTGTGTGGTGTCCTCAAACATTGTGGGCTACATAGACAATTGGAGCTCATTTTGGGGAAAACCTGGTCTTATTAGACGAGACGGTGTCCATCCCACTTTGGATGGTGCGTCTCGTTTAACAATCTGGCATCATTTTTTCCAAAGTTCCAAAACCTTGACTACACAGAGTTGGGACCAGGAAGCAGAGTCGCAGTCTTACACGCCTCTCTGCAGCTTCTCTTCATCCACCACCCCTCAACTTAGCCCCTGTCTTCCCCATCAGAGAATCATTGTCTGCTCCCTCCAAAGTAAATAAAAATATAATATATAAGCATCCCAAAGTGATTAAACAAAAAAACTGATAAAACCCAAATTAAACATGTAGCTTCTAAATTTACCAAAAGCCAGTTTAGAAAGCCTGGGATCAGTCCGCCAAGGTCTCCGCCTTTGACCGCCACCTAATCCACATAGCACCAGACCCCCATGATCCCTCCTAGATATAGTCGGCCTCACCTCAACACACAGCTCCGGAGCTTGGCCTTTTCTGGAGCTGCCCCAGGCGAGAGGCGACGAGCAGGGGTGGGTATTCTTGTATCCCCCCACCTTGCTGCCTCGATATTGGAGTTTTCCCCGGTGGATGAAAGGGTTGCTTCCCTGCGCCTTCGGGTTGGGAAACAGGTCCTGACCATCATTTATGCCTATGCGCCAAATGATGTTTCAGAGTACCCACTCTTTGTGGAGTCTCTGACTCCATTGTCCTACTGGGGGACTTCAATGCGTACGTGGGGAACGACAGTAAAACCTGGAAAAGGGTGATTGGGAGGAACGGCCTGCCCGATCTGAACCCGAGTGGTGTTCAGTTATTGGACTTCTGTGCTAACCACAGTTTGTCCATAACGAACACCATGTTAAAGCATAAGGGTGTCCATATGTGCACCTGGCACCAGGACACCCGAGATCACAGGTCGATGATCGATTTTGTTATCGTGTCATCAGACCTGCGACCGTATGTCTTGGACACTCGGGTAAAGAGAGGTGCAGAGCTGTCAACTGATCACCACCTGGTGGTGAGTTGGATCCAATGGTAGGGGAGGAAGCCATTCAGACCTGGTAGATCCAAACGTATAGTGAGGGTGTGCTGGGAACGTCTGGCTGAGGCCCCTGTCCGGGAGGTCTTCAACTCCCACCTCCGAAAGAACTTCAACCACATTCCGAGGGAGTCTGGAGACATGGAGTCTGAATGGGCCATGTTCTCCACCTCTGTTGTTGAAGCGGCGGCGCAGAGCTGCGGCCGCAAAGTGGTGGGTGCATCTCGTGGTGGCAACCCCCGAACCAAGTGGTGGACACCAGTGGTGAGGGGGGCCATTAAGCTGAAGGAGGAGTCCTATCAGGCTTGGTTGGCTTGTGGGACTCCCGAAGCAGCTGAGGTGTACCGGCAGGCCAAGCGGAGTGCAGCTCGGGTGGTTGCTGAAGCAAAAATCCAGGTATGGGAGGAGTTCGTTGAGGCCATGGAACAAGACTTTTGGTCGGCCTCAAAGAGATTCTGGCAAACTGTCCGGCGGCTCAGGAGAGGGAAGCAGCTCCCTGTCCACACTACGTATGGTGCGGATGGGGCGCTGTTGACTTCGACTGGGGATATCATTGGGCGGTGGAAGGAATACTTTGAGGATCTCCTCAATCCCACTGATACACCTTCCACAGAATAAGCAGGGCTTGTGGATGAGGGGGATGACTCACCTATAACAGGGGCTGAGGTCGCCAAGGTGGTTAAAAATCTCCTTGGTGGCCGGGCCCCGGGGGTGGACAAGATTCGCCCTGAGTACCTTAAGGCCCTGGATGTTGTAGGGCTGTCATGGTTGACACGCCTCTGCAACATTGCGTGGAGGTCAGGGGCAGTGCCTTTGGCATGGCAAACCAGGGTGGTGGTTCCTCTTTTCAAAAAAGGGGACCAGAGGGTGTGCTCCAACTTTAGAGGGCTCACACTCCTCAGCCTCCCTGGGAAGGTCTATGCCAAGGTACTGGAGATGAGAGTCCGGCCGTTGGTCGAACCTCAGATTCAGGAGGAGCAATGTGGTTTTCATCCTGGCCGTGGCACATCGGACAAGCTCATTACCCTCTCGAGAATTCTCGAAGGTTTGTGGGAGTTTGCCCAACCAGTTTACATGTGTTTTGTGGACTTGGAGAAGGCATTTGACCCCGTTTTTTTGTGGGGGGTACTTCGGGAGTATGGGGTATCGGTCTTGTTGTTACGAGCCATTCGGTCTCTGTGAGAGTTTGGTTCATATTGCCAACACTTGGTCGGACTCATTCCCAGTGAGAGTTGGACTCCGCCAGGGCTGCCCTTTGTCACCGATCCTGTTCATAATTTTTATGGACAGGATTTCTAGGCGCAGCCAGGGAATGGAGGGTGTCATGCTTGGTGACCACAGGATCTCATCTCTGTTGTTTGCAGATGATGTTGTCCTGTTGGCTTCATCCAGCAATGACCTACAGTTCTTGCTGGGATGGTTTGCCGCTGAGTGTGAAGTGGCTGGGATGAGAATCAGCACCTCCAAGTCCGAGTCCATGGTCTTCAGCCGGAAAAAGGTGGACTATCCTCTCTGGGTTGGGGACAGGCTCCTGCCCCAAGTGGAGGAGTTCAAGTATCTTGGGGTCTTATTTACGAGTGAGGGGAGAATGGAGCGAGAGATTGACAAATGGATTGAAGCAGCATCTGCAGTGATGCAGACATTGTACCGGTCCGTTGTGGTGAAGAAGAAGCTGAGTTCTATGGCAAAGCTGTTGATTTACCAGTCAATCTACGTTCCTACTCTCACCTATGGTCACGAGCTTTGGGTAATGACCGAAAGAACGAGATCGCGGATACAAGTGGCTGAAATGAGCTTTGTCCGTAGGATTGCTGGACTCACCCTCAGAGATAGGGTGAGGAGCTCAGTCATCCAGGAGAGGCTCAGAGTAGAACCGCTGCTCCTCCACATTGAAAGGAGTCAGTTGAGGTGGTATGGGCATCTGATTAGGATGCCTCCTGGACGCCTCCCACTTGAGGTGTTTTGGGCACGTCCCACTAGGAGGAGACCCCGGGGCAGACCCAGGACTCGGTGGAGAGACTATGTCTCTCAGCTGGTCTGGGAACGCCTTGGTATCCTCTCTGAAGAGCTGGAGCAGGTGGCTGGGGAGAGGGAAGTCTGGGCTTCTCTGCTTGAACTGCTGCCTCCGCGACCCGGACCATCTGGAAAAGTGGTAGAAGATGGATGGATGGGCTTCTAAATTTAATAACTTGGCCTCTCTTCCTCCTCATATATTAAAAATTCAATGTAGTTTGTTAAATATTAGGTCTCTAACTTCCAAGTCTCTGCTAGTCCATGATCTGTTAATTGATCATCAGATTGATTTAATATCCCTTACATAGACTTGGTTAGGGCAAGAAGATTATGTTGGTTTAAATGAATCAACTCCCTCTGGTTACTTAAACTGTCAAAATCCCAGAAGTTCTGGTTGTGGAGGAGGAGTAGCAACAATTTACCATTCTGTCAGAAGTCTGAAATATAACCTCACAAATACAGAGTACAAAAAGGCATTAGACTGAATCATAGATCAGACTTAAGACACGCAGAGCCTTTGAAGTTTTTACTTGTACAGTACAAGGAGCATCAACACACATACAAGGTGAGCTGAATACTGCCGGACAATCCGCAGTTGCTTTCTTTATATACATGGAGTATGTGATAAACTCAGCAAAAGCAGAACAAACAGAATTACCACATAAGCAAAAAGTACGCTCCGTATGTCTTCAAGTGTGTGTAGGAGATAAATTGTATGAACACTCTGTTCATGCAATGTCCCCTGCACACACAGGGTGTACAGGGGACAAGTCTTGATACAGCATATATGTCAACACTCTTATCACACATCAGACGAATAAACAGAAGGGTGATGCAGCTTAGTCACTAACAGTGATTATAAGAAGCACAAGTTGTATTTATGACTAATAAGAAAAAGCATCATACATATAAGAATATCAATCTTCATTTCATGAATCATTAATAAAATGATAACTGTTTATATGCATACAGTATATACAATTTTTTCCCAACACATTCCAAATTACTAGTTAATGTAAAGCAAAAAACATGTTATAATTCCTTTGAGGGCTTGGTTCTCAGTATTGGGCATGCCAGCAATTTTAGGTTAAACCCAATTTTATTTGCCATACTTTATTGTCCTCCCTCAGCTTACTCAGAGTTTTGATCTGAATTTGCTGAGTTCTTAGCTGATTTAGTGCCGAAATCAGATAGAATAATTATAACAGAGGACTTTAATATACATGGAGATGTAGAGAGTGACTGCCTTAATATGGCATTTAATTCAATATTAGACTTGATGGTGTTTTCTCAGAAAGTAGGAAATTCTACTCATTATCTCCACCACACGTTGGACCTTGTTCTGACATATGGCATAGAAATAGAAAATCTGGTAGTGTCTCTTCATAACCCTGTACTGTCAGACCATTGTCTGTCAACCTTTGATTTTACAATTTCTGACTATTTGGCTCCTAAAGAAAACTATTACTACAGTAGATGTCTCTCAGATGATGTTGTTACCAAATTTAAGCAGATTGTTTCCTCAATGCCATGTGTCAACACAACGGAGATAAGCTATAGAGAGCTTGCGCCTTCTGTAATTGATAGCATGGTAGATAGTGTTACAGATTCTCTGCATCAGAATCTAGACATGGTGGCCCCTTTAAAAAAGAAAAAAATCTAATCAGAGATTTCTGACTCCTTGGTTCAACACAGAAACTCATAGCTTAACCCTCTGAGTGTGAGATTTTGTGTGCCCCTAGTGGCAGAGCACAGTGCTGCGCCTGTCATCTCACTGACATGATCAGCTCCATTCAGGATTTGTACTGACCTGCCAGTTTCAGAAGGTGGCACACATCCGTTGGAGGACTCAATGGATGACATGTAATATACCAAAGAAGAATAACTCCTCATTTCCTTTTCCTGTTTTTAGCATTTTAGCCCAGAAAGCTAATTTGGCCGCGATCGGTCATTGTCACAATCACTTTGTTGGCTTTGTACACGGAAAATAGCCACGAAATACAAGCGAAATTTATGTGGGATAATCATAAGACTTTGTAGATGTGGTAGAGACCGTAAATGACCGGACAGAATGCAAAATAACAACCATGATAGGTGAAAACGCAGCGACCACACTACCCAGCCCCCCTTTGTTAAAAGTAAGTGAGGAATTTCTGTTTTTTTTTTTTTTTTTTTTTTTTTTTTTTTTTTTTTTTTTTTTTTTTTTTTTACTTATTTTGTACCCGTAGGTAGATTTGTTTTGCAGTCTGGTGACAAGCCACCAGCTGCCGGTCGCTGCGTGCGCAAGCGCCCCGTATCCCTAACCTGCATGTTTTTAACATGTGGGAGGAAACCGGAGAAATCCCGGAGTAAACCCACGCAACACGGGGAGAACATGCAAACTCCACACAGATCACTGTTGGCCGGGGGCAGGGATCGAACCCACAATCCCCCGGCCGAGGGTAAACTGTGCTGCCACAGTGCTAACCACTGCGCCACCATGCAGCCAATTACTGATTTCTTGTTCATATACTTTGAAGATAAGATGATGAGGTACCTCTGTACAAAAAACGGTGTGAAAGACTGAACCATTCTTTGTGTAAATGTGTCCAAAGTCCAGTTTTGACGGAGTTATGGAATTTAAAGATGTGCCGTGACGTTATGCAAATTTGATGCATAAATTTATTCCTATCTGAAACTTTGGATCATATTTTACATCTTTCTAATTGATTTTTTTTTTTTTGCCTTCTGATTGTTGCTCTGAGTGTTGCTATCCCTGTGCTGTTGCAATCCTGGAATTTCCCCGTTGTGGGACTAATAAAGGCTTATCTTATCTTATCTCTGACCACTTTCAAGTTATAGCCTTGGAAATCTGAACTATTTTATTGACAAAAAATGTTTACCACTCTTGACCATTAGGGGTTATGTCGCAATTCGGTGGCAGGCACACTCAAAAGGTTAAAACAGAATATTGTCAATTAGAAAGAAAATGGCACTCCACTAAATTAGATGAAATCTATTTATCTTGGAGAAGTCATCTTCTAATTTACCAAAAAAAAAAATCTCTTAGAAAAGCTAGAACACGTTATTATTCTGCATTAATAGAAGAGAACAAGAATAATCCCAGGTGTAGCGATGTTAAAATAAGGCACGGCGACTGGAGTTTTTAAGGAAGTTTATTCATCAATCATCGCCATCATAGGAACTCACTCCAGCCCTGTGCAGACGGGCTGGCTGGTCCTCAGGCTCTCAGGCAATGGTGTGGCCAGTTGAGCAGTCAGAGTGAACATATCATATTCAGCCACTTAAATACCCCACTACAGACAATACATCAAAGGCATGTTATCATCAAAGGAACTGCAGTCAGGCATGGGACATTTGCAACACAATGAGAGCAGGAAGCATGAACGTTTGCATTTGAGTCATACATATCCACAGGATACTGGCGCCTGAACTAGACACGGAGAGGCTGCCTATTGATCTCAACACACACATCTCATTGCTCTGCTAATTGCCCCGGCTGAGCGCTCTGTTTGTCCGTGGCTGTTGTGGGGGTTACCCCATACCAGGTTTCTTTTCAGCACTGTAGCCAGGCTGACAAAAGGGCCTTTTCCACTAGCACGCTTTGGCGCGACACGGGACGGCTCAGCACGCTTTGTACGCTTTTCCACAAGCCCCAACACGGTTTAACAGCCGCGATTCTCAGCCCCGCTCCAGGGCAGGGTACAGCAGTGCTGAGCTGTGCCGTGTTGTGACGTTAACAGACTGGTCGCCGCTGATTGGTCAGGTCGTAACCGGCGCTGATTGGTCAGGTTGTAACCGCCCCTCTCCTCCTCCTCATCTACCAAATCTTCACGACCTTCTCAATAAAGTTTTTGAAAAAAAAAAAAAAAAAGAATCTTCACGACCGCCTTTACTCAGCACGCAACCACTGTTGGCGGTTCCTTTTCAGTGTATTGCTGTGCTATTTTCATTTATTCTCTATCAAAAATGGCTTCGCGTAATAAGGGTGTTCCATGGACCAATAAGGAGCTGCAGTGTCTGCTCACTGCATCGTCAGACGAACGTATTCAGCGCGAGTTAGACGGAGCCGCCCGGAATGAAAAAATATACCGGGAGGTCTCGACATCGGAGTCCTTTAACGGTGAGTTTTAATTTTTTTTTATTGTGCGTTTTTTCGCAAATATATTCGGTAAGACGCTCAGTTTATTTATGCAATAAAAAAGCTGTTCATTTGTGGATGGATCGCTGCTTTATTGCAGCACACTGCGGACTCAAGCTTTTATTTTAATTATTCATGTAAACAATACGCTGAAATAAGCTTATGTATTCTTGTTAAAAACTATTGTCTTTTCTGTATATATTTCGTGCTGTATTTTATTGTGTGCATTTTCCTTGTAGAATCATCCCACGCGTCCGCCGCGACAGCCCGTCCGGATTATTCAACCAAGCCTTCCTGACCCACAGCTGGCAGAGACGGATTAATTCTACCGAGCCTCAGCACTCAGTGGTCGGCGTGTATAAAATGTCGATTAACCTTCATGTTGTGTTGCAAAGTTTTTTTTTCTTTTAATATTTTGTATATAATAAAATGGAATTGTTTTGGAAAGTGTGGTTTGTCTGTTATAACACTGAATTATAAAACAGTATAATTACATAGAAATTCCATTGCCTAGTCTGATCAAAATGATGCTGAGGGTCAACCATTGTAAAGGTAATGTAATTTTTAACTAGACCAAAAAAGAAATCTTTTTGTACGCTTTCTGTTCTTTTTATTGAAATATCATAAAAAATTAGCACCAAGTCAAAGGTACAAGTATATGTAAATTGAATGTTCTATCGGCATTCCAAATTCAGAGATTTACAATACTTTAGAAGGAGTGTAGCATCATCTAAACGGAAAATAATAATACTGTTGTTCCAAACGTTGACCTGAAGGTGAAAAACATGAATTTTTTTAATTCAGTACATCCAAAATGCCCTAGGATGTAGTGTAGTCCAGTGTGCCACCGTCTCATTATTTAATACGAATAAAAACAAGTTTCAGCTCATTATTTCTAGGTCATTTGGCAGTTAATTCAAAACAAAAGTGACTTGTGTTGTTGCAGCTTAATTATGAGATAAAATTAATTGTGAGATAAAACCACAGAGCGTGCAAGGCAATAATCCTTGGATCCTCCATTTTTTGTCTGGTGTAAATAAGGACTCAGTCTGGTGCATAACATCACGGGAGTGTGGCCCCGCCTCGCTGAGAATCTGCTGCTGCCCCGCAACACTGTGCTAATGGAGACAGAAGCATTCCGAGCCGTACTGAAGTGAATCGAGCCGTACCGAGGTGTGCTGGGCTAGTGGAAAACAGGCTAAAGAGTCAGGACTCTGTCATACCTAGTATTCACTTAGAGCCTACTAGTCAGGAGTTTATGAACTTCTTCAAAAATACAGGTGCATCTCAATAAATTAGCATGTCAACAAAAAGTTGATTTATTTAGGCACTGTGGCAGCACAGCAACTCACCCTTGGCCATGGAATCCTGGATTCCATCTCAGCCCCTGACCAACAGTGATCTGTGTGGAGTTTGCATGTTCTCCCCGTGTCTGCGTGGGTTTACTCCAGGATTTCTCCGGTTTCCTCCCACAGGCCAAAAACATGCAGGTCAGGTTAATTGGAGACTCTAAAGTGGCCCTAGGTGTGAATGTGTGTGTGAATGGTGAAGGGATAGCGCCGTACCGTGGCTGCTTCATCCATCCAGGTGGATGCCCTCAATTTCCCCTCTGGGGATCAATAAAGTACACAAAATAAAATAATTTAAAAAAAAATTAAACTTCTATATTATATAGAGTCATTATACAGAGAGTGAGATATTTCAAGTGTTTATTTTAGATTTGATGATTATGGCTTACAGCCCATGAAAACCCCAAATTCAGTTTCTCAAAAAATTAGAATATTACATAAAATTTATTTTAAAAAATAGTTTTTTGTCCATGTACACAATCAATACTTGGTCGGGGCTCCTTTTGGATTAATTACTGCATCAATGTGGCGTGGAGGTGATCAGCCTGTGGCACTGCTGAGGTGTTATGAAGGTCCAGGTTGCTTTGATAGTGACCTTCAGCTCGTCTGCATTGTTGGGTCTGGTGTTTCTCATCTTCCTCTTGACAATCCTCCATAGATTCTCTATGGGGTTTAGGTCAGGAGAGTTTGCTGGCCAATCAAACACAGTGATGCCATGGTCATTAAACCAGGTTTTGATACTTTTGGCAGTGTGTGTGTGTGTGGGGGGGGCAAGTCCTGCTGGAAAATGAAGTCAGCTTCCCCATAAACCTTGTCAGCAGAGGGAAGCATGAAGTGCTCTAAAAATTTCCTGGTAGACGACTGCACTGACTTTGGTCTTGATAAAACACAGTGGACAAACATCAGCAGATGACATGGTTCCTCAAATCATGACTGACTGTGGAAACTTCACACTAAACCTCAAGCAACTTAGATTCTGTGCCTCTCCACTCTTTCTCCAGACTCTGGGACTTTGATTTCCAAATAAAATTCAAAATTTACTTTTATCTGAACAGAGGTCATCTGCTGGTGTTTGTCCACTGTGTTTTATCAAGACTAAAGTCAGTGCAGTTGTCTAACCAGGAAATTTTAGAGCACTTCATGCTTCCCTCTGCTGACAAGCTCTTTGGAGAAGCTGATTTCATTTTCCAGCAGGACTTGGCACCCCCCCACACTGCCAAAAGTATCAAAACCTGGTTTAATGATCATGGCATCACTGTGTTTGATTGGCCAGCAAACTCTCCTGACCTAAACCCCATAGAGAATCTATGGAGGATTGTCAAGAGGAAGATGAGAGACAACAGACCAACAATGCAGACGAGCTGTAGGTCACTATCAAAGCAACCTGAACCTTCATAACACCTCAGCAGAACCACAGGCTGATCACCTCCATGTCATGCCACATTGATACAGCAATTAATCCAAAAGGAGCCCCAACCAAGAATTAAGTGGTACATGGAAATACTTTTCAGTCAGCCAACATTTCTATTAAAAACTATTTTTTAAAATAAATTTTATGTAATATTCTAATTTTTGAGAAACTGAATTTGGGGTTTTCATGGGCTGTAAGCCATAATCATCATCATCTTCTTTTAGATTTGATTGGCGGTTGGCAACCAGCCCACAGGTGCATTACCGCCATGTACTTCACTCTATATCATCACTCTATCTGGTCAGGAGCTGTAGTCCCATCATCATTGCTGTGTCCAAGTGAACCTCAACTTTATCTTCAGACATCACTCTTCTTCATCATCATCATCACTCCATCCATCCATCTATCTTCTACCGCTTTTCCGGAAGGTCCAGGTCGCGAAGGCAGCAGTTCAAGCAGAGAAGCCCAGACTTCCCTCTCCCCCACCACCTGCTCCAGCTCTTCAGAGAGGATACCAAGGCGTTCCCAGACCAGCTGGGAGACATAGTCTCTCCACTGAGTCCTGGGTCTGCCCCGGGGTCTCCTCCCAGTGGGACGTGCCCGAAACACCTCAAGTGGGAGGCGTCCAGGAGGCATCCTAATCAGATGCCCATACCACCTCAACTGACTCCTTTCAATGTGGAGGAGCAGCGGTTCTACTCTGAGCCTCTCCCGGATGACTGAGCTCCTCACCCCATCTCTGAGGGTGAGTCCAGCAATCCTAAGGAGAAAGCTCATTTCAGCTGCTTGTATCCCAAAGCTTTTGACTATAGGTGAGAGTAGGAACGTAGATTGACTGGTAAATCGACAGCTTTGCCTTAGCACTAAGCTCCCTCTTCACCACAACAGACCGGTACAACGTCCGCATCACTGCAGATGCTGCTCCAATCCAATGGGGCTGCACGGTGGCGCAGTGGTTTAGCACTGTGGCAGCACAGTTTTACCCTCGGCCGGGAGATTGCGGAGATCATGAGATCGTGGGTTCGATCCCAGCCCCCGACCAACAGTGAGCTGTGTGGAGTTTGCATGTTCTCCCCGTGTTGCGTGGGTTTACTCCGGGATTTCTTCGGTTTCCTCCCGCATACCAAAAACATGTAGGTTTAGGGCGCTCGCGCACGCAGCGACCGGCAGCCGGTGGCTTGTCACCAGACTGCAAACCAAATCTACCTACGGGTACAAATAAGTAACAAAAAAAAAAAAAAAATCTGTCTGTCAATCTCTCGCTCCATTTTTCCCTCACTCGTGAATAAGACCCCGAGATACTTAAACTCCTCCACTTGGGGCAGGAGCCTGTCCCCAACTCAGAGAGGACAAGCCACCTTTTTCCGGCTGAGGACCATGGACTTGGACTTGGAGGTGCTGATTCTCATCCCAGCCGATTCACACTCAGCGGCAAACCGTCCCAGCAAGAACTGTAGGTCATTGCTGAATGAAGCCAACAGGACAACATCATCTGCAAACAACAGAGATGAGATCCTGTGGTCACCAAGCATGACACCCTCCATTCCCTGGCTGAGCCTAGAAATCCTGTCCATAAAAATTATGAACAGGATCGGTGACAAAGGGCAGCCCTGGCGGAGTCCAACTCTCACTGGGAATGAGTCCAGTACCTTGGCACAGACCTTCCCAGGGAGGCCGGGGAGAGTGATCCCTCTAAAGTTGGAGCACACCCTCCGGTCCCCTTTTTTGAAGAGAGGAACCACCACCCCGGTTGCCACTGTGGTGGTGGTGATGACATCATCATCATCACTCTATAAATTAAAGAAATCTCTGTCTGTGTGTCACGATCATAGGACATCATAGGACAGCCTATGATGTCTGCATGATGTTCTATGATGATCCTATGATCTCAGGCTACATAGGACTCATGAGGCCGTCATATAGGCGATGCCGTCACATAGACAACAGGACTGGCTACCTATGATATAGTGTCCTATGATGCCTGCTTTGATGTCTTCATGATGTCATATAGACCATCACTCACGATGCCTGCCTTGATGTATTTTACGACTGGTGACCTATAACGTAGTGTCCTATAATGCCTGTCTTTATGATGTCATATCGACCATCACTCACCAAAGAAGAGATACTCATCACCCGATTACGAATAGGACACAGCACTTTAAACCATACCCGCAATTCAAAAGCACGTAAACTGTGGAATGGGAGTTGCCAGAAACAGGAAAGAAGAGATACTCATAACCCAATTAAGAATAGGACAATCTAATTTAAACCACACGCTACATAAATGGAGAGCAATAGAGTGAGAACTGCTCCACATCAGGAAAGATCCCGTGAAGATGACACAGCTGAGGTTCAAGCAGTACTTCCCAGGCATGACTGTGTTGCATGTCAGAAAAGATGCCGTGAAGATGAAACACCTGAAACAACACACCAGTCTGAGACAGGAGGAGATCCTTCACCAGCATAGGGTACGACAGACAAGGAATGCACAAACAGGAAATGTGTGGCAGAGCGCCATGCACGTGCTGAGTCACTTGAAGCCCGAAATGCCCACAAAGCAAGAAATGCTGCACGCCAGGCAAGGCACAGAGAAACCGAGACCAAATAGGACACACTACTTTAAACCACACCCATTTGAAGCAGTAAATCTGGAAATCTCACTCAGTAAGGCAGAAGGCACTCTATAAATTCAAGAAATCTCTGTCAGTGTGTTAGTCTGTCACCCGATTAAGAATAGGACACACTACTTTAAACCACACCCATTCAAAGCAGTACCCATGAAGAATGGCAGTCTACACTACAAATGTGTATAATGCCAAACAAAGCGTTGATTTTCTCCGGGTGCTCCAGTTTCTAGGTTTCGACAGGCATGTACGGGTCTTCCTGAACAGGGTCGAAAGCCACTTTTTGCTCAGATCTATTTTCATGATCCTGTCCATGAATTGGAATTACAACGCACCTACCCCTCAACCAGTGGTCTGAACAAAGAAGAACAAGAAGACCCACCAGATGGAGAGCAATACAGTGAGGAGAACTGCTGCACGTCAGAAAAGATGCCGTGAAGATGAAACACCTCAGGTTCCAGCAGTATGCCGCAGGCATGTGAACACAGCCGTCTCAGACAGAAGGAGACCTTTCAGCAATGGCCATGCAGAAATACTTGCTTATACTTGGTTTTTATGGGCATCAACGGGTATGCACGGATATGCACTAGTCAAAATTAAAATAAATAAACACTTGAAATATATCACTCTCTGTATAATGACTCTATATAATACATAAGTTTAGTTTTTTTGAATTGAATTACTTAAATAAAATCAACTTTTTGTTGGTATTCTAATTTATTGAGATGCACCTGTATTTCATCTATCAGAGATAAGATCAGTCAGATTCTTCCCACCATTAACTTACAGACGTGGACAAAGTTGTTGGTACCTCTCTGTTAATGAAAGAAAAACCCACAATGGTCACAGAAATAACTTGAATCTGACAAAAGTGGTAATAAATAAAAATTCTATGAAAATTAACCAATGAAAATCAGACAACGCTTTTGAATTGTGGTTCAACAGAATTATTTTAAAAAAACAAACTCATGAAACAGGCCTGGACAAAAATGATGGTACCCCTAGAAAAGACTGAAAATAATGTGACCACAGGGACATCTTCAACCAAGATGTGTCCTCTAATTAACATCACAGGTGTCTACAAAGTTGTAATCAGTCAGTCGGCCTATTTAAAGGGTGACAAGCAGTCATTGTGCTGTTTGGTGACATGGTGTGTACCACACTAAACATGGACCAGAGGAAGCAAAGGAGAGAGTTGTCTCAGGAGATTACAAAGAAAATTATAGACAAGCATGTTAAAGGAAAAGGCGATAAGACCATCTCCAAGCAGCTTGATGTTCCTGTGACTACAGTTGCACATATTATTCAGAAATTTAAGATGCACGGGACTGTAGCCAACCTCCCTGGACGTGGCCGCAGGAAGAGACAGATAATACGAATGGTAACAAAAGAGCCCAGAACAACCTCTAAACACATTCATGGTGAGCTCCAAGGTCAAGCTACATCAGTATCAGATCGCACCATCCGTCGTTGTTTGAGCCAAAGTGGACTTCATGGGAGACGACCAAGGAGGACACCACTGTTGAAAACAAATCATAAAAAAGCCAGACTGGAATTTGCCAAACTGCATGTTGACAAGCCATAAAGCTCCTGGGAGAATGTCCTATGGACAGATGAGACAAAACTGGAACTTTTTGGCAAGGCACATTAGCTCTATGTTCACAGCCGCAAAAATGAAGCATACCAAGAAAAGAACACTGTCCCTACTGTGAAACATGGAGGAGGTTCTGTTATGTTCTGGGGCTGCTTTGGTACAGGGTGTCTTGAATCTGTGCAGGGTACAATGAAATCTCAAGACTATCAAGGTATTCTACAGAGAAATGTGCTGCCCAGTGTCAGACAGCTTGGTCTCAGTCGCAGCTCATGGGTTTTGCAACAGGATAATGACCCAAAACACACAGCTAAAAACATCCAAGAATGGCTAACAGCCAAACATTGGACTATTCTAAAGTGGCCTTCTATGAGCCCTGATCTAAATCCTATTGAACATCTGTGGAAGGAGCTGAAACATGCCGTCTGGAGAAGGCACCCTTCAAACCTGAGACAACTGGAGCAGTTTGCTCATGAGGAGTGGGCCAAAATACCTGCTGAGAGGTGCAGAAGTCTCATTGACAGTTACAGAAATCGTTTGATTGCAGTGATTGCCTCAAAAGGTTGTGCAAAGAAATATTAAGTTCAGGGTACCATCATTTTTGTCCAGGCCTGTTTCATGAGTTTGTTTTTTTTAAATAATTCCATTGAACCACAATTCAAAAGCATTGTCTGATTTTCATTGGTTAATTTTCATAGAATTTTTATTTATTACCACTTTTGTCAGATTCAAGTTATTTCTGTGACCATTGTGGGTTTTTCTTTCATTAACAGAGGGGTACCAACAATTTTGTCCACGGCTGTAAATACAGTAACTACTGCAACTCCTTCAATTGATATCGGTTTGGATGAGTTTACTCCAATTTACCTTTTAGAATTAGATCAAAAAATTTCCTCATCCAAGCCTTCAACTTGTCTTTTAGACCCTATTCCTACCAGGTTATTTAAAGACATCTTCCCATTTATTGGTAGCTCTATTCTTCAAATCAATTTTTCATTAACATTAGGCCATGTACCGCAGGCTTTTAAAACTGCTGTAATTAAACCCTTACGTAAAAAAGCCAACACTAGATCAAGGAGTTTTAGCTAACTATAGACCAATCTCTAATCTGCTTTTCATTTCAAAAATCTTAAAGAGTTGTCGCTACACAATTATTTGACCACTTGCAGGGAAATGGTTTATTTGAAGAGTTTCAATCAGGGTTTAAAATCCATCATAGTACTGAAACGGTTTTAGTGAAGGTCACCAACATCCTCCTTATCACATCTGATAATGAACTTATTTTTGTACTTGATCTTTTGGACCTTAGTGCAGCTTTTGATACCACTGATCATAATATTTTACTTGACAGACGAGAACACCTTGTTGGACTTAATGGAACTTCATTGTAGTGGTTTAAATCTTATTTATCTGATAGGTTCTAGTTTGTTCCTGTCAATGAGTTTTCTTCCAACTCAAAGCACAGTCACGGAGTTCCACAGGGATCTGTGCTTGGCCCTATTCTTTTTAGTTTAATTATGCTTCCACTAGGCAACATTATTAGAACGCATTGAAGACATTTTAATTTTTATGTAGATGACACACAATTATATTCATCATTGAAGCCAGATGACCGTAATCAATTAGCCAAATCAGAGGCTTGTCTTAAGGAAATCAAAACTTGAATGACTTGTAATTTCTTGCTATTAAATTCAGATAAGACTGAAGTCATTCTAGTTGGTCCAAAAAACCTTAGAAATACCTTTAAAAATCAAACTCTTAGTTTGGATGCGGTTACTCATTCTCTTAACAGTTCTGTGAGGAACCTTGGAGTTATTTTTGATCAAGATCTGTTCTTTAATTCACATATTAAACTTGTTTCTAAGACTGCCTTCTATCATTTGCATAATATTCTTCTTCTTTTAGATTTGATTGGCGGTTGGCAACCAGCTTACATTTGTATTACCGCCACATACTTCACTCTATATCATCACTCTATATATCTTGGCCATTCAAGAAATCTTTCATTTGCATAACATTGCCAAGATTAGGAGCTTCTTGTCAGAGTGATGCTGAGAAACTAATCAATGCTTTTGTTAGCTCTAGATTAGATTATTGTACTGTAACTCTTTATTATCAGGCTGTCCTAAAACACCTTTAAAAAGCCTTTAGCTGATCCAAAATACTGCAGCAAGAGTTTTAACAGGTACTAGAAAGAGACATCTCGCCAGTTCTGGCCTCCCTTCATTGGCTTCCCATAGAATTTAAAGAAAAAGGTTTAAATAATCAGGCCCCTTTTTATTTAAAAAGATTTGATAGTACCTTATCATCCTAACAGAGCACTACTCTCCCAAAATGCAGGATTACTTGTAATACCTACAATCTACAAAAGTTCAATGGGAGGCAGAGCTTTCAGTTATCAAGCTCCTCTCCTTTGGAACCAGCTGCCAATCTGGATTTGGGAGTCAGACTCAATCTGTGTTTTTATGAATAGGGTTAAAACCTTCCTTTTTGATATAGCCTATAATTAGGGTGGGATCAGGTGACCCTGAACCCTCCCTTAGTTATGCTGCTAATAGGTTTAGACAGCCGGGGGACCTCCAATAATGCACTCGGCTTCACTCCTTTCTTCACTCTCAATGAAATATTTTTGCTGGTCATTAACATCTGTTTGTTCTCTCCCATAGATTGAGTCCCCGTCGTGCTGTTTGCTCTCTACATGTCTGTTCTGTTCTTCTTCTTGTCCATCCCCTCACCCCCCCAGCCAGTCGCAGCAGATGACTGCTTCTCCCTGACCCTGGTTCTGCTGGAGGTTTCTTCCTACTAAAAGGGAGTTTTTCCTTCTTCACTGTCGCTAAGTGCTACTCACAGGGGATCACCTTATTGCTGGGGCCTTTCTGCAATTGTGGGGTTTTCCTCTACGGATGAAAGTGCTATGAGATGACTGTTGTTGTGAAATGGTGCTATATAAATAAAGTTGAATTGAATTGAAGACAGTTTACTGAATGAAACTCACCTGGATGATCCCCACCAGGGTTGTGAGGACTACAGCCACCTGAACCCTCATGTAGTCTCGGGCCTTCTCGTCCAGAACCATGGGTGAGGTACAGCCGCTGGATCCCACGGAGCCAATAGATTCATTGCTTCCAACTGATCCATTGGCAAGAACACAGAAATTGGAGTCTGGGGCTTCTCTTACCGCTACACCCCCAATCATTAGACTTATGACAGCAAAAGTGCCTGCAGGTCAGGAAAGACACAAAGAGCAGATGTTAAGATACAATAAGATAAGCCTTTATTAGTCCCACAATGGGGAAATTCCAGGATTGCAACAGCACAGGGATAGCAACACTCAGAGCAACAATCAAGAAGACAAGAAAAAACAAGAGCAGCAAATATACCTATGTACATATAAATATATAAACACACAGTGCGGAGCACTGTAGCTAGATGGAATAAATATATAAATATATAAACACACACAGTGCGGAGCATTGTAGCTAGATGGAATGAACAGCATAACCGTCTACTTAGTTATCCTACATGGTATGATTATGTACCCATACATATTGTCACCCTCCGTAGCGACTGGTATTGTCCTAGTTGTATGCCGGAGGGAACCATTGTGTAAGTCTATTGCGTCTTTTGCATTCAAAACTATTAGGTTGTCACATTTTTTTGCTATCTCTGTGAGCAGCCCTGCTTAGGTTATACAGTCTGACAGCCGTAGGCAGGGAGGACCTGCGAAACCTCTCGGCTGCGCACCTAGGATGATGTAGTCTGCTGCTAAATGAGCTCCTCAGTGCATTCAATATGTCCTGCATAGGGTGGGACTCGGACTCCAGCAGAGATGACAGTTTAACCACTATCCTTCTCTCTCCCATCTCCTCCACTGGGTCAAGGCGTTGCCCCAGGACAGAGCTAGCTTTCTTGATTAGTTTGTTCAGTCTCTTCCTATCAGCTGCTGTAACACCACTGCCCCAGTAGACCACTCCAAAAGTGATGGCTGATGCCACCACCGTGTCATAGAATGTCTTCAGCAGCGCCCCTTGTACACAAAAAGACCCGAGCCTCCTCAGTAGGAACAGCTTGTGCTGTCCCTTCTTGTAGAGTGTGTTGGTATTGCGTGACCAGTCTAGTTTATTGTTCAGATGAACACCCAGGTACTTGTAGGATGTCACTATCTCAATGTCTGTTCCCTGTATGTTTACTGGTGCTGTGAGGGGTTGTCCTTGCCTGCGGCAGTCCACCACCAGCTCCTTAGTTTTCCTCGCGTTGATCTGGAGGCAGTTCCGATGCCACCAGTCCACGAAGTCCTGGATAAGTCCTCTGTACTCAGCTTCGAGATGAAGCCAACGATCGCAGAGTCGTCAGAGAACTTCTGTAGATGGCAGTGTGTTGTGTTGTGTGAGAAGTCCGCAGTATAAAGGGTGAACAGGAAGGGAGCCAAAACCGTTCCCTGGGGGGCCCCCGTGCTACCGATGATCGTGTTGGACGCACAGTCCCGGGTTCTCACAAACTGTGGCCGGTTAGTGAGGTAGTCCAGAATCCATGGGGACAGGTGCTGGTCCACCCCTGCGCACAGCAGCTTGTCCTTCAGGATCATCGGTTGGATGGTGTTGAATGTTATTGTCCCTATTCTGCTTTTTAGGGTTTCACCTTTATTTTAGTGCATTATGTAGGATTTTTGTGTCATTATGTCGTCTGCAAAAACTAACAGACCAAAGTTCATCAGTAATGGAGTTCTCCTTTCCCACAAAAACTTGGACTACAAGTCTGCCTGAAGCATCACGTTTGTATTTGCTCTCTTCCTGAGATTTATCATGTTAACAGACCCGATACAGACCTGCATCCTGGCTAGTCTGGCACACCATCTCTTCAGAGGAGAAGTTTCAAACTGAGCCTTGGAGTTCACATAGCTACAGTCCACAGTTACATTAGCTAGTAACCCAACTAACGGCCTGACCGTGGTTATTAGAGCTCTCACTACATTCGAAGATTCACAGATTTTTTATTTGTCAATACTTCTATATGTACAGGACATACAGGAAAATTGAAATGTCATTTCTCTCTCTTTGTGGTGTGCACAATACATAAGAAAAGAACAAATAAGGATGAAAAACAACAACAGTCTACGTACAGTAATGCTACCTGTAGTGCAAATAAAGATAAAAGCCAGCAATCCTATGGACAGAAAAAAAGAGCCATAGTACCCGTAACTCTAAGTTCAGTGTGGTAGTGTAGGTGCAGACAGTGACAGATTGGACTGCACATGATCAATATTTCAATAACAGACAGACAGCAGCAGGTATGGCATTTGTGCAAATGGTTGCAGTAAGGTGCAGAGACATACAGCAGCAGATGCATTACTGTTAGTGTGCAAAGTCTTTCTGTGCAAACAACTGAGGTAGTTATTGTGTGGGTGAGTGTGTTACAGTCCAGGGGTGGGGGTGGGCAGAGTTCAGGGTCCTGATGGCCTGGTGAACAAAGCCTTTAACAGTCTTGTGGAGTGGGCCCAGAGGCTCCAGTACCTTCTCCTCAAGGGCAGTGGGCTGAAGAGAGAGTGTGAGGGGTGGAAGATGTCACCTGCAATACTGATGGCTCTGCGGGTGAGGCAGGTATGGTAGCTGTCCGAGAGGGAGGGCAGAGGGGCACTGATTACGGATTACTGGACTTAACGACTACAGACCTGTAGCGCTCACCTCTGTAGTCATGAAGTCCTTTGAGCGCCTGGTCCTGTCTCACCTCAAGTCCATCACCACTCCCCTCCTGGACCCGCTGCAGTTTGCCTACCGTGCCAACAGGTCTGTGGATGACGCAGTCAACCTGGCCCTCCACTCCATCCTGCAGCACCTGGACTCCCCGGGAACCTACGCCAGGATCCTGTTTGTGGACTTCAGCTCTGCATTCAACACCATCCGCCCCGCTCTGCTCCAGGACAAGCTGTCCCTGCTCGGCGTGCCTGACTCCCTCTGCAGGTGGATCACCGACTTCCTGACGGACCGGAGGCAGCCTGTGCGGCTGGGGAAGTCTGTCTCGGACTCTGTTAGCATCAGCATCGGATCACCCCAGGGCTGTGTACTTTCCCCCCTACTCTTCTCCCTTTATACCAACTCCTGCACCTCCTCCCACCAGTCTGTTAAGCTGATCAAGTTTGCGGACGACACCACCCTCATCGGGCTCATCTCCAACGGCGACGAGTCCGTCTACAGGAAAGAGGTGGCCCAGCTGGTGTCCTGGTGCAGCCACAACAACCTGCAGCTGAACGCTCTGAAGACAGCGGAGATGATTGTGGACTTCAGGAAAGTCACAACCCCCCTGCCCCCCCTCACCATCACAGGCTCTCCCATCACCATTGCAGATTCCTTCCGCTTCGTGGGCACCACCATCACCCGGGACCTCAAATGGGAGCCAACCATCAGCTCCCTCATCAAAAAGGCCCAGCAGAGGATGTTCTTTCTGCGGCAGCTGAGGAAGCTCAAGCTACCCACCAAGATGTTAGTGCAGTTCTACACGGCCATCATCGAGTCCATCCTCACCTCCTCCATAACCGTGTGGTACGCAGGAGCCACTGCCAGGGACAGACTAAGGCTGCAGCGTGTCGTGCGCACTGCTGAGAAGGTGATCGGCTGCAAGCTCCCATCTCTCCAGGACCTGTACATCTCCAGGACCCGGAGGCGTGCAGGGCGGATCATAGCCGATCCTTCACACCCTGGTCACATACTGTTTGCCCCCCTCCCCTCAGGTAGAAGACTTCGGTCCATTCAGACTAAAACCTCCCGGCACATGAACAGCTTTTTTCCCTCTGCCATCAGACTGCTGAACATTAAGTGACTTATTGACTCTCGTGCACTATGTACAGCAGCTCATGTCGTTCATTACTGTTTTTCTGTTGCATTATCGACTGCACTGTGGTACCCCATATTATCTGCTACTTGCTAATTTATTTAAATCTGCCTTGACTAGTATTACTCATTATTATTATTATTATTATTATTATTACTTATTATTCTACACTTATTGCATGTTTTTAGTCTTTTAGTTTTTTTAGTTTATCTCTTTATCTCTTCATGTTTTTAATGTTGCAGCATGGCACCGAGAAATTCCTAGTTTGTGTACTACATGAACAATGGCAATAAATCTGATTCTGATTCTGATGATCTTGCTGGCTGATTTCACTGTGCGTTGTAATGTGTTCTGGCAGAAGGTGGTGCAGCTTCTGTACCACACGGTGATGCAGCTGGTGAGGATGCTCTCAATGGTGCCCCGGTAGAATGAGCACATGATGGGGGGTGGGACTCGTGCTCTCTTCAGTTTGTGGAGAAAATAGAGGCAAGTTTGAGCCTTCTTGGCAAGTGATGTGGTGTTGTTGGACCAGGAGAGGTCCAACAATAATAACTCTTATAAATTCTAGTCACTCCATTTGACATCTGTGATCCTCATTCATTAAGCCACAGATGATAATACATTATCATATAATTTTATTTTTTCCTCAGCACGACTCGATTACCAGATCCATCATGACATTAGGTTAGCTACATGAATCAGCACAACCAGGGATTTGATGACTTTTTTTGTAAATTACAGCCGTGGACAAAATTGTTGGTACCGCTCTGTTAATGAAAGAAAAACCCACAATGGTCACAGAAATAACTTGAATCTGACAAAAGTGGTAATAAATAAAAATTCTAGGAAAATTAACCAATGAAAATCAGACAATGCTTTTGAATTGTGGTTCAACAGAATTATTTTAAAAAACAAACTGATGAAACAGGCCTGGACAAAAATGAAGGTACCCTTAACTTAATATTTTGTTGCACAACCTTTTGAGGCAATCACTGCAATCAAACGATTTCTGTAACTGTCAGTGAGACTTCTGCACCTCTCAGCAGGTATTCTGGCCCACTCCTCATGAGCAAACTGCTCCAGATGTCTCAGGTTTGAAGGGTGCCTTCTTCAGACGGCATGTTTCAGCAACTTCCACAGATGTCCAATAGGATTTAGATCAGGGCTCATAGAAGGCCACTTTAGAATAGTCCAATGTTTGGCTCTTAGCCATTCTTGGGTGTTTTTACAGTAGCTGTGTGTTTTGGGTCATTATCCTGTTGCAAGACCCATGACCTGTGACTGAGACCAAGCTGTCTGACATTGGGCAGCACATGTCTCTCTAGAATACCTTGATAGTCTTGAGATTTCATTGTACCCTGCACAGATTCAAGACACCTGTACCAGATGCAGCAAAGCAGCCCCAGAACATAACAGAACCTCCTCCATGTTTCACAGTAGGGACAGTGTTCTTTTCTTGGTATGCTTCATTTTTGCGTCTGTGAACATAGAGCTAATGTGCCTTGCCAAAAAGTTCCAGTTTTGTCTCATCTGTCCATAGGACATTCTCCCAGAAGCTTTGTGGCTTGTCAACATGCAGTTTGACAAATTCCAGTCTGGCTTTTTTATGATTTGTTTTCAACAGTGGTGTCCTCCTTGGTCGTCTCCCATGAAGTCCACTTTGGCTCAAACAACAACGGATGGTGCGATCTGACACTGATGTACCTTGACCTTGGAGTTCACCTTGAATGTGTTTAGAGGTTGTTCTGGGCTCTTTTGTTACCATTCGTATTATCTGTCTCCTCCTGCGGCCACGTCCAGGGAGGTTGGCTACAGTCCCGCGGATCTTAAATTTCTGAATAATATGTGCAACTGTAGTCACAGGAACATCAAACTGCTTGGAGATGGTCTTATAGCCTTTACCTTTAACATGCTTGTCTATAATTTTCTTTCTAATCTCCTGAGACAACTCTCTCCTTTGCTTCCTCTGGTCCATGTTTAGTGTGGTAAACACCATGTCACCAAACAGCACAGTGACTACTTGTCACCCTTTAAATAGGCCGACTGACTGATTACAAGTTTGTAGACACCTGTGATGTTAATTAGAGGACACATCTTGGTTCAACATGTCCCTATGGTCACAATATTTTCATCTTTTCTAGGGGTACCATCATTTTTGTCCAGGCCTGTTTCATGAGTTTGTTTTTTAAAATAATTCTGTTGAACCACAATTCAAAAGCATTGTCTGATTTTCATTGGTTAATTTTCCTAGAATTTTTATTTATTACCACTTTTGTCAGATTCAAGTTATTTCTGTGACCATTGTGGGTTTTTCTTTCATTAACAGAGGGGTACCAATGGTTGATTATATATCTTGCACCATCCTGGCTTATTTTCTTACCTTCCACAGACGGCCGACATGCCATCTCAAACCATCAGCTGTATGGATGACAGCTGGCCTCTTTCGTGCGGTGATTCTAATCTGTGATGACAGGACCGCTTGCAGGTCCAGGCGGTTGGATCGTTGGACCCGAACCTAATCAAGCAGTGTGTGCAGCAATCGGCTTGGCTGCACTCAGCGCTGCTGTCCTCTCGTCTCTGATGTTGGTTGCTCCTGTGGTGGTGTGCCATCCGCGCCAGCGGCAGGACTGACCCTCGGTCCTTGTTGTTCTGCTGGGTCCTGCCGGGCCATGAACTCTGCATCCTGCTGTGCTGCAACGGCTCCCTGAGGCTGATACTCAGCGTGGATGCTGGATGAGTTCAGTTTTTCTCTCCCTTACCTGGTGGTGGCTGAGGTTGCAGTGATATGTCGCTGTCGTTGGCAACGGGGCATGCGGCGGGCTGTCCTCGGTCACAGGGGTCCCCTTTCTCCACAAACTCTTCCTCCTCCGGCTCCACAGCGGCTGCTTGAAGGTCATGCTGGGTGAGGATTGGGGGTGAGTCTGGTTTATGTTCTCTCACTGCGCTGTGCTCTCCCTCTGTGCCGAGTTCACTCTCTGTGCTGCGTTTTTTGGCTGTACCCACGTCCGCAAATTCACACTCCCCCTCCTGCACTGAGGCTGCAGTTTGAGAATGCTTGTGCTGCGTGGGGACCCATTCCAGGTCCCATGTGGCTGTGGACTGGGGCTCTAGTGGCGGATCCAGTTCTGCTGGGTTCTGTTTGGCATGCAGTGCGGTTTGCAAACACCCTACTGCATGGGGATTGGCTCCGTGTCCCTGCAGACTGGGGCTCTAGTGGTGGCTCTGGTTCTGCTGGGTTCTGTTCGGCATGCAGTGCAGTTTGCAAACACTCGTACTGTGCAGGGACTGGCTGTGAGTCCTGCGTTCCTGTGGACTGGAATTCTAGTGGCGGTTCCGGTACCTGCATGGGTACGGTCTGAGGCTCCTGCTGTGGCTCTGGTTCCGCTGGGCTCTGCTCAGCAAGCAATGTGAGGCAGGGAGTAGCCACATCCACCTCTAAGTTCAATTAGGACACGGACTGCTGTCGCCCAAACTGGGTTCACCGTTGGATTGCTGCACTGCGGTGCCTTGCTGTCCCACGGTGTCTCCCACGGGGCCCTCCCAAGAGGGTGTGGGGTTGGGGGGGCTCAACCACCGGGGTGACTGTACCAGCGAAGCCACCTGGTTCATCATCTCCAGCTGGGACGCCCACTCCATCGCCTCAGTCTCCGATAGGTAGGGCACCATCTTCAACAGCACCTCCTGTAGCTCTTTCACCATGTTTGCTACTGTCTGGTCGTCCAGGTCCAACCCTCAGCACGGCCCATATCACCAAATTCGCGGTGAACCGCTTCAACTGTGACTGTATCAGCCTATCCTCCATGTGCCCAAACTCGCAAGTGCTAGCCAAACCGCGAAGTGCGTCCACATCCTGTATGAGCGACTCATCCTCTTGCTTTTGGTGCTGGTAAAATACAGACCTCTGGGCCATCGCACGTCCTGTGGAACAGCAAAGTGTACAGTCAGCAACGTCACGCAGTCGCCATACATGTCTACCTGTCCCAAAATGTCGAATATCCGGAGCCCCTCAGCACCAGGGCGTGGAGCAGGATTGCTCGCCTCCTCTGCTCTCTGTGTCTGCCCAGGTTTGCAGCCTCCCCGTAACTGCAGAACCACTTGAACCAATGGAACCCTGGGATGGGTGGCTCACCTGGGGCGTCAAGGAACGGTGGTGGTGCCTCCAGACATAATTTCATTCTGGGGTTGTTAAGGTTTATCCTCGGAAGGCCAATCTTTCTCCTCATCACAATTGTTATGTCTGGAAAGAGGGCAGCGGAGGCAGGAGTTGAACTGAACACGGACTTTATTACAGACTGCAGAAATAGATGCACGTGAACAATGTGGCTATACATATGCTAACTCTAGACCAATGTAGGTTGTTACTGTGACAGGGGTGGAGCGCCAAAGACCCTGGCTCCCACTAACGGGCCTTCTTTATAGGCACGACGTGCCGACATCACCCATGCACTTGACGTCACGCCCACGCTTCCTGTTAATATTTCATACCTAACACTGTCTATTTTATTTTGCTGTATTTTTTTTTCTTCATTATACTCTGGACTTGACACTCCTAGATTAGCAGTGGCTAGCTATCTTTATCAGAGTTAGCCAGTCATTCAGGATGATTTCTGTGCTTATTAAGCTGAATTCATGGTAGCATGTTCACGACCGTGTCCACTCAACTGCACAGTGTGCAGAGGGTCTGTATGTGAAGCCCTAATTTTGTCACCATGCAGACAGCATACAATGGTTCCACACTGAACTTTCCTCATTGTTTACACTGAAATGAGCACGACATCATCAAGTTTGCGAACAACACGATGGTGGTGGGCCTCATTACCAACAATGAAGAGGCCAACTACAGAAATGAGGTGGGTAAACTGGTCCAGTGGTGTAAAGACAATAATCTCTTCCTGAATGTGGGAAAAACCAAGGAGATTGCGGTCGACTTCAGGAGCGGACAGACACATCACCCCCCTCTGATCATCGATGGAGCAGCTGTGGAGAGGGTGAGCAGCACCAAGTTCCTGGGGGTGCACATCTCAAAGGACCTCTCCTGGTCTAACAACACCACATCACTGGCCAAGAAGGCTAAAACTCACCTCCATTTGCTCCGCAAACTGAGGAGAGCACGAGTCCCACCCCCCATCATGTCCTCATTCTACCGGGGCACCAATGAGAGCATCCTCACCAGCTGCATTCACTGTGTGGTACAGAAGCTGCACCGCCACCTGCCGGAAGACTCTACAACACACAGTGAATGCATCCAGCAAGCTCATCAGTGCCCCTCTGCCCCCCCTCATGGACATCTACCTCACCCACAGAGCCATCAACATCGCAAGTGACACCCCCCACCCCTCACACTCCTTCAGCCCCCTGCCCTCGGGGAAAAGGTACCAGAGCCTCCGGGCCTGCTCCACAAGACTGCTAAACAGCTTTGTTCACCAGGCCATCAGGACCCTGAACTCCGTCCACTCCCCCCCACTCCCTGCCCCTGGACAGTAACACACTCACCCACACAATAACTCCACCTCAGCTGTTTGCACAGAAGGACTGGCACACCAACACCAATACATCTGTTGCTGTATGTCTTTGCACTTTAATACAACCATTTATTTTAATTTATTTATTTTGTATACTTTATTGATCCCCAGCGGGGAAATTCAGGGCATCCACCTGGATGGATAAAGCAGCCACTGTACGGCACCATCCCTTCACCATTCACACACACATTCACACCTAGGGCCACTTTAGAGTCTCCAGTTAACCTAACCTGCGTGTTTTTGGACTGTGGGAGGAAACCAGAGTACCCGGGGTAAACTCACGCAGATACGAGGAGAACATGCAAACTCTACACAGAAGGGTCACTGATGGTCAAGAGGTGGGATTGAACCCACGATGGTCAGGGGTGGAATCAATCCTGTGACCTTCTTACCATGCTGCTCAATTGCTTGCACCAATGCCACACCTGCTGCTGTCTGTTATTGCACTACTGATCATGCGCAATCCAGACTGTCAATGTTTGCACCTCCTCTACCGCACTGAACTTGCACTACGGGTATTATGGTATTACTGTACATAGACTGATGTTTTCATCCTTATTCCTTCTTTCCTTATATATTACACACACCAGTAAGAGGGAGCACAGCAGCACTTTGATTCTCTTGTATGTCTTGTACATGTAGAAGCACTGACAAATAAAAATCTTTTAATCTCTTTGTTCCTCCTCCACATTTTATTTAATTGTGTTTAAATTAATTTGTCATCGACTGTGTGAAGATATTAACCATAAATTACATTTAATGCATGTGTGTGAAACACGGCTGAGTGGAAGACAGCTTCAGCGTCTGAAAACTTCTTTGAACAGTGCTATGTATGCGACCACAGTCTTCCTCCGTTTCACCCATGCAGCTACCATGAATTCAACCTTACACCCAAAGACTGATCATATGGTATCGGACACTCACCTCTGTTTCAAATAATGTTTTTGGGGGCTTTTAGCTTCTCACATTCATCCAATATGTGTTAATATGTTTCCTAGTCCAACAACTGAAGCTACAAGCCAACATTAGCTTCAAACATGCTGTCACCATCAAAACCTCAGAGAAATGACATAATAGGGACTGGAGTGAAGTGGGCTCAATACACTTAAAGTGATAGGCTATAAAAAACAGAGCATCGTCCCCATGTTTCAGATGGTACAATAATTAAATCCTGATTTGATCTGACCAATGCATGTCACAGACATTTCAAAAACGCTTGTGGAGCTAAAGTCAAGGTTTCAAGAATTTAAAACGGAACTGGATCTTTATTTCAAAACATTACATTGACTAACTAGAAAAGCCCTCAGAGAGTGCATACCTCTGCCAAGGCTACTTCCGTCCCTCATGGATCACCTCCAAAATGTAATGGGTTCATGTGTAGGCCACGAGCCAGTTCTTGTGAAAATTGCATCAAAGACTATCCAGTAGTTTTGGAGCATTCTTGCTACCACAGTGTGAGAAAATAAGAGCCTTGGTGGAGGTATGTGTTCTCGGATCACCAAAATATTATGGGTTCATCTCTAGGCCAAGGACCACCTCTGGTAAAAATTTCATCCAAATCTATCCAGTAGGTTTGGAGGATTCTTGCTAACACAGTGTGAGAAGATAAGAGCCTTGGTGGAAGTATCCATCTTCCAATCATGACCAAAATGTTATGGGTTCCTCTCTCACCCAAGGACCACCTCTGGTGAAAATTTCATCCAAATCCATCCAGTAGTTTTTGCATAATCCTACTAACAGACAGACAAAAACAGATGGACAAACAGACAAAACACCCTGATATCCTCCTTGACGGAGGTAACAAAAGCCTTAAGGACTGATACATGCAACTCAAACTGCCGCCGTAGTCATTTTCTTTTAATTAGCTAGTACAGTGGGGAAAAAAAGTATTTAGTCAGCCACCAATTGTGCAAGTTCTCCCACTTAAAAGATGAGAGAGGTCTCCAATTTTCATCATAGGTATACCTCAACTATGAGAGAAAAAAAAAAAATCCAGAAAATCACATTGAAGGATTTTTAATGAATTAATTGGTAAATTCCTCGGTAAAATAAGTATTTGGTCAAAAACAAAAGTTCATCTCAATACTTTGTTATATACCCTTTGTTGGCAATGACAGAGGTCAAACGTTTTCTGTAAGTCTTCACAAGGTTTTCACACACTGTTGTTGGTATTTTGGCCCATTCCTCCATGCAGATCTCCTCTAGAGCAGTGATGTTTTGGGGCTGTCGCTGGGCAACACAGACTTTCAATTCCGTCCAAAGATTTTCTATGGGGTTGAGATCTGGAGACTGGCTAGGCCACTCTAGGACCTTGAAATGCTTCTTACGAAGCCACTCCTTCGTTGCCCGGGCGGTGTGTTTGGGATCATTGTCATGCTGAAAGACCCAGCCACGTTTCATCTTCAATGCCCTTGCTGATGGAAGGAGGTTTTCACTCAAAACCTCACGATACATGGCCCCATTCATTCTTTCCTTTACACGGATCAGTCGTCCTGGTCCCTTTGGTCCCTTTGCAGAAAAACAGTCCCAAAGCATGATGTTTCCACCCCCATGCTTCACAGTAGGTATGGTGTTCTTTCTCCTCCAAACACGACAAGTTGAGTTTTTAACAAAAAGTTCTATTTTGGTTTCATCTGACCATATGACATTCTCCCAATCCTCTTCTGGATCATCCAAATGCTCTCTAGCAAACTTCAGATGGGCCTGGACATGTACTGGCTTAAGCAGGGGGACACGTCTGGCACTGCAGGATTTGAGTCCCTGGCGGCGTAGTGTGTTACTGATGTAGCCTTCGTTACTTTGGTACCAGCTCTCTGCAGGTCATTCACTAGGTCCTCCCGTGTGGTTCTAGGATTTTTGCTCACCGTTCTCGTGATCATTTTGACCTCACAGGGTGAGATCTTGCGTGGAGCCCCAGATCGAGGGAGATTATCAGTGGTCTTGTATGACTTCCATTTTCTAATAATTGCTCCCACAGTTGATTTCTTCACATCAAGCTGCTTACCTATTGCAGATTCAGTCTTCCCAGCCTGGTGCAGGTCTACAATTTTGTTTCTGGTGTCCTTTGACAGCTCTTTGGTCTTGGCCATAGTGGAGTTTGGAGTCTGACTGTTTGAGGATGTGGACAGGTGTCTTTTATACTGATAATGAGTTCAAACAGGTGCCATTAATACAGGTAACAAGTGGAGGACAGAGGAGCCTCTTAAAGAAGAAGTTACAGGTCTGTGAGAGCCAGAAATCTTGCTTGTTTGTAGGTGACCAAATATTTATTTTACCAAGCAATTTACCAATTAATTCATTAAAAATCCTTCAATGTGATTTTCTGGATTTTTTTTTTCTAATTTTGTCTCTCATAGTTGAGGTATACCTATGATGAAAATTGGAGACCTCTCTCATCTTTTAAGTGGGAGAACTTGCACAATTGGTGGCTGACTAAATACTTTTTTGCCCCACCGTATATCCCTTTTTATGTTTGTATTGTTATTGCTATGTGCATTTATTCAATAAAAGTGTATAATGGGGCTCTTTAACATCAATCTATCCAAAGGCTCTGTAACCTGTGGCTATACAACCACATGCTCCATCCCCAGAGGCTCCATGTGACTATCACTTGTTCATTTTAACATTTAGATGTTTTGTAACTCTATGATTTTGGCTCTTCCCTTGACAGACACTGCAGATCTGTGTTCAATCCAGTCTTGGTTTTAAGTGGCATTATTGTTTTGGGGTTTTTTTTGGGGGGGGGTGTATGTGGGTGGGGGGTATGATGATCTGGGTCTGCTGCTGATCATGTGCTCCATCCCATGGAGAGAAAAGGCCATCTTATCCAGCACTTGAAAATCAGCCAGTGATCTTCCTCTCAGACACTCAGCCAGAAGCTAAACAATTGCTGTGCCCATAACAACTTCTGACAGCCAGAGCAGATACCCACTGTTTTACAGTCCGATCCACTGTGGTGCATCTATTGTTCTCTTCAGATGAGTTCTTTGGTCTCAAAAGGTTTGCTTTATTGGACCCATAAGTGAGAGTGACTTGAAGGTTAAACTGACATTTGAGAAAACTGGGATGCTTTACGTCCAGGGGTATTTTGGCTATACGATGTAGCTCATGTGTTTGACGAAAAAAAAAAAAAACCTTAAAAAAAAAATAAGATGCAAAATTGCAAGAAAGCATTCTCCTATATACAGTGTATCCATTAAGTATTCACAGTGCTTCACTTTTTCCACATTTTATGTCACAGCCTTATTCCAAAAGGGATTAATTTTTTTTTTTTTTTTTTTTTCCACAATATCTTTATTGAACCTTTTTTTTTTTTTTAACAAACATGATACAAACAATCAAACACTAACACTAAAGTACTACAAAAAAAAAAATGCACTAAAAACACCAACAACCACCAACAAAATCAAATCTTCAACAATGCTCCTCTGTTTAGTCTAGACAATCCAATACATAAGTATACTTATTATGTTCACCAGTTTGGAATTTACAAGGTCCACACACATCATTCACCTTCTTCTTCAAGAGTTATGTTTAAATTTTTTACATAATCAATAAAAGGTCTCCATATATTCTCAAACACAATTTCCTTTGATTTTAGTATATATGTTATTCTTTCTAATGGAAGGTTTGTTAACATCTGTCTTAACCACTGAGTCACATCTGGTCTATGAGTCTTTTTCCATAATAGTGCAATACATTTTTTGGCATTAAGCAAACTGAGGTCTATGAATGTTCTTTCACTTTTATTAAAATTATGCTTTTCTGGGTACAGACCCAACAAAAACAGTTTAGGATTCAATATGATTTGTTTTGAGATTATTTTTTCAATTGTTACCCTCACCTCTTCCCAAAACATTCTTATTAATCTACATTCCCATAAACAATGAAATAGGGTTCCTTTACTTTCCATGCATTTTGTGCATGTATCTGGTATATTTTTGTTATATCTATTTAACTCCTCCGGTGTAACATACATCCGCATTAACCATTTGAAATGTATCAATTTAAGGCGTGCATTTATTGATTTGGTTTGAGCTTCTGTACAAGCCAATTCCCATTGTTCCTCTGAAATTTCAATTTGCAGATCTTCTTTCCAGTAGTTTAATCTTTTCAGTGAATTTTCACTTGAAGATAGTGTCAATGAGTTATAAAACTCTGAAATAATACCCTTTCTTTTACTATCTTTCATCATCATTTTTTCCAAGGATGAATAAATAGGTCGAGTGAGAGCTTTATTTTGATTTGATCGAATAAAGTTTCTAAGTTGAAGATATTTAAAAAAATGTGTTCTATTGAGATTAAATTTGATCCTCAACTCTTCAAAAGACATTATGTTGTCTGCACCTGGCAAATATAAATCCTGAATCTTTTGTATCCCTTTTAAATTCCATACTTTAAATACAGCGTCCGCTCTCCCTGGTTTAAAATATTGATTACCCCATATTGGGCTAAATTGTGACAATAACTGTGGTTCTTTTAAATAGTTTTTAGCTTCACACCATATTTTGATCATATGCTTTACAAATGGATTTTTAACTTGTTTTTGTAATTTTTTTGCCGAATCTGAGTATATGAATATGGGAAGAGGTAAAGGTAAATTGTATGATTCCATTTCAGTCCAGTGAGGGAGATCATTTGATGAAAAATAATATGTCATAGACCTCAGTTGTGCCGACCAATAATACAACATAAAATTTGGACATTTCAGACCTCCACGATCAAATGGTAAATATAATAAAGACAAACGTAATCTAGCCCTCCTGTTGTTCCATATAAATTCCACTAACTTTTTTTTTATTCTTGAGAATAGATCTAAAGGTGGTGATAAGGGAATGTATTGAAATAAATAAAGTATTTTAGGTAAAATATTACTTTTAAGTATATTGATTCTCCCGATCATCGACATTGGTAGTGACATCCATCTCTGAGTTAACTCATTGATATCTGACATTAAGGCTTCATAGTTGACACTGGCGACTGATTCTAGCTTAGGCATAATTTGGATTCCTAAATATTTAAACTGATTTACAACATTGAATTGATTTACCTCAGGGGCTGGGTAATTTCTCTGGGTCTCATTTAGCATTAATATTGAAGATTTAGTTTTATTTATTTTATATCCTGATATTTCCCCAAAATTCTTTATTAAATTCAACAAGGTTGGAATTGATTTTTTTAGATTCGACATAAACAAAATTATATCATCGGCGTACAGGGAGATTTTATGTTCTGTTGGTCCAACTTTAATTCCATATATTTGTGAATGTAAACGTATCGCTATCGCTAAAGGTTCAATTGCCATAGTAAACAGTAAAGGTGAAAGTGGACAGCCTTGTCGACATCCTCTATTGATTTTTATTGGTTTTGAAATATTGTTATTTGTTAGGATTTCTGCTGTAGCATTATTGTATATTATTTGAACCCATTTTATGAAATTATTTCCAAGTCCAAACCTTTGTAGGACTTCAAAAAGAAAGGGCCATTCAACTCTATCAAAGGCCTTTTCGGCGTCCAATGATAGGAGAGCTGTATCCGGTGCTTCTTTATTAAAATAAATAATATTAAATAGTCTTCTTACATTATGGAAGCCTTGTCTACCCTTTATAAAGCCATTCTGATCTCGATTAATAATATTTGGTAAAATTTCTTGTATTCGTCTTGCTAAAATTTTACAGATTATCTTAAGGTCGGCGTTTAATAGGCTTATTGGTCTCATATTTTCACATTTATTAGAGGGCTTACCTGGTTTTGGCAGCAGTATAATTAAGGCATTATTTATGTATGATGGTAAATTATTATTTTGAAATGCTTCTAAAACCATTTCCAAAAAAGGTTTTATTAATTTATTCTTAAATTTTTTATAAAGGTCAACTGGAAGACCATCTGGTCCTGCACTTTTTCCTGATTTCATATTATCAATGGCTAGCCCAACTTCTTCTTGACTAATTTTAGACTCCAATATCTCCCTGTTTTCATTTGGAATACACGGTATAGATAGTTCGTTCAAAAACCCATTTAGTTTTGTTAAATCAGGTTCATTTTTGGTATCATATAATTTTTCATAGTAATCTCTAAAGGCTCTATTAATTTCTAAAGGATCTATAACTACCTGTCCATTACTTATAATACTGGTAATTGGTGTTTTAATTTCCAATTGTTTAATCTGCCATGCTAATAATTTTCCTGATTTTTCACCTTGTTCATAAAAAGATTGTTTCAATCTTAGAAGACTCGAGGCAGCTCTATTCGCTGATTTTTTGTCGTATTCAGCTCTCAAAATCAGTAATTCATTCTCCAACCTTGGGTCACTTCCTGCATACACTTTTTCCTGAAGATTTTTTATTTTATGTTCCAATTTAGCTCTCTCCTCTCGAGTCTTCTTAGATTTTGATCCTGTATAACTAATAATATGCCCCCTAATAAAAGCTTTGAAAGCCTCCCACTTTACACATGCTGATGTTTGTGTAGTATTGATGTCAAAGAACTCGTCTATCTGTTTTTCTATATACTTGACAAATTCCTCATCCTGAAGCCATTTATGCTGAAATTGCCATCTACCTGATTCCTTTGTCAATTTTTTATCTACATATATTAGACAACAGGGTGCATGATCAGAGATCACGATGTTATCATAAAAGCAGTTTTGAATCTTGGACCTTAATTCTGTGGAAATCAAAAAATAATCAATACGTGAGAATGTCTTGTAGGTACTGGAATAACAAGAATAGGCTTTAACTTGTGGTTTCATTTCTCTCCATATATCTAACAATCTCAATTCTTTCATAAAATGATTAATAGTCATCCTACATCCAATGTGCGTACAGTCCAGTCCTGTTGATCTATCCACACCTGGATTCAATGTACAATTAAAATCCCCTGCTATTATATGTTGCCCTGTAAGTGATGATAAGATGAGAAATAAATTAGCAAAGAACTTCTGATCATCTATATTGGGACCATATAAGTTCACAAGATTTATATTTTCTAATAGCAAAGAACCTTGAATGATTACATATCTTCCAAATTTGTCTCCAATTACATTTTTCACTTGAAAAGGAACTGATTTATGTATGAGAGTCATAACTCCCCTGGCTCGGGATGAAAATGAAGAGGTGAATACACTTCCCTGCCATCTACTCCTAATTCTTTTAACATCCTCCTCTATCAGATGAGTTTCTTGTAAAAACACAATTCTTGAACCCATGTCCTTTATTTTATTCATAACTTGTTTAAGTTTTTTTAAATTTTGTAGACCTCTGCAATTCCATGAAGTTAAATTAAGATTAACACTTTGGTCCATGATCAATAGAGAGTTTGGGATTACCTTGCAGTGTAAACATGCTCAAACAGAGAAGCAAAAACATGAGTGGTTGAACATTCATCCTACAAACTACACACAAACAAATTCCCCCTTCCCACACTTGTGGCAAACCCCCCAAAATCAAAAGAAAAATTCTGTCTCCCGATATAGCCATCGACCGTTCCACACCCACGGGGAACAGCCTAAGCCACTCCTTCTTCATCCTCCCAATCACCCTAACTCTACTACTTTTAATGACGTAACATTAACTCTCCTCTGTAGTTTTCCAACTTAACTCCAAAATTTTTAACAACTTTGTACATCATAGTTTTTTTTTTTTTTGTTTGTTTTGTTTTTGTTTTGTTTTTTTAATATATAATACAATCTATATTTTGTAAACTTACTATTTACTTCAAGTCAGTCAGATGCCTGTGCAAATGCTTAATTATTCTACCTTATATTTTGTTCATGCTTAGCTCCCACCAGTCTCTTCTTCTTCTTTGATCTTCTTGATGAACTCCTGCGCCTCCTCTGGGGTCTTGAAGATGTGGGTTCTGCCCTCATACGTGGTCAGCAGTCTCGCAGGATAGATTACACCATGACGAATCCCAAGGTTGCGCAGCTCCTTACGTACGGGATCAAACTGCTTCCTCAATTGCTGGATTCCTGTGGCCAAATCTGGGTAGAACCGCACCTGCTGGTCCTGGTGTTTAATCTCTCCTTTAGCACGTGCAGCGTTGAAGATCTTCATCCTGTCTCTGTTGCTAAGAAACTTCATAATTAAGGTCCTCGGCGGTCCCTTATCTCTCCGTGGGCCAATACGATGTGCTTTTTCCAGAACCACTGCTGATTGCAACTCCTCGCTGCCCAGCACCTCCGGAATCCACTTTTCCAGAAAGGAACATACGTCCCGACCTTCTGATTCCTCTGGAAGACCCACCAGCCTCAAATTATTCTGTCTCGACCGAGATTCCAAATCCAAAATATTATCTTCCAGAGATTTATTTTTTTTTTCCAAAGTGCGCACCTTTAATTGAAGACGGGTGACGTCATCTTCAGCACTAGCGAGACGGAGCTCCATCTGCGCCGTTCGTTCTACACAGTCACCCAATTCCTTTCTTATTCCTTCCAACGCTGTCATAATCCCATCAAATCTAGAGGAAAAGTCCGCTCTCATTGAACTCATGGCAGCCATCAGCGCATCTGCGCCATTCCCCGCAGAAATCGCACCGCCGCCAGCTTCCTCCGCCATATATGGAGCCTTGTTTGCTGCGTCACAGACCTGAAAGTCCGTTAATTTGGACTGTTTCGGCGGCTCGCTTTTTCCTTTTCCTGGTTTTCCAGCCTTAGGCTTCGCCGACATATCCTCGCTCAAATGCTGGGATACGTTCTGTCCCAAATGAGAGAGTTATTTGCCGATTTTTTTCTCCAGGAGCAGAGCAGAGCGAGACACGTCCGTCCTACGTGGCAGCCATAACCGGAAGTGGATTAATTTTTTTCCTCAAAATTCTACACACAATACCCCATAATGACATTGTGAAAAAAGATTTTTTGAGATTATTGAAAATTTATTTTAAAAAAAAACAACCTCAAAATCATGTGTACATAAGTACTCACAGCCTTTATTCAGTACTTTGTTGATGTACCTTTGGCAGCAATTACAGCCTCAAGTCCTTTTGAATATGATGCCACAAGCTTGGCACACCTATCTTTGGGCAGTTTGGCCCATTCCTCTTTGCAGCTCCTCTCAAGCTCCATCAGGTTGGATGGGAAGCATCGGTCCACAGCCATTTTCAGATCTCTCCAGAGATGTTCAATTGGATTCAAGTCTGGGCTCTGGCTGGGCCACTCAAGGACATTCACAAAGTTGTCCTAAAGCCACTCCTTTCATGTCTTGGCTGTGTGCTTAGGGTCGTTGTCCTGCTGAAAGATGAACAGTCGCCCCAATCTAAGGTCAAGAGTGCTCTGGAGCAGGTTTTCATCCAGGATGTCTCTGTACATTGCTGCAATCATCTTTCCCTCTATCCTGACTAGACTCCCAGTTCCTGCCGCTGAAAAACACCCCCACACCGTGATGCTGCCACCACCATTGGCATGGTTAATGAATGGTGCCTGGTTTCTTCCAAACATGATGCCTGGCATTCACGCCAAACAGTTCAATCTTTGTTTCATCAGACCAGAGAATTTTGTTTCTCATGGTCTGAGAGTCCTTCAGGTGCCTTTTGACAAACTCCAGGTAGGCTGCCATGTGCCTTCTACTAAGGAGTGGCTTCCATCTGGCCACTCTTCTATAGGCCTAATTGGTGGATTGCTGCAGAGACTTATCAGTATAAAAGACACCTGTCCACAACCTCAAACAGTCAGACTCCAAACTCTACTATGGCCAAGACCAAAGAGCTGTCAAAGGACACCAGAAACAAAATTGTAGACCTGCACCAGGCTGGGAAGACTGAATCTGCAATAGGTAAGAAGCTTGGTGTGAAGAAATCAACTGTGGGAGCAATTATTAGAAAATGGAAGACATACAAGACCACTGATAATCTCCCTCGATCTAGGGCTCCACGCAAGATCTCACCCCGTGGGGTCAAAATGATCACGAGAACGGTGAGCAAAAATCCCAGAACCACATGGGGGGACCTAGTGAATGACCTGCAGAGAGCTGGGACCAAAGTAACAAAGGCTACCATCAGTAACACACTACGCCGCCAGGGACTCCAATCCTGCAGTGCCAGACGTGTCCCCCTGCTTAAGCCAGTACATGTCCAGGCACGTCTCAAGTTTGCTAGAGAGCATTTGGATGATCCAGAAGAGGATTGGGAGAATGTCATATGGTCAGATGAAACCAAAATAGAACTTTTTGGTAAAAACTCAACTTGTCGTGTTTGGAGGAGAAAGGACACCTTTCTTTCACCTACTGTGAAGCATGGGTGTGGAAACATCATACTTTGGGGCTGTTTTTCTGCAAAGGGACCAGGACGACTGATCAGTGTAAAGGAAAGAATGAATGGGGCCATGTATCGTGAGATTTTGAGTGAAAACCTCCTTCCATCAGCAAGGGCATTGAAGATGAAACGTGGCTGGGTCTTTCAGCATGACAATGATCCCAAACACACCACCCGGGCAACGAAGGAGTGGCTTCGTAAGAAGCATTTCAAGGTCCTGGAATGGCCTAGCCAGTCTCCAGATCTCAACCCCATAGAAAATCTTTGGAGGGAGTTGAAAGTCTGTGTTGCCCAGCGACAGCCCCAAAACATCACTGCTCTAGAGGAGATCTGCATGGAGGAATGGGCCAAAATACCAGCAACAGTGTGTGAAAACCTTGTGAAAACTTACAGAAAACGTTTGACCTCTGTCATTGCCAACAAAGGGTATATAACAAAGTGTTGAGATGAACTTTTGTTATTGACCAAATACTTATTTTACCGAGGAATTTACCAATTAATTCATTAAAAATCCTTCAATGTGATTTTCTGTTTTTTTTTTTTTTTTCTTTCTTATTTTGTCTCTCATAGTTGAGGTATACCTATGATGAAAATTGGAGACCTCTCTCATCTTTTAAGTGGGAGAACTTGCACAATTGGTGGCTGACTAAATACTTTTTTGCCCCACTGTATCAGCATGTGGCATGAGTGTGTGTAGAACAGAGAAATGTGAAGCCATGTTAGGTTTTACTATACTGACTGTCATACAGTCTTATCAGACTCATCATCAAGAGACGGATCACCTGAGCCCCACCTATGATATTTTAAGGCTTGGTGTAGTTCAGGGTCGTAAAGTCCAGTCATACTATGGGACCATGTACTTGAAGTCAGTGTGTCACCAGTCTATCTCCTGAGTAAAAACTTTTTCTATTTTTGCAATCCAGAAGTTAAGAAATCATTATATCCATGCCATGTTGCAATCAGGGAAACCTGTGGACATAATCCATTTTATTTTAGTAAAGCAGTCAGCAGCTTCCTGTTGCACATTTCCTGATTTGATTAGATTATCTCTTTTGTTTTATGAAGGGATATGTCACCAGGTCGGGTTTATGAAATTTCTCAATCCTGCTACCAGCTGAGGGTATGGACACCACAGCTGAACAATACCCTCTACATCATCCATCCAGTAACTCTGTGAGAGAAGTTTGCTCAGCCACTTTCTTAAAACAGAAAAAAAAAAAAAAAAAGCAACAATCGTTCATGCTACAGAAACTATAATCATTTGTATTGAGTGTTAGTGAGTTTTTGAGTGTTGAATAATTATAACAGACTAGTGCATTGCCCGAAGAACCAAGTATTCCTGCTGGTACAGGGATCCCAGTCAGGCTTTCCAGGCCCAAATGTAGGCTGTGTTTGAAAGTGGAATACAGAGGTGGAGCCTATGTGAAGGCGAAATCACAAGTTAGACTTTGACAAATATAAAAAGGACTGAACTGAGATTTATTTGATTGTTAGCTTTTGGTTTTCTTATTAAAGACAATGATAGAAAGGAGATGTTTTACCTTTACATGTTTTGTAAAGGTAAAAACACCTCCTTTCCATCCTTGTCTTCAATAAGAAAACAAAAGGTTAATAATGAAAAAGAAGACAAAATGAACCTACTCGAGCTATTATTTGATTGTATGAATATCAATTATAGAATTATTGAAAATGAATGTGACATCCAATATTAGCCACTGTTTAAGAACCCTTGTTTGTCAGATCACTTATGTGTCTGATCTTTTATCACTTATATTCATAATAGTGTATCTTGCACTTTGGGGAATAGGAGTTGTTCAGTCACCATTAGAATTTAGCTGATATGTGTAGTTTATATATCGTCAATAAACTCATGCAGTACTATAACAGGACACATTTACAAATATTTCAAACCCATTGTAGTGCATCATTTTATACTTTAGCAATATTATAAGTACAAAACACCCAACATTATTATACACAGCAGAATGGCCTGATTGGCTGCAACTGTTGCATCAGTGTTTCCCATTTGTCTTCATTTATTTATTTTATTTAAATAATAAAATAAATAAAAATGATTTATTTTGTTATTTGGACATTTTTGTGTCTTGTCATTTAGTCAAAGCGTGCATATGCGTCTGCAGTTGATCTGGCCATGCCACTCCATGATCATGGCGGTATTATTTTTTTTTCCACAATATTTTTATTGAACCTTTTTTTTTTTTACAAACATAACACAAACAATCAAACACTAACACTAAAGTAATAAAAAAAAAATACTAAAAACACACCAACAACCACTAACAAGAACAGGTCTTCAACAATGCTCCTCTGTTTAGTCTAGGTAATCCATTACATAAGTATACATATTATACATTCACCAGTTTGGAATTTACAAGGTCCACACACATCATTCACCTTCTTCTTCAAAAGTTATGTTTAAATTCTTTACATAATCAATGAAAGGTCTCCATATATTCTCAAACACAGTTTCCTTTGATTTCAGTATATATGTTATTCTTTCTAGTGGAAGGTTTGTTAACATCTGTCTTAACCACTGAGTCACATCTGGTCTATGAGTCTTTTTCCATAATAGTGCAATACATTTTTTGGCGTTAAGCAAACTGAGGTCTATGAATGCTCTTTCACTTTTATTAAAATTATGCTTTTCTGGATACAGACCCAACAAAAACAATTTAGGATTCAATATGATTTGTTTTGAAATTATTTTTTCAATTGTTACCCTCACCTCTTCCCAAAACATTGTGATTTTTCTACATTCCCATAAACAATGAAATAGGGTTCCTTTACTTTCCCTGCATTTTGTGCATGTATCTGGTATGTTTTTGTTATATCTATTTAACTCCACCGGTGTAACATACATCCGCATTAACCATTTAAAATGTATCAATTTAAGACGTACATTTATTGATTTGGTTTGAGCTTCTGTACAAGCCAATTCCCACTGTTCCTCTGAAATTTCAATTTGCAGATCTTCTTTCCAATAATTTAATCTTTTCAGTGAATTTTCACTTGAAGATAGTGTCAATGAGATATAAAACTCTGAAATAATACCCTTTCTCTTACTATCTTTCGTCAAAATTTCCTAAGCTGAAGATATTTTAAAAAATGTGTTCTATTAAGATTAAATTTGATCCTCAGCTCTTCAAAAGACATTATGTTATCTGAACATGACAGATATAAATCTTGAATCTTTTGAATCCCTTTTAAATTCCATACTTTAAATACAGCATCCGCTCTCCCTGGTGTAAAATATTGATTACCCCATATTGGGCTAAATTGTGACAGTAAATGTGGTTCTTTTAAATGTTTTTTAGTTTCACACCATATTTTGATCATATGCTTTACAAATGGATTTTTAACTTGTTTCTGTAATTTTTTTGCCGAGTCTGAGTATATGAATAAGGGAAGAGGTAAAGGTAAATTGTATGATTCCATTTCAGTCCAGTGAGGGAGATCATTTGATGAAAAATAATGTCATAGACCTCAGTTGTGCTGACCAGTAATACAACATAAAGTTTGGACATTTCAGACCTCCACGATCAAATGGTAAATATAGTAAGGACAGACGTAATCTAGCCTTCCTATTGTTCCATATAAGTTCCACTAACTTTTTTTTAATTCTTGAGAATAGATCTAAAGGTGGTGGTAAAGGAATGTATTGAAATAAATAAAGTATTTTAGGTAAGGTATTACTTTTAAGTATATTAATTCTCCCGATCATCGACATTGGTAGTGACATCCATCTCTGAAGTAACTCATTAATGTCTGTCATTAAGGCTTCATAGTTGGCACTGGCGACTACATGGCGGTATTATTACTAAGTTTTTAATTTTTAGATACTCATGCGGGAGGGGGGACTCGCAGTTCTGCAAAGAACAGTGATACCACATGGGTGAAGCAGCAGTCGGGACTCCCGTCTACCGCTGACCGGGCAGGCTGGGCATGCCCTAAATTAATATTTTGAACTGATAAAATATGACAGCATTACACTTTTCATCACGCTGAGCGGTGTAACACAACAAACATGTCTGCCTCCACACACCCTCTTGAGTAGGAGCAACAACACAAGGAATCCACCAAGGTCAAAGAAAAGACAACAACCAAAAAAACAGTTCCCATGGTGTTAGGATTACAGCAAGGAGATCTTCAGCTTTTTCTGGAGGTAGCACTAGCCTTGCTGTAACCTTTGTTAAGATTTCCATTCAAGAATGGTGACAATGAAGTTGGTCAAGCAGCCAGAGGAGTGAAGAAGTTGTATAACTCCAGATGGGTGAAATCATCATGGGAATCAAAGAGCTGAAGGAAACCTCTTCCTTTGCCTTTCACCACCGAGGCTAAGCTACAACAGCTGTGAGTTGGGTCAACTGAGGGTGAGGGTGAGCCCCCCCCCCCCCCCAGAGTGTCAAATTAATTTTATAGCACCAGATCACAACAGAAGTCATTTTTTAAGATGCATTCACTACAGAGCAAGTCTTTACCTTGTCCTTTTATTAAACAAACTTGTTCTTCTTCCGGCTGCTCCCTTCAGGGGTCTCCACAGCAGATCATCTGTCTCCATCTCATCCTATCCCTGCATCTTCCTCTGTAACACCAACACTCTCCATGTCCTCCTTCACTTCATCCATGAGTCTTCTCTGTGGTCTTCCTCTTCTCCTCCTGCCTGGCAGCTCCATCTTCAATATCCTTTGTCCAATATCTCCACTATCCCTCCTCTGCACATGTCCAAACCATCTCAGCCTTGCCTCTCTTACTTTGTCTCCAAACTGCTCAACCTGAGCTGTCCTTCTGATATACTCATTTCTAATCTTGTCCCTGCTAGTCACTCCCAATGAGAATCTTTGCATCTTCAACTCTGCCACCTCCAGCATCACCTCCCGTCTTTTTATCAGCACCACCATCTCTAAACCATACATCATAGCAGGTCTCACTACCGTCTTGTTAATCTTCCCTTTCACTCTTGCTACTACCTTTCTGTCACAAATCACCCCTGACACTTGTCTCCACCCACTCCACCCTGCCTGCACTCTCTTCTTCACCTCGCCTGCACATTTTCCCATTCCTTTGGATGGTTGACGACCCCAGGTATTTAAAATCATCTACTTTCACTACTTCTTCTCCTTCCATCTTCATAGTTACACCTGCCTCCCTCTCATTCACACTCATGTATTCTGTCTTGCTTCTATTGACTTTCATTCCTCTTCTCTCCAGAGCATACCGCCACCTCTCCAAGTTCTCTTCCACCTGCTCCCTACTCTCACTACAGATCACAATGTTGTCTGCAAACATCATGGTCCATGGAGACTCCTGCCTGACCTCATCTGTCAGCCTGTCCATCATCATGGCAAAAAGAAGGGGCTCAGAGTTGATCCCTGATGTAACCCCAACCCCACCTTGAACCCATCTGTCACTTATACAGCGCACCTCACCACTGTCTCGCTGTCCTCATATACATGTCCTGCACCACCCTCACATACTTCTCTGCTACTCCTGACTTTCTCATACAGTACCACACTTCCTCTCTTGGTACGCTATCATCTGCTTTCTCTACACCCAAAAAGACACATTGCAACTCCTTCTGACCTTCTCTATACTTCTCCATCAGCACTCTGACAGCAAACATTGCATCTGTCGTACTCTTTCTTGGCATGAAACCGTACTGCTGCTCACTGATTGTCACCTCTCCTCTTAACCTGGCTTCAACAACTCTTTCCCATATCTTCATAGTGTGGCTGATCAACTTTCTCCTCTCCTTTAACAGGTGCGGATACCGGACTCGTGTTGAGACCTCTTCAGTGGAAGAAGCAGTCTGTCTTCTGTTTGTTTTAGTTGTTAGTTTATTTGTCTTCTTTGTCTGTTCCTCTCCCTTTTCTTTCCCCCTCCCCACACCTCCTTTCCCCATTCCCCTCCTGTCAGGTCCTTCATGGGTAAAATAATTTAAATAAAGTATTAAATGTTATTACAAAAGGAGTTTACACCAATATACAGTACATAGGTACTGTATAAAGCTTCTTTTGGCAAAGTAAATCTGTTTGGCACAATAAGGATAACAGATTGCTGTTCTGCTCACCTAGCTGCCTGAAAGGATAAGGGGAAAAGAAAAAAAAAAGATTTCTCCTTCTGCATAGGATGTAATCCACCTGTGTGCACCTTTTTCCACTCTTGTAAGTCACCCTATGTTGCTCTCTCTTCTTGAAGTATGCGTTCACCACAGCCATTTCCATCCTTTTAGCAAAATCCACAAACATCTGTCCTTCCACATTTCTCTCCTTAAGACCATACCTACCCAGAACCTCCTCATCACCTCTGTTCCATTCACCTACATGTTCATTAAAGTCTGCTCCTCTTTCTCTTCTGACATCCAACTTGTGAGGCATACACACTGACAACATTCAACATCACACCTTTGACTTCTAGCTCCAAATTCATGATTCTGTCCGACTCCCTCTTTACCTCCTGAACACTCTTCACATACTCTTCCTTTAAGATTACTCGTACTCCATTTCTCTTCCTATCTACACCATGGTAGAACAGTTTAAATCCACCTCAATTGCTCCTGGCCTTGCTTCCCTTCCATCTGGTTTCTTGAATACACAGTATATCTACCTTTCTTCTCTCAATCATATCAGCCAACTCTCTGCATTTACCAGTCATAGTCCCTACATTTAACGTCCCTACTCTCACTTCCACACTTCTACCTTTCCTTTTCTCTCTCTCACTCCTGACAAGCCTTCCCCCTCTTCTCCTCCTCAATCTTCACCCAACAGTAGCCCAATTTCCACCAGCACCCTGTCAGTTAACAGCACCGGTGGTGGTTGTTGTTATGCCTCGGTGAAAACTGGACGCGTACGGTAATCCGTTATCAGTTAATGTGGTCTGTGCATGTGTGGTTGTATCCGTTTGTCTGTCTGTCCATTCATCTGTAACCAGCTTTTCAGCTTGCCCAGTCAAAATTAAGTGCAACTAAAGGCTTGTATCATTGTATGGCCACATTTTCTCAACTTTTAATTTGCCAGAATTTCAGTTAAGGTTTTGTTTTCGAAACAAACAAATTTAACTCACCTTTACCATCAATGAAGCTGAGAAAACAGTATTGTACTAACTATGCAGGGCCACTAGAGGCGGCAGTGCGACTTTTTTTTTTTTTTTTTTTTTTACAGCACATGGATGACTTCCTGTCACAGTCGAGCTCTAGCAAGAGATTAATATTGGTTATAAAATAGGGGTTACTGGAAAAAAACCCCACATATTCAGCAACTACACCATTTATTCAACACTGATTGTTTTCACACTGGTTTTGCTGTTTAGTTTTGCAGAGGAAGGATGAGGTATTTTCTTCCTGGAGTTTTCAGTTTGCTAAAAACTACAAGTCCCAACATTCCTCGCCTCAAAACATTTGCGGGGTTGGTTAGGTGACTGTACTGATGCTTGTCCAAAATTAAGCAAATGTAAATAAAGTATGTGACAAACATTTGTGTTGAAATTATTTATATTTGTTTTTCATGTTACCATGTGCTGAAAAACACCCCTACACCATGATGTTCCTACCTCCAAACTTCACTGTTGGTATGGTGTTTTCGGGCTGATGTGCAGTGCCATTTCTCCTCCAAACATGCTGTGTGTTGTGGCATCCAAAAAGTTCAATTTTGGTCTCATCTGACATAACTACAGTATATTCTCCCAGTATTTTAATGGGTTACCTAAATGTTATATAGCAAACTTAAAACGAGCTTCAACATGCTTTCTCTTCAGTGAGAGGGCATAGAGCCCATGTCAGTTGAGTGCATTACTTATTGTTTTCTTTGAAACAGCAGTACCTGCTAACTCCAGGTCTTTCTGGAGCTCCCCACGAGTGATCTTTAGCTCTTGGATAACTCTTCTGATAATTCTTTTGACTCCTCTGTCAGAAATCTTGCGAGGAGCTCCTGGTCATGGCTGGTTTATGGTAAAATGATGTTGTTTCTACTTCCGAATGATGGCTCCAACAGTGCTCACTGGAACATTCAGCAGTTTAGAAATGTGCCTGTAACCAATGCCATCTTTACATTTTGCAACAATAATGTTGCAATGGTCTAGAGAGAGCTCTTTCCTTCTACCCATCATGAGTTCTTTGTGGTGTGACAATCTGATATTCACAGACCTTTTTAAAGGCTACCAGTGAGGACTTAACCAGTTGAAATTACAGTGATCCCTCACTTATCGCGGTTAATGGGTTCCAGAACCGACCACGAAAAGTGAAAAACCGCGAAGTAGTGTCACCCCTAATGATGTCACCCATAAATAATACGTATGTTCATTCTCTCACTCTCTCTCTCATATGATACGTGTGTGTGTGTGTGTGTGTGTGTGTAAGTGTACATACATACGTAGATGTAAATAAAGTGTACATAAATATGTTTTTAGAACTCTTTTATTCTTATAACAAGATACGTAACTCAAGATGAAGATGATTTACTGCACAGGTTAATGAGAGCTTTACTGCTCCTCAGGTGACGCCTCATCGTCAGGTGCTAGAGGCGCAGGATCGTCGAGGGCAGCTTCCGATAGAGCTGGAGAAGCTGCAGGAGGCGGCGTAGTGGCTCGACGGGAAGACTATTTCACACAAAAAGGCACAAGAGAACAGCGAAAAGTTCCACGCAGCGAGACTAAGCAACACGAGCGATAAAGAACAATGAATGTGGTCTTCCTTCGCTGGGTATGGGCGCGGCAGGGAGAGAAGCTGGGTAAAACGTCTCGGCCAATCAGCTTGCAAGATTCCCGAGCCGAGCCAACACGAGAACAGCAAACAGAGAGGTGGATTTTGAGTTGTGCGGCTCTCCGTGTTGATACCTGATGTTCTAATGTAGTCTCCCTGCCTTCTGCTAGCGCCCACCCATTTTTTCTCAATTTTGAATTTTTGATGAATATTTTTGAAAAATCCGCGATGCACTGAGGGCGCGGAAGGTGAGGCGCGAAGTAGCGAGGGATCACTGTAATTTGCATTGATGGAGGATGGGATGGCTTTCTAAATTCTGATGGATTTCAGTTGGTTTCGTGGCTTTTTATGCCTTTTGGCAGCGCTTTTTCTTCATGTGTTCAATACTTATTCCCTGTGTCCTTCCACTTTATTAAATATAACTTGTTTTGTGAACACAGTTGCCTTGATTTCTTTGTATGTATGGATAACCTGGGTTGTTACCGATATCTGGTGAAAATCTCAGGTCAGTGGCTCTATCAGAAATATGTTTAATGAGAAAAATGTTGACATTTCCCCGCTGTATATATCATTTCAGTGCAGAGGCATGCCCAGGTTCCGCACGGACCATGTTGAGTGACGGACAGGAAGTGTAACTGCCTCGCGCTGTACATGTAAACAAACAGTGCAGCCTCTTGACTAGCGAACGTCATGGCTGGCTGTACGGAGAAGCCAGAGCTTCAAGATCCTCTTCACAAGAACAAGTTAAATCTGTTAATGCTGCACTTAAGGCCAGTGTTTTTCAAGGGTGCCTGGGTAAGTTCCATCTTAATGGTCCAAAAAATTGCAAATAATTTGCTGTTGTTGTGCATGGGTGCCTTCAGAATCAATACGCAACAATGACACATTTGCAATTTTTCTGACCAATTAACAAGTGAAATTAGATAATTTCTCATAGAAACCTGAACATACCAGAGCACCCTGGTTAAAATCACTGCTTCAAGCAATAAGGAATAAAAGAATAATTCAGGCTATTCAACCTTCTATTGCTGCACTTATCTACATCGTTCATTTGCTAAAAAGAGAATTTATTTTATTGTATACATTTTATTTATTGGAAAATTGACTGCTGGCAGTTTGCAGTTTTTTTGTCAAAGCTGTTCCTGCTTATACAAGAGATAAGCAGTTTTATGTTTTGCATAATGTTTCCTTACTGTACCAAAAATGAACTGAACCGTCACCTTAAAACCAAGGTACGTACTGAACCGTGATTTTAGCGTACCATTACACCCCTGGTGAGAAAGCTGTCTTTACCCTGTGTTCAGTGTTTTTTCTGTACATGGTCCCTGACAAACAAACCAATAAACTATAACTAAACTATTGTAAATAGTCCCTAGGTATCTGTCTCCTATAAGCCCTTAGAACACAGGGTTAGTTGTGGTGAAGCACTGAGTGGTCTTTGAGACTAGAAAAAGTGCTCTATACTGTAAGTACAGGTCCTTGTCCCCTTATGCCTTCCAATGCAAAAAAATAAATGGCCATCTTGATATGTGTGTGGAATTTTTAAAATCCCTGAAAAACAGGTTTAAGGATTAATTGTCATTTTTAAAAATAATGGACAACTGTATTTTTGCTGAATGAATTTGTGACTTTTTAAGAGTTTCCTAAGCATCTGTGGACAAGCCAAAAGTGTGGCCAGTGTGAGAGTTTTAACATTCCTTTCTCACCAATTGAGATGTGCCTGGACGTGCCAAAGAAAGTGTAGAGCAGGACGGGGTAGAACGACGTGTACAGCCCATAAACTGGAGGCACAGCAGCCAGCATAGCATAGGCCAGACCTGTGGAGCACAGGGAGTGATTTGGATCAACAATAGCTGAGGGGGGCTGCATCCCAGCGTCAGGGTTACAGAGATACCTAAACAAAGGTGGTATGAAGCTGAAGAGTTGCTCAGGAGCTGGCAGCAGGCCACCCACACAGATTAACCCACGAGTGTCAAATTCAACCTCACTGAGAGCCAACAACAAGCCCAACAATTAGGCCTGGGAACGCATTTTAATACATTTTTTTAGTACTGTAAGTTAAAAAATATCTTTCATGTATATAGAAAAAAAAGCTGCAAATTTACAAAACTTGGGGAAAAAGTCAAATCTATGAAGGGGGGGGGGGGTCACAAATTTATGAAGAAAAAGACTGGTGGAAAAGTGGAAAATTTAAAGACTCTGGAAAACGTTGCAAATTTGTAACTTTCCCAGACTGTGGCAATAAAGTCACAAATTTACGTGAGGGAGGAAATCGCAAAATTACAAAGGAGGAAGTTGAACATTTACGAGATGGGGGGGGGGGGGAGTCTAAGATTTTTTAGACTAAAAGAAAAAAGTTCCAAATTTATGAGACTGAATAAGAAAGCAGCAAATGTATGACACTGTGGACATAAAGCTGTGAACTTATGAGAGGGAGGAAAAGCTGCAAATTTAAGAAACTGGAAAAAAAAATCTGAAAATTGTGCAGTTGGGGAAAAAGCAGCAAATTTATGAGTAGAAAAGGTTGAAATTCTATGAGGAAAAACGTACAAAAACTGAAGAAAATATGGCCCCAGGCCTTGATAGCTGTGGTTTAAAAACCTTCATGTTTTTGTCGATGAGTAGCGCCGCTCACGGCTACTACAAACAATAGTGATGTCATCTAGAGAGCGACTGACCCTGCGGCAGCTGCACCACCCCGGTGCTCAGACCAGAGACGATGTCTGAAACGAGGAACTGCTTGACCGGATAGGACGGCAGCCATGTTAGAATGGGCAGGAAACTCAGAACTACGGCCTTGGCTCTCTGTGATGAACACCTGTGAAATGAGGCAGAAAATACAAGAAACATCAGGACAGCATCAGGCCAGTGGAAGTTTATAAAAGGCTTCATCATCACAAACAGGGCTCTTTCCGGAATACAGAAATTTTTCTATCAATCAGGTCTGATTTGTGTAACCCACATGACAAAATGGGCTACTTATAAGACACCAAACATGCAGAACATCAAAGATAAAATAGTCAATTAAAATTAGTTACTCTCTTAAATCAGGGAATGGAGGGTGTCATGCTTGGTGACCACAGGATCTCATCTCTGTTGTTTGCAGATGATGTTGTCCTGTTGGCTTCATCCAGCAATGACCTACAGCTCTTGCTGGGACGGTTTGCCGCTGAGTGTGAAGCGGCTGGGATGAGAATCAGCACCTCCAAGTCCGAGTCCATGGTCCTCAGCCGGAAAAAGGTGGATTGTCCTCTCCGGGTTGGGGACAGGCTCCTGCCCCAAGTGGAGGAGTTTAAGTATCTTGGGGTCTTGTTCACGAGTGAGGGGAAAATGGAGCGAGAGATCGACAGACGGATTGGAGCAGCATCTGCAGTGATGCGGACGTTGTACCGGTCTGTTGTGGTGAAGAGGGAGCTTAGTTCTAAGGCAAGGCTGTCGATTTACCAGTCAATCTACGTTCCTACTCTCACCTATGGTCACGAGCTTTGGGTAATGACCGAAAGAACGAGATCGCGGATACAAGCGGCTGAAATGAGCTTTCTCCGTAGGATTGCTGGACTCACCCTCAGAGATAGGGTGAGGAGCTCAGTCATCCGGGAGAGGCTCAGAGTAGAACCGCTGCTCCTCCACATTGAAAGGAGTCAGTTGAGGTGGTATGGGCATCTGATTAGGATGCCTCCTGGACGCCTCCCACTTGAGGTGTTTCAGGCACGTCCCACTGGGAGGAGACCCTGGGGCAGACCCAGGACTCGGTGGAGAGACTATGTCTCCCAGCTAGTCTGGGAACGCCTTGGTATCCCCTCTGAAGAGCTGGAGCAGGTGGCTGGGGAGAGGGAAGTCTGGGCTTCTCTGCTTGAACTGCTGCCTCCGCGACCCGGACCTCCGGAAAAGCGGTAGAAGATGGATGGATGGATGGATGGATACTCTCTTAAATCTTTTGCTAAGTGAAAAATATCAATTATTGTGCTAAGCGCATTTTTATTTACCATTAATTGTCAAATGTGAAGTTGCACATTTTCACCCAGTGAATAGTTCAGAATGTAGTTACAAGATTGGCTTGGCCAATCCGAGATGCTGCCCGTGGCAGTTAGTCCCGCCCACCTGCTAGGAGAGTGGGTAACGCTGTTTGTGAGTCAGAGAGACGTTTGGATTTCAGCAGGAGAGTACATGGTCACAGTGCACGTGAGCAGGAGTACAAGATAAATCAATCAATCAACCTTTATTCCAGACTCATGGTCCATCAAAAATAAAATAAACAAGACAATTAAAAAAGTTACAAAACAATAAGAAACAATTACTAAAAGAAGTACAAGAAGTGGAGCCAGAGTGAAACAAGATAAACCTACAATATAGTGAAGGTAAATTACTTTCACTATAGCAGTGACTTGTAGAAAGTAACCACAAGTGAGCTACATCAGCTCAGTAGATACCGATTAGCACTAAATGTTAAGTCTCCGTTTAACTGTCGTCCCTCGTGCAGCTGAAAGAGTGAAGCTTCCCAACAGTTTTCTACAACTTGTTCTTTACTGCCTGAAGCCGAAAGGTAACGCATATGACGTTCAATTAATGTAGTTGCTTCATTTGGTGGTCAGTGTGAGCTAACTTGTCTGGAAAGTGAAAGATTGCACTGCTGTATGTTTGTTTAAAGGTCTGTGGTTTAGCAGGGCTCCTCCATTTCGCGCCGTGTGCAAAACCCCCCAGAGAGCTCGGTGACCACGAGTTTTACTTTCCCATAGAGGGATTTCATTCCCTTTACACCTTGTTAAGCTGTTTATCTCACAATTCTGGATTTTTCTACTGAATTTATAGCTGTTGAATATCAAGGTTTATTTGTCATGTTTGTTCAGTGAATATAAGCCATTGTATTTTTCTACTTGTTAAAGGAAAAAGTGCCATATGCATTGATTTCATGGTGAAACATTTTAAGGAAATGTAAACAGTGAAACATTTCATGTTAATTGATGTATTTTATTTTATTGTTAAGAAGTCAATACAGATTTCATGATGTGACTGCAGTTGAAAAAAAGAACTAGATATTTGACTTATGATATTTCTCTGCTGAAAAGTGGAGACAGGGACTGCTACAGGGAGGTTAAATACCGGTTTAACAGAGAGCTGAAGAGGGCTAAATCTGTGTACTCAGAGAGACTCCAGCAGCAGTTCACTGCTAATGATTCGGCTTCCGTGTGGAGAGGACTGAGGCAGATCACCAACTATCGACCTAAGGCTCCTAAAGGTCAGGATGACAAAGCCCTTTGTCAAAGACTGTCCCAACACTATGCCCGTTTTGACACCTCGTCATCTGTGTCCAACTCCCCCCCTCCCTCCAGCTCCACAGCCTCCACAATCCCTACTTCATTTAAGGCACCCCCCTCCTCCTCCCCCCTCCCCTTATCATCAGTGAGCAGGACGTGCTCAAACAGTTCTCCAGACTGAACCCGCGCAAGGCCCCCGGCCCAGACGGCGTGTCTCCCTCCACCCTGAGACTCTGTGCGAAACAGCTGGCTCCTGTCTTCAGACATTTTTAACACCTCCCTTAAGTTATGCCACGTGCCATCCTGCCTCAAATCCTCCACCATCATCCCTGTCCCCAAGAAGCCTCGGATCACTGGACTTAATGACTACAGACCTGTAGCGCTCACCTCTGTAGTCATGAGGTCCTTTGAGCGCCTGGTCCTGTCCCACCTCAAGTCCATCACCACCCCTCTCCTGGACCCGCTGCAGTTTGCCTACCGAGCCAACAGGTCTGTAGACGATGCAGTCAACCTGGCCCTCCACTCCATCCTGCAGCACCTGGACTCCCCGGGAACCTACGCCAGGATCCTGTTTGTGGACTTCAGCTCCGCATTCAACACCATCCGCCCCGCTCTGCTCCGGGACAAGCTGTCCCTGCTCAACGTGCCTGACTCCCTCTGCAGGTGGATCATCGACTTCCTGACGGACCGGAGGCAGCATGTGCGGCTGGGAAAGACTGTCTCAGACTATACTAGCATCAGCACCGGATCACCCCAGGGCTGTGTACTTTCCCCCCTACTCTTCTCCCTTTACACCAACTCCTGCACCTCCAGCCACCAGTCTGTCAAGTTGATCAAGTTTGCGGATGACACCACCCTCATCGGGCTCATCTCCAACGGCGACGAGTCCGCCTACAGGAGAGAGGTGGCCCAGCTGGCGTCCTGGTGCAGCAATAACAACCTGCAGCTGAACGCTCTGAAGACAGTGGAGATGATTGTAGACTTCAGGAAAGTCTCTACTCCTCTGCCCCCCCTCACCCTCTCAGGCTCTCCCATCACCATTGCTGATTCCTTCCGCTTCCTAGGCACTACCATCACCAGGGACCTCAAATGGGAGCTGACCATCAGCTCACTCATCAAAAAAGCCCAGCAGAGGATGTTCTTCCTGCGGCAGCTGAGGAAGCTCAAGCTACCCACCAAGATGTTAGTGCAGTTCTACACAGCCATCATCGAGTCCATCCTCACCACCTCCATAACCGTGTGGTACGCAGGAGCCACTGCCAGGGACAGACTAAGGCTGCAGCGCGTCGTGCGCACTGCTGAGAAGGTGATCGGCTGCAAGCTCCCATCTCTCCTGGATCTGTACATCTCCAGGACCCGGAGGCGTGCTGGCCGGATCATAGCCGATCCCTCACACCCTGGTCACGTACTGTTTGCCCCCCTCCCCTCTGGTAGAAGACTTCGGTCCATCCAGACTAAAACCTCCCGTCACATGAACAGCTTCTTCCCCTCTGCCATCAGACTGCTGAACACTAAGTGACTTATTGACTCTCGTGCACCATGTACAGCAGCTCAACCAGACTCATGTCAATCATCACTGTTTTCTTCCTGCATTACCGACTGCACTATATAGTTCTCCACAGTATCTGCTGCTGGCTAATATATATTTTAACTGTTGACCAGTATCACTTAATCTTATCCTACACTTTATTACATGTATAGTTTATTTCTTATCTTATCATGTTTAATGTTGCAGCATTGTACCGAGACAAATTCCTAGTTTGTGTACTACATGAACAATGGCAATAAACCTGATTCTGATTCTGATTCTCTGACCCTGTCTGTTGACGGGTCAGGTTTTTGTTTTTTACGTGCCTTGATTCTACGATGATTGTCCTGCGTGACTCTGTCCTGTGAGGATCCACGCTCTGACCTTGATGGCGAGCCGTCCCAATAGGATCTAGAAAGACTCATTAAGATATCACTGGATGCTGGACCAGTTCTGCTGCACTTCTCGGTGTGGTAGGCCCAGTATCAGCAGACGCCTTTGTTGTGTATAGTCTAGACTTTTATTTGTGAGGTACGGGTGGCGGCTTCACCTTCTGGTTCCACCACCACCCGTGGGCGGTCTCTTTGCCACCTCTTCTGCCCGACGGCTGCATCTGTGTGGTATAGTGCCTCATCATCGGTCCCGGTTCCGCCGGACCGGCGGCGCCACACGAGTCGGCTGCCTGTTGCAACAGCCTTTTCTTTTTATCTTCCTTCTTCTTTCTACACCTTTCACTCTGTATATACTGTATATCATGGACGCACGGATCGCCCCGGAGGTCTCCCAGGTCGGCGGACGGAGCCACGGTTTGCAGCGGGAGACGTTACAGCGGGGAGGAGCTAGTGCTAGCTAGCACTTGGCCGCCGCCCAGTGCTAATGGGAAACTCGACATACCGGGAGCTGTAGCGAAAACGATGCGGGTGCCGGGCTGGAGTTTAGGCGGCGTGAAAGAAATATAAGACAGAATAATAAAGAGCGATGGCAAGAACCAAGCAGACCACCCGTAAAATCTACTGGAGGAGGAAGAAGCCCCCCCCCCCCCCCCCCCCAGGAGACAGCTGAGGCCTCGCCGTCACAGGCCCGTGGCTCTGAGAGAGATCCGTCGCTGCCAGAAATCCACGGAGCTGCTCATCCGTAAGCTGCCCGTCCAGCGCCTGGTGAGGGAGATCGCTCAGGACTTCAAGACCGTCCTGCGTTTCCTGAGCTTCGCCGTCATGGCTCTGCAGGAGACCTGCGAGGCCCACCTGGAGGGTCTCTTCTTCGCTAAGGGGGTCACCATCATGCCCAAACACTTCCAGCTGGCCCGCTGCATCCGCGGAGAGAGAGCTTAGACTTTCTGCTGCACATTCACCAGCCATAATGCTCTGCACTGTGTGTCTATATATATACATTTATAGTAATATGGACATATGTTTACTAGATGTTGTTTTTTTCTTGCCTTCTGATTGTTGCTCTGAGTGTTGCTATCCCTATGCTGTTGCAATCCTGGAATTTCCCCATTGTGGGACTAATAAAGGCTTATCTTATCTTATCTTATCAATAAACATGTGTTCAGCTTGACATCTGGCCTCATCTTTGGCTCCATATACAGACAACATTTGGCAACAAAGATAAAAGTGGATTAAAACAAGATATGAAAGTGTGCGGGTTTAAAATTCGGCCAGTTTTGGAGCCCCCCAGTGAGCCACCGGTCCCATGGCCGAAGTGGTGTGCTGTTTTCCGGACGTACATGGTGGCGCTGGACCTTTGGAAGCTGGAGAAGTGGAAGGCATGTGAGCTGTTGGTGCACAATTTTGCAGTGGAGGAACAGCATGTTCTAAGCACACTGGGTGACTGTGATAGTTTTGATGAAGGGATTGAGCTAATGTCACGCTATTTTCGCGCCCTGGAAAACGTCATGGTTGGCAAGATTCAGCTTTGACAGTGCCGCCAACGGGTAGGCGAGTCTATTCAGCGGTTTGTGACAGACTGGGAGCTGTTGGTCGGTGGGTGCCAGCTTGGGCTATTGGAGAAAGGGATGATTCGTGACCAGTTGGCAGAATATATCAACGGCACTACGATCTGGTCGAAGCTGCTTACGTTTTCGGGCGAATTGGTGCTGCCCACTGCCATTGGGTTAGCTCAATTGCTGGAAGCCGCAGACGAACTGTCACGGGAGATAGGGGGAGAGCTTGTCACACCACCATCTGGGATCACCGTCGCTCGCATCTGCAGTGGACCCAGTCAGTGTGGGAAGCATGGAGGAGGATGCCAGCACTGTGAATGTGAGGTCCGTCCCGGTAAAGCCCAAAGGTGAGGGCTGTGGGTCCACGAAGCACCGTTTCAAGGCTAAGGGTTGGTTGTTCTGCAAGAGCGGAGCACTGTGGCACGTGTGGCCACTTGCTTCATGTCACCAGGGTGTGCCACAGATCTGAGCGAGGAGGTCTGCGGCAAAAAGAGGACTCTCGCGCCCTCACGGTTGTCCATGCTGTGTCTCCATGCATCGGCGAACACACGTACTGTTTGGTGGAGTTGGATGGCTGGAAGTGATTTTATGGATCAACATGGGAGTGGTGGGCTCCATGCTGGATGGGACGACGGTGAGATGTTTTTCCCCACATGTCAGAATTGAGAGTGACCCGGCACCACTTTGTGACTGTGGAGGAGGACAGCTGTGCATGGTGGAAACATTGGAACTGACGGCTTGATGCAAATCGGCCGAGACGTGGGACCGTTCGATCCTGGGCATAGTAGATGGTGCAGTGTGGGATGAGGAACTGCCTGGCACCCTGGAGAGTGAGCAAGACCAATATTGCTCAGGGTCATCACAGGAGGGTCCCTGTGTCAGAGCTCAAGTCGCCCTGGATGAGGGTACTGGGCGGTACAGCAGGACACCTGTGACGACGGGCGACATCAAGAGGCTGGCTCCATTTGTTCCTGGATTTTGGCAGGAAGGTACTGGTGAACAAGGGGTCACAACGGCAATGGTGGCGGCGAAGTTACAAGAGGTCGGGGCAGGACTGGCTGGCATGGTAGAACGACGTGTCAAGCAGAAACACTGCAAGCCGAACAAAACCCCTCTGGGAGCCACAGACTGGATTGGGGCTCGGGAGGTGGTGAAACCACGGCAGTTACAGGCCAAACGGCAGGTGGGAGGAGCACCAGGGACGGCTGCGTGTCGTAGCCAGATGGGAGGACGCTTCTCTCCAGCTGTTGGATGGTTCATGGGGGCACCCGAACGAGCTGTGGCATGCCCAGGAGGAGAGTATGAGTGGTGGGCCTGGACAAGTGAAATATTCGATGGTGAGGAAGAGGAGGTGTAGCAGTACCGAGCCGACTCAAATCCTGCAGTGCCAGACGTGTCCCCCTACTTAAGCCAGTACATGTCCAGGCACGTCTCAAGTTTGCTAGAGAGCATTTGGATGATCCAGAAGAGGATTGGGAGAATGTCATATGGTCAGATGAAACCAAAATAGAACTTTTTGGTAAAAACTCAACTTGTCGTGTTTGGAGGAGAAAGAACACCATGCCTACTGTGAAGCATGGGGGTGGAAACATCGTACTTTGGGGCTGTTTTTCTGCAAAGGGACCAGGACGACTGATCCGTGTAAAGGAACGAATGAATGGGGCCATGTATTGTGAGATTTTGAGTGAAAACCTCCTTCCACCAGCAAGGGCATTGAAGATGAAACGTGGCTGGGTCTTTCAGCATGACAATGATCCCAAACACACCGCCCGGGCAAGGAAGGAGTGGCTTTGTAAGAAGCATTCCAAGGTCCTGGAATGGCCTAGCCAGTCTCCAGATCTCAACCCCATAGAAAATCTTTGGAGGGAGTTGAAAGTCTGTGTTGCCCAGCGACAGCCCCAAAACATCACTGCTCTAGAGGAGATCTGCATGGAGGAATGGGCCAAAATACCAGCAACAGTGTGTGAAAACTTACAGAAAACGTTTGACCTCTGTCATTGCCAACAAAGGGTATATAACAAAGTATTGAGATGAACTTTTGTTATTGACCAAATACTTATTTTACCGAGGAATTTACCAATTAATTCATTAAAAATCCTTCAGTGTGATTTTCTGGATTTTTTTTTTTCTCGTTTTGTCTCTCATAGTTGAGGTATACCTATGATGAAAATTGGAGACCTCTCTCATCTTTTAAGTGGGAGAACTTGCACAATTGGTGGCTGACTAAATACTTTTTTACCCCACTGTATATGTTCATGGGGATTAATCTGATGTTATGTTTAGTTTTAGTTATTTTGGTGTGACTGTGTTAGGCCATTGCTTAGTTAATTTTAGTGTGTGACTCGGGTCCAAATTGGGGTGGGTCTGAATTGTGTGTGTGGGTTTTGGCTTTTGTGAAGGGGGAGAAATGTTGTGTATAGTTTAGACTTTTATTTGTGAGGTATGGGTGGCGGCTCTACCTTCCGGTTCCACCACCACCCGTGGCTATAAGAGGGCAGTGGGCAGGAGGGGCGGTCTCTCTGCCACCTCTTCTGCCCGACGGCTGCATCTGTGTGGTATAGTGCCTCATTAATAAACACGTGTTCAGCTCGTCCTTGGCTCCATATACAGACATAACAGCCTTACACTCAGTCCATTACACAATTTCCCCTCCCCCCCCCAACATCACACACATTTCCCCTTCTTCCCTTGGACTCTGGACGCTACTGACATTTTTTTCCTTTTTTCCTTTTCCTGGGAACTGTGGACTTATTTCAACTACTGACTGCTAAATGCTAAAACTGTGTACTGGTGCTGAAGTGCAGGGTTTTCTCCCTGTCTGAATGGTGTTTGTTACTGATTTACACAGTGAACCTTGAAATTAATAAGATAACTTGGATTTTAAGTTACACTCCAAACTGAGGTAACAAGGGTGCGCCCAAGATCAGATTTGACTTAGATGAGATTTAACTGTTATAAGTGAAAGAAAGGTAATAAACTTTTGGTTTGACTTTGATCATTCACTTGGTGGATGTTATATCCATTTCAGTTGTGTGTCGTTAAATTTTTTTGTCTTTTTATTTTTCCTTTTTTTTTTTTTTTACCTTCTTCACTGAAGACGGCAATTGTTCAATTTAACAATCCTGTCTCTGTGCTTCATTTAAATGCTCCACTTTGCTCCAGCAGCCAAACCTACTGGTCCAACTGATTAACTTGTATTGGCTAATGACTTATTTATTTTGAGTAACACAAATTACACACACAAGTTACATACACGTGGTGCTTAATATATGCTACAGGTATTATTACAGAATACGGGCTTTCATTTGCTCTTTAGCGGATTGAATTTCCATGTATGAAAAAGTCTCAAATGTAAAAGAAAAAAATGCAAATTTTTAATAAGAAAATGGTAATAATTAATTAATTAACGGTAATCTGTGTACATGTGTATATTCATTTACTGCTTTGGCTAACCAGTTCTTATCTTATTTACTACTGAGTGGCCAACTAGGCATCCGCCCCACAACCGGGAGGCCAGGGTTCAAATCCCGGCCGGGTCATGCCGGAGACCATATAAAAGTGGAACTTCCTGTCGTCTAGCTTGGTGGTCAGCAATAATAGAACAGAGGAGGGAAATTTGTGGCGGCGCCTTGCATGGCAGCGACCCTCTGATTCTAGATGTGATTAACATTGTAGACAAGAGAAACGTAATTTTGTTCTACTGTACATGATTGGCTGTATGGACTGAATGACAATAAAGCTGGCTTTACCTTCACCACTCTAAGTGCTGCTGTCCCTTTGCTGCTTAAAAGCAAATATTTGGTGGAAAAAAAAACTAGGGAAATAAGTTGGCCCTGCGATGGACTGGCGATCTGTCCAGGGTGGACCCTGCCTCTCACCCAAAGATGCTGGGATAGGCTCCAGCCCCACCATGACCCAAAAAGGATTAAGCAGAAGAAGATGGATGGATGGATGGATGGAAATAAGCTGCAAATTTTTAAGAACAAAATTTCCAATATTCAAGGACAAAAATGCAAATATTCAAGGAGAAAAGATTGCAAACTGGAGGGAAAAAGTTGCACATTTTCATGAAAAAAGTCAATACTTGAAGGAAAAAGATATTTTTTGAAGTTGCAGATTTTCAAGAAAAAATATAAATATTTGAGGAAAAAAGTGAGTATTTCAAGAAAATGTTGCACTTTTTCAAGGAAAAAAGTTGCAAATATCTGAGGAAAAATCTGCTATTTTTTGAGGATAAATTTGCAAGTATTTGAAAATAACTGCAAAATTTCAAGAAAAAGTTTCAAATTTGAGAAAAAAAACTTGCAAATATTTAAAGAAAAAAGTTGCACATTTTTTGAGGGAAAAAGTACAAATATTTGAAAAAAGTTGCACATTTTTAAGAAAAAGTTAAAAATATTTGATTATAAATGCTGTGAATATTTTGGCAAAAAAGTAAGTATTCATGAAAAAGTCACAAATTTGAGGAAATAGTTGAGAAACAATTTGTCGATATTCAAGAAAAAAGCTGCAAGTTTTCATTTAAAAAGAAAAGAGCTCTATTAAAAAAAACTGAAAGTGAATTGTTTCCACAGAAGAGGTGGCTGATCCCTGATGTGAGCAGATTTCCTGTTTCTACACAGCTTCAACCGTTATTCACTAGCACTTCAACAGCAAAAACCAGCAGGAAGAAAAGAAATGCATTTCCACACTTACTGGAACTTCTCCGCCAGCCTCTGCCTGCAGGTGACGGAGTTTTCTTTACGGCTGAGAACTTTCTTGCGGATGAAAGCTTCATCGTAGACCGGACGTTCTATCCTGTAGATCAGCTGTTCAGACGGATCATCCTGAGCTGCTGCTTCTTGCTCCATGCAGAAATAGGATGGCTGATTGTTTTGAGTCCGTGTGTCTTCGGAGTACTTTATCTGTGACAGTTTTCCTCCTCGATCACTGGTCTGACTGGTGTATCTTCATTTCTCAAAACTCTCCAACAGTAACATGACAGCACTTCGTCATTCGGCTCTGAAAAGACAGGTTTGAGTTCAATGGCCAGAATGGAGACAACCGGTTCCATACTGATAAGAGATTTTGATTTGACGCACAAGGCTACCACTGCTGAATGTAGGCTTTATCTGTTTTTTAGCAAATACTTAGTCCACGGCCTGGTTTGTGTAACTACATGGTTTGCATTACTTGCAACGGAAAAAAAAACCTGTGCTTTCTGGGGTAAAGGTTGTGGCAAGTACATGTGAATGAGGTTTTGTTATTGGCCAACATTTATCTTTGACAAACTCTTCCAACCACACACCTCACAAATCCGGAACAGAAAAAAAACCTGCAGATTTACAACGCTCAAAATTTATAATGTTTGGAAATCTGAAAAAAAAAAAAAAATGTAGGGAAAAGGGTTCCAAATATGTGAGAAAAATCACAAATTTAGGAGGTACCAACACAATGTTTTGAGCCAAATCCAAGTCTATGACTATAGAAGGTTTCTGGACTTTGGTTGAATTTCTATGGAATGACCCAGCTTCCTCCCTTTGGGGGTCTCCACAGCAGATCATCTGCCTCCATCTCACCCTTCATCTATCTCTTCATCTTCCTCTGCAACACCAACCCTCTCCATGTCCTCCTTCACTCCATCCATCAATTTTCTCTGTGGTCTTTTTTCCTTGTGAATTTTTTATTTCTTTATGTATTTAAACCCTTTGGATTTTTCACCTAAAATTTGGCATGTGGCCATTACATACTGTATGTAGAGGTACCAACACAGTTTTTATGAGTCAAATCTGAGTCAGTTCCCACTGGACCTCTGGTTGAGTTCAGATGCAATGACCCAACTAGAAGAAGGTTTTACACTTACAAGAAAACTGGAAATTTAAAGGGGTCATTGACTGTACTGTTCACACATTTTAACAGCTCATATACAGTATGTCTAAATGAAGTGTTTGTGGCATATTTTGTTGACACTTTCTTTCTTTTTTAATTATTAAAGCAAACTTGTTTTGTATTTTTCCTGGCTTTCTTGAAACACTCTGATTTAAAGCCTATCACTTTAAGAAACATCCTTCACCTATTCAAGTGTGCCCTCCCTCTTACATCAGTTAGCCATTAGCTGACTAGCTTCTAGCTTTCAGCCTCCTAGTTCAGATGAGTGGCGCTGGTTCACTGAGCCACAGTTGACGGCACACCTCAGGCCACCCCCCAACAACCTCACCATGACTCCACAGCATAATGCCAACACCACGCGCCAGGTGGCCCCTTGATCGCCGCAACCAACCCAGCCTAGGAGCTGAGGCTGCCGAGCCATGGACTCTGAAAGGGCAGGGTCCCGCTCCCACAGCCAGCTGGGGACACCCCCTCATGGGGCATCTACACTACACTGCCCGTGAGAGCAGAGTCATGTAGAGCCCCGGAGGATGGTGAGGGAGCTGGCCTTGAGGGCCAGCAGCCTCCAGCAAGCAGCCTCTGATCCCGGACCAGGTTAGTTGCAGCAACCAGTGTGCCAGTGTTGGCAATCTGCTGCGGAATCACGACGAAACCACTGGGAGATGGGCTAGAGTGCCACAAGGCACACCGGCGAACCAGGTGGTAACAGGAATGGATCTAAAGAAAATAACAACATAAGCCATGCTTGGTGCAAGCCTCGTGATACCAGTGTTAGCTCAGGAGCTAATACGCTACTCCCTCCATTTACATGACGCTACTCCCTCCTTGGGTCACCAAGGGGTTAATAAATGCATGTAAAAAGAAGAATACATTATATAAACAATTCATTAAATGCAGAATGGTGGAAGCTGAGATCAAATATAAAAGATACAAAAATAAGCTTACTACTATAATGAGGACCTGTAAGAAAGAATATTACAACAGAATACTAGAGGATAACAAAAATAACATAAAAGGAATATGGCAAGTACTCAATGGGATTATTAGTAATCGTCCTAAGAATGCAAATTATCCAGAATATTTTATCAAAAATGGCAATTTGATAAATAATATGGAGGATGTGGTCAGTGGTTTCAATAAATTTTTTGTAAACGTTGGTCCTGAATTAGCAAAATCAATAGTGACACCAGAAACAAACAGTGGGTCTGTGAATGAAATAGAAGATAGAAATCCAAACACAATCTTTTTGGGTGCAGTTACTGAAAAGGAAATTATCGAGACTGTGAGTAAATTTAAGAACAAAAAATCAACTGACTGGAATGAAATTGACATAACAATAGTGAAAAAAGTAATTGAAGGAATTGTTAAGCCACTCACCCACATCTGGAACCTGTCATTTCAAACTGGTACATTTCCAGACAAAATGAAAATAGCAAAAGTAATACCTCTATACAAAACAGGAGACAGTCATCGCTTCACAAATTACAGGCCAGTCTCTTTACTCTCACAATTCTCCAAAATACTTGAAAAAATCTTCACTAAGAGACTGGATGATTTCACTGAAAAACACAACCTCCTGACAGATAGCCAGTATGGTTTTAGAGCAGATAAATCTACATCTTTGGCACTGATCGAACTTATAGAAGAAATTACTAGTTGTATAGATAAAAAAAATGTTGCTGTAGGAGTATTTATAGATTTAAAGAAAGCTTTTGACACCATTGACCACAAAATTCTACTAAGGAAACTGGAAAGGTTTGGGATAAGAGGGGTTGGACTGAGTTGGGTGGAAAGTTATTTAAGTAACAGACAACAATTTGTACAAATTGGTGAGCACAAATCACCCTTCATGGACATCACTTGTGGTGTGCCCCAGGGGTCAGTTTTGGGACTCAAACTCTTTATCTTGTCTATAAATGACATATGCCAAGTATCAAAAATTCTGAAATTTATTTTGTTTGCGGATGACACAAATATCCTTTGCACTGGTGAGAATTTGCAGCAGGTTTTAGAGGTGGTCACAACTGAAATGAAAAAATTAACGCAGTGGTTCAACAAAAATAAATTATCTCTAAATCTAAAAAAAACAAAGATTATGTTGTTTGGAAATTATAAAATAAATCATGAAATAATGGTAACGATAGATGATACCAGAATAGAAACAGTACAGGAAAATAAGTTTCTGGGGGTGACGCTTGACAATAAAATCTGCTGGAAACCTCACATCAGTCACATCCGGGCCAAATTAGCAAAATGTATAGGCATACTGGGGAAGACAAGACACATCTTGGACTATAAATCATTGGTCTTATTGTACAATTCACTGTTTTTACCTTATCTTAACTACTGTGTAGAAGTCTGGGGAAACACCTACAAAACCAACCTACAGTCAATATGCACATTACAAAAAAGAGCTATAAGGATAATAAACAATGCAGGATATAGAGACCATACCAATTTGTTGTTCTTAAAGTCACATGTCATAAAGTTCATCGATTTAGTTAAATTTAAGACAGTACAAGTAATGTACAGGGCAATTAATAATCAACTCCCAACTAATATACAAAAAATATTTAAAAAAAAGAGACAATGATCATAATTTGAGGGGAGACTTAAACTTTACAAAACCCAAGATACGAACAACCAAGAAAAGTCTGTGCATATCTGTCTGTGGGGTGGATTTGTGGAACAGTCTGGAGCCGGAACTGAAACTATGTACAAACAGAAATCAATTCAAAAAGAGGTATAAGCACCATTTGCTGAAAGGATATACAGTATGTTAGAAGGGTAGTAGTTATATGTACGATTCATTATGTTCACTCTGGGATATTATGGGACACTATGGAATGGTGGGTGGGACAGCACTGTGTATATCTGTGTTGTTTGAGGCTGGTTTTGTTGTATGGGCATCATTGTATGTTAGAATGGATGGGTGTTAATGTTGATTTGTAAAAAATACAGTAAATTGTTTACTTGGGGTCTTAAAGGTGGTAATTTGTATAAAATTCACATGGGTGTATCTATGGAAAAGAGGAGATGGAATTAATAAGTGTTCACTTCTTCCTTCTCCCTTTCGAACAGTGTATAATGTTACTTTATTGCATTTGCCATTTGCTTGTATTTGTTATATTTTTGTGTTCGAAATAAACTATCTATCTATCTATCTATCTATGACAGACAGCTAGGCGGACCAATAATAGCAGTGGGTGGGTCTTTAGGAAGGCAGTCGGTTGGCTTTTTCTAATCATGATGAATACAATTTACTTGGAAGACTCAAACATTTCTGGGACAGAAAAATTAGATAAAGGCTGTGTGGTTTGTTTTTGTTTTTTTGTTTTTTTTTTTAAAGAAAATGACTGTTTTGAAAAAATTTTGACAATTATGTGACCAGTAGACTCATTTCAGACAGTCAAAACCTACAAACCCACCATTTTTTAGTCAATGACCCCTTTAAGAAAAAAACTGCATATTTATAAAGGGAAAAAGTTGTATGTTTACAAGTAGAAGTCAACAATTTTTGAGAATTCACATTTTTTTTAGAGCAGGAGACAGAAAAAAAGATTTTAAAAATTACAAAAAAATATCTAAATCACAGAAAAGTTACACATTTCAGATAAGACCTTGATGCTGATATAGTTCACTGATGCTGAAGACCGAATATAATGAAATATTTTGATAGACAGATGTACTCTACATTACAACTGAAGATTCAGAGATGCAAAACTGGTATTCAGGATGGTTTGATAGTTTACAGAGTTCTACAGTGGGTGAAATAAGTGCTGAACATGTCACCATTTTTCTCAGTAAATCAGAATCAGCTTTATTGGCCAAGTATGCACAACACATACAAGGAATTTGACTTTGGCTAAAAACTTGCTCTCGTTGTTCAGGTGGAGGATTTAAATAAGATTTAAATAAGGATTCAATGACAACAGAGTATGTACAGTAAATTACAGTCTGTCCACGTTTCTATAAAAGGATGCAAATATATACAGGAATATATGCAGTTATTTACTCAGACTATCCACACTTTGCAGAAATATATGAAAAAATATACAATCACACAGTATTTCAATGTGAACTCAGATTCAGTGATATAATGTGAATGAAGTAAAAAGCAGTGTGAGAGTTATGTGCAATGTAATAATGGATGAAAAGTCATGAGTACAGCAACAGGTAGGATTAGGTGAATGTTAGGAGTTCATCAGAGTGATGGCTTGAGGAAAGAAACTGTTCCTGTGACGGGTGGTTTTGACCTTCAGTGATCTGTAACGACGACCAGAAGATAGAAGTTCAAACAGTTTGTGGCCGGGGTGTGATGGGTCAGCACAGATGTTTCCCGCCCGTTTCCTAGTTATGGACCAGGTTATGGTTAACCATTAACCATTAATCTGGTTATGGTTAATGCAGGTGTATCTGAATAAATTAGCATGTCATCATATGCCAAGTCCTGTCATTTAGAAATCAAGGTGCCAGAGTTTGGAGGAAGACTAGAGAGGCACAGAATCCAAGTTGTTTGGGGTCCAGTGCAAAGACTCTTGCACCTGTGTGTGCACTCAGTGCCACCTAATCACTCTCTTTAACCTTTTGTTCATCTTTCATCAGTGTTTGTGTTAGCTTCGGGTTAGCCACTAGCTATGGCTACCAGCTCTCCTTCCTCTTTTTGAATGAATGAATCTTTATTTCGGATAGTACAGGTTAAAAGAAACTGAATAATATAAAGGGGGAAAGAAAATCCAACAAGGTCAAATTAGACAATAACTCCTCTGATTATACAGTTCAACGTAAGTTATCCGAAATGGGTGATGGCTGAAGCCGCAGCTTATATTGCCCACCCATATTCCATCCAAGAATTCAAAAGAAAAACAAAACAAGAGTGATTACAATTCAAAAACAAAGCTAACACGAAATGTGACAGAAAAAAAAAAAAAACAACTAAGCTACAACACAGCACAGACTGGATATGACAATCCTGATGTGATTTTACATGTCATCTTGTTTATATGTTTGGAGTATTTCTTCCTTTAGTTTTTGTTTAAATTGTCCAAGCGTTGTACATGATTTTAATTCAGGTCCAAAATCGTTCCATAATCTGACTCCTTGCACTGAAACACAGTGTTGCTTGGTGGTTGTTCTCACTGAAGGTTTTTGAAATATCCATGTTCCTCTGAAATGATATTGTTTCTCCCTTATTTGGAACAACTTTTGGATATTTGTGGGCAGTGACAGATTCTTCATTTTAAACATTATTACTGCAGTTTTAAAGTCAACCAGATCTTTCAACTTGAGAGCTTTTAATTTAAGAAAAAGTGGGTTTGTTGGTTCCCTGTAAGCAGCTTTGTTTATTATTCTAATAGCTCTCTTCTGAAGCATAAAGACTGGATATATGTTTGTTTTATATCTATTTCCCCATACTTCAGTACAATATGTCATGTATGGGAGTATTAATGAATGATACAAGGTATACAGTATAGTGTGGGTTGATTCAGCAAATATTTCACTCTGTGTAATATTGCAATTGATTTGGATATTTTACCTTTAATATAATTAATATGTGACTTCCAACACAGTTTGTTATCAATTATTACTCCAAGAAATTTAGTTTCAGATACCTTTTCAATCTCTACACCAGGGGTGTCAAACTCATTCCATGGAGGGCCAAGACCCTGCAGGTTTTATCTCCACCCAGTGTCTTCAACAGGTGATTTCACTGAATTTCTTCCCACTGATTGCTGATCAATGAAAACACCTGCTGAAGACACTGGGTGGAGGTAAAACCTGCAGGGTCTTGGCCCTCCATGGAATGAGTTTGACACCCCTGCTCTACACCATTTACACTGAGTTTAGATACTGGGTTGTTGTGATGGTTGTTAAAGACTATAAATTTTGTCTTACTTAAATTGAGCGTTAATTTGTTTGAATCAAACCAGTTTAAGCTTTCCTAATTCCTTTCCGAGTGTATCCAGAAGTTGTTCCAGATTGCTTCCACTGCATAATAGATTAGTATCATCGGCAAACAATATTAAGTCAATTTTTTCTGAAACTTTACATATATCCTTTATATACATATTGAATAATAATGGCCCCAAAACTAAACCCTGTGGGACTCCACAAGTAACCTCAAGTAACTGTGAGTTTTTGTTACCAACACATACATACTGATATCTATTCTTTAAGTAACTACTTAACCAGGACAGTCCTACCCCCATAATACCACAATTTTGTAGTTTCGTTAATAATAAATTATGATCTACTGTATCAAATGCTTTTTTAAGATCCAGGAATACTCCAACTGAATACTCTTTATTTTCAATGGCAGTTGATATTTTTTCTATAAATTCCATTAGAGCAAATGCAGTTGTCCTCTTGTGTCTGAACCCATATTGCTGCTCACACAATAAATTATTCTTCAGTATGAAGTTGTCAATTCTCTCATAGAATATTTTTTCAAGTATCTTGGAAAATTGCGGCAATAGTGAAATTGGTCTATAGTTTGAAAATTCCCCTCTGTCACCCGTCTTGTATATCGGAATTACTTTAGCTATTTTCATTGCATTGGGAAATATACCTGTTTGGAGAGACAGGTTGCAGATATACGTCAGTGGTTTTACTATGCATTCAATAACAGTTTTGACTAAGAGCATGTCAATACCATCACAGTCTGTAGATGTTTTACTTTTAAACGATTTAACAATTTCAATGACCTCTCTCTCGTCTGTGTTCTTTATGAAAATGGAGTCTTTTATAGCAGTGTTACTGCTTATTGTATCATCTGTAGGCGCCGTAATGGGTATTTCTCGAGCCAAATTAGGACCAATGTTAACAAAAAAGTTATTAAATTCATCTGCAGGTGAAGCTGCATTCACAGAGTCGTTTTATTATTTTTTGAAAAATCGGTTGGGTAGCTTGTATTTCTGCTTTTATTTCCAAGAATACTGTTAAGTATTGTCCATGTATTTTTAATATTGTCTCTGTTTTTCTCCAGTTCTTTACTGTAATAGTCTCTCTTACTACATCTTATTATATATGTTAACTTATTTTTGTATGTTTTATACCGCTGCTCTGCTTCTTTTGTCCTTTTCTTTAGGAAAGCTTTATATAATAAATTTTTCTTTTTACACGTCTTTTGTAATCCTTTGGTTAACCATGGCTTATCGGCAAATTTATGTTTAAGCTTTTTCTTTACTAATGGAAAATTTTTTTCATAAAGAGTGGTTACAATGTTCATAAATGTGTCATAGGCTTCATTTACATCTGACACATAGACTTCTGTCCAGTCTTGCTTCAGCAAGTCTTCTTTAAAAGAACTGATTGCATTTGGTGATTTGTATCTGAACGATTTTAAAAATTTTTCTGTGTTGGGCCCCGTGTGGCCATGGATAAGTGCAAAGGTTGGCAAGTGGTCACTTATATCATTTATCAATAATCCACTTTCTATTTTCTTATCAATAATATTAACAAACAGGTTGTCAATAAGTGTAGCAGTGTGAACTGTGATTCTACTGGGATGTGTTATTGTGGGATATAGACTCATGCTGTACATAGAGTTCATGAACTCTGTAATTACATTTTGTTGATGTGGATTTAGTAAATCAATATTGAAATCTCCACAAATTACTACCATTTTCTTACTAGTAATATTATTGTACAGCTCGACTAATTTATCTCTGAATGTCTCAATGCAAGTTCCTGGCATTCTATATATACAACTTATAATTAGATTTTTTGTTTTATCTTGGTCAATCTCAACAGTAACACATTCCAGAATCCCTGGTAGTGCAAAGGACATTCCATTTACAAGCTTACACCTATACAGGTCATCAATATACAGTGCAACACCACCACCCTTTTTTTGAGATCTGTTAATATGAAACATCTGATATCCCTCTATTGCCATCAGGGGAGCCTGATCTTCATTAAGCCAAGTTTCAGAGACTGCGATAGCTGTAAATTTTCTGTTTAGCTGTTTTAAATAGTCCTGAATCTGTGGAAAGTTTTTGTTAAGACTTCTGCTATTGAAGTGTATTATTGATAGTTTACCATCTAGTTGCACTTGACTTTTGAATTGCTTTTTAGTGTAATATTCACAGTGGTTATGAATATTATTGAAAAAGTGGTTATCAGGATCAATATCATTCTCCATCTCTTGTAGTTTATGTTCAGCATAATGGCATATTTTCAGAGTTTGAGTATCCTTACTCTGTGTCAAATGACTTCCTCCAACTGGGGATAATTGATGTCTACTCAAGTCAGTCATAAGTTTTTGTTTGTTTTGCTTATTTTTTTTTAAAGTACATTGACATGGTGTATCAAAAGAACTATTCTTACCGTATGTGTGACTATGGATTATCATTGTCTCTTAATTTTCTTAATTAGTGTTCATCTGTATTTATCTAAGTCAGTAACATCTCTGATCATTATACTCTTTGCTTGCTCAGGTGTTCTATTTAGTTTGATCCAAATTCTACAATTTCTTGACCATGTTGCCTGTATCTTATTTTGTCTTTTCAGCATCCGTGCTTGCCGTGTGATTTCAGCATTAGTTTTCAGCATTAGTCTTCTCCTCTGGCGTGCTCTCTCTGTCAGATGTTCAGCTACACCTCTGCCTCTTTTAGTGATAACGGTAAATGTAATAAATGTTGTCTTTTTGAGGTGCTCGAGGTGAGGTTGTCTGATTTGGAATCCCAGCTCCACTGCATTGAAACACCGTTAGTACAAGTTAATAATGACGACTTGTCCCTAGCCACATCAGAGCGCCGTAGCATAGGGCCTGCTAGCTGTCCCCCGGCTTCCACCTCTCCTGAGCAGCAAGGAGAGAACGGGTGGGTGACGATGAGAAGGAAGCATAGTCGCAAGCCCCTGGTTCCCCACCAATCTGTTCACGTTTCTAATTGATTTTCCCCACTCAGTGACACACCCGTAGAGGAAAAAACTCTGATCATTGATGACTCTGTAGTCAGAAATGTGATCCGAGAGACTCCAGCGATCATAGTCAAATGCATTCTCGGGGCCAGAGCAGGTGACTTTGAATCAAACTTTAAAATGGTGGCTTAAAGTAACTTCAAAAACTCCACAACTGTTATCCACGTCGGCATTAACGACATCCAACTCCAGCAGTCAAAGTCACAAAACTTAACATGGAATAGGTGTGTAACGGTATACCTAAAATCACGGTTCGGTACGCAGGGTTTACTCTGGTAACATTTCTCCACGGTGGCCCGCCTCGCCAGAAATTGCACTGCCACCCCAAGGCGATATGATTTTATTAAGAAAAATATATGAAACAATGACTTTCTGCAAGCGTGCACATGAACAACGCACGTGACCGTCATCCGCGCAGAGTTTAGAAATGCCCCGCCCACACAAGTTCTCAACTCAGTCAGCAGGCAGTGTCTCGCTAAGCATGACTGTCGACAAAAACATGAGTTTGTTCAAGTACTTTAAACAAAAAAAAAAAAAAAAAAATCAGAAGCGGTTTGTATGTAAGCACTGGAGGTGCTCATCATGGTTTTAACCCGCTGTTAACGGGAGCAATAATGGAAGAGTCGCTTAGCTAAGAGACGTAGTTAGAACTCATATGCAGCCAGCTTCATATGAAGGGAAAGGCGGGGGACTGATGAAGTGCTGAGGATATATTTCACCAGCCACTACAATATTAAGTTATGTTCTGTAGGAATTGCAGGAATGTAAAGACTGGCAATTTTTCTTTTTTCTCACACTAGCAGGTGTGCCGTATTAATTCTCCAGCAGCAGTGACAAAAAGCAACAGCTAAAAATGCTAGCTCTAAACTGAGGTCCTTCAGCGGCTGCCTAGAGAGGTGCCTGATGAGAAAGCCTGAGCGTACAACGATAACTGCCTAAACAGATCATTCTGTACATGAACACATATTGTGGTGAATTATGTCTTTAGAGTCGCTACAGTTCCCTATTATGTACCTGGCAGGTTAAGATGACCGAAATTCACCAAGTCAGTGACTTAAATCTGTCAGCAGCCTCCAGACAAACTAAACGTGCCAACATTTGATTTCAAAATAAGGGAGGTTTTTCCTGCTGTCTGGGTGGTGAGGAGATTTGGGGGAAAAAAAAAACCAACTATAAATATAAAGAAATATTATAACAGACATAACGGCATCCTTGGTCATTTAAGTTAATTAAAATACTGGGAAAATAGAGTCTGGTCAGATGAAACCAAAGTTGAATTCTTTAGATACCATAATATACACAATGTTTGGAAGAGAAATGGCACTGCACATCACCCCAAAAATACCACACCAGGGGAGGTGGAAACATCATGGTGTGGGGCTGTTTTTCAGCATACGGTACTAGCAACCTTCAAATGATTAAATGAAGGATGAATGGAAAAAATGTACCACACGCACACCATTCTTGATTAAAAAAAAAAAAATCTGCTGCCATCTACAGGAATGATGATAATGATGAAAAGAGGGTAGGAGGGCTGTGATGATTAATCAAATAATTCAATTACAAAAATTCCTCGATTCAAAATCTATGCTTTGACGTGTCGTTTAATACAGCACCTCCAGTCTATATGACCTTCTTCTGGTCACGCTACGTAAACAAGACACAACTTTGTTTAATGGCGCCATATCAGAGGGACATAGTGAAGGCCTGGTAAAGAGGAAGAAGAAAGTCAGAAAAAAATGACAAAAGTATCTCAAGTCTGGAATCATTTCAAGCTCAAATTGAAGGAAAACATTATGCATTGTGTACATGGTAAAGCCAGGCTGTGAGCTAGCAGTCAACAACGCCGATGTTACGGTGTTTTGGCAGTAAGCAGCCCTCATCATGCACAGCCAGAGCACCCGAGACAAGGTACAGGATTGAGATTTTAAATTAAGATGAATAGAATGTAGTCAGCTAAGCTAATTATGCTTATATGACCAAAGAACATATAGCCACTGCCGTTAGCATCCGCTAGCAGCTAGCACTAGCGGTTGCTAACGGCTAGCGAATGGAACTTTATGGTGTAATGTAACGTTTAAAGTTATGTTCTATGCAATAAGTGTACCTGTGTTACTGAGTGTTTTGTACAATTGCTACTGCTCTTTAGGAGAGAAAGTTCCGCATATGTTGGTCAATGCAAGTTTCTTTAAAAAAGTATCCGATTACTCAAGTAATCTTCAATTAGAGTGGGTGATTACTGGAGCCGTAAAATAGTCGTTAGCTACAGCCCAAGAGGGTAGACACTTCAGCAAGACAGTGACCCCAAACACACAACCAAGGAAACTCAATTGGTTTCAGAGAAAGAAAACAAAGCTGACAGAATGAAACAGCCAATCACCTGACTTGAATCCAATTGAAAATCTATGGAAAAGAAGTCATACCTGCAAATTCAGAAGGGGTGAAAAAGGTGACGGACTGAACTCGTGTAGAGGGGTCTGGGGGCATCCTTCCCCAGAAAAAATGTGATTTTAACATGTAAATTTAGCATTCTGGTGTACTCTGACAAGAAAATAAAGGGAAAAGACAAGACTTGCTTCAGATAAAGTGCATTTATTAACAGCGTTTAACACATTTAACACTTAAAAACTAATTTTTTCAACCTTTCAATGCTACACAATGTAGCAGTAAAATTAATCTATAAGCATTCAATAAAATAATGAAACACCATTTTACATGATGACCACTGGTTTTGTTGTATGACAAGAATGAACATTTTTTTCCCTATATTTCATACTTAGTCATTTGATTGAGAACACTTACATACTTATGTAACTCAAGTTTTGAATGCAGAACATGGATCATATTTTAGGTGTTATCAGACTGCTTTTACTGGATCAGAAAACTTGTTGAGTCACCCCTGGCCACAATTAACCCTAATGGCGGTTTCACTCTGCTCATCTAGTTAAACAACTCAGCCTACAAGCTTATATTTCATGAATAAAAACATTTTTCTCAATAAATTTGGGTTCAGAAGAAAGGTAAGAGATTGATGGAGAAGTGTCAGAATCATTATCAAATGTACTGTTTCAGGTAAACTCAGCTAGAAGACAGCAAAAAAATTATACAATAATTTTCAGCTCCACCTAAAAATGTAATATGACTATATTTTTATGTGATTAGTGCAGTGTTTAATGCTTTTTTTGCGGAGCTACTTGTTCTTCCCGAGGGACCCTTGGACAGGTAGGAATCACATAAGGATGCAGTTGAGATCGCCTTCCCAAAGTTATTGGTTTTGAACTGAGTGATATTGTAGGCCAGAGACCTGCAACCTTTGCAAACCAAAGAGCTACTTTGCCCCGCTCTGACTAAAATTGGGTTAGCTATGATGAAAGATAGTAAAAGAAAGGGTATTATTTCAGAGTTTTATAACTCACTGACACTATCTTCAAGTGAAAATTCACTGAAAAGATTAAACTACTGGAAAGAAGATCTGCAAATTGAAATTTCAGAGGAACAATGGGAATTGGCTTGTACAGAAGCTCAAACCAAATCAATAAATGCACGCCTTAAATTGATACATTTCAAATGGTTAATGCGGATGTATGTTACACCGGAGGAGTTAAATAGATATAACAAAAATATACCAGATACATGCACAAAATGCATGGAAAGTAAAGGAACCCTATTTCATTGTTTATGGGAATGTAGATTAATAAGAATGTTTTGGGAAGAGGTGAGGGTAACAATTGAAAAAATAATCTCAAAACAAATCATATTGAATCCTAAACTGTTTTTGTTGGGTCTGTACCCAGAAAAGCATAATTTTAATAAAAGTGAAAGAACATTCATAGACCTCAGTTTGCTTAATGCCAAAAAATGTATTGCACTATTATGGAAAAAGACTCATAGACCAGATGTGACTCAGTGGTTAAGACAGATGTTAACAAACCTTCCATTAGAAAGAATAACATATATACTAAAATCAAAGGAAATTGTGTTTGAGAATATATGGAGACCTTTTATTGATTATGTAAAAAATTTAAACATAACTCTTGAAGAAGAAGGTGAATGATGTGTGTGGACCTTGTAAATTCCAAACTGGTGAACATAATATGTATATTTATGTATTGGATTGTCTAGACTAAACAGAGGAGCATTGTTGAAGACTTGACTTTGTTGGTGGTTGTTGGTGTTTTTAGTGCATTTTTTTTTTTTGTAGTACTTTAGTGTTAGTGTTTGATTGTTTGTATCATGTTTGTTAAAAAAAAAAAAAAGGTTCAATAAAGATATTGTGGAAAAAAAAATTGGGTTAGCTGAGAGCCGCAACAGCTGTTTAATCGCTAAAATAAAGATTATGCTGCTTATAAAGTTTCATACTGTATATAGCACTGAATACATAAGAAATGTAGTTTATGTGACAGTTTGTGACATTTATGAATTCATACTACAACAGTGAAGAAAACAGATTTTGAAATTTCTGAAACTGAAATTTCATTGCTAATATACAGTGGGGCAAAAAAGTATTTAGTCAGCCACCAATTGTGCAAGTTCTCCCACTTTAAAGATGAGAGAGGTCTCCAATTTTCATCATAGGTATACCTCAACTATGAGAGACAAAATGAGAAAAAAAAAATCCAGAAAATGACATTGTCTGATTTTTAAAGAATTTATTTGCAAATTATGGTGGAAAATAAGTATTTGGTCACCTACAAACAAGCAAGATTTCTGGCTCTCACAGACCTGTAACTTCTTCTTTAAGAGGCTCCTCTGTCCTCCACTCGTTACCTGTATTAATGGCACCTGTTTGAACTCATTATCAGTATAAAAGACACCTGTCCACAACCTCAAACAGTCAGACTCCAAACTCCACTATGGCCAAGACCAAAGAGCTGTCAGAGGACACCAGAAACAAAACTGTAGACCTGCACCAGGCTGGGAAGACTGAATCTGCAATAGGTAAGCAGCTTGGTGTGAAAAAAATCAACTGTGGGAGCAATTATTAGAAAATGGAAGGCATACAAGACCACTGATAATCTCCCTTGATCTGGGGCTCCACGCAAGATCTCACCCCATGGAGTCAAAATGATCACAAGAACGGTGAGCAAAAATCCCAGAACCACACGGGGGGACCTAGTGAATGACCTGCAGAGAGCTGGGACCAAAGTAACAAAGGCTACCATCAGTAACACACTACGCCGCCAGGGACTCAAATCCTGCAGTGCCAGACGTGTCCCCCTGCTTAAGCCAGTACATGTCCAGGCCCGTCTGAAGTTTGCTAGAGAGCATTTGGATGATCCAGAAGAGGATTGGGAGAATGTCATATGGTCAGATGAAACCAAAATAGAACTTTTTGGTAAAAACTCAACTTGTCGTGTTTGGAGGAGAAAGAACACCATACCTACTGTGAAGCATGGGGGTGGAAACATCGTGCTTTGGGGCTGTTTTTCTGCAAAGGGACCAGGACGACTGATCTGTGTAAAGGAAAGAATGAATGGGGCCATGTATCGTGAGATTTTGAGTGAAAACCTCCTTCCATCATCAAGGGCATTGAAGCTGAAACGTGGCTGGGTCTTTCAGCATGACAATGATCCCAAACACACCGCCCGGGCAACGAAGGAGTGGCTTCGTAAGAAGCATTTCAAGGTCCTGGAGTGGCCTAGCCAGTCTCCAGATCTCAACCCCATAGAAAATCTTTGGAGGGAGTTGAAAGTCCGTGTTGCCCAGCGACAGCCCCAAAACATCACTGCTCTAGAGGAGATCTGCATGGAGGAATGGGCCAAAATACCAGCAACAGTGTGTGAAAACCTTGTGAAGACTTACAGAAAACGTTTGACCTCTGTCATTGCCAACAAAGGGTATATAACAAAGTGTTGAGATGAACTTTTGTTATTGACCAAATACTTATTTTTCACCATAATTTGCAGATAAATTCTTTAAAAATCAGACAATGTGATTTTCTGGATTTTTTTTTTCTCATTTTGTCTCTCATAGTTGAGGTATACCAATGATGAAAATTGGAGACCTCTCTCATCTTTTAAGTGGGAGAACGTGCACAATTGGTGGCTGACTAAATACTTTTTTACCCCACTGTATGTTCCTCTCTGAAGCAACATGAACACAACATGTGGCCTTTGAAATTAACTGAAAAGCAAAATATGCAGGCTAACATTTGAGTCCTTCTCATGTGTGGGGAAAATAAATAAAGGAAGGACTAGCCCACTTTGAAATAAACCATAAACTGTTGCAGGTTTTCACCAAAAGAGAAATGATAAAAATAGGCCACTTTGTTCAGTTAAATCAATTTCTCTTCTGTTTTCTTTGCAATGACCATGAATTTACTCCTCATATATTTTAATAAAACAAATGGAAGAAAAATGTAGCAAATCACATGGAAAAATATAAATCATCAAATTTATCTCAAAATGTGCTTTTAAGATCTGCCTCATGGACATTCTTCCAGAAGACTGCAGCTGTTTTCAGACAGGCTGATATGATCTAACCTGTTTTTACACATTTTATTAAGGTTATACTTCAGCTGCTTTTAGAGCTGCACTGATTTTTTTTTGCACTGCTTTGACACAGTTTTTCCTCAGTCAGCTGTGTGTCAATATTTCCTTTATACCTCTTCCCCAAACAGCTTTGCCTTTTGCCAGGCTGCTATTGTAAATAAGAATATTTTCATCATGACTTGAACGATTGAATAAAAATAAACAAGTAACATTGTCCCTAAGTCAAAATATACAGAATGTTAAACCTATAAATATTAGACTTGAAAACTGGAACCAAACCTTACCCAGTCTGATCTGGTTTTGGCATTTTTTTGAGGACCGCTCTGTCCGTGGTGTGGTGCAGTTGTCCTGATTACTGAAGCCAGAATAAGATAAGATAAGATAAGATAAGCCTTTATTAGTCCCACAACGGGGAAATTCCAGGATTGCAACAGCACAGGGATAGCAGCACTCAGAGCAACAATCAGAAGGCAAGAAAAAAAAAAAAAAAAACAAAACAAGCAAGCAAGAGCAGCTAATATACATATGTACATATTACTATAAAATATATATATACACACACACACACACACACACACAGACACACAGTGCAGAGCATTGTAGCTAGATGGAATAAATATGTAAATATATAAACACCCACAGTACGGAGCATTGCAGCTAGGTGGAATAATATGTAGATATATAAAAACACAGTGCGGAGCATTGTAGCTAGATGGAATAAATATATAGATATATAAATATAAACACACCCAGTGCTGAGCATTGTAGCTAGATGGAATAAATATGTAAATATATAAACACACACAGTGCAGAGCATTGTTGCTAGGTGGGATGAAACAGCATAACCGTCTATTTAGTTATCCTACATGGTATGATTATGTGCCCATACATATTCTCACCCTCCATAGCGACCGGTATGTTCCTAGTTGTATGCCGGAGAGGACCATTGTGTAAGTCTATTGCATCTTTTGCATTCAAAAAAAACTATTAGTTTGTTACGTCTTTTTGCTATCTCTGTGAGCAGCCCTGCTTAGGTTGTACAGTCTGACAGCCGTTGGTAGGAAGGACCTACGAAACCTCTCGGTTGTGCACCTGGGATGATGTAGTCTGCTGCTAAATGAGCTCCTCAGTGCATCCAGTATGTCCTGCATAGGGTGGAACTCGGACTCCAGCAGAGATGACAGTTTAGCCACCGTCCTTCTCTCTCCTATCTCCTCCATCGGATCAAGGCGTTGCCCCAGGACAGAGCTAGCTTTCTTAATCAGTTTGTTCAGTCTCTTCCTATCGGCTGCAGTAATGCCACTGCCCCAGCAGACCACTCCAAAAGTGATGGCTGATGCCACCACCGTGTCATAGAATGTCTTCAGCAGCGCCCCTTGTACACCAAAAGACCTGAGTCTCCTCAGCAGGAACAGCCTGCGCTGTCCCTTCTTGTAGAGTGCGTCAGTATTGTGTGACCAGTCTAGTTTATTGTTCAGATGAATACCCAGGTACTTGTAGGATGTCACCATCTCGATGTCTGTTCCCTGTATATTTACTGGTGCTGTGAGGGGCTGCCCATGCCTGCGGCAGTCCACCACCAGCTCCTTAGTTTTCCTCGCGTTGATCTGGAGGCAGTTCCGATGGCACCAGTCCACAAAGTCCTGGATAAGCCCTCTGTACTCAGCTTCATCTCCGCTGGAGATGAGACCAACGATCGCAGAGTCATCAGAGAACTTCTGTAGATGGCAATGTGTTGTGTTGTGTGAGAAGTCCGCAGTATAAAGAGTGAACAGGAAGGGAGCCAGCACCGTTCCCTGGGGGGCCCCCGTGCTACTGATGATCGTGTCGGAAACACAGTCCCGGGTTCTCACAAACTGAGGCCGGTTCGTGAGGTAGTCCAGGATCCATGATGACAGGTGCTGGTCCACCCCTGCGCGCAGCAGCTTGTCCTTCAGGATCATCGGTTGGATGGTGTTGAAAGCACTGGAGAAGTCAAAGAACATGATCCTCACCATATTCCCGGGCTTCTCCAGGTGGGACAGAGAACGGTGAAGGAGGAAGATCACCGCATCCTCCACCCCAATGCCATGCTGGTAGGCGAACTGGAGTGGATCCATCGCTGGTTCCACCAGGGGGCGGAGATGAGCAAGGAGCAGTCTCTCCAGGGTCTTCATCAAGTGGGACGTCAAGGCCACCGGTCTGAAGCTGTTCAGGTCTTTGGGGTGGGAAGTTTTTGGTACAGGTACCACACAAGATGTTTTCCACAGCTGTGGTACCCTCCCCAGTTTCAGGCTCATGTTGAAGATATACGTCACAATCCCACACAGCTGGTCTGCACAGGACCTGAGGAGCTTTGCGCTGATGCCGTCCGGTCCCGACGCCTTCCTCGCCTTGATCTTCCTCAGCTCCGTCCTCACCTGGGTCTTGGTCAGGGTCAGGATGGGGGGCTGTGTGTTGGGAGTGGGGGGGGTGTCGGTGGAGTGGGGAGTGGGTAGCAGGACTTGATTTCTTAGAGGCAGCAGTGGTTGTTGTGCAGACAGGGGGGAGGGCGGTTGGTCAAATCTATTGAAAAACAGATTCAGGTTGTTCGCCCACTCCCTGCCCCCCGTGGCCTGGGGGGAGGTATTCTGGAGCCCCGAGATGGTTTTGAGGTTTCTCCAGACCCCGCTGATGTCGCTCTGTTGCAGCTTGTCCTCCATCTTCTTCCTGAAGCTGTCCTTGCCTTCTCTGATCTTTCTCCTCAGCTCCCTCTGTACGGACTTCAGCATCTCCCTGTTCCCCGACCTGAAGATCCTCTTCTTCTCTCTCAGAAGTGTTTTTATCTCAGGGTTGATCCAGGGTTTGTTGTTTGAGTGACGCCGTATGGTCTTGGTGGGAACGGATTTGTCCACACAGAAGCTGAGGTAGCCCGTGAAGGTGTGAATGAGGCCATCGATGTCCTCACCATGTGGATCGCAGAGCTGCTTCCAGGCAGTGGCTTCAAAACAGTCCTTTAGAGTGTCCATTGTCTCCTCAGACCATAACTCCACAGTGTGCATGGCCGGAGGTTGTCTGTGCACTAGGGGTTTGTACACCGGTCGGAGATGAACCAAGTTGTGATCCGATCTCCCAAGTGGGGGGAGTTGTGATGAGGTGTACGCCTCCTTAGTGTTTGCGTAGAACAAATCCAGTGTTTTATTGTCTCTAGTGTGGCATGTGACATACTGGGTGAAAGTGGGCAGAATGGGAGACAGTGAAACGTGGTTGAAATCGCCTGAGATGAGGAGAAGAGCATCTGGGTGTTCTGTCTGCAGCCTGCTGGTTACTGAATGGATGACGTCACGCGCTGTCCCAGCGTTCGCCGTCGGATTTGCATAAACAACAATGCAGATCACGTGTGAGTGTTCTCTCGGGAGATATGTAGGCCTCATGCTAACAGCTAGCAACTCAATGTCTTTGCTGCAGTGTCGTTGTTTAACAGTGATATGTCCCGGTCTGCACCAGTTGTTGTTAACATACATTATCACTCCACCGCCCCTAGTTTTGCCACTCTCTGGTGTTCGGTCAGCTCGTATCATGTGAAAACCCTCCAGCTCAATGTTAGCATCTGCTGCTAGTTCAGTTAGCCACGTCTCAGTAAACAAAAGGAGAGAGCACTCCCGGTAAGTGCTATCATAACGGGAGATAGCCGCTAGCTCATCTAACTTTCCCAGTATCGACCGTACATTTCCCATGACAACAGATGGAAGGGGGGGTCTGTACCTTATATTTTTTGTCCTCCGCCTTACTCCAGCCCGGCAGCCGCGGCGTTTTCGCCTCAGTTCTCTCGGTATGTCGAGTTTTTCCAGTGGGACCGGGTGGCGGTTAAATGCTAGCAGCTCTTCCCTGTTGTATCGAATCCTGCTATAAACAGTGGCTCCGTCCACCGGCTCAGGAGACATTTGGGACAATCTGTGTGTCCGTGATATAAGTGGGGTGAAAAAAAAAGTGATCAAAAGAGAGAGGAAGGGAAAAAAAAACTCGGAATCGAGCCGCTGTTGCAAAAGGCAGCCGACTGGTGTGGCGCCGAGAGATCGCCGAGAGAATGTGGGCACTTGTGGTCAGCAGCACCCACTCATCTCAATCGGAATGAAATTTTGATCCGAATGAGTGTGATCGAGTCAGAATATTCAGATTGGCGTGTTTACATGAAGCATTTTTATTGCGATCAGGCTTTTAATCTGGTAACTTGTGTCCATGTAAACATGGCTATTGACATGGGTGGGTTATGCCAATTGTTAATCCGATTGGTGCACATATAAACACTTATTCCGAAGCTTGGGTAGAAAATATGTTTACTGTGCATGTCTGTATGTCAGCCACACGTCGATGTGACGTAGTTCCGCCTTTACAGCAGCTAGCGGAAGACATGGCAGGAGTAAAACAAAACTGGTCTGTATCGTCCTGCCGTCTCCCTCTCTTTGTCATATGCAAAAGTCTGTACTTGTAGCTTCATTACGGAGACCAGCAGAAGCAAAAGTACAGTCTGAATAATACAATACAGGTCAACTTCAAAAAGAGAAAGACACGAAGCGGGGTTTGTTTACATCGGAAGTTGCTTCTTCTACTGTTTCCGGAATGTTGGATAATTGTGCGCATGTCAAAATGATTTAGTCCGTTCAAATGTGTGACACATGGAAAGCACGTCCTAATCGGATCAACTTTTTCATGTTCCTTTTTCAGAATCCATGTAAACAGTAAAGTCCTAATCTGAATTGTAATCAGATTGAAGAAATATTGCCCATGTAACCGTGGCCATTGCCAACAAAAGCTTTTGTATGAGTATCAGTAAGTGTGTTCAAGACTTTTTCCTGTGTAATTTCACATTATTACACAAAATTAATGCACATCTATTTTTTATTTCTTTGTATATATGGCTTAGTTGGATTGTTGATGAATTGTTAACAACTTCTCATGAAAATTTCAATGTCAATAGCACCTTTAGAAATGTACACTGAGAAAAATGGTGACGTGTTCAACACTTATTTCATCCCCTGTATTTTCGTTCCTCTTCAGCATATTTTCTTCAGTTGACTGTGGAGCAGTGTGAGCATGCTAGCCCCAAACACATTTACACTCCCAATAACAATGTTACAAAGTCCTGTATTTTCCTATGAGCTTCACATGTGATGCTTACTAGTGCTGGTGTTAGCTGCTGTGGCTAAAATTAGCTCCCTTCAGTACCAACATACACTAGCCACAAAAAGTTAGGGATATTTGGCTTTTTGGTGAAATTTATGGAAAATGTGAAAAGTTAACATTGGCAAAATTCACCCATCAGCCCCCACCTTGATTACTGATGCCAAGTCTTGGAGACCATACCTACAACAAGTCATCAAACTCATTGAAAAAGTTCAAAGAAGAACTCTGAAGTTGATCCCTTCATCATCTCATTTATCGTATGAGCAACAATTGCAGATACAGTACAAAAGCTAACAACATTAGAGTGTAGGAGACTACAGGCAGATTTACTGAAAGTTTTTAAGATCTTCAAGGGATGGGAAGTCGTGGACTACAGGGATTTCTTCACTTTATCTGAATCAACAACCAGGGGACATCACCTTAAAATTTTTAAGCCTAGATGCAGACTTCATTCATTCATTCATCTTCTTCCACTTAATCCTTTTTGGGTCGCGGGGGGCTGGAGCCTATCCACACTTTATGGATAGGATACGGATATGATATCATATCTGTAATATCATGTGAAAGTATCATATGGATATGATACTTTCACATCTTTAATCACACACATACATAGAATCAGAGGGGTCGCTGCCATGCAAGACGCCGCCACGTTTCCCTCCTCCGTTCCATTATTGCTGAGCACCAAGCTGGACAGCAGGAAGTTGCACTTTTAAATGGCCTTTGGCATGATCCGGCCAGGATTTGAACCCCAGCCTCCCGGGTGTGGGGCTCTACCAACTGAGCCACCACTCTGGTGGCTATATACAGTATACATATTGCATACTCTCTTGGGTATTCAACCAGTTGCGTTTTCCGTCCACTAGATGGCGCCAAGCAAGCACCTAGTCAAGTGAAGTCATAGCTTGTCTTGGTGAGATTTGCAGCCAGCATTGAAAGTTAGGAAGCAGTAAGCTCACAGTTAGCTCAAATGTCGGGCCTTTTTTGGATTTTATAATAAAGAAGGAAAGACTTGACATGGCACACAACCCACAAGAAGTGCTGCATGAAATGAAAGCACCAAGGTGCTGATGCCTCGGTGCCAGAGCCGTGGCAGAGGTATGCGTTCTCAGACCATCACCAAAATGTTATGGGTTCCTCTCTAGCCCAAGGACCACCTCTGGTAAAAATTTCATTTAAATCCATTAAGTAGTTTTGGAGTACACGCATGCGCAGTGAAAATAATCTGCAGTTCACATGTCCATACTGTCGGTGGCAGTCAAGAGCCACCAACCTGATTTGAACAGCTGCAATCCAAACACAAAGAAGAGCATGGTGGCAGACGTTTTAAAGGGTGGAAGCGATGGAGGTACGTGAATACAATGACAATCAAGACAAACAGGAGCTTTTGCCGTTTAGTGGCCAAGGAAGAAAACAGACGGGCAAAAAGACGGACATTTCTTTATCCAGTATTGCCAGCATTAGCAACAGCTAAGCTAAAGAGACCCTAGCATGGAGCTTGCTTTTTATCCGATCGCCAAGTAGGTAAAGTTTATTTATGAAGCACTTTTCACAAACATATTGACAAAGTGCTGTACAACAGAACACCACTAGGGCTGTGCGATACGACAAAAAATTCCTATCACAACATAAGTCCTTATATCACAATAATGATATACATCATGATATGCATCTTCTGTAAATTCTACAGTTTAGACAATCACATAAAAGGACAATCTTTTTTTTTTTTTTTTAGCTTTTTTGACATGTACCTTTTTCCCTCAATCTTGCAGTGTCGTTATAAAATAATTTAATGTGCATTTGAGACTTGATTCTCATAAATTTCAGGTTTTTCTTCTAAATTATATATGAATAAAAAGTAAACATCAGTAAGTTAAATATTTCCTGATCCAGAAGAAAAAAGAAATAAAAAATAACATCAAAAAATGTCAGAAAATGAGAAAATTACCCATGGCTGTCACATACAGATCTAAATTAGCTGTTAGTTTCTTTTCTTTTTTATTTACAGATTGTGAGGGAAAACTGTTGGCTGTAGGTCATATTTTAGACAATTATACCCAATTAACAATGTTTCACAATAAAGTCACATAAACAACCATTCTGAAAACTGAATCAATATACTGTAAAGGGCTTTTATTTTTATATAACTCTGAAAGTACTGAGTTGTGATGGTGAGAATAAAGTGACACTACAGACTTCAGTCATTTTTTATTTGATTGTTTTTTTTTGTATACTTTATTAATCCCAGAGGGAAATTCAGGGCACCCACGTGGATGGATGAGGCAGCCACGGTGTGGCACCAATCCCTTTCACTATTCACACACACATTCACACCTAGGGCCACTTTAGAGTCTCCGATGTTGCATGTTTTTGGCCTGTGGGAGGGAACCAGAGGTAAACCCACACAGACACGAGGAGAACATGCAGACTCCACACAGAAGGGTCACTGATGATCAGGGGGTGGGATCGAACCCACAACCTTCTTACTGTGTTCCACAGTGCTAATGTCGGGTGAATCCAGCATTTATAGCGCAGGCAACTAATTTTAAGGTTATTGAGCAGGAATTCAAGGACTGTTTCTCATTGACAATTAAGGCGTTGATTTTAGATAATCACATTTAAGACTTTTATGGACCTGCAGACACTAATAAGGCAAGGTTTACTCCTTGTTTGTGTTCTTGTGGAGAAAGTGTTTTCACATAACCATACATGAATGCAAATGAATTTGTCCACACAGAATTAAACTCTGTTTTCCTCTGTGATTTTACTTTTTCTGGCTCTGATCATGTCTTACTGAGGGTGGGGAGGAGAAGCAGGAAGCTGTGGTTCTCTGTGCTCTTCACACGCGCTGCACACAGTGTGAGGCGCTGTCAGATGTGACGTATGTTTTACAACCAGGGTTTCTTCTGGTAACATTTCTGGGTGGCAGCCCGCCACGCTTGAAATTATCCTGCCACTCTATGAGGAGATATAAACTTAACAAAAAAATATGAAGGAATGACGGTCTGCAAGCACGCACATGAACAACATGCATGAGTTCAGAAGCGCCCTGCCCGCGTGACCCCTGCAGTCGGTAGTTGAGTGTCTTGCTAGCGTCACTGTCAGAGAGAAACATGAGCTTATTAAAGTACTCTAAATGCGTTAAAAAGCAGAAGAGGTATGTAAGCAGAGAAGGTATTTATCGTGGTTTTAACCTGCTGGTAACGGGAGCAATAATGGAAGAGTCGCTTAGCAAACACGTGTGGTTAGGAGCTCGAATTGGTTTATTTTGTCTTCTTTTTAATTATTAGTTTTTTGTTTTTCTTATTTCAGACAAGAATAAAAAGGAGATGTTTTTACCTTTACCTTAGTTAATTTTAATCAACTAATTTATGGTCATTATTACGTACCTGACAAGTTAACTCCTTAATTTGATTACATGATCTGCCTCTCCCGTGGCTGGTGTCGCAGATCTGCGCCCGTCACATGATTGGTCAAAAAGGATGGAATAAAAACCCAAAATAAACCCAGATGTACCAAGCATTTCACATCACTAGATGGCAGACACATATAGCTTACTGGTCTGCACTGGAGAACTCAGTTCAGCACACCGAACCACGTCAAATCCGATATCACTTCCGGGATGCAGAGATGTATAAACAATTGCGCAACATAAATTCCACAGGGAGGAAGCATTCGCTCCAAATTTTGCCAACTATGATTCTAAAATAGATTATTTAGCTTCTGAAGGGAACTACTTACCTTCTGGACAGCACAAGATGGACCGGAGTGGAACACTTTTTGTCCGCCATTGACGAAGCTCCATGTGACAAGAGAGGAGAATCCTGCTGGTTCCGTGGGGTAAACTAACTGAAACTGAGGTGGACTACATCAGAAAATAAATGTGATTGTTTCTGGATGTGGGAGAGAAAGTGAAAATGACCGACAGAAGACAAAATAAGGACACATGGCGACACATGATGAGTGGTAGGTTCTGATGTTTTTTTATGTTTGTTTACATTCTACTTATTTTCTGGTTCATATATTTTGAAGATAACAATAAACAAAAAAACAAACAAAAACCAAAACCATCCTTTGTGTAAATATGTTCAAAGTCCACTTTCACCGAAAGTTATGTAATCTGATGTGGCTGTCGTCACATTATACAAATTAGATGCATAAATTTACTCCCATCACAAACTTTGGATCATATTCTACATCTTTCTCATTGACAAAAAGCCATTATCTCTTACCACTTTCAAGTCACAGCCTTTGGAATTTGTGATATCTAAACTGAATATTTTCTTGAAAAAAATCTTTGCCACCAGAGGGTGCATGCAGATGGTGCAGATATGTGACCAAAAACCTCAAGTAGTTAACCTCTTGCGCTCCGTTGTACCGCGGACGGGCAAGTCTCTGCGTCCTAGAGCGCACGAGGGTGCTCTCGTGCGCTCTAGGACGCATGGTGTAGATGGTGATGTAGGTGGTGATGGTGATGTAGTGGCGTCCAAGCGCGCACTGAAAATAAAAGCTGCAGACACAGCCGCGAACAGATTAGTTCATCTGATTGACCTCTCATTTGACTAATAAGAGCCTTGAATTGGGTTTCTGAAACCTTGAAGAACCAATGACTGAAAACCTAGCCAGAAGGACCCACCTACCAAGGCTGTGAATGCAGTGAGCCAATTGAAGCAGAGAAGTTCGCAAGCTGTTTTTTTTAAGGCTGGGTGAAGACTGACTGCTGGAGTGGATCAAAAAAGGATTAGACGTTATGAGATGTTATGATTTCTTCCATGGTCATAGACCGACGGAGGCTGACGACGAAGGCTGAGTGACACACACGCCTTCGCCAGTCTTTTTTTAATTACTACTGTTATTTGTTTTGAAAAATCGTTCGCCAAAAACCGCAATCATGGAAGCACAAAACCGCAATAATGGAATTATGTTTTGATCAGGTCACGAGACCAGAACCACGAGCGGACCAGCGTCGCGTTCGTCTGACAGTGGGGAAGAGAAATTCGCCAGAACGCTGCTGTGAAGAGGTAAGGTGTTATAAGCTAAAATATTCTTTATTCCTGACTATTCTTCTGTAGCGGGGGGGGGGGGGGCGCGGTGACTGAGCTGCTGTCCCACATCCCACATGAGGCTAATCCGTCATGTAGCGATGGCCAATGTCCATCCTCTGTAGCCCCCCCCCCTCCCCACACACACAGACACAGCTCTGAGTGTGACCTTTCATTAGAGCCCAAAATGAAGGTTCTACATTGAATCATTCAAAAGATACAGATGTTTTTCCAAACTGTGCCATCTGGCACAATTTGGCACAGTTCCAAAACGCCTGGGAACAATCTGAGGAAAAAGGTGTGTAATATATTCATTTTTTGTGGTATTGTTACAAAATTTGGACCTCAGCTGGATAACACTTGGTTCTACATTTCTGTTGCATTTTCCAGCCTGGATCTGAAGCTGTGTGTTATTTGCAAGCATTTGTATCCAAAAAAACACCCAGGCCAAATTTATTTTCTTCAAGTTCACTATGTTTAGATGACTGTAACTCAGTGGCCGGAGCACTTAGAGAGATTATGACTGTTTTGCCAAAAAATTCAAAGTGTTTTCTTTTAAATGAGACCAACCCCATGAAGATGCTGCAAAGGGTTGAAGAACAGCTTTCGATTTACTTTGGGCACATTATTTTTTGGCGTTTTTAGGAAAATTGACCGAAGTGCAAGGGGTTAAGATGACCGAAATTCACAAAGTCAAGGACTTTAATCCGTAAGCAGCCTTCAGACAAATTAAATGTGCCGACATCTGGATTTCAAAATAAGGGAGGTTTTTCTTGCTGTCTGGGTGGTGAGTAGATTTCTAAAAAACAAAACAAAAAACAACTACAAATATACAGAAATATTATAACAAATAACTAATTTTAGTCATTTAAGTTAATTTATTTCATTAAATACCATTTTAGTAATTTTTTTTTTCTTTGAAATCAGAGTTAAATTATTGTTCTGTTCTGGCTCTGCAAAATTACGGTCAAAAATGTAAATTGTTATAAGGGAAAAGTAAAAAAATTACTACAGTCTGTTTCAAATTTATTTAAAAAAAACCAGTAATTTTATTTTTAAAAATAGACAAATATTAACCATACAATAATCCACAAATTTATAATAAAGTCTCAAATGTACAAGAAAAGTCAATTTTACAACAGGAAATTACAAATTTGAGGAAAATCATTTCAAATTTAGATAAATTTATAGAGAAAAGTAGAAAACTATAAGAAAATTGTTATAAATTTTGGAGAAAAAACTCAAATCTTCAAGACTTAAGTTATTACTCAAGTTTTTTTAAGTGCTTACTCCTTGTACCCTTAACTTAACTAGAAAGTTTTGGTCGTCTACTTTTTAATTCTTAATTTCAAAACACTGCTTTTACATGAGCAGAATTTCTGGCTACTATACCCTCCTCTGATCATATACTTTACTTTGAATGTTTTTTCCTTTCCCTACTCTCAATGGAAAAAAGAAACGCTAGAATAAAAATACAAAAAAAAAAAATACACAATTTTGTCATTTACGTAAACCATGACAAAAAAATCCTGCAGGACAAAACATGACATTTGATATTTTCTAACCTGTTAGACAAAGAGAGAAGCGGAATTAGACAGAGCTCAGAGAGGGAAAGATGAGACAGAAGAGAGGAGCCAAGGAGAGGAAAATGTTCAGACAGAGGGTCCAGGAGAGGTGAGAGCAGAGGAAGGAGAGAAGGATGACACCAGTAAAAAGTCCAAACAGAGGACGTCTGGGTGGGACCGCAACTGGCCCAATATTCCAACATTCACGCCTCGGTAGTACTTCAAATGGTAAGTTCCATATGCAAAGTTACTGCGCAAAATAAAAAAAAAGAAATAAATAATACAAAATTAACATATTCCGGTTACAATAGTGTCATATGTTTTCTAACCCCCCCCCCCCCCCCCCCCCCCGGAAAAGTATGTTGCCACCGCGCCAAGGTCTTTAAGCCAGAGGAAACACTGGACAACATAATAAATAATTTAAAAAATATATATATTTTACATTTATGAAAGTATGCGTTTCCGTTAAGAAATGTATCCAATAAATAATAATTTGAAAAATAACATAATTAAAATAAACTTCAGTAATTTCCATGTGTTTTGAGCTACAGACGTGGACAAAATTGTTGGTACCCCTCTGTTAATGAAAGAAAAACCCACAATGGTCACAGAAATAACTTGAATCTGACAAAAGTGGTAATAAATAAAAATTCTATGAAAATTAACCAATGAAAATCAGACAATGCTTTTGAATTGTGGTTCAACAGAATTATTTTAAAAACAAACTCATGAAACAGGCCTGGACAAAAATGATGGTACCCTTAACGTAATATTTTGTTGCACAACCTTTTGAGGCAATCACTGCAATCAAACGATTTCTGTAACTGTCAGTGAGACTTCTGCACCTCTCAGCAGGTATTTTGGTCCACTCCTCATGAGCAAACTGCTCCAGTTGTCTCAGGTTTGAAGGGTGCCTTCTCCAGACGGCATGTTTCAGCTCCTTCCACAGATGTTCAATAGGATTTAGATCAGGGCTCATAGAAGGCCACTTTAGAATAGTCCAATGTTTGGCTCTTAGCCATTCTTGGGTGTTTTTAGCTGTGTGTTTTGGGTCATTATCCTGTTGCAAGACCCATGACCTGCGACTGAGACCAAGCTGTCTGACAATGGGCAGCACATTTCTCTGTAGAATACCTTGATAGTCTTGAGATTTCATTGTACCCTGCACAGATTCAAGACACCGTGCCAGATGCAGCAAAGCAGCTCCAGAACATAGCAGAACCTCCTCCATGTTTCACAGTAGGGACAGTGTTCTTTTCTTGCTATGCTTCATTTTTACGTCTGTGAACATAGAGCTGATGTGCCTTGCCAAAAAGTTCCAGTTTTGTCTCGTCTGTCCATAGGACATTCTCCCACAAGCTTTGTGGCTTGTCAACATGCAGTCTGGCAAATTCCAGTCTGGCTTTTTTATGATTTGTTTTCAACAGTGGTGTCCTTCTTGGTCGTCTCCCATGAAGTCCACTTTGGCTCAAACAACGACGGATGGTGCGATCTGACACTGATGTACCTTGACCTTGGAGTTCACCTTGAATGTGTTTAGAGGTTGTTCTGGGCTCTTTTGTTACCATTCATATTTATCCATCTCTTCCTGCGGCCATGTCCAGGGAGGTTGGCTACAGTCCTGTGAATCTTCAATTTCTGAATAATATGTGCAACTGTAGTCACAGGAACATCAAGCTGCTTGGAGATGGTCTTATCTAACTAACTAACTAACCTGCACTTATATAGCGCTTTTCTAGTCACAAAGACCACTCAAAGCGCTTTCATTAATACTAACCCTCTATTCTAAGGGCCTATAGGAAACAAATATCTAGGGACAATTTAGAACAGCCAATTAACCTAACATGCATGTTTTTGGCATGTGGGAGGAAACCGGAGAAATCCCGGAGTAAACCCACGCAACACGGGGAGAACATGCAAACTCCACACAGATCACTGTTGGTCTGGGGCTGGGATCGAACCCACGATCCCACGATCCCCACAATCCCCCGGCCAAGGGTAAACTGTGCTGCCGCAGTGCTAACCACTGCGCCACCGTGCAGCCCAAGTCTTATAGCCTTTTCCTTTAACATGCTTGTCTATAATTTTCTTTCTAATCTCCTGAGACAACTCTCTCCTTTGCTTCCTCTGGTCCATGTTTAGTGTGGTACACACCATGTCACCAAACAGCACAGTGACTACTTGTCACCCTTTAAATAGGCCGACTGACTGATTACAAGTTTGTAGACACCTGTGATGTTAATTAGAGGACACATCTTGGTTGAACATGTCCCTATGGTCACATTATTTTCAATCTTTTCTAGGGGTACCATTGTTTTTGCCCAGGCCTGTTTCATGAGTTTGTTTTTTTAAAATAATTCTGTTGAACCACAATTCAAAAGCAATGTCTGATTTTCATTGGTTAATTTTCATAGAATTTTTATTTATTACCACTTTTGTAAGATTCAAGTTATTTCTGTGACCATTGTGGGTTTTTCTTTCATTAACAGAGGGGTACCAACAATTTTGTCCACGTCTGTATAACTCCAGGGAGCCACAGCATGGGGACCGAAGGGCTGCATGCGGCCCTGGGGCCACGGGTTGCCAACCCCTGATCTAGCACCACAATTTGTATACGACAGTTTCCTGGTGACTTCTGTTTGCGATCACTCATGCGTCAAACACCTTTATTCAATTGTGTTCACAGTGAAATTCATGGGTTGACTTCCTCCTTATCCAGCCGATAAGAGAAGTCACTAATGTGTGGGGCGTAAACAGATAAGGAACAGGTATTATAGACTCAGCTTGAAGCATAAGTGACATGCTGAGTATGTGTTTATGTTATGCCAGCATGCCACAGTCATCAATGAAATAACGGTCTTCAAGCTATTTCTACACAGAAGATAAAATTAAACTCCATGTTGAAAATAGTCAGATACTTTTAAAAAGCATACAATTAAAAGTCTCACATCATGTGAAATGTCGTTGGGCTTTTAACTTTATAAGATGCAGCTATCATGAACTGAGTTTGGATTTTCCCCCAAACTCAGTTTCATGACTTTCCTTTGTATTCATATTTTTCTGCCGTATATATATATATATATATATATATATATATATATATATATATATATATATATATATATATATCCCCCTCATGGATCGTCACCTTATCGTGGTGGGGGGTTTGCGTGCCCCAGTGATCCCAGGAGCTATGTTGTCCGGGGCAATTTGCCTCTGATAGGGTCTCCCAAGACAAACTGGTCCTGGGTGAAGGGCCAGACTAAGAACGATCCAACAGACTCTCATGAATTGTATATCAAGGATTCAGTGTACCCCGCCCGGTATGGGGTTACCGGGGCCCCACCCTGGAGCCAGGCCTGGGGGAGGGGCTCGAAGGCTAGCGTCTGGTGGCCGGGTTTCCACCCATGGGACCCGGCCGGGCTCAGCCCGAAGGAGTTACATGGGTCCGTCCTCCAGTGGGCTCACCACCTCTGCAGGAGGGATCATGGGGGTCCGGTGCTATGTGGATCAGGTGGCGGTCAATTTCCACCCAAGCCAAAGTTGCTTGTCTGGCAGCATTTTTTGAACATGCTCTGTGAGGTGTTTCTGCATGTTATTCACAGTACCACAACTGTTGTTGACAACAACTTGTGCAAAATTTAGATTTCCAAAAAATTAAAAATCAATTTGGAAGTAAAAGTGGGGGCCCTTTACATGGGAATATGACATGTATCAGCACATGATTGACAGTTCAATTTGCATTTCCACCTAAGCAAAAGTGGCTTGTCCAGATGCATTTGTTGAACATGGCCTGTGCGGTGTTTCTGCATGTAATTACCCGTACCTTAACAGATAAGCGTTATGAACAACAGAGGACAGGTAGATGCAAAATGCACAACATTTTATTTACAAAAAACAGATGATGTACATATGTATGCACATAAATGTGGCTGAAAATAAATTTCTACCTATTGCTACACAGGTGCTGCATCACAGCATCTCGTATGTCGCCACCCTGCTCCTCTGCTCCCTGGGTCGCTGCCACCACTGGTTCATCTACTGCCTCATCCAATGTCGTGTCATACGTCTCTCCATGACTCTCACAAAGATTATGCAGAGCACAACAACTCAGCACCATAGATTTCACCAGTTTGAGGTCACAGTCATTCCTTTTCAGAAGGCAGCGCCACCTTCCCTTGAGCCTGCCGAAAGCATTTTCCACAACCACACGTACTCGACTGATGGTCTGGTTGAACGTGTGCTGTTCTGCAGTCAGCCGTCCGGTGTCATGGAATGCTTTCAGCAGCCAGTTTTGCAGTGGATATGCAGAGTCTCCGAGGATGTAGTATCCCACACGTACCGCACCAATGTTCTTGATGTGAGGTGGGAAGAGGTTTCCCTGACTGGCTAAATCCCACAGTGTGGACAGTCTCAGCACCCTAGCATCATGCATGCTCCCTGGCAGCCCTGCAAACACATTCCAGAACAACCCCTTTCCATCAACAACACCTTGAAGGATTATGGAGTGCCAGCCTTTACGATTAAAGTAATCGGTGTGAAATTGTTGTGGTGCTATGATGGGTATGTGGGAGCCATCTATAGCACCAACACACAATGGAAGCCCCCACCAACTCTCCATGTAGGCTGACATTTCCATGAACCTCCCTTCATCCGGAAAACGGAGTTGTTCTGGAACCAGAATTGACTCTGCTGCTGCACAAAAATCCTGCACACACCTGCACATCGTTGTGATGCTGACCCCAAACAGATGGGCAATAGTGCGGTACTCTGAACCGGTAGCAAGCTTCCACAGTGCGATGGCCACTCTCTTCTTCACAGGCACACATAGGCGGAATGTTGTATCTTGCCGCTCCATGCGTGGATGCAATTTGTGCCACAGGTAGGTAAAAGTCCCCTTGGACATCCGGAAATTCTGCAACCACTCCGTGTTGGAGAAGCCGGGAACAATATCTTCCCACCACTGCGAGGCACGGTTGACTGCCCACACCGAGGGTCAGCAGCGATTATTTTGCAAAGAAGCAGCCAACTGAAACACACACACACACAGCATACATAATATAATGCATTTGAGTAGTAGTAGTAGTTGAAAAGCAACTGAGGCTGAACCGAACCGAAGTGAGTAGAGCTGAGTTTTCAATCGGGGCTGAGCGGGGCTAGTGGAAAAGCGCCTTAAGTGCTCCTGCCACTGAGTTACAGTCATCTAAACATAGTGAACTTGAAGAAAATAAATTTGGCCTGGTTGTTTTTTTGGATACAAATGCTTGCAAAAAACACACAGCTTCAGATCCAGGCTGGAAAATGCAACAGAAATGTAGAACCAAGTGTTATCCAGCTGAGGTCCAAATTTTGTAACAATACCACAAAAAATGAATATTTTACACAGCTTTGTTCTCAGGTTGTTCCCAGGCGTTTTTGAACTGTGCCAAATGGCACAGTTTGGAAAAACGTCTGTAACTTTTGAATGATTCAATATAGAAGCTTCATCTTCGGCTCTAATGAAAGGTGACAGTCAGGGCTGTGTGTGTGTGTTGGGGGAGGGGGGGGATGTCCCCCACCCCCCTCGCTACATAGGATGGACATCGCCCGTTGCACCACGGTCCGCCATGCAGCGATGATGCACAGCTGTAATTTACCGATCGGTCAAAAGTCATTTTGATTACAATTTTCAGGGATAAAGAATAATTTAGCTTATAACACTTACCTCTTCACAGCAGAAGCGGAGCTGGCGAACTTCTTCCTCATCGTCAGACGAACGTGATGCTGGTCTCGCGACCCGATCAAAACATAATTCCATTATTGCGGTTTTGCCCTTCCATGATTGCGGTTTTTGGCGAACGATTTTTCAAAACAAATAGCAGTAGTAATTAAAAATAGACTGGCGAGGACTTCCGGGAAGATGGCGGAGAGACATAACACTTAAACAAAGAGCTCTCCCTAGCCGGATTAAAAATCATCGGTAAATGGCCAACTCGACATAAACGAATCAATAAACTAAGGGATGAAAACACGAAGGAACCGGGCACAAGGACAAAAACAGGGTAAAATTGAAGAATTCCTCTCCAACAACGCAGGAAAAACCGCTGTACGCAAAGCCCAAAAAAACGAGATGTCTACAGCAGAGAAAATGGAGGACACCAGACTCGACAACATGAACGCTGGCATCGCCAGTTTGGGTGAAGAGTTAAGAGAATTCAAGCGACAGCTACAACAGGATTTAGCGGCTCTTAAGGAGGAACTGAAAAAAGAAATTAAGGAGGAAATCATGGACCTCCGAAGAGAAATGGAGCGTAAATTAACGGAAAACATGGAGGAGCTGCGCTCCCAGCGGGCGTGTATGACAGAAGCGCAGACCCGAATTTCGGAACTAGAAGATTGGAAAAGCGAGGCAAACGAACAACTACAGACCCTGACGACGCAAACGCAGAGGATGCAGGAGAAAATAAACGACTTGGAGAGCAGATCCCGACGAAGCAACATGCGCATCTTTGGAATTCCGGAGGGCATTGAAGGCAACTCGATGACAAAATTCATGGATCAGTTCTTAAAAAAAGAACTGGAAATACCCGGAGAAACGGATCTGCAGATTCAACGGGCGCACAGAACACTGGCACAGAACCCGAAAACAAACTCTCCACCCAGGTCAGTTGTGGTAAACTTTGTGAAATATGACATAAAGGAAAGAATCCTGACGCAAGCATGGAAAAAAAAGATACGAATCGGCGACAAACAGGTATTTTTTGACCATGACTACCCGACAGAAATCGTGCAGCAGCGGAAGAAATATGCCAATATTAAAAAAAACGCTGAAAGAGAAAAAAATTAGATTCCAAACGCCGCTAACGAAAATGAGGATTCATTGGGAGGAAGGCACAAGAACCTACAACACGGCCGAAGAGGCAGCGCGGGATATGATGGAGCGGGGCCTTGAGGTGAGCGTGCCGAAGGAGACGGCTGGAGCAGCGGCGGCCCTGAACGCACCACGACAGACGGAGTGGAGACGAGTGAACGGCGGAAGAAGGGGGAGAGACGTAGAGCAGCGGGCCCAGGACAAGCTACAAGGCTTTCAACTGAAAGCCTAGATCATAACAAAGATTAAGAAAGGCACAGAAGAAATGAAGGCCAAGAAGACAAGGTAAAAGAGAAACAAACGGCTAGGAGAGGTTTAAGTGATATTTGTTGGACATTTCTAGACTTATGACTATTACTTTGATAGTAATTAGAAGTCTAGGGAGGGCCCTTCACTCTGTGAAGACAAACCCCCCACCCGCCAACAGGGACCAGTGGGCAGAAGAAAGGCCCAAAGTACGGAGGTCGAGTTTTTTTAATGTGTTTTTATATAAATATGTGTTATTTTTGTTGTTAAAGGGGCTAGGAGCACAAGTTAAAAAAATGGAAAAACATGAATATGGGTAAAAATCTTAAGATAATGACACTAAACGTGAATGGTCTGAACTCACCTGTTAAAAGGGAAAGAATAATAAGAAAATTCAAGAAGGAAAAAGCTGAAATTATATTTATGCAAGAGACACATTTGAGCAAGGCAGAACATGTGAAACTAAAGAGATTTGGCTATAAGAACTCCTACTACAGTTCATTTAAGGGAGGAGCAAAAAGGGGGGTTATGATACTAATCTCAAACAAAATACAATTTGAAAGTGAACAGGAAATCCAGGATAAAGAAGGCAGGTATGTAATAATAAAGGGAAGAATAGATGGTATGCAGATTACATTAGTGAACATCTATGCCCCACCAGAAAGTGACAAGAGTTTTTTTCAACATCTGTTTGATCTCATAGCAACACAGTGAAGGAGTCCTAATTTGTGGAGGAGTCTTAAATGCTGTCATGGATCATGAAGTTGACACAACAAGTGTTAAGAAGACAAAAAAACATGTAACAAAGTTCATAAGAACCTCACTGGCAGAAATGGGTATGGTAGACATATGGAGGGACCTACACCCACTCGAAAAAGACTCTACACATTATTCAGCAGTCCATAAAGTACACTCTAGAATAGATTACTTCCTTATGAATGAAGGTGACAGACACAGGGTGAGAAATTGTTGGATTGGAGGGGCAGAAATATCAGATCATAATCCTATATACATGGAAATATACTATTTAAACAATAGAAAACGACAAACAACATGGAAACTTAACGTAGGACTGTTAAATGATGAGAAAATGAAAGAAAGAATAAAAATAAACATAAACGAATATATCCAAGAGAATGACAATGAAGAAGTGGACCCAACAATACTATGGGACGCACTAAAAGCCGTGTTAAGGGGTAAATTAATTGTTGAAACAGGAAAAGCAAATAAGACTAAACTGGAAGCGTATGAACAAAGATGTGAGAGACTGAGGGAATTAGAACGTAAACATCAAAGCACAAATGATCCAAAAATATATCAAGAAATTAAAGAAGAAAAAACAAAGATAAAAGAAACACAAATGGATGAAATTGAAAGGAAAAATAGATATCTAAAGCAAAAATATTATGAAACGGGGCCAAAAGCCACAAAACTGCTGGCAAAACGGTTAAGAAAACAACAAACAATGAATAATGTATACAAGATTAAAGACCCCACCACAAATAAAACCACAGTTAACCCAGAAAACATTGAAGAAATTTTCCATAATTTCTACCAAGAACTATACTCGCAACCTGAAGAAACAAATACTAAAGATATCAAAAAATTTCTAGACACATTGGACTTGCCATCAATAGGAAATCAACAAAATGAAAAACTAACAGCAGAAATAACAACACAAGAGATCAGAGATGTGCTTAAGTCACTTAAAAACGGTAAATCACCAGGTAGTGATGGATACCCATCTGAGTTTTATAAACTGTTTATAGAAGAACTCACGCCACAACTCCTAAAGTCATTTAATTGGACGCTGAACAACAACAAAATACCTCCATCATGGAACGAAGCAATCATTTCAGTTATTTTAAAACCAGGGAAAGATAAAGAACAATGCGGAAACTATAGACCAATCTCTTTATTAAATGTAGATTATAAAATATTCACAACAATTATATGTAAACGAATAAAGACATTCTTGACGGAATTGATAGAAGATGATCAAACTGGATTCATAGAGGGACGCCAAACACATGACAATATCAGGAGAACAATACATATAATTAACCAAATACATAAAGAAAAGAAAAGCGCAGTAATAATAAGTTTAGATGCAGAAAAAGCATTTGACAGGGTTAACTGGAAATTCCTATATAGTGTACTGGAGCGCTTTGGATTTAACGAAAAATCAGTACAATGCATAAGGACGCTATATCAAGAACCTGTGGCAAGAATCAAGATAAACGGTAGCTTAACAGACAAAGTAAATATACAAAGATCAACTAGGCAGGGATGCTGCTTATCGCCCACCTTGTTTGCTCTGTTCATAGAACCATTGGCTCAAGCGATACGACAAAATAAAAAATTAAAAGGTGTAACAATAAAGGGGGCGGAACACAAGATTGGGCTATTTGCAGACGATATTATAGTTTACCTTGAACAACCAGATAAATCAATAATGGAAATGATGAACTTGATAGAAAATTTTGGAAAATTATCAGGATACAAGATAAACATAACAAAAACACAAATACTGACATTCCACTATAACCCTCTAAACCAGATAACTGATAAGATCAAACTAAACTGGAACCAAAAAGAAATAAAATACCTTGGAGTGAACATACCTAAAGACCTAAGCAAAATATATAAAGCAAACTATGATAGGTTGGAACAAGAAATAAAAAAAGATATTGATAGATGGTCAATCTTAAATATGGATCTGAATTCAAAAATTGAGACAGTCAAAATCAGCATACAACCTAGATTACTTTACCTCTTCCAGGCTATACCAACAGAGATTCCAGATGCCCAATTCTCAAAGTGGGACAGGATGATATCGAGATTTGTTTGGGGAGGTAAAAAACCAAGAGTGAAATATAGACTTCCGGTTATGGCTGCCACGTAGGACGGACGTGTCTCGCTCTGCTCTGCTCCTGGAGAAAAAAAATCGGCAAATAACTCTCTCATTGACTTCCGGTTATGGCTGCCACGTAGGACGGACGTGTCTCGCTCTGCTCTGCTCCTGGAGAAAAAAAATCGGCAAATAACTCTCTCATTTGGGACAGAACGTATCCCAGCATTTGGGCGAGGATATGTCGGCGAAGCCTAAGGCTGGAAAACCAGGAAAAGGAAAAAGCGAGCCGCCGAAACAGTCCAAATTAACGGACTTTCAGGTCTGTGACGCAGCAAACAAAACTCCATATATGGCGGAGGAGGCTGGCAGCGGTGCGATAAATGCGGGGAATGGCGCAGATGCGCTGATGGCTGCCATGAGTTCAATGAGAGCGGACTTTTCCTCTAGATTTGATGGGATTATGACAGCGTTGGAAGGAATAAGAAAGGAATTGGGTGACTGTGTAGAACGAACGGCGCAGATGGAGCTCCGTCTCGCTAGTGCTGAAGATGACGTCACCCGTCTTCAATTAAAGGTGCGCACTTTGGAAAAAAAAAAAAAATCTCTGGAAGATAATATTTTGGATTTGGAATCTCGGTCGAGACAGAATAATTTGAGGCTGGTGGGTCTTCCAGAGGAATCAGAAGGTCGGGACGTATGTTCCTTTCTGGAAAAGTGGATTCCGGAGGTGCTGGGCAGCGAGGAGTTGCAATCAGCAGTGGTTCTGGAAAAAGCACATCGTATTGGCCCACGGAGAGATAAGGGACCGCCGAGGACCTTAATTATGAAGTTTCTTAGCAACAGAGACAGGATGAAGATCTTCAACGCTGCACGTGCTAAAGGAGAGATTAAACACCAGGACCAGCAGGTGCGGTTCTACCCAGATTTGGCCACAGGAATCCAGCAATTGAGGAAGCAGTTTGATCCCATACGTAAGGAGCTGCGCAACCTTGGGATTCGTCATGGTGTAATCTATCCTGCGAGACTGCTGACCACGTATGAGGGCAGAACCCACATCTTCAAGACCCCAGAGGAGGCGCAGGAGTTCATCAAGAAGATCAAAGAAGATGAAGAGACTGGTGGGAGCTAAGCATGAACAAAATATAAGGTAGAATAATTAAGCATTTGCACAGGCATCTGACTGACTTGAAGTAAATAGTAAGTTTACAAAATATAGATTGTATTATATATTAAAAAAACAAAACAAAAACAAAACAAACAAACAAAAAAAACTATGATGTACAAAGTTGTTAAAAATTTTGGAGTTAAGTTGGAAAACTACAGAGGAGAGTTAATGTTACGTCATTAAAAGCAGTAGAGTTAGGGTGATTGGGAGGATGAAGAAGGAGTGGCTTAGGCTGTTCCCCGTGGGTGTGGAACGGTCGATGGCTATATCGGGAGACAGAATTTTTCTTTTGATTTTGGGGGGTTTGCCACAAGTGTGGGAAGGGGAAATTTGTTTGTGTGTAGTTTGTAGGATGAATGTTCAACCACTCATGTTTTTGCTTCTCTGTATGAGCATGTTTACACTGCAAGGTAATCCCAAACTCTCTATTGATCATGGACCAAAGTGTTAATCTTAATTTAACTTCATGGAATTGCAGAGGTCTACAAAATTTAAAAAAACTTAAACAAGTTATGAATAAAATAAAGGACATGGGTTCAAGAATTGTGTTTTTACAAGAAACTCATCTGATAGAGGAGGATGTTAAAAGAATTAGGAGTAGATGGCAGGGAAGTGTATTCACCTCTTCATTTTCATCCCGAGCCAGGGGAGTTATGACTCTCATACATAAATCAGTTCCTTTTCAAGTGAAAAATGTAATTGGAGACAAATTTGGAAGATATGTAATCATTCAAGGTTCTTTGCTATTAGAAAATATAAATCTTGTGAACTTATATGGTCCCAATATAGATGATCAAAAGTTCTTTGCTAATTTATTTCTCATCTTATCATCACTTACAGGGCAACATATAATAGCAGGGGATTTTAATTGTACATTGAATCCAGGTGTGGATAGATCAACAGGACTGGATTGTGTACGCACATTGGATGTAGGATGACTATTAATCATTTTATGAAAGAATTGAAATTGTTAGATATATGGAGAGAAATGAAACCACAAGTTAAAGCCTATTCTTGTTATTCCAGTACCTACAAGACATTCTCACGTATTGATTATTTTTTGATTTCCACAGAATTAAGGTCCAAGATTCAAAACTGCTTTTATGATAACATCGTGATCTCTGATCATGCACCCTGTTGTCTAATATATGTAGATAAAAAATTGACAAAGGAATCAGGTAGATGGCAATTTCAGCATAAATGGCTTCAGGATGAGGAATTTGTCAAGTATATAGAAAAACAGATAGACGAGTTCTTTGACATCAATACTACACAAACATCAGCATGTGTAAAGTGGGAGGCTTTCAAAGCTTTTATTAGGGGACATATTATTAGTTATACAGGATCAAAATCTAAGAAGACTCGAGAGGAGAGAGCTAAATTGGAACATAAAATAAAAAGTCTTCAGGAAAAAGTGTATGCAGGAAGTGACCCAAGGTTGGAGAATGAATTACTGATTTTGAGAGCTGAATACGACAAAAAATCAGCGAATAGAGCTGCCTCGAGTCTTCTAAGATTGAAACAATCTTTTTATGAACAAGGTGAAAAATCAGGAAAATTATTAGCATGGCAGATTAAACAATTGGAAATTAAAACACCAATTACCAGTATTATAAGTAACGGACAGGTAGTTATAGATCCTTTAGAAATTAATAGAGCCTTTAGAGATTACTATGAAAAATTATATGATACCAAAAATGAACCTGATTTAACAAAACTAAATGGGTTTTTGAACGAACTATCTATACCGTGTATACCAAATGAAAACAGGGAGATATTGGAGTCTAAAATTAGTCAAGAAGAAGTTGGGCTAGCCATTGATAATATGAAATCAGGAAAAAGTGCAGGACCAGATGGTCTTCCAGTTGACCTTTATAAAAAATTTAAGAATAAATTAATAAAACCTTTTTTGGAAATGGTTTTAGAAGCATTTCAAAATAATAATTTACCATCATACATAAATAATGCCTTAATTATACTGCTGCCAAAACCAGGTAAGCCCTCTAATAAATGTGAAAATATGAGACCAATAAGCCTATTAAACGCCGACCTTAAGATAATCTGTAAAATTTTAGCAAGACGAATACAAGAAATTTTACCAAATATTATTAATCGAGATCAGAATGGCTTTATAAAGGGTAGACAAGGCTTCCATAATGTAAGAAGACTATTTAATATTATTTATTTTAATAAAGAAGCACCGGATACAGCTCTCCTATCACTAGACGCCGAAAAGGCCTTTGATAGAGTTGAATGGCCCTTTCTTTTTGAAGTCCTACAAAGGTTTAGACTTGGAAATAATTTCATAAAATGGGTTCAAATAATATACAATAATGCTACAGCAGAAATCCTAACAAATAACAATATTTCAAAACCAATAAAAATCAATAGAGGATGTCGACAAGGCTGTCCACTTTCACCTTTACTGTTTACTATGGCAATTGAACCTTTAGCGATAGCGATACGTTTACATTCACAAATATATGGAATTAAAGTTGGACCAACAGAACATAAAATCTCCCTGTACGCCGATGACATAATTTTGTTTATGTCGAATCTAAAAAAATCAATTCCAACCTTGTTGAATTTAATAAAGAATTTTGGGGAAATATCAGGATATAAAATAAATAAAACTAAATCTTCAATATTAATGCTAAATGAGACCCAGAGAAATTACCCAGCCCCTGAGGTAAATCAATTCAATGTTGTAAATCAGTTTAAATATTTAGGAATCCAAATTGTGCCTAAGCTAGAATCAGTCGCCAGTGTCAACTATGAAGCCTTAATGTCAGATATCAATGAGTTAACTCAGAGATGGATGTCACTACCAATGTCGATGATCGGGAGAATCAATATACTTAAAAGTAATATTTTACCTAAAATACTTTATTTATTTCAATACATTCCCTTATCACCACCTTTAGATCTATTCTCAAGAATAAAAAAAAAGTTAGTGGAATTTATATGGAACAACAGGAGGGCTAGATTACGTTTGTCTTTATTATATTTACCATTTGATCGTGGAGGTCTGAAATGTCCAAATTTTATGTTGTATTATTGGTCGGCACAACTGAGGTCTATGACATATTATTTTTCATCAAATGATCTCCCTCACTGGACTGAAATGGAATCATACAATTTACCTTTACCTCTTCCCATATTCATATACTCAGATTCGGCAAAAAAATTACAAAAACAAGTTAAAAATCCATTTGTAAAGCATATGATCAAAATATGGTGTGAAGCTAAAAACTACTTAAAAGAACCACAGTTATTGTCACAATTTAGTCCAATATGGGGTAATCAATATTTTAAACCAGGGAGAGCGGACGCTGTATTTAAAGTATGGAATTTAAAAGGGATACAAAAGATTCAGGATTTATATTTGCCATGTGCAGATAACATAATGTCTTTTGAAGAGTTGAGGATCAAATTTAATCTCAATAGAACACATTTTTTTAAATATCTTCAACTTAGAAACTTTATTCGATCAAATCAAAATAAAGCTCTCACTCGACCTATTTATTCATCCTTGGAAAAAATGATGATGAAAGATAGTAAAAGAAAGGGTATTATTTCAGAGTTTTATAACTCATTGACACTATCTTCAAGTGAAAATTCACTGAAAAGATTAAACTACTGGAAAGAAGATCTGCAAACTGAAATTTCAGAGGAACAATGGGAATTGGCTTGTACGGAAGCTCAAACCAAATCAATAAATGCACGCCTTAAATTGATACATTTCAAATGGTTAATGCGGATGTATGTTACACCGGAGGAGTTAAATAGATATAACAAAAATATACCAGATACATGCACAAAATGCATGGAAAGTAAAGGAACCCTATTTCATTGTTTATGGGAATGTAGATTAATAAGAATGTTTTGGGAAGAGGTGAGGGTAACAATTGAAAAAATAATCTCAAAACAAATCATATTGAATCCTAAACTGTTTTTGTTGGGTCTGTACCCAGAAAAGCATAATTTTAATAAAAGTGAAAGAACATTCATAGACCTCAGTTTGCTTAATGCCAAAAAATGTATTGCACTATTATGGAAAAAGACTCAATAGACCAGATGTGACTCAGTGGTTAAGACAGATGTTAACAAACCTTCCACTAGAAAGAATAACATATATACTGAAATCAAAGGAAATTGTGTTTGAGAATATATGGAGACCTTTTATTGATTATGTAAAAAATTTAAACATAACTCTTGAAGAAGAAGGTGAATGATGTGTGTGGACCTTGTAAATTCCAAACTGGTGAACATAATATGTATACTTATGTATTGGATTGTCTAGACTAAACAGAGGAGCATTGTTGAAGACTTGATTTTGTTGGTGGTTGTTGGTGTTTTTAGTGCATTTTTTTTTTTTGTAGTACTTTAGTGTTAGTGTTTGATTGTTTGTATCATGTTTGTTAAAAAAAAAAAAAGGTTCAATAAAGATATTGTGGAAAAAAAAAGAGTGAAATATAAAACCCTCCAATTACCAAAAGAGAAAGGAGGCATGGGCCTACCGAGTCTAAAGGAATATTACTACTCAGCACAAATAAGATATATCATATGTTGGTGCGACAAGGGATATGAGGCAAAATGGAAAGAAATGGAAAAGGAAATTGAGGGACTCCCAGTACAAAGCATAATAGGGGATAAAGATGCATATAAGCAAATCAAACAAATAGACCCAATCACTAAATTTACTTTAGAACTGTGGTATAAAATAGTACAAAAATATAATATAAGGGAAGACATAAAACTATTGAAATGGGTAGCATTTGACAGTCAGTTTGAACCGGCAAAACAAGATAGGGGATACAAAAATCTGGTGAACAAGGGAATCACAGCATGGGGCAATATCGGAAAAAAAGATCTCGGGAGCTTTGTAAATATCAGGAGAAAATTTAAATTAGAAAGATCGGAATTTTTCAGATATCTGCAGATGAGAGATTACTATATGAAGAAGATTAGGCATAACCTCCAAACAGATGTGAACGAGATTATACAACTTATTTTAAGCTCATATGCAGGAAATAAAATAAGAATTATTTCAAAACTATATCAGAAACTTATGACAAACAATCATACAAGTAACTATATAAAGGAGAAATGGGAGAAAGAGCTCAATTTAAACATAACAGAAGAAAGCTGGCAGGAAATATGGAAAACACAACACACAACAAATTCAAGGACATGGAGGGAATTTGGATGGAAAAACCTGATTCGCTTTTTCATTACACCACAGATTCAAGGAAAATATACAAATACCCAATCTTTATGCTGGAGGGGCTGTGGGGCTCAAAATGCAGACCACTCACATATGTTTTGGAAATGCTGCAAAATATCATCATTCTGGAAATCTATACATGTGACAATACAGAGGATATTAGGATATAATATACCAATGAACTGTAACCTGATGTACTTATGTGATCTTAAAAGAGACAATGTTATACAGGCTGAGGACAGATATCTAGTTAAAATCTTGTTGATTGCATGTAAAAAAACTATCACAAAAAAATGGCGATCAGAAGTTCTTCCTGACCAAGAGCAATGGACTGACATTGTTGAGGACATACATATGATGGAAAAACTAACATATCGACGAAGAATGCAAGAAGGAATATGGGAGAAAAAATGGCGGAAATGGACACACTACAAAGTGCAACAACGAGGCAGAAACTGAAAGAATAACCAAAGACACTGAAAAAACCAGAAGAATTAAGAGATGGAAACTAAAAACTTGATGCTCCAACATTTGTCCCCCCCCCTTTTATTTATTTTTTTTATTTTTTATTTTTTATTTTATTTTTTTTTTTTATTTTTCCCTACCCTAACCCCTTTGTTTTTTAAATGTAGAATGTGATCTGAATGCATTATATATGATGAAAAATGAATAAAAATCTAAGTTACAAAAATAGACTGGCGAACGCGTGTGTGTCACTCAGCCTTCGTCGTCGGCCTCCGTCGGTCTATGATGACCATGGAAACGAATCCTAACATCTACTCTGCTGGGACAAAATCAGAAAAAAACACCGCCTGTGGCCGAACATGCCGTTGCGCGAATGGCAGTCCGTCACACAGGTTGCACTTGTGGATGGTCTCTGTGCTGCTGGGTCTGTGGGGTTCTTCCTGCGGGTCCTTTTTTCATCTGCTGCAGCAGTCTCTCTTCACCCAGCCTTACACAAAAAAGCTCGCGAACTTCTGTGCTTCAATGGGCTCGCTGCATTCACAGCGTTGGTAGGTGGGTCCTTCTTGCTAGGTTTTCAGTCATTGGTTCTTCAAGGTTTCAGAAACCCAATTCAAGGCTCTTATTAGTCGAATGAGAGGTCAATCATATCTGATCTGTTCGCGGCTGTGTCTGTAGTGGAAGAACTTTTTTTTTTTTTTTTTTTTTTTTTCAGTGCGCACTTGGAGGCAGCGCCCTCGTGCATCCTAGAGCACCCTCTTGCGTCCTAGAGCGCACAAGAGCGCCCTCATGCGCTCTGGGATGCAGAGACTTGCCCGCCCGCGGTACAACAGTGTGCAAGAGGTTAATATTGTTCTATTCTACACTACGTATATGTACATATTTAATTTCCTGGAAAGAAACGAAGTTAGAAAAATTATGTTAATGGTAGCTTTTCAATATCCAGAACTTATTATTAGGAATAAATTTCATGAATGTGTTCTCCAACTAAAGACTTGTACATGTTGTATCTCTTGTTAAATTAAATAAATTGTATTTGTGTAGTTCAAATAACATTTTTTTTGTTTTCTTGACCAATCATATGACATACAGAAACACATGATACAGGGAAAGAACAATAACAAAATTAGTGTAGAATATTTATGGTATAAATCACAATACTGGGGGGGACTGTTGCTCTTGGCGGAGGTCTGCACTCTCCGAGTGCTTTTCTAGTTTTATATGTATTTCCCCATACTTCAGTACAATATGTCATGTATGGGAGTATTAATGAATGATAGAAAGTCTATAGTGTGGGTTGATTCAGCAAATATTTCACTCTGTGTAGTATTGCAATTGATTTGGATATTTTACCTTTAATATAATTAATATGTGACTTCCAACACAGTTTATTATCAATTATTACTCCAAGAAATTTAGTTTCGGATACCATTTCAATCTCTACACCATTTACACTGAGTTTAGATACTAAGTTGTTGTGATGGTTGTTAAAAACTATAAATTTTGTCTTACTTAAATTGAGCGTTAATTTGTTTGAATCAAACCACAGTTTAAGCTTTCCTAATTCCTTTCCGAGTGTATCCAAAAGTTGTTCCAAATTGCTTCCACTGCATAATAAATTAGTGTCATCGGCAAACAATAAATCAATTTTTTCTGAAACTTTACATATATCATTTATATACATATTGAATAACAATGGCCCCAAAACTGAACCCTGTGGGACTCCACAAATAACCTTCAGTAACTGTGAGTTTTTGTTACCAACACATACATACTGATATCTGTTCTTTAAGTAACTACATAACCAGGACAGTGCTACCCCCCTAATACCACAATTTTGTAGTTTCTTTAATAATAAATTATGATCCACTGTATCAAATGCTTTTCTAAGATCCAGGAATACCCCAACTGAATACTCTTTATTTTCAATGGCAGTTGACATTTTTTCTATAAATTCCATTAGAGCAAATGCAGTTGTCCTCTTGTGTCTGAACCCATATTGCTGCTCACACAATAAATTATTCTTCATTATGAAGTTGTCAATTCTCTCATAGAATATTTTTTCAAGTATCTTGGAAAATTGCGGCAATAGTGAAATTGGTCTATAGTTTGAGAATTCCCCTCTGTCACCCGTCTTGTATATCGGAATTACTTTAGCTATTTTCATTGCATTGGGAAATATACCTGTTTGATTCATGTAAAAACCATTCCTAAGACATGCAATTACATGTAAATCAAGGATTAATGAATTATTGCAAATCCTTATTGTCCATCACAAATGAGATTATCTTCACAGTGTCCAGAGTTATCCTGAGGAATGTAAACTTGAAAAAGAGTTAATGTTCAGAGTAACAAAGTTCCAGCTTGCAAAAGTACTGAAACATATTCCATAGGCGTCCACCAGGAGGTACTGTTGAGTTGTAGATAATTTTCAGGTGACCTGAACATGCCCCCAGGATCTGACACGAGTTTATGGATGGTCTGTGGAGGATCAAAGTGTTCTCTCAGCCTAGACCTGACAAGGGGTAAACTTTGGAGGTTTATGCCTTTTTAAGAGTATCAGTTCCTGGTACGAAGGCTTCTTATCCGCTTACAGAGGAAGCTCAAGAGATTTTTATGATGCATACTTTAATCCTTTAAAAGGGGTCCTTATCGGGTTTCTACTACAAAGGAAAATTGCTTACACTGGGGTCCTGATGAAGAAGAAAAACAGCAATTCTTGACCAGGCCTTGAGTGAGAGATTCTTTAAGATGAAGAGTGATTTCCTGAATTAGCCTGAGGAGAAGCTGATGCTACAACACCAACCCTCCCCATGTCCTCCTTCACTACATCCATGAATCTTCTCTGTGGTCTTCCTCTTTTCCTCCCGCCTGGCAGCTCCATCTTCAACATCCTTTTTCCAATATCTCCATTACCCCTCCTCTGCACATGTCCAAACCATCTCAGCCTTGACTCTCTTACTTTGTCTCCAAACCGCTCAACCTGAGCTATCCCTCCGATATACTCATTTCTAATCTTGTCCCTCCTAGTCACTCCCAGTGAAAATCTCAGCATCTTCAACTCTGCCACCTCCAGCTCCACCTCCTGTCTTTTTGTCAGTGCCACCGTCTCTAAACCATACATCATAGCAGGTCTCACCACCATCAGCCCCCGACCAACAGTGATCTGTGTGGAGTTTGCATGTTCTCCTCGTGTATGCGTGGGTTTACCCCGGGATTTCTCCGGTTTCCTCCCACAGGCCAAAAACATGCAGGTTAGGTTAATTGGAGACTCTAAAATGGCCCTAGGTGTGAATGTGTGTGTGAATGGTTAAGGGATAGCACCGTATCGTGGCTGCTTCATCCATCCAGGTGGTGGATGACTCTCAATTTCCCCTCTGGGGATCAATAAAGTATACTAAATCTAAATCTTGTAAATCTTCCCTTTCACTCTTGCCACAACTCTTCGGTCATAAATCACCTCTGACACTCGTCTGCAGCCAGTCCACCCTGCCTGCACTCTCTTCTTCACCTCTCTTGTGCATTTTCCATTGCTTTGGATGGCTGACCCCAGGTATTTAAACTCAACTACTTTCATTACCTCTACTTCTTCCATCTTCACCGTTGTACCTGCCTCCCTCTTATTCACACTCATGTATTATGTCTTGCTTCTACTGACTTTCATTCTTTCCAGAGCATACCTTCACCTCTCCAGGTTCTCTTCCACCTGCTCCCTACTCCCACTACAGATCACAATGTCATCTGCAAACATCATGGTCTACAGAGACTCCTGCCTGACCTCACCTGTCAGCCTGTCCATCACCATGGCAAAAAAGGGGCTCAAAGCTGATCCCTGATGTAACCCCACCCCCCACCTTGAATCCATCCGTCACTCCTACAGCACACCTCACCACCGTCTCGCTGTCCTCATACATGTGGTAACGTATCGTCACTTCCTGTATTGCTGGCTGTATGGTTTGCTCTGTGGTTAGCTCTCCTCAATCTCCTGAGGATTATTGCCTTTAATTGTATTTTAATCACTTTTTTCCATCTACCGTCAGCTCTCACTTCTGTTTAACAAGCCTCTTGCACCTGTGTGCGCACTCAGTGTCATCTAATCAGAATCAGAATAAGCTTTATTGCCAAGCATGTAAAAAACACACGAGGAATTTGACTTGACATTGGCGCGCGTGTAAGCGCAACACAACGACACGGCAGCCGTAAACAAGGCGCCTCATCAAAAACAGTGAGGGATAAGGGGGGGGCGAGAAGGCAGGGAATGACACATTAGGCGAGAGAAAAAAACTTCGTTATCAGAATACAGCTTATAGTTGTGTAAGCAGATTATGATTACAATGAAAAAAACCTCTCAATGGCACAGAGCAGACGATCAACCTCACATAACAGAGACAGCAGAGAGAACAGTGGATGTGTGTGTTCATCAGTGTAAGTGAATCAGTCGTGTATGTTGAATGCAATGAGTGTCAGTTATCAGTTACTGGTGGACAGCAAAAATCCTCTCTCAGCTGATGTTATGTCTAGTGTCTGAAACTTAGAGGAGCATGTCTTTGTGAGATCAACTCTCAGTGCATGGCAGGTGGAAATTCTCTGAGCCAGTCACATGGCGCTGTCCTTGAGAGTTCAGATTACTATGTGCCAGATTGTTTATGAAGGAGAGAAATCAGCCAGAACATTTCCACTGCTTATCTTCAACCAGGAGGGCTGAGGGCGCTGAAAACAAGGTCGAATGAGCACAGTTACTCAGAGAAAAACTTTTCATCTCTTATGCGTTCAGTGCTCCATAATTTCCATCATTGCCAGGCTTTAAAATCATTTCCTGAAGTGCTCCCAGCGCCATCGTGATGTTGCCAATCTTCCTGTTCAGTTCTCCATTAGCCGCTATCAGAGTCCCTCACCCTCTTTAGCCTTCTGTTCACCTTTCATCGGTGTTTGTGTTAGCTTCAGGTTAGCCACTAACTATGGCTACTAGCTCTCCTTGCCCTTCTCCTCTGGTGTGCTCTCTATGTCAGATGTTTAGCTGCACCTCTGCCTCTTTTAGTGAAAATGATAAATGTAATAAATGTTGTCTTTTTGAGGTGCTTGAGGTGAGGTTGTATGATTTGGAATCCTGACCCGCTGCATTGAAACACAGTCAGCACCAGTTAATAATGATGGACGCCCCTTAGCTGCAGTGGAGCTCCCTAGCATAGGGCGGCCTGCTAGTGGTCCCCCGGTCCCGACCTCTCCTGAGCAGCAAGGAGAGAACGGGTGGGTGATGGTGAGAAGGAAGCTTAGCCACAAGCCCCTGGTGTACCACCAACCTGTTCACGTTTCTAATCGTTTTTCCCCGTTCAGCAACACACCCGCTGAGGAAAAAATTCTGATCATTGGCGACACTGTAGTCAGAAACATGAACCTAGAGACTTCAGCGGCCATAGTCAAATGCATTCCTGGGGCCAAAGCAGGTGATATCGAGTCAAATTTGAAAATGCTGGCTAAAACTGTAAATACTCCACAATTGTTATTCACGCCGGCATTAACGGCATCTGACTCCAGCAGTTGGAAGTCACAAAACTTAATGTGGAATCGGTGTGTGACTTTGCTAAAACAATGTCTGCCTCTGTAGAATTCTCTGGGCCCCTCCCCAATCTGACCAGTGATGACATGTTTAGCCGCTTGTCATCCTTCAACCGCTGGCTGTCTGTGTGGTGTCCTGCAAGCGATGTGGGCTACATAGACAACTGGAGCTCATTTTGGGGAAAACCTGGTCTTATGAGACGAGACAGCATCCATCCCACTTTGGATGGTGCATCTCTTTTATCTAACAATCTGGCATCTTTTTTATCCAAATTTCCAAAACACTGACTACTCAGAGTTGGGACCAGGAAGCAGAGTCGCAGTCTTACACGCCTCTCTGCAGCTCCTCTTCATCCGCCACCCCTCAACTTAGCCCCCGTCTTCCCCATCAGAGAATCATTGTCTGCTCCCTCTAAAGTAAACAAAAATATAATATATAAGCATCCCAAAGTGATTAAACAAAAAGTTGGTAAAACTCAAATTAAACATAAAGCCTCTAAATTTAATGATTTGGCCTCTCTTCCTCCTCATAATTTAAAAATTAAATGCGGTTTGTTAAATATTAGGTCTCTAACTCCCAAGTCTCTGCTAGTCCATGATCTGTTAATTGATCATCAGATTGATTTAATTTCCCTTACAGAGACTTGGTTAGGACAAGAAGATTATGTTGGTTTAAATGAATCAACTCCCTCTCGTTATTTAAACTGTCAAAATCCCAGAAGTTCTGGTCATGGAGGAGGAGTAGCAACAATTTACCATTCCAAATTACTAGTTAATGTAAAGCAAAAAACATGTTATAATTCCTTTGAGGGCCTGGTCCTCAGTATTGGGCATTTTAGCAATTTTAGGCTAAACCCAATTTTATTTGTCATACTTTATCATCCTCCATCAGCCTACTCAGAGTTTTTAATCCAAATTTGCCCAATTCTTAGCTGATTTAGTGCTGAAATCAGATAGAATAATTATAGTAGGGGACTTTAATATACATGTAGATGTAGCTACCGATTGTCTTAATATGGCATTTAATTAAATATTAGACTCGATGGGGTTTCTCAGAAAGTAGGAAATTCTACCCATTATCTCCACCACACGTTGGACCCTGTTCTGACATATGGCATAGAAAATCTGGTAGTGTCTCCTCATAACCCTGTACTGTCAGACCATTGTCTGTTAACCTTTGATTTTTACTATTTCAGACTATTTGGCTCCTAAAGAAAAATATTACTACAGTAAATGCCTCTCAGATGATGCTGTTACCAAATTTCAGCAGATTGTTTCCTCTATGCCATGTGTCAACACAATGGAGATGAGCTATGGAGCGCTTGCTCCTTCTTTAATTGATAGCATGGTAGATAGTGTTACAGCTTCTCTGCATCAGACTCTAGACATGCTGGCCCCTTTAAAAAAGAAAAAGTCTAATCAAAGATTTCTAGCTCCTTGGTTCAACACAGAAACTCGTAGCTTAAAACACAATATCGTCAATTAGAAAGAAAATGGCGCTTCACTAATTTAGATGAAATCTATTTACAGTAGCTTGGAGAAATCATCTTTTAATTTATAAAAAATCTCTTAGAAAAGCTAGAACAAGTTATTATTCTGCATTAATAGAAGAGAACAAGAATAATCCCAGGTTTCTTTTCAGCACGGTAGCCAGGCTGACAAAGAGTCAGGACTCTGTCAATCCTAGCATTCCCTTAAGAGCTTACTAGTCAGGACTTTATGAACTTTTTCAATAACAAAATTTTATCATACAATCAGTCAGATTCTTCCCACCGTTAACTAAAGTAACTACTACAACTCCTTCAACTGATATGTTTGGATGAGTTTACTCCTATTGACCTTTTAGAGTTAGATAAAATAATTTCCTCATCCAAGCCTTCAACTTGTCTTTTAGACCCTATTCCTACCAAGTTATTTAAAGAAGTCTTCCCATTTATTGGTAGCTTTATTCTTCAAATAATCAATTCTTCATTAACATTAGGCCATGTACCGCAGGCTTTTAAAACTGCTGTAATTAAACCTTTACTCAAAAAGCCAATACTAGATCCAGGAGTTTTAGCTAACTATAGATCAATCTCTAATCTTTCTTTCATTTCAAAAATCTTAGAAAGAGTTGTTGCTAGGCAATTATTTGACCACTTGCAGGGAAATTGTTTATTTGAACAGTTTCAATCTGGGGTTAGAATCCATCATAGTACTGAAACAGCCTAGAGAAGGTCATTAATGACCTCCTGATCACATCTGATAATGGACTTGTTTCTGTACTTGTCCTTTTAGACCTTAGTGCTGCTTTTGATACTATCGATCATAATATTCTACTTGATAGATTAGAACACTATGTTGGACTTAATGGGATTTCACTGCAGTGGTTTAGATCTGTTCATGTCAATAATGAGTTTTCTTCCAACTCAAAGCTCAATCATGGAGTTCCACAGGGATCTGTGCTAGGCCCTACTCTTTTTAGTCTATAAGATAAGCCTTTATTAGTCCCACAATGGGGAAATTCCAGGATTGCAACAGCACAGGGATAGCAACACTCAGAGCAACAATCAGAAGGCAAGAAAAAAACAAGAGCAGCGAGTATACATATGTACATATAAACATAAATATATAGACACACGATGCGGAGCATTGTAGCTAGATGGAATAAATATATGAACATATAAACACACACAGTGTGGAGCATTGTAGCTAGATGGAATAAATATGTGAATATATAAACACACACAGTGCGGAGCATTGCAGCTAGATGGAACAAACATACAAATATATAAACACACAGTGCGGAGCATTGTAGCTAGATGGAACAAACGTAAATATATAAACACACACACAGTACGGAGCATTGTAGCTAGATGGAACAAATATGCAAACACATAAACACACAGTGCGGAGCACCGTAGTTAGATGGAATAAATATGTAAATATATAAACACACAGTGCGGAGCACTGTAGCTAGATGGAATAAATATGTAAATATATAAACACAGTGTGGAGCATTGTCGCTAGATGGAATAAATATATAACTAAACAAACACACACACAGTGCGGAGCATTGCAGCTAGATGGAATGAAACAGCATAACTGTCTACTTAGTTATCCTACATGGTATGATTATGTACCCATACACATAGTCACCCTCCGTAGCTACCGGTATTTTCCTAGTTGTATACCGGAGAGGACCATTGTGTAAGTATATTGCGTCTTTTGCATTCAATACTATTAGGATGTCACGTCTTTTTGCTATCTCTGTGAGCAGCCCTGCTTAGGTTATACAGTCTGACAGCCGTTGGTAGGAAGGACCTGCGAAACCTCTCGGTTGTGCACCTAGGATGATGTAGTCTGCTGCTAAATGAGCTCCTTAGTGCATTCAGTGTGTCCTGCATAGGGTGGGACTCGGACTCTATATGCTTCCGTGAGGCAACATTATTAGAAAGCAATGTATACATTTTCATTGTTATGCAGATGACACACAATTATACCTGTCAATGAAGCCAGATGACAGTAATCCATTAGCCAAGTTAGAAGTCAAAGTGCCTTTATTGTCATTACATTGCAAATAATAAACAATGTAACAAAATTGAGATTCTGCTCCCTAAAAACAAACTATCACACTCACAGTTCACTCATGCATTTAACATTCTCGTAATTACAACAATAAATAGTGCTTGAAACAACACTACCTAAAAGTTGAATACAATATGTACATACAGTAGCAATAATAAAAACATACTGAGCAATAAATATATAAGACCAGCTTATACACACAGGGTTATTGCCACAAAATAACCTAAAATAACATAAAATAATGTCAGCAGTCTGTACGTGTTACATAAATCCGTTCAAAATATGTACTGCTGCTGGGAAAAAACTATGATTAAACCTGGTAGTCCGGGTTTTATGGGATCTGTACCGCTTTCCCGAGGGGAGCAAGTGAAAGAAATCATGGCCTGGATGAGTGCAGTCTTTAATGATGGCAGTAGCTCTGTTGAGGTACCGAGACCTGGAAATCTCTTCCAGGGAAGGGAGAGAAGAGCCAGTGATTTTTTGCGCAGTCTCTATCACTCTCTGGAAGGCTTTGCGGTCTGCGGCTGAACAGCCCTCATACCAAACCGTGATGCCATATGACAAAATGCTCTCAGTAGCAGAGCTTTATCAAATAAAAGCAGCAACTGTGCATTCAGGCCATTCTTCTTGAGGAGCCTCAGAAAGTGTAGACGTTGTTGAGCCTTTTTTAATCATAGCTATGGTGTTAACTGCCCAGGTAAGGTTGTGAGAAATATGAACACCCAGAAACTTAAAAGCCTCCACCCTCTCCACACACTCCTTGCCTATATATAGAGGAGGCGGCTCACTGCTATGCTTCCTAAAAATCAATAATGAGTTCTTTTGTTTTTTTATGTATTCAGTAGCAGATTATTATCTGAGCACCATCTCACCAGTTTCTGGACCTCATCTCTGTATGCGGACTCATCTCCTCCTGATATGAGCCCCACTACTGTTGTGTCATCTGCAAACTTCACTATAATATTTGTGGGATGAACAGGTATGCAGAAGCCTGTCTTCAATCAAAAGAAGAAGAAGCAGAAGAAATCAAAGCTTGGATGACTTGTAATTTCCTGTTATTAAATTCAGATAAGATTTAAGTCATTCTTGCTGGTCCAAAAAACCTTAGAAATACCTTTCCAAATCAAACTCTTAGTTCGGATGTGGTTACTCTTTCTCTGAATAGTTCTGTGAGGAACCTTGGAATTATTTTTGATCAAGATCTGTTTTTCAATTCACATATTAAATTCATTTCTAAGACTGCCTTCTATCATTTGCGTAATATTGCCAAGATTAGGAGCATCTTGTCTCAAGAGTGATGCTGAGAAACTGATCCATGCTTTTGTTAGCTCTAGATTAGATTATTGTAACTCTTTTTTTTTTATCAGGTTGTCCTAAAACATCTTGAAAAAGTCTCCAGTTGATCCAAAATGCTGCAGCAAGAGTTTTAACAGGTACTAGAAAGAGAGATCATATCTCTCCGGTTCTGGCCTCCCTTCACTGGCTTCCCATAGCATTTAGAATTAAGTTACAAAGCTCTAAATAATCAGGCCCATTTTTATTTAAAAGATCTGATACTATCCTATTATTCTAACAGAACACTATATGCTCCCATAATGCAGGATTACTTGTAATACCTAGAATCTCCAAAAGTACAATGGGAGGCAGAGCCTTCAGTTATCAAGCTCCTCTCCTGTGGAACCAGCTGCCAATCTGGATTCAGGAGTCAGACTCAATCTCTGTTTTTAAGAATAGGATTAAAACCTTCCTTTTTGATATAGCCTACAATTAGGGAGGGATTATGTGTCTCTGAACCCTCCCTTAGTTATGCTGCTAATAGGTTTAGACAGCCAGGGGACCTCCAATAATGCACTGGGCTTCACCCCTTTCTTCACTCTCAATGAAATATTTTTGCTGGTCATTAACATCTGTTTTTTCTCTCCCATAGATTGAGTCTCCATTGTGCTGCTTGCTCTTTACATGTCTGTTCTTTTCATCTTCTCTATCCCCTCACCCCCCAGCCAGTCACAGCAGATGACTGCCCCTCCCTGAGCCTGGTTCTGCTGGAGGTTTCTTCCTGTTAAAAGGGAGTTTTTCCTCTCCACTGTCGCCAAGCGCTTGCTCACAGGGGATCACCTGATGCTGGGGTCTTTCTGCAATTGTGGGGGTTTCTCCTACAGTTTTAAGTGCTATGAGATGACTGTTGTTGTGAAATGACGCTATATAAATAAAGTTGAATTGAATTGAATGTCCTGCACCACCCTCACATACTTCTCTGCCACTCCTGACTTTCTCATACAGTACCACACTTCCTCTCTTGGCACCCCATCATCTGCTTTCTCTAAATCCACAAAGACACAGTGCAACTCCTTCTGACCTTCTCTATACTTCTCCATCAACACTCTTAGAGCAAACATTTCATCTGTAGTACTCTTTCTTGGCATGAAACCGTACTGCTGTTCACTGACTGTCACCTCTCCTCTTAACCTGGCTTAAACAATTCCTTCCCATATCTACATAGTGTGGCTGATCAACTTTATGCCTCTGTAGTTACTACAGCTCTGAGCATCACCTTTGTTCTTGAACACTGGCACCAAAACACTTCTTCTCCACTCCTCCGGCATCCTCTCACTCTCCAAGATTGTGTTAAACAATCTGGATAAAAAGTCCACTGCCTTCTCTCCTAAACATCTCCATACCTCCACAGGTATGTCATCTGGACCAACCGCCTTTCCGTTCTTCATCCTCTTCAAAGCGGCCCTCACTTCCACCTTGCTAATTCGGGACTTCCATGTTCACCTTCTTTCCTTCATCCATCCTCCTCTCTCTCTCTCATTTTCTTTATTCATTAGCTCTTCAAAGTACTCCTTCCACCTTCCCCACACACTCATCATTTGTTAGTACATTGCCATTTCTGTCCTTAATCAGCTTAACCTGCTGCATCCTTTCCAGCTCGATCTCTCTGTCTAGCCAATCAATACAAGTCCTTTTCTCCTTCCTTAGTGTCCAGCCTCTCATACAACTCACTATATACCTTTTCCTTTGCCACCTCTCTCTTTGCTATGCGCCTAGATTCCCAATACTCATGTCTACTTTCTTCATCTCCCTGACTATCCCACTTTTTCTTTGCTAACCTCTTCCTTTGGATACTTTCCTGTACCTCCTCATTTCACCACCAAGTCTCCTTGTCTTCCTTCCTCTGTCCACTGGATACACCACATACCTTTCTACCAGTTTCCCTCAATACTTTTGCTGTACTTTCCTAGTCATCTGGTAATTCTTCCCTACCACCCAGAGCCTGTATCAACTCCTTTGTGAACTGTGTGACCTTCTTCCTTCTGTAACGTCCCCCAAGTAATCTTTGGCTCTGCCTTTACTTTCTTCCTCTTCTTGCTTTGCAAAGTCATCCTACAAACTACCATCCAATGTTGTCAAGCTACAGTCTCCCTGCCACCACCTTGCAGTCTCCTATCTCGTTCAGATTTCTCCTTCTGCATAAGATGTAGTCCACTTGTGTGCGCCTTCCTCCACTCTTGTAAGTCACCCTATGTTCCTCTCTCTTCTTAAAGTACAGTGGTGTGAAAAAGTGTTTGCCCCTTCCTGATTTCTCATTTTTTGTATGTTTGTCACACTGAAATGTTTCAGATCATCAAACAAATTTAAATATTAGACAAAGATAACACAAGTAAACACAAAATGCAGTTTTTAATTGAAGGTGTTTATTATTAAGGGTAAAAAAAATCCAAACCTACATGGCCCTGTGTGAAAAAGTGAGTGCCCGGCTGTTAAAACATAAATTAACTGGTTTATCACATCTTTGGAAAGCTGGTTTCAATTTTCTAGCCATTTCTAAAGCTTTGGGACTCCAGCAAACCACAGTGAGAGCCATTATCCACAAATGGTGAAAGCATGAAACAGTGGTGAACCTTCCCAGGAGTGGCCGGTTGACCAAAACTACCCCAAGAGCACAGTGACTCATCCAAGAGGTCACAAAAGACCCCACAACAACATCCAAAGAACTGCAGGCCTCACTTGGCTCAGTTAAGGTCAGTGTTCATGACTACATCATAAGAAAGAGACTGGGCAAAAATGGCCTGCATGGCAGAGTTCCAAGACAAAAACCACTGCTGAGCAAAAAGAATATAAAGGCTTGTCTCAATTTTGCCAGAAAACATCTTAATGATTCCCAAGACTTTTGGGAAAATACTCTGTGGACTGACGAGACAAAAGTTGAACTTTTTGGAAGGTCTGTGTCCCATTACATCCGGCATAAAAGTAACACAGCATTTCAGAAAAGGAACATCATACCAACAGTAAAATATGGTGGTGGTAATGTGATGGTCTGGGGCTGTTTTGCTGCTTCAGGACCTGGAAGACTTGCTGTGGTAAATGGAACCATGAATTCTGCTGTCTACCAAAAAATCCTGAAGGACAATGTCCGGCCATCTGTTTGTGGCCTCAAACTGAAGCACACTTGGGTTCTACAGCAGGAAAATTGATTGATTGATTCATTCATTCATTGATTTTATTTATTTGAACATTCCGACAAAAGAAAAAAAGAATTTAAAACAAAAATCAAGCTAAAAATAAAATGTTCAAAAGGAGTGGGAAGAAGCCAATGCTTATATAATCCCACCCCTTTTCCATACCCAACAAATTACAACATCACTCTCAGTCATCATTCATCCCACAACCGTCGTCGGCCTCCATCGGTCTATGATGACCATGGAAGAGAATCCTAAACGTCTACTCTGCTGGAACAGCACCGCCTGTGGCTGAACAGGCCGATGCGCGAATGACAGTCCCTGTCACACAGGTCACACTTGTGGGTGGTCTCCGTGCTGCTGGGTCTGTGGCGGTTCTTCCTGCGGGTCCTTTTTTCATCTGCTGCAGCAGTCAGTCTCTCTTCACCCGCCTTGAGCTGTCTGGTCAGGGTGCCTCTCCATTTCGAGCGGTCCGTTGCAAGGTCCTCCCAGCGCTCTGTGTTGATATCCAGGGCCTTCATGTCTCTCTTGCAGACATCTCTAAAGCGCAGCTGTGGGCGGCCAATGTCTCTCCTGCCAGTTGCCAGTTCTCCATAGAGGACGTCTTTGGGGATTCTGCCATCCTCCATACGGTGAACGTGGCCTAGCCAGCGGAGCCTGCACTGCCTGAGTAGAGTGAACATGGAGGGAAGGCCGGCGCGGGACAGAACTTCTGTGTTGGGCACTTTGTCCTGCCAGGATATGTCCAGGATGTGGCGAATGCAGCGCAAGTGGAAGGAGTTCAGTCTCTTTTCCTGCCGGGCGTATGTTGTCCACGTCTCACTCCCATAGAGCAGTGTGCTGATGACGCAGGCGTTGTACACTGCCATCTTCGTCTTGACAGAGAGTTTGGGATTCTCCCACACTCGTGTAGTGAGGCGAGCGAGTGTGAAGGCTGATTTTCCAATCCTCTTGTTGATCTCTGTATCAAGGGAGAGGTTGTTGCTGATCGTGGACCCCAGGTACGTGAACTGATTCACGACCTCCAGCTTGTAGTTATCAATGGTGATGGTTGGTGGTGCTTCCGTGCCTTGCGCCAAGACGTTAGTCTTCTTCAGGCTGATGGTAAGCCCGAAGTCCTTGCATGCCTGGGAGAAGCGGTCCATCAGGGTCTGAAGCTCCTGCTGTGTGTGGGTTGCGACTGCAGCGTCGTCTGCGAACAGCATGTCTCTGATTAGAGCCTCACGTACTTTGGTTCTGGCTTTCAGGCGGGCGAGGTTGAAAAGCCTGCCGTCAGATCTTGTGTGCAGGTAGATTCCCTCTGTTGTTGTGCTGAAGGCATGCCTCAGGAGCACAGCAAAGAAAATCCCAAAGAGGGTTGGCGCAAGTACACAGCCCTGTTTCCCTCCGCTGCGTATGTTGAATGGCTCTCAGACGTTGCCATCGTGCTGCACTATCCCCTGCATGTTGGTGTGAAACGATTCGATGAGGCTTTGCAACTTTGGTGGGCATCCTATCTTTGGCAGGATCTTGAAAAGGCCCTCTCTGCTGACCAGATCGAACGCTTTGGTGAGGTCGATGAAGGCGACGTACAGGGACATGTTCTGTTCTCTGCATTTCTCCTGGAGTTGGCGGATGGAGAATATCATGTCTACCGTCGATCGCTCAGCGCGGAAGCCACACTGAGACTCGGGGTAGACACGTTCGGCAAGCTTCTGTAGACGAACGAGAACAACTCGTGCGTAGACTTTGCCAACAACGCTGAGGAGGGAAATGCCCCTGTAGTTGTTGCAGTCGCTTCTCTCCCCTTTGTTTTTGTAGAGGGTGATGATCTTGGCGTCCCTCATGTCCTGTGGTACGGCACCTTCCTTCCAGCACTGGCAGAGGACGTCATGCAATGGCAGCAGTAGGGCGGTCTTGCAGTGCTTGATCAGGTCAGGGGGTATGCCGTCGTTGCCGGGTGCCTTGCCAGCGGCCAAGCTATCAATGGCCTTACTGAGTTCGTCGATGGTTGGCTCGGCGTCAAGTTCATCCATGGATGGCAGGCAGTCGATGGCATCAAGGGCTGACGGTGTCACGGTGTTCTGTCTAGAGTAGAGGTCGGAGTAGTGTTCCACCCATCTCTCCATCAGCTTGTTCTTCTCTGTGATCATCTCCCCAGTGGAGGATTTGAGGGGGGCCATCTTGCTCTGAGCCGGACCAAGTGCTTTCTTGATGCCATCGTACATACCACGGATGTTCCCTGTTATGGCAGCGGTTTAAATGTCTTGGCTGAGCTGAGTCCAGTACTCGTTGGCACAGCGCCGAGCAGTCTGCTGAACTTTGCTTCTCGCAGCCCTGAGAATCTGGAGATTCTTCTCGTTTGGGTACTTCTTGTACTCAGCAAGTGCTGAGCGCTTGGCTTCAATGACGGGGGTCATCTCGGTCAACTTGGCATCAAACCAGTCCTGTGACTTCGAGGTCTTCCTCCCAAAGGTAGCCAAGGCTGTGCGGTAGATGGTGTTTCGCAGCTCTTCCCACTTCTGCTTTGCAGATTCTCCTCCTTGTGGTACACCAAGTTCCTTCTCAAAGGTGGAGGCAAACTGCTCAACAAGTTCTGGTTGGGCCATCTTGCTGGTGTCAATCCGTGCCTTTCCAGGTTGTCTAGCACGATGGAATTTCTTCAGCTGCAGCTTGACCTTGCAACACACCAATGAATGGTCTGTGTCGCAATCTGCACTCTGGAACGAACGGGTGATTAGCACGTTCTTCAGTGAGGTGCGCCTGGTCAGGATCAAGTCTAGCTGGTGCCAGTGCTTTGAGCGCGGATGTTGCCAGGAAACCTTGTGTTGGGGCTTGGTCTTGAAGAACGAGTTTGTGATGCACAGATCGTGATATGTGCAGAACTCGAGCAGCCGCTGTCCGTTGTCGTTCATTCTGCCCACGCCAAAAGGTCCAAGACAGGAGGGCCAGGAGTCGTGGTCAGCACCCACTCTGGCATTGAAGTCTCCAAGGAGAATGAGTTGTTCAGAGTTGGGGATGATCCTGACAGCTGTTGCGAGATTCTCGGAGAACTCGTCTTTTGCCTCTGGTGTGGCTGTCTGTGTTGGGGCATACACACTGACGAGGGTGACTGGGCCTTCAGTGGTGTTCAGGCGGAGGGTGAGGAGTCGTGCAGAGCCAGTGCTGCCCGGTTCCACCATCTTCAGCAAAGTGTTCTTCACTGCGAAGCCCACTCCGTGTTCCCTGTGTTCGTCACTGCCCTTTCCCTGCCAGTAGAACGTGTAGTCCTTCTCTCTCAGTGTGCCTGCATCAGCTAACCGTGTTTCCTGGAGAGTGGCGCTATCCACTCCCAGTCTCTTCAGCTCATTATTGATGATGGCAGTCTTCCTGGTGTCGTTGATGTCCTTTAGGTTAGCAGCGAGTCCTGTCATCATAGTGCGGACGTTCCAAGTTCCCAGTTTTAGAGTTGGTCTCTTTTGTTTTATTGTCTTGCCTGGTGCGAAGGTTCTCAGCCTGCTGTTTGGATTTCTCCTTATCCCCATGCACCCAATGAGGAAAGCAAGCTGTGGCGGGACAACACCTTATTGGCTGGGGGCTGCCCAGCTTGAGGCGGGCGGTAGCTGTCCAGTGAGATCTGATGATCCCTCCCACCATCGGGAACAACCCCTGGCACCACGCTCTATGCCAATTGAGCAGTGGCTTATAACCGGTAACTGTCATTCCCCGTGTTTTGTCTACGCCAAAGGCGAAGCTGGAGTGTCCTCTCCAGTGATCCGGTGTTCTACCTTCCAGCGTTGGGCGTTGGTAGGATTCAAGCCTGGGCAGGAAGATATGGAGGACAAGATGTTGCCCATGCAGCATGTCCCCCCTCTCCACGTCACTGATGAATCCAAAGGAACAGCAGGGCTGCTACAGTTTGGCACCAGCGCCATTGCAGGAGCTGCCAGAACGATGTTGAGCACAACATAGAACTGCCTTAGGGGCTCCGACTCCGGATTTTTCCTCAGGGTTGACTCCCGAAGCCTTTCCCGTGACCGGGTATGCCGCAAGGCAGCAGAGGTTTGAAATCAGGGTTTACCTTCCCCTAGATGGGCTACCTTCCCAGGTTGACGAGCCACCATCTACCCGAAGCATCTGGTTTTAAGGCGCCAGAGATCCGCCCTCGCCCCTTCTCCTATTAGTAAAAGCAGTTCCGCCGGGCTTAGAGACTAAACCACACGGGCAGGCTAGGAGTTGGACTTAGTTGTCAGAGGCTTTTCGAGACGCACGCCATAAGGAGCATTTTATGAGCACTGGGAGCTTAACCCCAGTGCCGCTCCTGGCTATGACAACCTTGGAACACAACCACATTCACCATAATACACCCCATAGTCAAATTATGCAACAGAAATGACCCAACGACAGTCCATACTGACAACAATACCAACATCCAACAATAATTGTAACAATAATAAATAAATACTTCTGGTATGTTCAACACAAACAAATGATTGAAAACAAACCAGCAAGTCCACCTCTGAATGACTTAAGAAAAACAAAATGAAAATTTTGGAGTGGCCAAATCAAAGTCCTGGCCTGAATCTCATTGAAATGCTGTGGCATGACCTTAAAAAGGCAGTTCATGCTCGAAAACCCTCCATTGTGGCTGAATTACAACAATTCTGCAAAGATGAGTGGGCTAAAATTCCTCCACAGCGCTGTAGAAGACTCATTGCCAGTTTTCACAACCGCTTGATTGCAGTTGTTGCTGCTAAGGGTGGCCCAACCAGCTATTAGGTTTAGGGGGCAATCACTTTTTCACACAGGGCTATGTAGGTTTGGATTTTTTTTCCCTTAATTATAAACTGCATTTTGTGTTTACTTGTGTTATCTTTGTCTAATATTTAAATTTGTTTGATGATCTGAAACATTTAAGTGTGACAAACATACAAAAAAATGAGAAATCAGGAAGGGGGCAAACACTTTTTCACACCACTGCATGTGTTCACCACAGCCATTTCCATCCTTTTGGCAAAATCTACAACAATCTGTCCTTCCACATTTCTGTCTTTTAGAACATACCTACCCAGGACCTCCTCATCACCTCTGTTCCCTTCACCTACATGTCCATTAAAGTCCACTCCAATCACCACTCTCTCCCCCGGGAACATTCTCTACCACTTCATCCAACTTACTCCAAAATTCCTCTTTCTACCTGACATCCAACTTGTGAGGCATACACACTGACAACATTCAACATCACACCTTTGACGTCCATCTATTCATCTTCTTCCGCTTAATCCTTTTCGGGTCGCGGGGGGCTGGAGCCTATCCCAGCATCTTTGGGCGAGAGGCAGGGTCCACCCTGGACAGATCACCAGTCCATCACAGGGCCAACACAGAGAGACAGACAACCATTCACTCTCACAGTCAGACCTAAGGACAATTTAGAATCCCCAGTTTTGATACCAATTAACCTAACTTGCATGTTTTTGGCATGTGGGAGGAAACCTTTATTTAAAACCTGGACAAAGTCTATACAGACAACAGAATGCCCTGGACGCTGCCCTTTGACTTCTAGCTCCAAATTCACAATTCTGTCCGACTCCCTCTTTACCTCCTGAACACTGTTCACATACTCTTCCTTCAAGATTACTCCTACTCCATTTCTCTTCCTGTCTACACCATGGTAGAACAGTTTAAATCCACCTTCAATGCTCCTGGCCTTGCTTCCCTTCCATCTGGTTTCTTAAACACACAGCATATCTACCTTTCTTCTCTCCATATCAGCCAACGCTCTGCCTTTACCAGTCATAGTCCCTACATTTAATGTCTCTACTCTCACCTCCACACCTTTCCTTTTCGCTCTCTCCCTTCTAACACACCTTCCCCCTCTCCTCCTCCTCGATCTCCAGCCAACAGTAGCTCAATTTCCACCGACACCCTGTTAGTTAACAGCACCGGTGGTGGTTGTTGTTAACTTGGGCCTTGACTGATCCCGCATGGAAGTCTCATTTGTCGTGAGCTGTATGTTTGACTTGGCAAAGGCTTTACGTCGGATGCTCTTCCTGGCACAACTCTCCCCATTTACCCAGGCTTGGGACTGGCACTAGGAGTACACTGGCTTGTGCACCCCCTGCAGCTGGGTTAGGTCACAATATAATTTTATCAGTCATTTTAATTCTAATATGATAAAACACGGGCAGCGCGGTGGCGGAGTGGTTAGCACTGCGGCAGCACAGCAACTCACCCTTGGCCGGGGGATCCTGGGTTCGATCCCAGCCCCCGACCAACAGTGATCTGTGTGGAGTTTGCATGTTCTCCCCGTGTCTGCGTGGGTTTACGCCATGATTTCTCCGGTTTCCTCCCACATGCCAAAAACGTGCAAGTTAGGTTAACTGGCATCAAACTGGGGATTCTAAATAGTCCTTAGGTGTGACTGTGAGAGTGAATGGTTGTCTGTCTCTCTGTGTTGGTCCTGCGATGGACTGGTGATCTGTCCAGGGTGGACCCTGCCTCTCGCATAAAGATGCTGGGATAGGCTCCAGTCCTCCCGTGACCCAAAAAGGATTAAGTGGAAGAAGATGGATGGATGGATGGATGATAAAACACTGAGTAGCTTTTATTTTTATTTGCATTTTCAGTTTTAATTGCGAAACTTCTGACTTTGAAGAAAATACCCCTTCCCCGAGGTTTACATGTAAATTTGCCCTTGGAATGTGAGGAAAAAAAATTGTGGCCCTCAGTATCACCAAAGTTGCCCATCCCTGGTTTACAGTCAATGTGGTGACACCCCCCACTCCACTGGGACAAGAGGAGATCTGGAAACTATCCACCTGGCAGCTGACAGGGAGGGGAAGCAACCAAAGGAGAGAAGAGGAAGTGGAGGTGGAGGATCACGCCACACAGCCGAGGAGAGGCCACGGCTCGTGTTACAGAGACAAGTCAGAAGGCGATCCCCACAGCAGGAGAATGATGATTAACGGCTGACGTATTACTAAGGTAGTAAAGTCTATATAGCACTTCTCACAGAAACAAACACAAAGTGCTTCACAGTAAAATAAAACACACATTCACAAATATGATAAAAAAAAACCCATAAAAACTATAACCCACAACCAAACTAAAAAGCTTGGTTAAATAGGCTTTTTAGTTTAGTATTAAACACAAATAATTTTGGTTTAAATTTTAGAAATATCCCATCAATACTCAAATAAATAATTTAAAATCATACAGCTTTCTAGTTTTAAATCTAATATAAAAAGTCAGGAGTTGATGACTAGTAAGCTATCCAGCTATGAACAGCTGAAATTCTTTTTTTGTTTGTTTGCATGTTTTATTTGGACTTTGACGTAGTAGCTGGCCACTCCTGAGGGCCACACCACTGCCTTCACGTGGGAGTTTCCCTTACAGGAACTTTGACTCATCAAAACTCCCCAAGGCTCATGTGAAAGGAGCTTCTACATTAGAAAAAACTTCTCGTCACCTTGAGTAATTCCTGTCCAAAGATGTTCTCTTTTTTCATGTTCCTGTTTTACATTTGGTTTTTGGAGGGAGCCTGTTGCAAGGCACAGTTTAACTAAGGTAACAGACTTAAAAATCCATGAATAAGCAAATTCTTAAGATTATTTCCTTTAATGTGAAGGGGATTTCAAATCCAGCCAAGAGAGGTCAGATACTACCAAAAATGAAAGGGAAAATGCACAAGTAGCATTTCTGCAAGAGACACACCGTTCATCATCAGAACATGTAAAACTAAAGAGAATGGGGTTTTCAAGGGTATATCATGCATCTTATAAAGAAGAACGTAGGGGAGGAATGGCAATTTTAATATCACAAAAATACCATTTGAATATCTTTCAGAGATATCACATAAAGAAAGAACATATCAGCATTGTAATAACATTTTTTAATGTTTATGCTCCCCCTGGAAGTGATTTTGCCTTTTATAGAGAGATGTTTGATTTCATGACAGCAGCTGCAGGTATTGTCATACGTGGTGGAGACAGAATGTCTGCCTAAACCCATAATTGGACTCCTCAAAGAACTTGACTGGTACATCATTGCACAGAAGGATTAATGTTTTAATGACAGAGTTGGGCATCTTAGATCTCTGGAGAGAGTTTTACCCCTCAGGCTGTGACTATACTTTTTACTCCTCTCCTCATGATACATATTCAAGAATAAACTACTTTTTTGCTTTAAAGAGAGATCATTATAGCATGTCTAGCTGTGATATTGGAACTACTGACTTATCTGATCATGCTCCTCTCTCATGTATGGTTTATATGGGCAATGATTTAAGAAGAACATTGTGGAGATTAAATACAAGTTTTCTAAATAACTTACAGTTTAAAGCTCAAATGACGAAAGAAATAAAAACATTCTTAGAAGAAAATGAATCTGGGGAAGTAAATTCAGTCATAATGTGGGATACCTTAAAAACAGTGGTTAGGGGTAAAATGACATCTTATTGTGCCTACGAAAACAGGTCAAAACAGGTAAAATTATTAAACCTTAACAAAGAAGCACAGCATAAGAAGGGACAAAATCCAAGCCCGTAATCAAAAATAAAGAAAATTAGGAATGAAATAAATATGTTATACTCGCAGGAAACTGGAAAAAGATGGTATTTACGAGACAAAAATTTTATAAATCGGGCTCAAAATCAGCAAAACTTTTAGCAAGAAAACTTCAAAAACAGCAAGAAGATAATATGATGTATAAAATTAAAAACCTGCCCTGCTGGCAGGTGTGTACAGGAGGGCACGTCAGTCTGTGGAGGGAAAAAGGAAGGGGGAGAAAACACATCAGCTTCGTGAGCACAGGTCCCTGCTGAGGGATCGCAAACTTGCAGAACCACCAACGGTGGGTGTCTGCGCCAGGAAGCCTGGGCCAACACCACCTGCTCGTCTGCTAACACAAAAGCGGGCTTCAGCCTGTCGATACAGACGGTCTCCCTACGTCCCCCCCAAGTCCAACACCAACTGCTTCTCCCCAGATTCCAACACCCTGAACAGTCTGTAATATGGTGGGCGCAGTGGGGTCCGGTGTGCATCGTGCCTGACAAAAACAAAACTGGCGTTCTGCAAGCTTTTTGGGACAAAGGTGCGGGGAAAACAATGATGGGCCGGGCCGGGTACTTTAAAAGCCTCCATACTGTGCAAAAATTGCGGGGGCAGATCAGCCTCGGGTGCAGGGTTTTCTGGTAAAAACTCTCCAGGAATCCATAGCGGCTGAGAAAAAACAAGTTCTGCTGAGGCTGCCAAATCCTCCTTAGGTGCGGAGCGCAACCCTAAAAGAACCCAGGGCAGGCAGTTGACCCAATTTGCATCCATGAGCGAAGATCTGAGCACTGCTTTAAGCGACCTATGAAAACGCTCACAAAACCCATTAGCCTGGGGGTTGTACCTGGTAGTGCGGTGAATTTTAACCCCCAGGCTCTGGGCCATCGCGGACCAGAGTTCCGAAACAAATTGTGGACCCCTGTCAGAACTGACGTCCGATGGGGATCCGAACCATGCCACCCAAGCAGACAAAAAAGCACGAGCCACTTCTGCGGACGTGATAGAAGCCAGTGGGACCACTTCAGGCCAGCGCGTGGTGCGGTCCACAATTGTTAAAAGGTGCCTTGCAATGGCAGGAGGGGTCCCACCAAATCCAGGTGGACGTGGTCGAACCTCCTGGCCGGGATTTGTAACGGCTTGAGGGGGGTTCTGGTGTGCTTGTGCACTTTGACCCACTGGCAAGCGACGCAAGCTGCAACCCACTCTTTCACGTCCTTGCACAAGCACAGCCAGACGAATTTCACCCCCACTAGCTTCACCAAAGCGCGCACTCCCAGATGTGAAAGGGAGTGGACGACTCAAACGCAACGGCGCCAAAAGCGCGGAACCACCGGGTATGGGCGGCCAGTGAAGACGTCGCAGAGCAAGGAAGGGCACCCTTCTTGCATCACCCTGCTCTCCAGCCTTAACCCAGTAGACGCAAACTGGAGCACGCAAATATCTGCGTCCCTGGCCTACTCCACGGCCATCACGGGGAAATCTATTCCCATGCAGACCAGGGAGACTAACGCGTGTGACAAAGTCATCCTGGCAACACCAACAGCTGTGTAAGTCGAAGGACGTGAATCTTGGGTGCATTTAACACATTGCAAACTTTACCCCATGTAAAACCCTCAACAACAACAACAAAGTAACTAATCGTCATTCCATCAGCGAGATCGTTTATCCTCATCTCTGCAGTGACACTGTTGCCATCTTAATGGATGGTGGCTAAACTGTCATCTCTGCTGGAGTCCGAGTCCCACCCTATGCAGGACATATTGAATGCACTGAGGAGCTCATTTAGCAGCAGACTACATCATCCTAGGTGCGCAACTGAGAGGTTTCGCAGGTCCTTCCTACCTACGGCTGTCAGACTGTACAACCTAAGCAGGGCTGCTCACAGAGATAGCAAAAAAACGTGACAACCTAATAGTATTGAATGCAAAAGACGCAACAGACTTACACAAATGGTCCCCTCCAGTATACAACTAGGACAATATCAGTCGCTACGGAGGGTGACAATATGTATGGGTACATATTCATACTATGTAGGATAACTAAGTAGACGGTTATGCTGTTTATTCCATCCTGCTATAATGCTCCACACTTTGTATATATATTTATACTGTATATTTATGTGTACATATGTATATCCACTGCTCTTATTTATATTTTTCGTTTCTTCTTAATTGTTGCTCTGAGTGTTGCTATCCCTGTGCTGTTGCAATCCTGGAATTTCCCCATTGTGGGACTAATAAAAGCTTATCTTATCTTAATCCTCATCCCAAATCGTGGCTCACCAGCAGTGCCCACCAAAGAACTTTTTTGCTGATCACCCACAGGGGATTGAAGAAGTGGGCATGAAGGGACTTTGTAAAAACACACACACACACACACACACGGGATCCTCAACAAGTGACTGCTTAACTGGTTGACTTCTTTTATTATCATCATTTTTGTTTATCTTGTGTTCAAACTTTTGTTTGTTTGTTTATCATGGAGACACAAAATGCAAGAGAAAGAAGGTTGGCAACTGAAGGGTGTGAATGCTATTGCTGCTTTTTCATCATCATCATTCTTGTGGTTACATTTTTATTTTGGTTATTTTTAAACATACCACTATCCATTCATCGCCGAGTTAGGTCCATTACACACACACACACACACACACACACACACACACACACACACACACACACACACACACACACACACACACACACACACACACACACACACCATGACTGGCTGGAAGGCCCAAGTCACCAGGACCACGTTTATGCTGGCAATGTCTGGTGGAGATGTGCTAATTACACAGCCAAATCAGCTAATCGTTCAAATTGTTATGGTTCTTCCTTAATGCCATTATCAGCTGGACAAATCTCTGTTCCTGCTAAAATAATGGAGCTACCACAGGCTGTCAGTTTCTTACAAGAGGCCATGTATAGAAATAACAGCAAACATTACCTTAAATCACACCTGTCAAACTACTTCTCTCTCCACTGATCGGAAACACGATGACACACCTTACTCTGTGAAGGCAAGGTTAATTTCACCAGGGAACTTCTCCTTTTGTTTAAAGGGGAGTGGTGATGTTCCTCTGGGCAACTTACCTCTCTCTAAGTGTGCAACGGTGCACAGCGCGTCTCGCCCCTGTACTGCTACCTGCTTGACCAACGAAGTGGGCAAGTGTTGTCCTGAAGATCCTCTTTGTCATTCTGGAACTATCACCTTGCAAGAGCTCTGTGGTGCTGCCATTTGCAACTCTCACCAATATGGCACACACATGGTGACGGGGGGATGGTGGTTATGTGGCCATCGGGCATACTCACACCTGCCCATGAAGTGGGTGGGAGTGTATGCCCCTGTTTTTGCAACTGACCACACCCTCATTATGTTGGCAGGCCAGGTGGACAGGGTGAAGAAAGATGCCTTTTCACCACAGGATGCCACCTTTGCACCACGATGCCATTTGGGGGCACAGATGTACCAGAGCAATTTAAGATAAAAAGCACAGGGTCAAAGGTCCTTCATTCACTGTTTCCTTGGGTGGGAGTGGGCAAGAACACCTTATTTATAGGCTACAATCATTTGTAAATTTTTCCTTATCTGCTTGGTCAGGTATAAGGGGAGAAATGACGGCTATGAGGCTTATGATGACACAAAATAGAATGGTTCTTGATCAACTGACTGCCGCCCGTGGGGGAGTGTGTGCTATTGTAGGTGATTATTGTTGTACTTTCATCCCTGAAAATGATGCAGACGGTCATATTATTGCCTCGGCCACACGCAATCTCATTGCCTTACAGGCTTCTGTGGCCAGGAATTTTTTTGTCACATACGTTTAGAAATTTGTATTGCAATTTTTTTTCTCCACTTTTTCTTTATATATACTAGTGCATACCCGTGCATGCCCATAGAAACCAAGTATAAGCAAGTATTTCTGCATGCCCGTAGAAAGTTAATGTTACCATGGCAACAGTAACCACGGTGATGCCTGCCTTTGATCTTTGAGGTCACCACTTGTTCAGTGATGCCTGCCTTTGATCTTTGTTGATGTCAGTGAGTCCTCTGATCTTTGATGATGTCATAGCAAGGTCTATGATCGTGACACATAGACAAACACACACACAGACATACACTCATGCACACATAAGATAAGAGATAAGATAAGCCTCTATTAGTCCCACAATGGGGAAATTCCAGGATTGCAACAGCACAGGGATAGCAACACTCAGAGCAAAAATTTAAAAAATAAGAGCCGTGAATATACATATGTATACATAAATACATATACAGTGGGGCAAAAAAGTATTTAGTCAGCTACCAATTGTGCAAGTTCTCCCACTTAAAAGATGAGAGAGGTCTCCAGTTTTCATCATAGGTATACCTCAACTATGAGAGACAAAATAAGAAAAAAAAAATCCAGAAAATCACATTGAAGGATTTTTAATGAATTAATTGGTAAATTCCTCGGTAAAATAAGTATTTGGTCAATAACAAAAGTTCATCTCAGTACTTTGTTATATACCCTTTGTTGGCAATGACAGAGGTCAAACGTTTTCTGTGAGTCTTCACAAGGTTTTCACACACTGTTGCTGGTATTTTGGCCCATTCCTCCATGCAGATCTCCTCTAGAGCAGTGATGTTTTGGGGCTGTCGCTGGGCAACACGGACTTTCAACTCCCTCCAAAGATTTTCTATGGGGTTGAGATCTGGAGACTGGCTAGGCCACTCCAGGACCTTGAAATGCTTCTTACGAAGCCACTCCTTCGTTGCCCGGGCGGTGTGTTTGGGATCATTGTCATGCTGAAAGACCCAGCCACGTTTCATCTTCAATGCCCTTGCTGGTGGAAGGAGGTTTTCACTCAAAATCTCACGATACATGGCCCCATTCATTCTTTCCTTTACACGGATCAGTCGTCCTGGTCCCTTTGCAGAAAAACAGCCCCAAAGTATGATGTTTCCACCCCCATGCTTCACAGTAGGTATGGTGTTCTTTCTCCTCCAAACACGACAAGTTGAGTTTTTACCAAAAAGTTCTATTTTGGTTTCATCTGACCATATGACATTCTCCCAATCCTCTTCTGGATCATCATAATGCTCTCTAGCAAACTTCAGACGGGCCTGGACATGTACTGGCTTAAGCAGGAGGACATGTCTGGCACTGCAGGATTTGAGTCCCTGGCGGCGTAGTGTGTTACTGATGGTAGCCTTTGTTACTTTGGTCCCAGCTCTCTGCAGGTCATTCACTAGGTCTCCCTATGTGGTTCTGGGATTTTTGCTCACCGTTCTCGTGATCATTTTGACCCCACGGGGTGAGCTCTTGCGTGGAGCCCCAGATCGAGAGAGATTATCAGTGGTCTTGTATGTTTTCCATTTTCTAATAAAAATTGCTCCCATAGTTGATTTCTTCACACCAAGCTGCTTACCTATTGCAGATTCAGTCTTCCCAGCCTGGCGCAGGTCTACAATTTTGTTTCTGGTGTCCTCTGACAGCTCTTTGGTCTTGGCCATAGTGGAGTTTGGAGTCTGACTGTTTGAGGTTGTGGACAGGTGTCTTTTATACTGATAATGAGTTCAAACAGGTGCCATTAATACAGGTAACGAGTGGAGGACAGAGGAGCCTCTTAAAGAAGAAGTTACAGGTCTGTGAGAGCCAGAAATCTTGCTTGTTTGTAGGTGACCAAATACATATTTTAAAGAGGAATTTACCAATTAATTCATTAAAAAGCCTTCAATGTGATTTTCTGGATTTTTTTTTTTTTCCATCATTTTGTCTCTCATAGTTGAGGTATACCTATGATGAAAATTGGAGACCTCTCTCATCTTTTAAGTGGGAGAACTTGTACAATTGGTGGCTGACTAAATACTTTTTTGCCCCACTGTACACAGTGCGGAGCATTGTAGCTAGATGGAATAAACCTAGCTGCAATGCTCCGTACTGTGGGTGTTTATATATTTACATATTTATTCCATCTAGCTACAATGCTCTGCACTGTGTGTTCATATATTCATATATTATTCCATCCAGCTTCAATGCTCTGCACTGTGTGTCTGTGTGTGTGTGTATATATATATATTTTATAGTAATACGTACATATGTTTATTAGCTGCTCTTGCTTGCTTGTTTTTTTTTTTTTTTTTTTTTTTTTTTTTTCTTGCCTTCTGATTGTTGCTCTGAGTGTTGCTATCCCTGTGCTGTTGCAATCCTGGAATTTCCCCGTTGTGGGACTAATAAAGGCTTATCTTATCTTATCTTAAACAGCATAACAGTCTATTTAGTTACCCCACATAGTATGAATATGTACCCATACATATAGTCACCCTCCATAGCGATTTATATTGTCCCAGCTGTATACTGGAGGGGACCATTTTGTGTAAGTCTGTTGCATCTTTTGCATTCAATACTATTAGGTCATACTGTTTTGGGTTTTTTTTTTTTTTTGTACTATCTCTGCGAGCAGCCCTGCTTAGGTTATAAAGTCTGACAGCCGTAGGTAGGAAGGACCTGCGAAACCTCTCAGTCACGCACCTACACATGTGGACAAAATTGTTGGTACCCCTCTGTTAATGAAAGAAAAACCCACAATGGTCACAGAAATAACTTGGATCTGACAAAAGTGGTAATAAATAAAAATTCTATGAAAATTAACCAATGAAAATGGTTTTGAATTGTGGTTCAACAGAATTACTTTAAAAAAATAAACCCATGAAACACGCCTGGACAAAAATGATGGTACCTGAAGCGGATGATAAAATAAAGGCAGCGATGAGAGGTTTTAAGTAGGTTTATTAAATCATACCGCCATCACGGAGCTCGCGCCGGGAGGCTCTCAGCAAAGAGACACAAAGTGTGTGTGTCAGCAGCAGTTGAAGAGAGAATGAGTTACAGAACATGTGCAGTATTTATACCCAGTTACAGACAATACATGAAAGGCATGAGACATTTGCATCACAGTAAGAGCAGGAAGCCTGAATGTTTGCATTTGATTCATACAAAACAGCATGATACCAGTGGAAGGAGCTAGACACAGGAAGGCTGCCTATTGTTCTGTTAATCGCTCCAGATGCGCGCTCTGCATGTCCCAGTCTGTTGTGGGGGTTACACCACAGTACCCCTAGAAAAGATTGAAAATAATGTGACCATAGGGACATGTTCAACCAAGATGTGTCCTCTAATTAACGTCACAGGTGTCTACAAACTTGTAATCAGTCAGTCGGCCTATTTAAAGGGTGACAAGTAGTCACTGTGCTGTTTGGTGACATGGTGTGTACCACACTAAACATGGACCAGAGGAAGCAAAGTAGAGAGTTGTCTCAGGAGATTAGAAAGAAAATTATAGACAAGCATGTTAAAGGTAAAGGCTATAAGACCATCTCCAAGCAGCTTGATGTTCCTGTGACTACAGTTGCACATATTATTCAGAAATTTAAGATCCACGGGACTGTAGCCAACCTCCCTGGACATGGCCGCAGGAGGAGACGGATAATACGAATGGTAACAAAAGAACCCAGAACAACCTCTAAACACATTCATGGTGAACTCCAAGGTCAAAGTACATCAGTGTCAGATCGCACCATCCGTCGTTGTTTGAGCCAAAGTGGACTTCAAGGGAGACGACCAAGGAGGACACCACTGTTGAAAACAAATCATAAAACGCCAGTCTAGAATTTGCCAAACTGCATGTTGACAAGCCACAAAGCTTCTGGGAGAATGTCCTATGGACAGACGAGACAAAACTGGAACTTTTTGGCAAGGCTCATCAGCTCTTATGTTCACACGCCTCAGACCATATCTTCACCATGTGCATAACCAGAGGTTGTCTGTGTACTAGGGGGTTTGTACACAGGCAGGAGGTGAACCAAGTCATGATCCGATCTCCTGAGTGGGGGGGTATGACAGTATCGCGAGTCCTATGATGCCTGGGATCACCATAGGACAGAAGGCCATCCTATAATGTGCTCTGCCGTCATACAGACGTCATATAGACAGTCCTATGATGCCTATCTGTCTATGTGCTGTCATATAGACATCATATCTTTACGACGGCATCGCAAGTCCTATGATGCCTATCGGTTTATGTGCCGTCGTGTACAGTCCTATGATGCCTATCTGGCCATCCTATGATGTGTTCTGCCGTCATATAGACAGTCCTATGATGCCTATCTGTCTATGTGCTGTCATATAGACATCATATCTTTATGACGGCATCGCAAGTCCTATGATGCCTATCGGTTTATGTGCCGTCGTATACAGTCCTATGATGCCTATCGGTTTATGTGCCGTCGTATACAGTCCTATGATGCCTATCTGGCCATCCTATGATGTGTTCTGCCGTCATATAGACAGTCCTATGATGCCTATCTGTCTATGTGCTGTCATATAGACATCATATCTTTATGACGGCATCGCAAGTCCTATGATGCCTATCGGTTTATGTGCCGTCGTATACAGTCCTATGATGCCTATCTGGCCATCCTATGATGTGTTCTGCTGTCATATAGACAGTCCTATGATATCCATTTGTCTATGTGCCGTCATATAGACATCATATCTTTATGATGGCATTGCAAATATCTTTATGACAGTATTGTGAGTCCTATGATGCCGTAGGTCATATAGACGTCATAATGACATCAGGCAGACATCATAGGATGTCCTATAAACATGACAGACACACAGACACCAGAGATTTCTTGAATTTATACTGATTTGCAAACTTACCATTCATATAAATCTGACCTTTTTGGTGAATTTGTAACTTCATCACAAAGTTGCTTCTTTTTTTGCAAGTTTATGAGATTTTTCTGATAAATTTGCAGAGGTTTATTTGTAAGTTTGCTATATCAATGTATTAAAATCAAGCAGTTTTTTTGCAACTACTTTTCTGACAAATTTGCATTTTTTTTCTTGTCAGTTTTACTTTTTTCCCCTCCCAGATGCGGAAAATACAATGTAAAGCAGCCACATGGCCCCTTTATATAATCCTTATCATACTGATGCTGAAGTAACTGTCAGAACAGTGGTTGCCTCACAGCTAGAGGGTTACAGATTCGACTCCCCAGGCTGACGGGTGTGAACCTATGTGTGGATGTTCTCCCTGTGCTGTGGGTTTCCTCCCACAATCAAAACACATGCAAAATTGTCCCAAAGCATCTCGTCTCTGATGGGCCCTCAGGATAGAGGGTATCTACTGGCGAAGCGAGTGGTCTTTGAGACTAAGAAATCTTTCTTACTCCCTAAAGAATTCTATAAAGTAACGCTATTTATTTTAGTACGATTTTCGGACAGTCCACCAGTGCTGGTGTCTCTGTGATTTTTTCTAACAGTAATAATATTAAGTCTGTTTTGTGACCAGCAGCTTTAACTCTTGACGCACCGTGTGCTAATGTTCCCATTTCCTCCCATTTATTCTGTTAGCCAGCTAACGAAATACTTAAGACTTAACTGTTTTTGTTATAAAACGACTCTAACAGAAAAACAATGAAAGACGTCAAGATGAAACAAAATTGGTTCAAATTAAAGTTGACGGGTTCCGGTTACAGGTACGCTGGGCTCCTCTCGCGGTGACAGCAGCCGTTTAACGTTCCCCCAACTGAAGCTGGTAAGCTAACTCAGAGATGTTAGCAAACACAGCTCTCTCACCTCCTTCTGCTGCTGCTCCTGCTGCTCCTCCTGGAGGGATGCTCACAACTGAAGGACAGTCCGTCTGAACTCCCTTACTGGTATCTGTGGTTAAAGTTTAACCGCAGCGCTGTTCATAGAGGACACCGGCGCTGGTTCGCCCTCCACCGCTGACAGGACAATACTTTCGCGCATGCGCAGTATGTTTTTTGGTTTTTTTTTTAAAGTACATAGAGAACTCATACCTCCACCAACGCTCAACTCTAAATCTAGATTTTTTTTTAAAATTTATTTGGATCTGTAAATTCTAAGGAGAAAATGTGATGCAACGATGTGCACAGGTACCGTATGGGCTTTTTTTCTGCATAAAACGTTTCACTTTAAGCTAGTAAACTTGCAGGTTCTTTGCTTCTTGCATTATTTTTTTTTCATTTAATTTGATTTCATTATTTTCAAACTTCATTGTTAACACGGTATTGTAGCAAATGTGGGACATTTTAATCATAAATTTGTTGCTATTTTATCTGAAACATGCATGTTTTTTTACTTGTAAATTTGGGATTTTTTTTATCCTGTAGAGACTGGGTTAATCATCTCAGACTGGATGCAGAGGGTAAACAGAGAAGGACAATGGCTATGGAGATCATGGTGAGGTAGCAGGAAGAAGGAGTTGGGGGGAGAAGGGATGAATGTTTTGTGATGTGAGATGTCATGCAGATGTGAGATGGGCGGTTGGTATAAAAGGAGAACCCATGGTGTATTGAGACATGCTTTCCTGTGTATGACTGATGTGAGAGTGAATAAAGTCGTCTGCTGCATAAATCAGTCTCGTTATTTACACTCTCCACACTGGTGACCCCTTGACGAATTATGGAACACGAGGCAAGAACCCCGGAGACGGCCCGGACGGGAAGCCCCAGCGACGCAGCAAGCATCCCAGAGACGGCCCGGACGGGAACCCCCAGCAATGCGTGCGCTGTTTCGGTCAAACTACCAGACTTTTAGCTGCACGACCTGTGGACTTGGTTCCACAACACCAAGGCTCAGTTCGCCCTCCAGGGAATAACGGCAGACGACACCAAATATTACTATGTGGTCGCAGCACTGGACGCTTACACGTCTCAGCAGGTAGCGAGCCTGCTCCAACAGCCTCCAGCCCACGACAAATATGGCACTCTCAAGGCCGCGCTGACAAGGCGCTACACGCTCTTGGACTGTGAGAGAGCAGAGAGGCTCCTGAGGCGCTCCGAGTTAGGAGATGGTTCGGTGGTCGAACTGATGGAGAAGATGTTGGCGTTAATGGGCACGGACGACGGGCGTTTTCTGTTTGCCCACCTTTTCCTCTGGAACCTCCCAACAGAGACGAGAGTGGTCCTTGCCAATTCGCCGTTGCTGGCCGCGCGTGACTACCGTGCGCTAGCCCAGGAGGCAGACTGGATCATCCTCACCACCAGAGCCCTCACAGTGAACGCGGCAGCGTCGGAACCCAGTGAGACGACCAGCGGAGGCGAGGAGCCATTGACGGTAGCGGCAGCGGAGGCCAGGAAGCGTCAGAGAGACACACTCTGCTTCTACCACCGCCGCTTTGGAGAGAACGCAAGCAGATGTGTGCCACCGTGCCAATTCAAGCGCTCGGGAAATGCCAAGGCCGGTAATCGGAAGCAGCTGCGACCGCCAGTGAAGAGAACAAGCTGCTCTACATGACGGACTCGCGCTCGGGGAGACGGTTCCTCGTAGACACCGGAGCCCTCAGGAGCATCATCCTGCCGTCCTACGCCGACCGGCTAGCAGGACCTAGCGGCCCTGGGCTGGTAGCAGTAAACAGCTCGGGCATTAAGACTTTTGGTGAGAGAACACTGACTTTATCCCTACACGGCCGTATGTACAAGTGGACTTTTGTCATAGTGGCACTGAGTTTCCCAATCCTGGGAGATGATTTTCTGTGTGCACATGGGTTGCTAGTCAATGTTGCTAACAGGTGCACTGTCTTTTGATTCTCTCCCCTGTACAGCCCGATGGGCCGGGCCAATAACGCAAGCCAGCGTCACAGCTCCAGGCGGTAAGTTCCACACACTGCTCACTCAGTTCCCAGCACTCACGGTCCCGACGTTTTCGGCGGCCATTGCTAAACACGGGGTGCAGCACTTTATCACCACCACCGGGCTGCCCGTTTTCGCACGACCTCAGCGCTTGGACGCAGCTAAACTGGCCATAGTGCGCAAGGAGTTTGCCAACCTGGAAAGGTTGGGCATCATCAGGTGATCGAACAGCCCATGGGCATCCCCGCTACACATGGTCCCTAAGTCCGAGGGATCGTGGTGACCGTGCGGAGATTTCCGCAAATTGAATAACACCACAGCGCACGACCGCTACCCGATTCCCCATATTCAGGATTTTTCCGTTCACCTCGCCGGAGCACACATTTTTTCTAAAATAGACCTGGTCCGCGGTTACCACCAGGTCCCAGTGCGCGCGGAGGACATACCCAAAACAGCGGTAATAACTCCGTTTGGCTTGTTTGAGTTTTTATGCATGCCCTTCGGATTAAAAGAAGCGGCACAGACATTCCAACGCATGATGGATGCGGTGTTGCGCGATCTCCTGTTTGTGTTCGTCTACCTGGATGATATCCTGGTGGCCAGTGCGTCCGAGGACGAACACATAACCCACCTCAGGACGGTTTTCCGGAGGTTGGAGGAGCACGAGTTAATAATCAACTCGGCAAAATGCCAGTTCGGCGTGACGGGGATTGATTTTTTGGGGCACTGCATCTCACCGGAGGGAGCGATACCCCTGCCCGACAAAGTGCGCGCCGTGGCGAATTTTCCCCGGCCTCAGACGGTCAGGGTGCTGCAAGAATTTTGGGGGATGGTTAACTTTTATAACCGGTTCCTCCCCCGTGCAGCTCAACTCATGCAGTCATTATACGCCGCGCTCAAGAAACGGAAACCCACGGACAGAATCGAATGGACTCCGGAGCGAGAGCAGGCATTCTCTGAGGTTAAAGCAGCCCTGGCAAACGCTGCAATGTTGGCGCACCCAGACCGGGCGGCCCGGATAGCGCTCACTACCGACGCCTCGGACGTGGCCATAGGGGCTGTCGTGGAGCAACATGTCGCTGGTTCCTGGTAGCCGCTCGCTTTTTTCAGCAGGGCTTTGCGTGACAGTGAGTGTAAATACAACGCGTTCGACAGAGAGTTGCTGGCTCTCCACCTGGCCATATGCCACTTCCAGTTCTGTCTGGAAGGGCGCAGCTTCACCGCGTTTGTGGACCACAAGCCGCTAACATTCACGATGGCCAAGGTTTCGGAACCATGGTCGGGCCGGCAGCAGAGACAGCTGGCTGTGATCTTGGAGTTTACGACCGATATTCAGCATGTGTCGGGTAAACTGAATGTGGTAGCGGACTGCCTCTCGCATGCAGTAGTGGCCCCGGTCTGCGTGGGGATAGATTATACAGCCATGGCCGCGGAGCAGATTGGAGATACGGACGTGCGCGCGCTCCAGTCTGGACCAACAAGGTTAAGGCTGGAGAGCAGAGTACTGCAAGACGGCAAGCCCCCCCCCCCCCCCCCCCGCAATCTGCGACGTCTCCACGGGACGCCCGTGCCTGGTGGTCCCAGTCGCTTGGCGCCGCTGCATGTTTGAGTCAGTTCACGCTCTGGCGCACCCAGGGGTGCGCACGTCAGTCAAAATGGTGGGAGCGAAGTTTGTGTGGCCAGGCCTGCGCAAACAAGTGAAAGAGTGGGCTGCAGCCTGCGTAGCGTGCCAATGAGCCAAAGTACACAGACACACGAAGGCTCCTTTGGAGCCGTTTCGTATCCCGGCAAAGAGGTTCAACCATGTTCACATGGACCTCGTGGGCCCCCTCCCGCCATCACAGGGGTGCACGCACCTTCTGACAGTGGTGGACCGCACCACACACTGGCCAGAAGCAGTCCCGCTGGCGGCAACCACATCCGCGGACGTGGCACGCGCTTTTTCGACGACATGGGTGGCACGTTTTGGAATCCCATCGGACATCACGTCCGATAGGGGCCCTCAGTTTGTTTCAGACCTCTGGTCCGCGATGGCCCATAGCCTGGGTGTTGCAATTCATTGCACAACCGCGTACAACCCACAGGCCAATGGTTTATGCGAGCGTTTTCATAGGTCACTGGAAGCAGAGCTCAGGTCTTTGCTGACGGATGCAAATTGGGTAGACGGGTTGCCGTGGGCTTTATTGGGGTTGCGTTCCGCACCAAAAGAGGATTTGGAGGCTTCCCTGGCGGAGCTTGTTTTTTCTCAGCCACTGCGGCTGCCCGGGGAATTTTTGCCAGATAATCCTGTGCCGGACAACTGCCCGTCTCAGCGTTTGCAGCATAGTGCAGACACAGGCACGCTGCCGGGCCCAGCCCACCACTGTTTTCCACGTGCTTTTGTGCCAAAAACTTTGAAGAACGCGGCGTTCGTGTTTGTCAGGCACGATGCCCACCGTCCTCCATTGCGCCCACCCTACGATGGCCCGTTCAGAGTGCTGGAAACAGGCGACAAACATTTTTTGTTAGACTTGGGGGGTCGTCGGGAGAAAATATGCATAGACAGACTTAAGCCCGCCTTTGTGGTGGCGGACGAGCAAGTGCTGTTGGCTCAGGACCCACGGCGCAGAAGACCCCCACTGAGAACTCCCCAGGTAAACGATTCATCAGAGCAGCCACACGGGCAAGTCAAAGGTTTCACCCCCCTCGCCATGGCACACCCTCAGACAGACACACCCCCAGGAGCCCCCTGCTAGCACAGCAGCGCCACGGAGGCGGTAAACCCCCGTTACAGCAGATTTGGGAGGAGACTGAAGCCAAAAGGACGTGAGGACTGAAACTCGGTCTGAGATTCGGGGGGGGTGGGGGGTGTAGAGACTGGGTTAATCATCTCAGACTGGATGCAGAGGGTAAACAGAGAAGGACAATGGCTATGGAGATGATGGTGAGGTAGCAGGAAGGAGGAGTTGTGGGGGGAGAAGGGATGAATGTATTGTGATGTGAGATGTCATGCAGATGTGAGATGAGCGGTTGGTATAAAAGGAGAACCCATGGTGTATTGAGACATTCTTTTCTGTGTATGACTGATGTGAGAGTGAATAAAATCGTCTGCTGCATAAATCAGTGTTGTTATTTACACTCTCCACAATCCACCTTATTCCTTGCCCCCATGGTGCCTTGCGTGAATTATGTGCACAACTTCCGGTGTTGTGTTGGGTTCTTTTATAAATAAAGACTGCTGCTTTGGGTGAACACGGAGCTTCCTTTATTGACTGGCTGCAGCACATTAACACACAACTCTGCCATATTATTCTCCATCATGCTGTACTCCTGACAACATCCGGTCTGTGTCGCCCCCTAGTGGATCCACATATGTAATACTTAGATTACACCACATCCCCCTTACTGAAGCCAAGTTGACCCCTTTAGCTGAAAAACAAAATACATTTCCACATGAAATCATTCCTGCTCACCTTGGTCAACTAACTATGATGGGCGATCTAACTTTTTCTAACCCTTTTCTTTTTAAACACTTGTACCATGCGTGAGAACATTTTTATGCAGAAGCCTCTTATATCGCATTTTTTCAACATTTCAAGAACTCAAACTCTGCATCTCAGAAATAGCAATACATAAGTTTTACAGATCCAGTCTTTGTGGTTTCTTCACTTCTCTGCCTGATCTTGTTCTCATGATGGCAGGTGTGCATTCCTGAGTCTGAGTTTCTGTGGAGGTTTCCTCAGACTGGGCGTCCTGTGGAGTCTCCATTTGGCTCTCTGGAGAAGGCATAGGCACTAAATGGCTGCGATTCCTCCTCAGTGTTCCTTGTGGTCCACTGATGACATAAGACCGTGGAGTTTTGTGGACAGATGTCACTGTGCCCTGTGCTTTTGCATCTGTAATCCAAACAGAGTTTCCGGGTAACAGTTTATCCAAATCTCTCGTTCTGTGTCTTTTGTTGAAACATTCTGTTTGCCTCATCCGTCTCTCCTTTTCCAAGTGACGAATTTGTTGCAGATTCGGCACGCATGGCTGCAAGGCCTCTGGAAGCATTGGCAGGGTGGTACGAAGCCTACGCCCCATGAGAAGCTGTGCTGGGCTGTAGCCATTTGCCAGCGCTGTGGTTCTGTAGGCTAACAGTGCTCTGTATGGATCACTGCCTTTCTTGATAAGGTTCTTGACTGTTTGGACAGCTCTTTCTGCCTCACCGTTACTTTGGGGGTACCTGGGACTACTGGTCACGTGCTCAAAACAGTACTCCTTTGCAAAGTCTTCCATTTCCTGACTTGCGAACTGCGGGCCGTTATCCGTGATCAGTATCTCCGGTATTCCGTGACATGCAAACATAGACTTTAAATGCACAATGACATTGGCAGAGCAAGTTGGGCTGAGCTGGGCATTCTCTATATACCTAGAGAAGTAGTCCACTAATAACAGGTAGTTTTTGTCTTGTAGCGTGAACAAATCAGCTCCCAACTTCTGCCATGGCCTTTCTGGTAAATCTGTGGGCATTAAAGGCTCTCTCACATTAACTTTCCTGTATGCACTGTCTACATTTGAGTACAACTTCACTGATCTGGTTGCTTAAACCTGGCCACCATACAGCCTGACGGGCGCGCTCTCTGCATTTAACCACCCCCTGGTGGCCCTCATGTATCTTGTCCAAAACTGCATTTCTCATGTTAGCGGGGATAACTAACCTCGTGCCTCTCAGTAGTAGTCCGTTATGCACACTCAAAACGGCTCTCTCAGACCAGTAGTGCTTCACCGCTCCCTGTAGCTGGTTACGATCCGGCCAGCCTTCTGTGCAGTATTTCATGACTTCTGAACAGACGCTGTCGGACTGCAGTTGCTCTTGGAGATCTGCAAGATATTTGCTGCTTGTAGGGAGTCCCTCTAGCACAGAGTCAACATAAATGTTAGTGTCCTTCATAAGATCTGTGTCTGTGTGAGTAACACTGTTTGTGAGCGGTAAGCGTGAGAGCGTGTCGGCAGTGGTGAGACTTTTGCCAGGGATGTGCTTTATAGTGTATGAGTACCTCATTAGGCGCATACGAAATCGCTGTATACGCGGTGGAAGCGCATCCAAAGCTTGTCCTCCCAGTAGGCTCACTAGTGGCTTATGATCAGTTTCTAGTTCAAAGTGCAGACCCAGGATAAAGTCATTGAATCTTCCGCAGGCCCACGTGAGAGCCAGTGCTTCTTTTTCCAGCTGGGCGTAGCGCTGCTCTGTAGGTGTCAATGATCGGGAAGCGTAAGCAACTGGTGACCACACATCTCTCTCCTTCTGTAGCATGACTGCCCCCAATCCGTATGAAGAGGCATCTGCAGATATTTTCTGTGGTTTGTTTGGGTCATAGAGCTGCAATACAGGAGCAGAGGACAGTTCTTGTTTGAGGTTACAAAACGCATTTTGTTGTTCATGCCCCCAGTACCACATGTTCTTTGTTGAAAGCAAGTCTCTCAAAGGTTTGTCCTTTTCAGAAAGGTTCGGAATGAACTTCCCCAGCTGGTTCACCATTCCGAGAAAGCTCCTGAGCTCACTCACGTTGCTTGGCTCTTTCATGTCCTGAACAGCTTGGGTTTTGTCTGGATCTGGCCTCATTCCTTCTGCTGAAACAATAAACCCAAGAAATTTGACCTCTCTTTTGCCAAACTCACATTTTGACATATTCAATGTAACGCCGGCTTTCTCCGCGCGCTTCAAGACAGCGTGCAGTCTTGCGTCGTGCTGCTCCTTGGTGGATCCCCAGACCAGGATATCGTCCATGTGACAGACGACTCCGTCGAGACCCGCTGTAACCTCTGTTACCATCATGTTTTGGAAATGTTCAGGTGCACTGGAAATACCAAATGGCAAACGGTTAAAGTGGTATCTGCCAAATGGCGTAATGAATGTGGTGAGAAAGGCCGACTCTTTAGACAGTGGTATTTGCCAAAATCCCATATTTGCATCAAGCTTTGAAAAATACTGAGCACCTGTGAGCATGCCTAGCGTTTGGTCCACAGACGGGAGGATGTATCTTTCGCGACACACTGACTCGTTTAAAGGTGTCATGTCCACACAGATACGCACCTTTTCTTTGTCCTTTTTGGGAGCTACAACCATGCCACAGCACCAATCTGTTGGCTGCTCCACGCGACTGATGACTCCCAACTTTTCCATCCTCTCGAGCTCTTCTTTCACTTTAGCCATGAGCGGCAGTGGCACACGCCTTGGCACCTTGAGCGAAAAGGGCTTAGCATCAGGTTTCAGTTTAATTGTGTATGGCTTTTGAACAAGCCCAAGTCCATCGCATAACTTGAGGTACGCTTTTCTCACTGTCTCTTGGTCTATAGTGTCAATTCTGGCAATTAGTTTCAGTCTCACGGAAGCTGTTCTACTCAGTAGTGCCATGCGCAGATTTTTGACAATATAGATTTTCTCAGTAGCGCTCTTGTCACCGTATGTAATAGTCTCTGTCATAGACCCCAACACGGTTAGTGCAGTTCCACCCGGTCCGTAGAGTGGTTTTTGTGCCTTTTCCAACTGTTCATTTTTCTTCTTGAAGATTTCAAATGTTTGGTCAGAAACCGCTGTGACGTCCGCTCCGGAATCTAACTTGAAAGTCACTTTATTTCCTCTCACATTTATGTCTGCAAGCCATGGATCCTCCCCTAGATCCACTTCACCCAGAAAAAGTCTGTCTGCATTGTCAGCGACCTCATTCACAGTTGGGTTGGACCTACAGACTCTAATATAGTGTCCACATTTTTTACAGTTATGGCATTCCGCGTTTTTAGCTGGGCACTGTACTGCTGCATGTGCTGGTGCTTTGCCACACTTGGAACAAACTTTACTGTCTTGTTTTGTCTGCTGAGGCCTTGAGGACTTAATCTGTTTTTGTTCCTTGATTATGAATTTGTTTGGCTTGGCTTTTCTGATGTGTACCGCATCCACGGCTGTTCTGTTAACGCTAGTTTCACCTCTTAGGTCAGTTTGTTGTCGTTTTATTTCTTCAGATTGTCTTGCCATTGTTATAGCTTTAGCTAGGGTAAGATCTTTGTCAAGCTGCATTCTTTCTGACAGCGACGAATCTTTTAGACCCACTACAAGCCTGTCTCTCAAGAGGTCATCATGGAGTGCACCGTACTCACAGTTTTCTGCCAGTGCATACAGTGCTGTTATGAACGAGTCTACTGGTTCTGCTGGCTGTTGCACTCGCTTGTTGAATTTTGCTCGTTCATAAATCACGTTCTTTCTGGGAACAAAATGTCTATCAAAAACTGTTTTAACGGCATCGTACTGCTGGCGCTGCACGCTCGTTAGCTCGAGCCCTCTTAGCACGTCGTCAGCCTCATCTCCCATGCAATAAACCAGCGTATTTACTTGTTTCGCCTCAGCTGAGTTATTCAGGTTACTTGCCAGTCTAAAACGCTCAAAACGTCTTATCCACTTTTCCCACTCTTGGGGTCTCGCAAAGTCGAAGGGCTCCGGTGGTTTAATGGTGAAGGTTGCCGCTGGAGTAGCCGCCGCCATTACTGGATCAATTGGCGCAGCTGCAGCCCTTTGAACTTCGCCTGGCATAGCCGCTAGCCGGTTGCAAAGCTGACTTTTCTCACCTCAAAGCGCACCAACTTCTGACACCATGTTGTGTTGGGTTCTTTTATAAATAAAGACTGCTGCTTTGGGTGAACACGGAGCCTCCTTTATTGACTGGCTGCAACACATTAACACACGAACTCCGCCATATTATTCTCCATCATGCTGTACTCCTGACAACATCCGGTCTGTGTCGCCCCCTAGTGGCTCCACATATGTAATACTTAGATTACACCACATCCGGTACTAGTTTAAAATGTGGATTTGTCAATGAAATGGGACGCTTTTCCTGTTATAGATAATATTTGGCACCTTTATTGTGAAGTGCATTGCGGTCACGTGCTCTTCCCGTCACATCACGGCACTGCCCATATATAAGGCTGGGGTGCCATCTTATGGTTTCTTTTGCCGGATGTCCACGCTGGTGCCTGCCGTGTGCCACTGTGTAAATAGTTCAACAATAAAGCTGTGTTCGCCAAGTCCGTCCTGCCTCATCCTTCACCCAGGTATTTCCATACATAACATTTGGGAATCTAGGATTAACTCATGGAGGTGTGCATTACACCACTTTGTCCCTTTCTCGAGCTCCCGGGCAAACCACCGGTTTCATGGCCGCATTGGCTGGAAGCCTATCAAACGTATATTATGGCGCTGGACCTCGGGAAACTCGACAAGGTGAGAGCGCGAGCGCTTCTCATTCACAACCTGGGTATTGAGGGCCGGAGGGTCCTGTGGATGCTCGGCACGGCAGACTCGTATGATGAAATTGTAGAGCTACTAGCTAAACGTTTTTTTGCCGGAGGCGCCAGCGGGAAGGTGAGCCTATCCAACAGTATGTCATTGACTTGAAGCAGCTAGCCAGCGAATGTCATTTTGGACCACTTGAAGACGAAATGGTACGCAACCAAGTAGCAGAGCACACGCTCAACACTGAGCTGCATGCTAGGCTATTAGTGGTGCCTAAGGACTTGACATTAGCCAAAGCAGTTAAGCTAGCTCTCCGGTTGGAAGCCGCTGATAAGCTAGCTGTGGAGCTAAATTGGCGCCAGCCACAGAAGACGTGGGAGCCGCTCGACTCAGTTAATGTTGCGGATCCTGATAGCGAGGATAGCTCGGACAAAGATTTTTGGGAAATCAATGCTGCCAGCCAAAGGTCTGCCCTGGGAAACTCCTGTTGCAGGGGTTGTGGGTCCGCCACAGATTTAGCTGTGCTTGTTTGTCAGGATCCTCCATTTATCCAGTCTATGGCACAAACACGAGCAGCAGCAAGAAGTACCAGAACTACGCAAAAACATTCAAAAAATATAAAAACGACAAGCGTGGAAATTAGCTGCCACTTGACTGCAAAACACATGTGTGGACTATACATTAAAATGAATTAGAATTTAAAAAACAAACAAACACTATTTTAAATGCCCCTCTACTCCACTATTGCTGACTGACTTAACACTACTTCCGGCCAAAAGTGGAAGTTGCACACCTAATTATTTCTACAGCAGCGCCTTCAGGAATAAGGTGGATCGTGTCACGGAGCAGAGGTGGCGTGGAGAGACTGGAGCCAATCGCTGGACTTAAGTTTTTAAATATTTTATTAAGCTGATCCCCCAGATGCCGCTCGAGGGCTAAACAGAAAATAACTCTGCAGCTTGGAAGCTGTGGTGTATAAACTAGAGGGACATCCAGAGCAGAACGCGGCCTGTGGCTGACATCATCACTATTATATATTGGGCAGTCTGCCATCTCACTGGGTTGGTTATAAGTTGTTGTTCATGAGGGTTACCACTACAGATGTGGACAAAATTGTTGGTACCGCTCTGTTAATGAAAGAAAAACCCACAATGGTCACAGAAATAACTTGAATCTGACAAAAGTGGTAATAAATAAAAATTCTATGAAAATTAACCAATGAAAATCAGACAATGCTTTTGAATTGTGGTTCAACAGAATTATTTTAAAAAACAAACTCATGAAACAGGCCTGGACAAAAATGATGGTACCCTTAACTTAATATTTTGTTGCACAACCTTTTGAGGCAATCACTGCAATCAAACGATTTCTGTAACTGTCAGTGAGACTTCTGCACCTCTCAGCAGGTATTCTGGCCCACTCCTCATGAGCAAACTGCTCCAGTTGTCTCAGGTTTGAAGGGTGCCTTCTCCAGACGGCATGTTTCAGCTCCTTCCACAGATGTTCAATAGGATTTAGATCAGGGCTCATAGAAGGCCACTTTACAATAGTCCAATGTTTGGCTCTTAGCCATTCTTGGATGTTTTTAGCTGTGTGTTTTGGGTCATTATCCTGTTGCAAGACCCATGACCTGCGACTGAGACCAAGCTGTCTGACACTGGGCAGCACATTTCTCTGTAGAATACCTTGATAGTCTTGAGATTTCATTGTACCCTGCACAGATTCAAGACACCCTGTGCCAGATGCAGCAAAGCAGCCCCAGAACATAACAGAACCTCCTCCATGTTTCACAGTAGGGACAGTGTTCTTTTCTTGTTATGCTTCATTTTTGCGTCTGTGAACATAGAGCTGATGTGCCTTGCCAAAAAGTTCCAGTTTTGTTTCGTCTGTCCATAGGACATTCTCCCAGAAGCTTTGTGGCTTGTCAACATGCAGTTTGGCAAATTCCAGTCTGGCTTTTTTAGGATTTGTTTTCAACAGTGGTGTCCTCCTTGGTCGTCTCCCATGAAGTCCACTTTGGCTCAAACAACGACGGATGGTGCAATCTGACACTGATGTACCTTGACCTTGGAGTTCACCATGAATGTGTTTAGAGGTTGTTCTGGGCTCTTTTGTTACCATTCGTATTATCTGTCTCCTCCTGCGGCCAAGTCCAGGGAGGTTGTCTACAGTCCCGTGGATCTTAAATTTCTGAATAATATGTGCAACTGTAGTCACAGGAACATCAAGCTGCTTGGAGATGGTCTTATAGCCTTTACCTTTAACAGGCTTGTCTATAATTTTCTTTGTAATCTCCTGAGACAACTCTCTCCTTTGCTTCCTCTGGTCCATGTTTAGTGTGATACACACCATGTCACCAAACAGCACAGTGGCTACTTGTCACCCTTTAAATAGGCTGACCGACTGATGACAAGTTTGTAGACACCTGTGATGTTAATTAGAGGACACATCTTGGTTGAACATAAGATAAGATAAGATAAGATAAGCCTTTATTAGTCCCACAATGGGGAAATTCCAGGATTGCAACAGCACAGGGATAGCAACACTCAGAGCAACAAAGAAAAAACAAGAGCAGTGAGTATACATATGTACATATTGTCAAATATATGATGGCAAGAAGGCGAGGCACTATTTCAATTTGTCAGTTAGTCCTTTTTTTATTTCAACTTACAAGTAATAAGAAGTTCCAATAAACATCCGACACGATTCTCACCAATCCACAATCGAACTCAATCGAACTCCATCGAACTCTATCGAACTCTATACTATCAATCAATCAGAATCAGAATCAGAATCAGAATCAGCTTTATTGGCCAAGTATGCACAACACATACAAGGAATTTGACTTTGGCTAAAAACTTGCTCTCGTTGTTCAGGTGAAGGATTTAAATAAGGATTCAATGACAACCAGAGTATGTACAGTAAATTACAGTCTGTCCACGTTTCTATAAAAGGATGCAAATATATACAGGAATATATGCAGTTATTTACTCGGACTAACCACACTTTGCAGAAATATATGAAAAAATATACAATCACACAGTATTTCAATGTGGACTCAGATTCAGTGATATAATGTGAATGAAGTAAAAAGCAGTGTGAGAGTTATGTGCAATGTAATAATGGATGAAAAGTATGAGTACAGCAACAGGTAGGACTAGGTGAATGTTAGGAGTTCATCAGAGTGATGGCTTGAGGAAAGAAACTGTTCCTGTGACGGGTGGTTTTGACCTTCAGTGATCTGTAACGACGACCAGAAGATAGAAGTTCAAACAGTTTGTGGCCGGGGTGTGATGGGTCAGCACAGATGTTTCCCGCCCGTTTCCTGGTTATGGACCGATATAAGTTCTCAATGGAGGGTAGGTCGGTACCAATGATCCTCTCCGCAGACTTAATGATCCGCTGCAGTCTGGTCTTGTCCTGTTTAGTGGCAGATCCAAACCAGACAGTGATGGAAAAGCAGAGGACAGATTGGATGATGGCGGTGTAGAAGACAACCAGCAGCTCCTGAGGCAAATCAAACTTCTTGAGCTGACGCAGAAAAAACAACCTCTGCTGGGCCTTTTTCTGGACAGTGTCAATATGGGAGGACCACTTCAGGTTCCGGGAGATTGTGGTACCCAGAAACTTGAAGGAGTCCACAGTGGACACTGTGCTGTTGAGGATGGTGAGTGGGGGGAATGAAGGGGGGTGTCGCCTGAAATCCACAGTCATCTCCACCGTTTTGGCTGGGTTAAGTTCAAGATGGTTCTGGCTGCACCAGAGGATCAGCTGCTCCACCTCCCGCCTGTATGCAGACTCATCATCATCCCGGATCAAACCGATGACTGTGGTGTCGTCCGCAAACTTCAGGAGCTTCACCGAAGGGTCCCCTGAGGTGCAGTCGTTGGAGTAGAGGGAGAAGAGCAGTGGGGAAAGGACACATCCTTGGGGGGCGCCAGTACTAATTTTTCGGGAGCTGGATGTAAATCTCCCTAGCTTCACCTGTTGCCACCTGTCAGTCAGAAAGCTGGAGATCCACTGGCAGGTGGAGGGGGGCACCTTGAGCTGGAGGAGTTTCTGATGAAGAATGCCTGGGATGATGGTGTTGAATGCTGAGCTGAAGTCGACAAACAGGATCCTGGCGTACGTCCCTGGGGAGTCGAGGTGTTGCAGGATGTAATGTAGTCCCATATTCACTGCATCATCCACTGACCTGTTTGACCGGTAGGCAAACTGCAGTGGGTCCATCAGGGGGCCTGTGATGACCTTCAGGTGGTTCAGCACCAATCTCTCCAAGGATTTCATGACCACAGAGGTCAGGGCAACAGGTCTGTAGTCGTTTAATCCTGTAACAGAGGGTTTCTTGGGAACTGGAATGATGATGGAGCGTTTGAAGCAGGAAGGCACTTCACGCAGCTCCAGTGATCTGTTAAAGATCCGGGTGAAGATGGGGGCCAACTCGTTGGAGCAGACTCTCAGGCAGGACGGAGACACACCATCAGGTCCTGCAGCCTTCTTGATCTTTTGTCTCTGAAAGACCCGGCGCACCTCCTCTTCACAGATCATTAGTGCTGGTGGGAGGTCAGAGTGGAGGAGGGACGGAGTTCCTGGGGCTGCAGATAATCCTTTTGTGTGGGTGGGAGGTGAGAACTGTAGGTTCTTTTCAAACCTGCGGTAAAAGCTGTTTAGGTCATTAGCCAGCTGGAGGTTTTCCGCAGGGTGGGGGGATGGTCTCCTGTAGTTGGTGATATTCCGTAGGCCTCTCCAGACAGAAGCAGAGTTGTTAGCTGAGAAGTTTTTTTGTAACTTCACACTGTAGCTCCTCTTAGCAAGCCTGGTCTCCTTCGTCAGCATGTTTCTGGCCCGCTTGTACAGAGTCCAGTCACCAGTCCTGTAGGCCTCCTCCTTGGTCTGACGTAGCTGCTTCAGTTTAGGAATGAACCAGGGTTTATTGTTGTTGTATATGCAGAAGGTCTTGGTCTGCACACACATGTCCTCGCAGAAACAGGTGTATGACGTCACAGTGTCAGTGAGTTCATTTAGGTTAATGGCTGCAGCTTCAAAAACACTCCAATCTGTACAGTCAAAGCAGGCTTGTAACTTCAGCTTTGATTCCTCAGTCCATTTCTTCACAGTCCTTACAACAGGCTTGGAAGTTTTTAGTTTCTGTCTGTATGTTGGAATAAGATGGAGCAGGCAGTGGTCAGAAAAACCCAGAGCTGCACGGGGGACGGCATGATAGGCGTTTCTTAAAACTGTGTAACAGTGGTCAAGTGTATTTGTGTCCCTGGTGGGACATTTAATATGCTGTCTGTATTTAGGAAGCTCATTTGTGAGATTAGCTCTATTGAAATCACCCAGAATGATAAGCAGACAGTCTGGATGTTTTTCCTCCACCTCTGCTATCTGGTCAGCGAGGAGCTGCAGTGCCTCCGTTGTACAAGCAGCAGGCGAGATATAAATTCCGACCAGAATAAATGAGGAGAACTCTCACGGTGAATAAAAGGGTTTACAGTTTATGAACAGTGACTCTAGGTTAGGGCTACAAAACTTCTTCAACACTGTGACATCAGTACACCAACCTTCGTTTATGTAGAAGCAGATTCCACCACCCTTAGTCTTTCCAGAAAATTCTCGGCTGCGATCAGCGCGAAACAGTTGAAATCCGTCCAGACGCACCGCGCTGTCCGGGATATGTTCACTCAGCCAGGACTCCGTGAAACAAAGGGCGCCAGATCTGCTAAAATCCCGGTTTTTATCCAACACACCTGTTTTATACAACCGGAGATAATTAGGGCTAATTAGCCCCTACCATAATCCCAGGTAAAACAATCAACATTCCATTATTTTCCACATACCCACTGATCTCTAAAATACATAAATACTGCCCAACTATACAATATAAATAACATATAATAAATAACAATCAATAACAACAAGGGGGGGGCAATGGATCAGCGTTCTCGTCGCGCCCTCCGCCAGTACCCGGGCTCGCCTGGGGAAGCTAATGATCCTACCAGCAGACTAAATTCGAAGAGACGACGCCTCTGTGCCAAGTCAAAGAAGAATCCTAGTCACAGTCCTAAAGCCGAAAGCAAACAATCACAATATAAATAATTCAATAAATATCTCAATCCCCTATTTACAAATATTAAACCACCCCTCTAACTTACCATACATGTTTGCTTCCTGCTGGTGTCCTATATAAGGCCCTCAACCCCTAACGGAATCTTTTGCCCGGACACCCACAGGAAGCATGTTGGCAAAGGTATGTGAAAAAACTTATTATCCATTATTTTACCAAATACTTAATCATAACCATTATCTCCCAAGGGCACTCAAATTAAACAAAAGACAGATCCCAAAATACTGTGTGCACTTTCACAAATAATTACAATAACATTTACCACATTACAAATAATATAAACACACATATAATAAATCATGACGGTGGTGACACTCCATCGTCGCACATATAAACATAAATATATAGACACACAGTGCGGAGCATAATGTGACCCTATGGTCACATTATTTTCAATCTTTTCTAGGGGTACCATCATTTTTGTCCAGGCCTGTTTCATGAGTTTGTTTTTTAAAATAATTCTGTTGAACCACAATTCAAAAGCATTGTCTGATTTTCATTGATTAATTTTCATAGAATTTTTATTTATTACCACTTTTGTCAGATTCAAGTTATTTCTGTGACCACTACTCAGTCTTTTGTAATAAAGTTCAGTTCGACTGCATCATCCTCGTCCGTCTTCATTCCAGGTTTGTGGACATAACATTTGGCGACGAGAATTTCTAATCATGGAAGCATGCTTGAGACCACTACAGCCCTTCCTTGAGTCCCTGGGTGAACCAGCGGTCCCGTGGCCACGATGGCTGGAGATGTTTGAAATCTATGTTGCAGCGTTGGACCTGGGAAAACTGAATAAAGCAAGTAAACAAGCACTTGTCCACAACCTTAGCATAGAAGGTCAGAGAATTTTCCACGTGCTGGGTCCGGCGGAGTCATACGTGGATACTGTCAAACTACTTGCTAGCTACTTTACTACACCGGACAACGTGATAGCATGACAATTCCGCCAGAGGCAACAGGGAGCTGGTGAGCCCATACAATTCATTGACGATCTGAGACATTTGTTTAGCATGTGCCGTTTTGGACTGTTGGAATATGAGATGGTGCAGGACCAGTTAGCTGACCACACATGTAACCCGAGGCTAAGAGCTAAGATGCTAACGGTTCTAAGTGACATGACGCTAGCTAACACGATAGAACTAGCATTCCAGCTTGAGTCAGCGGAGGGTTTAGCAACAGAGCTAAGTGGGCGCCAACCACAGAAACTACTCGAATAGATGACGCTAGCTAACGCAGTGGGCATGGAGGAATATGAGGACATAGCAGAAGAGTACGAGATGAACGCCATTAACCAAAGGACCACTCTGAGAGGCCCCGTCTGTGGTAGCTGTGGATCCCTGACGCACCAGGACAGAACACATTTTTGCCCGGCAAGAGGACAATGTTGTAACAAGTGTGGATGCTTAAACCATTTCACGAGAGTGTGCCAGTCGCCGGTGCCGTGGAGCCTGCCAAGTAAGCTAAGCCACCCGCTAACGACAGCCATTCATGCAGTAAGCCCTGACAGCAACAGTTACACGTATGGCATGGTTGAGCTAGATGGGATAGCTTTACCGCTACTGCTCATCACGGTGGTGGTCAGGTTGAAGTTTTTCCCCAACCACAAAATTAAGAAGAACCCAACGGAGCTGTATGGATACGATGGTCACAGACTCTGTAACAACAGAGTGGGAACAGTGGAGCTAACAGTCTACTACAAGTCTAAGCTTGTGTACGACTTTACGTTCCAAGTGACAGCATACGGTGACAACATTATGGGATGTGACCTCTTCTACAGACTGGGTTTTGCTATCCAAGACAGTGCTGGGTTTGAATGGTCCAGGTGCGGCAACTGGGGCACGACAGACCTTGACGACAATGACGTGGTGTGGGACAAGGTAATTCAAGGCAGCACTGACACCAAACCATCTCCCCACGCGCTCAGAAGGAGAGCTTCCTAGGAGGGGGACAACAGCCAGACTCGCCTCCATTCCTCGTTCAATTAGAACTGAAGCCGCAGGAGAAGGAGTCCGTATATGCAGAAAACCCTGAGGTACAGCAACAACAACTGGGCGCAGATACTGCTCACAACGCGGCACAACAAAGCACATCAGACAAGAGAGAGGAAGAACAGACTGCTTCCGTACCTGTGCTCAACAACACGCTATGGAGGTTACGACCAAGCCGACAGGTGGAGAGTCCAATTTAATGAATGACATCGGAGAGATGCTGGACACCTTCTGTACCCACGACCAGCTTCAGCCTACTGAGACAGTGATGGAGACTACAGGTGAAGGGTCTGCAACGAACTAGGTAACAATGGAACTGCCACAGCAGTGGTGGTCGACCCGCAGACCCTAATTCTAGGTTCTAAAAAAAAGAAAGCGTTCCTGTAAAAAAAAGAGAGTTCTTTGGAAATAAAAGAAGTTAAATCTTAGATCAGGAAGGAGAAGGAAGCAGCGTTGAAAAGTGGAGACAGGGACTGCTACAGGGAGGTTAAATATTGGTTTAACAGAGAGCTGAAGAGAGCTAAATCTGTGTATTCTGAGAGACTTCAGCAGCAGTTCACTGCTAATGACTCGGCTTCTGTGTGGAGAGGACTGAGGCAAATCACCAACTATCGGCCTCAGGCTTCCAAAGGTCAGGATGACAAAGCCCTTTGTCAAAAACTGTCCCAACATTACGCCCGTTTTGACACCTCGTCAGCTGTGTCCAACTCCCCCACTCCACCCAGCTCCACTGCCTCCTCGGCCCCTAATACATCAAAAGCGGTCCCCCCCTCCTCCTCCTCCCCCCCTGCCCTTGTCATCAGTGAGCAGGACGTGCACAGACAGTTCTCCAGACTGAACCCGCGCAAGGCCCCCGGTCCGGACGGCGTGTCTCCCTCCACCCTGAGACACTGTGCGAAAGAGCTGGCTCCTGTCTTCGCAGACATTTTTAACACCTCCCTTAAGCAATGCCACGTGCCGACCTGCCTCAAATCCTCCACCATCATCCCTGTCCCCAAGAAGCCACGGATTACTGGACTTAACGACTACAGACCTGTAGCGCTCACCTCTATAGTCATGAAGTCCTTTGAGCGCCTGGTCCTGTCCCACCTCAAGTCCATCACCACTCCCCTCCTGGACCCACTGCAGTTTGCCTACCGTGCCAACAGGTCTGTGGACGACGCAGTCAACCTGGCCCTCCACTCCATCCTGCAGCACCTGGACTCCCCAGGAACCTACGCCAGGATCCTGTTTGTGGACTTCAGCTCTGCATTCAACACCATCCGCCCCGCTCTGCTCCAGGACAAGCTGTCCCTGCTCGGTGTGCCTGACTCCCTCTGCAGGTGGATCACCGACTTCCTGACGGACCGGAGGCAGCATGTGCGGCTGGGGAAGTCTGTCTCAGACTCTGTTAGCATCAGCATCGGATCACCCCAGGGCTGTGTACTTTCCCCCTACTCTTCTCCCTTTATACCAACTCCTGCGCCTCCTCCCACCAGTCTGTTAAGCTGATCAAGTTTGCGGACGACACCACCCTCATCGGGCTCATCTCCAACGGCGACGAGTCCGTCTACAGGAAAGAGGTGGCCCAGCTGGTGTCCTGGTGCAGCCACAACAACGTGCAGCTGAACGCTCTGAAGACAGCGGAGATGATTGTGGGCTTCAGGAAAGTCACAACCCCCCTGCCCCCCCTCATCATCACAGGCTCTCCCATCACCATTGCAGATTCCTTCTGCTTCTTGGGCACCACCATCACCCAGGACCTCAAATGGGAGCCAACCATCATCTCCCTCATCAAAAAGGCCCAGCAGAGGATGTTCTTTCTGTGGCAGCTGAGGAAGCTCAAGCTACCCACCAAGATGTTAGTGCAGTTCTACACGGCCATCATCGAGTCCATCCTCACCACCTCCATAACCGTGTGGTACGCAGGAGCCACTGCCAGGGACAGACTAAGGCTGCAGCGCGTCGTGCGCACTGCTGAGAAGGTGATCGGCTGCAAGCTCCCATCTCTCCAGGACCTGTACATCTCCAGGACCCGGAGGCGTGCTGGCCGGATCATAGCTGATCCTTCACACCCTGGTCACGTACTGTTTGCCCCCCTCCCCTCAGGTAGAAGACTTCGGTCCATTCAGACTAAAACCTCCCGGCACATGAATAGCTTTTTCCCCTCTGCCATCAGACTGCTGAACATTAAGTGACTTTGACTCTCGTGCACCATGTACAGCAGCTCAACCAGACTCATGTCATTCATCACTGTTTTTCTGTTGCATTATCGACTGCACTATGTGGTACTCCACATTATCTGCTACTTGCTAATTTATTTAAAACTGCTTTGACTAGTATTACTCATTATTATTATTATTATTATTACTTATTATTCTACACTTATTGCATGTTTTTAGTTTTTTAGTTTTTTTAGTTTATCTCTTTATCTTATCATGTCTTTAATGTTGCAGCATTGCACCGAGACAAATTCCTAGTTTGTGTACTACATGAACAATGGCAATAAATCTGATTCTGATTCTAAATGTCTTGAATAATTAATAATGTTGTAGAGAGAATTAACAAGGGGAGGCAACAAGTTGAATCAGCACAGACTTTATTCTCTCTAACAAGTCAAGATCACATTAGAGCTCCCAGGCCACAGTGCATCTCACTTATATACCTTGAATCATTCGCATAGTGGCCTGGGGCTCCGACATCATAACTGTTAATAATAATAAAATAATAATAATAATAATACATCAGTCTTATATAGCGCTTTTCTAAATACTCAAAGACGCTTTACAAAGCAGCATAGGGACAAACATACAGAGAAAGGGAAAACACATACACATAGGTACACATAGGTAGAAGAGGCAGTCAGTTTTTATTGGTAGATTTAAAAAGATGGGTTTTGAGTTGGCTTTTAAAAGAAGCAAGTGTGTTGGCAGACCGGATGTGAAGGGGCAAGGAATTCCAGAGGGTTGGTGCGGCGATGGCGAATGATCTATCACCCAGGGTGCGGAATTTTGTCTTGGTGATGGGGGTAAGAAGGTGAGCGTCAGCAGAGCGGAGGAGACGAGTGGGAGAATGACGAGACAGAAGGTCCGTTAGGTATGAGAGGGCGAGGTTATGGAGAGCTTTATAGGTGATGAGGAGGATCTTGAAGTTGATGCGCTGTTGAATGGGGAGCCAGTGGAGCTGACGGAGGAGAGGAGTGATGTGGTCTCTGGAGCGGGAGTGAGTAAGTAGGCGGGTGGCTGAGTTTTGGACATACTGTAGTTTTTGGAGGATGGTGGAAGGAAGTCCATACAGAATGCTGTTACAGTAATCAAGTCTGGAGGTGATGAAGGCGTGGATAAGTATTTCAGCAGCAGAGGGTGAGAGGGTTGGAGGGAGGCGTGCAATATTATGAAGATGAAAAAATGATGTTTTGGTGATATGGTTGATGTGAGATTTGAAGGAGAGGGTGGGGTCCATGATAATGCTGAGGTTTCTGGCCAGGGGGTAGGGGGTGACTGAGTGACCATCGATTTGGAATGAAAAGTTCTGGGAAGAGGGTAAAAGAGATTTTGGTCCAAAAATGATGATTTCTGTTTTATTGCTGTTTAGCTTGAGAAAGTTGTTAGTCATCCAGGTTTTTATGTCTGTAAGGCAGTCGGTGATGGTGGAGAGAATTGCGGGGGTGATGGATTTAGAGGAGATGTACAGCTGGGTGTCGTCGGCGTAGCAGTGAAAGTGAAGACCATGTTGACGGATGATGTGACCAAGCGGAAGCATGTAGAGAATGAAAAGGGTTGGACCGAGCACAGAGCCTTGAGGGACACCGTGTGAGACGGGGGTGGTGCGTGATTTATGATTGTTGATGGAGATGTACTGGAATCTCTCAGACAGGTGGGAGGTGAACCAAGAGAGGGCGGAGTCAGTGATGCCAATAGAAAGCAGACAACGGAGCAGGATAGAATGATTGATGGTATCGAAAGCAGCGCTGAGATCGAGGAGAAGAAGAATGGTGAGGGAGGCAGAGTCAGAAGCGAGCAGGAGGTCATTGGTGACCCTGAGGAGGGCGGTTTCAGTGCTGTGGTGAGAACGGAATCCAGATTGAAATGTTTCGTAGAGTTTGTTGGAGAGGAGGTGTTTCTTGAGTTGAGTGGCGACAGCTTTTTCCAATATTTTAGCCAGAAATGGGAGGTTGGAGATAGGTCTGAAATTGTTGGGGTCGTCAGAGTCCAGGCCAGGTTTCTTAAGGAGGGGGGTGATGGCAGCAATCTTAAGTGATGGGGGGACAGTGCCAGTGGTGAGGGAGGAGTTGATGGTGTCGATGATAAGGGGGGCAAGAGGGGTGAGACAGGCTTTGATAAGTGGGGAGGGGATGGGGTCCAGGGGGCATGTAGATGATTTCATGCTGGAGAGTATTTCGGAAAGTTCATCAGTGGTTATGGGTGAGAAAAGGGAGAGCTGTTTATCTATGGGTGGAGAAAAAGTGGGTTCTGAGTCAGGGGTGATGGCTGGGGAGGAGGCAAGCTGGTTGTGAATATTGTCAATTTTGGAATGGAAAAATGATAGAAAGCTATTGCATTTTTCAGGGGTGAAGGATGATGAAATGATGTCCTGGGGTTTGAGGAGTTTGTTGATGGTGGAGAACAGAGTGCGGGGGTTGGAGGATCCAGAGTGAATGATGCTGGAGTAGTAGGCAGAGTGAGCTTCATTGAGTGAAGATTGATATAGGTGCATCAGTTCTATGTGAGCGAGGGTGTGTACAGTCAGACCAGTTTTGCAGCTCAGGCGTTCAAGCTGTCGCAGTTGTTTTTTGAGTTTGTGAAGTTCTAAGGTGTACCAGGGGGCCGAATGAATGAAAGTGACGGATTTTGTTTTCATGGGGGCCAGTTTGTTGAGGGAGGTAGACAATGTGTTGTTGTAGATGTTTACTAAGTCCATAGGGGTTGGGTTTACAGGGAAGGTGCAGTTGGAGAGAGTGTTAGATATGCATGTGGAGAGAGAAACTGAGCAGATGGACTTAAGATTCCTGAAGGTTATTGTTCGGTCTTGTTTGGGTTGAGGGGCCGGGATGTCAATGTCCAGTGTGATGGCGAGATGATCCGAGATGGTGAGGTCAGTGCTGGAGATGTTGTGAATGTGGAGACCAGTGGAGCAAACCAGATCCAGGACATGTCCACGTCTGTGGGTAGGGAAAGTTATGTGTTGGGTGAAGTTTAGACACTTTAGTAAGTCCAGAAAATCGTTTGCGTATTTGCAGTCAGGGGAATCAATGTGGAGGTTGAAATCGCCAAGCAGTAGGACAGATGGTGAGGTTGCAGACAGTACTGTAATGAGTTCTGAAAGATCTGATAAGAAAGATGGATTTGGTTTGGGAGGGCGGTAAATAATTGCAATGAGGAGAGGTTTTGGGCCGGGGAGTTTAAAAGTCAGGTGTTCAAAAGAGGAAACAGCGGGTATGGAGAGAGGTCGTGGATTGAGGTCATGAAGATGAATAGCAGCAATGCCTCCTCCACGGCCTTCAGGGCGTGGGTTGTCCAGGTATGAATATCCAGCAGGGGTGGTTTGGTTAAGTGCGATGTAATCCAGGGGTTTTTGCCAAGTTTCAGTGAGACAGAGGAGATCCAGTTTATTATCAGTGATGAATTCATTTAGAATGAGGCTTTTATTGTTAAGGGATCGTGTATTGAAGAGGGCAAGTTTCAGGTGCTTTTGTTTTGAAAATGCGGGTGCGGAAGTCGGGATAGGGCGGAGATTGAAAGGATTCACGTTGGGGTTGTTCTGATGACGCGTCACATTGTTGTGATGACGCAATGCGGAAGTGCGGAAGCCGGTGTCCATGCAGCGATTTGACCAGAGAACGGGGATACAGTTTGCTGTGGTGAAGTGGTAATTAAACTTGCGGCGTGAATGTCGGTGGATATATCGGGGCCGGAGAAGAAGTCTGGAGCATTTTAGTGAGGCAATGAGTTCCAAGGAGGGAGAGATTTGGTGGTTTAGCCGGAGGAGTTGCGCGGATGTGTAGCGTAGCGCCATAACTGGGGCTATGCCGGTGCTGGAGGTGGGTGATGGAGGTCCGAGTTTGTTGCAGGCGTTAAAACCAATGAGTCGGCAGAGTTGCAGGATGAAGTGACAGAATGTGTCGACCACGTTCTGTCACTTCTGTCATAACTGTTACATGACAAAGCCCGTGCGGTGCATGAACATAACATTATGCTGGTGCTGCACTACTTCCTTCTCCCGGTGGCCCAGCGTCTCTTTTTCTTCCCGGGGGTGCCCAAACTTTGCTGCTCCATCTGGACCCCCCGGCGACCTCTCTTCTCATGGACCATACTCTCTGGGTGGAGAAGTCTAACACCTAGCTCCCCCACACACCCCACACAACCCCCCGTCTTTTGGGCTTCAGCCAACGTCCATAACAGCTGTAACGGAGGGTCGCCGGCTCTGTGGCGCTGCTTTGCTGGTGGGGTGACCTGGGGGGCACATCAGTCTGTGGGGGGACGGGGGGGAGCACATCCTCAACATGAGTGCCTGTCCCTGCTGAGGAGTCACCAACCTGCAGAGCCCCCAGTGGGGACGTCTGCACCGGGGAGCCTGGGCCAACACCACCTGTTCATCTGCCAACACAAAAGCGGGCTTAAGCCTGTCAATGCAGACGGTCTCTCTACATCCCCCCCAAGTCTAACACGAAATGTTTCGCCCCAGGTTCCAACACTCTGCAATGGCCCATCGCATGATTGGCACAGCGGGATCCGGTGTGCATTGTGTCTGACAAACACAAAAGATGCATTCTGCAAGGTTTTTGGGACAAATGCGCGGGGAAAACAGTGGTGGGCCAGGCCCAGTACACTCCCTACCTCTGTGCCATGTAGAAAATGCAAGGGTGGCTCAACCTCGGGCACGGGATTGTCCGGTAAAAATTCCCCGAGGATCTGCAGCGGTTGGGAAAGAACGAGTTCTGCCGGGGAGGCTGCCAAATCCTCCTTCAGTGCGGAACGCAACCCTAAAAGAACCCAAGGCAGACGGTCTACCCAATTTGCGTCCGTGAGTGAAGCCCTGAGTGCTGCCTTAAGTGACCTGTGCAAACGCTCGCATAACCCGTTGGCCTGGGGGTTGTAAGCGGTAGTGCGGTGAATGTTGACCCCCCAGGCTCTGGGCCATCATGGACCAGAGTTCAGAAATGAACTGTGGGCCCCTGTTGGACGTGATGTCCGAAGGAGCTCCAAAATGTGCCACCCAAGTTAACAAAAAGGTGTGGGCTACTTCCGCGGACGTGGTAGAAGCTAGCGGTACCGCTTCGGGCCAGCGCGTGGTGCGGTCCACGACCATCAAGAGATGCATAAACCCCTGTGACAGCGGAAGGGGACCCACCAGGTCCATGTGGATGTGGTTGAACCTCTTAGCCGGGATGTGAAACGGTTTGAGGGGAGCCCTGGTGTGCCTATGCACCTTGGCTCATTGGCACGTGACGCAAGCTACTGCCCACTCTTTCACCTCTTTACGCAAATGTAGCCAGACGAATTTCGCCCCCACCAGTTTCACTGAAGCGCACACTCCTGGATGCGCAAGGGAGTGGACTGACTCGAAAACCTGACGGCGCCAAGACCGCGGGACCACTGGGCGCAGGTGGCCTGTGGAGACGTCACAGAGTAGGGGAGAGCCCCCTTCTTGCAGTACCCTGCTCTCCAGCCTTAACCCTGTTGGTCCAGACTGGAGCGCTCAAATGTCAGCATCCCTGGCTTGCTCGTGGCCATGGCGGGGTAATCTATTCCCATATAGACCGGGGCAACCAATGTGTGCGAGAGGCAGTCTGCCACCACGTTGAGTTTACCGGCCACGTGCCGAATGTCGGTCGTAAACTCTGAGATTGTGGCCAGCTGCCGTTGCTGCCGGGTCGACCACGGTTTTGAGAATTTGGCCATGGCGTACGTTAGCGGCTTATGGTCCACAAATGGGGTGAAATCACGCCCCTCCAGCCAGAACTGGAAATGGCTTATCGCCAGGTGGAGAGCCAGCAACTCTCTGTCGAATGCATTGTATTTGCCCTCGTTGTCGTGCAAAGTTCTGCTGAAAAACGCGAGCGGCTGCCACAAACCTGCGACGTACTGCTCCACTACGACCCCTATGGCCACATCAGATGCGTCCGTAGTGAGTGCTATCCGTGCCGACAAATTTGGGTGTGTAAGTAACGCGGCCTTTGCCAGCGCTGTTTTGGCATTCGAAAAAGCCTCATCCCGCTCGGGGGTCCAGTCGATGCTTTCTGCAGGCCTCTTTTTTTTAAGCGCGGTGTACAACGGCTGCATCAGCTGGGCTGCGCAGGGTTGGAAACGGTTGTAAAAATTAACCAGCCCCAAAAACTCCTGAAGTGCCCTCACCGTCTGAGGACGCAGAAAGTCTGACACCACACGCACCTTGTCCGGTAACAGGATTGCGCCCTCTGGCGAAATGCAGTGGCCCAAAAAATCGATTGCTGCGGCACAGAACTGGCACTTCGCCAGGTTGATTATTAAACTGTGTGCTTCCAGTCTCTGGAAAACCATCCTGAGGTTAGCGACATGCTCGTCCTTGAATGCGCTGGCTACCAGGATGTCATCCAGATAGACAAAAACAAAGGTCAGCTCACGCAGCACTGTATCCATCATCCTTTGGGAGGTCTGCGCCGCGCCTTTTAGTCCAAACGGCATGCGCAAAAATTCAAAAAGGCCGAATGGAGTTATCACCGCCGTTTTTGGTACGTCTTCTGCATGCACCGGGACCTGGTGGTAACTGCGGACCAGGTTCACCTTGGAAAAAACACGTGCCCCGGCCAGGTGCATGGAAAAAATCCTGGACTTGGGGGATAGGGTAGCGATTGTGTGCCGTAGCATTGTTTAATCGCCGGAAATCGCTGCATGGTCGCTACGACCTGTCGGCTTTAGGCACCATGTGCAGCGGGGATGCCCACGGGCTGTTTGAGCGCCTGATGATGCCTAACCTCTCCAAGCTGGTGAACTCCTTGCGCGCGCTGACCAGTTTAGCTGTGTCGAGATCGTGCGAAAACAGGCGGTCCTTTGGTAGTGATAAAATGCTCAACCCGTGCTTGGTTACAGCCGCTGAAAACGTCGGAACCATGAGTGCTAGGAACTGGACAAGTAACTGTTGGAACTTACCCCCTGGAGCTGTAACATTGGCTAGTGTTGTCGACCCGGCTCCCCGAGCTGTACAGGGCAGAGAATCAAAAGACACAGCATCTACCAGCCGTCTATTAGCAACATCAACTAATAAACCATGCACACATAGAAAGTCTGCACCCAAAAGGAAACAAAAGATTTCCTTTTGGAAAACAAAAGATTTCCTGCCACATGCAATTTCACTGTACAATAACTCACTATGATGTTGTATTCTGGCATAGCTATGCTGCCACACTGCACCTTACAGATTAACTGGTACATCACTTTTCACTCTGCTCCTGATAGTCCTTCTTTGTGCAATGGGATGATTCATGTGTTTATACGGGTCATCATATATTAAGCTATGATGTATATAGGTTTTATAGTCGTGTTAGTTTTTACTTTCCATGGGTAATCCCTTTGTCTGTCATGTGTGTGTTTCTGTTGTTTGGTTGTCAACTGTCATGCTGCTGTTACACTGCAATTTCCCAGTTTGGGATCAATAAAGTACATCTATCTATCTATCTATCTATCTATCTATCTATCTATCTATCTATCTATCTATCTATCTATCTATCTATCTATCTATCTATCTAAAATGGGTGAGGCACATGCAGCTACAATGAAGGTCCACTGGAGGTTGTGCCTCTGCAAACATACAGTGGGGCAAAAAAGTATTTAGTCAGCCACCAATTGTGCAAGTTCTCCCACTTAAAAGATGAGAGAGGTCTCCAATTTTCATCATAGGTATACCTCAACTATGAGAGACAAAATGAGAAAAAAAAATCCAGAAAATCACATTGAAGGATTTTTAATGAATTAATTGGTAAATTCCTCGGTAAAATAAGTATTTGGTCACCTACAAACAGCAAGATTTCTGGCTCTCACAGACCTGTAACTTCTTCTTTAAGAGGTTCCTCTGTCCTCCACTCGTTACCTGTATTAATGGCACCTGTTTGAACTCGTTATCAGTATAAAAGACACCTGTCCACAACCTCAAACAGTTAGACTCCAAACTCCACTATGGCCAAGACCAAAGAGCTGTCAAAGGACACCAGAAACAAAATTGTAGACCTGCACCAGGCTGGGAAGACTGAATCTGCAATAGGTAAACAGCTTGGTGTGAAGAAATCAACTGTGGGAGCAATTATTAGAAAATGGAAGACATACAAGACCACTGATAATCTCCCTCGATCTGGGGCTCCACGCAAGAGCTCACCCCGTGGGGTCAAAATGATCACGAGAACGGTGAGCAAAAATCCCAGAACCACATGGGGGGACCAAGTGAATGACCTGCAGAGAGCTGGAACCAAAGTAGCAAAGGCTACCATCAGTAACACACTACGCCGCCAGGGACTCAAATCCTGCAGTGCCAGACATGTCCCCCTGCTTAAGCCAGTACATGTCCAGGCCCGTCTGAAGTTTGCTAGAGAGCATTTGAATGATCCAGAAGAGGATTGGGAGAATGTCATATGGTCAGATGAAACCAAAATAGAACTTTTTGGTAAAAACTCAACTTATCGTGTTTGGAGGAGAAAGAACACCATACCTATTGTGAAGCATGGGGGTGGAAACATCATGCTTTGGGGCTGTTTTTCTGCAAAGGGACCAGGATGACTGATCCGTGTAAAGGAAAGAATGAATGGGGCCATGTATCGTGAGATTTTGAGTGAAAATCTCCTTCCATCAGCAAGGGCATTGAAGATGAAACGTGACTGGGTCTTTCAGCATGACAATGATCCCAAACACACCACCCGGGCAACGAAGGAGTGGCTTTGTAAGAAGCATTTCAAGGTCCTGGAGTGGCCTAGCCAGTCTCCAGATCTCAACCCCATAGAAAATCTTTGGAGGGAGTTGAAAGTCCATGTTGCCCAGCGACAGCCTCAAAACATCACTGCTCTAGAGGAGATCTGCATGGAGGAATGGGCCAAAATACCAGCAACAGTGTGTGAAAACCTTGTGAAGACTTACAGAAAACGTTTGACCTCTGTCATTGCCAACAAAGGGTATATAACAAAGTATTGAGATGAACTTTTGTTATGACCAAATACTTATTTTACCGAGGAATTTACCAATTAATTCATTAAAAATCCTTCAATGTGATTTTCTGGATTTTTTTTTTTTCTCATTTTGTCTCTCATAGTTGAGGTATACCTATGATGAAAATTGGAGACCTCTGTCAACTTTTAAGTGGGAGAACTTGCACAATTGGTGGCTGACTAAATACTTTTTTGCCCCACTGTATAGTCAGTGTCCGCTCACCAAATGTCTTAATGTCCGACCCATTGGCTGCTGCCGGCTCGGGACCGCTACTTCCTGCCACCCTGTCTGAGGTGAACGGCAGGATAAGGCTCTTCTGGGAGCCGGAGTCCACCAGGAACCGTCTCCCTGAATAGGAGTCTGTGATGTAGAGCAGCTTATCTCTGTCGCCAGCGGTCGCAGCTGCTACTGACTGCCGGCCTTGGCGTTTCCCGACCACTTGAACTGGCACGGTGGCATGCATCACTGTGCGTCCGCTACAAAAGGGCGACAACAGAGGCAGATCGTGTCCTTCCTGTGCCTCCTGGCGTCTGCACCAGCCACCACCAGTGGCTCCTCGACCTTGCTGGCCGTCCCTCTGGGCTCTGGCGCCGCTGCGTTCATGGCGAAGGTTCTGGTCACCAGGATGATACGATCCGCTTCCTGCTCTAGCGAGTGATAGTTGCTGCTCTTGGAGACTCCATTGTCCTACTGGGGGACTTCAATGCGCACTTGGGCAATGACAGTGAAACCTGGAGGGGGGGGGTGATTGGGAGGAACGGCCTGCCTGATCTGAACCCGAGTGGTGTTCAGTTATTGGACTTCTGTGCTGACCACACTTTGTCCATAATGAATACCATGTTCAAGCATAAGGGTGTCCATATGTGCACCTGGCACCAGGACACCCTAGGTTGCAGTTCTATGATCGATTTTGTTATCATGTCATCAGATCTGCGACCGTATGTCTTGGACACTCGGGTAAAGAGATGTGCAGAGCTGTCAACTGATCACCACCTGGTGGTGAGTTGGATCCGATGGCAGGGGAGGATGCCATTCAGACCTGGTAGACCCAAGCATATAATGAGGGTGTGCTGAGAACATCTGGCTGAAGCCCCTGTCTAGGAGGTCTTCAACTCCCACCTCCGGAAGAACTTCAACCACATTCCGAGGGAGTCTGGAGACATGGAGCCTGAATGGGCCATGTCCTCCTCCTCCTTTGTCGAAGCGGCTGCCCAGAGCTGCTGCCGCAAGGTCATCGGGGCATCTTGTGGTGGCAACCCCCGAACCAAGTGGTGGACACCAGTGGTGAGGGGGGCCATTAAGATGAAGGAGTCCTATCAAGCTTGGTTGGCTTGTGGGACTCCCGAAGCAGCTGAGATGTAATGGCAGACCAAGCGGAATGCAGCTTGGGTGGTTGCTGAAGCAAAAACTCGGATATGGGAGGAGTTCGGTGAGGCCATGGAGCAAGACTTTCGATCGGCCTTGAAGAGATTCTGGCAAACTGTCTGGGGGCTCAGGAGGGGGAAGCAGCTCCCTGTCCACGCTGTGTATGGTGCAGATGGGGCACTGCTGACTTCGACTGGGGATATCATTGGGCGGTGAAAGGAATACTTTGAGGATCTCCTCAATCCCACTGACACACAGAGGAAGCAGGGCTTGTGGACGAGGGGAATGACTTGCCTATCACAGGGGCTGAGGTCACCAAGGAGGTTAAAAAGCTCTTTGGTGGCCGGGCCCCGGGGGTGGATGAGATTCGCCCTGAGTACCTCGAGGCCCTGGATGTTGTAGGGCTGTCATGGTTGACACGCCTCTGCAACATTGCGTGAAGGTCAGGGGCAGTGCTTTTGGCATGGCAAACCAAGGTGGTGGTTCCTCTCTTCAAAAAAAGGGACCGGAGTGTGTGCTCCAACTTTAGAGGGATCACACTCCTCAGCCTCCCTGGGATGCCAAGGTACTGGAGAGGAGAGTCCGGCCGTTGGTCGAACCTCGGATTCAGGAGGAGCAATGTGATTTTTGTCCTGGCCATGGCACATCGGACCAGCTCTTTACCCTCTCGAGAATCCTTGAGGGTTCGTGGGAGTTTGCCCAACCAGTTTACTTGTGTTTTGTGGACTTGGAGAAGGCATTCAACCCCGTCCTTCGTGGTTTTTTGTGGGGGGGTGCTTCGGGAGTATGGGGTATCGGGCTTGTTGTTACGAGCTATTCGGTCTCTGTACAACCGTTGTGAGAGTTTGGTTTGTATTGCCAACACTCGGTCGGACTCATTCCCATTGAGAGTTGGACTCCGCCAGGGCTGCCCTTTGTCACCGATCCTGTTCATAATTTTTATGGACAGGATTTCTAGGCGCAGCCAGGGAATGGAGGGTGTCATGTTTGGTGACCACAGGATCTCATCTCTGTTGTTTGAAGATGCTGTTTTCCTGCTGGCTTCATCCAGCAATGACCTACAGGTCTTACTGTGATGGTTTGCCGCTGAGTGTGAAACAGCTGGGATGAGAATCAGCACCTCCAAGTCCGAGTCCATGGTCCTCATTCAGAAAAAGGTGGATTGCCCTCTCCGGGTTGGGGACAAGCTCCTGCCCCAAGTGGAGGAGTTTAAGTGTCTTGGGGTCTTGTTCACGAGTGAGGGGAGAATGGAGCGAGAGATTGACAGATGGATCGGAGCAGCATCTGCAGTGATGTGGACGTTGTACCGGTCCGTTGTGGTGAAGAGGGAGCTTAGTTCTAAGGCAAAGCTGTCGATTTACCAGTCAGTCTACTTTCCTACTCTCACCTATGGTCATGAGCTTTGGGTAATGACCGAAAGAACGAGATTATGGATACAAGTGGCTGAAATGGGCTTTCTTTGTAGGATCACTGGACTCACCCCCAGAGATAGGGTGAGCAGCACAGTCATCCAGGAGAGGCTCAGAGTAGAACCACTGCTCCTCCACATTGAAAGGAGCCAGTTGAGGTGGTATGGGCATCTGATCAGGATGCCTCCTGGACGCCTCCCACTTGAGGTGTTTTGGGCACATCCTACTGGGAGGAGACCCCGGGGCAGACCCAAGACTTGCTGGAGAGACTATGTTTCCCAGCTGGTCTGGGAAAGCCTTGGTATCCTCTCTGAAGAGCTGGAGCAGGTCGCTGAGAGAGGGAAGTCTGGGCTTCTCTGCTTGAACTGCTGCCTCCGCAACCTGGACCTCTGGAAAAGCGATAGAAGATGGATGAATGGATAGATAGATGGGTCATAACTTTTCTGGTATGACCCACTTTCTGGACCAAGGCCAGAATCGCCTATTCAGCCTGGGATCTCCAAGTCCTTTTCAATCCTTACGTCAAGGTGAACTGAACTAGTCTCTTTTGTCCTCAGGCAAGGCAGACATACACCTGTCATAGTTTGTGAGCCTGTGGTGAGTAGTAAACCTGATGAAAATGAAATGGATTTCCCTGATGTGTTCAAAGCATGTGCAGTGACACGAGCAATGAGTAAGGCTAAAAATAAAAAAAGAATGTTTAAGCAGTCATATGGTTTATTTGGCATTTTCTCATATTCCCTGGTTTGTTTCAGTGAGCTGGTGGCAGAGCAGAAAAATGATTCTCCTTTGAGGGAGCTACCGGAGAAGGTTTTGCCCAGTGGTGAGGTAAAAAGTAATTCCCAATGTTACTTCATCAAGGATGAGGTTTTGATGAGGAAATGGGTTCCTCATAGTGAACTGGGTTTAGGTGAGCCTGTCTACCAAGTAGTGGTGCCTTCTAAGTTTTGTGATGTGGTGTTGCAGGTTGCTCACAATAAATCTGGACATCTAGGTGTCAGGGAAACTTACGACCGGGTCCTAAAATATTTCTTTTGGCCCAAGTTAAAGAGAGATATTTCTGCTTACATTAAATCATGCCACACATGTCAGGTAACCAGTAAGCTAAATCAAATCTTGAAGACAGCTCCTTTGTGTCCTATGCCCACTATAGGACAGCCTTTTGAACACATTATTATTGACTGTGTTGGTCCTTTGCCTCTGTCGAAATCAGGTGATACTTGTTAACAGTGATGTACCAGAGCACTCGGTATCCAGCAGCATATCCACGATGTAATATTGCAACAAAGTCAGTGGTGCGTGCATTGTTACAATTTATTTCTATCAAGAGCAGCCCCAACCGCCCACAGGTGACAGCCTTCCCAGCAGGCTTGCCAGCTTCTCTTTTATGGAGCTGCTCACCAAGACCTGCTGCCAATCAGCCACTCCACCAATCAGCTGATCACCTGAAAAAACAATGACATACAGGAGCACATCCCAGCTCCAAAGGTGAGATGGCAACTGTCACATATCTTGTAAAAGCAATGGTTTTCTCCTGTAATTTTCTCAAAAAATTATAGCTTTTTTCTCACAAATTTCGTGCCTCTTCTTAATGTACAGTGGTGTGAAAAAGTGTTTGCCCCTTCCTGATTTCTCATTTTTTTGTATGTTTGTGACACTTAAATGTTTCACACCATCAAACAAATTTAAACAGAACACAAAGATAACACAAGTAAACACAAAATGCAGTTTTTAAATGAAGGTGTTTATTATTAAGGGGAAAAAAAAAATCCAAACCTACATGGCCCTGTGTGAAAAAGTAATTGCCCCCTAAACCTAATAACGTTTTGGGCCACCCTTAGCAACAACAACTGCAATCAAGCGTTTGCGATAACTGGCAATGAGTCTTTTACAGCGCTGTGGAGGAGTTTTGGCCCACTCATCTTTGCAGAATTGTTGTAATTCAGCCACATTGGAGGTTTTTCGAGCATGAACCACCTTTTTAAGGTCGTGCCACAGCATCTCAATCGGATTCAGGTCAGGACTTTGACTAGGCCACTCCAAAGTCTTCATTTTGTTTTTCTTAAGCCATTCAGAGGTGTACTTGCTGGTGTGTTTTGGATCATAGAACCCAAGTGCGCTTCAGCTTGAGGTCACGAAAAGATGGCTGGACATTCTCCTTCAGGATTTTTTGGTAGACAGCAGAATTCATGGCTCCATTTACCACAGCAAGTCTTCCAGGTCCTGAAACAGCAAAACAGCCCCAGACCATCACACTACCACCACCATATTTTACTGTTGGTATGATGCTCCTTTTCTGAATTGCTGTGTTACTTTTATGTCGGTTATAATGGGACACACACCTTCCAAAAAGTTCAACTTTTGTTTCGTCAGTCCACAGAGTATTTTCCCAAAAGTCTTGGGGGTCATCCGAGATGGCCCTTTATGTTCTTTTTGCTCAGCAGTGGTTTTTGTCTTGAAACTCTGCCATGCAGGCCATTTTTGCTCTCTTTTTGTCGTGTGGTGGCCCTCGCGAGCCACCATAAGACGCCACACAGTCACCAGTGAGTTTCAGTGAGTTTTATTACGGTGAAAAGTAACAACACAAGATGCAGGGGCAATGACACATAAGTCTACACACATCCGGAGGCGTAAGGCTAAACAGCTCTCTTACGGGTCCATAGGAGGAGACGGTCATACACAGGCAAGGTTGAAGGAGTAATGACTACACAGGCTGCTGAGGCAGAGACACACAGAGGTCTACTCACACCGGGAGGGGTAAGGCTAACAGCTCACTTACTGGTCCTGGGGAAGCGATGGTCAACCACAGGCAGATGAGGTAGGTAACAGTCCAAAGCATCCGTAGCTCAGACGAAGAATGACTGACACTGCTGCGTCTTACCGCCGCCAGTGCCGAGCTTAAAAAGGCGAAGCACTAACGATGGTAATTACAATCAGCTGACCGACCGTTGACAGGCGGAAGCCCCACCGAGCACTTTCACAATAAGAGCCCGGTGAGGCCAGAATACAGCCCGCAACTGTCAAGGCCGGCAGCGAAACATAACTTAGCCCGAGCGCGATCAGAACCGGCGCTCGGGTCATAACACTTTTCTCTCTTTCTTATGACCTTAACTGACCTTAACTGAGGCAAGTGAGGCCTGTAGTTCTTTGGATGTTGTTGTGGGGTCTTTTGTGACCTCTTGGATGAGTCGTTGCTGCGCTCTTGGGATAATTTTGGTCGGCTGACCACTCCTGGGAAGGTTCACCACTGTTCCATCTTTTCGCCATTTATGAATAATGGCTCTCACTGTGGTTCGCTGGACTCCCAAAGCTTTAGAAATGGCTTTATAACCTTTTCCAGACTGATAGTTCTCAATTACTTTGTTTCTCATTTGTTCCTGAATTTCTTTGGATCGCAGCATGATGTCTAGCTTTTGAGGACCTTTTGGTCTACTTCACTTTGCCAGGCAGGTCCTATTTAAATGATTTCTTGATTGAGAACAAGTGTGGCAGTAATCAGGCCTGGGTATGGCTAGAGAAATTGAACTCAGCTTTCCAAAGATGTGATAAACCACAATTAATCTATGGTTGAATGGGGGCAATCACTATTTCACACAGAGCCATGTAAGTTTGGATTTTTTTTTACCCTTTATAATAAACACCATCATTTAAAAACTGTATTTTGTGTTTACTTGTGTTGTGGAGTGTGTAAATGAAGAGACAGCTTCATGTCAGACGATTTATTACACACTCACATCTCACAAGCACAGAACAGACTGACTGGTTACAGCAAGCACTCCTCTCTATATCCCAAGTCACCTTCACAAGCTCCAAGGCACTTCCTCATACACAGCATGATATTTACACTACACTTCATTCAACCCCCTCTCACCCACTTGGGCATTGTTCTACCATATGTATTCATTGTCTCTGTTGGAGGTGTGAAATAACCTGACTTCCATACCGCCCCCCCCCAGCATCTTAGATAAAACAATAGAATATTAGTCCACATGCTGTTTCGGCTTCAGTCTCCTCCCATACCTGCTGTAACTGGGGTTTACTGCCTCCGTGGCGCTGCTGTGCCAGTGGGAGGCTGCTGGGAGTGTGTCCGACTGCGGGTGAGCCGTGGTGAGTAGGTGGGGGGGGGTTCGCTCTGTCGTGTGGCTGCTCTGATGAATCGTTCCCTTGGGGAGTTCTCCGTGGGGGTCTTCCACGCCGAGGGGCCCTCGCCAACAGCACTTGCTCATCCGCCACTACAAAGGCGGGTTTGAGTCTGCCTATGTCAATTCTCTCCCGTCTACCCCCCAAATCTAGCACAAAATGCTTATCCCCTGTTTCCAAAACTCTGAACGGTCCATCATAGGGTGGGTGCAATGGAGGGCGGTGGGCGTCGTGTCTGACGAACACAAACTCCGCGTTCTTCAAACTTTTAGGCACGAAGGCACGCGGAAAACTGTGGTGGGCAGGGCCCGGCAGTGTGCCTGTGTTTGCGCTACGCTGCAAAGGCTGAGACGGGAAGCTGCCCGGGGCGGGATTATCCGGTAGAACTTCCCCGGGCAGCCATAGGGGCTGCGCAAAAACGAGCTCTGCCGGGGAAGCTTTCAAATCCTCTTTTGGCATGGAGCGCAACCCCGATAAAACCCACGGCAGCCTGTCTACCCAGTTTGCATCTGTCAGTGAAGCCCTGAGTGCTGCTTTCAGTAATCTATGAAAACGTTCGCATAACCCATTGGCCTGTGGGTTGTACACGTTTGTGCGATGAATTGCAACCCCCAGGCTGCGGGCCATCGTGGACCAGAGGTTGGAAACAAATTGCGGGCCCCTGTTGAACGTAATGTCCGACAGGACTCCAAAACGCGCCACCCATGCTGTTAAAAAAGCGCGTGCTACATCCGCGGACGTGGTTGCCGCCAGCGGGACTGTTTCTGGCCAGCGCGTGGTGCGGTCCAGAGTGTGAACCGACTCAAACATGCGGCGGCACCACGCGACCAGGACCACCGGACGCGGGTTTCTGTCTCTTGAGCGCAGCGTACAATGGTTGCATGAGCCGCGCCGCACGGGGAAGGAAACGGTTATAAAAATTCACCATCCCCAAAAATTCCTGCAGCGCCTTGACCGTCTGAGGCTGAGGAAATCTGCTACGGCGCGCACTGGGACCTGGTGGTAACCGCGGACCAGGTCTATTTTAGAAAAAACGCGTGCTCCAGCGAGGTGAACGGAAAAATCCTGTATGCGGGGAATTGGGTAGCGGTCGTGTGCTGTGGTGTTGTTCAACCTGCGGAAATCCCCGCACGGTCGCCACGATCCCTCAGCCTTAGGGACCATGTGTAGCGGGGATGCCCATGGGCTGTTTGATCGCCTGATGATGCCCAACCTTTCCAGGATGGCGAACTCCTCGCGCGCTATGGCCAGTTTAGCTGCGTCCAAGCGCCAAGGTCTTGCAAAAACGGGTGGCCCGGTGGTGGTGATAAAGTGCTCCACCCCATGTTTAGCGATGGCCGCCGAAAACGTCGGGACCGTGAGTGCTGGGAACTGAGTGAGCAGTGCGTGGAACTTACCACCTGGAGCTGTGACGCTGGCTTGTGCTGTTGGTCGGGTCCCTTGAGCTATACAGGGGAGAGATTCAAAGGACAGTGCATTAACCAGGCCCCTGTTAACAACATCCACAAGTAAACCATGTGCACACAGAAAATCAGCACCCAGGAGCGGGCAACACAGTGCTGCTATGATAAAAGTCCACTCATACGACCGGCCATGTAGAGATAAGGTCAGTGTTCTCTCACCGAGCGTCTTAATCTCCAAGCCGTTTACTGCCACCATTCCGGGGCCGCTAGGTCCTGCCAGCCGGTCAGCGTAGGACGGCAGGATGATGCTCTTCTGGGCTCCGGTGTTGACGAGGAAGCGTCTCCCCGAGCGCGAGTCCGTCACGTAGAGCAGCTTGTTCTCTTCACCGGCGGTCGCAGCTGCTATCGACTGCTGGCCTTGGCGTTTCCCGAGCGCTTGAAGTGGCACGGTGGTGCGCATCTGCGCGTGTTCTCTCCGAAGCGGCGGTGGTAGAAGCAGAGCGTGTCTCTCTGGCGCTCCTTGGTCCCCATTGCCGCTACCGTCGGTGGCTCCTTGCCTCCCCTGGTCGTCTCGCTGGGCTCCGCTGCCGCCACGTTGACTGTGATTGCCCTGGTGGTGAGGATGATCCTGTCTGCCTCCTGGGCTAGCGCACGGTAGTCTTGCGCGGCCAGCAACGGCGAATTGGCCAGAACCGCTCTTGCTTCTGTTGGAAGGTTCCGGAGGAAAAGGTGGGCAAACAGAAAGTGCCCGTTGTCCGTGCCCATCAACGCCAGCATCTTCTCCATCAGGTCTATGGCCGACCCATCTCCTAACTCGGTCTGCGCCAGGAGCCTCTCTGCTCTCACATTCTGAGAGCGTGTAGCGCCGGGTGAGCGCAGCCTTGAGCGCCTCATATTTGTTGCTGGCTGGTGGCTGATCGAGCAGGCTCGCTACCTGCTGGGCTGTGCGGGAGTCCAGCGCTGCTACCACATGGTAGAACTTGGTGTCGTCTGCTGTTACTCCCCGGAGGGCGAACTGGGCCTCGGTGTGGTGGAACCAAGAGCACGGGTTGTGCTGCCAGAAATCCAGTAGCTTGACTGAAACTGCACACGCGTTGCTGGGGGTTCCAGTCCGGGCTGTCTGTGGAATGGCTGCTGCGTCTCTGGGGCTTCCCGACCGGGCCGGCTCCGGGGTTCTCACCTTGTGTTCCATAATATGTCTTGGGTCACCAGTGTGGAGTGTGTAAATGAAGAGGCAGCTTCATGTCAGACGATTTATTACACACTCACATCTCACAAGCACAGAACAGACTGAGGGCTCTTTTCCACCAAACCGGTTCCAGTGCTAGTTTGGTGCTGGTGCTGGTGCTAGTGCTTAACCAGTGCTTAACCAGAGTGCTCATAAGAACCAGTTGTCTTTCCACCGATATGGAGCTAGTTGGGAATTATGTCAGAGCTACGTCATTACGTACTGTGAAGCGCCCAACCCCCGCAGAACACCAGAGAAGACAGAAGGTGGCGGTATGCACCTCTCACTTGTTTGCTATCCGCCAGTAACCGAGAGAAGACGAAGAATGCTATCCGCCAGTAACCGAGAGAAGAAGAAGAAGTAGCAGCGTTAGCTTGTCAACATGTAGGAATTATTGTGTTTGGGAGCGCTGCTTTTATTATTCCAAACCTGTATTACCATCCAAAAACAGTTTTATTCTTAATGGCAGAGAACGGCGGCTACGTTTAAGGACACCGGTAATCATCAATATTTCAGTTATCAGCCGTTGTTAGATAAAGTCTGTAGTGCGAGCATTGACTACACTTTTAAACATAATATTTATGTCATTTCTGTAATAGGTGATGTTACGGCGCATTACGAGACGGAGGTCGCCTGTTCTGTCATGCCAAAAAGTGATCAGCTGTCCCAAAAAAATGATCACCAGGGGCCATATTGTTATGGGTTTATATTAGCCGGTAAATATATATATTTCAACAGATAAACAGTACTTAGTTAGGTATAACAAGATATATTTAACACTTACGATGCATTTTGAACCCTAAACAAACTTGATCTGGGATTAAAAGCAATTAAAATAATGCAGTCACAAGGTTACATGGAAAAATGTATAGATTTACGGTACTGTGTGGCGGTTTGGGAAAAACCCCACAACACACAGGGACAGACAGCTCGCTACTCCTGGGTTTTTTCCGCTGCATGCTGTGATCTAATCTGCCATTTATGCATTTCACTGCTGTGAGGTTAATGTGCCATCCATGCATTGTGTTCATGCATCCTGTCTGTGCCTCTCATATGCAAATGCTCATATCGACCCATGTGAATGCTTTGATGTATTGTTGTAGCTGAGTATATAAGCTGTCTGAATCTCATGTTCAGTCTCTCAATCTCACTTCAACCTCTGCTGCAGGACACAGACTTTGTGTCCTCCCCTCTTCACAGAGAGCTGTGGGCTCGCTCCCGGCGCGCATGCACGGCGCTGGGAGAGGAGCTCATGACGGCGGTGTGATTAATAAAACTCTCCTTAAAACCTCAGCATCGCTGCCTTATTTTATCATCCGCCGCACTGGTGACACAACGCTGAAACGAACACGCTGCCAGCGAACGCAACGCCCGAGGGGATTCTCCGACGACCAGTGAACGCGGCAGCCTGACTGATCTGCCCTCCCTTCTGCTTCAGGGAGACCTCAACGCGGAGTTTCCAGGCAAAACTCTCCGGAGAACACCCACGACCGGGAAAGCTGAGCAACGTTTCATGGTGAGATCTGCACGCCTAGATCGGCACATCCACGCTGGACCGGCCGCGCTCACAGCTCCTCCACACGAGAGCGCAGGCACCTCGTCCCCTCTCCTCGACGGCGATCCCCATGGCCGACGGAGCACACGTGGACCTGAACGCACCATGACCGAGCGAGTGACAGAGCGTCTACTTCCCTTCACCGCTCCAACACACAGGGATGATCAAGCTCCCTGACCCTGGTTCTCCTCTCCAGCTGGCCCACCCATAACGGAACCCTGGCGCACGCACCGGGGAGTTACGAGGACGGCGCACACCACGCACGGGACAAATACGGCTTTTCTGACCGTCTTCCTTCTGCTGCACACTGGCCCTTCAGGCTTGCTCGTTCACCTGAGGCACGCAGCTTGCTCACTGGATTTTATGGTCTTAGCCACGGCACACAAGGGGAATTCAGCGGTTTACGGTTCCCAAGGCTTTAGGGTTACGCCTGAACCTAAAGTCAACACGCCAGTCCCTCTGCTCTCATCACAGCCGCCACGCAGCCTCGTCTTTTCTTCATGGCCGCTATTAATCCTTGCAGTGTGGTCTATATTAACCATATATTCCATAACTACATATGTTGAAGCATGTAGAAATGTTTGGTAATTACATATGTAAAGAACTTCACACCTCTGAAAGGACAAAGGACTCTCACCCGCCGAGTGAAGAACAAAGACGTTCCCGGACGCGGCGGAGGAGACCGGAGGAGCCACCCTCACCCCCCAAGGCGAGAAGAGGAAATACCAAGACAATGGGGGGATTAAGATAATGAGGGATGTCAGCCTTTGTTATGCATGTCTTTTGTTGTGTGCATGTATAAAATCAGTGAGTTGGAGAGATTCTGTCTCTTATCCCTTCTGCCACTCTCTGCACCAGATGAGACTTGTTGGAAGAGCTGAATATTAAAACTTTGCTGATAAACCAAATCGCCTCTTCATTTCCAAGCTCTTCTACACTGGTGACCTTGACGCGAGTATGGACCTGAGGCATTCCCCCGCAATCGACTCATCCGCGGCGACCCAGGCAGACGCCAGCCGCCACGCAGACGAGGGAGCAGATGGACAACTGTTCCCCCCGGCAGAAGAGATTGAGAGGGCTCAACTGAGCACCAGCACCGCCGTGAGAGCCGAGGCAAGGCACTCTCACCCGGCGGGCACAACAGTGATGGTGTGCACGAATGCCGTCGCTGTCCAGCTGCCAGACTTCTGGCAAGAAGACCCCGCCTCTTGGTTTCAGCAGGCTGAAGCCCAATTTACACTGGCGGGCATCACGGCTGACGACACCAAATTTTATCATATCGTCTCCAAACTCGACGCCGCCACTTCGAAGTGTGTGCGGAGCATGATCCGGCGACGACTGGCCCGGGACAAATACGAGACGCTCAAAGCAACCATCGTGGCGAACTACGTCCCATCAGTGGAAGAGAGAGCCGAGAAGATCCTGGCGGTCTACGGCCACAGAGGGTGCAAACCGAAGGCCCTCATGGAGGATTTGCTACAGCTCAAAGAAGAGGACAATGACAACTTCCTCTTCCAGTTTATTTTCCTCAGCACGCTGCCGCCACACATGAGAGGGACACTCGCCAGCATGAAGTGCAACAACCACCAAGACTTCCGCGTGCTGGCCAATGAAGCTCATCGGCTCGTCAACGCCTGCAAGGAGCTGACACCCACAGCAGCATCCGCAGACCTCAACGCTGATGCCCCGAGCCACGAGGAGCCACAACCCACGGAGCAGAACCAGCCCACGGTGACAGCGACACGGCCAAGACGTAACAGACGGAGCGATGTTTGTTATTACCACCACCGCTTCACCGAGAAGGCTCACAAATGTGTTCCCCCCCTGCAAATTTAAACGCCAAAGCCGAGAGCCGTTAACAGCAGGGGCTCTCGGCGAGAAAAACAAGCTGTTGTACGTGACGGATGGACACTCAGGCAAGCAGTTCCTCATCGACACAGGAGCCCAGCTGAGTTTCGTCATGCCCTCCCACGCAGATCGAGCCACGGGCACCCGGGGCAACGGAGCCGTGGCAGCCAACGGCTCTAGCATCGACACGTTCGGCGAAAAGAGCCTGCACCTCCTCATCCACGGCCGCAGCTACAGATGGACATTTGTTGTAGCGGCGGTGAGTTTTAATTTATTAGGCGCAGATTTTTTGTGTGCACATGGGTTATTAGTGGATCTAGCAAATAGGCGCCTGGTTAATGCACTGTCCTTTGCTTCTATTCCATGCTCAGCCCGAGTTTCTCCGCCACCTGTGCAGGCCAACGTCACCACGGCAGGAGGTAAGTTTGAGCAACTCCTCACCCAATTTCCAGCACTCACAATCCCCAAATTCTCAGCCACTGTGGCTAAACACGGGGTTGAACACTTCATTCCAACAACGGGACCTCCCGTTTTCGCAAAAGCGCGCCGCTTAGACGCGGCCAAGCTCAACATAGCACGGGACGAGTTTACAACTCTTGAAAAATTGGGCATTGTTAGACGCTCGAAGAGCCCCTGGGCCTCACCACTTCACATGGTTCCGAAATCCGACGGTTCTTGGAGACCGTGCGGAGATTACCGCAGATTAAACAACGCTACAGCGCATGACCGTAACCCAATCCCTCACATTCAAGATTTTTCACTACATCTAGCGGGTGCACGCATTTTTTCAAAAATAGACTTAGTCCGCGGTTATCACCAAGTCCCAGTCCGAGCAGAAGACGTTCCTAAAACAGCGGTAATAACCCCTTTCGGCCTTTTTGAATTCCTGCGAATGCCTTTCGGCATCAAAGGCGCTGCTCAAACTTTTGAACGAATGATGGACGCGGTCCTACGCGACCTCCCTTTTGTTTTCGTCTACCTCGACGACATGCTGGTAGCCAGCTCGTCTGAGGAAGAACACGAGCAGCACCTCACTACGGTTTTTCAGAGGCTAGAAGAGCACGGGCTAATAATCAATCCAGCCAAATGCAAATTCGGCGTGTCACAAATTGATTTTTTAGGACACAAAGTCTCTCCGAAGGGGGGAGTTCCACTTCCAGACAAAGTTCATACGATAGAAAGTTTTCCACAGCCACAAACGGTCAAATCGCTACAGGAATTTTTAGGAATGGTTAATTTTTACAACCACTTCCTCCCCCATGCAGCTCAGCTCATGCAACCCCTATATGACGCGCTCAAAAAAAACGAAAGCTTCCAACGCGGTCGAATGGACCCCGGAGCGCGAACGCGCTTTCGCGGAAGTAAAAAACGCCCTAGCTAATGCCACATTGTTAGTTCACCCAGATCCCTTGGCCCGCATTGCACTAACCACAGATGCTTCAGACCTAGCTATAGGGGCAGTTGTAGAACAACTTGTCAGCGGGGTCTGGCAACCTTTAGCATTCTTTAGCAAATCGCTAAACCAAACTGAACGCAAATACAGCACTTTTGACAGAGAGCTGCTGGCGCTTCATTTATCCATCCGCCACTTCCAGTTCTGGTTAGAAGGGTGGAGTTTCACGGCTTTTGTAGACCATAAACTGCTCACCTTTGCTATGGCTAAAATTTCAGAACCATGGTCAGGCAGGCAACAAAGACAGCTAGCTGCGATTTCAGAGTTCACCACAGACATTCGACACGTGGCAGGCAAACTTAACGTAGTAGCGGACTGTCTCTCTTGCGCTGTGACACCACCAGAGTGCAGGGAGACAGATTATACTGCCTCAGCAGCAGAACTTTTCACTAACGCAGACACATACGCAGCACCAATCCACGCAGGGATAGATTATGCAGCCATGGCAGAGGAACAAAACAGTGACGCGGACGTGCGCGCACTCCTGTCTGGACCAACAGGGTTAAGGCTGGAGGAAAGGGGTTTATGCGACGGCGTGCCCCCCCTAATATGCGATGTTTCAACCGGCTGACCTCGCCCGTTAGTACCAGCTACATGGCGCCGCCGTATTTTCGACGCAATTCACTCCCTCGCGCACCCAGGTGTGCGTGCCTTGGTTAAAATGGTCGCCGAAAAGTTTGTGTGGCCTGGCCTGCGCAAAAACGTAAAAGAATGGGCAAAAACTTGCATTTCTTGTCAACGTGCCAAAATACACAGACACACAAAAGCCCCTCTGGAGCCTTTTCCAATCCCTGCTAGAAGGTTCGACCACGTTCATGTCGACCTCGTGGGGCCACTACCTTCCTCCCAAGGTTTCACACACCTGTTAACAATGATAGACCGCACCACACGCTGGCCAGAGGCAGTCCCTCTAGCGGCAACCACAGCGGAGGAAGTCGCTCGCGTTTTTTTCACAAACTGGGTGGCACGTTTCGGCGTCCCATCGGACATCACGTCCAATAGGGGGCCTCAATTTGTCTCTGAGCTCTGGTCAGCCATGTCCAACAGCTTAGGGGCAACAATTCACCGCACCACCACTTATCACCCTCAGGCTAATGGGTTATGCGAGCGTTTTCACAGGTCTTTAAAGGCTGCCCTCAGAGCCTCACTAACGGACACAAATTGGGTAAATAAACTTCCCTGGGTTTTATTGGGGTTGCGTGCTGCACCTAAAGAGGATCTAGACGCCTCTCCTGCAGAATTAGTCTTTGCACAACCTCTCAGGCTCCCAGGTGAATTTTTACCAGAGAACCCAGAGCCAGGGCGCCTTCCAGTCCCAAGGTTTTTAGGCAGCAACGGACCGGACTCTCTCCCTGGTCCAGCTCATCACTCCTTCCCACGGGTTTTTGTCCCTCAAACTTTAAAAAATGCTGAGTTCGTTTTTGTTAAGCATGAAGCTTTAAAACCAACTTTGCGCCCAGCATACGATGGGCCATTCAGAGTGCTGGAACATGGTGATAAACACTTTGTGCTTGATTTTGGGGATAGAAAAGAAACAGTCAGCATTGACAGACTTAAACCTGCCTTCTTGTTGAAAGATGAGCCTGCACAGTTGGCGAGAGCACCTTGGCGGGGTAGACCCCCCAAGAGAAAAGACTCAGCCCCCAGGCAGGGAACAAATAACCTCTCTACTTCCCACACTGCAGATTCCTCACAAGAAGGTCCCAGCAGGGCGCCTAAACCAACCTACAGCAGTTTTGGGAGAAGATTAAAACCCAGACAGCACAGGGACTGATACAAACCACTCCACAATTATTCACTAATTGTGCTGCAACAGTTTAGGACTGACTTATGATTTTACTATGCTGTTATGATTACCACTGAACTCTCTTAGGAGCATGGCTGCTGGAAAGTTTCTTCCGTGGCAACAGATGTAACACCTAGTATGTCATAATAACTATCTTAGACTGTGAACCTTTCTGTTGTCCTTTCTTAGTTGTTTGGGGGGCCTGTGGTCTATATTAATCATATATTCCATAACTACATATGTTGAAGCATGTGGAAATGTTTGGTAATTACATATGTAAAGAACTTCACACCTCTGAAAGGACAAAGGACTCTCACCCGCCGAGCGAAGAACAAAGACGTTCCCGGGCACAGCGGAGGAGACCGGAGGAGCCACCCTCACCCCCCAAGGCGAGGAGAGGAAATACCAAGACAATGGGGGGATTAAGATAATGAGGGATGTCAGCCTTTGTTATGCATGTCTTTTGCTGTGTGCATGTATAAAATCAGTGAGTTGGAGAGATTCTGTCTCTTATCCCTTCTGCCACTCTCTGCACCAGATGAGACTTGTTGGAAGAGCTGAATATTAAAACTTTGCTGATAAACCAAATCGCCTCTTCATTTCCAAGCTCTTCTACAGCAGGACTTAATCGCGGGAGGAGCCAGTGACTAATTTTTCTTCTTGTGGACCTCTGCACGTTCAACGGGACAGCCCTTCGACATCGCGGACCCACAAGCAATTTTTGCGCGGCCCGGACGTTTTCATCGTCTCCGGCCGGCTTTTACTACCCCCCACCCCCCTCCACCCCCTCCTGCACAGAGCTTTTCCCTGCTCGCTGCCCAAGCTGCACTATAGAGGTCTCAGCCACCTGCCGAGCCCTCTGGGGGGGAGCTGTGGCGGTTTGGGAAAACCCCCACAACACTCAGGGACAGACAGCTCGCTACTCCTGGGTTTTTTCCGCTGCATGCTGTGATCTAATCTGCCATTTATGCATTTCACCGCTGTGAGGTTAATGTGCCATCCATGCATTGTGTTCATGCATCCTGTCTGTGCCTCTCATATGCAAATGCTCATATCGACCCATGTGAATGCTTTAATGTATTGTTGTAGCTGAGTATATAAGCTGTCTGAATCTCATGTTCAGTCTCTCAATCTCACTTCAACCTCTGCTGCAGGACACAGACTTTGTGTCCTCCCCTCTTCACAGAGAGCCGTGGGCTCGCTCCCGGCGCGCACGCACGGCACCGGGAGAGGAGCTCGTGACGGCGGTATGATTAATAAAACTCTCCTTAAAACCTCAGCATCGCTGCCTTATTTTATCATCCGCCGCAACTGCATATATACATGAAGATACTGTATAAATGCATATTCTATGCACCTCCAAACTACAGAGATGTGAAAGGTTACCCTTCTGTACTTGTGTCATCTATTCTGGTTAAAGTACTGATTCAAGTTTTTATTCATGTAGGGATAACAAGAGACAGACTGTAAAGTGTTCAAGTTCAAAGTTCTTTCCCCAGAAATGATCTTGACCAGAGCTGACAGAATGTCACGTGGTACGTTGTCAACAGAATATAAACTTATTGTGGTATATATTACTCATATATTCCATACCTACATATGTTAGAGCATGTGGAAATGTTTGGGACAACATATGTAAAGGAACTTCACACCTCGGAAAGGACAAAGGAATCTCACCGCCGTGTGAAGATCAAAGACGTCACAGGACGCGGCGGCGGAGACAGACTTGACACCTTCACCCCCCAAGGTGAGGAGAGGTTTTCCCATCACCTCCCAAGACGAAGAGAGGAGATAACAGAACAATGGGGGGATTAAGATAACGGGGGATGTCAGCTTGTGTAATGCATGTCTTTGATGTGTGCCTGTATTTAACCAGCGAGCTGGGCAGAAATCTCTCTCTTTGCCTTCTGCCAAGCTCTGCACCAGATGAGACAAGTTAGAAGGGCTGTTCATTAAAGACTCTGTTTTTAATACAAAATCGCCTCATCATTTCCAGCTCCTCTACATTATCATTTTTAAAGCTGGCAACTTGGAACATTTTCCACAGAAAAAGTACATTGATTTAAAGTTTGTTGCTGCTTGTTCTTTAAAAAATGTGAAAGAAATTGTCAAAAATATGTATAAGTCCACAAATACCTGATATATTGTCCAATACCTGGAAAAATGAACTTAAGTGCAGTAATTCAGTACTTGTACTTTCACTTCCCACCACTACAATGTTATAGTGATTTGCATTGTCCTAAATAACTTTATATATGAAATGTAAAGTCTTTAACTTTTTAATATGACCCTTCTCTCATGTTTTTTCTCTTATCTCTTTGTCTTATGTCCTGATTGGTGGAGCCTTGAGCACTTTTATCATGTCTATGGTCAGCTTCATGTGTGCCTGTGTTTGTGTTCATGTTGAATGTAACTGTAGTTTGTAAATATGGACGTCACCTGACTGCAAAACAAATCTACCTACGGGGACAAAGAAAGGAACCTGAACCTGAATATGTTTGGTGTGAGGATAACAATGTAGAAGCAGAAAAACACTTAAGGAAAGAAAGCTTTTATTTCCAAAATGTGCAAAAACTTCAGACTGCTACATATGAAATATTATGTACACACAGACAAAAATATCAATGCTGTGATAGTTACTTTTTTTACAGTGCCTCAAGCACAGACAACACGTCCCATCAGTCCAACAAGGGTGTTGGTCTGCTTTGCAGCAAAGCGAAGTTCAGCTGCTCCTCCCTCCTGCTCTGCTCCTGCTGTCTCATCTGACCATAATCAAGAAGGAGGTCCATGTTTGTGTCACACTTCTGTTTCCCTGTTTTAAAGTACAAAAATAAGCAATATAAAATAACCACACACTGAAAAATGCAGGAATCGTCAATCCAAGATTGAATGTGTCTATTCAACATCCATTTACTGTTAGTGGCATCACAACATTCAGTTCAAGTGTATAATTGGTTTAATTCACTCCTTCCTTTGTGTGACTGGGTCATGATCCATCCAGGTGGATGCCCTCAATTTCCCCTATGGAGATCAATAAAGTACACACAATCAAAATGATGTGAACATAAATGACCTAATCTGGTCTGATTAGAAGGGCAGGAGGAGGACAAGCTTGGAGCTGGTGAAGGTGAGCTGGACACCACAGGTCTGGCTGCTTCTCCCTCATCATCCAGCTGTGATAAATCTATAAAAAAAAGTGTTTTAGTTTGTGCAGTGAACACACTTAAGCCTTCCATTAAATGTGCAGACATAGAAGACAATTTTATTCAATATCAATGTTAGCAAAGCTTACATGTCTGATTATGGAATAGAAGAACAGGAATAGATGAAACTTCATTGTCACTATACAGGTGTACAGTACAATGAAACTGTAGGTGATCCACCAGGCTAGTGCGCAATAAAGTAAGAGAAGGATTAGATAAAATACGGCTACACAACATACAATTAAACACGAGTGACATTTTTAAAAAAAAACGGCCTAAGATTATGGAAATATTACCAAAATAGTAAAAAAGACGACATTACTAGTGTCTGGTAGAAAAATCTCCCATAACAGAATGCAAGGCACCCATTCATACACAGTATTCATACCACAAAAAAACGTATTTTGCGCTGGATGTCTTTATAAAAAAAGTATTCTGTAAGATGCTAAGATTTCTGTTCTAGTTTCTCAAACGCGCATTTCTGCCGAGGAGAAGCGTTCGTGCTAAAAACAGTTAACTTGTTAGCATCGCTAACCGAAAATACTATGGCCAAAAATTAGTTTAAAAAAAAAAAAAAATCCGCACTTTGGCCGTTATATGAATGAATGAATGAATTATTTATTTATTTAGCGAATGCAAAGTCCTTAAGCCAAGCAGTTGCCTCCTGGTTTGCTGTATGGAGGGTGTGTAATCCTCCTTCCAGTCTTTGGAGCGGGCAAACCTCTATGATGTGTTCCATTGTTTGCTCCTCTCCACATGCGCACAGTGGGCTAGGGCTACTGCCCCATCTGTGAAGGCTGGCCAAGCAGGGGCCATGTCCAGTCCTGAAGCGATTGAGTGTAGACCACTGTCTCCTTGGGAGGTTGGTGCCCAGGACCTGTTGGTTGGGGTTTATCACCAGCTGTTTGTTTGGGACCTCCTTGGTCTCCCATTCCTCTTGCCAAGCTGTCTGGATGGTAAAGTCAGCTGGGGGAGGGTTTTTCCAAATCGGCCATCTGGATGAAAGTCGGGCAGTGGGTGGGGTGTAGATATCTGCATGGATTGGCAAGTGAGGAAAATCTTTAACTTTTTGGAGCATCCTTAGAGTTAATGCTGCTCGCCGGATGTGTGGAGGGGCTATGTTTGACAGTACAGAGAGCCAGGGGAGTGGTGTTGAGCGGATTGTTCCAGTTATAGTTCTCATGGTTGAGTTGAGCTGGGTGTCTACATGGTGTGAGTAAGATGACCTGGACCAGACAGGGGCACAATATTCTGCTACAGAGTATGAAAGGGCCAGTGCTGAGGTGCGCAGGGTGGAGACTGCCGCCCCCCATTTTGCACCAGCGAGCTTGCAGAGCAGGTTGTTTCGTACCTTCACCTTAGCAGCCGTCCCCTTTAGATGTTCCTTGAAGGATAAGGTCCTATCAAGGGTCACTCCAAGATAAGTTGGATTTGGGGCATGCTTAAGCTTGAGTCCGCTCAGGTGGATGTTTAGTTCTCTGGCAGCTTTTGCATTGTGGAGATGGAATACACTGGAGACGGTTTTTGCTGGGCTTGGTTTTAGGCGCCAGATTTTGCAGAACTGGTCCAGTTTGGCAAGATCTTCCGTGAGCACCCGTTCCAGTGGTTCAAAGTCTGGTGCTTGGAATGCCAAACAGATGTCGTCTGCATAGATGAATTTGCGGGATTTTGTAGTAGGCAGGTCGTTTATGTAGAGGTTGAACAGAGTTGGAGCTAGAACTGAGCCTTGTGGGAGTCCGTTTTTCTGCATTCTCCATGCACTTGTGTTTATGTTTATCTTTGCATTGTTTGTACTGACAAAGTATATGTATGAATGAATGAATTTTTATTTTGGATAGTACAGTACAGGTTAAAAGAAACTGTATAATATAACAACAAGGTCAAATTAGACAAAGACTCTTTCTTCTATACAATTCCACGTGAGTTATCCGAAATGGGTGATGGCTGAAGCCGCAGCTTATATTGCCCACCCATATCCCATCCAAGAATTCAAAAGAGAAAAAAGAGAAAACAAGACAAGAGCGATTACAATTTAAAACAAAGCTAAGACAAAATGTGACTGAGAGAAAAAAAGAAAACTAAGCTAAGTTAAGCGGTTACTTATATATATAAGTATACTCATATATCAATACAAGCGGTATACATCTGTCAGCAGAGATGACCTGTTCATTTCTTTATGGCGAGGAGAAACGTTTGGTCGTAGTAAAATTACTTTTAGCTTGTTAGCATAGCTAACCGAAAATACTATAGCCACAAGTGACTAAATATCCGCACTTGGCCGTTACATATCAATTCAAGCAGGTATATATGTATACATATATTGGTTAACGTCTGGCATTTTAAAGACAATACACTTACCAGCGTGTTTTAAGCAGTTTGTTGTCCAGACTAATCCAAGGCAGTGACAATGGTCCAGCTGGCTGGCCGATCCTCCAAAACAGTTCAGATGAGTGGCCCCCTCCAGCTGATCTTGTACTTCTGCTTATGTCCATAGAGCCAAGAAATATGTCTCCTCTTCGCTCTAAATCTGTTTGGTTTGGGAATCCGTGGCGTGCTCCGCTGTTTGGAAAGCAACATGGCGGTCAGTAATGTTTTGAAGCTGGTCGGTTAACCACGCCCACGGCTGTGGACCTAACCGACGTAAACTGGTGCTGCCGCTGGCCCAGCTAGGAGTTGGGGCCGCGATAGCCCCACTTTTGGGAGCCGGGGACTGGTGCTTTAGTCGGTGGAAACCCAAAGAACTGGTGCTAATGACGCAATAGCTCCAGTTAAGCACTGGAACCGGTTTGGTGGAAAAGAGCCCTGACTGGTTACAGCAAGCTCTCCTCTCTATATATCAAGTCACCTTCACAAGCTTCAAGGCACTTCCTCATACACAGCATGATATTTACACTACACTTCATTCAACCCCCTCTCACCCACTTGGGCATTGTTCTCCCATGTGTATTCATTGTCTCTGTCTGAGGTGCGAAATAACCTGACTTCCATAGTGTTATCTTTGTCTAATATTTAAATTTGTTTGATGATCTGAAACATTTAAGTGTAACAAACCTACAAAAAAAAAAAAAAAGAAAAATCAGGAAGGGGCCAAACACTTTTTCACACCACTATATTTCTTGTTTTCTTATACATTTTCAGTGATTGTTATTATACAGCTGTGACTCTTTTCCTCATAAATGTGCAGCTTTTTAATGAATTTGTAACTTCGGTTGTATAAATTAATGTTTTTTTTTCCCTGTAACTTTGCCCATATTTTAGATTGGAGCAACAGCCCCTCAAAATATCTGTGCACGTCCCTGGTGGGAAGGAAGTATTTATTATCCTCATTTTCCTCTTCATTTTGTGCTTGAAATGTATGAAAGAGTGAGAGCTCTGTGTGTGGTGGCTCTCTGTGTGACGTGTTCCAGTCACAGGATCCCTGCTGTCCCCTTTTTGTCATGAATCGCCTCTAGCGAAGTGAAGAGAGAGACAGATTCACACGCAGGGTTACACCACAGACAAATTTATTAAAGTGAAATCCCAAACAGAGGAGACATACAAAAATGCAGGAGAGTAACTTACTGTAGAACACGACAAGACGTGTAGGAGAAAATGCTACTGGAGAGACTACTGTAGGGAAGGCCACGGTGTACCGTGGCCAGTGACAACACATAAGCAGCACGAGAGAGATGACTACTGAAAAGAACCACGGCGAGACGTGGCAGGCAAACACAATAATCCAGCAAAGAATGAGTGAAAATGGGCTGATTAAATAGCCACACAAGTGATACAGTAATTGGGTGCACCTGAGCATGGAGACAAGGGGAGTATTCAGAGAACAGAGAACAGCTGAGTGTCAAGAGAGGGGGCGTGGTTGGACAAGCAGGCTGACAGGCTGTGCCCACACAAGTGTAGGCCAAAGGAGGCTGCCTCACAGCTGCCGGCCAGAAAACAGTGTTAACAAATTCAGAACTAAATTAGAAGTGATGTGCAAATAAACAAGACATGACAAGGGCAACTAAACAGTAAACTGAAAGACCATAGGAAAGCTCAAAAGGCAAAACAATACACAAAATACACAGATGAAGGTCATGGAACCGAGCCTAAAGGACAAATTGGCTCGGTTCATGACAGAGCCCCCCCTCTTAAGGGGTGGATACCAGACACCCAAGGTACCATCAAAAGAACAAAAGAGAAACCCCCCCCCCCCCCCCCCAAGCAGAAACTGCAACAAACTACCCAGGGCGGGAGGTGGGGGAAACAGGCTGGGAGGGAACAAAAAACAACCTTGCTCAGGGCCCACACCAGAAATACACAAAATATACCCCTCCCCCCCAATGACAGGACCCGAGCTGGCTTGGTTTTCCCTGGCTTGGTCCTGATCTCTCTGTGGGTTAAGGTGCCGCTTTGTATGTATGTTTAGTATGTATTTCTGTGTGCTTCCTTACCCACAGCCTCTGCTTTCTGGCTGGCAGCGGTGAGGCAGCCCCTTGGGCGCACGCTGGTGTGAGTGCTAACTGTCTGCCGGTCTGACCACTCCCCCTCTCTAAATACCATCAGCTGTTCCCATTCCTGTGTGCTATCTTCTCACTCCTCGCCCAGGTGTCCCTAATTACATCATCACCAGCAGTGCCTGTATTTAGGTGCCTTTTGCACCTTTAGCCAGCAGGGTGTTTTGACTGGATCGGCGACCCCAGCTACAACCACTATGGGTACCAGCTCAAGCCCAAAGGACGGGGGGGGGGGGGGGGGGTTAGTACCCTTTCTGGGTGTTCGGGGGGGGGGCTGTGTGGTGGAACGGGTGGGGGATTCTCCACCCAGAGACGGCAGCTGGGGAAAGAGGGAACAATGGGCTGAAAGAGCAAAGTTACCCTTGCACCAAATCGTCATCCTTCATCCCTCGCCGTGTGCATTGAAGAAGTGCACGGGAGGGTTTATGACAGAATGACCCAGCTAGCTAAGAGGATTTAGTGGGTTACACCCACACATCACTCTTTCCCTTTTTTTGAACTGGTTTTTCTGGACTCACCTATTTCTGGAGAGCACTATGCCCCGGTCTCACCGAGGTAGAGGAGGAACGACAGCGAGGTTTCCCACGGTGGAGGAGGGATGGGCCGCCGAGTTCATCCGGGGCTTCGTGAATGAAGCCCTCGCCACCTGGGGACCGAAGAAGATGCTGGAAAGCCTGGAGGGAGCAGTTGGGATCTTGGAGGCGCATCCCGGGTTGTGGAACTACCCACAGTTCGCTGAACCCGCTCTCCATAGTCTGCGCGCTCCAGCGTTCTTTCCCCGGTCTGGCGTTCCCCACGGCGTCGAGACGGAGGTCCGGGAATCTGCAAACCGTCATCCTCTGTGACGCTTTGCCCGACCCTCCTCCCGCTCCAGCACGGTCGGCACCAGGAAACAAGGGACAGCGTTGCCCTGCGTGGAAGCGTCGGGAGAAGCCCTCTCCTCTGTCAGCTGCCATTGTCCCTCCAGCTGCTGTGAGATCTGCTAGGGCCACCCCAGGAACGCCCACCTCCATAGCCATGGAGACGGCTTCTCCACAAACCATGGAAAGGAGCCAGATCTCCGCAAACATGGGGAGGGCTAACTGTTCACCTGCTGCAGCTGTCCACTTCAAACACCGGGATGACAGGCAAGTGTTTTTTCATTCTGTACAATCTAATAACACCAAACCTTGTCTGTCTCCCGAGGGGAGGCTCAGTCCTTGCAGTCCACTGGGTCCCCTTCTCCAGCTGCAGATATTGACTTTGTTCCTATTCCCTCCGTGTCTCCTCCAATTATCCCTGAGTGCCTGTTGGTCCAGGAACCGAGCCGCCAGACAGAGGAGGAGTTTGGGTCCCTGGATGATCCTGCCCAGGGGCCCGCACGGATGTGTTTTCTTGCAGCCACGCTGGTGGAATCCCCAGCATTGGAGTCGCTGCAGGAGTTCAAAGAGACTGCTATGACCATCTCGCCTGCTGTGGAGGCATCTGCGGTGGAGTGGCAGCCAGAGATGGACCTCGTCAAGGCCGGACCCGGGATGTCATCATCAAGTTTGACGGAGTCCTGAATGGCGGTGGAGCTCCAGCTTAGGCAAGTAATCTCTATTGTTTTCCTTATGTCTGTACTTGAGAGATCTTGCCTGGCTCTTTGAGAGAAGAGTCAGGTGCAGCCCTCGGCTGCATCTGAACTCACTTCACCGGGCTCCGCCCCTGCCGGCAACCCTAACCCTCTTTCTTCTCCTGCTTCCCCTGACCCTTCATCTAGGGTCACCGGAGAAGGTGTGTCACCACTGGAGGTCACCGAGGGTCCAGTCCAGCCGGAGGAGGACGCCGCTGCTCCAGCCCCTCTTGCCAAGGTCATCAGGGCTCCCTCCATCAATCGCCTCCTCAGCCTGGTGCTCCTGCGGGTTGGCCCGCTCACCGTGGGTGCAGCATTGGCCCGGTCGAGGTCCACCGCAGGTGCCACGGAGCTCCAGCTGGAGTCCACCACAGGTGCAGCATTGACCAGGTCGGGGTCCACCGTGGGTGCAGCTAGGCTCCTGCTGGAGTCCACTGCGGGTGCAGCTGTGTTCCAGACCGGGACCATTGAGGGCGTTACCGGTCAGCCAGAGGTCGCCGGGACCGTCACTCCTCAGCCAGATGCCGCCGTGGTCCCCATCGCTTCCCAGCCCGACGCTGTGAGGGTCCCCTGTCTAAGGCCTGGTCACCCACCCTTGAGCCTCCCAGTGGGCAGGCCGCCTCCTGGGCCACCCACCCGGTCCTGGTGGCTTTACAACGTTGGCTGACCGCCGGAGGGACTGAGTTTCTGGGCCAGAGGGCCTGGGGATTCTGGCAGGACACCGGACTCAGGCCACCGGACTGTCAGCTGGGTCTAGGAATCTGGGTGACCTCCTGAGCCCCAGCACCCGTGGACTTGGGGGGGTTAATTGTGGTCCCAGGGTGGGGTATTGTGTTCCTTCCTTTCCTGTTTCCCTACCTCCCACCCGGGTTTGTGTTGTTTGTTGCTGTTGCTCTTGTTGGGGGGGGGGGGGTCATCGCAATGTTACCTTGGGTGTCTGGGAATCCACCCCTTAAAGGGGGAGCTCTGTCAGGACCCGAACCGGCTTGGTTTTCCCCGGCTCAGTCCTGATCTCTGTGGGTTAAGGTGCCGCTTTGTATGTATGTTTAGTACTGTATGTATTTCTGTGTGTTCTTTATCCATAGCCTCTGCTTTCTGGCTGGCAGCGGTGAGGCAGCCCCTTGGGCGCACGCTGGTGTGAGTGCTGTCTAACTGTCTGCAGGTCCGACCATACCCCTTCTCTAATTACCATCAGCTGTTCCCGTTCCCATCTGCCATCTTCTCGCTCCTCGCCCAGGTGTCCTTAATTACATCATTAATAGCAGTGCATGTATTTAGGTGCCTTTCGCGAGTCACGCACTGCTGGGTCATTAAATGAATTGTCTATTGATGCACATAGTCTTGTTTATGCTGTGTGCCATGAAGTGTTTACCACTCCACCTCTGCCTTGGTTCTCCTGCGCCATTAAAGCGATGTTGGCTCTTGGACACAATTGTGGTTAATTATGTCCCCTCATGCATTCGCTGGGTGATACTGGCCCAGGAATACCCAATGTGTATTGTTTTTTTGTATATTTTCACCGTTTGGGACTGTTTGTGTTCTTTAATAAATGCATGTGGTGTTAACCTGCACATAAATCCTCATCCTTCACCCCTCGCTGTGCACATTGGAGGAGCGCACGGGAGGGTTCATGACACCCAACCCCACAGAATACAGAATTAACCCCCACAAACCCCACAGAACACAGCATTAACCCCCCACCAAACACAGAATAACCCCCCCCCCCCCAAGACCAAAGAGTTTACGAGTTCATGGGGCTGACCAGTGGGAAATGAAGTGAAACCAGATGGGTGGCCTGCCAGAGTCCCAAACCAGCTGAACTCGCCTGGTGGAATGAGTCGTATGACCCTCTGGGGAAAACGAGCCACCCAACCCCGCGGCTAAGTCTATCGGGTGGCCGTCCTGAGTTCTTCAGCCACCATGACTGGAGAAGAGATCAAGGAGGTGGTTCCCCCACCAAAAGGGCCAAGGGCGGGGAGCAGGGCCGGAGGGGGGAAACCCACCTAGTTTGGTGAAAAAAGAAGGGGGACCCAGACGATACCGGAAGGGCAAGAGGAGGGGGCCACGACGGCATCCAGCTGAAGAGATGAGGGGACCATGATGGTATTGGGTTGAGGAGACAAGGGGACCACAACGGCATCAGGCTGAGGAGGAAGAGGGGCCACGTCGGCATCCACGGTGGCCTCGGGGTGGAGCTCAGCTGCACCCACAGTGGCCCCTACTGAGCCAAAGTTGCACCCACGGTGTTCCCGGTCTGGGACATTGTTGCACCCACAGTGGTTCCGGGCTGGAGCTCAGCTGCGCCTGTGGTCGTCCCAGTCTGGGACATGGCAGTACTTGTGGCGACCTCCATGGCAAGGGAAGCTGGGCACCTAGCAACCTTGGGTGGCGAACCTGGATACTCGGCGGCCTCAGGTGGTGTTGGTTGCTCCCTGGCGACCCTGGGAGAGAGCTCAGAAACAAAACGAGACGCAGGGTCAGGGTCGCCGGCAGTGGCAGAGCCCAGCGAGGCAAGTGCAGATGCAGTGGGCGGCTGCACCTGGCTCACCTCACCAAGAGTCAGGCAAGATTGCTCTAATACTGAAGGCAGAGAGACAAAGGAGAGCACTTGCCAGAACTCAGGCTCCACTGCTGTCCAGGACTCCGACGATCCAGGTGGTGGAGGCTCCTCAGGCAGAGGAGAGGTTGCAACCACGGTGGACCCAGCCTGGGCCAATGTGACTCCCATGGAGGTCCCGGGTTGAGACTGAACCCCTGCGTCGGCCTTTACCAGAGGACCTGGGTCTTCGACGTCATCAGTAGGTAGGACTGGATCCACAGAGACCCCTGGTGATGGTGGATCCTCTCTGGCGACCCTAGGTAAATGCTCAGGAGCGACAGGAGAAGGAAAGTGGTTAGGGTTGCCGGCAGTGGCGGAGCCCGGTGAGGTGAGTTTGGATGCAGCTGAGGGCTGCACCTGACTCTCCTCACCAAGAGCCAGACAAGATTGCTCTAATTCAGAAGGGAGAAAAGCAAACGAGAGCACTTGCCTGGACTCGAGTGCCACCGCCGTCCAGGACTCCATTGATCCTGACGATGGTGTCTTGGACCCGACCTCGAAACAGTCCAATGCAGGCTTCACCTCTGTGGTGGCCTCCGCAGCAGGTTCGATGATACTGGCAGTCCGATTGACCCCGGGCGCAGTGACCCACGCCGGTGATTCCTCCGGTGTGGTAGCTGGGGTCGTGCTCACTACAGGCGCCAAAATATGGCCCTCTGGGACCAGGGGCTCCTCCTCCATCTGGCGGCTCGGTTCCAGCGCCAACGAACTCTCGAGATTGTAAAAGGAGAGGACATGGAGAGGACTGGTGAGGGATTGTCATTTGCTGCTGGGGAGGAGGACTCAGGGGACTGCAAAACCTGAGTGTCTTGACCAGGGATCAGGCAAGATTGTTTCGGAAAAATAGAAATAGAAAGAGATGGAACTTGCCTGTTCTCCTGGTTGATGATGTCCTCACTGGCGTCTGGAACATAGTCATCCCTCTCTGTGCCCATAGCAGGCCTGGGCTCCTCAATAGGCTGCAGAGGAGCCACCTCAGTGGGCACAGAGGCAGATGAAGCTGGGGGAGAAACTGCCCTCCCCACCTTGGCAGAGGTAAATGTTAAGGAGGAGGTGGCTGCTGGCAAGGTAACTAGAGGAAATGGTGGCAGCACTGCAGGACTCTCCTCCTCCAGTGAAAAAAGGTTTGCTGGCGTTGAAGCAGCAGGATATTTTTGGCGAGCCCTCTGGGATCGGCGGCGACGAGTGGAAGCAGGAGGCTTGAACACAGGTTCCGTCGGTGAAAGCTCCTCTTGCGTCCGGGGTTCGCCTCCCAGGATCAGTGGAGATTCGGGAAAACAGAAAAAACTGGCTGAGAAGCGGGAGCAGCAGCTGATAAGAGAGACCCAGTAGACTGTAGAATCTGGATTTCCTCATCAGGAATCAGGCAAACTACTTCAGGAGAGAGTGCAAGAGAGCGAAAAAGGACTTGCCTGAATTCCCGGCAGGTGATGACATCAGCTGCTGTCCTGAAGTCATGCTCCGTCTCCCCGAGAGTAAGATGAGACGTCTGGCGGGGAGGAGAGAGCAGCAGCTCTGGAAATGGGGGGTTGTACCGAGGAGGACCCTCTCATCACTCCCTTGAAACGCTGCCGGGACTCGAAAATCTGCGTGAGAAGTGGTGTCAACCCTGGGTATCTCCACAGACTGGGGCAGGTCTGGACCACCCCGACAGCGTCATCCAAAAAACAAAAAACAGCTTCAGGGAAGAGGGTGGCTTGAGCCCTGGAAGCGAAATCCACGGCTAGCTCGGCCGCTGCGTACTCCTCTGCACTCAGTCCAAAAACTCAAAAGTCCATGGTGCGATGCCAAAACAGGTGGGTGGAAAAAACAGTTTAAAAAGAAAAAATAATGTTGTGGTGTAACCTGCTGAATCCTTATACGGCTGGATTATTCTGTTGTGAATCACCTCTAGCAAGGTGAGGAGAGAGACAGATTCACGTGCAGGGTTACACCACAGATAAATTTATTAAAGTGAAGTCCCAAACACAGGAGACGTACAAAAATTCAGGAGAGTAACTTACTGTAGAACACGACGAGACGTGTAGGAGAAAATGCTACTGGAGAGACTACTCCAGACTACCGGAGTGGTGGCTCAGATGGTAAAGCATCCGCCCCACACCCGGGAGGCAGGGGTTCAAATCCCGGCCGGGTCATGCCGAAGACCATATAAAAATGGAATTTCCTGCCGTCCAGCTTGGTGCTCAGCAATAAATGGAATGGAGGAGGGAAATCTGTGGCGGCGCCTTGCATGGCAGCGGCCCTCTGATTCTACACTTGGGGTGTGTGTGATTAACACTGTAGATAGGTAAAACACAATCTCATTCTACTGTACATGATTGGTTGTACAGTTGAATGACAATAAAGGGTGATTTAATTTAATTTAATTAATTTAAATTAAATTTAACTAATTTACTGTAGGGAAGGCCACGGCATAACGTGGCCAGCAGCAACACATAAGCAACATGAGAGAGATGACTACTGAAAAGAACCACGGCGAGATGTGGCAGGCAAGCATAATAATCCAGCAAAGAATGAATGAAAATGGGCTGATTAAATAGGCACACAAGTGATACAGTAATTGGGTGCACCTGAGCAAGGAGACAAGGGGAGTAATCAGAAGAACAGAGAACAGCTGAGTGTCAAGAGAGGGGTTGTGGTTGGACTGGCAGGCTGACAGGCCGTGCCCACACAAGTGTAGGCCAAAAAAGGCTGCCTCCCAGCTGCCAGCCAGATAATAGTGTAAACAAATTCAGAACTAAACTAGAAGTGATGTGCAAATAAACAAGACATGACAAGGCTGCACGGTGGCGCAGTGGTTTAGCACTGTAGCAGCACAGTTTTACCCTCGGCCGGGGGATCACGGGGATCATGAGATCGTGGGTTCGATCCCAGCCCCCGACCAACAGTGAGCTGTGTGGAGTTTGCATGTTCTCTCCGTGTTGCGTGGGTTTACTCCGGGATTTCTCCGGTTTCCTCCCGCATACCAAAAACATGTAGGTTTAGGGGGCTCGTGCACGCAGCGACCAGCAGCCGGTGGCTTGTCACCAGACTGCAAACCAAGTCTACCTACGGGTACAAATAAGTAACAAAAAAAAAAAAAGGGCAACTAAACAATAAACTGAAAGACCATAGGAAAGCTCAAAAGGCAAAACAATGCACAAAATACACAGATGAAGGTCATGGCACCGAGCTTTTAAGGACAAACCGGCTCATGACACTTTTTAACACCAGCACATGCTAATGCTTAGTCATGTTTCATAATAAATTGAACAAAACAATACAAAAAATAATTTAGGATGTGAAATGGTTTGAAGACCATGCACACTTAAAAGCATATGCTAGTTGTGCTTCTTTGTAATTTTTTCTCATAAATTCTCACCTGTTATTAAATTGTGACTTTTGCACATTAGTTTGCTGCTCACAAATTTTCCACTCTTAACAACTTTTAATTTATTAAAAAAAGGTTTTAAACAGTATTGTAATTTAACCTCTTGCACTCTGTTGTACCACGGACGGGCAAGTCTCTGATGATGGAGATGTTGATGTAGGTGGTGATGGCGTCCAAGCGCGCACTGAAAATAAAAGCTGCAGACACAGCCGCGAACAGATTAATTCATCTGATTGACCTCTCATTCGACTAATAAGAGCCTTGAATTGGGTTTCTGAAACCTTGAGGAACCAATGACTGAAAACCTAGGAAGAAGGACCCGCCTACCAAATCTGTGAATGCAGTGAGCCAATTGAAGCAGAGAAGTTCGCAAGCTGGTTTTTTCTAAGGCTGGGTGAAGACTGACTGCTGCAGCGGATCAAAAAAGGACCCGCAGGAAGAACCCCACAGACCCAGCAGCACGGAGACCACCCACAATTGCAACCTGTGTGACAGGGAGTGCCATTCGCGCATCGGCATGTTCGGCCACAGGTGGTGCTTATTTTGTTTTTGTTCCAGCAGAGTAGACGTTATGATTTCTTCCATGGTCATAGACCGACGGAGGCTGACGACGAAGGCTGAGTGACACACACGCCTTCGCCAGTCTTTTTTAAATTACTACTGTTATTTGTTGTGAAAAATCGTTCGCCAAAAACCACAATCATGGAAGCACAAAACCGTAATAATGGAATTATGTTTTGATCGGGTCGCGAGACCAGAACCACAAGCCGACCAGCGTCGCGTTCGTCTGACAGTGAGGAAGAGAAGTTCGCCAGGACACTGCTGTGAAGAGGTAAGGTGTTATAAGCTAAATTATTATTTATCCCTGAAAATTGTAATCCAAAATGACTTTTGACCGATCGGTAAATTACAACTGTGCGGCGCACGAAGTCTGAAGTTCGTGCGCCGCGGTACAAGGGGTTTGTGATATCCTACCGTGTAGCAATGATCACACTTGAGTTATTTCTTTGGCTAACTCTGCCGTTTATTCTGCAACACACATAATATGACTGAACATGGATTCTGCGCGGGGTTTTCACACTCTTATTCTAATGTGTCCCCTTAGTAGCAGTGCTGAACAATAAAGGTAGTTCCCCCTAGAGGCATGTGCCAGTAATGTTTTAAGTTAGACTTGCAGTCTACCACATCCCTCCCCTCTAGATTAAACTATTCTTAAACACATGTGCCATACACATAATTTCTTTCTCTCTTTTTTTTTTTTTTTTTATATGTATAACACACATAACAGTCTAACTGGGGATTTGGTTTGACTACCGCATCCCAGTGAGGTTCCAGGACGCATTCTTGTTCTGTGGCTGGGGAACTCACTACTGACTAAGTATAGTCCTTCAAGTAGTCTGGAGCTTTCCTAGCTCGCTGAGATCTTCTCTCGGCGGGTGAGCCAACTGCAGGTGAAGACTCAGACTGCTCCACTGTTTCGGCTGCTGCAGTGCTGCCCGTAGAATCTGCAGAGACGGGTACCTCAGGTTTCACCTGAAGTGGTGGTTCGTTGATGCTCTCCTCAGCATGGGTGTCAGACAACACCTCTGGTGCCATCGGCAGGGGAATGGAGCTCCTACCACGAACTTGGTCGATGTGTCGCCTCACCACTTGTCCATGACCTAATGTCACCTTGAATGACACAGGGCCTGTCTTTTCTGTTATTTCTCCTGGTACCCAGGCTGGTCCTGAGCCAAAGTTGCGGGTGTAGACCACGTCTCCTTCTCTCGGTATTCTCTCTCTAGCATGCGTGTCATGATAACCTTTTTGTTTCTCTTGTTTGTCATGCACTTTGTTTCTGAAGTCTGGATGTATTAAGTCAAATGTTGACCTCAACTTCCTTCCACACAACAGCTCAGCTGGTGACTTGCCAGTTGTAGATTGGGGTGTTATTCGATAGCTGAACAGAGCTCTCGACATTCGGGTTTCAATAGAGTCTCCTGTCATCTTTTTCATGAGTGACTTGAACGTCTGCACGGCCCTCTCGGCTAAGCCGTTAGAAGAAGGATGGTATGGCGCAGTCGGGATGTGACGTATGCCATTCTTTTCAGAAAACTCTTGGAACTGTTCACTCGTAAAACATGTACCGTTATCTGATACTATGATTTCAGGTAGCCCATGTTGGCTGAAACGCTTTCTTAGACATTCAATGGTAACAGTAGAAGTAGAGCTACTCACAGAATATGCATCGATCCACTTTGAGTATGCGTCAACTATGATCAGGAACATTCTTCCCATCCATGGACCTGCGTAGTCAATGTGAATTCTTCTCCATGGTTTATCTGGAACTTCCCAGGGATGTAGTGGGGCTGCTGGAGGACTGTTCCTGTTCTCCTGGCATGCCGCACATGACTTCACAAGCGCCTCCACCTCTGCATCCATGTTGGGCCACCACATGTAACTCCTCGCCAACGCTTTCATGCGAGTGATGCCAGGGTGTGCTTGGTGTAGTTGTTGCAGTAAGGCATTCCGACCAGGTGGTGGAACAACCACGCGTCCTCCCCACAGGATACAACCTTCCTGGGTGCTGAGCTCATCCTGTCGTCGGGCATAGGGAATGAACTCAGGACTGTTCATCTTCGGCCATCCTCGCAAGATGTATTCTCGCACTCTTGCTAGAACAGGGTCTTTGTCTGTCCACTTCTTTATTTGTTGTGCGTTCACCAGGGGCACGCCGATATCTTCAAACAATAGCACTCTCTCCTCCTCCTCAGGCGTGCTGTCTCTTCCTCCATCCAAGGGTAGCCTACTCATCGCGTCAGCATTCGTATGGTCCCGTCCGGCTTTGTAAACGATGGTGTACTCATACGCTGCTAATGTAACGGCCCATCTCTGAATTCTCTGAGATGTCATCTGGGGTATGGCTCTCATTTCACTGAACAGTGAAATTAGTGGCTTGTGGTCAGTCACTATAGCGAACTGTCTCCCGTACAGGTATTTGTGGAATTTTTTTACACCAAATACTACTGCAAGGCCCTCCTTGTCTAGCTGGGAGTAGTTTTTCTCAGCTGCACTAAGAGTTCTTGAGACGAACCCTATGGGTCTCTCTGAGCCATCCTCCATACGATGAGAGAGTACAGCTCCCACACCGTAGGGTGATGCGTCACACGCCAGGATGAGTGGTTTGTTTGAATCATAGTGCACTAACACACTACAGGACTGAAGTAGCGCTTTGGACTCTTCAAACGCCTTCTGCTGCTTGACCCCCCATGACCATTTTTCTTCCTTCTTAAGTAAGGTATGTAGTGGTGCCAGCAGCGTGGAGAGCTTTGGGAGGAACCTATGGTAATAGTTCAACAAGCCCAGGTAGGCTTTTAACTCAGTAACATTTTGTGGCTCAGGCGCCTCCGCAATGGCTTCCACTTTGTCTGTTAGAGGGTGTAGACCACTGGCGTTGATCTTGTGGCCTAGGAACACCACCTCTTTTCCCATGAACTCACACTTGCTTCTTTTCAACCTCAGACCGCTTTTCTCCAACCGTTGAAGCACTTCCTCCAGCGTTTTCAGATGTTCTTGTTCATTTGGTCCTGTACAAAGGATGTCATCCAAATAAATGGCAACATTCGGAATTCCACCTAGGATGCCCTCCATAGTTCTCTGGAATATAGCAGGACTGGAAGCTACTCCAAATGGTAAGCGTGTGTAGGTATATAAGCCTTTGTGTGTATTGATGGTTACATACTTTCTTGATTCTTCTTCCAGGACTACTTGTTGGTAGGCGTGACTCATGTCTAATTTCGTGAAGTGTCGGCCGCCATTCAGCTGTGCGAAGAGGTCCTCCACTTTAGGAATTGGATACTGATGCACCCGTGATGCTCGATTGACAGTGAGTTTGTAATCTCCACATTTTCTAATGGAGCCATCCGGCTTTCTCACTGGGACTATGGGCGCCACCCATTCTGCAACCTGCACTGGCTCAATGATCTTGTCATCCAGCAGCCTCTGTAGCTCGCTTTCGACCAGTGGCTTGACTGCATAGGGTACCGGTCGGGGTTTGCAGAATCGTGGTTGGGCCTCCTTGTTCACATTAATCTTTGCAGTGACACCTTTTAGCTGTCCTAAGCCTTCTTTGAACACCTCAGCGTGTCTTTCGAGGATCTCCTCCAGCTGCAATTTGGGCTGAGATTCCACTTTATTCACCAACTGATCAATCATGGCCAGTTCTTGTAGCCAACTTCGCCCTAGTAGATTTGGTCCTTCGCTCCCAACTACTACTACAGGTAAGTCCTTTTCTTTGTTTTCGTGTTGCACCTTCACTTGTGCCATGCCTAGCACGTCTAGCTTCTCTCCTGTGTATGTTTTTAATTTTAATGAACAGGGATTTAATTCTGCTGTGTCTGTTCTCTTCCACAGTTGTGTATATTGCTGTTTACTTAATATGGTTACTCCACAGCCTGTATCAACTTCAAATGTTACTTTCATTCCATTAACATTCATGGTACGCGTGATGGGCGCTACCTTGGTCAGCTCCTCTGACGTGTTGTAAATTGTGTGAAAACCCATGTCTTCTGTATCACTTTCTCCCTCCCCTCTAAGTTGATTCGCTCGCTGTTCCTTTCCTGGGCCCTTGTTTTCATTCTTTTGCCCTTTAACTGTTGCCTTCTGCACCTGTGCATTGCCCACCTTTGTTCTACATGCTTTCTTAATGTGCCCTCGCTTGCCACAATTATGACACAGCTCAGTGGCAAATTTGCACTCGGCGGCATTGTGCTGGCCTTTGCAGCGATAACAACTGGGGAATTTGTGCTGAGTTTTGTCAGTCGACACTTTGTGGACACCTACTTGGGTCTTAGGCACACGAACATGCGTTGCTGTGTCCTCTGCCAGCTTCCCTTGCATCTCTCTCACATCTTTAGATGCTGTTTCCATCGCTTGGCATAATTCCAAAGCCTTCACAAAAGTGAGTTTTGTTTCAGATAAAAGTCGCCGTTGCATTCGGTCATCATTCACTCCACACACAAGTCTGTCTCTTAACATTTCTTCCCATGAGTCTTTGTAATCACAGTGCAGTGTTAATTTCTTCAATTCTGCCACATACTCTGCTATGGACTCAGTGTTCCTCCTTATGCGTGAATTAAATTTGAATCGTTGCACGATTTCACTCGGTTTGGGGCTGAAGTGCTTCTGAAGCTCAGCAGTAAGCTGGTCATACGTTTTATCTTTCGGTAATAAGATAAGATAAGATAAGATAAGATAAGATAAGATAAGCCTTTATTAGTCCCACAATGGGGAAATTCCAGGATTGCAACAGCACAGGGATAGCAACACTCAGAGCAATAATCAGAAGGCAAGAAAAAACAACATCTACTAAACATATGTCCATATTACTATAAATATATATATATATATAGACACACAGTGCAGAGCATTATGGTTGGTTGGTGAATGTGCAGCAGAAAGTCTAAGCTCTCTCTCCGCGGATGCAGCGGGCCAGCTGGAAGTCTTTGGGCATGATGGTGACCCCCTTAGCAAAGAAGAGACCCACCAGGTGGGCCTCGCTGGTCTCCTGCAGAGCCATGACGGCGAAGCTCAGGAAACACGGGACGGTCTTGAAGTCCTGAGCGATCTCCCTCACCAGGCGCTGGACGGGCAGCTTACGGATGAGCAGCTCCGTGGATTTCTGGCAGCGACGGATCTCTCTCAGAGCCACGGGCCTGTGACGGCGAAGCCTCTTCCCTCTGCCGGTGGCCGGAGCACCTCTCCGAGCAGCCCTGGTGGCTAGCTGCATCCTGGGGGGCTTCTTCCTCCAGTAGATTTTACGGGCGGTCTGCTTGGTTCTTGCCATCGCTCTTTATTATTCTGTCTTATATTTCTTGCACGCCGCCTAAACTCCAGCCCGGCACCCGCGTCGTTTTCGCTACAGCTCCCGGTATGTCGAGTTTCCCATTAGCACCGAGCGGCAGCCAAGTGCTAGCTAGCACTAGCTCCTCCCCGCTGTAGCGTCTCCCGCTGCAAACCGTGGCTCCGTCCGCCGACCCGGGAGACCCCCGGGGCGATTCGTGCGTCCGTGATATATATACAGAGTGAAAGGTGTAGAAAGAAGAAGGAAGATTAAAAAAAAAAAAAAAAAAAAAAAGGCTGTTGCAACAGGCAGCCGACTCGTGTGGCGCCACCGGTCCGGCGGAACCGGAACCGGAAGCCTTTATTAGTCCCACAACGGGGAAATTCCAGGATTGCAACAGCACAGGGATAGCAACACTCAGAGCAACAATCAGAAGGCAAGAAAAAAACAAGCAAGCAAGAGCGGCTAATATACATATGTACATATTTTTTTTCCACAATATCTTTATTGAACCTTTTTTTTTTTTTTTAACAAACATGATACAAACAATCAAACACTAACACTAAAGTACTACAAAAAAAAAAAAAAATGCACTAAAAACACCAACAACCACCAACAAAATCAAGTCTTCAACAATGCTCCTCTGTTTAGTCTAGACAATCCAATACATAAGTATACATATTATGTTCACCAGTTTGGAATTTACAAGGTCCACACACATCATTCACCTTCTTCTTCAAGAGTTATGTTTAAATTTTTTACATAATCAATAAAAGGTCTCCATATATTCTCAAACACAATTTCCTTTGATTTTAGTATATATGTTATTCTTTCTAATGGAAGGTTTGTTAACATCTGTCTTAACCACTGAGTCACATCTGGTCTATGAGTCTTTTTCCATAATAGTGCAATACATTTTTTGGCATTAAGCAAACTGAGGTCTATGAATGTTCTTTCACTTTTATTAAAATTATGCTTTTCTGGGTACAGACCCAACAAAAACAGTTTAGGATTCAATATGATTTGTTTTGAGATTATTTTTTCAATTGTTACCCTCACCTCTTCCCAAAACATTCTTATTAATCTACATTCCCATAAACAATGAAATAGGGTTCCTTTACTTTCCATGCATTTTGTGCATGTATCTGGTATATTTTTGTTATATCTATTTAACTCCTCCGGTGTAACATACATCCGCATTAACCATTTGAAATGTATCAATTTAAGGCGTGCATTTATTGATTTGGTTTGAGCTTCTGTACAAGCCAATTCCCATTGTTCCTCTGAAATTTCAGTTTGCAGATCTTCTTTCCAGTAGTTTAATCTTTTCAGTGAATTTTCACTTGAAGATAGTGTCAGTGAGTTATAAAACTCTGAAATAATACCCTTTCTTTTACTATCTTTCATCATCATTTTTTCCAAGGATGAATAAATAGGTCGAGTGAGAGCTTTATTTTGATTTGATCGAATAAAGTTTCTAAGTTGAAGATATTTAAAAAAATGTGTTCTATTGAGATTAAATTTGATCCTCAGCTCTTCAAAAGACATTATGTTGTCTGCACATGGCAAATATAAATCCTGAATCTTTTGTATCCCTTTTAAATTCCATACTTTAAATACAGCGTCCGCTCTCCCTGGTTTAAAATATTGATTACCCCATATTGGACTAAATTGTGACAATAACTGTGGTTCTTTTAAATAGTTTTTAGCTTCACACCATATTTTGATCATATGCTTTACAAATGGATTTTTAACTTGTTTTTGTAATTTTTTTGCCGAATCTGAGTATATGAATATGGGAAGAGGTAAAGGTAAATTGTATGATTCCATTTCAGTCCAGTGAGGGAGATCATTTGATGAAAAATAATATGTCATAGACCTCAGTTGTGCCGACCAATAATACAACATAAAATTTGGACATTTCAGACCTCCACGATCAAATGGTAAATATAATAAAGACAAACGTAATCTAGCCCTCCTGTTGTTCCATATAAATTCCACTAACTTTTTTTTTATTCTTGAGAATAGATCTAAAGGTGGTGATAAGGGAATGTATTGAAATAAATAAAGTATTTTAGGTAAAATATTACTTTTAAGTATATTGATTCTCCCGATCATCGACATTGGTAGTGACATCCATCTCTGAGTTAACTCATTGATATCTGACATTAAGGCTTCATAGTTGACACTGGCGACTGATTCTAGCTTAGGCATAATTTGGATTCCTAAATATTTAAACTGATTTACAACATTGAATTGATTTACCTCAGGGGCTGGGTAATTTCTCTGGGTCTCATTTAGCATTAATATTGAAGATTTAGTTTTATTTATTTTATATCCTGATATTTCCCCAAAATTCTTTATTAAATTCAACAAGGTTGGAATTGATTTTTTTAGATTCGACATAAACAAAATTATGTCATCGGCGTACAGGGAGATTTTATGTTCTGTTGGTCCAACTTTAATTCCATATATTTGTGAATGTAAACGTATCGCTATCGCTAAAGGTTCAATTGCCATAGTAAACAGTAAAGGTGAAAGTGGACAGCCTTGTCGACATCCTCTATTGATTTTTATTGGTTTTGAAATATTGTTATTTGTTAGGATTTCTGCTGTAGCATTATTGTATATTATTTGAACCCATTTTATGAAATTATTTCCAAGTCCAAACCTTTGTAGGACTTCAAAAAGAAAGGGCCATTCAACTCTATCAAAGGCCTTTTCGGCGTCCAATGATAGGAGAGCTGTATCCGGTGCTTCTTTATTAAAATAAATAATATTAAATAGTCTTCTTACATTATGGAAGCCTTGTCTACCCTTTATAAAGCCATTCTGATCTTGATTAATAATATTTGGTAAAATTTCTTGTATTCGTCTTGCTAAAATTTTACAGATTATCTTAAGGTCGGCGTTTAATAGGCTTATTGGTCTCATATTTTCACATTTATTAGAGGGCTTACCTGGTTTTGGCAGCAGTATAATTAAGGCATTATTTATGTATGATGGTAAATTATTATTTTGAAATGCTTCTAAAACCATTTCCAAAAAAGGTTTTATTAATTTATTCTTAAATTTTTTATAAAGGTCAACTGGAAGACCATCTGGTCCTGCACTTTTTCCTGATTTCATATTATCAATGGCTAGCCCAACTTCTTCTTGACTAATTTTAGAATCCAATATCTCCCTGTTTTCATTTGGAATACACGGTATAGATAGTTCGTTCAAAAACCCATTTAGTTTTGTTAAATCAGGTTCATTTTTGGTATCATATAATTTTTCATAGTAATCTCTAAAGGCTCTATTAATTTCTAAAGGATCTATAACTACCTGTCCATTACTTATAATACTGGTAATTGGTGTTTTAATTTCCAATTGTTTAATCTGCCATGCTAATAATTTTCCCGATTTTTCACCTTGTTCATAAAAAGATTGTTTCAATCTTAGAAGACTCGAGGCAGCTCTATTCGCTGATTTTTTGTCGTATTCAGCTCTCAAAATCAGTAATTCATTCTCCAACCTTGGGTCACTTCCTGCATACACTTTTTCCTGAAGATTTTTTATTTTATGTTCCAATTTAGCTCTCTCCTCTCGAGTCTTCTTAGATTTTGATCCTGTATAACTAATAATATGTCCCCTAATAAAAGCTTTGAAAGCCTCCCACTTTACACATGCTGATGTTTGTGTAGTATTGATGTCAAAGAACTCGTCTATCTGTTTTTCTATATACTTGACAAATTCCTCATCCTGAAGCCATTTATGCTGAAATTGCCATCTACCTGATTCCTTTGTCAATTTTTTATCTACATATATTAGACAACAGGGTGCATGATCAGAGATCACGATGTTATCATAAAAGCAGTTTTGAATCTTGGACCTTAATTCTGTGGAAATCAAAAAATAATCAATACGTGAGAATGTCTTGTAGGTACTGGAATAACAAGAATAGGCTTTAACTTGTGGTTTCATTTCTCTCCATATATCTAACAATCTCAATTCTTTCATAAAATGATTAATAGTCATCCTACATCCAATGTGCGTACAATCCAGTCCTGTTGATCTATCCACACCTGGATTCAATGTACAATTAAAATCCCCTGCTATTATATGTTGCCCTGTAAGTGATGATAAGATGAGAAATAAATTAGCAAAGAACTTCTGATCATCTATATTGGGACCATATAAGTTCACAAGATTTATATTTTCTAATAGCAAAGAACCTTGAATGATTACATATCTTCCAAATTTGTCTCCAATTACATTTTTCACTTGAAAAGGAACTGATTTATGTATGAGAGTCATAACTCCCCTGGCTCGGGATGAAAATGAAGAGGTGAATACACTTCCCTGCCATCTACTCCTAATTCTTTTAACATCCTCCTCTATCAGATGAGTTTCTTGTAAAAACACAATTCTTGAACCCATGTCCTTTATTTTATTCATAACTTGTTTAAGTTTTTTTAAATTTTGTAGACCTCTGCAATTCCATGAAGTTAAATTAAGGTTAACACTTTGGTCCATGATCAATAGAGAGTTTGGGATTACCTTGCAGTGTAAACATGCTCATACAGAGAAGCAAAAACATGAGTGGTTGAACATTCATCCTACAAACTACACACAAACAAATTTCCCCTTCCCACACTTGTGGCAAACCCCCCAAAATCAAAAGAAAAATTCTGTCTCCCGATATAGCCATCGACCGTTCCACACCCACGGGGAACAGCCTAAGCCACTCCTTCTTCATCCTCCCAATCACCCTAACTCTACTGCTTTTAATGACGTAACATTAACTCTCCTCTGTAGTTTTCCAACTTAACTCCAAAATTTTTAACAACTTTGTACATCATAGTTTTTTTTTTTTTTGTTTGTTTGTTTTTTTTTTTTTAATATATAATACAATCTATATTTTGTAAACTTACTATTTACTTCAAGTCAGTCAGATGCCTGTGCAAATGCTTAATTATTCTACCTTATATTTTGTTCATGCTTAGCTCCCACCAGTCTCTTCTTCTTTTTTGATCTTCTTGATGAACTCCTGCGCCTCCTCTGGGGTCTTGAAGATGTGGGTTCTGCCCTCATACGTGGTCAGCAGTCTCGCAGGATAGATTACACCATGACGAATCCCAAGGTTGCGCAGCTCCTTACGTACGGGATCAAACTGCTTCCTCAATTGCTGGATTCCTGTGGCCAAATCTGGGTAGAACCGCACCTGCTGGTCCTGGTGTTTAATCTCTCCTTTAGCACGTGCAGCGTTGAAGATCTTCATCCTGTCTCTGTTGCTAAGAAACTTCATAATTAAGGTCCTCGGCGGTCCCTTATCTCTCCGTGGGCCAATACGATGTGCTTTTTCCAGAATCACTGCTGATTGCAACTCCTCGCTGCCCAGCACCTCCGGAATCCACTTTTCCAGAAAGGAACATACGTCCCGACCTTCTGATTCCTCTGGAAGACCCACCAGCCTCAAATTATTCTGTCTCGACCGAGATTCCAAATCCAAAATATTATCTTCCAGAGATTTATTTTTTTTTTCCAAAGTGCGCACCTTTAATTGAAGACGGGTGACGTCATCTTCAGCACTAGCGAGACGGAGCTCCATCTGCGCCGTTCGTTCTACACAGTCACCCAATTCCTTTCTTATTGACATAACGCACGGCTCAGGAGACGCACACACACAGGCTCAGAGTAGTTCAAATAGTTTATTAACAACGGGCGTGAATGAGTGCGTGTCTGCGGGGTGTAAATGTGTTGGTGGCGGTGTCCGCTTCAGGCACAGAGGCAGGTGACCGTACAGCCGGGCAACCCTATGGAGAAGACACAGGGAGAGGGTGACAGGCATACACCAACACAGGAGGGATTATGGCAAGAGGAGGACTTACTTGGATGACAGGTCAGCTGGCACAGCAAGGGGCGAAACCCGGGAGACAGCCACCTGGAGAGCTCGGTGCAACAGCGAGGAATGGGCGTTGGAGAGAAGACGTCCGCCGCCGCCGGGAAATCCACCTGTGCACAGGGGAGCAGACTGGAGAGAGAAGGTAAGGCTTCTTACCCAAATGATAGCGCTGAAGATAGTAGATGACTCACAACGGTGAGGAACGAAGTCTGACGGCTTCAGGCCGAGCCTCCGGGCGAGGCGGCTTTTCTCCTTCGCCGCTGATGAGGATCAGGTGTGTGAGCAGGTGGCGCCGCTGATGAACGGCGCGGCGTGACAGTACTCCCCCCTCTAGCAGCGCCTCCTGGCGATGGCTTATCCGGGTGCGCTCGGTGGAAGTCCGCGATGAGCGATGGGTCCAACACAAACGACGAGGGTACCCACTGTCGATGCTCGGGCCCATAGCCCTCCCAGTCCACCAAGTACTGCAACCCACGACCCCGGCGTCGAGAGTCCAGGATGGAAGCGACAGACCAGGCCGGATGGCCATCAATCATCCGGGGCGCGGGTTGCGCAGCAGGAGGGGGGCAAAGGGGGTCGGTGACTGCCAGCTTCACCTTCGACACGTGGAAGGTGGGATGGATGCGGAGGGAGGGGGGAATAGCCACGCGCACAGCCACCGGGTTGATGATCCGGGTGATGGGATAGGGACCCATGAAGCGCTGTGCCAGCTTTCTCCTCTCACCTTTTAGGGTGACGTCCTGGGTGGAAACGTAGACACGTTGCCCAACTCTGTACGCCGGGGCAGGTCTTCTATGCCGGTCCGCCACAGTCCTGTTGTGCTCCGCTGTGCGTAAAAGCGCCCTGCGCGCGGCAGCCCAGATGGAGCGGAACTGCCTGAGATGTGCTCTAACCGAGGGGACGGTCACCTCACTCTCCTGCTCTGGAAAGAGCGGGGGGTCGTAACCCAGGGACGCCTTGAATGGAGACATCCCCGTAGCAGAAGAGCGAGCGGTATTATGAGCATACTCGACCCAGGCGAGATGGTTGCTCCAGGACGTTGGTTTAGATGAGGTCACACAGCGGAGCGCAGCCTCCAGCTCCTGGTTGGTCCGCTCACACTGCCCGTTGGACTGGGGGTGATGGCCGGAGGAGAGGCTCACCTTGGCTCCGATGGCGTTACAGAACGACCTCCAAACCTCGGATGAAAATTGGGGACCCCGGTCCGAGACCACGTCCACCGGAATCCCGTGCAGCCTGACCACGTGTTGGACAAGGAGACCCGCCGTCTCCAGGGCAGTAGGGAGACCTCGCAGGGGGACGAAGTGCGCCGCCTTGGAGAAACGGTCCACGATGGTCAGGATGGAGTCAAAGGAGTTGGAAACGGGGAGACCGGTGACGAAATCCAACGCGATGTGCGACCAGGGCCTGCCAGGAACGGGCAGGGGCTGGAGCAGACCCGCTGGAGGGGCGTTTCCCGACTTGCAGGTGGCACAGATAGGGCAAGCCCGGGCGTAGCGGGCCGCGTCCCTCCGCAGGCCTGGCCACCAAAAGGACCGTTGGAGGAGGTTGATCATCCGGGAGGTGCCGGGATGACAGGTGAGCCGGGAGGTGTGGAGCCAGTGGATGACCTCTCCTCGGACCGCAGATGGCACGAACAGTCTTCCCTCCGGTCCGCCGCCAGGATCAGGTTCCACCTCCTGCGCCTTCCGGATCTTGCTCTTGATGTCCCAAGAGATGGCACCCACGACGCACGACCTGGGCAGGATGGTGTGGGGCGTCTCCTCAGCCCCCACGGGGGTAAACTGCCTAGAGAGGGCATCAGGCAGGCCGTTCTTGGAGCCTGGCCTGAAGGTGATGGTAAAATGGAACCTGGCGAAGAACAAAGACCAGCGCGCCTGGCGGGCGTTCAGGCGCTTGGCAGATCGTAAATATTCTAAGTTCTTGTGGTCCGTCAGGACCACGAACGGCAGGTCCGCCCCCTCTAGCCAGTGGCGCCACTCCTGTAAGGCGAGTTTGATGGCCAGGAGCTCCCTGTCCCCCACATCGTAGTTCCTCTCCGCCGGGGACAAGCGCTGGGAGAAGAAGGCACAGGGTCGTTTGGCGCCATCGTCCGGTGACCGCTGGGATAGAACTGCACCCACTCCCGTGTCCGAGGCATCCACCTCCACTATGCACTGCAGCGCGGGGTCGACCTGGCGAAGAACCCGGGAGGAGGAGAATTCCGCCTTCAGCGCCTTAAAGGCAGCAGCGACCTCCTCTGTCCACCGGAAAGGGACCTTCGGGGACGTGAGGCGGGTCAGCGGTCCGACGATCGAGCTGAAGTTGGGCACAAAGCGGCGGTAGAAATTGGCGAAGCCAACAAATTGTTGCACCTGCTTCCGGGATGCGGGAGTAGGCCACTCCACCACCGCCTTCACCTTCTCTGGGTCTGGAAGCACCTGGTCTTGAGAGATGATAAATCCCAGGAAGGATGTGGTCCTAGCGTAGAATTCGCACTTCTCAGCCTTCACGTAGAGCCGATTCTCCAGCAGCCTTTGGAGGACCCGCCTCACATGGACCTGGTGCTCGTCCCTGGACCTGGAGAAGATAAGGATGTCGTCCAGGTAGACGAACACGAAGAGGCCGATGAAATCCCGGAGGACATCGTTGATGAGGCGCTGAAAGACGGCAGGAGCGTTGGTTAACCCGAACGGCATGACTAGGTATTCAAAGTGGCCGTTCGGGGTACGGAAGGCTGTCTTCCACTCATCTCCCTCCCGGATCCTGACGAGGTGGTAAGCGCTGCGTAGGTCCAGCTTGGTAAACCAGGTCGCCCCCTGGAGGGAGTGGAAGGCAGTGTCCATGAGGGGCAGGGTGTAACGGTCCCTCACAGTGATGTCGTTGAGCGCACGGTAGTCTATGCAGGGGCGGAGGGACCCGTCCTTTTTCCCGACGAAGAAGAACCCTGCCCCCACGGGTGACGACGATGGGCGAATTATCCCAGCGCTCAGTGATTCCTTCAGGTAGGTGTTCATTGTCTCCTTCTCTGGCGCAGACAGGCTGTAGAGCCGACCAGAAGGTAAGGGGGCCCCCTGGCGGAGGTTGATGGCACAGTCATAGGGCCGATGAGGGGGAAGAGACATAGCTTTCGCCTTGCTGAATACCATACCCAGGTCGTGAAACTCCGGAGGCACCAGAGACAGGTCCGGGGGTGCTGCGTCCGCCACAGGGGGGGAAGCGGACGGGGAGCAGGCAGCGGACTGAAGGCAGGTGCCCATACAAAACGTGCTCCATGCCGCTACCCCAGCTGACTTCCAGTCCAGGACAGGGTTGTGGAGGCGTAGCCAGGGATACCCCAGGATGACGGGCGACACAGAGTTGGGCAGGACGTAGAAAACCATCTCCTCCCGGTGGTTCCCTGAGATGATGACCGGGACGGGGACGGTCTGATGTGAGACTCTCCCAAGGGAGGCACGAGAGAGATTGACCAGGGAGATGGGGTTTCCCAGTGCCTGACAGCGGATGCCCAATCGGGTTGCCAGGCTTTGTGAAATGAAGCTGCCTTCTGCGCCCGAATCCACCAGTGCGTGGGTGAGATGCCCAGTGGGGTTGTGGCAGAAACGGATGGGCAGCTTCAATTGGGTGAGGGGATTTGGCCGATTGACGTCCGTGAGGCCCCCTACAGTGACTCGCGGACCCCGCCGTTTGGCTTCAGCGGACAAAGCTCCACCGTGTGCTGATTGTCTCCGCAATACATGCAGAGACCCAACTCACGGCGGCGTTGTCTCTCTGCCGGGGAGAGCTTGGTCCAGCCCGTCACCATCGGCTCCGACTCCTCGGGGCGCGATGGTGGCGGCGTCGCCAGGGGGCGAACTTGGGGCAGGCGCAGCGAGGCTCCCCGAGGGCGAGAAGTAGACGACTTCCGTCCTGAGGAGCGCTCGCGCAGCCTGTTGTCCAAGCTAATGGCTAGTGAGGTTAGCTCCGCTAGCGTTCCGGGGACATCCCGTCCAGCCAGTTCATCCCTCAGATCGTCATTGAGGCTGCGGAGGAACAGGCCACAGAGGGAACGTTCGTCCCAGCCCAATTCCTCCGCTGCTACCCGGTAGTCGATAGCATAGTCCGCGGCTGACCGGCTTCCCTGCTGGAGAGCGAGAAGCCGATCGACCTGGACCGTCTCGGTGCGAGAATGGTCGAACACCTCCAGGAAGCGCCTCACGAACTCGGCATAGGTGAGGGTGGCATAACTGGGTCTCGCCATTATAGCGTAGGCCCAGGTTAAAGCGCGCCCCTCCAGAAGGTTACCTATGTAGCCGATTCGGCTGTGATCTGAGGGAAAGTCCCCGGGCACACGGTCGAACACGGACTCACACTGCATCACAAACCCCCGCGCTCCGCCGAGCCTTCCGCTAAAGCGAGCGGGGGTCGGAATTGGTGTGAGACGGGCCGGTGCCACTGGAGCTGGCTGAACGGCCGCAGGAACAGCAGGAGCTGCGCCACCCTGGGGAGCCGGGGGGAACGGCTGCTGGGGGTCCAGACGGTCCAATCGGTTTGTGATTGCAATTAATTGGTTCAGGATCACCTGTTGTTGATAAGCGATCTGATCTACTCGAACCTCGAGAGTGGTAAGACGGTGTGCGAGCCCGCCGTCTGCCGAGCCGCTCTGCTGAAGCCGTACTGACATAACGCACGGCTCAGGAGACGCACACACACAGGCTCAGAGTAGTTCAAATAGTTTATTAACAACGGGCGTGAATGAGTGCGTGTCTGCGGGGTGTAAATGTGTTGGTGGCGGTGTCCGCTTCAGGCACAGAGGCAGGTGACCGTACAGCCGGGCAACCCTATGGAGAAGACACAGGGAGAGGGTGACAGGCATACACCAACACAGGAGGGATTATGGCAAGAGGAGGACTTACTTGGATGACAGGTCAGCTGGCACAGCAAGGGGCGAAACCCGGGAGACAGCCACCTGGAGAGCTCGGTGCAACAGCGAGGAATGGGCGTTGGAGAGAAGACGTCCGCCGCCGCCGGGAAATCCACCTGTGCACAGGGGAGCAGACTGGAGAGAGAAGGTAAGGCTTCTTACCCAAATGATAGCGCTGAAGATAGTAGATGACTCACAACGGTGAGGAACGAAGTCTGACGGCTTCAGGCCAAGCCTCCGGGCGAGGCGGCTTTTCTCCTTCGCCGCTGATGAGGATCAGGTGTGTGAGCAGGTGGCGCCGCTGATGAACGGCGCGGCGTGACACTTATTCCTTCCAACGCTGTCATAATCCCATCAAATCTAGAGGAAAAGTCCGCTCTCATTGAACTCATGGCAGCCATCAGCGCATCTGCGCCATTCCCCGCAGAAAACGCACCGCCGCCAGCTTCCTCCGCCATATATGGAGCCTTGTTTGCTGCGTCACAGACCTGAAAGTCCGTTAATTTGGACTGTTTCGGCGGCTCGCTTTTTCCTTTTCCTGGTTTTCCAGCCTTAGGCTTCGCCGACATATCCTCGCCCAAACGCTGGGATACGTTCTGTCCCAAATGAGAGAGTTATTTGCCGATTTTTTTTCTCCAGGAGCAGAGCAGAGCGAGACACGTCCGTCCTACGTGGCAGCCATAACCGGAAGTTCCCATATGTACATATTACTATAAAATAAATATATACACACACACACAGAGACACACAGTGCAGAGCATTGTAGCTAGATGGAATAATATGTAGATATATAAAAACACAGTGCGGAGCATTGTAGCTAGATGGAATAAATATGTAAATATACAGTATAAACACACACAGTGCAGAGCATTGTTGCTAGATGGGATGAAACAGCATAACCGTCTACTTAGTTATCCTACATGGTATGATTATGTAATGCAGGGCTTATTAAATTTCTCAACAAACTGTAAGTAGTTGCACCAACTCCACTCAACAGTACAGCCTTCCTTTTGTCTGGCTCCTCAATATCATTAGCTTCGAAGAAAAAGTCCAACATTTCACTATATTCTTCCCATGACTGAGTCGAGTTATCAAAAGGGGTTACCGTTCCGATTACAGCCGCCATTGCTCGTCGTGGTGGGGAAACCTCGTTTTTCCTCCTCTGAACTTGCACTCGAACTACTGGAGTCACTTGAGTTCGCCACACTTGCAATGTTCTCTGTTTCTCGCCGCTGATTTTTTTCTTTTAATCCTCGTCGCCAATTGTGTGATATCCTACCGTGTAGCAATGATCACACTTGAGTTATTTCTTTGGCTAACTCTGCCGTTTATTCTGCAACACACATAATATGACTGAACATGGATTCTGCGCGGGGTTTTCACACTCTTGTTCTAATGTGTCCCCTTAGTAGCAGTGCTGAACAATAAAGGTAGTTCCCCCTAGAGGCATGTGCCAGTAATGTTTTAAGTTAGACTTGCAGTCTACCACAGGGTTGTTCGCCGCGTCCAGACCGTGAACGCCGCCCCCCCGCTATTCTTCTGCAGCGAGGGGGGGAGGAAGCCGCGGTGACTGCGCTGCTGTCCCACATCGCCACGAGGCTAATCCGTTGTGTAGCGATGGCCGATGTCCATCCTCTGTAGCGAGGGGGGGGACACACCCCCCCCCCCCAGACACACACAGACACAGCCCTGAGTGTGACCTTTCATTAGAGCTCAAAATGAAGCTTCTACATTGAAGTATTCAAAAGTTACAGACGTTTTTCCAAACTGTGCCATTTGGCACAATTTGGCACAGTTCCAAAACGCCTGGGAACAGCCTGAGTAAAAAGCTGTGTAATATATTCATTTTTTGTGGTATTGTTACAAAATTTGGACCTCAGCTGGATAACACTTGGTTCTACATTTCTGTTGCATTTTCCAGCCCGGATCTGAAGCTGTGTGTTATTTGCAAGCATTTATATCCAAAAAAACACCCAGGCCAAATTTATTTTCTTCAAGTTCACTATGTTTAGATGACTGTAACTCAGTGGCCGGAGCACTTAGAGAGATTATGACTGTTTTGCCAAAAAATTCAAAGTGTTTTCTTTTAAATGAGACCAACCCCATGAAGATGCTGCAAAGGGTTGAAGAACAGCTTTCGATTTACTTTGGGCACATTATTTTTTGGCATTTTTAGGGAAATTGACCAGAGTGCAAGGGGTTAACAACCACACATTTGGGACAAAAATTGCACACCCACTCGTGACTAAGGGGCTCTCTGTAGTTGCACAATTGCAGATAAAAAAAATGGACCAAATTAAAACCTCGAAGCCCCCCACCAAGAAAAACTGTATGATGTTTTCTCATGTAGAAATTAATATTTTTTAAATTAACTTGTAAACTCTGAAGAGTTTAAGCTCTAGAAATTGAGAATATTCATTTCCGATGAATTTCCGATGTCTCATGGCGAGGAGTCAACCTTCGCCATGTCACCATGGTAACACTTACCTATCAGTGATGTGTTGGTGACCCACATGGAACTCTAGATGACAGTCACCCTCCCCATAATGCAAAAGTTCACAATTTATGTGAACAGAACCAAAGTGAGTAACAGCTGCTCCAAGAACTACGAGTCTGAATGAGTGTATTAAAGATCTTTGTCTCTTTAAAATGGAGTCCTCTATCAACTCCTTCAAAATGGGAGAAAACAGGCCAGTGTCTCATTTACAAACAGCAGAATCCACGTTACCTCCACTGCAACAGAGTTTAGACTCCTCAGCCTCACAGCAGCCCCATTTTAATGACCAAGCACCTCCCATTGGACATATCATTCATGGAAAAAACAGTTCAATAAATATTTCTATAAAAACAGTTTACAATTCACCATCTTCCAATATACAATATCTCACAAAAGTGAGTACACCCCTCACATTTTTATAAATATTTTATTATATCTTTTCATGGGACAACACTGAAGATATGACACTTTGATATAATGTAAAGTAGTCAGTGTATAGCTTGTATACCAGTGTAAATTTGTTGTCCTCTCAAAATTACTCAACACACAGCCATTAATGTCTAACCTGCTGGCAACAAAAGTGAGTACACCACTAAGTGAAAATGTCCATATTGTGCCCAAAGTGTCAATATTTTGTGTGGCCACCATTATTTTCATGCACCGTGTTAACTCTTCTTGGCATTCAGGTCATGGGAAAGAACTGTCAAACATTTCAGTGCACAAACCCCCCAAGAAAACACTGATAACATTAACAAACATTGCACATCCACCATTGTGCTTTGTTTTGTTTTAAATCACACGTGTGAGTAGGAACCTCTTTTTATAACTACACATTCCAATACACACACATATCAAACAAAAATTTCTAGTAGAGATAAGGATGCAAAAAGCACCCACTTAAAAGCTGGCGTAATGACTTCAGTCTTGAAGGTTGTTCTCCAAAATTTATAACAATTTTCTTATAATTTTCTACTTTTCTCTGTCAATTGATCTACATTTGAAACCATTTTCCTCAAATTTGTAATTTCCTCTTGTAAAATTGACTTTTCTTGTACATTTAGACTTAGACTTAGACTTAACTTTATTAATCCCTTTGGGATGACTCCCTCTGGGAAATTTAAAATTTCCAGCAGCACATAAAAGGAGCATACAGATCAGAAAAGAAAAAAAAAAATAAAATAAACATTTAATAAACAGTTAATAAACACTTAACATAATATACACAGTATAAATATAAGGCTAAATATGGCTTGTACAAGTATGGTTAAGTTAAGGTTATTTCACTATGAATGCCCTACTGTCCTCTGTACTCTATGTCTCCCCCCCCCCCCCCCAAGTGAGGAGTTATAGAGTGTGATGGCATGGTGGACAAAAGAGTTCTTGAGCCTGTTGGTCCGACACTTGGGAAGGAGCAGTCTTTCACTGAACAGGCTCCTCTGGTCACTGATGACAGTGTGCAGAGGGTGGCTGACGTTGTCCATTATATCCAACAGTTTATCCAGAGTCCTCATCTCTGCCACCGTCACCAGGGTATCCAGCTTCGCGCCAACCACAGAGCCGGCCCGCCTGATCAGTTTATCCAGTCTGGACGCATCCTTCTTGGATATATTGCCCCCCAGCACACCACAGAGTAAAAGAGGACGCTGGCAACCACCGACTGGTAAAACATCCGCAGAAGTTTGCTGCAGATGTTGAAGGACTGCAATCTCCTTAGGAAGTACATCCTACTTTGTGTCTTCCCATACAAGTGGCTAATGTATGTTGTCCAATCCAATTTATTATCCAACCACAACCCGAGATATTTGTATGAATCCACAACCTCCACCTCAGCTCCCTCTAACAGGACTGGTTGAGGTCTTGGTCTAGACCTCCCAAAATCAATAACCAGCTCCTTCGTCTTAGAGGTGTTGAGCTGTAGGTGGTTAGTGTGGCACCATGCAGCAAAGTCCCCTACTAGTCTCCGATACTCCTCCTCTCTGTCATCCATGATACACCCAACAATGGCTGTGTTGTCGGCATACTTCTGAATATGACACAGCTCCGAGTTGTCGCAGAAGTCCGAGGTGTACAGGGTGAAGAGAAGAGGGGCCAATACTGTGCCCTGGGGGGCTCCAGTGCTGCAGGCAACAGTGTCAGACGTAATATCCTTCAGCCCGACATATTGTGGTCTGCCAGTGAGGTAGTCAGAGATCCAGTCCACCAGGTGGGAGTCCACTCCCATCTTGCTTAATTTATCCCGAAGCAAGGGGGGCTGAATGGTAATGAAGGCACTGGAGAAATCCAAAAAGAGGATCCTCACTGTGCCACTTCCCTTATCCAGATGGGAGTGGGCTCGATGAAGCAGGTAGAGGATGGCATCCTACACACCGACACCTGGTTGGTACGCAAACTGCAGGCGGTCCTGGGCGTGTTGCACCTGGGGTCTGAGGAGGCTGAGGAAGAGCCGCTCCAGCGTCTTCATCAGATGTGAGGTGAGTGCCACTGGTCGGTAGTCATTCTGCTCGCTGGGCCGGTTCTTTTTCGGAACTGGAATGATGCAGGATGTCTTCCAAAGAGTGGGCACTCTCCCAATCTGCAGGCTGAGGTTGAAGATCCGTTGTAGTGGTTCCCCCAGTTCTGCAGCGCAGGTCTTCAATACTCTTGGACACACTTTGTCCGGGCCTGCAGCTTTCCTGAGTCGGAGCTTCCTCAGCTGCCCTCTGACCTGTTCTGTGGTAATAAATGGCAAGGGTTGTACTGATGTAGAGGAGGAGGGGGGGGGGTTACAATATTTGGGGGGAGGTGTGTGGAGGGGGGCGTGGCTGTAATGAGGGTGGGGGTGGGAGGGGCAAGGGCAAAGGCTGGTTGAACCTGTTGAAAAAATCGTTCAGTTCATTTGCCCTCTCTATTGTCCCCTCAACAACTCTGGTCTTTGTGTTGAGACCTGTGATGGTCCTCACACCTTCCCAGACCTCCCTCATGTTGTTTCCCCTCAGCTTCTGCTCCACCTTTCTCCTATAGCTGTCCTTGGCTTCCTTCACACAGTGTTTCACCTCCTGCTGTGCTGCCTTCATGGCCTCCCTGTCTCTGCTCCTAAAAGCAGCCTTCTTCTTGTTGAGGACCATTTTGACTTCCCGTGTTACCCATGGCTTGTTATTAGGGTAGCAACGGACAGTCTTGACAGGGACGACCTCGTCTGTACAAAAGTGCAGGTAATCCGTCAAACAGTGTGTCAGCCCCTCTATGTCCTCACCATGCGGGTCCATCAGCACATCCAAGGCTGTGGTATTAAAACAGTCTCTCAAGGCGCTTTCCTTCTCAGGGGACCATCTCCTGACTGATCGAGTTGTCACAGGTTGCTTTTGAACCAGGGGAATATACAGTGGCTGTAGATAAACCAGGTTGTGATCAGACTTCCCTAGTGGGGGAAGGGGGGTCGCCCCCGTACATTAACATACAGCAGATCAATTGTCTTGTTGTTTCTAGTTGGACAGTCAACAACTTGATTAAAAACAGCCAAAGTAGCATCCAAGGTTACATGGTTAAAGTCCCCAGAGATGATCATGAGTGCCTCAGGGTGCTGTGTCTGCAGCCTTGCTGTGACTGAATGGATTTTTTCACAGGCAGTGGCTGCGTCCGCTCTCGGAGGGATGTAAACACAGATGGTGATCACGTGACTGAACTCTCTCGGCAAGTAATATGGCCGCAGGCTAACAGCTAGCAGCTCGAGATCCCGGCAACATGAGACTGTCTTTACAGAGATATGACCTGGGTTACACCAGCGATTGTTAACATACATGATGAGTCCCCCACCCTTTCTTTTCCCGCTAGCCTTAAGGGCCTTTTCCACTAGCACGCTTTAGCACGGCACGGCACGGCTCAGCACACTTTGTACGCTTTTCCACTAGCCCCAACACGGTTTAACAGCCGCGATTCTCAGCCCCGCTTCAGGGCAGGGTACAGCAGTGCTGAGCTGTGCCGTGTTGTGACGTTAACAGACTGGTCGCTGCTGATTGGTCAGGTCGTAACCGGCGCTGATTGGTCAGTTCGTAACCGCATCTGATTGGTTAGTTCGTAACCGCCGCTGATTGGTCAGGTCATAACGTCACGAAAAGCGACCTCTTCTGCCGAATCTTCACGACCGCCATTACTCAGTGCGCAACTACAGTGGGTGGTTGATTTTCATTGTATTGCTGTGATATTTTCATTTCTTCATTTCTTCTCATGGCTTCGCGTAATAAGGGCGTTCCATGGAGCAATGAGGAGGTGCAGTGTCTGCTCACTGCATTGTCTGATGATCGCATCCAGCGCGAGTTAGACGGAGCTACCAGGAATGAGAAAATATACCGGGAGGTTTCCGACCACTTGGCAGCACAGGGGCATACACGGACTGCCAAACAGTGTAGGGAAAAAATTAAAAAAATGAAGTGTGATTACCATGTGTTAAAGGACCACAACAGCAGAAGCGGTGTGGACCGGAGAAGCTGGAAATGGTTCGAGCAGATGGACGCCATATACGGCCATCGGCATGCGAGCATTGGCCGAGCCATGGTTCTCGACACAGCCACGACATCGGAGTCCTTTAAAGGTGAGGTTTTTTGGGTTTTTTTGGGAGTGGGGTTTCGGAAATATATTCTGGAAGACGCTTAGTTTATTTATGGAATAAAAAAGCTGTTCATTTGTGGATGTGGATGATCGCTCTGCTTTATCGCAGCAGACTGTGGTCTCACGCTTTTCTTTTAAGTATTCATGTGAAAAATACGCTGAAATAAGCTTGTGTAATCTTGTTAAAAACTATTATCTTTTCTGTATGTCTTTCACTTTAGTGCTGTATTTTATTGTGTGCATTTCCCTTGTAGAATCAACCCACTCGTCCGCCGCGCCAGCACGCACGGACTCTCCAGCGTCTGACGGAGGTGAATCTGTCGCGCCGACACCGGTTGCGGGCAGATCACAAGGTCCAGCCGAAGGTCCGTCCCAAGCTCCATCACGAGCTCCATCACCTTCTCCATCATCAGCTCCGTCTGGATCCGGGAGGTCTCGTCCAAGTGTTGGTAAGGCACAGTAAACATGAGATCATCCCCCTTTTTTATGATTAAGGTTATTAAGGTTATTTCAGATAGCCGCATATTAATATGTCTGTGTCAAAAAAATTCTGTGGTGGTCTGTTGTCGGTGTTAAACAACACAGTCACATTTTTAGGTGTGGTTGTGTGTTGTTTGAAATACTTGTTGGAAGTCATAATATATAAAAAAAGATACAGTGTAGGAGTCAAGAATTCAGGAGAACGCATGATTTTCCAGTATCTGGTTTAATTCTCATTGATCATTGTTCTCGAACAATACATCACACAAAAGTCAATACTCAGTTACATCCTTTCATCTGTAATAGAAGACCCAGAGTCCTTCTGTTCTCCTCTCTAACCCCCAAAAGTTCAGGGCGGGTAATCTTCTCCTTTCTTCGGAGTCCACAGGGGGTGCAGACACCTCGTCCTCTTGATGTGTGATGTAAATACACATGGCTAGCTCAAAGTCTCTCTCGGCTGAATTCAGCTATAATTATGGGCTCCACATCACTCCCCCCTCCCACGCGAAAGACTGGGCACACACAGTAATACAATGGTCTCGATCAATATATCACACAAAAGTCAATACTCATTTACATCCTTTCATCTGTAAGACCCAGAGTCCTTCTGTTCTCCTCTCTGCCCCCCAAAAGTTCAGGGCGGCTAATCTTCTCCTTTCTTCTGAGTCCACAGGGGGTGCAGACACCTCATCCTCTAGAGGTGTGATGTAATTACACATGGCTAGCTCAAAGTCTCTCTCGGCTGAATTGCAGCCTGCAACATGTGAGTCACATGTGCTCCACAACAGCACATGAATTGACTTATGAATATGCCTCATTAAAAAGCTTCACGTCACTTTTATTAAGCCATTTTTATTAACACATTCCTATTTCTGAGTCCACAATAAAAAAGAAAAATGTTAAAGATCCATCCATCCATCCATCCATTTTTTTCAACTTAATCCTTTTAGGATTGCATGGGGGGATGTTCCCTATCACAGCACCCTGTGAACAATCAACTCCTTTGAAGTGGAGCAACATGACATTTGAGCTTAAATACAGCAACGAAGCATATAGTCACATCCCACCACATGCATTCACCAGTGTAATTCAATAGTATATGTTTTTGATATTTTTAGATACAGCATGTAACCACCCTGACTTCTGTCTTTCATCTAGCAAAAAGAAAAAGACGAAATACCCTGTTGGACATAGCCTCAATAATGACAGAGGCGCATGAGGAGGACAGGCATCTGATGGATAGATTGGATGAGAGGCAGGAGAGAATGCACCAACAGCGCCTCGACCAGATGGAGAGACACCACCAGCAGTTTGCTGAACAAATGAGGGTAGCCCATAACGATGATGTGGAGTTGAGAAGGGAGGAGCTGACAGAGACAGCATCATTTAACCGATCCTTCCTGACCCAGTTTGGGAAGCTGGTAGAGGCACTCAGTGGTCGGCGGGTTTACAATGTCGATTATGTTCTGTTGCTGTTTTTTTGGGGGGGGGAATATTTTATTTATTATAAAAATTATTTTTTTTGGGATCATAAAAGTGTGGTTTGTCTAACACTGAATTATAAAACTGTATAATTACACAGCAATTCAATTGCCCAGTCTGATGAAAATGATGCAGATCATCCTGTCAGAGGTCAGCCATTGTAAAGGTAATTTAATTTTTATCTAGACCAAAGAACAAATGTTTTTGTAAGGTTGATGTTGTTTTTATTGAAATATCATCAAAAATTAGAAACACATGATACAGTTTTAAACTTTGGTTACATTTTTTATGTAAACTTATAAGAAGTTGCACAGTTGGACTTTAAATTGCAGCAGGAGAGACTGATCAAGCTTACAAGTCAAAGTATTTAAAAAACTAAGTATATGTAAATTGATTGGTATTCCAATTTCATACATTTACAATAATTTACAAGGAGTGTAGCATCATCTAAAATGAAAAAAAAAAATATTGTTCCAAACGTTGACCTGAAGGTTAAAAACATGATTTTTTTTTTTATTCAGTACATCCAAAATGCACTAGGATGTAAAAAATAATACAATTTGGTGTTGGCCAGTGTGCCACTGTATCATTATTTAATACAAATAAAAACAAGTTTCAGCTCATTATTTAAAGGTCATTTGGCAGTTAATTGAAGCATTTGTCCCTTAACTGTTAAACATTAAATAACAGCAGACAGATTGTCAAGGAATACACACTTGTGTTGATGTTACCCAAAACCTTTATGACCCACTGCTTGTGGTGCTACCTTTTGCATGTGTGTTATTTTTACGAATATTAACATTTTTTGGTAAGTACAAGTGGGATATTATTAAATTGAAATATAACATATTTCGAATAATGTGTGCTTTTTAGAAATATTTACACTTATTTGGAAAGTAAAATTTGGATAGGATTAAATTGACATAACACTTTTATCAATATAATGTGTGCTTATTAAATCTATTTTGACTTATTTTTTGTGTGATATGCTTAAATTGAAATATAACATTTTTCTAAACATAATTACTATGTCAATTTGCAGTTCCAGCAAAGCAAAGGAGACAGATGAAAAGTGAACTGTTGTGTTGGGTTCTTTTATAAATAAAGACTGCTGCTTTGGGTGAACACGGAGCCTCCTTTATTGACTGGCTGTAACACATTAACACACGAACTCCGCCATATTAATATCCATCATGCTGTACACCTGACAACATCCGGTCTGTGTCGCCCCCTAGTGGCTCCACATATGTAATCCTTAGATTACACCACATCCCCCTTACTGAAGCCAAGTTGACCCCTTTTAGCTGAAAACACAAAATACATTCTTATTTCCGTTCCCTTTTGTCAGCTAACTATGACAGCATAAATTTAACACATCACCCCCTTTTACAAATCTATAACATTTCTTTTTTTTTTTTTCTCAACACTGTTGCCATGTAAGAACATATTATGCAAAGGCCTCTTATTTTCTGTTTAAAGAAGGCATTTTCAGAACTCAACTCTGTTTTCACAAATATTAACATGCAACTCTACAGATCCAGTCTCTTTGGTTTAATCACTTCTCTACCAGACCTGGTTCTAACAACACCTGGTGTTTCCTTTGCATTGGGCTCAGAAGCAGTTTCTGTAGGAGTGTCTTTTCCATTTGACTGGGTCCGTTGTGGTTCCATCTCAGTCTCTGGTATCGACATAGGCACAAGATGAGTGCGATTCCTCCTGATTGTCCCTTGTGGTCCACTAATGACATAGGGCCGTGGAGTTTTGTGGACAGATGTCACTGTGCCCTGTGCTTTTGCATCTGCAATCCAAACAGAGTTTCCGGGTAACAGTTTATCCAAATCTCTCGTTCTGTGTCTTTTGTTGAAACATTCTGTTTGCCTCATCCGTCTCTCCTTTTCCACGTGACGAATTTGTTGCAGATTCGGCACGCATGGCTGCAAGGCCTCTGGAAGCATTGGCAGGGTGGTACAAAGCCTACGCCCCATGAGAAGCTGTGCTGGGCTGTAGCCATTTGCCAACGCTGTGGTTCTGTAGGCTAACAGTGCTCGGTATGGATCACTGGCTTTCTTAATTAGGTTTTTGACTGTTCTGACAGCTCTTTCTGCCTCACCGTTACTTTGGGGGTACCTGGGACTACTGGTCACGTGCTCAAAACAGTACTCCTTTGCAAAGTCTTCCATTTCCTGACTTGCGAACTGCGGGCCGTTATCCGTGATCAGTATCTCTGGTATTCCGTGACGTGCAAACATAAACTTTAAATGCACAATGACATTGGCAGAGCGAGTTGGGCTGAGCTGGGCAATCTCTATATACCTAGAGAAGTAGTCCACTAATAACAGATAGTTTTTGTCTTGTAGTGTGAACAAATCAGCTCCCAACTTCTGCCATGGCCTTTCTGGTAAATCTGTGGGCATTAAAGGCTCTCTCACATTAACTCTTTCCTGTATGCACTTTCTGCATTTGAGTACAATTTCACTAATCTGGTTGCTTAAACCTGGCCACCATACAGCCTGACGGGCGCGCTCTCTGCATTTAACCACCCCCTGGTGGCCCTCATGTATCTTGTCCAAAACTGCATTTCTCATGTTAGCAGGGATAACTAACCTCGTGCCTCTCAGTAGTAGTCCGTTATGCACACTCAAAACGGCTCTCTCAGACCAGTAGTGCTTCACCGCTCCCTGTAGCTGGTTACGATCCGGCCAGCCTTCTGTGCAGTATTTCATGACTTGTGAACAGACGCTGTCGGACTGCAGTTGCTCTTGGAGATCTGCAAGATATTTGCTGCTTGTAGGGAGTCCCTCTAGCACAGAGTCAACATAAATGTTAGTGTCCTCCATAAGATCTGTGTCTGTGTGAGTAACACTGTTTGTGAGCAGTAAGCGTGAGAGCGTGTCGGCAGTGGTGAGACTTTTGCCCAGGATGTGCTTTATAGTGTATGAGTACCTCATTAGGCGCATACGAAATCTCTGTATACGCGGTGGAAGCGCATCCAAAGCTTGTCCTCCCAGCAGACTCACTAGTGGCTTATGATCAGTTTCTAGTTCAAAGTGCAGACCCAGGATAAAGTCATTGAATCTTTCACAGGCCCACGTGAGAGCCAGCGCTTCTTTTTCCAGCTGTGCGTAGCGCTGCTCTGTAGGTGTCAATGATCGGGAAGCGTAAGCAACTGGTGACCACACGTCTCTCTCCTTCTGTAGCATGACTGCCCCCAATCCGTATGAAGAGGCATCTGCAGATATTTTCTGTGGTTTGTTTGGGTCATAGAGCTGCAATACAGGAGCAGAGGACAGTTCTTGTTTGAGATTACAAAACGCATTTTGTTGTTCATGCCCCCAGTACCACATGTTCTCTGTTGAAAGCAAGTCTCTCAATGGTTTGTCCTTTTCAGAAAGGTTCGGAATGAACTTCCCCAGCTGGTTCACCATTCCGAGAAAGCTCCTGAGCTCACTCACGTTGCTTGGCTCTTTCATGTCCTGAACAGCTTGGGTTTTGTCTGGATCGGGCCTCATTCCTTCTGCTGAAACAATAAACCCAAGAAATTTAACCTCTCTTTTGCCAAACTCACATTTTGACATATTCAGCGTAACGCCGGCTTTCTCCGCGCGCTTCAAGACAGCGTGCAGTCTTGCGTCATGCTGCTCCTTGGTGGATCCCCAGACCAGGATATCGTCCATGTGACAGACGACTCCGTCAAGATCTGCTGTAACCTCTGTTACCATCATGTTTTGGAAATGTTCAGGAGCACTGGAAATACCAAATGGCAAACGGTTAAAGTGGTATCTGCCAAATGGCGTAATGAATGTGGTGAGAAAGGCCGACTCTTTAGACAGTGGTATTTGCCAAAATCCCATATTTGCATCAAGCTTTGAAAAATACTGAGCACCTGTGAGCATGCCTAGCGTTTTCGCGGCACACTGACTTGTTTAAAGGTGTCATGTCCACACAGATACGCACCTTTTCTTTGTCCTTTTTGGGAGCTACAACCACGCCACAGCACCAATCTGTTGGCTGCTCCACGCGACTGATGACTCCCAACTTTTCCATCCTCTCGAGCTCCTCTTTCACTTTACCCATGAGCGGCAGTGGCACACGCCTTGGCACCTTGAGCGAAAAGGGCTTAGCATCAGGTTTCAGTTTAATTGTGTATGGCTTTTGGACAAGCCCAAGTCCATCGCATAACTTGGGGTACGCTTTTCTCACTGTCTCTTGGTCTATAGTGTCAATTCTGGCAATTAGTTTCAGTCTCACGGAAGCTGTTCTACTCAGTAGTGCCATGCGCAGATTTTTGACAATATAGATTTTCTCAGTAGCGCTCTTGTCACCGTATGTAATAGTCTCTGTCATAGACCCTAACACAGTTAGTGCAGTTCCACCCGGTCCGTAGAGTGGTTTTTGTGCCTTTTCCAACTGTTCATTTTTCTTCTTGAAGATGTCAAATGTTTGGTCAGAAACCGCTGTGACGTCCGCTCCGGAATCTAACTTAAAAGTCACTTTATTTCCTCTCACATTTATGTCTGCCAGCCATGGATCCTCCCCTAGATCCACTTCACCCAGAAAAAGTCTGTCTGCATTGTCAGTGACCTCATTCACAGTTGGGTTGGACCTACAGACTCTAATATAGTGTCCACGTTTTTTACAGTTATGGCATTCCGCGTTTTTAGCTGGGCACTGTACTGCTGCATGTGCTGGTGCTTTGCCACACTTGGAACAAACTTTACTGTCTTGTTTTGTCTGCTGAGGCCTTGAGGACTTAATCTGTTTTTGTTCCTTGATTATGAACTTGTTTGGCTTGGCTTTTCTGATGTGTACCGCATCCACGGCTGTTCTGTTAATGCTAGTTTCACCTCTTAGGTCAGTTTGTTGTCGTTTTATTTCTTCAGATTGTCTTGCCATTGTTATAGCTTTAGCTAGGGTAAGATCTTTGTCAAGCTGCATTCTTTCTGACAGCGACGAATCTTTCAGACCCACTACAAGCCTGTCTCTCAAGAGGTCATCATGAAGTGCACCGTACTCACAGTTTTCTGCCAGTGCATAGAGTGCTGTTATGAACGAGTCTACTGGTTCTGCTGGCTGTTGCACTCGCTTGTTAAATTTTGCTCGTTCGTAAATCACGTTCTTTCTGGGAACGAAATGTCTATCAAAGGCTGTTTTAACGGCCTCGTACTGCTGGCGCTGCACGCTCGTTAGCTCGAGCCCTCTTAGCACGTCGTCAGCCTCATCTCCCATGCAATAAACCAGCGTATTTACTTGGTTCGCCTCAGATGAGTTATTCAGGTTACTTGCCAGTCTAAAACGCTCAAAACGTCTTATCCACTTTTCCCACTCTTGGGGTCTCGCAAAGTCGAAGGGCTCCGGTGGTTTAATGGTGAAGGTTGCCGCTGGAGTAGCCGCCGCCATTACCGGATCAATTGGTGCAGCTGCAGCTCTTTGAACTTCGTCCGTCATAGCCGTTAGCCGGTTGCAAAGCTGACTTTTCTCACCTCAAAGCGCACCAACTTCTGACACCATGTTGTGTTGGGTTCTTTTATAAATAAAGACTGCTGCTTTGGGTGAACACGGAGCCTCCTTTATTGACTGGCTGTAACACATTAACACACGAACTCCGCCATATTAATATCTATCATGCTGTACACTAACTAACTAACTAACTAACCTGCACTTATATAGCGCTTTTCTAGTCACAAAGACCACTCAAAGCGCTTTCATTAATACTAACCCTCTATTCTAAGGGCCTATAGGAAACAGATATCTAGGGACAATTTAGAACAGCCAATTAACCTAACATGCATGTTTTTGGCATGTGGGAGGAAACCGGAGAAATCCCGGAGTAAACCCACGCAACACGGGGAGAACATGCAAACTCCACACAGATCACTGTTGGTCGGGGGCTGGGATCGAACCCACGATCCCACGATCCCCACAATCCCCCGGCCAAGGGTAAACTGTGCTGCCGCAGTGCTAACCACTGCGCCACCGTGCAGCCCGTACACCTGACAACATCCGGTCTGTGTCGCCCCCTAGTGGCTCCACATATGTAATCCTTAGATTACACCACATGAACAACATTTTAATCATTAAACACAGACGTTACAAATATGTACACACATGAATAATGACAAAATAGATAGATTTGTTTATTTGACAGGGACAGTGCAATAAATATAGACAATTAATCAATGACAATCAATCTGATGTGTTGCACAGAGTGTATAGCTATTAGCTAATTTGCAACTCTTGTCCCTGGATGGGCTTTAGAAAGGAGAAACAAGTTTAAAAAAAAAAAAAAAAAAGGAAAGAAAAGGAATACACAATAACCACATACATCAATGCAAAAACATAAATACATTATAAATACACAATTATAAATATTATAAATACACAAATATAACAACCTGACTCACATTTGCCTATTTCAGGCCTCCCTCCCTTCGTCACTCACTATAAACAAACACATTCATTCCTTCCCTTCATTCACTCTCACTCTGCAGACAATCATTTCATACATGGGTACATTCTTGTTTATTTTTCAGCCAGTTTTGAACCTTTTTAGTGAATGTTTTAAAGTCCGTTATTATTTTAATTTCATTTGGCATTGTGTTCCAGATGTGACTGCCCTTTATAGAGAAAGCTGTTTGTCCAAATGTGGTTCTGCGGTAGAATATTTTACAGTTATTGTTAACAGAACTCCTGGTGGCTCTGCTGCTGTCCTGTCTTTGGATGAAAGCAGCAAGTGGCTCAGGTGCTGATTTATGGAAACATTTGAAAGTTAATTTCAGTAAACAGAGGTCAATGAAACTCTCAAAACTCAATAGGTTGTATTTTTTAAAAATATTACAGTGATGCCACCTAATGGGCTTTTTGTCCAAGATTTTTAGGGTTTGATTATATAATGAACCTGTATGTCTTATTGTGGAAGGGGCTGCTTGAGCCCAGACTGTCAAACAGTATGATATATGAGAAAAAACCATAGAATGCATATACAGTACAGCAGGTTCGTAAGGTATGTAATATCTAATTAATTTAAAGCAGTTCAGATTTTTTTTTACTGTTTTTGAAATTTTCTTTATATGAAGATTAAATTTGAGTTGAGGATCTAGTACAACACCAAGGTATTTGAATTCTGGAGGAGCCACTCTTGGACATCAACCATACTTGTAGACAGTACATCTGCAGCCTGTGCTGGAGTCTTGGCAGCTGTGTAAATAACTGCATCATCTGCATAAAGTTGGCATGTTGCAGCTGAGCAGTGTAGTGGCAAGTCATTACTCGACATACCGAGAGAACTGAGGCGAAAACACCGCGGCTGCCGGGCTGGAGTAAGGCGAAGGACAAAAAATATAAGGTACAGACCCTCCCTTCCATCTGTTGTCATGGGAAATGTACGGTCGATACTGGGAAAGTTAGATGAGCTAGCGGCTATCTCCCGTTATGATAGCACATACCGGGAGTGCTCTCTCCTTTTGTTTACTGAGACGTGGCTAACTGAACTAGCAGCAGATGCTAACATTGAGCTGGAGGGTTTTCACATGATACGAGCTGACCGAACACCAGACAGTGGCAAGGCTAGGGGCGGTGGAGTGATAATGTATGTTAACAACAACTGGTGCAGACCGGGACATATCACTGTTAAACAACGACACTGCAGCAAAGACATTGAGTTGCTAGCTGTTAGCATGAGGCCTACATATCTCCCGAGAGAACACTCACACGTGATCTGCATTGTTGTTTATGCAAATCCGACGGCGAACGCTGGGACAGCGCGTGACGTCATCCGTTCAGTAACCAGCAGGCTGCAGACAGAACACCCAGATGCTCTTCTCCTCATCTCAGGCGATTTCAACCATGTTTCACTATCTCCCATTCTACCCACGTTCACCCAGTATGTCACATGCCACACTAGAGACAATAAAACACTGGATTTATTCTACGCAAACACTAAGGAGGCGTACACCTCATCACAACTCCCCCCACTCGGGAGATCGGATCACAACTTGGTTCATCTCCGGCCGGTGTACAAACCCCTAGTGCACAGACAACCTCCGACCATGCACACTGTGGAGTTATGGTCTGAGGAGACAATGGACACTCTAAAGGACTGTTTTGAAGCCACCGCCTGGAAGCAGCTCTGCGATCCACATGGTGAGGACATCGATGGCCTCATTCACACCTTCACGGGCTATCTCAGCTTCTGTGTGGACAAATCCGTTCCCACCAAGACCATACGGCGTCACTCAAACAACAAACCCTGGATCAACCCTGAGATAAAAACACTTCTGAGAGAGAAGAAGAGGATCTTCAGGTCGGGGAACAGGGAGATGCTGAAGTCCGTACAGAGGGAGCTGAGGAGAAAGATCAGAGAAGGCAAGGACAGCTTCAGGAAGAAGATGGAGGACAAGCTGCAACAGAGCGACATCAGCGGGGTCTGGAGAAACCTCAAAACCATCTCGGGGCTCCAGAATACCTCCCCCCAGGCCACGGGGGGGCAGGGAGTGGGCGAACAACCTGAATCTGTTTTTCAATAGATTTGACCAACCGCCCTCCCCCCTGTCTGCACAACAACCACTGCTGCCTCTAAAGAAATCAAGTCCTGCTGCCCACTCCCCACTCCACCAACACCCCCCCACTCCCAACACACAGCCCCCCATCCTGACCCTGACCGAGACCCAGGTGAGGACGGAGCTGAGGAAGATCAAAGCGAGGAAGGCGCCGGGACCGGACGGCATCAGCGCAAAGCTCCTCAAGTCCTGTGCAGACCAGCTGTGTGGGATTGTGACGTATATCTTCAACATGAGCCTGAAACTGGGGAGGGTACCACAGCTGTGGAAAACATCTTGTGTGGTACCTGTACCAAAAACTTCCCACCCCAAAGACCTGAACAGCTACAGACCGGTGGCCTTGACGTCCCACTTGATGAAGACCCTGGAGAGACTGCTCCTTGCTCACCTCCGCCCCCTGGTGGAACCAGCGATGGATCCACTCCAGTTCGCCTACCAGCATGGCATTGGGGTGGAGGATGCGGTGATCTTCCTCCTTCACCGTTCTCTGTCCCACCTGGAGAAGCCCGGGAATATGGTGAGGATCATGTTCTTTGACTTCTCCAGTGCTTTCAACACCATCCAACCGATGATCCTGAAGGACAAGCTGCTGCGAGCAGGGGTGGACCAGCACCTGTCATCATGGATCCTGGACTACCTCACGAACTGGCCTCAGTTTGTAAGAACCCGGGACTGTGTGTCCGACACGATCATCAGTAGCACGGGGGCCCCCCAGGGAACGGTGCTGGCTCCCTTCCTGTTCACTCTTTATACTGCAGACTTCTCACACAACACAACACACTGCCATCTACAGAAGTTCTCTGATGACTCTGCGATCGTTGGCCTCATCTCCAATGGAGATGAAGCTGAGTACAGAGGGCTTATCCAGGACTTCGTGGACTGGTGCCATCGGAACTGCCTCCAGATCAACGTGAGGAAAACTAAGGAGCTGGTGGTGGACTGCCGCAGGCATGGGCAGCCCCTCACAGCACCAGTAAATATACAGGGAACAGACATCGAGATGGTGACATCCTATAAGTACCTGGGTGTTCATCTGAACAATAAACTAGACTGGTCACACAATACTGACGCACTCTACAAGAAGGGACAGCGCAGGCTGTTCCTGCTGAGGAGACTCAGGTCTTTTGGTGTACAAGGGGCGCTGCTGAAGTCATTCTATGACACGGTGGTGGCATCAGCCATCACTTTTGGAGTGGTCTGCTGGGGCAGTGGCATTACTGCAGCCGATAGGAAGAGACTGAACAAACTGATTAAGAAAGCTAGCTCTGTCCTGGGGCAGCGCCTTGATCCGATGGAGGAGATAGGAGAGAGAAGGACGGTGGCTAAACTGTCATCTCTGCTGGAGTCCGAGTTCCACCCTATGCAGGACATACTGGATGCACTGAGGAGCTCATTTAGCAGCAGATTACATCATCCCAGGTGCACAACCGAGAGGTTTCGTAGGTCCTTCCTACCAACGGCTGTCAGACTGTACAACCTAAGCAGGGCTGCTCGCAGAGATAGCAAAAAGACGTAACAAACTAATAGTTTTTTGAATGCAAAAGATGCAATAGACTTACACAATGGTCCCCTCCGGCATACAACTAGGAACATACCAGTCGCTATGGAGGGTGAGAATATGTATGGGCACATAATCATACCATGTAGGATAACTAAGTAGACGGTTATGCTGTTTCATCCCATCTAGCAACAATGCTCTGCACTGTGTGTGTTTATATATTTACATATTTATTCCATCTAGCTACAATGCTCCGCACTGTGTTTTTATATATCTACATATTATTCCATCTAGCTACATTGCTCCGCACTGTGTGTGTTTATATACTTGCATATTTATTCCACCTAGCTGCAATGCTCCGTACTGTGGGTGTTTATATATTTACATATTTATTCCATCTAGCTACAATGCTCTGCACTGTGTGTTCACACTGGCTTTTCCCTGCACTGTGTGTTCATATACTCATATATTTATTCCATCCAGCTACAATGCTCTGCACTGTGTGTGTGTGTGTGTGTGTGTGTATATATTTATTTTATAGTAATATGTACATATGTATATTAGCCGCTCTTGCTTGCTTGTTTTTTTCTTGCCTTCTGATTGTTGCTCTGAGTGTTGCTATCCCTGTGCTGTTGCAATCCTGGAATTTCCCCGTTGTGGGACTAATAAAGGCTTATCTTATCTTAATAAAAATGCTGAAAAGTAAAGGACCAAGAATGGACCCTTGTGGGATACCCATACGGTTATTTAAAAGTGAGGATTTATCCTGGTGAACTTTTACACACTGTTCTCTATTCTGGAGATAAGATGCAAACCAGTCTAATGTGTCTGGAGAGAAGTTAAAAGATACCATTTTGGATAAAAGCAAACTGTGGTTTACAGTATCGAAAGCCTTTTTGAGATCTAGAAAAACAGCTACCACATTACCCCTGTCCAAGGACTGTTTGACATTTTCAATAAGGCAGCAGTTTGCTGTTTCTGTTGAATATCCTGGTCTAAAACCAAATTGGTGTGGATGAAGAAGTTGACCGTCTTGTAGATAGTCTATCAGCTGTGTAGCTACAACTTTTTCAATAACCTTAGACAGGACTGGTAAAATAGAGATTGGGCGGTAATTGCATATATCATCTTTACTGCCTGATTTATGAACTGGTATGACGACAGCTTTTTTCCAGCCAGATGGAAATGTACTAGACCTAATGGAGAGATTAATGAGATGAGTCAGTGGTTTGATTAATATTTTGCTGTGCGTTTTGAGAAAGGAGGTGCTCATGTTGTAGATATCATTAGTTTTTGAGTTTGACAGTGTTTTAACAATACCAGCAATTAACTCCTCATTTACCTCATTGATGTGAAAAGAATCTGTTGGAAGTATTGAATTTGTGTTGTTGAGCACATTTGGCGGCACAAAGTTTTTTGTCAAGTCTTCCACAGAGCCCACAAAATCCATCCATCCATCCATCCATCCATCCATCTTCTACCGCTTTTCCGGAGGTCCGGGTCGCGGAGGCAGCAGTTCAAGCAGAGAAGCCCAGACTTCCCTCTCCCCAGCCACCTGCTCCAGCTCTTCAGAGGGGATACCAAGGCATTCCCAGACTAGCTGGGAGACATAGTCTCTCCACCGAGTCCTGGGTCTGCCCCGGGGTCTCCTCCCAGTGGGACGTGCCTGAAACACCTCAAGTGGGAGGCGTCCAGGAGGCATCCTAATCAGATGCCCATACCACCTCAACTGACTCCTTTCAATGTGGAGGAGCAGCGGTTCTACTCTGAGCCTCTCCCGGATGACTGAGCTCCTCACCCTATCTCTGAGGGTGAGTCCAGCAATCCTACGGAGAAAGCTCATTTCAGCCGCTTGTATCCGCGATCTCGTTCTTTCGGTCATTACCCAAAGCTCGTGACCATAGGTGAGAGTAGGAACGTAGATTGACTGGTAAATCGACAGCTTTGCCTTAGAACTAAGCTCCCTCTTCACCACAACAGACCGGTACAACGTCCGCATCACTGCAGATGCTGCTCCAATCCGTCTGTCGATCTCTCGCTCCATTTTCCCCTCACTCGTGAACAAGACCCCAAGATACTTAAACTCCTCCACTTGGGGCAGGAGCCTGTCCCCAACCCGGAGAGGACAATCCACCTTTTTCCGGCTGAGGACCATGGACTCGGACTTGGAGGTGCTGATTCTCATCCCAGCCGCTTCACACTCAGCGGCAAACCGTCCCAGCAAGAGCTGTAGGTCATTGCTGGATGAAGCCAACAGGACAACATCATCTGCAAACAACAGAGATGAGATCCTGTGGTCACCAAGCATGACACCCTCCATTCCCTGGCTGCGCCTAGAAATCCTGTCCATAAAAATTATGAGCAGGACCGGTGACAAAGGGCAGCCCTGGCGGAGTCCAACTCTCACTGGGAATGACTCCGACCGAGTGTTGGCAATGCGAACTAAACTCTCACAACGGTCGTACAGAGACCGAATAGCTCGTAACAACAAGCCCGATACCCCATACTCCCGAAGCACCCCCCACAAAAATCCACGAGGGACGCGGTCAAATGCCTTCTCCAAGTCCACAAAACACATGTAAACTGGTTGGGCAAACTCCCACGAACCCTCAAGAATTCTCGAGAGGGTAAAGAGCTGGTCCGATGTGCCACGGCCAGGACGAAAACCACATTGCTCCTCCTGAATCCGAGGTTCGACCAACGGCCGGACTCTCCTCTCCAGTACCTTGGCATAGACCTTCCCAGGGAGGCTGAGGAGTGTGATCCCTCTAAAGTTGGAGCACACCCTCCGGTCCCCTTTTTTGAAGAGAGGAACCACCACCCCGGTTTGCCATGCCAAAGGCACTGCCCCCGACCTCCACGCAATGTTGCAGAGGCGTGTCAACCATGACAACCCAACAACATCCAGGGCCTTGAGGTACTCGGGGCGAATCTCGTCCACCCCCGGGGCCCGGCCACCAAGGAGATTTTTAACCACCTTGGCGACCTCAGCCCCTGTGATAGGCGAGTCATCCCCCTCGTCCCCAAACCCTGCTTCCTCTGTGGAAGGCGTATCAGTGGGATTGAGGAGATCCTCGAAGTATTCCTTCCACCGCCCGACGATATCCCCAAGTGGTGGACACCAGTGGTGAGGGGGGCCATTAAGCTGAAGAAGGAGTCCTATCAAGCTTGGTTGGCTTGTGGGACTCCCGAAGCAGCTGAGGTGTACCGGCAGGCCAAGCGGAGTGCAGCTCGGGTGGTTGCTGAAGCAAAAACCCGGGTATGGGAGGAGTTCGGTGAGGCCATGGAACAAGCCCACAAAATATGAATTAAATTCATTTGCCAATGTAGCCTTGTCACTGATGGTCTTGCCATTGATTCTAAGTTCCTTTACCCCCTTCTGAACATTTTTTTTATTAGTTAAGTTATTTAAATGCCTCCATAGGGAACTGTTGTTACCCTTTGCATGATCTATCAGTTTATTGTAATAAGATACTTTTGATTTTCGCAGCTCTTGTACCACTTTATTTCTTAAACTTTTGTACACAAGGTGATCATTTTGCAGTTTAGAGGTTAATGATGTTTTCAATGCAGAGTCTCGCCTCTTCATAAGTTTTCTTATTTCATTATTTAACCATGGTAGGTTAATCTTCTGTTGTCTACTTTTAATTTGCTTTGTAAATTTTTCTATGGACTTAGTAATTGTTGCAGTTATAAAGTTACAACAATCATCTACTTCGTTTATTGACATGAGCTGCTCCCAATTTTGATTCTCTAAGTAATGTTCAAACTCCTCATTTTTTGATTTGGGAATAATAAAATTTGGTTTGTCAATATCGACTCCTCCAAAATACTGTAGTCGCTTTTTAGTGAGTTTTCTGACAGCAAGAACCATGTTATGATCTGAGAGACCAGTTACAAGATTATAGGTTCTGGTTATTCGTTCTGGTTTATTAGCGAATACCATGTCAATAAGTGTTCTCGATTGTTTGGTTATCCTGGTGGGTCCTTTGATCATTTGTTTGTAATTAAATTTAGTCATGAGGCTTTTCAGTTTCTGTTTTTCCTTATTATCAGACCAGTTGATATTGAAATCACCGTAAAATATGGTTTCTCTGCTCCTCTCAAGTTGTTTAACCAGATCACTTAATTCATTATAAAAAGAAGAATTGTGTGAGGGTGGGTTGTACAATACTGCGATGTTGAAATTCATTACCGGTGAGAGACATACATTAACTGCTAAACATTCAAGTGAAGTATTCAAATCAACCAATTGACATTTAAATTTCTCTTTGATGTAAATTAAAACACCTCCTCCCCTCCCTGGCTGCCTGTCTTTTCTAAAACACTGATAGCCCACAATATCGATCATATTGGTGTCAATGTTACTGTGTAGCCAGCTTTCTGAGAGACAAAGATAGTCCAGATTTGAGTCAGACAGCAACACCGAAATCTCATCTCTTTTGGGGATTATGCTTCGTATGTTTAGATGTCCGCCGAGGATCCCCTTTGGTTTAGCCTTTGCGTCCCAAAGAACTCGTGCATGATTAACAGTTTGGAAAAATAGATGTTGTTTTTGCTTTTGAACAGCACGGTTTTCGGATCTCGCCTCATTTGTAATTTGTTTAACCGCTCCTGTTTCCAAAAGTTTGGATGTAGCGCAGCTGTTTACAGCAGGATCAGACATGTGAGTCTGTTCAGTGCAATTCGACTCACCCGACTCGCTATGAAGGGCCGTAGATAGAAACAACCAATTCGCCAGCTCAGATGTTTGTGCTAACCCAGTGGTCTGCTGTTTAATAGCGGCAGGTCCAGGGTTAAGGTGAATATCCCCTGCCAGAAGTAGCAGTGCTAACAGTACTTTAACTGTATAGCCTCTGCCATATTGTGATATTTGCTTACCCGTCATGTTTGCCTTGTTTTGGGAGCTTTTTCTCAGTGCTTTTGCAGACCAGATAGAGTACAGGGTGAAATGTCCATGTCCAAATCCATATAAATAAAACTTTTTAGCTTCACCTTTAGTTGAGTTGGCCGGAAAACCCTTCTTATTGCAGTTACAGAGACACAAAGACAGTAATAAGAATAAGTATATAAGCAGAAAGTGTCCCATCAGACCACTCCTCACTCCGGTGGCAGCCATCTTTTTTGAAGTTATACACTCTCATAGAAACCATACATAAATTCCCAAAGTGCCCAAGATAAGAGACTACCCCACAATAAATATTATATATAGCATGAATACCCTGAAAAAGCACATAAGGGAAAGAAGCAATACAATTTTTTCAACCAGAGTCACTTCCTGCGCTACAAGAGGAAAACCTTCTGAGTGTCTTCAATCGAGCGTGATGCATTCACTGACTGTCCGGCCAGGAACTCCCGCTAACATCCTCCTTAGCCTGGAAGTTAAGCACCGAACTGTCCGGGCTCGTCCAAGGCCCTCTTGTACGCCTCGAGGAGGGAATGCTCTGTGCCCGAGTAGAGATGGCAGGCAGGTGACAAGTGGAGAGAAGAGGAGCGGCTCTTTGGTTTCTGTTGTCCAGGGAAAACTTAGCTGTTTTATCGCCTCTCATCCAGCACTGCGGCGTTGCTGCCAGCTGGTCACTCTCCCGGCGTCATTCGGTCCCGTGCGCTGCCGCTGTAAATTCCCACACCGTCCTCTCTCTCCGCTGCGGCCCTCGTGGTTCTCTGTCTTTTGTTCTCCCTGAGGGTGAGGGGCTCGATAGCTTCACCAGCTACTTCTGGCAATTACTCCTTTTTTTGGCACGAATAGGTTTATTCTCCAGCGGTAGTAACAAGAAAAGCTCAAAAAACGCCAGCTCTAAACTGTGTTTAACTGCGTTTTAAACAGAAACGAAACTGGGAGCCTCAACTTGTGCGTCCTCACCCTACAGGAACCGGAAGTCGAGGCTTAATTCTTATTAATTATTTGTACACAAGTACTGCATCAAAGCATCTCTTACACCTCCACCACGGTCTTCAGCTACCTCTGCAGCTGACACCACCACTTCATCTGCTGCAGCATCCAATGCAGTGTCAAAGGCCTCCCCATGAGTCTCACACAGATTGTGCAGTGCACAACAAGTCACCACCATGGATTTCACAAGTTCGATGTCACAGTCATTCCTTTTTAAAAGGCAGCGCCACCTTCCCTTAAGCCTACCAAAAGCATTCTCAACATTCACCCGTACACGACTGATGGTCTGGTTGAACGTGTGCTGTTCTTCAGTCAGTCGTCCGGTGTCATGGAATGGTTTCAACAGCCAATTTTGGAGTGGATAAGCTGAGTCCCCTAGGATGTAGTATCCCGTACATAACGCACCGATGTTCCTGATAGGTGGGAAGAGGTTTCCCCGAGTAGCTAACTCCCACAGTCTGGACAGTCTCAGCACCCTAGCATCATGCATGCTCCCTGGAAGCCCAGCAAACACATTCCAGAACAAACCCTTTCCATCAACCACACCTTGAAGGATTATGGAGTGCCAGCCTTTACGATTGAAGTAGTCAGTGTGACATTCTTCAGGTGCTATGATGGGTATGTGGGACCCATCGATGGCACCAACGCATAATGGTAGCCCCCAACGATTCTCGATATAGGCCGACATTTCCATGAATCTCCCTTCATCGGGAAGATGAAGCAGTTCTGGAACAAGCAATGACTCTGCTGCTGCACAAAAGTCCTGCACACACCTGCACACTGTTGTGATGCTGACCCCAAAAAGATGTCCAATACTGCGGTACTCTGAACCGGTAGCAAGCTTCCACAGTGCGATGGCCACTCTCTTCCTCAGCGGCACACATAAGCGGAACGTCGTATCATGCCGCTCCATACATGGACGCAATTTCTGACACAGGTAGGTGAAAGTGTCCTTGGACATCCTGAAATTCTGCAACCACTGCTGGGTGGAGAAGCTGGGAACAACATCTTCCCACCAATGCGAGCTACGATATTCTGTCCAGACACGCGGTCTGCAGCGAGTATTTTGTACCAACACAGCCAACTGAAAAACACACACACAGCATATATAGTGTAATAATGATAACCTGTCAACATCAAAATGCTGTACAACAGAATAATATGACTATAAAATGAGCTTACCGACATTTCGTCCCTCCTATGCCGTTTAATTAACTGAAACACACACACAGCATAATCATTCATGTAATACTGATAACTGTCAGCATCAAAATGCTATACACAAGAATAATATGACTATAAAATGAGCTTACCGATATCTGCAGCCTCCTCTGCAGGTTAATTAACTTCACCATTCCAGCTTCATATTCCTCCCAGGCAACCGCGAGTCTCCTGTACTGTTCAAACGTTTTTTGTATCAGTTCACGTCGTCGCCTCTGGTAGTGTCTTCTATGGTTAAAATCTCTGGACTTAATTGTGAGATAAAACCACAGAGCAAGCAAGGCAATAATCCTTGGATCCTCCATTTTTGTCTCGTGTAAATAAAGACTCGCGTGAGTAACGTCACGGGAGTGTGGCCCCACCTCGCTGGGAGTGTGGGCCCGCCTCGCTGGGAGTCTGGTGCCGCCTCGCTTCTACACCGCCTAAAGACAAACCATCACATATAAAAGCACAACACCGTGCTAGTGGAGACAGAAGCATGCCGAGCCGTACTGAAGTGAATCGAGCCGTACCGAGGTGTGCTGGGCTAGTGGAAAACAGGCTTTAGTGTCTCTGTCGGCTCTCACAGCAGTGAATCCTAGCAGGTCCACGTTAGCATCCAGTACTAGGTGGTTCAGCCATGTCTCCGTAAAAATGAACAAGCTGCTCTCCTGGTAAATCTGCTGGTTGTTCAATGCGGACAACTCATCGATCTTGTTTGGCAATGAGTTCACATTGCCCATGATGACGGAGGGAATCGACGGTTTGAAGCACATCCGTTTTTTCACTAGCTCAGCATTTAGCTTAGCCCCGGCCTTGCAGTCACGTGGTCTCCTCCTCAGCTCCGCCGGGATAGGATGTCGTATCCCGGCTCGTCCCTTTGTTTGCAGAGCCAGCAGTTCCTCCCGTGAATAAGTGAAAAGACTAGCTCTTGGTTGCATTTCAAAGTTATAAGTATCCATAGGATATCTAGACACACAATCTCAGAATCAGAATCAGAATCAGAAAAGATTTATTGCCAAGTACATTAACAGACCACTGATAACATACGAGAGAATTTGACTTGACACAGAAAATGAACCTGCATTTCCAGTGACGCGACAGCATCAGAGACGCGCCTGCCAACAGGATAGTGAGTACAAGCATGAGAATAAGAATAATACGAGGAACAATAGGAAGGAGCAAAAAAATCATTGATTCAAAATACTGGTTACATAATTAATCAATATTAAGATTTCAACGAAAAAAAAGCTCTTGATGCACATTCGCTACACAGGATTAACAAGACACAAGAGAGCAGTGTGTGTATCTTTATTCAGTTCATGGATCAATGTGTGTGCGGTGTTGAGCAGTGTTGATGATAATAAGAGAGACAACAAGGACTCTTGGCAGGAGATGTTTTGTCTGGCTGGCGCCGAGTCCTTATCTTGGCAGAGTCCAGATGGCTGTCCAAGGCCTTATGCTCGATGATTTTGAAAACACAGACTGCAGACAGCCAGGAGGAATTTTCATGGGGAAATTGAGCCAAATCGGACTGATCACAGAGAAGGCTTTTTATTTCTTCTGTAGATTCAGTACTTAATCCTTCATTGCAGGGCTTTAAATCCATCGTGGAAAGACCTAAGCGAGACCATGATGTAATCCACCTTCCGAGACAGTTCTCCATTTGTCGCTATCAGGGTCTTCTCCAATTTTTCAATTTGACAGATGCACCTCGCCTGGCCAGCATTTGATAGGTTGAATCCATCTTCAGCAATTTGCAGTAAACCAGGACAATTCCAGTCCCAATCAGAAAGATCCCGATCACCATTATTATGAAGATAAACAATATCTTCGATATCTTCAATATCTTCGATAGAGAGATTAGTGATATCTTCGATAGAGAGATAGAGAGATTAGTGAGACACAGGATTCTCCAATTACCTGTGTCACGTAAATAGCCCGCTGGAGCCGTTCCTGCGGGGCAGACAGCTTCCCCCGGAGCACTTTTCCTTGTTGAAAAAATAGTGTCAATTGTGTTCAAAGCCCAGCTTATTAACTCCATAATTTCTTTTCGACGGTCGCAGTTAGACGCAGACAGACAGACAACAGCAAGCTGGGATCCAGTAGTTGGGAGGGGAGGAAAAAAGTCAGAGCAGGAGAGAAAGAAAAAGCGTCTACTCTCTTGGGAGGGCGGAAGTGAAGTCTCTTCGCAAGAAGAGTAAAAAAAGTGGGAAAAGGAGGTTAAAAGAGGTTAAAAAGTAGCTAAATACCAAGCTACTGGAAAGGCAGCCGTCTACACAGCGCCCCTCAACCTCAATTTGAGACTATTATAAATTTGTGGATTATTTTATGACTAATTTTTGTCTTTTAGCACCTTGGGGGAGCCAGATTATTTAGCATCTCAGACAAGAGACAGTGGATAAATATGGGAGAACAATGCTCAGGAGGTTCCTGGCGAGAGAGCAGGAAGGAGTCAAGGACGAAGGGAGTTGAATGCAGTGTGCTGCAAATGTCATGTTGTGTGTGGAGAAATGCCATGAAACTTAAGAGGAGAGTGCCTGCTGAAATGCTCAGTCTGTTCTGTGCTAGAGAAATGTGAAGTGTGTAATAAACTGTGTGCCATGAGCCTGACTCTTATTTCACACACTCCACACTGGTGACCCAAGACATATTATGGAACACGAGGCAAGATCCCTGGAGCTGGCCTGGTCAGGAAGCTACAGCAAGGCGGCAGCCATCCCACAGACAGCCCGGACTGGAACCTCCAGCCACGCGTGTGCGGTTTCAGTCAAGCTACTGGATTTCTGGCAGTACAACCCGCGCTCTTGGTTCCACCTCACCGAGACCCAGTTTGCCCTCCGGGGAGTAACGGCAGACGACACCAGATTCTACCATGTGGTCGCAGCACTGGACGCCCGCACAGCTCAGCAGGTAGCGAGCCTGCTCAATCAGCCACCAGCCAGCAGCAAATATGAGGCGCTCAAGGCTGTGCTCATCCAGCGCTACATGCTCTCGGACTGTGAGAGAGCGGAGAGGCTCCTGACGTGGACCGAGTTAGGAGATGGTTCGGCCATAGACCTGATTGAGAAGATGCTGGCGTTAATGGGCACGGACGACGGGCACTTTCTGTTTGCCCACCTCTTCCTCCGGAACCTTCCAACAGTGGCGAGAGCGGTTCTGGCCAATTTGCCGTTGCTGGCCGCGCGCGACTACCGTGCGCTAGCCCAGGAGGCAGACCGGATCATCCTCACCACCAGGGCGATCACAGTCAACGCGGCAGCGGCGTTGCCCAGCAAGACGACCAGAGGAGGCGAGGAGCCACTGACGGTAGCAGCAGCGGGGGCCAAGGAGCGCCAGAGAGACACGCTCTGTTTCTACCACCGCTGCTTCGGAGAGAAGGCATGCAGATGTGCGCCCCCGTGCCAATTCAAGAGCTCGGGAAATGCCAAGGCCGGCAGTCGGTAGCAGCTGCGACCCTCGGTGAAGAGAACAAGCTGCTCTACTTGACGGATGCATGCTCGGGGAGGCATTTCCTCGTGGACACCGGAGCCCAGAACAGTTTCATCCTGCCGATCTACGCTGACCGGCTGGCAGGACCTAGCAGCCCCGAGATGTTGGCAGCAAACAGCTCGGATATTAAGACCTTTGGTGAGAGGACTCTGCTCTTATCTCTACACGGCCATACATATGAATGGACTTTTGTCGTAGCAGCACTGAATTACCATATCCTGGGGGCTGATTTTCTGTGTGCACATGGTTTACTGGTTGATGTTGCTAACAGGCGCCTGGTTAATGCACTGTCCTTTGACTCTCTCCCCTGTATAGCTCGAGTGACCCAGCCAACAGCACAAGCCAACGTCACAGCTACAGGTGGTAAGTTCCACATACTGCTCACTCAGTTCCCAGCACTCACGGTCCCGACGTTTTCCGCGGCCATCACTAAACACGGGGTGGAGCACTTTATCACCACCACCAGGCCGCCCGTTTTTGCAAGACCTCGGCGCTTGGACGCAGCTAAACTGGCCATAGCGCGCGAGGAGTTCGCCAACCTGGAAAGGTTGGGCATCATCAGGCGATCAAACGGCCCATGGGCATCCCCGCTACACATGGTCCCTAAGGCTGAGGGATCGTGGCGACCGTGCGGGGATTTCCCCAGGTTGAACAACGCCACAGCGCACGACTGCTACCCAATTCCCCACATACAGGATTTTTCCGTTCACCTTGCCGGAGCACACATTTTTTCCAAAATAGACCTGGTCCGCGGTTACCACCAAGTCCCAGTGCACGCTGAGGACATACCCAAAACAACGGTAATAACCCCGTTCGGTCTATTTGAGTTCCTGCACATGCCATTCGGGTTAAAAGGAGCGGCACAGATGTTCCAGCGCATGATGGATGCAGTGCTGCGTGATCTCCTGTTCGTGTTCGTCTACCTGGAAGATATCCTGGTAGCCAGCGCCTCCGAAGACGAACACGAAACCCACCTCACAACGGTTTTCTGGAGGTTGGAGGAGCACGGGCTAACAATCAACCCGGTGAAATGCCAGTTTGGCGTGACGGAGATTGATTTTTTGGGGCACTGCGTCTCTCCGGAAGGAACGATCCCGCTGCTGGACAAAGTGCGCGCCGTGGCGGATTTTCCCCGGCCTCAGACGGTCAGGGCACTACAGGAATTTTTGGGGATGGTGAACTTTTATAACCGTTTCCTTCCCCGCGCGGCGCAGCTCATGCAACCATTGTACGCCGTGCTCAAGAAACAGAAACCCGCGGATAGGGTCGAATGGACCCCGGAGCGAGAGCGGGCGTTCTCGGAAGTTAAAGCAGCCCTGGCAAACGCCGCACTACTGGCGCATCCGGACCCGGCGGCCCGCATAGCGCTCACCACCGACGCTTCAGACGTGGCCATAGGGGCTGTCGTGGAGCAGCGCGTCGCCGGGGCTTGGCAGCCGCTCGCCTTTTTTAGCAGAACTTTGCGCGACAGCGAACGTAAATACAGCGCGTTCGACAGGGAGCTGCTGGCTCTCCAGCTGGCCATACGCCACTTCCAGTTCTGGCTGGAAGGGCACAGCTTCACCGCCTTCGTGGACCACAAGCTGCTAGCATTTGCGATGGCCAAGGTTTCAGAACCGTGGTCGGGCCGGCAGCAGAGACAGCTGGCCGTGATCTCAGAGTTTACTACCGATATTCAGCATGTGTCGGGTAAACTGAATGTGGTGGCGGACTGCCTCTTGCACGCCGTGGTGGTCCCAGTCTACGTGGAGATAGATTATGCAGCCATGGCCGCGGAGCAGATTAGCAATGCAGACGTGCGCGCGCTCCAGTCTGGACCAACAGGGTTAAGGCTGGAGAGCAGGGTGCTGCAAGATGGCGCCCCCCCCCCCCCCCCAGCCTGCAACGTCTCCACGGGTCGCCCGCGTCCGGTGGTCCCGGTCGCATGGCGCTGTCACGTGTTTGAGTCATTTCACACTCTGGCACACCCAGGAGTGCGTGCGTCGGTCAAAATGGTGGGAGAGAAGATTGTGTGGCCGAGCCTATGCAAACAAGTGAAAGAGTGGGCTGCAGCCTGCATGGCGTGCCAACGAGCCAAGGAACACAGACACACGAAGGCTCCCTTGGAGCCATTTTGTATCCTGGCTAAGAGGTTCGATCACGTTCACGTGGACCTCGTGGGCCCCCTCCCACCATCACAGGGGTGCACACACCTCCTGACAGTGGTGGACCGCACCACGTGCTGGCCAGAAGCAGTCCCGCTGGCGGCAACCACGTCCACAGACATAGTGCGCGCTTTTTTAACAGCATGGGTGGCACGTTTTGGAGTCCCGTCGGACATTATGTCCGACAGGGGCTCTCAATTTGTTTCCGAACTCTGGTCCGCGATGGCCCGCAGCCTGGGTGTTACAATTCACCGCACAACCGCGTACAACCCACAGGCCAATGGGTTATGCGAGCGTTTTCATAGATCACTGAAAGCAGCACTCAGGGCTTCATTGACGGATGCAAATTGGGTAGATAGGCTGCCATGGGTTTTATTGGGGTTGCGCTCCGCGCCAAAAGAGGATCTGGAAGCTTCCCCGGCAGAGCTCGTTTTTGCGCAGCCCCTACGGCTGCCCGGGGAATTTCTGCCAGATAATCCCGCGCCGGGCAGCTACCCGTCTCAGCTTTTGCAGCGTAGCGCAAACACAGGCATGCTGCCGGGCCCTGCCCACCACAGTTTTCCACGTGTTTTCGTGCCTAAAACTTTGAAGAACGCGGAGTTCATGTTTGTCAGACACGACGCCCACTGCCCTCCATTGCGCCCACCCTATGATGGACCGTTCAGAGTGTTGGAAACAGGGGATAAACATTTTTTGCTGGACTTGGGGGGTAGGCGGGAAAAAATTGGCATAGACAGACTCAAACCCGCTTTCGTTGTGGCGGACGAGCAAGTGCTGTTGGCTAGGGCCCCTCGGCGTGGAAGACCCCCACGGAGAGCTCCCCAGGGAAACGATTCACCAGAGCAGCCACACGGACAGACCAAAGTGCCCCCCCCAATCACAGCCCACCCGCAGTCAGACACACTCCCAGCAGCCCCCCACCGGCACAGCAGCGCCACGGAGGCGGTAAACCCCAGTTACAGCAGATACGGGAGGAGACGGAAGCCCAAACAGCATGTGGACTGATGTTCTATTGTTCTATCACAGCATGTGGACTGTTATTCTATTGTTCTATCTAAGATGCTGGGGGGGGGGAGTTTAGCACCTTGGGGGAGCCAGATTATCTAGCATCTCAGACAAGAGACAGTGGATAAACATGGGAGAACAATGCTCAGGAGATTCCTGGTGAGATAGCAGGAAGGAGTCAAGGACGAAGGGGTTGAATGCAGTGTGATGCAAATGTCATGTGTGTGGAGAAATGCCATGAAACTTAAGAGGAGAGTTTCTGCTGAAATGTTCAGTCTGTTCTGTGCTAGAGAGATGTGAGGTGTGTAATAAACTGTGTGCCATGAGCCCGACTCTTATTTCACACACCCCACAGTCTATATTTTAATAAAATTACTGTTTTAATATAAATCTGAAACAGATTGTATAAGGGAAAAAGTCAAAATATTATCACAGTTTACACTTTTGACCATAATTTTGTAGAGCAACAACAGAACAATAACTCCTACTGGAATGGTCACGCTGCTTCTGAACTTGGTTTTGAACTCTGCAACTGCAGCATTGACAACCACTGTGTTCTGGTCCACCTCAACAGGCTTGAAGCCACTTGACATGGTCTCTCCTGTACTGAAGCGCCGAAGAATTTTTTTTGTATCGGGACACCATCTGCAGTGGGTTTTGAGCTGCGATTCAGAGGAAACAATTAGTTTTAGGAGTCTAATAAACATTTTAACTCATCCATTGTTTCAATCTAAAATATGATACATTCCACAAACTTCAGTTTACAAAGATAACACATCATTCACCCAGCCGCGGTCTACGAGGCTGCAACACCTGAATTGACACACAGGAATTGTGTCAACACACCCAGTCATGTGCCCGTAGCAAGCAACGCCTCTTTATGTTGGTCATATCATGTGACTTCTCCGACTGAAAAAGTGCATCCATTGCATCAAGAATCACAGGATTGAAGCAGAGAGGGGATGGAGGGAGAGGAGGTGCCTGTATAAAAAAACCACAAAATATATATTTAATCAAAACATTAAAATATTATTTCAAATATTCATGACAAATTTTTACTGACCTGCAGTTTAACCAACTCCCCCATGGATCCACACTGGGACCCCTTTGGTATATAAAGTTGCCTCTTCTGTAATGGCAACAAACATTTAATTTAATCAAATGTTCTTTACATTCTTGCCTAAAGTATCAAAACCTGGTTTAATGACCATGATATCACTGTGTTTGATTGGCCAGCAAACTCTCCTGACCTAAACCCCATAGAGAATCTCTGGAGGATTGTCAAGAGGAAGATAAGAGACACCAGACCGAACAATGCAGACGAGCTGAAGGTCACCATCAAAGCAACCTGGACCTTCATAACACCTCAGCAGTGCCACAGGCTGATCACCTCCATGTCACATTGATGCAGTAATTAATCCAAAATTTGCCCAGACCAGGTATTGAGCGTGTACATGGGCATACTTTTCAGTCAGCCAACATTTATTTATTTATTTATTTGTTTATTTGTCAGGGACAGTGCAATAAACATAGACAAAAAAAATCTGATGTGTTGCACAGAGCGTGTATAGCATTAAGCTAAGTTGCAACTCTTGTCCCTGGATGGGCTTTAAAGAAAAGAAACAAATAAAAAGAGAAAAAGATGAGGAAAAAACAAAATGAAAACAGTATAAACAATATCCACATACATCAATGCAAACAAAATTATAAATACACAATATAAAAACCTGATTCACATTTGCCTGTTATAGTAAAATGCCTGTTACACATTTCAATTCAATTCAATTCAATTCAACTTTATTTATATAGCGCTATTTCACAACAACAGTCATCTCATAGCACTATCAACTGTAGGGGGGAACCCCCACAGTTGCAGAAAGACCCCAGCAATCAGGCGATCCCCTGTGAGCAAGCACTTGGCGACGGTGGAGAGGAAAAACTCCCTTTTAACAGGAAGAAACCTCCAGCAGAACCAGGCTCAGGGAGGGGCAGTCATCTGCTGCGACTGGCTGGGGGGTGAGGGGACAGAGAAGATGAAAAGAACAGACATGTAGAGAGCAAACAGCACGATGGGGACTCAATCTATGGGAGAGAACAAACAAATGTTAATGACCAGCAAAAAAAAAATATTTCATAGAGAGTGAGGAAAGGAGTGAGGCCCAGTGCATTACTGGAGGTCCCCCGGCTGACTAAACCTATTAGCAGCATAACTAAGGGAGGGTTCAGAAACACATGATCCCTCCCTAATTGTAGGCTATATCAAAAAGGTAGGTTTTAACCCTAATCTTAAAAACAGAGATCGAGTCTGACTCCCGAATCCAGATTGGCAGCTGATTCCACAGGAGAGGAGCTTGATAACTGAAGGCTCTGCCTCCCATTGTACTTTTGGAGATTCTAGGTATTACAAGTAGTCCTGCATTTTGGGAGCGTAGTGCTCTGTTAGGATAATACGGTAGTATCAGATCTTTTAAATAAAAAGGAGCCTGATTGTTTAGAGCTTTGTAAGTAAGAAGAAGGATTTTAAACTTAATTCTAAACTCTATGGGAAGCCAATGAAGGGAGGCCAGAACCGGAGAGATACGATCTCTCTTTCTAGTACCTGTTAAAACTCTTGCTGCAGCATTTTGGATCAGCTGAAGACTTTTTAAAGATGTTTTAGGACAACCTGATAATAAAGAATTACAATAATCTAATCTCGAGCTAACAAAAGCGTGGATCAGTTTCTCAGCATCACTCTGAGACAAGATGCTCCTAATCTTGGCAATATTACGCAAATGATAGAAGGCAGTCTTAGAAACAAATTTAATATGTGAATTGAAGGACAAATCCTGATCAAAAATAACTCCAAGGTTCCTCACAGAGCTATTAAGAGAAAGAGTAACTGCATCCAAACTGAAAGTTTGATTTGGAAAGGAATTTCTAAGGTTTTTTGGACCAACAAGAATGACTTCAGTCTTATCTGAATTTAATAGCAGGAAATTACAAGTCATCCAAGCTTTGATTTCCTTAAGACAGGCTTCTAACTTGGCTAATTGATTACTATCATCTGGCTTCATTGACAGGTATAATTGTGTGTCATCTGCATAACAATGAAAATGTATACAGTGCTTTCTAATAATGTTGCCTAACGGAAGCATATATAAACTAAAAAGAGTAGGGCCTAGCACAGATCCCTGTGGAACTCCATGACTAAGCTTTGAGCTGAAAGAAAACTCATTATTTACATGAACAAACTGGAACCTATCAGATAAATAAGATCTAAACCACTGCAACGAAGTTCCATTAAGTCCAACATAGTGTTCTAATCTATCAAGTAGAATATTATGATCGATAGTATCAAAAGCTGCACTAAGGTCTAAAAGGACAAGTACAGAAACTAGTCCATTATCAGATGCAATGAGGAGGTCGTTAGTGACCTTCGCTAAGGCTGTTTCAGTACTATGATGGATTCTAAACCCAGATTGAAACTCTTCGAGTAAACCATTTCCCTGCAGGTGGTCAAATAATTGCGTAGCAACGACTCTTTCTAAGATTTTTGAAATGAAAGGGAGATTAGAGATTGGTCTATAGTTAGGTAAAGCTCCTGGATCTAGTGTTGGCTTTTTGAGTAAGGGTTTAATTACAGCTATTTTAAAAGCCTGCGGTACATGGCCTAAAGTTAATGAAGAATTTGCCTTCCCTTCTTCAGAAGAATCAGAATCAGAATGAGCTTTATTGCCAAGCATGTTAAAAACATACGAGGAATTTGACTTGACATTAGGCACGCTCAATAAGCGCTTCCTAATGACACGGCAGCCACGCAAGGCGCCTCATCAAAACAGTGGGGGGTAAAGAGGGGGAGAGGGGGAGGGGGCATGACACATTGGGCAGAGAGAAAAAACATAGTTTATCAAAATAAAGCTCGTATGAGCAAGATTGTGATCACATAGAAAAAAACCCTGTAATGCACAATTAGCAGACAATACAGATCACACATTAACAAAGCACAAGCAAGTTGAGAGAGACAGTGTATGTGTGTGAGTGTCAGTATATGTGTATCAGTCATGTAAAGTTGTATGCAGTGTGTGTAACAGTTACTGGTGAACAGCAAAACTCCTCCCTCTGCAACGTTTAGATGTTATGTCTTTAGTGTCCTAAACATAGATAGCATGTCCACAAGAGTAACTCTCAGTGCATGTCCGATGGTAACTTCCATGCCAGTCACATGACGCTGTCCTTGAGAGTTCAGATTACTGCACACCAGTTGTTTATGTTAGGGAGAAGCCAAGCCAAAACTCCCTTCTGCCTTATCTTCTTCCAGAAGGAATGAAATCTTCAGGGCGCCGAATCAAGGTCTAATAGGCACAGTTCACTTAGAGCATAGAATTTTCATCTCTCATGTGATTCTGTGCTTCATAATTTCCATACACAGGCTTTAAAATCATTCCCTGGAGAGCACTCAGTGACTCCAAGATGTTTTCCACCTACCGAAACATAGATAAACATGTTCACAGAGTCCGTCTCTCTTCAGTGCATGCCAGATGGTAAATTCCATGTTAGTCACATTTGCCACTATCAGTGCTCTCCCCAGCTGGTCGAATTTGTTGAGGGAGCTACGCCGGGTCCGCATTTTGATTAGCTCATCCAACTTCTATAATTTTCGATACACCAGGAAAACACCAGAGCCAAACAGCAGAAATCCTGTGATCATGCCAAAACAGGTAGATGTCTTCCACATCTTCAGTCGAATCACGCAGACACATGAGTTCCAATTGTTCCATGAGTCTCTCCACTTGGGCTCCCCCGGGCCCGATTTTCTGTTAAAAAGTGGTGTCAATAGCATTAAAGCCCACAATTCCATAATTTCCATAATTTCCGTTTGGATCGAGATGCAGCAGAAGAAGAGCGAGACACAGACAAGACACAGCAAGCTGGGATCAGTATCAAGGGAGGAGGAGAGGAGAGGAGAGAAATGCGTCTGCTCTCTCTGAAAGCCGGAAGAAGACACACACCCTGCACACCCTGCAGACAATCATTTCATACATGGGTACATTCTTGTTTATTTTTCAGCCAGTTTTTAACCTTTGTAGTATATGTTTTAAAGTCCGTTATTATTTTGATTTCATTTGGCATTGTGTTCCAGATATGACTGCCCTTTATAGAGAAAGCTGTTTGTCTAAATGTGGTTCTGCGGTGGGATATTTTACAGTTGTTGTTAACAGAACTCCTGGTGGCTCTGCTGCTGTCCTGTCTTTGGATGAATCCAACAAGTGGCTCTGGCGCTGATTTATGGAAACATTTGAAAATTAATTTCAGAAAACAGAGGTCAATGAAACTCTCAAAACTCAGTAGATTATATTTTTTTTAGAATATAACAATGATGCCACCTAGTGGGCTTTTTATCCAAGAGTTTGATTATATAATGAACCTATATGTTTTATTGTAGAAGGAGCTGCTTGAGCCCAGACTGTCAAACAATATGATATATGCGAAAAAACCATAGAATGCATATACAGTACAGCTGCTTGGTGTGGTATGTAATGTCTAATTAATTTAAAGCAATTAATTTTTTTTTTTACTGTTTTAGAAATCTTCTTTATGTGAAGATTAAATTTGAGTTGAAGATCTAGTACAATGCCAAGGTATTTGAATTCTGGAACTGAACTGATATCTTGATCATGTACTATATTAATTTTAAAATGTTGCAAGTTACATTTTTTAATTGAAAAGCACATTGAAACTGTTTTCTGAAGGTTCAGCAGTAGATGGTTCGGGATGAGCCACTCTTGGACATCAACCATACTTGTAGACAGGACATCTGCAGCCTGTGCTGGAGTCTTGGCAGCTGTGTAAATAACTGCATCATCTGCATAAAGTTGACATGTTGCAGCTGAGCAGTGTAATGGCAGGTCATTAATAAAAATGCTGAAAAGTAAAGGACCAAGAATGGTCCCTTGTGGGATACCCATACGATTATTTAAAAGGAAGGATTTATCCTGGTGAACTTTTACACACTGTTCTCTGTTCTGAAGATAAGATGCAAACCATTCTATTGTATTGGGAGAAAAGTTAAAAGATACCATTTTGGATCAAAGCAAGCTGTGGTTTACAGTGTCGAAAGCCTTTTTGAGATCCAGAAAAACAGCCCCCACCACATTACACCTGTCCAAGGACTGTTTATGACATTTTCAATAAGGCAGCAGTTTGCTGTTTCTGTTGAATATCCTGGTCTAAAACCAAATTGGTGTGGATGAAGAAGTTGACCGTCTTGTAGATAGTCTATCAGCTGTGTAGCTACAACTTTTTCAAGAACCTTAGACAGGACTGGTAAAATAGAGATTGGGCGGTAATTACATATATCATCTTTACTACCCGATTTAAAAACTGGTATGACAACAGCTTTTTTCCAGCCAGATGGAAATGTACAAGACCTAATAGAGAGATTAATGAGATGAGTCAGTGGTTTGATTAATATTTTGCTGTACGTTTTGAGAAAGGAAGTGCTCATATTGTAGATATCATTAGTTTTAGAGTTTGACAGTGTTTTAACAATGCCAGCAATTAATTCTTCATTTACCTCATTAATGTGAAAAGAATCTGTTGAAAGTATTGATTTTGTGTTGTTGAGAACATTTGGCAGCACAAAGTTTTTTGTTAATTCTTCCACTGACTCCACAAAATATGAATTAAATTTATTTGCCAATGTAGCCTCGTCACTGATGGTCTTGCCATTAATTCTAAGTTCCTTTACCCCCTTCTGATCATTTTTTTTTTTTGGTTAAGTTATTTAGGTGCCTCCATAGGGAACTGTTGTTACCCTTTGCATGTTCTATTTATTTATTGTAATAAGATGCTTTTGATTTAGGCAGCTCTTGTACCACTTTATTTCTTAAACTTTTGTAAACGAGGTGATCATTTGGCTGCACGGTGGCGCAGTGGTTAGCACTGTGGCAGCACAGTTTACCCTCGGCTGGGGGATCGCGGGGATCGCGGGGATCGCGGGTTTGATCCCTGCCCCTGGCCAGCAGTGATCTGTGTGGAGTTTGCATGTTCTCCCCGTGTTGCGTGGGTTTACTCCAGGATTTCTCCGGTTTCCTCCCACATGCCAAAAACATGCAGGTTAGGGATACAGGGCGCTTGTGCACGCAGCGACCGGCAGCTGGTGGCTTGTCACCAGACTGCAAAACAAATCTACCTACGGGTACAAAATAAGTAATAAAAAAAAATAAAATCATTTTGTAGTTTAGAGGTTAATGATGTTTTCAATGCAGAGTCTCGCCTCTTCATAAGTTTTCTTATTTCATTATTTAACCATGGTAGTGTAGGAACCTTGAAATGAAGCGACTGAATGATTTTTCAGTATTGGTTTATTTCATCTCACGTCCTACAGCTCCTCTCTCAATCAAGGAATGAAGAGATCGAGCTGCGGTAAACCACATACCTTTATACTCTTACATCAGACACAAATCACATTCACATCAAACACAGAATTCCATTCACATTTAATCCTCCCATTGTCCTCTCGGCTTCTCTGTCTGACCCCAGGAGTCAGACAGTCTCTTCAGGTCCACTCTTAGATCTTCTCACTTCTTCTCCAGTCCGCAGGGGGTCCAGACTCAATGTCCGTTTGAGGCGTGATGTCAATACACACTGTGAGCTCAAAGTTCCCTCATGTCTGGGTCTCTGCCAAGGAATATGTGAGCTACATAATGTTACGCCACATCACTCCCCCCAAAACGCCTAAGAACGGACATACACCAACATTACTCTAACTGTTATATACCTTATGTCAGTAATGGACAGTCATACACACTATGTCAAGAATGGACACACACACACCGACTTCATGTCAATAATGGGCAGTCATACACATTACACCCTTACATCACCCCCCCCCTTTGCAGGATCTACAGCACAATTTACACGGGTTGATCAAAATACACATCACTCTGCCCGTTGCTTAGGCTTCAATCTCCTCCCGAATCTGCTGAACTCAGGCTTCACAGCCTGTGTTGTGCCGTCCTGCGGTGCGCCTGTGGAATGAGGTGGAGAAGGGTTATTTACCCCCTGCTGGGGAACTAGGGGCTGTCCCTTGGGAGGCCTGCCGCATCGAGGCGCCCCTGCTGGCCGTACAGGTTCGTCACGTAACACAAAAGCAGGCTTTAATCTGTCAACATTGATTGTCTCTTTCCTGCCCCCCAAGTCCAGCACAAAATATTTCTCCCCGGTTTCCAGCACTCGGAACGGACCATCATAAGGTGGGCGGAGGCTGTGACGCTGGGCGTCGTGCCTGACAAAAACAAACTCTGCGTTTTGCAAAGCCTTGGGAATAAAAACCCGCGGAAAGGTGTGATGAGCGGGGCCCGGGAGCATTTCTGCCCCCGTGCTGCGTAGAGGTCCCCGCACCGGGGGGCGCTCGGGTGCTGCATGGGCTGGCAGGAATTCTCCTGGCAGCCTGAGAGGTTGAGTAAAAACTAATTCAGCAGGTGAGGCATCTAAATCCTCTTTGGGTGCCGAACGCAACCCCAATAAAACCCATGGTAGTTTGTTTACCCAATCTGTATCGCGACGCTCTGAGGGATGCCTTCAACGATCTGTGAAAACGCTCGCATAAACCGTTGGCTTGTGGGTGATAAGTGGTGGTGCGATGGGCTGTTGCCCCTAAGCTGCTGGCCATGGCTGACCATAGCTCTGAAATGAACTGCGGACCCCTATCGGACGTAATGTCCGACGGGACTCTGAATCGCGCTACCCAGGCTGTTAAAAAAACGCGAGTCACCTCTGCTGCTGTGGTAGACTGCAATGGGACCACTTCCGGTCAACGCGTGGTCCGGTCCACCATTGTCAGGAGATGTGTGAACCCCTGCGAGGGCGGCAGAGGTCCCACTAGATCTACGTGCACATGATCAAACCTCTTAGCCGGGATGTGGAAAGGTTCTAAAGGAGCTTTTGTGTGCCTGTGAACTTTGGCCCGCTGGCAGGACATGCAGGCTCTCGCCCACTCTTTCACGTGCTTGCGCAGGCTCGGCCAAACAAACTTCTCCGCTACCATTTTCACCGAAGTGTGTACTCCGGGGTGTGCTAGGGAGTGCACCGCGTCAAAAACACGACGGCGCCACGTGGCCGGTACCACTGGGCGAGGTCGCCCGGTGGATACATCGCAAATAAGCGGGGGTGAACCGGTTTGTAAACTTACATTCTCCAGCCTTAACCCTGTTGGTCCAGACAGGAGCGCGCGCACGTCTGTGTCTTCGCCCTGCTCTGCTGCCATGGCCGTGTAATCTATCCCTACGTGCACCGGAGCCGCGTGCGCGTCCGTGCTGTTACCGCGCACCGCGTCTGTGGTGCTACAGCCCCCATCCGCGCGGACAGGCGCTGTTACCGCTCGCGAGAGGCAGTCCGCCACCACATTAAATTTACCGGCTACGTGCTGTATATCAGTGGTGAATTCTGAAATTGCGGCCAGCTGCCTCTGCTGTCGACCTGACCATGGTTCTGAGATTTTGGACATTGCAAAGGTTAGCGGTTTGTGGTCGACAAACGCAGTGAAATGCCGCCCTTCCAACCAGAACTGAAAATGGTGAATGGCCAGGTGGAGCGCTAGCAGTTCCCTGTCAAACGCGCTATATTTTCGCTCAGCATCGCGTAGGGATCTGCTAAAAAAAGCGAGTGGCTGCCAAGCTCCGGCGACTTGCTGTTCTACCACGGCTCCTATGGCCACATCTGACGCGTCTATGGTTAGCGCTATTCGGGCTGCCGGGTCTGGGTGAGCCAGCAGTGCTGCATTCGCTAGTGCTTTCTTAACCTCAGTGAATGCGCGCTCCCGCTCCGGGGACCACTCAATCGCATTGGAGGGCTTCTGCTTTTTTAGCGCGGCGTACAACAGTTGCATGAGCTGCGCCGCGTGAGGTATGAAACGGTTGTAAAAATTTACCATACCTAAAAATTCTTGCAACGCTTTTACTGTTTGTGGCTGGGGAAACTCAGTCACTGCGCGTACTTTGGAGGGCAGCGGAACTGCACCCTCTGGGGAGACGCGGTGCCCTAAAAAATCGATCTGTGCTGCGCCAAAATGGCACTTGGTTGGGTTGATTATCAACCCGTGCGCTCCCAACCTCTGAAAAACAGTTCTGAGGTGACTTTCGTGTTCCTCCTTAGAGGCGCTGGCGACCAAAATATCATCTAAGTAGACAAAAACAAAAGAGAGGTCGCGCAAAACGGCATCCATCATGCGTTGGAAGGTTTGCGCAGCGCCTTTAAGGCCAAAAGGCATGCGTAAAAATTCAAAAAGCCCGAAAGAGGTTATTACCGCTGTCTTGGGAATGTCCTCTGATCGGACCGGGACCTGATGATAACCGCGGACCAGGTCTATTTTAGAAAAAATTCGTGCCTTGGCCAAATGCACCGAAAAATCTTGGATATGCAGAATTGGGTAGCGGTCCTGTGCTGTGGCATTGTTTAACCTGCGATAATCGCCGCACGGTCTCCACGAGCCGTCCACCTTAGGGACCATGTGGAGGGGGGAAGCCCAAGCGGACTTCGAGCGGCGAATTATGCCCAACCTTTCCAGGTTGGCGAACTCCTCATGCGCAATAGAGAGCTTAGTTGCATCCAAGCGCCGAGCCTTAGCAAAAACTGGTGGGCCACTTGTGGTTATAAAGTGCTCCACCCCGGGCTTCGCCACCTTAGCTGAAAACGTGGGAACTGTGAGTGCTGGGAACTGGTTTAGGAGAGTGTGGAACTTACCTCCTGCTGCGGCGGCGTTGGCCTGTACTGACGGTGGGGACACTCGCGCTGCACAGGGAATAGAACAAAAAGAGAGTACATTAACCAAGCGTCTATTAGCCAGGTCTACCAACAAGCCATGTGAGCACAAAAAGTCGGCGCCTAACATCTTAAAACTCACCGCCGCGACTATGAAGGTCCATTCATAGATGCGGTCGTGCAAGGACAGGCGCAGAGTTCTTTCGCCAAAAGTCTTGATCGACGAGCCGTTTGCGGCTGTTGCCCCATCTCCGCGGGGACCGGCCGCCCGGTCCGCGTAGGTTGCGGTGATGAAACTCCTCTGTGCTCCGGTGTCAACGAGGAACTGCCGTCCGGAGCTCGCGTCTGTCAGGTACAGCAGCTTGTTCCGTTCGCCGAGGGTCGAAGCTGCTAACGACCTCTGGCTCTTGCGTTTCCCTGCTTCCTGAAGTTGCATGGCGGGACGCATCTGTGAGCCTTGTGCGCGAAGCGTCGATGGTAGAAACACAGCTCGTCCCCTCCTCTGCTTCGGGACCGCGCTGCCGCTGTTGTTGCTGGGGTCGGCTCTGCTGCCACCGGTTCTCCATCGCCCTGGGCCGCCGCGCTGAGGTCTGCTGCTGCCACTGCGGTCTCCTGCTTGCCGCATGTGTCCAGGAGCCACTCCGCTTCCAAAGCCAGCGCGCAGAAGTCCTGCTGGTCCACACACCTCATGCTGGACAGGGAGCCTCTCATGTGCGCTGGAAGGGTCCTTAAGAAGATGTGTTTAAATAAAAATGCATCGTTGTCTGCCCCGATCATCTGCAGCATGTCCTCCATGAGGACGGTTGGCCTGCGTCCTCCTCTGTCGCGCAGGTCCAGAAGTGTTCTGGCCCTCACCTCGGCTGATGGCACAAAGCTCCGAATGAGGGCGGCTTTCAGGGCGTCGTATCTGCCAGCAGCGGGCGGCTGCTGCACCAGGCTCCGCACACACCGGGCTGTGCGGCTGTCGAGTCTTGCGATGACATTGTGGAATTTAACGTCATCTGCTGATACCCCATGAACCCATGCATGAACCGCGACTCCACGTGTTGGAACCATGAGTGCGGGTCCTCTTGCCAGAACTCAGGGAGTTTAATGGAGTTTACGCCGGTGCGGGCGGTCTCCGGTGAATCAGGTTCGGAGTCGGAGAGACGACCTCCAAGCCTTTCCATACTTCTCACGTGTGGGTCACCAATGTAGGAACCTTGAAATGAAGCGACTGAATGATTTTTCAGTATTGGTTTATTTCATCTCACGTCCTACAGCTCCTCTCTCAATCAGGGAATGAAGAGATCGAGCTGCGGTAAACCACATACCTTTATACTCTCACATCCAACACAAATCACATTCACATCAAACACAGAATTCCATTCACATTTAATCCTCCCATTGTCCTCTTGGCTTCTCTGTCTGACCCCAGGAGTCAGACAGTCTCTTCAGGTCCACTCTCAGATCTTCTCACTTCTTCTCCAGTCCGCAGGGGGTCCAGACTCAATGTCCGTTTGAGGCGTGATGTCAATACACACTGCGAGCTCAAAGTTCCCTCATGTCTGGGTCTCTGCCAAGGAATATGTGAGCTACATAATGTTACGCCACAGTAGGTTAATCTTCTGTTGTCTACTTTTAATTTGCTTTGTAAATTTTTCTATAGACTTTGTGATTGTTGCAGTTATAAAATTACAACAATCATCTACTTCATATATTGACATGAGCTGCTCCCAATTTTGATTCTCTAAGTGATGTTCAAACTCTGCAGTTTTTGATTTGGGAATAATAAAATTTACTTTGTCAATATCAACTCCCCCAAAATACTGTAGTCGCTTTTTAGTAAGTTTTCTGACAGCAAGAACCATGTTATGATCTGAGAGACCAGTTACAAGATTATAGGTTCTGGTTATTCGTTCTGGTTTATTAGCAAATGGCATGTCAATAAATGTTCTAAATTGTTTGGTTATCCTGGTGGGTTCTTTGATCATTTGTTGGTAATTAAATTTAGTCATGAGGCTTTTCAGTTTCTGTTTGTTCTTTTGATCAGACCAGTTAATATTAAAGTTGAAGAGGATGATAAAATAAAGGCAGCGTTGGATTTTTAAATAGCTTTATTATCACCCGCCTTCATCAGAACTCGGCTACAGCCCATGGTTTGAGCAGGCTGCTGCTTCGTTCCTCCAGCTCTCAAAGAGGAGACAGTGTGTGTGTCTCGCAGCAGATGCAGAATCAGAGTGAGAGAATGAGAGGCAGATTTACAGCACAGTGCAGCTTATATACTCAACTCAAACAACAGATCAAAGACATTCACAGCAGTCAATCTGGGCATTTGCATATCAGAGGTACAGACAGGATGCATGAACACAATGCATGGATGACACTTTAACCTCACGGCTGTAAACGCAGCATGCAGCGGAAAAAACCCAGGAGTGCGAGCTGACTGTCTCTGTGTGTTGTGGAGGGTTGAATTAAACCGCTACAAAGTCACCATAAAATATTGTTTCTCTGCTCCTCTCAAGTTGTTTAACCAGATCACTTAATTCATTATAGAAAGAAGAATTGTATGACGGTATAGTATACAGTGGGGTAAAAAAGTATTTAGTCAACCACCAATTGTGCAAGTTCTCCCACTTAAAAGATGAGAGAGGTCTCCAATTTTCATCATAGGTATACCTCAACTATGAGAGACAAAATGAGAAAAAAAAATCTAGAAAATCACATTGAAGGATTTTTAATGAATTAATTGGTAAATTCCTCGGTAAAATAAGTATTTGGTCACCTACAAACAAGCAAGATTTCTGGCTCTCACAGACCTGTAACTTCTTCTTTAAGAGGCTCCTCTGTCCTCCACTTGTTACCTGTATTAATGGCACCTGTTTGAACTCGTTATCAGTATAAAGGACACCTGTCCACAACCTCAAACAGTCAGACTCCAAACTCCACTATGGCCAAGACCAAAGAGCTGTCAAAGGACACCAGAAACAAAATTGTAGACCTGCACCAGGCTGGGAAGACTGAATCTGCAATAGGTAAGCAGCATGGTGTGAAGAAATCAACTGTGGGAGCAATTATTAGAAAATGGAAGACATACATGACCACTGATAATCTCCCTCGATCTGGGGCTCCACGCAAGATCTCACCCTGTGGGGTCAAAATTATCACGAGAACGGTGAGCAAAAAACCCAGAACCACATGGGGGGACCTAGTGAATGACCTGCAGAGAGCTGGGACCAAAGTAACAAAGGCTACATCAGAAACACACTACGCCGCCAGGGACTCAAATCCTGCAGTGCCAGACGTGTCCCCCTGCTTAAGCCAGTACATGTCCAGGCCCGTCTGAAGTTTGCTAGAGAGCATTTGGATGATCCAGAAGAGGATTGGGAGAATGTCATATGGTCAGATGAAACCAAAGTAGGACTTTTTGGTAAAAACTCAACTTGTCGTGTTTGGAGGAGAAAGAACACCATACCTACTGTGAAGCATGGGGGTGGAAACATCATACTTTGGGGCTGTTTTTCTACAAAGGGACCAGGACGACTGATCCGTGTAAAGGAAAGAATGAATGGGGCCATGTATCGTGAGATTTTGAGTGAAAACCTCCTTCCACCAGCAAGGGCATTGAAGATGAAACGTGGCTGGGTCTTTCAGCATGACAATGATCCCAAACACACTGCCCGGGCAACGAAGGAGTGGCTTCGTAAGAAGCATTTCAAGGTCCTGGAGTGGCCTAGCCAGTCTCCAGATCTCAACCCCATAGAAAATCTTTGGAGGGAGTTGAAAGTCTGTGTTGCCCAGCGACAGCCCCAAAACATTACTGCTCTAGAGGAGATCTGCATGGAGGAATGGGCCAAAATACCAGCAACAGTGTGTGAAAACCTTGTGAAAACTTACAGAAAACGTTTGACCTCTGTCATTGCCAACAAAGGGTATATAACAAAGTATTGAGATGAACTTTTGTTATTGACCAAATACTTATTTTACCGAGGAATTTACCAATTAATTCATGAAAAATCCTTCAATGTGATTTTCTGGATTTTTTTTTTCTTATTTTGTCTCTCATAGTTGAGGTATACCTATGATGAAAATTGGAGACCTCTCTCATCTTTTAAGTGGGAGAACTTGCACAATTGGTGGCTGACTAAATACTTTTTTGCCCCACTGTACATATATTCGGTATAGAATAGTTTTTTCTATTAAAAAACTATTTTTAAGTAATTTTATGTAATATTCTAATATTTTTGAGAAACTTAATTTGGGGTTTTCATGGCCTGTAAGCCATAATCATCAACATTAAAATAAACTCTTGAAATATATCACTCTCTGTGTAATATGCACAACTGTATGTTTGTCACAGTTTACAAGTTACAAATAATGCAACAACATACTTTTGATGCTTTTTATTCAATAATAGAAAAAAAATACACAAAAACACACAAAGTATATAAACTAGATTCCATTCAAGTGAATGTAGTAACTCATTCTGATTGCTGAGACCACAGTAAAAACAAATGATTTTGAATGTAACCCAGCCCTTGTAAAATCTGCTTTACTGAAGCGCAGTGAAAATTGTGGTTAAATACAACAAACAAAGCAGTTTAGCACTGCGAATGTAGCCTAAAAGGTATGAGCAAGCAAGTTTTAACCACTCAGCAACAACAACGGAGTTATATGCTGTAAATCATAACGTACCTTTATAAAAATGCTCTGAACACTCCACCATCGATACAGGAGTGTGGTTGAAAGTTATATTCGCTCTTTTCATGGCTGTTTTCTCACATTGCAAATGTGGGCCTGTGATTACTTCTGCATATCAACGCAGGCTATGTTCAGAAGCTAGCCCACGTGACAAACACACAATGCATTCTGGGAGGTGAAGTCTGACTGGCGCTTCTAAAATGAACGGAAAAAAAAAATCACAACATGGACCGTGCAAAGGAAAGTTTAAAGGGACAGTACTACGCCAAACTGAACAGGACTGCAAAGGCACACTAATGGCCCTTTTCCACTAGTACCCACTCGGCCCTACTCGGTTCTACTCAGCCTGGTTTGTAGCCTTTTCCATTAGTATCTGGTACCTAGTACCGGTACCGACTCAAGGCCAGGGTACAGCTGCGTTGAGTCAAGCCGAGAACGTGACGCCAACAGACTGCAGACCACTGATTGGTCAGGGCGTAACGTCATGAAAGCGTCCATCTTCTGAAGAATCACCAAACCGCCATTTGCAAAAGTTCATGGAGTAAACTTGGTCACCGAGTAAACACGATAGTAATAGAGATGGCGTTGTAGGTTTCGCGGAAATCTACACCTTGGTCCAATGAAGAGGAGCGGAGTTTTCTGTGCTTGGTGGCAGATAGTATCCAGAGCGACATGGAGCAACCCTGCAATGAAACAAATGGCAGCCCAGCATAGAACCGGACTACCGACAAGCTTAAGATGAAAGAGAGAGAACCATCGATGGTGAGTGATTTGTGATATTGTGCATCTTTTTGCTTATTTATCCTGTTGGTGGTAAGCACACTTTTTGAGCAATACAACGCCGTCCTGTGCTGGCTAACGAGTGTTAGCTAACAGCTAGCTAGCTAGTAGCCAACTGCTGATTCGTGCTTGCTTTGTCCAAAATATTGGTGTCATGCCGCGCCGCTCATCAGCGGCGCCAGCTGCACGCACACCTGCACATCATCAGCGGCGAGGGATTTAAGCCGTCTCGCCCTGGGCTTCGGCCTGAAGCCGTCAGACTTCACTCGTCGGATTGCTGTGAGTTCCCCCTCATACTTCAGCAAGCATTGCGGTAAGAAGCCCTTACCTTTTCTTCTCCAAGTCTGCTCCCCTGTGCACAGGTGGATTTCCCGGCGGCGGACCATTCCTCTCCGTCACCTGTCCCTCGCTGCTGCACCGGGCTCTCCAGGTTGCTGTCTCCCGGACCTCGTTCCTTGCTGTGCCAGCCACCTGTCCATTCCAAGTAAGCTCCTCTCCAACTTGTACATCTCCTGTGTTGGTGTGTGCCCGTCACCCTTCTCCCTGTGCTTTTCCCATAGGGTTGTCCGGCTGTACGGTCTCCTGCCTCTGTGCCCGAAGCAGACGCCATCACCAACACATTCACATCTCGCAGACACACATTCATACACCCTTGTTGTTAATAAAGCTATTTGAGCTACTCTGAGCCTGCGTGTGTATCTCCTGAGCCGTGCATTATGTCAGTACGGCTTCAGCAGAACGGCTCGGCAGACGGCGGGCTCACACACCGACTTACCACTCTCGAGGCTCAAGTGGACCAAATAGCTTTCCAGCAACAGGTGATTTTTAACCAATTGCTCATTATAAATAACCAATTGGACCGCTTGGACCCTCAACAGCCGTTCCCCCCGGCTCGTCAGGGTGGCGCGGCTCCTGCTGCTCCAGCGGCCGTCCAGCCGGCTCCGGTGGCACCGGTTCGGCTCACGCCCATTCCGACCCCCGCCCGCTTTAGCGGCAAGCTCGGCGGAGCGCGGGGGTTCATAATGCAGTGTGAGTCCGTGTTCCACCGTGTGCCCGGGGATTTTCCTTCAGATCACAGCCGAATTGGCTACATAGGGAATCTCCTAGAGGGGCGAGCACTAACTTGGGCTTACGCCGTAATGGCGAGGCCCAGTTACGCCACCCTCACCTATGGCCAATTCGTGAGACAGTTCCTGGAGGTCTTTGATCACTCTCGTACCGAGACCGTCCAGGTCGATCGGCTTCTCAGTCTCCAGCAGGGAAGCCGGTCGGCAGCGGACTTGCGATCGACTTCCGGGTAGCGGCGGAGGAATTGGGCTGGGATGAACGTTCATTCTGCGGCCTTTTCCTCCGCAGTCTCAATGATGATCTGAAGGATGAACTGGCTGGGCAGGATATCCCGGAGACCCTAGCGGAGCTAACGTCCCTAGCCATCAGTTTGGATAACAGGCTGCGCGAGCGCTCCTCGGGGCGGAAGTCTTCTTCTTCTCACTCTTGGGGTGCCTCGCCGCTCCTGTTCCAAGCTCGCCCCCTGGCGACGCCGCCACCATCGAGTCGGAGCCGATGGTGACGGGCTGGACAAAGCTCCCCCCTGCGGAGAGACAACGTCGCTGTGAGTTGGATCTCTGCATGTATTGCGGAGATAGTCAACACACGGTGGAGCTTTGTCCATGGAAAGCCAAACGGCGGGGTCTGCGAGGCCCCCTACAGTGACTCGCGGACCCCGCCGTTTGGCGGTTAAGTTCCCTCACACAATTGAAGCTGCCCGTCCGATTTTGCCACAACTCCACTGGGCATCTCACTCACGTACTGGTGGATTCGGGCGCGGAGGGCAGTTTTATTTCACAAAGCCTGGCAACCCGATTGGGCATCCGCTGCCAAGCACTAAAAACTCCTCTCTCCCTGGTCAACCTCTCCCGTGTCTCCCTGGGGAGAGTAACACACCAGACCGTTCCCGATCCGGTTATCATCTCTGGGAACCACCGGGAGGAGATAACTTTCTGTGTCCTGCCCAACTCTGTGTCGCCCGTCATCCTGGGGTACCCCTGGCTACGCCTCCACAACCCCGTTTTGGATTGGAAGTCCGCCAGGGTGTCGGCATGGAGCACATTTTGCATGAGCACCTGTTTACAGTCCGCTGCCTGCTCTCCGTCCTCTTCCCCAACACCTACGGACGCTGCGCCCCCGGACCTATCCCTGGTGCCATCGGAATTCCACGACCTGGGTATGGTATTCAGCAAGTCCAAGGCGATGTCTCTTCCTCCACATAGACCCTATGACTGTGCAATAAACATCCACCAGGGGGCACCCTTACCCTCTGGGCGACTCTACAGCCTGTCAGCGCCGGAGAAGGAGACCATGAACGCTTATCTCAAGGAGTCGCTGAGTGCTGGGATTATCCGTCCCTCGTCATCACCTGTGGGGGCAGGATTCTTCTTCGTGGGCAAGAAGGACGGTTCCCTCCGTCCTTGCATCGACTATCGCGCCCTAAACGACATTACGGAGAAGGATCGCTACACCCTGCCCCTCATGGACACCGCCTTCCACTCCCTCCAGGGGGCGACTTGGTTCACCAAGCTGGATCTACGCAGCGCATACCACCTCGTTCGGATCCGGGAGGGAGATGAGTGGAAGACAGCCTTCCGTACCCCGAACGGCCACTTTGAGTACCTTGTGATGCCGTTCGGGTTGACCAACGCTCCAGCCGTCTTTCAGTGCCTAATTAATGACGTCCTCCGGGATTTCATTGGCCTTTTTGTGTTCATCTACCTGGATGACATTCTCATCTTCTCCAAATCCAGGGACGAGCACCGGGTCCATGTGAGGCGGGTCCTCCAAAGACTGCTGGAGAACCGGTTGTATGTGAAGGCCGAAAAATGCGAGTTCTACGCTAAGACAACATCCTTCTTCGGGTTCATCATCTCCCACGACCAGGTGCTTCCGGACCCAGTGAAGGTGAAGGCGGTGGTGGAATGGCCCACACCTGCATCGAGAAAACAGGTGCAGCAATTCATCGGGTTTGCAAATTTCTACCGCCGCTTCGTCCCTAACTTTGGCACCATCGTCGGCCCGTTGACCCGCCTCACGTCCCCGAAGGTCCCGTTCCGGTGGACCGAAGAGGCCGCGGCTGCTTTTCAGGCACTGAAGGCGGAGTTCTCCTCCTCCCGGGTCCTTAGCCAAGTCAACCCTGCGCTGCAGTGCATCGTGGAAGTGGACGCTTCGGACACAGGAGTGGGGGCGGTTCTATCCCAGCGGTCGCCAGATGATGGAGTCAAACGGCCCTGCGCCTTCTTCTCTCGGCGCTTGTCCCCGGCGGAACGGAATTACGACGTGGGGGACAGAGAGCTCCTCGCCATCAAGCTCGCGCTGCAGGAATGGCGTCACTGGCTAGAGGGGGCGGACCTGCCGTTCGTGGTCCTGACGGACCACAAGAACTTGGAGTACCTGAGATCTGCCAAGCGTCTGAACGCCCGCCAGGCGCGCTGGTCCTTGTTCTTTGCCAGGTTCCGATTCAACATCACCTTCAGGCCTGGCTCCAAGAACGGCCTGCCCGACGCCCTCTCTAGGCAATTTGCCCCTGAGGAGTCGGAGGACACGGTCCACACCATCCTACCCAGGTCGTGCGTCGTGGGAGCCGTCACCTGGGACATAGAAAGCAAGATCCGGAAGACGCAGGAAGTGGAACCTGACCCTGGCGGCCGACCGGAGGGGAGGCTGTTCGTGCCATCCACGGTTCGGGGGGAGGTCATCCACTGGTTGCACACGTCCAAGCTCACCTGCCACCCTGGTTCCTCCCGGATGATCGACCTCCTCCAACGGTCCTTCTGGTGGCCGGGCCTGCGGAGGGACGCTGCCCGCTATGCCCGGGCCTGCCCAGTGTGTGCCACCAGCAAATCAGGTAATGCCCCTCCAGCAGGTTTGCTCCAGCCTCTGCCCGTCCCTGGCAGGCCCTGGTCGCATATCGCCCTGGATTTCGTCACCGGACTCCCAGTCTCAAACACCTTCGACACCGTCCTGACCATCGTGGACCGCTTCTCCAAGGCGGCACACTTCGTCCCCCTACGAGGTCTCCCAACCGCCCTGGAGACGGCGGACCTCCTAATCCAGCACGTGGTCAAGCTGCACGGGATTCCGGTGGACGTGGTCTTGGACCGGGGGCCCCAATTTTCTTCAGAGGTTTGGAGGTCATTCTGCAACGCCCTGGGAGCCAAGGTGAGCCTCTCCTCCGGCCATCACCCCCAAACCAACGGGCAGTGTGAGCGGACCAACCAGGAGCTGGAGGCTGCGCTCCGCTGCGTCACGGCGTCCAAACCAACGTCCTGGAGTAACCACCTCGCCTGGGTTGAATACGCCGACAACACTGCTCGCTCTTCTGCTACAGGGATGTCCCCCTTTAAGGCGTCCCTGGGCTACGACCCCCCGCTGTTCCCAGCGCAGGAGAGTGAGGTTACTGTCCCCTCAGTTCGGGCGCATCTCAGGCAGTTCCGCTCCATCTGGGCGTCAGCGCGTAATGCGCTTTTACGCACGGCGGAGCGCAACAGAGCCGTGGTGGACCGGCACAGAAGACCTGCCCCAGCGTACCGAGTTGGTCAGCGTGTTTATGTGTTGACCCAGGACGTGATTTTAAAGGGTGAGAGGAGGAAGCTGGCACAGCGTTTTATGGGCCCATACCCCATCACCAGGATTATCAACCCGGTGGCTGTGCATGTAGCTATTCCCCCCTCCCTCTGCATCCACCCCACCTTCCACGTATCCAAGGTGAAGCTGGCAATCTAGTAGTAGATTAGTTTATTTGACAGGGACAGTGCAATAAACATAGACAATTAATCAAAGACAATCAATCTGATGTGTTGCACATAGAGTGTATAGCTATTAGCTAATTTGCAACTCTTGTCCCTGGATGGGCTTTAGAAAAAAGAATCAAGATAAAAAATATACACAATAACCACATACATCAATGCAGAAAAATTATAAATACACAATTATAAATATTATAAATATTATAAATACACAAATATAACAGCCTGACTCACATTTAACATAAATATTATAAATACACAAATATAACAGCCTGACTCACATTTAACACATATAACATAACTCACATTTGCCTATTTCAGGCCTCCCTCCCTCCGTCACTCACTATAAACAAACACATTTATTCCTTCCCTTCATTCACTCTCACTTTGCAGACAATTAATTCATACATGAGTACATTCTTGTTTATTTTTCAGCCAGTTTTTAACATTTTTAGTGAATGTTTTAAAGTCCGTTATTATTTTAATTTCATTTGGCATTGTGTTCCAGATGTGACTGCCCTTTATAGAGAAAGCTGTTTGTCCAAATGTGGTTCTGCGGTGGAATATTTTACAGTTATTGTTAACAGAACTCCTGGTGGCTCTGCTGCTGTCCTGTCTTTGGACGAAACCAGCAAGTGGCTCGGGTGCTGATTTATGGAAACATTTGAACGTTAATTTCAGAAGACAGAGGTCAATGAAGCTCTCAAAACTCAATAGGTTGTATTTTTTTAAAACATTACAGTGATGCCACCTAATGGGCTTTTTGTCCAAGATTTTTAGGGTTTGATTATATAATGAACCTATATGTCTTATTGTGGAAGGGGCTGCTTGAGCCCAGACTGTCAAACAGTATGATATATGAGAAAAAACCATAGAATGCATATACAGTGCAGCTGCTTCGTAAGGTATGTAATATCTAATTAATTTAAAGCAGTTCAGATTTTTTTTTACTGTTTTTGAAATTTTCTTTATATGAAGATTAAATTTGAGTTGAGGATCTAGTACAATGCCAAGGTATTTGAATTCTGTAGCTAAACTGATGTCATGATCATGTATATTAACTTTAAAATGTTGCAGGTTACATTTTTTGATTGAAAAGCACATTGAGACTGTTTTCTGAAGGTTCAGCAATAGATGGTTCTTGAGGAGCCACTCTTGGACATCAACCATACTTGTAGACAGTACATCTGCAGCCTGTGCTGGAGTCTTGGCAGCTGTGTAAATAACTGCATCATCTGCATAAAGTTGGCATGTTGCAGCTGAGCAGTGTAACGGCAAGTCATTAATAAAAATGCTGAAAAGTAAAGGACCAAGAATGGACCCATGTGGGATACCCATGCGGTTGTTTAAAAATGAGGATTTATCCTGGTGAACTTTTACACACTGTTCTCTATTCTGGAGATAAGATGCAAACCATTCTAATGTATTTGGGGAGAAGTTAAAAGATACCATTTTGGATAAAAGCAAACTGTGGTTTACAGTATCGAAAGCCTTTTTGAGATCTAGAAAAACAGCTCCTACCACATTACCCCTGTCCAAGGACTGTTTGACGTTTTCAATAAGGCAACAATTTGCTGTTTCTGTTGAGTATCCTGGTCTAAAACCAAATTGATGTGGATGAAGAAGTTGACTGTCTTGTAAGTAGTCTATCAGCTGTGTAGCTACAACTTTTTCAAGAACCTTAGATAGGACTGGTAAAATAGAGATTGGGCGGTAATTGCATATATCGTCTTTACTGCCTGATTTATGAACTGGTATGACGACAGCTTTTTTCCAGCCAGATGGAAATGTACTAGACCTAATGGAGAGATTAATGAGATGAGTCAGTGGTTTGATTAATATTTTGCTGTGCATTTTGAGAAAGGAGGTGCTCATATTGTAGATATCATTAGTTTTTGAGTTTGACAGTGTTTTAACAATACCAGCAATTAACTTCTCATTTACCTCATCGATGTGAAAAGTATCTGTTGGAAGTATGGAATTTGTGTTGTTGAGCACATTTGGCAGCACAAAAATTTTTGTTAAGTCTTCCACAGAGCCCACAAAGTGTGAATTAAATTCATTTGCCAAAGTAGCCTTGTCACTGACGGTCTTGCCATTGATTCTAAGTTCCTTTACCCCCTTCTGATCGTTTTTTTTATTAGTTAAGTTATTTAAATGCCTCCATAGGGAACTGTTGTTACCCTTTGCATGATCTATCAGTTTATTGTAATAAGATATTTTTGATTTTCGCAGCTCATGTACCACTTTATTTCTTAAACTTTTGTACACAAGGTGATCATTTTGTAGTTTGGAGGTTAGTGATGTTTTCAGTGCATAGTCTCGCCTCTTCATAAGTTTTCTTATTTCATTATTTAACCATGGTAGGCTAATCTTCTGTTGTCTACTTTTAATTTGCTTTGAAAATTTTTCTATAGACTTTGTGATTGTTGCAGTTATAAAATTACAACAATCATCTACTTCACATGTTGACATGAGCTGCTCCCAATTTTGATTCTCTAAGTAATGTTCAAACTCCTCATTTTTTGATTTGGGGATAATAAAATTTGATTTGTCAATATCGACTCCCCCAAAATACTGTAGTCGCTTTTTAGTAAGTTTCCTGACAGCAAGAACCATGTTATGATCTGAGAGACCAGTTACAAGATTATAGGTTCTGGTTATTCGTTCTGGTTTATTAGTAAATACCATGTCAATAAGTGTTCTGGATTGTTTGGTTATCCTGGTGGGTCCTTTGATGATTTGCTGGTAATTAAATTTAGTCATGAGGCTTTTCAGTTTTTGTTTGTCTTTTTTATCAGACCAGTTGATATTAAAGTCACCATGAATTATTGTTTCTCTGTTCTTCTCAAGTTGTTTAACCAGATCACTTAATTCATTATAAAAGGAAGAGTTGTGTGACGGTGGGTTGTACAATACTGCAATGTTGAAATTCATTACCGGAGAGAGACATACATTAACAGCTAAACATTCAAGTGAAGTATTCAAATCAACCAGTTGACATTTATATTTCTCTTTGATGTAAATTAAAACACCTCCTCCCCTCCCTACCTGCCTGTCTTTTCTAAAACACTGGTAGCCCACAATATCGATCATATTAGTGTCTATGTTACTGTGTAGCCAGCTTTCTGAGAGACAAAGGTAGTCCAGATTTGAGTCCAACAGCAACACCGAAATCTCATCTCTTTTGGGGATTATGCTCCGTATGTTTAAATGACCGCCGAGGATCCCCTTTGGTTTAGCCTTGGTGTCCCAAAGAACTCGTGCATGATTAACAGTTTGGAAAAATAAATGTTGTTTTTGCTTTTGTACAGCTCGGTTTTGTGCTAACCCAGTGGTCTGCTGTTTAATAGTGGCAGGTCCAGGGTTAAGGTGAATATCTCCTGCCAGAAGTAGCAGAACTAACAGAACTTTAACTGTATATCCTCTGCCATATTGTGATTTTTGCTGAACAGCCATGTTTGCCTTAATTTGGAAGTTTTTGCTCAGGGCTTTTAAAGACCACATAGAGTGTAGGGTGAGATGTCCAAGCCCAAATCCATACAGATAAAACTTTTTAACTTCACCTTTGGTTGAGTTTGTCGGAAAATCCTTCTTGTTGCAGGTCCAGACACACAAAGACAAAACGAAGAGGAAGTAGAGAAGTAGAGAAGGCTTATTAGTGGTGCCCATCAGCCCACTTTTTAATCCGGTGGCAGCCATCTTCAGTCTTTCTTGGAAAGAAGGAAAAAGAAAATCTGTGGATAGTAAAATAAATTCTGCTTATATCGCCAGAATCTGATCCGATCGTCCTCGAATCCAGCTGGGCCTCAGCTAGCCAACTAGCCTCTTCCGTTGCTGGTCTCGTTGCTCATAGTCGCCGTAACTGGTCTCCCGTCCCGCTCCTCCAACCGAGTCTCGTCACACACCGCCGCTGCCACCGAGCTCCGCTGAGGTCACGGTAAGTCCTCCGCTAGGCACCGCCACCTACCGTCGTCTGCCTGGGTGAAATCTCTGCTGAGCCCCGTCAACAAATAGCCGCTTGCCTGGTAGTATCTCCGCTGGGCCTCGCAGCTGGGCTTCGATTCAGGCTGGTGTAAGGTGGAATGACTGGCGCCAGCATTAAGCTAACTAGCGTTAGCTTAGCAATCGCTTCGGGTAGTCTCGTCGCACACCGCCGCTGCAGTCACGGTAAGTCCTCCGCTGGGCACCGCCGTCTACCGCCGTCTGCCTGGGTGAAATCTCTGCTGAGCCCCGTCAACAAATAGCCGCCTGCCTGGTAGTATCTCCGCTGGGCCTCGCAGCTGGGCTTTGATTCAGGCTGGTGTTAGGTGGAATGGCTGGCGCCAGCATTAAGCTAACTAGCGTTAGCTTAGCAATCGCTTCAGGTAGGGCACATCAGTGAATCACAAGGAAGCGCTGGAATCGCTGGTCAGTTTACTCACAGTGGCCGGATAAAAGCGATCAAAGGGGTAATCCACCGGAGGTATATCCGATCCCTGTAGGTTAGTTATTTAGAGACTATCTCCGACCCCCTTTGCCCTCCTCCTGCTGCGCAACCCGCGCCCCGGATGATTGATGGCCATCCGGCCTGGCCCGTCTCCTCCATCCTGGACTCCCGGCGCCGGGGTCGTGGGTTGCAGTACTTGGTGGACTGGGAGGGCTATGGGCCTGAATATCGGCAGTGGGTACCCTCGTCGTTTGTGTTGGACCCATCTCTCATTACTGAGTTCCACCGAGCGCACCCAGAGAAACCATCGCCAGGAGGCGCTGCTAGAGGGGGGAGTACTGTCACGCCGCGCCGCTCATCAGCGGCGCCAGCTGCACGCACACCTGCACGCACACCTGCACATCATCAGCGGCGAGGGATTTAAGCCGTCTCGCCCTGGGCTTTGGCCTGAAGCCGTCAGACTTCACTCGTCGGATTGCTGTGAGTTCCCCCTCATACTTCAGCAAGCATTGCGGTAAGAAGCCCTTACCTTTTCTTCTCCAAGTCTGCTCCCCTGTGCACAGGTGGATTTCCCGGCGGCGGACCATTCCTCTCCGTCACCTGTCCCTCGCTGCTGCACCGGGCTCTCCAGGTTGCTGTCTCCCGGACCTCGTTCCTTGCTGTGCCAGCCACCTGTCCTTTCCAAGTAAGCTCCTCTCCAACTTGTACATCTCCTGTGTTGGTGTGTGCCCGTCACCCTTCTCCCTGTGCTTTTCCCATAGGGTTGTCCGGCTGTACGGTCTCCTGCCTCTGTGCCCGAAGCAGACGCCATCACCAACACATTCACATCTCGCAGACACACATTCATACACCCTTGTTGTTAATAAAGCTATTTGAGCTACTCTGAGCCTGCGTGTGTGTCTCCTGAGCCGTGCATTATGTCAATTGGCTTGTGAGAGCAAAACAATGAAATATGGTAATCCTGGTTAAAGTCCTGGCTTGTGTACAGTACGTGTTGCACTTTGGTGCTGTGCATTAAGTTGTGTGTAATTTCTTTCTAGAATCTGTTTCTACATGCCAGGAGTTAGCCTCCCTCAGCATGTTGTGTTTATATGGACAACAACGCAGTGTCGTCACTTCCGGTCGACCTACTTTGGGTACTCGATGAAAACAAAACCATGTGGCGTTATGTCGTCCGAAGTTCAGGCAGTGTGTGACGTTTGAACTGCGCAATGGTTTGGAGTTAGCGTCTTTCCGATTTGTGCTGTTTTCAATGAATTAATACAGAATGTCTTTTGAGTATTATGACCAGCTGGACCATACCGTATGGTCCCCTAATCATTATTATGATAAGCTACCTTTGATAATAGGGAACACTATGCTTTCCTAGCACTGGACTACCAGTTTTCCATATTATATAAAGATACCAAGCCAGATGGATTTTTCAACTGGATTCTCCACCCAAATGTCCAAATGCAAAGTAAAGCATTTGAATATAAATACACAATTATAATATATCTTAGAATATTATTTTAACTTGTGGTAAAAATAATAGAATAACCAATATTGTTGTTAGAACTAAAGTCTCAATGGATACTTTGTGAACATGATAAATTTTAAAAACACAATGCATGTTTTCAAAAAGCATTTTATTATGAATATCAATATGGCCCATAATCACACATGTACATCATTAACGTTGCCACACCTGTACATCATCATCATCATCATCATCATCATCACCATCATCATCAGGGTCATCATCATCATTATACACATGTACATCAACATTTAGAAAATACAGGGTCAGATACTCATTATACAGTAGGCCTACTGGCACATCAATGTCCATCAGAGTCCGAACTGCATACACTGCTTACATCAGTCTGTTTTGTTTGGCTGTTCACAGTTCTTACAAATGATGCCATCACCCAAGTTCACCAGACAGGCACACCTATTATAGGTGATTAATTAATCATTAATAGGGGATTGTTAGTGAAACTTTTTGGTATGTTTATCCAGGTCTGTTTAGGCTGCAGCTCCACAGCCCACATAATGTACAATGTATATCATATACAGACTAAATCTACAGTGGGTCCGATCCTCTCATATGAGTGATTGTATGTCACAGGTCACTTTAACCAATAAATATTTCACAACAGCAATATATGCTGGTCCCAACTTTTATATACAGTATGAATTTTGGATCAGACCCAGAAGTGTTCCAGATCATTCCATGTGAGAGGTGAGGTATGATAGTAACCAATACTGTGTAGAAATTACAGACCTATGGCATTACTAATCCCTGGACATTCCCGTAAACCACTGCCACATGGCTGGCATGAATTTCTATACTTTACACATCACAGTATAATTATGTACCCATTGATGTGGGTCATCGTCATTTGTACCGCCAATGAAGTGCTGTCCACACAGAACAGCGTGGGCGGACGGCTCCCACTTTGATCCATCTTCATTTGGCCTATGAATGGTACTAATCCATCATTCCCGACGTTCTTTATCTCTTGGAAATACGTGAAAACTAATCTTTTCACTTTTCATGTTGTGGTTGGAACAACCAATGGCCACGCATGATTTTGGCATGCTTTTGCCGTCTTTCCTGCCACCCGAGCCACAGACAAACGCGCACACCTACGTTGCGAAACGGACCATGTGTTTTTGTTTTCACTGAGCTCGGCCATACCGGAAGTGGCTGCGTTGTTGTCCATTGTGGATACAGGTCAAGTGGACCCCAGGATCCAAAATCTCAACATATTCAAGTGCATTGTCAAACCAGTGATTTATAAGATAAGATAAGCCTTTATTAGTCCCACAATGGGGAAATTCCAGGATTGCAACAGCACAAGGATAGCAACACTCAGAGCAACAATCAGAAGGCAAGAAAAAAACAAGCAAGCAAGAGCAGCTAATATACATATGTACATATTACTATAAAATATATATATACACACACACACACACAGACACACAGTGCAGAGCATTGTAGCTGGATGGAATAATATGTAGATATATAAAAACACAGTGCGGAGCATTGTAGCTAGATGGAATAAATATGTAAATATATAAACACACACAGTGCAGAGCATTGTTGCTAGGTGGGATGAAACAGCATAACCGTCTACTTAGTTATCCTACATGGTATGATTATGTGCCCATACATATTCTCACCCTCCATAGCGACCGGTATGTTCCTAGTTGTATGCCGGAGAGGACCATTGTGTAAGTCTATTGCATCTTTTGCATTCAAAAAAACCCTATTAGTTTGTTACGTCTTTTTGTGCAAATTTTGTGCCAATAATTAAGAAGATACGAAAAATATAAATAAGATACATACTAACTAACTAACTAACTAACCTGCACTTATATAGCGCTTTTCTAGTCACAAAGACCACTCAAAGCGCTTTCATTAATACTAACCCTCTATTCTAAGGGCCTATAGGAAACAGATATCTAGGGACAATTTAGAACAGCCAATTAACCTAACATGCATGTTTTTGGCATGTGGGAGGAAACCGGAGAAATCCCGGAGTAAACCCACGCAACACGGGGAGAACATGCAAACTCCACACAGATCACTGTTGGTCGGGGGCTGGGATCGAACCCACGATCCCCACAATCCCCCGGCCAAGGGTAAACTGTGCTGCCGCAGTGCTAACCACTGCGCCACCGTGCAGCCCATACTGTAAATATATAAATATATACAAAGTGCGGAGCATTGTAGCAAGATGGAATAAACAGCATCACCGTCTACTTAGTTATCCTACATGGTATGAATACGTACCCATACATATTGTCACCCTCCATAGCGACTGATGTTGTCCTAGTTGTATACTGGAGGGGACCATTTGTGTAAGTCTGTTGCGTCTTTTGGATTCAATACTCAGAATCAGAATCAGAATCAGAATGAGCTTTATTGCCAAGCACATTTACAAGTAAACATACAAGTAAACATACGAGGAATTTGACTTGACATTGGGCGCGCACGATAAGCGCATCCCAATGACGCGGCAGCCATGCAAAGGCGCCTGTCATACAGTGGAGGGTAAAGAGGGGAGGGAGGGGAGGGGGGGGAGAACACATTGGGCGGAGAGAAAAAACATAGTTATCAAAATAAAGCTCGTATAAAGTTCATAAGAAGCTCGTATGAGCAAAATTGTGATTACATAGAAAAAAACCCTCTTATGCACAAATAGCAAACAATAGATCACACATTAACAAAGCAGCAAGTTGAGAGAGACAGTGTGAGTATATGTATGTCAGTGTATGTGTATCAGTCACGTGGTGTTGTATGCAGTGTGTGTGTCAGTTACTGGTGTGCAGCAAAAATTCTCTCTCAGCAACTGGATGTTATGTCTTTAGTGTCTGAAACTTAGATAGCATGTCCACAAGAGATCCAACTCTCAGTGCATGTCCGATGGTAATTCCTAAGCCAGTCACATGGCGCTGTCCTTGAGAGTTCAGATTACTGTACGCCAGATTGTTTGTGTTAGGGAGAAAACTCTTCTTCTGTTTTGTCTTCATCCAGGAGGAGAGGGCGCCGAATCAAGGTCAAGGCACAGTTCACTCAGAGAATAGAATTTCCATCTCTCTTGCGATTCTGTACTTCATAATTTCCATACAGGCTTTAAAATCATTCCCTGGAGAGCACCAGCGACTCCAGATGTATACCATCTTCTGAATCAGCCATCATTCAGTTCACCATTGCCGCTATCAGTGCACTCCCCGACTGGTCGAATTTGTTGTTGAAGGAGCATTGCCGGGTCCGCTTTGATCAGCTCTCCCAACTTCTTTAATTTCTGATACATCAGGAAACTCCAGATCCAAAACAGAAATCCTGTGATCAAAAGCCAAACAAATAGAGATGTCTTCCGCATCTCAGTCGAATCACACAGACACATGAATTCCCAATTGTTCATGAGTCCACTTGGGCTCCCCCTAGCCCGATCTTCTTTTGAAGTGGTGTCAATCGCATATAAAGCCCACCAAATCCATAATTTTCCATTTGGAATAAGATTCAGCCAGAATAAGAGCAACACAGACAGAGACAGGACACAACAAGCTGGGATAGTGAAGAGGGGAGAGGAGTGGGGAGGAGGGAGAGAAAATGCGACTGCTCTCTCTGAAGGCTGGAAGAAGGGAGGATACTATTAGGGAATACTATTAGGTTGTCACATTTTTTTTTGCTATCTCTGCGATCAGCCCTGCTTAGGTTATACAGTCTGACAGCCGTAGGTAGGAAGGACCTGCGAAACCTCTCGGTTGCGCACCTAGGATGATGTAGTCTACTGCTAAATGAGCTCCTCAGTGCGTTCAATATGTTCTGCATAGGGTGGGACTCGGACTCCAGCAGAGATGACAGTTTAGCCATCATCCTCCTCTCTCCTATCTCCTCCACTGGGTCAAGGCGTTGCCCCAGGACAGAGCTAGCTTTCTTGATCAGTTTGTTCAGTCTCTTCCTATCGGCTGCTGTAATGCCGTTGCCCCAGCAGACCACACCAAAAGTGATGGCTGATGCCACCACCGTGTCGTAGAATGTCTTCAGGCGCGCCCCTTGTACACCAAAAGACCTGAGCCTCCTCAGTATGAACAGCCTGCGCTGTCCCTTCTTGTAGAGTGCATCGGTATTGTGTGACCAGTCTAGTTTATTGTTCAGATGAACACCAAGGTACTTGTAGGATGTCACCATCTCAATGTCTGTTCCCTGGATGTTTACTGGTGCTGTGAGGGGTTGTCCTTGCCTGCGGCAGTCCACCACCAGCTCCTTAGTTTTCCTCGCGTTGATCTGGAGGCAGTTCCGATGGCACCAGTCCACGAAGTCCTGGATAAGTCCTCTGTACTCAGCTTCATCTCTGTTGGAGATGAGGCTGACGATCGCAGAGTCATCAGAGAACTTCTGTAGATAAAGTATAAAGTGATTATAAAGTGATTCATACAATTTTCTAAAGCGTCAGAGTAGACCCACACACCTATTCTATGGATTTTCCAAAAAAGGTGTTTTTTGGAAAAAAAAACATTTCGTGCTGTTTGTGTTCCACCATAAATCCCTGGATTGAAAATGTACTTGTACATGTACAGAGTGGATCCTGGGGTTCTCACTGGTCAGGGAAACAAAGCATTTTTGTCACATCCCACCACTGACTTTCACAAGTGTATTTCCCTAATACAGGTACATCTCCAAAAATTAGAATATCATTAAAAAGTTCAATAGTTTTTGTCACTCATTTCGGAAAGTGAAACCCACATATTATATAGATTCATTACACAGACAGTGATATATTTCAAGCATTTATTTATTTTAATTTTGATGATTATGGCTTATAGCCCCTGAAAACCCCAAATTCAGTTTCGCAAAAAATTAGAATATTACATAAAATTAATTTAAAAAAAATAGTTTTTAAATAGAAATGTTGGCCGCTGAAATGATGGTTAACATGGGCTGTAGCCATAATCTTCAAAATTAAAATAAACACTTGCAATATATCACTGTCCGTGCCATGAATCTACACACGTGGACAAAATTGTTGGTACCCCTCTGTTAATGAAAGAAAAACCCACAATGGTCACAGAAATAACTTGAATCTGACGAAAGTGGTAATAAGTTGGTAGAGCATCCGCCCCACACCCGGGAGGCAGGGGTTCAAATCCCGGCCGGGTCATGCCAAAGACCATATAAAAGTGGAACTTCCTGCCATCCAGCTTGGTGCTCAGCAAAAATGGAATGGAGGAGGAAAATTTGTGGCGGCGCCTTGCATGGCAGCGGCCCTCTGATTCTACACTTGGGGTGTGTGTGATTAACACAGTAGATAAGTAAAGCACAATCTCGTTCTACTGTACATGATTGGTTGTACAGTTGAATGACAATAAAGGGTGATTTAATTTAATTTAATTTAATTTTAATTTTAATTTAAATAAAAAATTCTATGAAAATTAGCCAGTGAAAATCAGACAATGCCTTTGAATTGTGGTTCAACAAAATTATTTTAAAAAACAAACTCATGAAACAGGCCTAGACAAAAATGATGGTACCCCTAGAAAAGATTGAAAATAATGTGACCATAGGGACATGTTCAACCAAGATGTGTCCTCTAATTAATATCACAGGTGTCTACAAACTTGTAATCAGTCAGTCGGCCTATTTAAAGGGTGACAAGTAGTCACTGTGCTGTTTGGTGACATGGTGTTTACTACACTAAACATGGACCAGAGGAAGCAAAGGAGAGAGTTGTCTCAGGAGATTAGCAGCTTGATGTTCCTGTGACTACAGTTGCACATATTATTCAGAAATTTAAGATCCACAGGACTGTAGCCAACCTCCCTGGACGTGGCCGCAGGAGGAAACTTGATGAAAAATGGAAGAGACGGATCATACAAATGGTAACAAAAGAGCCCAGAACAACCTCTGAACACATTCATGGTGAAATCCAAGGTCAAGGTACATCAGTGTCAGATCGCACCATCCGTCGTTATTTGAGCCAAAGTGGACTTCATTGGAGAAAACCAAGGAGGACACCACTGTTGAAAACAAATCATAAAAAAGCCAGACTGGAATTTGCCAAACTGCATGTTGACAAGCCACAAAGCTTCTGGGAGAATGTCCTATGGACAGACGAGACAAAACTGGAACTTTTTGGCAAGGCACAACAGCTCTATGTTCACAGACGCAAAAATGAAGCATAGCAAGAAAAGAACACTGTCCCTACTGTCAAACATGGAGGAGGTTCTGTTATGTTCTGGGGCTGCTTTGCTGCATCTGGCACAAGGTGTCTTGCATCTGTGCAGGGTACAATGAAATCTCAAGACTATCAAGGTATTCTAGAGAGAAATGTGCTGCGCAGTGTCAGACAGCTTGGTCTCAGTCGCAGGCCATGGGTCTTGCAACAGGATAATGACCCCAAACACACAGCTAAAAACACCCAAGAATGGCTAAGAGCCAAACATTGGACTATTCTAACGTGGCCTTCTATGAGCCCTGATCTAAATCCTATTGAACATCTGTGGAAGGAGCTGAAACATGCCGTCTGGAGAAGGCACCCTTCAAACCTGAGACAACTGGAGTAGTTTGCTCATGAGGAGTGGGCCAGAATACCTGCTGAGAGGTGCAGAAGTCTCACTGACAGTTACAGAAATCGTTTGATTGCAGTGATTGCCTCAAAAGGTTGTGCAACAAAATATTAAGTTAAAGGTACCATCATTTTTGTCCAGGCCTGTTTCACGAGTTTGTTTTTAAAATAATTCTGTTGAACCACAATTCAAAAGCATTGTCTGATTTTCATTGGTTAATTTTCATAGAAATTTTATTTATTACCACTTTTGTCAGATTCAAGTTATTTCTGTGACCATTGTTGGTTTTTCTTTCATTAACAGAGGGGTACCAACAATTTTGTCCACGTTTGTATTTATCGGTTTTACTTTCTGAAATGAGTGACAAAAAATATTGAACTTTTTCATGATCTTCTAATTTTTTTGCGATGTACCTGTATATGTGTTGAACTTGCTTGAACTAACCACCACCCATTTCTGTCTTTGGTCTAGGCAAGAGGAAAGGAAAAGCAGCCGCCCCATAACGGACCTCGCCACTGTGGAAAGTACTGAAATCCTTTGCTTTTATAGGTCAAGTGCCAAAACCAAAGTAGCACAATTTCCACTTAATATAAAAGGGACTGAACTGAGATTTATTTGATTGTGTGAATATTAATTACAAAATAACTGAAAATGAATGGCACATCAACTGTAAAATAAACCGCTTGTTAATGTATTTTTTTTGTCAGATCACTTGTGTGATCCTTTGTGAGTTATAACTGTATGTTGCACTTTGGGGAATGGGAGTTGTTCAGTCATCAATATAATTTAGTTTATATGTGTAGTTTATAGTCTATCATCAATAAACTAATGCAGTATTATAATTACACATTACAAATATTTAGATAGATAAGATAAGATAAGATAAGATAAGATAAGATAAGCCTTTATTAGTCCCACAACGGGGAAATTCCAGGATTGCAACAGCACAGGGATAGCAACACTCAGAGCAACAATCAGAAGGCAAGAAAAAAAACAAGCAAGCAAGAGCAGCTAATATACATATGTACATATTCCTATAAGATATATATATACACACACACACACAGACACACAGTGCAGAGCATTGTAGCTGGATGGAATAAATATATGAATATATGAACACAGTGCAGAGCATTGTAGCTAGATGGAATAAATATGTAAATATATGAACACCCACAGTACAGAGCATTGTAGCTAGATGGAATAATATGTAGATATATAAAAACACAGTGCGGAGCATTGTAGCTAGATGGAATAAATATATAGATATATAAATATAAACACACACAGTGCAGAGCATTGTAGCTAGATGGAATAAATACGTAAATATATAAACACCCACAGTACAGAGCATTGTAGCTAGATGGAATAATATGTAGATATATAAAAACACAGTGCGGAGCATTGTAGCTAGATGGAATAAATATATAGATATATAAATATAAACACACCCAGTGCTGAGCATTGTAGCTAGATGGAATAAATATGTAAATATATAAACACACACAGTGCAGAGCATTGTTGCTAGATGGGATGAAACAGCATAACCGACTACTTAGTTATCCTACATGGTATGATTATGTGCCCATACATATTCTCACCCTCCATAGCGACCGGTATGTTCCTAGTTGTATGCCGGAGGGGACCATTGTGTAAGTCTATTGCATCTTTTGCATTCAAAAAACTATTAGTTTGTTACGTCTTTTTGCTATCTCTGCGAGCAGCCCTGCTTAGGTTGTACAGTCTGACAGCCGTTGGTAGGAAGGACCTACGAAACCTCTCGGTTGTGCACCTGGGATGATGTAGTCTGCTGCTAAATGAGCTCCTCAGTGCATCCAGTATGTCCTGCATAGGGTGGAACTCGGACTCCAGCAGAGATGACAGTTTAGCCACCGTCCTTCTCTCTCCTATCTCCTCCATCGGATCAAGGCGCTGCCCCAGGACAGAGCTAGCTTTCTTAATCAGTTTGTTCAGTCTCTTCCTATCGGCTGCAGTAATGCCACTGCCCCAGCAGACCACTCCAAAAGTGATGGCTGATGCCACCACCGTGTCATAGAATGACTTCAGCAGCGCCCCTTGTACACCAAAAGACCTGAGTCTCCTCAGCAGGAACAGCCTGCGCTGTCCCTTCTTGTAGAGTGCGTCAGTATTGTGTGACCAGTCTAGTTTATTGTTCAGATGAACACCCAGGTACTTATAGGATGTCACCATCTCGATGTCTGTTCCCTGTATATTTACTGGTGCTGTGAGGGGCTGCCCATGCCTGCGGCAGTCCACCACCAGCTCCTTAGTTTTCCTCGCGTTGATCTGGAGGCAGTTCCGATGGCACCAGTCCACGAAGTCCTGGATAAGCCCTCTGTACTCAGCTTCATCTCCGTTGGAGATGAGACCAACGATCGCAGAGTCATCAGAGAACTTCTGTAGATGGCAGTGTGTTGTGTTGTGTGAGAAGTCCGCAGTATAAAGAGTGAACAGGAAGGGAGCCAGCACTGTTCCCTGGGGGGCCCCCGTGCTACTGATGATCGTGTCGGAAACACAGTCCCGGGTTCTCACAAACTGAGGCCGGTTCGTGAGGTAGTCCAGGATCCATGATGACAGGTGCTGGTCCACCCCTGCGCGCAGCAGCTTGTCCTTCAGGATCATCGGTTGGATGGTGTTGAAAGCACTGGAGAAGTCAAAGAACATGATCCTCACCATATTCCCGGGCTTCTCCAGGTGGGACAGAGAACGGTGAAGGAGGAAGATCACCGCATCCTCCACCCCAATGCCATGCTGGTAGGCGAACTGGAGTGGATTCATCGCTGGTTCCACCAGGGGGCGGAGATGAGCAAGGAGCAGTCTCTCCAGGGTCTTCATCAAGTGGGACGTCAAGGCCACCGGTCTGTAGCTGTTCAGGTCTTTGGGATGGGAAGTTTTTGGTACAGGTACCACACAAGATGTTTTCCACAGCTGTGGTACCCTCCCCAGTTTCAGGCTCATGTTGAAGATATACGTCACAATCCCACACAGCTGGTCTGCACAGGACTTGAGGAGCTTTGCACTGATGCCGTCCGGTCCCGACGCCTTCCTCGCCTTGATCTTCCTCAGCTCCGTCCTCACCTGGGTCTTGGTCAGGGTCAGGATGGGGGGCTGTGTGTTGGGAGTGGGGGGGTGTCGGTGGAGTGGGGAGTGGGCAGCAGGACTTGATTTCTTAGAGGCAGCAGTGGTTGTTGTGCAGACAGGGGGGAGGGCGGTTGGTCAAATCTATTGAAAAACAGATTCAGGTTGTTCGCCCACTCCCTGCCCCCCATGGCCTGGGGGGAGGTATTCTGGAGCCCCGAGATGGTTTTGAGGTTTCTCCAGACCCCGCTGATGTCGCTCTGTTGCAGCTTGTCCTCCATCTTCTTCCTGAAGCTGTCCTTGCCTTCTCTGATCTTTCTCCTCAGCTCCCTCTGTACGGACTTCAGCATCTCCCTGTTCCCCGACCTGAAGATCCTCTTCTTCTCTCTCAGAAGTGTTTTTATCTCAGGGTTGATCCAGGGTTTGTTGTTTGAGTGACACCGTATGGTCTTGGTGGGAACTGATTTGTCCACACAGAAGCTGAGGTAGCCCGTGAAGGTGTGAATGAGGCCATCGATGTCCTCACCATGTGGATCGCAGAGCTGCTTCCAGGCGGTGGCTTCAAAACAGTCCTTTAGAGTGTCCATTGTCTCCTCAGACCATAACTCCACAGTGTGCATGGCCGGAGGTTGTCTGTGCACTAGGGGTTTGTACACCGGCCGGAGATGAACCAAGTTGTGATCCGATCTCCCGAGTGGGGGGAGTTGTGATGAGGTGTACGCCTCCTTAGTGTTTGCGTAGAATAAATCCAGTGTTTTATTGTCTCTAGTGTGGCATGTGACATACTGGGTGAACGTGGGTAGAATGGGAGACAGTGAAACGTGGTTGAAATCGCCTGAGATGAGGAGAAGAGCATCTGGGTGTTCTGTCTGCAGCCTGCTGGTTACTGAATGGATGACGTCACGCGCTGTCCCAGCGTTCGCCATCGGATTTGCATAAACAACAATGCAGATCACGTGTGAGTATTCCCTCGGGAGATATGTAGGCCTCATGCTAACAGCTAGCAACTCAAAGTCTTTGCTGCAGTGTCGTTGTTTAACAGTGATATGTCCCGGTCTGCACCAGTTGTTGTTAACATACATTATCACTCCACCGCCCCTAGCTTTGCCACTGTCTGGTGTTCGGTCAGCTCGTATCATGTGAAAACCCTCCAGCTCAATGTTAGCATCTGCTGCTAGTTCAGTTAGCCACGTCTCAGTAAACAAAAGGAGAGAGCACTCCCGGTATGTGCTATCATAACGGGAGATAGCCACTAGCTCATCTAACTTTCCCAGTATCGACCGTACATTTCCCATGACAACAGATGGAAGGGAGGGTCTGTACCTTATATTTTTTGTCCTCCGCCTTACTCCAGCCCGGCAGCCGCGACGCTTTCGCCTCAATTCTCTCGGTATGTCGAGTTTTTCCAATGGGACCGGGTGGCGGTTAAATGCTAGCAGCTCTTCCCTGTTGTATCGTATCCTGCTATAAACAGTGGCTCCGTCCACCGGCTCAGGAGACATTTGGGACGATCTGTGTGTCCGTGATATAAGTGGGGTGAAAAAAAAAGACTGGTCAAAAAAGAGAGGAAGGGAAAAAAACTCGGAATCGAGCCGCTGTTGCAAAAAGGCAGCCTACTCGTGTGGCGCCGAGAGAACAAAAGGCAGATAGATAGATAGATAGATAGATAGATAGATAGATAGATAGATAGATAGATAGATGTACTTTATTGATCCCAAACTGGGAAATTACAGCATAATAGCAGCATGACAGTAGACAACCAAGCAACAGAAACACACACATGACAGACAAAGGGATTACCCATGGAAAGTAAAAACAAACACGACTATAAAACCTATATACATCATAGCTTAATATATGATGACCCGTTAAAACACATGAATCATCCCATTGTACAAAGAAGGACTATCAGGAGCAGAGTGAAATGTGAGGTACTAGTTAGTCTGTAAAGTGCAGTGTGGCAGCATTGTTATAATAATAATAATAATAATAATAATAATGATAATACATCAGTCTTATATAGCGCTTTTCTAAATACTCAAAGACGCTTTACAAAGTAGCATAGGAACAAACATACAATGAACGGGTAAACAGGCAAGGTAGGTACACATAGGTAGAAGAGGCAGTCAGTTTTCGTAGGTAGATTTGAAGAGATGGGTTTTGAGTTGACTTTTGAAGGAAGCAAGTGTGTTGGCGGACCGGATGTGAAGGGGCAAGAAATTCCAGAGGATTGGTGCAGCAATGACGAATGATCTATCACCCAGGGTGCGGAGTTTTGTCTTGGTGATGGGTGACATAATGCACAGCCCAGGAGACACACACGCAGGCTCAGGATAGATTTAACAGCTTTATTAGCAACAAGGAAGTGTATGGCTGCGTGTCTGTGGAATAAGAATGTATTGGAGGTGGCGTCTGCGTCAGGCACGGGGGCAGGAGGCCGTACAGCCGGACAACCCTGTGGGAGAGAGCAGAGGGAGAAGGGTAATGGGCACCACACCAATACAGGGAATAATGATGGTAGCTGGCTTACTTGGTTGTGACAGATGGCTGGCGTCGACAAGGGCGGAGCCCGGGAGACAGCGACCTGTGGTACCTGTGCCAGCAGCGTAGAGCCAACGGCGAGGAGATGAAGTCCGCCGCCGGGAATGTCCACCTGTGCACAGGGGAAGGCTAGAGGAGAGAGGTAAGGGGAGCTTACCCAGGATATCTTCACTAGTAGGTTTGAGGTCTGTAGTAGCGAAGGGGCCGAAGTAGAGAGACGGCTTCAGGCCGAAGCCCAGGGCAGAGTGGATTAAATACCTTGCCGCTGACGAGGAGCAGGTGTGCGCGCGGCTGGCGCCGCTGATGAGCAGCAAGTCATAACAGTACTCCCCCCTCTAGCAGCGCCTCCTGGCAATGGTTTTTCCGGGTGCGCTCGATGAAACTCAGAAATGAGTGACCGGTCCAACACCAGCGAGGAAGGCACCCACTGTCTCCACTCGGGTCCATAGCCCTCCCAGTCCACCAGGTACTGCAATCCGCGACCCCGGCGTCGGGCGTCCAAGATGTCAGCGACGGTCCAGGCCGGTTGGCCACCAATCATCCGGGGAGCAGGGTGCGCCGCAGGTGGAGGGCAGAGGGGGTCAGAGACCACCGGTTTAATTTTGGAGACGTGGAAGGTGGGATGGATGTGGAGGGAGGAGGGAATAGCCACACGCACAGCCACCGGGTTGATGATTCTGGTTATGGGATAAGGGCCGATGAACCGTTGGGCCAGCTTTCTCCTCTCACCCTTTAGGTTTACGTCCTGTGTATACCCAAACTTACTGTCCCACCTGGTAGGCAGGAGCAGGTCTCCTATGTCGGTCCGCCGTAGACTTATTGTGCGCTGCCATGCGTAAAAGCGCATTACGCGCCATGGACCAAAGGGGACGGCACCGCCTCAGATGTGCCTGGACAGAGGGAACAGCCAACTCGCCCTCCTGCGCGGGGAACAGGGGTGGATCATAGCCCAAGGATGCTTTAAAGGGCGACATCCCGATGGCCGTAGAGCGAGAGGTGTTGTGGGCGTACTCCACCCAGGCGAGGTGAGAACTCCAGGACGTGGGTTTGGATGACGTAACGCAGTGGAGCGTAGCCTCCAGCTCCTGGTTAGTCCGCTCACACTGCCCGTTAGACTGGGGGTGATGGCCGGAGGAGAGGCTTACCTTGGCTCCCAGGGCGTTGCAAAATGACCTCCAGACGTCCGAAGAAAACTGGGGGCCGCGGTCGGAGACCACGTCGACCGGGATTCCATGCAGTCTGACCACGTGCTGGATGAGGAGGTCCGCCGTCTCCAAGGCTGAGGGAAGTCCACGTAGGGGCACGAAGTGGGCGGCCTTGGAAAAACGGTCTACAATGGTCAGAACTGTGTCAAAGTTGTTGGAGACAGGGAGCCCGGTGACGAAGTCCAGAGCGATGTGTGACCAGGGCCTGCCAGGGACGGGCAGGGGCTGGAGCAGACCCACAGGGGGAGCGTTACCTGACTTATTGGCAGCACAGACGGGGCAGGCCCGGGCGTAACGGGCGGCATCCTTCCGCAGGCCTTGCCACCAAAAGGATCGCTGGAGAAGGTCAATCATCCGCGAAGCTCCAGGATGGCAAGTGAGCTTGGAGGTATGGAGCCAGTGTATCACGTCCCCCCGGACGGCAGATGGCACGAAGAGCCTCCCCTCCGGTCCGCCGCCAGGGTCCGGTTCCGACTCCTGCGCCCTCCGGATCTTGTCTTCTATGTCCCATGTAACAGCCCCCACGACGCACGACCTGGGCAAGATGGTGTGAGCGACGTCTTCCGCGGCCTCCGGGGCAAATTGCCTGGAGAGGGCGTCGGGCAGGCCGTTCTTGGAGCCAGGCCTATATGTGATGCTGAACTTAAACCTTGCAAAGAACAGGGACCAACGCGCCTGGCGGGCGTTCAGACGCTTGGCAGATCTCAGGTACTCCAGGTTCTTGTGGTCAGTAAGGACCACAAAAGGCAAGGCTGCCCCCTCCAGCCAGTGACGCCATTCTTGCAGGGCAAGCTTGATGGCAAGAAGCTCTCTGTCCCCCACGTCGTAATTTCGTTCCGCCGGGGACAGGCGCCGAGAGAAGAAGGCGCAGGGTCGCTTGACTCCATTGGCTGGGGACCGCTGGGACAACACCACCCCCACCCCCGTGTCCGAAGCGTCCACCTCCACAATGCACTGCAGCGTGGGATCGACCTGGCTGAGGACCCGGGAGGAGGAGAACTCCGTCTTCAGCGCCTGGAAGGCCGAAGCGGCCTCTTCAGTCCACCGGAACGGGGTCTTAGGAGAGGTGAGGCGGGTCAGGGGCCCGACGATGGCTCCAAAGTTCGGGACAAAGCGGCGGTAGAAATTGGCGAACCCGATGAATTGCTGAACTTGCTTTTGAGAAGTTGGTGTGGGCCAATCCACCACTGCTTTGATCTTCGCTGGGTCCGGAAGCATCTGGTCATGGGAGATGACGAACCCCAGGAAGGAAGTTGTTTTGGCGTAGAATTCACATTTCTCCGCCTTGACGTACAGACGGTTCTCCAGCAGTCTCTGCAGGACCCGCCTCACGTGGACCCGGTGTTCATCCCTGGACCTGGAGAAGATGAGAATGTCGTCCAGGTAGACGAATATGAACAGGCCGATGAAGTCCCGGAGGACGTCATTGATGAGGCGCTGAAAGACGGCTGGAGCGTTGGTCAACCCAAACGGCATCATGAGATATTCAAAATGCCCGTTTGGGGTTCGGAAGGCGGTTTTCCACTCATCTCCCTCCCGGATCCGGACGAGGTGGTAAGCGCTGCGGAGATCCAGCTTAGTAAACCAGGTCGCCCCCTGGAGGGAGTGGAAGGCAGTGTCCATAAGGGGCAGGGTGTACCGGTCCTTCTCCGTGATATCGTTGAGAGCTCGATAGTCGAAACAAGGACGAAGAGATCCGTCCTTCTTTCCAACGAAGAAGAACCCTGCACCTACTGGAGAGGAGGACGGTCGGATGATCCCAGCACTGAGCGACTCCTTCAGGTAGCTGTTCATTGCCTCCTTCTCCGGCGCTGACAGACTGTAGAGGCGTCCTGAGGGTAAGGGCGCCCCCTGGCGGATGTTAATGGCGCAGTCGTAGGGCCGGTGAGGAGGTAGAGACATCGCCTTGGACTTACTGAAAACGGCACCCAGGTCGTGGAACTCTGAGGGCACTAGGGTGAGATCCGGGGGCGCGGTGTCCTGAGCTGTGGGAGGCGAGGACGGGGCGCAGGCCGCGGATTGGAGGCAGGTACCCATGCAGAAAGTGCTCCACGATGAAACCTTCCCGGTCTTCCAGTCCAAGGCGGGGTTGTGGAGGCGGAACCAGGGATAACCGAGGATGACAGGTGTTACTGAGGTGGGCAGGACGTAAAAGGAGATATCCTCCCGATGGTTTCCAGAGATGATCACCGGGACAGGGGATGTTTGGTGAGTTACCTTTCCCAGGGAAACTCGGGAGAGATTAACCAGGGCGAGAGGAGTATCGAGGAGGTGACAGTGGATGCCCAGTCGGGTTGCCAGGCTTTGTGAAATAAAGCTACCCTCCGCGCCTGAATCCACCAGTGCGTGTGTGAGCTGCCCAGTGAAGTTGTGACAGAAACGGATGGGCAGCGTCAAATGTGTGAGGGGACTTAACCGATTAGCGTCCGCGAGGCCCCCTATAGTGACTCGTGGACCACCTCGTTTGGCTTCTCCGGACAATGCTCCACCATGTGCTGGCTACCTCCGCAATACATGCAGAGGCCCAGGTCACGACGGCGCTGTTTCTCCGCCAGGGGGAGCTTTGTCCGGCCCGTCACCATTGGTTCCGACTCCTCGGAGACCTCCGGCGGCGGCAACGCCAGGGGGCGAGCTTGGGGCAGACGTGCAGAGGCGCCCCACAAGTGGGAAGAGTGCTTCCGCTCGGAGGCGCGCTCGTGCAGCCTGTTATCCAAACTGATGGTGAGAGAAATCAGCTCCGCCAGCGTCTCCGGGGTATCCCGTCCAGCCAACTCATCCCTCAGACCGGAACTTAGACTGCGGAGGAAGATGCCGCAGAGTGCACGCTCTTCCCAGCCAACTTCCTCCACGGTAACCCGGAAGTCGATCGCGTAGTCGGCCGCCGATCGGCTCCCCTGTTGGAGTCCGAGAAGGCGGTCGACCTGGACACTGTCCAAACGTGAATGATCGAACACTTCCAGAAATTGTCGCATGAACTGGCCATAGGTGAGAGTGGCGTAGCTGGGCTTCACCATAATGGCGTAAGCCCAGGTAAGCGCACGACCCTCAAGGAGATTACCTATATAGCCAATTCTGCTATGGTCTGAGGGAAAATCTCCGGGAACGCGAAGAAACACGGACTCACACTGCATAATAAAACCCTGAGCTACACTCAGCTTACCGCTGAAGCGAGCAGGAGTGGGGATTGGTGTGAGCCGTGTTGGCGCACCTGGAGCAGGCTGGACGGCCACCGGAGCTGCAGGAGCCACGCCACCCGGACGAACCGAGGGGAACGGCTGCTGGGGGTCCAAGCGGTCTAATCGGTTAGTAATGATAATTAATTGATTCAATGTCACCTGTTGCTGATGAGCTATTAAATCCACCCGAGCCTCGAGGGTGGAAAGACGGCGTGCGAGCCCGCTGTCTGCCGAGCCGCTCTGCTGAAGCCATACTGACATAATGCACGGCCCAGGAGACACACACGCAGGCTCAGGATAGATTTAACAGCTTTATCAGCAACAAGGAAGTGTATGGCTGCGTGTCTGTGGAATAAGAATGTATTGGTGGTGGCGTCTGCGTCAGGCACGGGGGCAGGAGGCCGTACAGCCGGACAACCCTGTGGGAAAGAGCAGAGGGAGAAGGGTAACGGGCACCACACCGATACAGGGAATAATGATGGTAGCTGGCTTACTTGGTTGTGACAGGTGGCTGGCGTCGACAAGGGCGGAGCCCGGGAGACAGCGACCTGCGGTACCTGTGGCAGCAGCGTAGAGCCAACGGCGAGGAGATGAAGTCCGCCGCCGGGAATGTCCACCTGTGCACAGGGGAAGGCTAGAGGAGAGAGGTAAGGGGAGCTTACCCAGGATATCTTCACTAGTAGGTTTGAGGTCCGTAGTAGCGAAGGGGCCGAAGTAGAGAGACGGCTTCAGGCCGAAGCCCAGGGCAGAGTGGATTAAATACCTTGCCGCTGACGAGGAGCAGGTGTGCGCGCGGCTGGCGCCGCTGATGAGCAGCGATTTATAACAATGGGGGTGAGAAGCTGAGCGTCAGCAGAGCGGAGGAGGCAATTGGGGGAATGACGAGACAGAAGGTCGGTTAGGTATGAGGGCGCAAGGTTATGAAGAGCTTTATAGGTGATGAGGAGGATCTTGAAGTTGATGCGCTGTTGAATGGGGAGCCAGTGGAGTTGACGGAGGAGAGGAGTGATGTGGTCTCTGGAGCGGGGGTGAGTAAGTAGACGAGTGGCTGAGTTTTGGACATACTGTAGTTTTTGGAGGATGGTGGAAGGAAGTCCATACAGAATGCTGTTACAGTAATCAAGTCTGGAGGTAATGAAGGCATGGATGAGTATTTCAGCAGCAGAGGGGGAGAGGGTGGGACGGAGGCGTGCAATATTACGAAGATGAAAAAATGATGTTTTGGTGATATGGTTGATGTGAGATGTGAAGGAGAGGGTGGGGTCCATGATAATGCCGAGGTTTCTGGCCAGGGGGGAGGGGGTGACTGAGTGACCATCGATTTGGAATGAAAAGTTCTGGGAGGAAGGTAAAAGAGATTTTGGTCCAAAAATGATAATTTCTGTTTTATTGCTGTTTAGTTTGAGAAAGTTGTTAGTCATCCAGGTTTTTATGTCTGTGAGGCAGTTGGTGATGGTGGAGAGAATGGCTGGGGTGATGGATTTAGAGGAGATGTACAGCCGGGTGTCGTCGGCGTAGCAGTGAAAGTGAAGACCATGTTGACGGATGATGTGACCAAGCGGAAGCATGTAGAGAGTGAAAAGGGTTGGACTGAGCACAGAGCCTTGAGGGACACCATGTGATACAGGGATGGTGCGTGATTTGTGATTGTTAATGGAGATGTACTGGAATCTGTCAGACAGGTAGGAGGTAAACCAGGAGAGGGCAGAGTCAGTGATGCCAATAGAAAGCAGACGACGGAGCAGGATGGAATGATTAATGGTATCGAAAGCTGTGCTGAGATCGAGGAGGAGAAAAATGGTGAGGGAGCCAGAGTCAGAGGCGAGCAGAAGGTCATTGGTGACCTTGAGGAGGGCGGTTTCAGGGCTGTGGTGAGAATGGAATCCAGATTGAAATGTTTCATGGAGTTTGTTGGAGAGGAGGTGTTTCTTGAGTTGAGTGGTGACAGCTTTTTCCCAAATTTTAGCCAAAAATGGGAGGTTGGAGATGGGTCTGAAATTATTGGGGTCGTCAGAGTCCAGGCCAGGTTTCTTAAGGAGGGGGGTGATGGCAGCAATCTTGAGTGATGGGGGGACAGTGCCAGTGGTGAGGGAGGAGTTGATGATGTCAATGATAAGGGGGGCAAGATGGGTGAAACAAGCTTTGATAAGGGGGGAGTGGATGGGGTCCAGGGGGCAAGTGGATGATCACATGACCAGAATACAATATCATAGTGAGTTATTGTACAGTGAAACTGCCTGTGGCAGGAAAGATTTCCTGTACCTGGCTGTTCGACAGCGAAGCTGTAGTAGTCTACTGGAGAAAGTGCTTCACTATCTGCCTAGTGGTGTGGTGGAGGGGGTGATCAGGATTGTCCATGATGGATCGCAGTTTATTTAGTGTTCTCCTCTCCATTACTGTCTCAAAGGTAATGGAGATGTCTCAGTGTCTCAAAGGTTTACTTTGTATCATTCATTAATACTCCCATACATGACATATTGTACTGAAGTATGGGGAAATACATATAAAACAAACATATATCCAGTCTTTATGCTTCAGAAGAGAGCTATTAGAATAATAAACAAAGGTGCTTACAGGGAACCAACAAACCCACTTTTTCTTAAATTAAAAGCTCTCAAGTTGAAAGATCTGGTTGACTTTAAAACTGCAGTAATAATGTTTAAAGTGAAGAATCTATCACTGCCCGCAAATATCCAAAAGTTGTTCCAAATAAGGGAGTGTGGATAACCCCCACAACAGACTGGGACAATCAGAGCGCGCATCTGGAGCGATTAACATTACAGTGAAATGTGTGTATTAATGTCAACAGGCAGCCTCGCTTCGTCTAGCTTTTTCCTGCTCAGTACTGTGATGTTAATGTGCCATTCATCACTCGCTCACACAATGGTGCTGATAGGCGGGGCGAGACGCCTGCACGAGCCCCCTTCACGAGCTCTCCGACTCACCCGCGAGCTCGGCAGCACGAGCGCATATGTGCCGCGATATGGAGGGACTGAAGGCGAAGAAAAGGACACCGCTAACGTCCGCAACACTGGCGCACACATCCATAAACAAACATTATTTCAGAAAAAGAACCAAAGATACATAAACCTTTTCACTGTGACAGCTACACTGCCACCAAAATTACAAAGATTTATATTCACTCAACTTTTAACAAACAAAATTAAATCTTGTAATTTTCCTTGAAATAAATGTAAACCTTCAAATCACATGTTGCTTTAATAGCATTGATATTATTCACTTTCTAGACTTAAGCGTTTCTTTGTCATTACTGTATCATCTGACTTTAGTTTTATTATGTCCTCCCTTTGTAGTCTAGGACTCATTTTCAACTAGAACTATTAGTTTCTGAATAGGTCTCTCAAGAACTGAGACTTGCTTTAAGCTTTCACCTTTTTTCCCTAGATCTCTTGTTCCAACTTGAACTTTAACCTTTCGTACTAGACCATCATCATCTTTACTCGCCTCAACTACTCTGACTAGTTTCCACTCATTTCTGGGAGTGTTGCTTTCTTTGACAATTACCACATCTCCAACTTGCACATTTCTTTTGGGTGCATGCCACCATAGTCTTAGGCTTATGTTAGTCAGGTATTTTTTGCGCCATCTGCTCCAGAATTGTTCTGTCAGAAATTGCACTCTCCGCCATCTTTTCCTGGCATACAAATCTTCTCTGACAAAACTTCCAGGAGGAGGAAGTGGCAAAGATGTTTTCATTGTGAGCAAATGGTTAGGAGTCAAAGGCTCAACACCTTTGGCGTCACTGATGGTATCTATGGTAAGTGGACGACTATTGACAATCGACATTGCCTCAAAGAAGAATGTTCTCAGTGATGTATCATCTAGCCTTCCTTGAGTTTGTGCCAGGACTGAGCTCATTACACTCCTGACTGTACGGATCTGATGTTCCCAAACGCCTCCTCTATGGCTTGCTTCAGGAATGTTCATTTGAAAGTCACACTGGTTTTGTGCCAGATAGGTAGAAATCCTCTCTTTGTTTAACTCCAACAGACTTTTCTCCAACTCATTCCTTGCCCCAACAAAATTTGTCCCTTGGTCAGATCGAATCTGCCTCACTGGTCCTCTGATTGTTATGAAGCATTTTAAGGCATTTATGAATGCATCGATAGTGAGATCTTCCAACATTTCGATGTGAATAGCTTTGGAGCTTAAACATGTGAACAACAAGCCATATCGCTTACATTCCTTCCGACCTTGTTTGGAAGGGCCAAAACAGTCGAATCCAATGTATGAGAAAGGAGGAGAAGGGTCAACTCGGTCGACTGGCAAGTCAGCCATGTGCTGTTCTTCGGTCGGTCCACGCACCTTTCTGCAAGTGACACAACTCTTGATATGCTTCGCCACTACCTTGCTAGCACCTATTATCCAAAATCCATTGGCTCTGAGTTCATTTAGTGTTTGGCCTCGGCCTTGGTGTTGTGTTTTCTTGTGACAGTAGTCAAGAATTAGTTGTGTTACAATGCCTTCTTTGGGAAGGATTACTGGATGTTTCAGCTCAAAGGATGCGGATGACTTTCTCAACCTCCCTCCAACTCTAAGGAGGTTATCTACAAGGACAGGATCAAGCTGATGCATTTTGTGAGTTTTTGGTAGTTTAGCTAATTTCTGACTGAACCATTTCAGCTCATCTTCAAATGCCTCCTTTTGTGCTGCCCGAATGAGTGTGAGAGAGGCAACTCTTCCCTCCTCTACACTAATTGGACCTGACCTGTCTTCTTTTGTCAGTCTTTTAATCCTTGCTACAACATTGATAGCTGTATTCCAGTCAGAAAATCTTGAAAACCTTTCAAGAAAGTTGTCTCTTTCAACAGCATCTGTCTTCAAAATCTTTACTTCAGGGTCACCTACGAGAAGCTCTGGTAAATGTTGAACTGTGACAATTTCACGTTCCCATAAAAACTCAGGCCCAGTGAGCCAGTTTGAGTCAATCAGCTCTGCCACCTTGAGACTTCTAGAAGCATGGTCTGCTGGATTTTGATTGGTTTCAATGTAGAACCATTGCTTTGGATCTGTAGTGTTTCTTATTTTCTGGACGCAATTGGTAACAAACACATGGAAGCGCCGGGCTTCATTCTTGATGTAATCCTCTTTGTACTTGGGATTTTTTTCCATTTTCCCCTTTAAATGCCTCAGTCGAACTGTAGCAAGCTGCTTGTTGTTCGGAAGCTGTGGATACTCTCTAAAGGGTAGGGGCATTTCCAAATGTCTTTCCTTGTTGTGGTGAATGTTTCCATTCAAGAACTGGAGAAACTGAATGTCCTCTTGGGATATATTTCCTTCTCTTGGATTTTTGTCCAAGAAATCTCGTTCCAGGACTTTGATCACAGAGGAAGGTGTGATGGATGGAAACTCCTTTACAGAGACACGATTACAGACTCCTATTACCTCCATTAGACCAGTCCATGGTTTGATGGAACCCACGATAGTCCAGCCTAAGTCTGTTTTTTTTTTTTTTTTGTTACTTATTTGTACCCGTAGGTAGACTTGGTTTGCAGTCTGGTGACAAGCCACCGGCTGCTGGTCGCTGCGTGCGCGAGCGCCCTAAACCTACATATTTTTGGTGTGCGGGAGGAAACCGGAGAAATCCCGGAGTAAACCCGCGCAACACGGGGAGAACATGCAAACTCCACACAGCTCACTGTTGGTCGGGGGCTGGGATCGAACCCACGATCTCATGATCCCCGCGGTCCCCCGGCCGAGGGTAAAACTGTGCTGCCACAGTGCTAAACCAGTGCGCCACCGTGCAGCCCCACGGTGGTGCAGTGCATATGACTGCATATAGATCATAATCATTTCCTGGTATGACCTTCCTTGGTTTTAATGCTCTTGCACAGTCATACCCAATCAGGAGCCCTGCAGGACAGTCTAACAGATCTGGCATCTCTTCTGCAATGCTTAGAAGGTGAGTCCACTCTTTCGCTCTCTCACGAGTTGGGATACTGTTTTTCTCAAGTGGAATGTATTCCCGTGTATAAGTAGGTGGCAAGACAACATGCTCTCGTGAATAGTAACCTCTTACTTTGAGCCCATCTACTCTGTGGCAATGTACAACTGTATATTTACAAAACATGTACAGTACTGAACCCCGGTCAGTCATTGTTGTCAACCTTAACTTAACAGGTTCTGTTTTTGCATGAATTTTCTCACAAATATCTTGATCAATGAATGTATTGCTGCTTTGAGTGTCCAGAAGTGCATACACCAAGGTCTCTGGACTGTTTTCTGCTGCACAAGAGAGCCATACTGGAACAATCATTGAAGTGCGATCACTGTTGCCCACCTTTACACTACATGCAACTGTGGAAGTGCTTTCCTCTTGTGGTGGCATTTCTGGCTTTTCTCCTTGAGGACGTTCCTCGTGAAGTGGAGTGGGGTGGCTTCGCCTGCAAATATTACAAGTGACCTTCTGTTGACAGTTTTTGGAGATGTGACCAACTCTAAGGCAAGCAAAACACATGTTATTATTAATGACAAATTTTTTCCTGTCTTTGAGAGGCATTGCTGCAAACTTGTCACACTTATAGATAAAGTGATCTTGCTGACAGCAAATACACTTAATCTGCTTCTTATTCTGAGATGCTAAAGAGCTGGGCTTGGAACCTTTGCCACTTTGGGATGTGGCCTTTGAGGTTTGTTTTGGATAATTGGGTACATTTGTTGAAGCTACCAGGACACTGGCCTTGACACGTTTTTGTTTCTTCTCTAGTTTTTCACTTGTATGCTTTAGCACATAAAGGGAAGAAATAGGATTGCATGCTATGCACGCTTCTTCTGCCACAAAGTGTGCAAACTCTTCGAAACCTGGATAGGCCTTCCCTTCATCCAGTGTTTTAGTGACATGTCTGTTCCAGCAAGTTGTTGCCCAGTCTGGAAGTTTCAGCAGTAATTTCTGATTTTCCTCACAATCATCCAAAACGCCAAGTCCTTGCACATGGGGCATGGCATTTTTACAAGAGATGAGGAAATCACTGAACTCTCTTAGTTTAAGGGAGTCTTTTGGTCCAATCTTTGGCCACAAACTCAGTTTTCCCCTGAAAGCTCTTTGGACTACAAAGGGGTGGCCATAGCGCTTGTTTAAGGCATCCCAAGCCTGTGTGTACGCTTCTTCATCACTACGATAAAAGGTTCCTTCTAACACTGGAAGCGTCTCACCACTTATGTATTTTTTCAAATAGAACAGCTTATGCGCTGGATCTGTACAGCTTGTTTCTATCAAAGCCTTGAAGCAAGTGATCCACTCTGTGAATTTAAGTGGGTCACCTGTAAACATGAAAGTCTCTGGTGCCGGAAGTCTTGTCATGGCAAGGGATTCCTTGAACGCTTGGACTAGTGAGACTTCGCTCTCTCTGGGCTCAGATATCCTGCCAGAGTTGTGTGAGAATGATGCACTGTGGGAAATATTGATGCGTTTACTCTCAGAGTAAGGAGGGGCCGGTACATTTTGTGGAACTTGAGTGCATGGAGGGCTACTATGCTGCATTGGAAGCTGACTTGGAGGCAAAGTACTTTTTACTTCAACATCCCTTATTTCAGCATTAAACCTTGATTCCTCTTCAGCATACACATTGTATTCAGCCTCTATGACTTCAAGATCCCTTTGATCTTCCAGCCATTTTAGTTTTTCTTGCTGAGCCAAAATCTCCTTTCTCTGGGCAGATATTTCCATCTCCCTGTTTATTTCAGCCCGTTTTGATGCCAAACGTGCATCTGCATCTGCTTTTTTCGCTGATACATGACTTCCCTGCTGACTATGACTTGACTGACTGCTTTGACTAGTTCTAGACACAGTTGATCCATAAATTGACCTTGCATCTTCTCTTTGGAGTAACTGAAAGAGAGATTCCTTCACAGCAACTGCATCAAATCCCTTAGTATCAACATCTGCATACCGTCTTTGCAGGAGTAGAATTATTTCATTTGTAACTGAAGTGCAGCTATCAATCTTCCTTCTCATATCTTGAGATGGTAAAGTAAGTGCACGTAAACTCTCATACGTTTGCTTTAGTTCTGACTCACACTTTTCTATTGAATGGATCATTTCACCCACCTCAGTTTTAGAGCACTCTTGCGTAAGTTTAGATCTTGTTAGTTGAATCTCTGCTTTAAAGTTAAGATACGTTGACATAAACTTTCTTTTTCTCTCTGTTATTTCCTTTCTTTTAAACTCAACGATTTTTTCTGTAGGGCGTTTCTCCCTTTCTGATCGTCTTACTTGCGTTTCGACTTGAGATGATGATGGTAACCCTATCTTGTGTATTTCAAGATCTCCAATTATTTCTCCTATCCGTGTCTCAATTTCTCGTCTTTTTAAGTCGACAGATTCAGTTTTTAATTTCTCTTCCAACTTTACTTTCTCATCTTCTAGAGCTGCAAGTATTTCCTCTAATGTATGAAACTCACTTGTGCTCTGCTCCATTTTCAAAAATGATTTGAACTAACACTTTTGGAATTTTACAGTGAAAGGAAAGTTAGAAAACTGCTGGGAGAACATACAATAGGAAACAAGTGACACTCTTCAGTAATTTACAACACTTCAAGAATAGCTTTTACTTCTGTTTCTTTCTCAATTTAACTTAGGAATTAAAAGGTTCCAAACTGAAAAGATACCATCTAACCTGGTACCTTAAAGGTGTTGGGACCTTTTGCAAACTGCATTGTCCATAAATGTCACTCTGGTACCTCTTCTGTCTGGCTGAATGTCCAGCGGATGTGGGAAGAAGCATGCACGTCTTTTATTTGGGCAGCAACAAAGTCCTTGAAGCATGGCCCTGCAGGAATCTTGCTACTTGCTCCTGGATTAGGCACGTTTTTCACTGTAACCGCTACCAAAGTCTTCTTCGAGGTCAGAAAACCACACTCCAACTGATGTTGACAAGTTTTTTGTTTATTTTGCCACAGCAAATCTTCGCCCTTAAACACCATGAAAAACTAAAAATACAGACATAAGAAACATGAATACAAATGAATTATAACACTTAACAAATGTTCATAAACAAAAATAATCACATACCGTGTGCGTCTTCTGCCTAGAATTTAGGAGTTGTTAGTCATGTCTCAAATTTCCCAAACAAAGTCCTCTCTCCGCATCTGATTATGGACAGCCTCCAGCAGCCATGTGACTCTTCTAATCAGGCATGTGAACAGCGCATGGCTACCACCCATTTTTGCACCATATCAGGTCCAGGTCCGCCGCTGGTTTCCTCACAGACATGGAGGACATTTAACAGTCCGGCTGCCTGCAGGAAAAAACACTCCGTCCTCTCTCCTGACACTCGCTCACACAATGGTGCTGATAGGCGGGGCGAGACGCCTGCACGAACCCCCTTCACGAGCTCTCCGACTCACCCGCGAGCTTGGCAGCACGAGCGCATATGCGCCGCGATATGGCGGGACTGAAGGCGGAGAAAAGGACACCGCTAACGTCCGCAACACTGGCGCACACACCCATAAACAAACATTATTTCAGAAAAAGAACCAAAGATACATAAACCTTTTCACAGTGACAGCTACAGTCACAATGACATGACCTTTTCAGTGGTTTCTCAGAGTGCACTGGACTACCCTGGGTGGAAGTCACTTTTGTCCTGCGATAAGCACAGTTGCCATGAAAATGTGCTCCTTGCCTTTCAATAATGGACATTTGTACATGGAGCAAACTTGGTACAATTTGAACCAAATTTTCTACGATCTATATTAGTCCTGTGTAGAGGATGACTTTCACAAACGAGACTGAGTTTATTTCTCAGAGTTGGTTTATTGCAAGGTCACATCCTCTAACAAGAACAGGATCTCAGGAAAAGAGGCAGAGCAATCGCTCTGCCTCTTTTCCAACACAGCTCTTAAAGTCTCACCAGACACAAATCCTCCCACATCAAATCACACCCCCCCAACCCACAGTCTTAGGTAAACATGCAGCGCCCGAGGCTCCTTGGTGTCTCCATTGTCCTCTGACCCTCTAGCGTCTGGGGCTCCTGCTGGGGCATTCTCCCCAGCTTCACCTCTCCTGCAAGGCCAACTTCACACCTCCCGTAGGTCCTCGCAGGGTCAGGTCCTCTTTGGTCCTTAAGACGTGAAGCTTCTGGAATATGCACCGTCATTCCTACTAGGTGAATGCGGGGGATATGAATACAATATACGCGCCTTAAATATGCGCCATATAACCCCCCCCCCAAACGTCTAAATAAGGACAAAGTGCACCCCAATATGCATAGCATCATAACATAATACACAGAACATCAAAAAAGGGCACAAAGGACTTCCGGTTATGGCTGCCACGTAGGACGGACGTGTCTCGCTCTGCTCTGCTCCTGGAGAAAAAAAATCGGCAAATAACTCTCTCATTTGGGACAGAACGTATCTCAGCATTTGGGCGAGGATATGTCGGCGAAGCCTAAGGCTGGAAAACCAGGAAAAGGAAAAAGCGAGCCGCCGAAACAGTCCAAATTAACGGACTTTCAGGTCTGTGACGCAGCAAACATAACTCCATATATGGCGGAGGAGGCTGGCAACGGTGCGATGTCTGAGCGGGGAGGCGCAGATGCGCTGATGGCTGCCATGAGTTCAATGAGAGCGGACTTTTCCTCTAGATTTGATGGGATTATGACAGCGTTGGAAGGAATAAGAAAGGAATTGGGTGACTGTGTAGAACGAACGGCGCAGATGGAGCTCCGTCTCGCTAGTGCTGAAGATGACGTCACCCGTCTTCAATTAAAGGTGCGCACTTTGGAAAAAAAAAAAAATCTCTGGAAGATAATATTTTGGATTTGGAATCTCGGTCAAGACAGAATAATTTGAGGCTGGTGGGTCTTCCAGAGGAATCAGAAGGTCGGGACGTATGTTCCTTTCTGGAAAAGTGGATTCCGGAGGTGCTGGGCAGCGAGGAGTTGCAATCAGCAGTGGTTCTGGAAAAAGCACATCGTATTGGCCCACGGAGAGATAAGGGACCGCCGAGGACCTTAATTATGAAGTTTCTTAGCAACAGAGACAGGATGAAGATCTTCAACGCTGCACGTGCTAAAGGAGAGATTAAACACCAGGACCAGCAGGTGCGGTTCTACCCAGATTTGGCCACAGGAATCCAGCAATTGAGGAAGCAGTTTGATCCCGTACGTAAGGAGCTGCGCAACCTTGGGATTCGTCATGGTGTAATCTATCCTGTGAGACTGCTGACCACGTATGAGGGCAGAACCCACATCTTCAAGACCCCAGAGGAGGCGCAGGAGTTCATCAAGAAGATCAAAGAAGAAGAAGAGACTGGTGGGAGCTAAGCATGAACAAAATATAAGGTAGAATAATTAAGCATTTGCACAGGCATCTGACTGACTTGAAGTAAATAGTAAGTTTACAAAATATAGATTGTATTATATATTAAAAAAACAAAACAAAAACAAAACAAACAAAAAAAAAACTATGATGTACAAAGTTGTTAAAAATTTTGGAGTTAAGTTGGAAAACTACAGAGGAGAGTTAATGTTACGTCATTAAAAGCAGTAGAGTTAGGGTGATTGGGAGGATGAAGAAGGAGTGGCTTAGGCTGTTCCCCGTGGGTGTGGAACGGTCGATGGCTATATCGGGAGACAGAATTTTTCTTTTGATTTTGGGGGGTTTGCCACAAGTGTGGGAAGGGGAAATTTGTTTGTGTGTAGTTTGTAGGATGAATGTTCAACCACTCATGTTTTTGCTTCTCTGTATGAGCATGTTTACACTGCAAGGTAATCCCAAACACTCTATTGATCATGGACCAAAGTGTTAATCTTAATTTAACTTCATGGAATTGCAGAGGTCTACAAAATTTAAAAAAACTTAAACAAGTTATGAATAAAATAAAGGACATGGGTTCAAGAATTGTGTTTTTACAAGAAACTCATCTGATAGAGGAGGATGTTAAAAGAATTAGGAGTAGATGGCAGGGAAGTGTATTCACCTCTTCATTTTCATCCCGAGCCAGGGGAGTTATGACTCTCATACATAAATCAGTTCCTTTTCAAGTGAAAAATGTAATTGGAGACAAATTTGGAAGATATGTAATCATTCAAGGTTCTTTGCTATTAGAAAATATAAATCTTGTGAACTTATATGGTCCCAATATAGATGATCAGAAGTTCTTTGCTAATTTATTTCTCATCTTATCATCACTTACAGGGCAACATATAATAGCAGGGGATTTTAATTGTACATTGAATCCAGGTGTGGATAGATCAACAGGACTGGATTGTACGCACATTGGATGTAGGATGACTATTAATCATTTTATGAAAGAATTGAGATTGTTAGACATATGGAGAGAAATGAAACCACAAGTTAAAGCCTATTCTTGTTATTCCAGTACCTACAAGACATTCTCACGTATTGATTATTTTTTGATTTCCACAGAATTAAGGTCCAAGATTCAAAACTGCTTTTATGATAACATCGTGATCTCTGATCATGCACCCTGTTGTCTAATATATGTAGATAAAAAATTGACAAAGGAATCAGGCAGATGGCAATTTCAGCATAAATGGCTTCAGGATGAGGAATTTGTCAAGTATATAGAAAAACAGATAGACGAGTTCTTTGACATCAATACTACACAAACATCAGCATGTGTAAAGTGGGAGGCTTTCAAAGCTTTTATTAGGGGACATATTATTAGTTATACAGGATCAAAATCTAAGAAGACTCGAGAGGAGAGAGCTAAATTGGAACATAAAATAAAAAGTCTTCAGGAAAAAGTGTATGCAGGAAGAGATCCAAGGTTGGAGAATGAATTACTGATTTTGAGAGCTGAATACGACAAAAAATCAGCGAATAGAGCTGCCTCGAGTCTTCTAAGATTGAAACAATCTTTTTATGAACAAGGTGAAAAATCAGGAAAATTATTAGCATGGCAGATTAAACAATTGGAAATTAAAACACCAATAACCAGTATTATAAGTAACGGACAGGTAGTTATAGATCCTTTAGAAATTAATAGAGCCTTTAGAGATTACTATGAAAAATTATATGATACCAAAAATGAACCTGATTTAACAAAACTAAATGGGTTTTTGAACAAACTATCTATACCGTGTATTCCAAATGAAAACAGGGAGATATTGGAGTCTAAAATTAGTCAAGAAGAAGTTGGGCTAGCCATTGATAATATGAAATCAGGAAAAAGTGCAGGACCAGATGGTCTTCCAGTTGACCTTTATAAAAAATTTAAGAATAAATTAATAAAACCTTTTTTGGAAATGGTTTTAGAAGCATTTCAAAATAATAATTTACCATCATACATAAATAATGCCTTAATTATACTGCTGCCAAAACCAGGTAAGCCCTCTAATAAATGTGAAAATATGAGACCAATAAGCCTATTAAACGCCGACCTTAAGATAATCTGTAAAATTTTAGCAAGACGAATACAAGAAATTTTACCAAATATTATTAATCGAGATCAGAATGGCTTTATAAAGGGTAGACAAGGCTTCCATAATGTAAGAAGACTATTTAATATTATTTATTTTAATAAAGAAGCACCGGATACAGCTCTCCTATCACTGGACGCCGAAAAGGCCTTTGATAGAGTTGAATGGCCCTTTCTTTTTGAAGTCCTACAAAGGTTTGGACTTGGAAATAATTTCATAAAATGGGTTCAAATAATATACAATAATGCTACAGCAGAAATCCTAACAAATAACAATATTTCAAAACCAATAAAAATCAATAGAGGATGTCGACAAGGCTGTCCACTTTCACCTTTACTGTTTACTATGGCAATTGAACCTTTAGCGATAGCGATACGTTTACATTCACAAATATATGGAATTAAAGTTGGACCAACAGAACATAAAATCTCCCTGTACGCCGATGATATAATTTTGTTTATGTCGAATCTAAAAAAATCAATTCCAACCTTGTTGAATTTAATAAAGAATTTTGGGGAAATATCAGGATATAAAATAAATAAAACTAAATCTTCAATATTAATGCTAAATGAGACCCAGAGAAATTACCCAGCCCCTGAGGTAAATCAATTCAATGTTGTAAATCAGTTTAAATATTTAGGAATCCAAATTATGCCTAAGCTAGAATCAGTCGCCAGTGTCAACTATGAAGCCTTAATGTCAGATATCAGTGAGTTAACTCAGAGATGGATGTCACTACCAATGTCGATGATCGGGAGAATCAATATACTTAAAAGTAATATTTTACCTAAAATACTTTATTTATTTCAATACATTCCCTTATCACCACCTTTAGATCTATTCTCAAGAATAAAAAAAAAGTTAGTGGAATTTATATGGAACAACAGGAGGGCTAGATTACGTTTGTCTTTATTATATTTACCATTTGATCGTGGAGGTCTGAAATGTCCAAATTTTATGTTGTATTATTGGTCGGCACAACTGAGGTCTATGACATATTATTTTTCATCAAATGATCTCCCTCACTGGACTGAAATGGAATCATACAATTTACCTTTACCTCTTCCCATATTCATATACTCAGATTCGGCAAAAAAATTACAAAAACAAGTTAAAAATCCATTTGTAAAGCATATGATCAAAATATGGTGTGAAGCTAAAAACTATTTAAAAGAACCACAGTTATTGTCACAATTTAGTCCAATATGGGGTAATCAATATTTTAAACCAGGGAGAGCGGACGCTGTATTTAAAGTATGGAATTTAAAAGGGATACAAAAGATTCAGGATTTATATTTGCCATGTGCAGACAACATAATGTCTTTTGAAGAGCTGAGGATCAAATTTAATCTCAATAGAACACATTTTTTTAAATATCTTCAACTTAGAAACTTTATTCGATCAAATCAAAATAAAGCTCTCACTCGACCTATTTATTCATCCTTGGAAAAAATGATGATGAAAGATAGTAAAAGAAAGGGTATTATTTCAGAGTTTTATAACTCATTGACACTATCTTCAAGTGAAAATTCACTGAAAAGATTAAACTACTGGAAAGAAGATCTGCAAATTGAAATTTCAGAGGAACAATGGGAATTGGCTTGTACAGAAGCTCAAACCAAATCAATAAATGCACGCCTTAAATTGATACATTTCAAATGGTTAATGCGGATGTATGTTACACCGGAGGAGTTAAATAGATACAACAAAAATATACCAGATACATGCACAAAATGCATGGAAAGTAAAGGAACCCTATTTCATTGTTTATGGGAATGTAGATTAATAAGAATGTTTTGGGAAGAGGTGAGGGTAACAATTGAAAAAATAATCTCAAAACAAATCATATTGAATCCTAAACTGTTTTTGTTGGGTCTGTACCCAGAAAAGCATAATTTTAATAAAAGTGAAAGAACATTCATAGACCTCAGTTTGCTTAATGCCAAAAAATGTATTGCACTATTATGGAAAAAGACTCATAGACCAGATGTGACTCAGTGGTTAAGAGAGATGTTAACAAACCTTCCATTAGAAAGAATAACATATATACTGAAATCAAAGGAAATTGTGTTTGAGAATATATGGAGACCTTTTATTGATTATGTAAAAAATTTAAACATAACTCTTGAAGAAGAAGGTGAATGATGTGTGTGGACCTTGTAAATTCCAAACTGGTGAACATAATATGTATACTTATGTATTGGATTGTCTAGACTAAACAGAGGAGCATTGTTGAAGACTTGATTTTGTTGGTGGTTGTTGGTGTTTTTAGTGCATTTTTTTTTTGTAGTACTTTAGTGTTAGTGTTTGATTGTTTGTATCATGTTTGTTAAAAAAAAAAAAAAGGTTCAATAAAGATATTGTGGAAAAAAAAAAAAAAGGGCACAACACATCACACTTCCGGCTGCTTGGGCTTCAATCGTCTGCCATATCTGCTGTAAGCCGGTTTCGACCTTCCAGTAGCCGCTTCTTGCATCTGTGAATTAGAGTCGTTAGCACATCCTTGTGAAAGCTTAGCAGAGTGTCTCCCCGGCGGCCTGCCACGGTGGGGGGCCCTGGCCAACTGCACTTGTTCATCAGCTAACACAAAAGCGGGTTTGAGTCTGTTAATGCAGACTAATTCCCTCCTGTCTCCCAAATCGAGTAAAAAATGCTTTTCCCCGGTTTCTAACACTCTGAACGGTCCATCATAATGTGGTCTTAAACCTAACCTCTGTGCGTCGTGTCTAACAAAGATGAATTCTGCATTCTTTAAGGCTTTAGGCACGAAAACGCGTGGGAAACTGTGATGAATTGGGCCGGGGAGGGTGTTTGATCCCGCGTCGCTCTGCAGCAGCTGAGCGGGGGGGCGATCTGGTGCGGGGTTCTCAGGAAGGAATTCTCCCGGTAACCGGAGAGGTTGGGTGAAGACTAGCTCGGCAGGAGAGGCTTGTAAATCTTCTTTAGGTGCTGAACGCAACCCTAATAAAACCCATGGAAGTTTATCAACCCAATTTGTGTCTGTGAGAGCTGCTCTGAGGGCTGCTTTCAATGACCGGTGAAAGCGTTCGCACAAACCGTTGGCCTGGGGGTTATATGCAGTTGTGCGATGAATTTTCAACCCCAGGCTGAGTGTCATGGATGACCAGAGCTCGGAAAGAAATTGGGGTCCTCTGTCAGACGTTATGTCCGACGGGACTCCAAAGCGCGTGACCCAAGCCGTTAAAAAAGCGCGCGCAACGTCTGCTGCTGTGGTTGATGCCAGGGGGACCGCCTCTGCCCAGCGCGTAGTGCGATCCACCATAGTTAGAAGGTGTGTGAACCCCTGTGACAGCGGGAGGGGTCCCACCAAGTCGACATGCACGTAGTCGAAGCGTTTGGCTGGGATGTGAAAAGGTTCTAGAGGGGCCCGCGTGTGCTTGTGTACCTTTGCTCTTTGACACGCTGCGCAGGCTGCGGCCCATTCTTTGACCTGTTTACGCAGCCCCGGCCAAACAAATTTCTCTCCCACCATTTTGATCGATGCGTGAACGCCCGGATGTGCCAGCGAATGTATTAAGTCAAAAACGCGGCGACGCCACACAGCTGGGACCACAGGGCGGGGGCGCCCCGTGGAGATATCGCAGATTAGAGGGGGCATACCTCTTTGATGCACCCTGTGCTCCAGCCTTAGCCCTGTTGGCCCAGACTGGAGCGCGCGCACATCCGCATCATTAACCTGCTCGGCGGCCATGGCTGCATAATCTAACCCAACGCAGACCAGGGCTGCGAGCGCTTCCGCGCCGCGAGCCTGGCCCGTGTCTACAGCCGCCCAGCCTGCCCCCTGGGGGCCTGGCATTGGAACTGCGCGTAAGAGACAATCTGCCACTACATTGTGTTTGCCCGCCACATGTTGAATGTTGGTGGTAAACTCGGAAATCGCAGCCAGCTGTCTCTGTTGTCGGCCCGACCAAGGCTCTGAAATTTTAGCCATTGCAAATGTTAATGGTTTGTGGTCTACAAACGCGGTGAAATGGCGCCCTTCCAACCAGAACTGGAAGTGGCGGATGGCCAAATGCAGGGCTAAAAGCTCCCTATCAAACGCGCTGTATTTACGCTCGTTATCGCGCAATGTTTTGCTGAAAAACGCAAGTGGTTGCCAGCTCCCTGCTACCAGTTGCTCGACAACTGCCCCCACTGCCACGTCGGAAGCGTCCGTGGTTAGCGCCATGTGAGCTGCTGGCACCGGGTGTGCCAATAATGCAGCATTCGCGAGGGCCGATTTGACCTGGGAGAAAGCGCGCTCCCGGTCCAGGGACCACTCGACTTTAGTTGCAGGTTTTTGCTTCTTTAGTGCCGCGTACAATGGGTGCATGAGCTGTGCCGCGTTGGGGAGGAAGCGGTTATAAAAATTGACCATCCCCCCAAATTCTTGCAGTGCTTTAACTGTCTGCGGTTGGGGGAAATCCGTTATCGCGCGCACTTTATCAGGCAGCGGGACCACGCCTTCTGGAGACACGCGGTGCCCCAAAAAATCGATTTGCGCTATCCCGAATTGGCATTTCGCTGGGTTAATTATCAGCCCGTGTTCTGTCAGCCTCTGAAAAACGGCTGTGAGGTGGCGTTCGTGTTCGACTTCGGATGCACTGGCTACCAAAATATCATCCAAATAGGCGAACACGAAAGGGAGGCTGCGCAATACTGCATCCATCATGCGTTGGAACGTCTGAGCGGCGCCTTTGAGGCCGAAAGGCATGCGCAAAAACTCGAAAAGCCCGAACAGGGTTATAACTGCCGTTATGGGTATGTCTTGCGCGCGGACTGGGACTTGGTGATAACCGCACACCAAATCTATTTTGGAAAAGATGCGCGCCCCCGCCAAATGTGCCGAAAAATCCTCGATGTGCGGAATCAGGTAGCGGTCATGTGCTGAAGCATTATTTAATCTGCGGAAATCACCGCAAGGGCGCCACGAGCCGTCGGCCTTGGGGACCATATGCAGGGGTGACGACCAAGGGCTGTTAGAGCGTCTAACAATGCCCAGTTTTTCCAAGTTGGCGAATTCCTCGCGCGCGATGGCCAGTTTAGCTGGGTCCAAGCGCCGAGCTTTTGCAAAAACAGGGGGGCCAGAGGTAGTTATGAAATGCTCAACCCCGTGTTTGGCAACCGACGCTGAAAATGTTGGGACCGTGAGTGCTGGAAACTGATTGAGTAGTGCATGAAACTTACCACCCGCAGCTGTGACATTGGGATATGCAGAAGGCAGGGCCACCCAAGCTGTACAGGAGATAGAGTGGAAAGACAGTGCATTTACAATACGTCTATTAGTAAGATCAACCAATAAACTGTTTGAGCATAAAAAGTCAGCACCTAGCATGTTGTTGCTAACTGCAGCTACAACGAAGGTCCACTCGAAGGTGCGGCCGTGAAGGGATAGGAGGAGCGTCTTCTCCCCATAGGTTTTGATCGTGGAGCCATTCGCCGCTAACACCAGGGGTCCGCTGGCAGGCGTCAGCATGTCCGCGTAGGAAGGCTTGACAAAACTTAGCTGGGAGCCTGTGTCCACCAGGAATTCCTTCCCTGAATTTGCGTCTGTCACGAAAAGCAGCTTGTTCTTCACGCCGAGAGTCGCAGCTGCTACCGGCTCTCGGTCTTGGCGTTTCCCTGGCGCTTGTATCGGCACGGTGGGATGCATCTGCGCGCTCTCTCAGCGAAGCGTCAATGGTAGAAACAGAGGGTGTTGTCAGCTCCGCTTCTCCTGGCCTCTGCCGCTGCTGACGTCAGTGGGTTCGGTGCTGCAGCCTCTGGTCTCCCCTCATCTCGCAGGGGTGCGTTCAACTCTGCTGCTGCCGTCGTGGCTGCGTGGCGTCTATGGGCGTCGACGAGCCGCTGCGCCTCCTGGCCCAGCTTGTGGTAGTCACGGTTATTGAGTAACTAACTACTAACTAACTAACCTGCACTTATATAGCGCTTTTCTAGTCACAAAGACCACTCAAAGCGCTTTCATTAATACTAACCCTCTATTCTAAGGGCCTATAGGAAACAGATATCTAGGGACAATTTAGAACAGCCAATTAACCTAACATGCATGTCTTTGGCATGTGGGAGGAAACCGGAGAAATCCTGGAGTAAACCCACGCAACACGGGGAGAACATGCAAACTCCACACAGATCACTGTTGGTCGGGGGCTGGGATCGAACCCACGATCCCACGATCCCCACAAGCCCCTGGCCAAGGGTAAACTGTGCTGCCGCAGTGCTAACCACTGCGCCACCGTGCAGCACCGAGTAGCTGTGAGCTGGCCAGGGTGACTCTCACTGCTGGCGGTAGCGTTCTGAGAAAGAGGTGGGCGAAGATAAAGCTGTCGTTATCTTCGCCTCTCAGGCTCATCATCTTCGCCATCAGATCTGCCGGCCTGTCCGCTTCCCCTTCTGTCAGCGCCAAGAGCTTCTCTGCTCGCTCTCCCAGTGAGGGAGTGAAGGCTCGAATGAGGGCGGCTTTCAGTGCGCCATACTTGTCGTCTTGGGGCGGGTGGTTGGTCAGGCTCTCCACCCGCTGCACTGTGAGGCTGTCCAGCTTCGCGACGACATGGTAGAACCTCGTTGCGTCCGCTGAGATTCCCCGAAGGTGGAACTGCGCCTCCACAGTGGTAAACCAGGAGCGCGGGTTATGTTGCCAGAAATCAGGCAGCTGTAGTGTGGTAGCTGCGTTAACCCGGTTGGCCCCTGAAGAGTCCAGTGCGGAAAAACCGTCGCCACCGGCCATGGTTTGTTGTAGGTCACCAGTGTAGAGGATGACTTTCAAAAAAGAGACTGAGTTTATTTCTCAGGGTTGGTTTATTGCAAGGTCACATCCTCTAACAAGAACAGGATCTCAGGAAAAGAGGCAGAGCAATCATCCAACACAGCTCTTATAGTCTCACCAGACACAAATCCTCCCACATCAAATCACACACCCCCAACCCACAGTCTTAGGTAAACATGCAGCGCCTGAGGCTCCTTGGCTTCTCCATTGTCCTCTGACCCTCTAGCGTCTGGGGCTCCTGCTGGGGCATTCTCTCCAGCTTCACCTCTCCTGCAAGGCCAACTTCACACCTCCCGTAGGTCCTCGCAGGGTCAGGTCCTCTTTGGTCCTTAAGACGTGAAGCTTCTGGAATATGCACCGTCATTCCTACTAGGTGAATGCGGGGGATATGAATACAATATATGCGCCTTAAATATGCGCCATACCTGCACCAAACGTGTCTGCATAAAAATAACAAATAAAACTCATAGCGCCCCCTAATGATTAAAGGAGGAATTACTGACGACTGTTTTCTTTATTTTTCTCTCACCAGCATAACAAAATTACAAGAAGGAATGACTTGGGCTCATTGATAGTACATGTACATAGTACAGAACTGTTTCCATGGCAACCGGCGTGCTTCAATGGCTTTCTCGCCAAACAAAACATGACAGTTACAGCTCAGAAAATTCTCGCCTGATTTGAAAAAATTCTTTGCACAAATCATACTGATCCCACTCTGAACGTGACTCTATATCAATATTCACAAAACTGTCACACCCACACCTACTGCTGACATGAGGTACTGCACAAAACTGTTTCAAATTTTGTACAAAGACCAGTAGTCACAATGACATGACCTTTTCAGTGGTTTCTCAGAGTGCACTGGACTACCCTCGGTGGAAGTCACTTTGATCCTGCGATAAGCACAGTTGCCATGGAAAAGCACTCCTTGCCTTTCAATAACGGACATTTGTACATGGGACAAAGTTGGTACAATTTGCACCAAATTTTCTATGATCGATATTAGTCCGGCAACAAACGTGTCTACATAAAAATAACAAACAAAAGTTTTAGCACCCCTATTGTTAAAAGGAGGAATTGCTGAAATTTTTTTTCTTTGTTTTCTTTTCTTTTCTGTCACACCCACACCAACTGCTGACATGAGGTACTGCACAAAATTGTATCACATTTTGAACAAAGACCAGTAGTCACAATGAAATGACATTTTCAGTGGTTTCTCAGAGTGATTTGGACTACCCTCAGTGGAAGTCATTTTTGTACTGTGATAAAAACAGTTGCCATGAAAACCCACTCCTTGCCATTCAATATGTTTTATACTTTTGAGGGTTGGGAAAGTCCAAGAGTCACCAAATGTGAAACGTAAGTCAAGAGGACTATCTTCTGTAGTTCTGTGGTGTCTGCAACATGAACCTAAAATGTAAGTGTTACCATGGCCACATGTCCGAGTTTACCTGATCGCAATATGTTGGATAGTTGTAATTTGGACAAACTTTCGGACTGTCACTGGAATAGCTATGATGGAGATTAATCTCACTCCGCACATTTGGCCCCACCCAAAAAAATGAGGGGTGGGGGTGAACATATCTTTTCCACTTGATCAATTTTTTGGCCGAAATTGCTATGATGGAGATTTGTCCCACTCCGCGCACAACTACATAAAAATATTTGACAAAAGGGATAGTGCCACTTACTGCTCACAGGAAGATCTGCGCCAAATGGTTTACTTTATTATTCATGCAGCCCATGCAGTGATGATGGCACATTTTCCAAGCCAGCAAGGGACGATGGGGGCCGGGTTCCACAGGTGCGTGGGTGGCGAAGCAGGTTTAATTAGGGCCTGAGCCACTGACGTCAGTCGGCGAAAACCCTATTGTATCTGCTTCTTTTTTTTATTTATTATTTTTCAGCCTAAATGATCGCATTTTTCACCCTCTCAACGTTAACCAAAACACAATTTTTTTTGGCAAACCCCTCAGACCCGGCAAAAAATTCGATAAACTGGAAAACATATGTGCCCCCCACCCCTCATTTTTGTGGGTGGGGCCAAATGTACAAGGTCTATGAGACTGGAGACCATAAACTTTGCCGTAGAGACATAAAATTTGGGTGTCATATAATTTTGTTAAGCTGGTGAGAGAAAAATAAAGAAAACAGTCGTCAGTAATTATTCCTTTAATCATTAGGGGGCGCTATGAGTTTTGTTTATTATTTGTATATAGACGAGTTCGGGGAAGGGAGAATATTGATTGTATAAAATTTAGTGAAAATCGTACAAAGTTTGTCCAGTTTACAAGGGTCTAATGTTGTTGCCACTAGGCGGCGCTAAAACTTTTGTTGTTTTATATTGGAGTGTTCAGGGTGGGACTATTATCCATTGTCGAAAACTTGGTGAGAATCAGACAAAGTTTGTCCAAGTTACCACTTTCGAAATTTCATGGTGAGTAGTCAACCATCCCAATGTTGCCATGGCAAAACTTCCCTGTAAGTTACATGTTGTCCACCCATATTGGACTACATATGACAGTGGCCTCAACATATGTTCAAAAATTTATAACTCCAAGACCTTCCCACCCCTCCCCATAAGCTCATGGATTGAATGGCGAGGAGGGTATGTCCATGGTAACACATTTGATGTCATGCTAATGTTGATGTTCAGTTATGATCATGGCTGTGTTCTGATGAATCTCAGAAAATTTCACGTCATTCTGGCCAGCCGGGCGTGAGTAATAGATAAAACAGTTTTCAGCAATTCTTTCGTTAACCACTATGTGGTGCTATATCTTTTGTCAGGTATTTTGATGTCATTGCGTCCGGGGTGGCACTATTTTCCTTCATGGAAAGTTTTGTGGACGTCGGACAAGTTTTGCCCGAGTTACAGGTGGTTGAATTTGTAAGGGGAGGAGTCAAACTTCGCCATGTAAAAATGAGCTCAATCGGAGCAAGTCCCTAGGACTAGTTCGTTCAAATGCGAGGTGTGACATTTTTCCGAATTGGAGGTGGGGCGACTTTGAGGCAAGATGGCGGCCTTCCTGTTGGCGGCAGGTATGGTCCAAAATGATGTTTTTTGCATGTCTTGAGGTGATGGACACCTCACCCAAATTTTATGTCTCGACGGCAAAGTTTATGGTCTCCAGTCTCCATAGACCTTGTACGTTTGGCCCCACCCAGAAAAATGAGGGGTGGAGGGGCACAGATGTTTTCCAGTTTATCGAATTTTTTGCTGGGTCTGAGGGGTTTGCCAAAAAAAATCTCGTTTTGGTTATCGTTCAGAGGGTGAAAAATGTGATCATTTAGGCGGATCGAGAAAAAAAAGAAAAAATTAAACCTGCGAGCAGGTGTAAGCGGGCCTTCGCCCCCCGCACGCCCGCTGAACCTGGCGCCTGTCGTCCCTTGCTGGCTCGGAAAATGTGCTGTCATCACTGCAAGGGCTGCATGAATAACAAAGTAAACCATTTGGCGCAGATCTTCCTGTGAGCAGTAACTGGCACTATCCCTTTTGTCAAATATTTTTATGTAGGAGCGCGTGGAGTGGGACTAATCTAGACTAATCTAATCAAGTCACAAACAATAGAATAGAATAGGCTTCAGTGTCATTGTACAGTTGTACAGTCCAACCAAACTGGGAGCTCCACCAGGCTATTGCACAATTAAATATAAGAAAAGGATTAGATAAAACACAGTTACAGAACACACAAGTGAAATAAAAAAACAGTCCAGGATTATGGAAAACCTGTAGTAAAAAACTAGAAAAGCACTCATAGAGCACATACCTCTGCCAAGGCTCCTTCCGTTTGTCATAGATCACCTCCAAAATGTAATGGGTTTTATGTGTAGGCCTGTAGCCCCTTTTGGTGAAAATTGCATTAAAGTCTGTCAATCAGTTTTGGAGTATTGTGGCAAACACACTGAGAAGATAAGAGCCTTGGCTGAGGTATGCATTCTCAGATCATCACCAAAATATTGTGACGTAGGCGAAGTTCACACAAAGAAGAGGAGCAGATGGTTGCGACGGAAAGGCTTTATTCAAACACACCACCCCAACACCGACACTCTGAGCACAGACAGGAGGGGAGGTCATTCTCCCAGACCCCCATTTCAATCATGGTTACACACACATGATACATCTTGCCCTTATCCTGCCTATAAACACTGCTGGGTCATTATAGTGCAGTTATAATGACACAGCAGTATAATAACTCAGTAATAACATTTAATACACCCACACATTAATGTTTTCAGCTGGAAAAGCATGCTGGGAAATCCCTGCCTCCCTTAACACGACCCCGATGTTACACTGCCCCCCCCCCCGGACTCATTTCTGTCTCCAGAAAAATCAAAGTCCAACCCAGAAGTCCAACGCGAATCAGTCCAGGTGTTGGGACGGCTTTGATACCGACGACCAGCACATCCAACAGCTTTAGTAGGACTATGCACAGCCCCTCCGCTGGCAGCGGGAGTCACGACTCCCACCGCTGCCAGGACCTCCAAGACGGCCACTGGCCTGCGTCCAGGCGTCCAGCCCCTGCTGAGCTCCAGGACCTTCACACTACTCCCCATAAGCTCACGAATTGAATGGCGAGGAGGGCATGTCCATGGTAACACATTTCATGTCATGCTAAACTTGATGTTCAGTTATGATCATGGCTGTGGTCTGATGAATCTCAGAAAATTTCACATCATTCTGGCCAACCGCACTTGAGTAATAAATAAAACAGTTTTCAGCAATTCTTTTGTTAACCACTATGTGGTGCTATATCGGTTTTCAGGTCTTTTGATGTCATTGCGTTCGGGGCAAGACTATTTTCCATCATGAAAATTTTGGTGCACATCGGACAGGTTTTGCCCGAGTTACAGGTGGTTGAAGTTGTAAGGGGAGGAATCAAAATTCACCATGGCACCATGGCAACACTTCCTTGCCAGTTATGTGTTGTGCACCCATGCCGGACTATATGTGACAGTCACCTCAACATATGTTCCAGATTTCATGACTCCAGGACCTTCACGCTCCTCCCCGTAAGCTCACAGATTGAATGGCGAGGAGGGCGTGTCCATGGTAACACATTTCATGTCATGCTAAACTTGATGTTCAGTTATGATCATTGCTGTGTTCTGATGAATCTCAGAAAACTTCACGTTATTCTGGCCAGCCGCGCTTGAGTAATAAATAAAACAGTTTTCAGCAATTCTTTAGTTAACCACTATGTGGCGCTATAACTTTTGTCAGGGATTTTGATGTAGTTGCGTTTGGGGCGGGACTATTTTCCTTCATGGAAAGTTTGGCGCACATCGGACAAGTTTTGCCCGATTTACAGGTTGGTGAATTTGTAAGGGGAGGAGTCAAACTTCTCCATGGTGCCCAGGCCATACCTTTTGAGATTTTGACTTAATTTATACATTTTTTTAATGGCCAATGCCTATAGATTCCGCCATGTAAAAATGAGCTCAATCGGAGCAGGTCCCTAGGACTAGTTCGTTCAAATGCGAGGTGTGACATTTTTCCGAATTGGAGGTGGGGCGACATTGAGGCAAGATGGCGGCCTTCCTGTTGGCGGTGGGTATGGGCCACTATGATGTTTTTTGTATGTCTTGAGGTGATGCACACCTCACCCAAATTTTTTGTCTCTACGGCAAAGTTTATGGTCTCCGGTCTCCATAGACCTTGTACGTTTGGCCCCACCCAGAAAAATGAGGGGTGGGAGGGCACAAATGTTTTTCAGTTTATCGAATTTTTTGCCGGGTCTGAGGGGACTGCGAAAAAAAATCCCGTTTTGGTTAACGTTCAGAGGGTGAAAAATGTGATCATTTAGGCGGCTCGAGAAAAAAAAAGGAACAAAGAAACGAAGCAGATACAATAGGGCTTTCGCCGACTGACATTGTCAGTGGCTCAGGCCCTAAAAAAGAAATTAAACCTGCAAGCAGGTGTAAGTGGGCCTTAGCCCTCAGGAACCTGGCGCCCGTCGTCCCTTGCTGGCTCGGAAAATGTGCCATCATCACTGCATGGGCTGCATGAATAATAAAGTAAACCATTTGGTGCAGATCTTCCTTTGAGCAGTAAGTGGCACTATCCCTTTTGTCAGATATTTTTATGTAGGAGTGCGTGGAGTGGGACAAATCTCCATCATAGCAATTCCGGCAAAAAAATTGATCAAGTGGAAAAGATATGTGCACCCCCACCCCTCATTTTTGTGGGTGGGGCCAAATGTGCAGAGTGGGATTAATCTCCATCATAGCAATTCAGGTGACAGTCCGACACAGTTTGTTCAAATTACAACTATCCAATATATTCCGAGCAGGTAAAGTCGGACATGTGGCCATGGTAACACTTACATTTTAGGTACATGTTGCAGACACCACAGAACTACAGAAGAGAGTCATCTCAACTTATGTTCCACATTTGGTGACTCTTGGACTTTTCCAACCCTCCAAAGTATAAAACATATTGAATGGCAAGGAGTGGGTTTTCATGGCAACTGTTTTTATCGCAGTACAAAAGTGACTTCCACTGAGGGTAGTCCAATTCACTCTGAGAAACCGCTGAATATGTCATTTCATTGTGACTACTGGTCTTTATTCAAAATGTGATACAATTTTGTGCAGTACCTCATGTCAGCAGTTGGTGTGGGTGTGACAGTTTTGTGAGTATTGATATACAGAAATGTTCAGAGTGGGATCAGTATTATTTGTGCAAAGTTTTTTCCAAATTAGGCAAGAATTGTCTGAGCTGTAACTGTCATGTTTTTTTTGGCGAGAAAACCATTGAAGCACGCCGGTCACCATGGAAACAGTTCTGTACTATGTACATGTACTGTCATTCCTTCATGTATTTTTTTAAGCTGGTGAGAGAAAAATAAAGAAAAAATTTTTCAGCAATTCTTCCCTTTAACAATAGGGGTGCTAAAACTTTTGTTTGTTATTTTTATGAAGACACATTTGTTGCCGGACTAATATTGATCCTAGAAAATTTAGTGAAAATTGTACCAAGTTTGCCCCATGTACAAATGTCCATTATTGAAAGGTAACGAGTGCGTTTCCATGGCAACTGTGCTTATGGCAGGACCAAAGTGACTTCCACCGAGGGTAGTCCAATGCACTCTGAGAAACCACTGAAAAGGTCATGTCATTGTGACCACTGGTCTTTGTACAAAATTCGAAAGTTTTGTGCAGTACCTCATGTCAGCAGTAGGTGTGGGTGTGACAGTTTTGTGAGTATTGATATACAGACACGTTCAGAGTGGGATCAGTACGATTTGTGCAAAGATTTTTCCAAATCAGGCGAGGATGGACTGAGCTGTAACTGTCATGTTTTGTTTGGTGAGAAAGCCATTGAAGCACGCCGGTCACCATGGAAACAGTTCTGTACTATATACATGTACTATCAATGAGCCCAAGTCATTCCTTCATGTAATTTTGTTAAGTTGGTGAGAGAAAAATAAAGAAAACAGTTGTCAGTTAGTCTTCCTTTAATCATTAGGGGACGCTATGAGTTTTGCTTGTTATTTTTATGTAGACATGTTTGGTGCCAGACTAATTCCACTCATAGGCGCGGCAGGAAGGACAGAGACAAGGTTCTCTCTCCGTATGTCTTGATGCTGGAGCCGTTGGCTGCTGTCGCTCCGTCTCCACGGGGTCCCGCGACCCGATCAGCATAGGTGGCAGTGATGAAGCTCCTCTGGGCTCCGGTGTCCACTAGGAATTGCCGCCCGGAGCCCGTGTCTGTCAGATAAAGCAGCTTGTTCCGTTCGCCGAGCCCGGCCCGGTCGTTTCCCTGCTTTTTGAACTTGCAGGGCGGGATGCATTTGTGCGCCTTCCCAGCGAAACGTCGATGGTAAAAACAGAGGCCGTCATCTCCCCTGCCACGGAATCTCGCCGCTGCTGTCGCTGCTGAGGTGGTCACTGCTGTCTCTGGCTCCACACTGCCCCCGGCCGCTGTGCCGAGGTCTGCCGCTGCCACGGAAGCCTCTTGTTCCTCGCAGGCGTTGAGGAGCCGCTCCGCCTCTTGGGCCAGGTCGCGGAAGTCCTGCTGGGTCACACATCGCCTGCTGGACAGGGAACCTCTCGTGTGCGCTGGGAGGGTTCTCAGGAAAATATGCTTGAAAAGGAACGCGTCGTTGTCCGTCCCAATCATTTGTAGCATGTCCTCCATGAGGACAGTCGGCCTGCGTCCACCTCTGTCGCGCAGGTCCAGTAGCTGCGTGGCTCTTGCCTCAGACGACGGCACGAAGCTCCTGATGACGGTGGCTTTCAGCGCGTCATATTTGCCGGCAGCGGGTGGTTGCTGCACCAGACGCCGCACACACCGAGCTGTGCGGTTGTCGAGTGTCGCGATGACATTATGGAATTTAATGTCATCCGCTGAAACTCCCCCGAGCAGGAACCGCGACTCCACATGCTGGAACCACGAATGCGGGTCGTTTTGCCAGAACTCGGGGAGCTTAATTAGTCTTGTGCCCCTGCTGGCATTCCCCGGTGAATCCGGGTCTGAGCGGTTGTCTCCCAGCTCTTCCATATCGATCACGAGGCTGTCCTCCAGCCTCGGTGTGCTCAGATTCATGCGTAGGTCACCAATTGTAGGAGTCAAGAATTGAGGCGACTGGATGATTTTTCCAGTATCTGCTTTAATTCTCATTCATCCTACGTCCTCTCTCGATCGGAGTGAAAAGAGACAGGACGCAGTCACACACATACATTTATACACTCATCTCTAACAAAACATCACACAAAAGTCTCAATACTCAGCTACATCCTTTCATCTGTAATAGAACACCCAGAGTCCTTCTGTTCTCCTCTCCGACCCCCAAAGGTAATCTTCTCCTCACTCCTGAGTCCCCAGGGGGTGCAGACACATCTTCCTCTTGAGGTGTGAAGTGTCTGAACATGGCTAGCTCAAAGTCTCTCTTGGTTGAATTCAGCCAGCCACATGTGAGTCACATAGGTTATAACTATGGGCTCCACACTTTTCAATATTTTGTTGAGAATCCTTTGCAGGAAATGACTGCCTGAAGTCTGGAACCCCTGGACATCACCAAATGCTGGGTTTCCTCCTTTGTGATGCTTTGCCAGGCCTTTACTGCAGCTGTCATCAGTTGTTGCTTGTTTGGGGTCTTTCTGCCTTAAGTTTTGTCTTGAGCAAGTGAAATGCATGCTTGATTGGGTTGAGATCTGGTGATTGACTCGGCCATTGCAGAATATTCCACTTCTTTGCTTTAAAAAACTCCTGGGTTGCTTTTGTAGTATGTTTTGGATCATTGTCCATCTGTACTGTGAGGCGCCGTCCAATCAACTTTGCTGCATTTGGCTGAATCTGAGCAGAAAGTATATCCCTATACACCTCAGAATTCATCCGGCTGCTTCTGTCTTTTGTCACATCATCAATAAACACATGCGACCCAGTGCCATTGGAAGCCATGCATGCCCATGCCATCACACTGCCTCCACCATGTTTTACAGAAGATGTGGTGTGCTTTGGATCATGAGCTGTTCCAATTGTTCTCCAAACTTTCTTCTTCCCATCATTCTGGTACAGGTTGATCTTAGTCTCATGTATCCAAAGAATGCTGTTCCAGAACTGGGCTGGCTTCTTCAGGTGTTTTTTGGCAAAGTCAATTCTGGCCTTTCAATTTTTGAGGCTGATTCATGGTTTGCACCTTGTGGTGAATCCTTTGTATTTACTCTCATGAAGTCTTCTCTTTATGGTAGACTTAGATACTGATACACCTACTTCCTGGAGAGTGTTCTTCACTTGAGTGGATGTTGTGAAGGGATTCTGCGATCATTCACCACTGTTGTCTTCCGTGGACGTCCAGGCCTTTTTGAGTTCCCAAGCTCACCAGTGCACTCTTTTTTTTCTCAGAATGTACCAAACTGTTGATTTGGCCACTCCTAACATTTCTGCTATCTCTCTGATGGATTTCTTCTTTTTTTTCAGCCTCAGGATGGTCTGTTTCACCTCCATTGAGAGCTCCTTTGACCGCATGTTGTGTGTTCACAGCAACAGCTTCCAAATGCAAACGCCACACCTGGAATCAACTCCAGACCTTTTAACTGCTTAATTGATGACAGGTTAATGAGGGAAGAGCCCATGCAGCCTTGTTATTTTTTTTATTATTTTTTTTTGCAGCCTTCTGAGTCAATTGTCCAATTACTTTTGGTCCCTTGAAAAAGAGGCGGCTACGTATTAAAGAGCTTTAATTTCTCAACCCTTGCTCCAATTTGGATGTGAATGCTCTCAAATTACAGCTGAGAGTCTGCACTTTAAGCCCATATTGATTATACAATTGTATCCTGAATATGTTTTCGTAAACAGCTAAAATAACAAAACTTGTGTCACTGTCCAAATATTTCTGGGCCTAACTGTATATAGGAGTGTTCAGGGTGGGACTACTATCCATTGTCAAAAATTTGGTGAAAATCAGACAAAGATTGTGCAAGATATAACTTTCCGAAATTTCATGGCGAGTAGTCAACCATCGCCATGTTGCCATGGCAACACTTCCCTGTAATTTATGGGTTGTCAACCCAAATTGGACTATATATGACAGTGACCTCAACATATGTTCAAAAATTTATAACTCCAAGACCTTCCCACCCCTCCCCATAAGCTCATGGATTGAATGGCGAGGAGGGCGTGTCCATGGTAACATGTTCGATGTCATGGTAACGTTGATGTTCAGTTATGATCATCGCTGTGTTCTGATGAATCTCAGAAAATTTCACCTCATTCTGGCCAGCCGCACGTGAGTAATAAATAAAACAGATTTCAGCAATTCTTTCATTAACCACTATGTGATGCTATAACTTTTGTCAGGGATTTTGATGTAGTTGGGTTTGGGGTGGGACTGTTTTCCATAATGGAAAGTCTGGTGCCCATCGGACAGGTTTTGCCCGAGTTACAGGTGGTTGAATTTGTAAGGGGAGGAGTCAAACATCACCATGGCGCCCTGGCCACGCCTTTTGAGATTTTGCTGTAATTTATAAAATTTTTAATGGCCAATGCCTATAGATGCCGCCATTAAAAATGAGCTCAATCGGAGCAGGTCCCTAGGACTAGTTCGTTCAAATGCGAGGTGTGACTTTTTTCCGAATTGGAGGTTGGGCAACTTTGAGGCAAGATGGCGGCCTTCCTGTTGGCAGTGGGTATGGGCCACAATGATGTTTTTTGCATATCTTGAGGTGATGCACACCTCACCCAAATTTTATGTCTCTACGCAAAGTTTATGGTCTCCAGTCTCCATAGACCTTGTACGTTTGGCCCCACCCACAAAAATGAGGGGTGGGTGGGGGGGCACATACACTACCGTTCAAAAGTTTGGGGTCACTTAGAAATTTCCTTATTTTTGAAAGAAAAGCACTGTTTTTTTTCAATGAAGATAACTTTAAACTAATCAGAAATACACTCTAATATCTAACATACATTGCTAATGTGGTAAATGACTATTCTAGCTGCAAATGTCTGGTTTTTGGTGCAATATCTACATAGGTGTATAGAGGCCCATTTCCAGCAACTCTCACTCCAGTGTTCTAATGGTACAATGTGTTTGCTCATTGCATCAGAAGGCTAATGGATGATTAGAAAACCCTTGTGCAATCATGTTAGCACAGCTGAAAACAGTTTAGCTGGTAAGAGAAGCTATAAATCTGACCTACCTTTGAGCAGGTTGAGTATCTGGAAAAAATTATTTCAAATACAAATCATTATTTCAAACCTTGTCAATGTCTTGATTATATTTTCTATTCATTTTACAACTCATGGTGGTAAATAAGTGTGACTTTTCATAGAAAACACAAAATAATTGTCTGGGTGACCCCAAACTTTTGAACGGTAGTGTATGTTTTCCAGTTTATCGAATTTTGCCAAAAAAAAATTGCGTTTTGGTTAAGGTTCAGAGGGTGAAAAATGCGATCATTTAGGCGGAACGAGGAAAAAAAAAAATTAAACCTGCGAGCACGTGTAAGTGGGCCTTTGCCCCCCGTGCGCCTGCGGACCCCGGCGCCCGTCATCCCTTGCTGGCTCGGAAAATGTGCCATCATCACTGCAAGGGCTGCATGAATAACAAAGTAAACCATTTGGTGCAGATCTTCCTGTGAGCAGTAAGTGGCACTATCCCTTTTGTCAAATATTTTTATGTAGGAGCGTGTGGAGTGGGAATAATCTAGACTAATCTAATCAAGGCACAAACAATAGAATAGAATAGGCTTCAGTGTCATTGTACAGTTGTACAGTCCAACCAAACTGGGAGCTCCACCAGGCTACTGTGCAATTAAATGTAAGAGAAGGATTAGATAAAATACAGTTACAGAACACACAAGTGAAATAAAAACAGTCCAGGATTATGGAAAATCTGTAGTAAAAAACTAGAAAACCACTCATAGAGCGCATACCTTTGCCCAGGCTCCTTCAGTTTGTCATGGATCACCTCCAAAATGTAATGGGTTTGTGTCTAGGCCTATAGCCACTAGTGGTGAAAATTGCATCAAAGTCTGTCCATCACTTTTGGAGTATTGTTGCTAACACACTGTGAGAAGATAAGAGCCTTGGCTGAGGTATGCATGATATAGAGTGAAGTACGTGGCGGTAATACACCTATTAGCTGACTGCCAACCGCCAATCAAATCTAAAAGAAGAAGATTTATTTTTTGAGTACTGTATTACTACATTTTATTTTGAAAGCAACCCGGAAGTCCAGCATTAGTCCCTTCCTGCCCATAGCTGTGAAAAAAGAGGTTCCACAAAAACTGTTTACAGCTGGGTGTCCCGAGCCATTCACAGCCTGTATGTTGGTACAAACTTAACATTTTGCATGTTAATTTGGTGGGGGTTTTGTGATCAAACAGAGAGGCAGTAAGAGCAACAAGGAAGGCTCTATTTATATTTTATATTTTTATATTTATTTATATTATATTTATAAATGTATTTAAATATATTATATTTATTTATTTATAGATATTTATTTATTTATAAATCATACTGGGCTTAAAAGAACAATATAGCTTTGACAGGATCTAGGAGAACGTGACATGAGGCTGCACACTCTTGTACAGTAGGTGGCAGTATGCACCTATAAGCTGTTTGCAATCCGCCAGTAATCCAATAGAAGAAGAAGAAGTAAAGCAGAGCACAAGAAATGCTAAGATGGAAGACTTGGCTACATTTAAGGAGTCCGGTAATTATTATCTATTACATTTATCAACCTTTGTTAGCGCATCAGTTTGTAGCTGAACTAGCTAGCAGTGACTACACTATGACAGTTCTGTTATAGGTCCGCAGTCCTGAGTCAAGCACAGCCTGAATGTTGGTATGAACTTAATATTTTGCATGTTAATCGTTAGATATAAGTGCTACGTTTATTTTGTTATAAGTTGTGTGAGAAAACATTGCTAAATTTGTTTACCTTGAGATTAGCATTTTAGCTAACGTTCACGGCTAGCCCGTTAGCATTAACATGTTTTTTTTGTTACTTATTTGTACCTGTAGGTAGACTTAGTTTGCAGTCTGGTGACAAGCCACCGGCTGCTGGTCGCTGCGTGCGCAAGCGCCCTAAACCTACATGTTTTTGGTATGCGGGAGGAAACCGGAGAAATCCTGGAGAAAACCCACGCAACACGGGGAGAACATGCAAACTCCACACAGCTCACTGTTGGTCGGGGGCTGGGATCGAACCCACGATCTCATGATCCCCGCGATCCCCCGGCCGAGGGTAAACTGTGCTGTCACAGTGCTAAACCACTGCGCCACCGTGCAGCCCCTTGACCTTTGTTTCATGGGTTGTAAGCCATAATCATCAAAATTAAAATAAATAAACACTTGAAATATATCATTCGCTGTGTAATGAATCTATATAATACATGGGTTTCACTTTCTGAAATGAGTGACCAAAAATATTGAACTTTTTCATGATATTCTAATTTTTTGAGATGTACAGACATGGACAAAATTGTTGGTACCCCTCTGTTCATGAAAGAAAAACCCACAATGGTCAATAAATAAAAGTCTATGAAAATTAACCACTGAAAATCAGACAATGCTTTTGAATTGTGGTTCAACAGAATTATTTTAAAAAACAAACTCATGAAACAGGCCTGGACAAAAATGATGGTACCCTTAACTTAATATTTTGTTGCACAACCTTTTGAGGCAATCACTGCAATCAAACCATTTCTGTAACTGTCAGTGAGACTTCTGCACCTCTCAGCAGGTATTCTGGCCCACTCCTCATGAGCAAACTGCTCCAGTTGTCTCAGGTTTGAAGGGTGCCTTCTCCAGACGGCATGTTTCAGCTCCTTCCACAGATGTTCAATAGGATTTAGATCAGGGCTCATAGAAGGCCACTTTACAATAGTCCAATGTTTGGCTCTTAGCCATTCTTGGGTGTTTTTAGCTGTGTGTTTTGGGTCATTATCCTGTTGCAAGACCCATAACCTGTGTCATTTGGGGCTGGGTATAGATGTATGGACATCTCAAAAATTTGTCACTAATAATAATTGAAATAATTTTTTTTTATTAAATATGTACTTTGTGGTTGTTGTTTTTTTTTAAATACAGGCACCTCCTCTCCCTCCATGCCCTCTCCGCTTCAATCCTGTGATTCCTGATGCGATGGATGCGCTTTTTCCATCGGAGAAGTGACATGATATGACCAACATAAAGAGGCGTTGCTTGCTATGGGCACATGACCATTCCAGTTGGAGTTATTGTTCTGTTGTTGCTCTTCAAAATTATGGTTAAAAGTGTAAATTGTGATATTATTTTGACTTTTTCCCTTATACAATCTGTTTCAAATTTATATTAAAACAGTAATTTTTTTAAAATATAAAGAAAAATTAGACCTGTGTCATTTGGGGCTGGGTGTAGATATATGGACATCTCAAAAATTTGTCATGAATAATTGAAATAATGTTTTTATTAAATATGTACTTTGTGTTTTTTTTTTTTTAAATACAGGCACCTCCTCTCCCTCCATGCCCTCTCCGCTTCAATCCTGTGATTCCTGATGCGATGGATGCGCTTTTTCCATCGGAGAAGTGACATGATATGACCAACATAAAGAGGCGTTGCTTGCTACGGCCACATGACCATTCCAGTCGGAGTTATTGTTCTGTTGTTGCTCTGCAAAATTGTGGTCAAAAGTGTAAATTGTGATATTATTTTGACTTTTTCCTTTAATACAGTCTGTTTCAAATTTATATTAACCTCTTGCACTCCGGGATACCGCGGGCGGTCACGTCTCTAGTGCGTCCTCGTGCGCACTAGGACGCACACTGTGCATCTCAGTGCGCACTGAAAAAAAAAAAGCTGCATTTCCGTTCTACTACAGACACAGCCGCGAACAGAAAGCCAAAGGAGTGCTTTGATTGGTTTAGATTTGATTGACTTCTCATTCGACTAATAAGAGCCTTGAATTGAGTTTCTGAAACCTTGAAGAACCAATGACTGAAAACCTAGCAAGAAGGACCCACCTACCAATGACTGCGAATACAACGAGCCAATTGAAGCAGAGAAGTTCGACGATTGAAAGTGTGTGTCCCGTGCGTAAAATCTGTTTTGTGTAAGCCGCTGTGTGTAACGGTAGCGTTCGCCAGTCTTTTTTTTTACCTCCGCCAAGGAGGTTATGTTTTCATCGCCGTTGATTTGTCTGTCTGTCTGTTTGTTAGCAAGATAACTCAAAAAGTTATGGACGGATTTTCATGAAATTTTCACAGATTGTCAGAAATGGGGTATCCTACAGATGATTACATTTTGGTGGTGATCCGGATCACCGTCCAGAAGAAAACCGCCATTACGGAAAATGCAATTTTCGTGAATAACTACTGAACCACTAATCCTATCATTGTGAATCCAATTGCTAGTCATATGTTTTCATGGTCAAGGAATCTGAAAACGTACACACAAACACTGTATGGGGGGAACTGTGGCCGCCATTACAGAAAATGCCATTTTCCTGAATAACTACTGAACCACTAATCCTATCATTGTCAATCCAATTGCTAGTCATATGTTTTCATGGTCAAGGAATCTGAAAACGTACACACAAACACTGTATGGGGGGAACTGTGGCCGCCATTACGGCAAATGCCATTTTCCTGAATAACTACTGAACCAATAATCCTATCATTGTCAATCCAATTGCTAGTCATATGTTCTCGTGGTCAAGGAATCTGAAAACGTACACACAAACACTGTATGGGGGGAACTGTGGCGCTTGGCGGAGGTCTGCGCTCTCAGAGTGCTTTTCTAGTTACTACTGTTCTTATTTGTTTTGAAAAATCATTCACCAAAACCGCAACCATGGAAGCGCAAATCCACAATAATGGAATTGAAGCGGCATGAAATAAGGCGGCGTTGTTGGAGGTTTTAAGTAGAGTTTTATTATCATACCGCCGTCACGAGCTCCGCTCCCGGCGCCGTGCATGAGCGCCGGTGAGCGAGCCCACGGCTCTCAGAGAAGGAGAGGAGAGGCACGAGTGTGTGTCTCCAGTTGCAGGATCAGAGTGAGAGAATGAGAGGAAGTGTTACAGAACCTGTGCAGTATTTATACCCAACTCAAACAGTACATCAAAAGCAGTGTAACAACAGTTGGTCTGATCAAAGGGACTGCAGAACAGGCATGAGATATTTGCATTTGTGAGACATATATCACAATAGGCAGATCTGCTCTAGGTGCAGAACAAAGGGGTTAACAGGCACATCTACATATTGATCTGAGTCTCTAGGTCACAGTAAGGACAGGACGCATGAACACAATGCAAGAGAGGCAACATTAACATCACAAGGCATGAATGGCACATTACGTCTCAGTAGTGTAGCGGAAAAAACCAGGAGTAGCGAGTTGTCTGTCCTTATCTGTTGTGGGGGTTAACCGAACCGCCACACGCTCCCCCCCAGAGGGCACGGCAGGGGGCCGAGACCTCGATAATCCATCTGTGTGGGCGAGCTGTGGGAGAAGCTCGCTGCAGGCGCAGGGGGAGGGGTAGTAAGTGCCGGCAGGGGCTGTAAAATCGTCCTGAGCCGGGCAAAAATTGCTTGCTGCTCCGCGACGTTGAGGGGCTGTCCCGTTGCGCGTGCGGAGATCACAAGAAGAAAAATTAGTCTCAGACTCCTGTCGTGGCCATAAAGAAAAGCAGGAGCGGCTGTAATAAAAAATAAACAAAAGCAGAGGGACTGGCGTGTTGGCTTTAGGTGCAGAAGAAACCCCCAAAGCCCCCGGGAACAGCTGACGGCTGAAATCCCTTTGTGGCGTGGCTGAGACCATTAACAAATCCTTCGAGCATGCTGCATGCGTGCCTCAGGTGAGCGAGCAGCCCTGAAGGGCAGCGGCGAAGGAGGAAGGCAGTCTGTGGAGCCGTATGTGTCCCGTGCGTGGTGCGCCGTCCTCGTAACTCCCCGATGCGTGTGCGGGGGTTCCGTGCGTGGGTGGGCCGCTGGAGTGGCGAGTCAGGGTGCAGAAACTTGGTGGGGATCGGCGCAGACGGCGCCGATAAAAATCCAGGTTGAGCTGTGGCTGTAGATTGGCCATGGTGCGTTGGAGCGGTGAGAGGAAATAGACGATCTTTTGTCCCTCAGGCTCATGCAGATGCGTTGGAGCGGCGGGAGGGAATAGACGATCTTTTGTTCCTCAGGCTCGGGCGTGGTGCGTTCAGGTCCACGCGTTGCGTTCTCCGCCGGCCATGGAGATCGCCGTCGTGGAGAGGGGACGAGGTGCATGCGCTTACGGTGTGGAGGAGCTGTGAGTGCGGCCGGTCCAGCGTGGATGTGCCGATCTAGGCGTGCAGATCTCACCATGAAAAACGGGTCACCAGTGCGGCTGTCCAGCTCAGAAGGTTGCTTTCGCACAAAACGTGTGCGTGTTCTTGGGGTCACCAGTGAAGCGGCATGAAATAAGGCGGCGTTGTTGGAGGTTTTAAGTAGAGTTTTATTATCATACCGCCGTCACGAGCTCCGCTCCCGGCGCCGTGCATGAGCGCCGGTGAGCGAGCCCATGGCTCTCAGAGAAGGAGAGGAGAGGCACGAGTGTGTGTCTCCAGTTGCAGGATCAGAGTGAGAGAATGAGAGGAAGTGTTACAGAACCTGTGCAGTATTTATACCCAACTCAAACAGTACATCAAAAGCAGTGTCATAACAGTTGGTCTGATCAAAGGGACTGCAGAACAGGCATGAGATATTTGCATTTGTGAGACATGCATCACAATAGGCAGATCTGCTCTAGGTGCAGAACAAAGGGGTTAACAGGCACATCTACATATTGATCTGAGTCTCTAGGTCACAGTAAGGACAGGACGCATGAACACAATGCAAGAGAGGCAACATTAACATCACAAGGCATGAATGGCACATTACGTCTCAGTAGTGTAGCGGAAAAAACCAGGAGTAGCGAGTTGTCTGTCCTTATCTGTTGTGGGGGTTAACCGAACCGCCACACGCTCCCCCCCAGAGGGCACGGCAGGGGGCCGAGACCTCGATAATCCATCTGTGTGGGCGAGCTGTGGGAGAAGCTCGCTGCAGGCGCAGGGGGAGGGGTAGTAAGTGCCGGCAGGGGCTGTAAAATCGTCCTGAGCCGGGCAAAAATTGCTTGCTGCTCCGCGACGTTGAGGGGCTGTCCCGTTGCGCGTGCGGAGATCACAAGAAGAAAAATTAGTCTCTGACTCCTGTCGTGGCCATAAAGAAAAGCAGGAGCGGCTGTAATAAAAAATAAACAAAAGCAGAGGGACTGGCGTGTTGGCTTTAGGTGCAGAAGAAACCCCCAAAGCCCCCGGGAACAGCTGACGGCTGAAATCCCTTTGTGGCGTGGCTGAGACCATTAACAAATCCTTCGAGCATGCTGCATGCGTGCCTCAGGTGAGCGAGCAGCCCTGAAGGGCAGCGGCGAAGGAGGAAGGCAGTCTGTGGAGCCGTATGTGTCCCGTGCGTGGTGCGCCGTCCTCGTAACTCCCCGATGCGTGTGCGGGGGTTCCGTGCGTGGGTGGGCCGCTGGAGTGGCGAGTCAGGGTGCAGAAACTTGGTGGGGATCGGCGCAGACGGCGCCGATAAAAATCCAGGTTGAGCTGTGGCTGTAGATTGGCCATGGTGCGTTGGAGCGGTGAGAGGAAATAGACGATCTTTTGTCCCTCAGGCTCATGCAGATGCGTTGGAGCGGCGGGAGGGAATAGACGATCTTTTGTTCCTCAGGCTCGGGCGTGGTGCGTTCAGGTCCACGCGTTGCGTTCTCCGCCGGCCATGGAGATCGCCGTCGTGGAGAGGGGACGAGGTGCATGCGCTTACGGTGTGGAGGAGCTGTGAGTGCGGCCGGTCCAGCGTGGATGTGCCGATCTAGGCGTGCAGATCTCACCATGAAAAACGGGTCACCAGTGCGGCTGTCCAGCTCAGAAGGTTGCTTTCGCACAAAACGTGTGCGTGTTCTCGGGGTCACCAGTAGTAGTAGTAGTGAAGCGGCATGAAATAAGGCGGCGTTGTTGGAGGTTTTAAGTAGAGTTTTATTATCATACCGCCGTCACGAGCTCCGCTCCCGGCGCCGTGCATGAGCGCCGGTGAGCGAGCCCATGGCTCTCAGAGAAGGAGAGGAGAGGCACGAGTGTGTGTCTCCAGTTGCAGGATCAGAGTGAGAGAATGAGAGGAAGTGTTACAGAACCTGTGCAGTATTTATATCCAACTCAAACAGTACATCAAAAGCAGTGTCATAACAGTTGGTCTGATCAAAGGGACTGCAGAACAGGCATGAGATATTTGCATTTGTGAGACATACATCACAATAGGCAGATCTGCTCTAGGTGCAGAACAAAGGGGTTAACAGGCACATCTACATATTGATCTGAGTCTCTAGGTCACAGTAAGGACAGGACGCATGAACACAATGCAAGAGAGGCAACATTAACACCACAAGGCATGAATGGCACATTACGTCTCAGTAGTGTAGCAGAAAAAACCAGGAGTAGCGAGTTGTCTGTCCTTATCTGTTGTGGGGGTTAACCGAACCGCCACAGAATCATGGTTTGACCAGGTCGCGTGACCAGAACCACTAGTCGTAACAAGCGGACCAGCGTCATGTTCGTCTGACAATGAGGAGCAGATGTTCGCCAGCGACACTGCTGTTGTGGACAGGTAAGTGTTGTAAGCTAAATTATTCTTTATCCCTGAAAATAGTAATCAAAATGACTTTTGACCGATCGGTAAATTACAACTGTGCGTCATCGCCAAATGACGGACTGCTGCGCACGGACCGGACCGTGCACCGCGCCCCTCTGTAGCGAGGAAGGGAGGAGTTGTTATCCTCTACATTGCAGATATTTTAGTATAATTTTTATTGCACTGTAGGTTATTTTTTCTTGTAAAAAAAGGCCACACATTTTTTACGTGGCATGCTTCTTTGTATGTGGGGGGCTTGTATGTTCATTCATTCATTCATGAATGAATAAACACCCCCCCCCACACACACACACAGCCCTGAGTGTCACCTTTCATTAGAGCCCAAGATCAAGCTTCTATATTGAATCATTCAAAAGTTAAAGACGTTTTTCCAAACTGTGCCATTTGGCACAATTTGGCACAGTTCAAAAACGCCTGGGAACAACCTGAGAAAAAAGCTGTGTAATATATTCAATTTTTGTGGTATTGTTACAAAATTTTGACCTCAGCTGGATAACACTTGGTTCTACATTTCCGTTGCATTTTCCAGCCCGGATCTGAAGCTGTGTGTTATTTGCAAGCATTTGTATCCAAAAAAACACCCAGGCGAACTTTATTTTCTTCAAGTTCAGTATGTTTAGATGACTGTTACTCAGTGGCAGGAGCACTTAGAGAGATTATGACTGTTTTGCCAAAAAATTCAAAGTGTTTTCTTTTAAATGAGACCAACCCCATGAAGATGCTGCAAAGGGTTGAAGAACAGCTTTTGATTTACTTTGGGTACGTTATTTTTAGGCGTTTTTAGGGAAATTGACCAGAGTGCAAGGGGTTAAAACAGTAATTTCATTAAAATATAAAGAAAAATTAGATCTGTGTCATTTGGGGCTGGGTGTAGACGTATGGACATCTCAAAAATTTGTCATGAATAATTGAAATAATGTTTTTATTAAATATGTACTTTGTGTGTTTTTTTTTTTAAATACAGGCACCTCCTCTCCCTCCATGCCCTCTCCGCTTCAATCCTGTGATTCCTGATGCGATGGATGCGCTTTTTCCATCGGAGAAGTGACTTGATATGACCAACATAAAGAGGCGTTGCTTGCTACGGGCACATGACCATTCCAGTCAGAGTTATTGTTCTGTTGTTGCTCTTCAAAATTATGGTTAAAAGTGTAAATTGTGATATTATTTTGACTTTTTCCCTTATACAATCTGTTTCAAATTTATATTAAAACTGTAATTTTTTTAAAATATAAAGAAAAATTATTCACAAAATAATCCACAAAATAATAGTCTCAAATGTACAAGAAAAGTCAATTTTCCAAGAGGAAATTACAAATTTGAGGAAAATGGTTTCAAATGTAGATAGATTGACAAAGAAAAGTATAAAATGATAAGAAAATTGTTATAAATTTTGGAGAACAACCTTCAAGACTGAAGTCACTACTCCAGCTTTTAAGTGGGTGCTTTTTGCATCCTTATCTCTACTAGAAATTTTTGTTTGATATGTGTTTGTTGGAATGTGTAGTTATAAAAAGAGGTTCCTACTGTGATTTTAAACAAAGCAAAGACAATGGTGGATGTGCAATGTATGTTAATGTTGTCAATGCTTTCTTGTGGGGTTTGTGCACTGAAATGTTTGACAGTTCTTTCCCGTGAACTGAATGCCAAGAAGAGTTAACACGGTGCATGAAAATAATGGTGGCCACACAAAATATTGACACTTTGGGGACAATCTGGACATTTTCACTTAGTGGTGTACTCACTTTTGTTGCCAGCAGGTTAGACATTAATGGCTGTGTGTTGAATAATTTTGAGAGGACAACCAATTTACACTGTTATCCAAGCTGTACACTGACTACTTTACATTATATCAAAGCGTCATATCTTCAGTGTTGTCCCATGAAAAGATATAATAAAATATTTATAAAAATGTGAGGGGTGTACTCACTTTTGTGAGATATTGTATATTGGAAGGTGATGCATTGTAAATGTTTTTATAGAAATATTTATTTAACTGTTTTTTTCCATGAATGATATGTCCAGTGGGAGGTGCTTGGTCATTAAAATGGGGTTGTTGTGAGGCTGAGGATTCTGAACTTTGTTGCAGCGGAGTTAACGGGGATTCTGCTGTTTGTAAATGAGACAGTGGCCTGTTTGCTCCCATTTAGAAGGAGTTTATAGAGGACTCCATTTTAAAGAGACAAAGATCTTTAATACACACATTCAGATTCATAGTTCTTGGAGGGGGATTCATAGTTCTGGTGAGGGGTTTGCCAAAAACAATCGCGTTTTGGTCAACGTTCAGAGGGTGAAAAATGCGATCATTTAGGCAGAAAAATAACGAAAAAAAGAAGAAGTAAGAAACGAAGCAGATACAATAGGGCTTTCGCCGACTGACGTTGTCAGTGGCTCAGGCCCTAATTAAACCTGCGAGCAGGTGTAAGCGGGCCTTCGCCCCCCGTGCGCCCGTGGATCCCGGTGCCCGTCGACCCTCGCTGGCTCGGAAAATGTGCCGTTATCACTGCAAGGGCTGCATGAATATTAAAGTAAACCATTAGGTGCCGATCTTCCTGTGAGCAGTAAGTGGCACTATCCCTTTTGTCAAATATTTTTATGTAGGAGCGCGCGGAGTGGGACTAATCTCCATCACTGCAATTACGGTGAAAAGCCGACTCAATTTGTCCAAGTTACAATTGTCCAATGTATTGTGATTAGGTAATCTTGAACATGTAGCCATGGCAACACTTAAATTTTAGGTACATGTTGCAGACCTATAAAGAACTACAGAAGAGAGTCACCTTGACTTACATTCCACATTCGGTGACCCTTGGACTTTCCCAATGCTCCAAAGTATAAAACATATTGAATGGCAAGGAATGGGTTTTCATGGCAACTGTGGTTATCGCAGTACAAAAGTGACTTCCACTGAGGGTAGTCCAATGTACTCTGAGAAACCACTTAAATCTTCAAGTAATTCTTACTACTGGTCTTTGTGCAAAATATGATACATTTTGTGCAGTACCTCATGTCAGCACTAGGTGATGGCGGTTTTCCTGGTGGCGGTGGGTAAGGGCCACAATTATGTTGTTTGCATAAGTTGAGGTGATGCACACCTCACCCAAATTTTGCAAGCAAGTGAACCCCCAACACAGAACCCCAACACCACTGGCCCCGTGACTGAGATGGATAATGTAGCTCCTTTATATTCAGGTAATCCTTTTTTGGCATATGTTTGTGTAACCCAGCTGAGAAAATGACCCCTTTTTTTTCTCAGATGTCAATTGTATTAATACCATTGTGTGATTTTATTTTGAAAACCGATTATTTTGGGGAAGAGGAAGTGTGATCCTTGTTATCCAACTTTTAAATTCCCGTTTCATGGTCACGTTGGGTGATCTGGGTCTTTTCATTCGTTAAGAGCGATATTAGCCCCGCCTTCCAAGCAGAGTGCCGAGGCGCTCTGCTGGCTGCCGGTCTTTCACGATCTGAGAGCGGACGAGAGAGGCTGTGGGTGGTCTGGTTCACACTGATACCTCTTCTTGGTGAGTTTAATTCAGAAAGATGCTATAAATGGATCTAAACACTCTCCAAACGCTAATTTGCAACCTTTATTATCCTAAGTTGACGGGAGCACGAGCTTGAGAACACATTATAGAGGTTTGCCCGCTCCAAAGACTGGAAGGAGGATTACACACCCTCCATACAGCAAACCAGGAGGCAACTGCTTGGCTTAAGGACTTTGCATTCGCTAAATAAATCACAATTTCATGGTTAAATGATGTAGAGATAAACAGAGGAATTCATTTAATTGGTTACATGAAAAAGGGTATTTCATGCGCTACCAGAGAGATTGTGAGAAAAGAACACATGCATGTAAGATGTAAGATGTGAAATGTAAGATATTACTATATTGCTGGATTGTAATAATAGTAATATGAGAGAAGAATTTAAACACTAAGCTATGGTGTTACATAAGAAGGGATTGGAAAACGAATTACTCTAGCTGTAAACAATAACACCATTATTGTTGTGCAGGCTAGGTTTTTTTGGTTGCCGATCAAGAACTTTCTGGATCCTGGATTCTCTCCGAATGGAGATGGCGAGCCTGACCCGAGACTGAACCAAGACTGAACCGAGATCTGACCAAGATCTCGATTGAAGGACATCCTTCCTCTCTCCAGTGCACAACATTGAAGTGGTAACAACTCAAGCTGCCACTTTAAAAGAGGAAAAGAAACCTGTCAGAATCTAGAAACTCAGAGTGATCGTATGTTGGTTCGTTACCTCAAATAAGATTCATGACACAGGAATATTCCTCATATGAGCTCTTTACTGCAGGAGTGCAGTACCTTTAACAGCCAATGCAGCACTGGCAATAAAAAACAATCAGGAAGCTTTTATGCATAGTCAGTCATACAAACACAAAAACATCTGCTGGATACAATATGGAGTCATAATATGAGTATACAAAACATTGGCCTGGACTGAAAACAACTTGGCCTTGCAGGTGTGTCCCAGACTCCAAGTTAATCATAGTCACAGCACTTTATAAGAAAACAAGATTAATTCTCCCCTATCCCCAGACCCCTTATCATGTACACAGTCTGGTCTGGTGAGATACTTTGACTTCTAAGCACATCTTAATGAAGGACACTCAGTAGGTCCACTTATTACCCAGAAATAATACAGTATGCTATAAACTCATAGAAGATGCATGCAGTATACATTTTAAATCATATAAGATGGTTATGCAATGATAATGATAATGATGTTAGTAATAGTAATTATAAAATGATAAACAATTATAAAATGATTAAACATGTATAATAAACAATTTTCTGACATTTCCCTCCTGTTTTATCATTTTTATCACAGTTTTTTTTATTTAGGGATGCCTTTATTCATCAGAAACATGTAACTTCTCTTGATTTTCTACTTGCCCGTCAGTTGCATCATATTCCAATTACACAGGAGATTACTCACAATCTTCACAGTCATCATCAGTTTTTGAAAGAGCTGCATATTGTCCTTTACACTCAAGTTTCAGCATAGCAGTTTGCAACAGAAAAGTATGATGAGCAATGGCTTGTGTAATCATAGATCTCATGCAGGGGATAACACACATGAAGAGCACACTGAATAAGACCAGTATCACAATCAATGGGGTTAACCACTTTAAAAGAATCTGCCACCAAGTTCCACTTTGAAACCAATCCCAGGGACTCCAACCCTTGAATGAATGAATGAATGAATGAATGAATGAATGAATTTATTTATTTCGGATAATACAGTACAGGTTAAAAGAAACTGTATAATATAACAACAAGATCAAATTAGACAAAGACTCCTTCTACTAAACAATTCCACGTGAGTTATCCGAAATGGGTGATGGCTGAAGCCGCAGCTTATATTGCCCACCCATATTCCATCCAAGAATTCAAAAGAAAAAAAGAGTAAACAAGACAAGAGTGATTACAATTTAGAACAAAGCTAAGACAAAGTGTGACTGAGAGAAAAAAAGAAGACTAAGCTAAGCTAGGTTAAGTGGTTACTATTCAAGACAAATCTAAGACAGAATGTCACGGAGAGAAAAAAAAAACAAAAAACTAAGCTACAACACAACACAGGCTGGAAATGTCAATCCTTATGTGATTTTACATGTCGTCTTGTAAATATGTTTGGAGTATTTCTTCCTTTAGTTTTTGTTTAAATTGTCCAAGCGTTGTACATGATTTTAATTCAGGTCCAAAATCGTTCCATAATCTGACTCCTTGCACTGAAATACAGTGTTGCTTGGTGGTTGTTCTCACTGTAGGCTTTTGAAATATCCATGTTCCTCTGAGGTGATATCGTTTCTCCCTTGTTTGGAACAACTTTTGGATATTTGCGGGCAGTGATAAATTCTTCACTTTGAACATTATTATTGCGGTTTTAAAGTCAACCAGATCTTTCAACTTGAGAGTTTTTTTGTTTAAGAAAAAGTGGGTTTGTTGGTTCCCTGTAAGCTGCTTTGTTTATTATTCTAATAGCTCTCTTTTGAAGCATAAAGAGTGGATATATGTTTGTTTTGTATGTATTTCCCCATACTTCATTACAATATGTCATGTATGGGAGTATTAATGAATGATACAAGGTATATAGTGTGGGTTGATTCAGCAAATATTTCACTCTGTGTAATATTGCAATTGATTTGGAAACTTTACCTTTAATATAATTAATATGTGACTTCCAACACAGTTTGTTATCAATTATTACTCCAAGGAATTTAGTTTCAGATACCCTTTCAATCTCTACACCATTTACACTGAGTTTGGGTACTGGATTGTTGTGATGGTTGTTAAAGACTATAAATTTTGTCTTACTTAAATTGAGCGTTAATTTGTTTGAATCAAACCACAGTTTAAGCTTTTCTAATTCCTTCCCGAGTGTATCCAGAAGTTGTTCCAAATTGTTTCCACTGCATAGCAGATTAGTGTCATCGGCAAACAATATTAAGTCCATTTTTTCTGAAACTTTACATATATCGTTTATATACATATTGAATAATAATGGTCCCAAAACTGAACCCTGTGGGACTCCACAGGTGACCTTCAGCAACTCTGAGTTTTTGTTGCTAACACATACATACTGATATCTATTCTTTAAGTAACTACTTAACCAGGACAGTGCTACCCCTCTAATACCAGAATTTTGTAGTTTCTTTAATAATAAATTATGATCTACTGTATCAAATGCTTTTTTAAGATCTAGGAATACTCCAACTGAATACTCTTTATTTTCAATGGCTGTTGATATTTTTTCTGTAAATTCCATTAGGGCATATGCAGTTGTCCTCTTGTGTCTGAACCCATATTGCTGCTCACATAGTAAATCATTCTTCAGTATGAAGTTGTCAATGCTCTCATAGAATATTTTTTCAAGTATCTTGGAAAATTGCGGTAATAGTGAAATTGGTCTATAGTTTGAGAATTCCCCTCTGTCGCCCGTCTTGTATATCGGAATTACTTTAGCTATTTTCATTGCATTGGGAAATATACCTGATTGGAGAGACAGGTTGCAGATATACGTCAGTGGTTTTACTATGCATTCGATAACAGTTTTGACTAGTAGCATGTCAATACCATCACAGTCAGTAGATGTTTTACTTTTGAACGATTTAACAATTTCAATGACCTCTCTTTCGTCTGTGTTCTTTATGAAGATGGAGTCTTTTACAGCAGTGTTATTGCATATTGTATCACCTGTTGGCACCGTAGTGGGTATTTCTCGGGCCAGTTTAGGTCCAATGTTAACAAAAAAATTATTAAATTCATCTGCAGGTGAAGCAATATTCACACTCTGAGTCGTTTTATTATTTTTTGGAATATTAGTTGGGTAGCTTGTATTTCTGCTTTTATTTCCAAGGATACTGTTGAGTATTGTCCATGTATTTTTAATATTGTCTCTGTTTTTCTCCAGTTCTTTACTGTAATAGTCTCTTTTACTACATCTTATTATATATTCCGTACAGAGGGAGCTGAGGAGAAAGATCAGAGAAGGCAAGGACAGCTTCAGGAAGAAGATGGAGGACAAGCTGCAACAGAGCGACATCAGCGGGGTCTGGAGAAACCTCAAAACCATCTCGGGGCTCCAGAATACCTCCCCCCAGGCCACAGGGGGCAGGGAGTGGGCGAACAACCTGAATCTGTTTTTCAATAGATTTGACCAACCGCCCTCCCCCCTGACTGCACAACAACCACTGCTGCCTCTAAAGAAATCAAGTCCTGCTGCCCACTCCCCACTCCACCAACACCCCCCCACTCCCAACACACAGCCCCCCATCCTGACCCTGACCAGGACCCAGGTGAGGACGGAGCTGAGGAAGATCAAGGCGAGGAAGGCGCCGGGACCGGACGGCATCAGCGCAAAGCTCCTCAAGTCCTGTGCAGACCAGCTGTGTGGGATTGTGACGTATATCTTCAACATGAGCCTGAAACTGGGGAGGGTACCACAGCTGTGGAAAACATCTTGTGTGGTACCTGTACCAAAAACTTCCCACCCCAAAGACCTGAACAGCTACAGACCGGTGGCCTTGACGTCCCACTTGATGAAGACCCTGGAGAGACTGCTCCTTGCTCACCTCCGCCCCCTGGTGGAACCAGCGATGGATCCACTCCAGTTCGCCTACCAACATGGCATTGGGGTGGAGGATGCGGTGATCTTCCTCCTTCACCGTTCTCTGTCCCACCTGGAGAAGCCCGGGAATATGGTGAGGATCATGTTCTTTGACTTCTCCAGTGCTTTCAACACCATCCAACCGATGATCCTGAAGGACAAGCTGCTGCGCGCAGGGGTGGACCAGCACCTGTCATCATGGATCCTGGACTACCTCACGAACCGGCCTCAGTTTGTGAGAACCCGGGACTGTGTGTCTGACACGATCATCAGTAGCACGGGGGCCCCCCAGGGAACGGTGCTGGCTCCCTTCCTGTTCACTCTTTATACTGCGGACTTCTCACACAACACAACACACTGCCATCTACAGAAGTTCTCTGATGACTCTGCGATCGTTGGCCTCATCTCCAATGGAGATGAAGCTGAGTACAGAGGGCTTATCCAGGACTTCGTGGACTGGTGCCATCGGAACTGCCTCCAGATCAACGCGAGGAAAACTAAGGAGCTGGTGGTGGACTGCCGCAGGCATGGGCAGCCCCTCACAGTACCAGTAAATATACAGGGAACAGACATCGAGATGGTGACATCCTATAAGTACCTGGGTATTCATCTGAACAATAAACTAGACTGGTCACACAATACTGATGCACTCTACAAGAAGGGACAGCGCAGGCTGTTCCTGCTGAGGAGACTCAGGTCTTTTGGTGTACAAGGGGCGCTGCTGAAGTCATTCTATGACACGGTGGTGGCATCAGCCATCACTTTTGGAGTGGTCTGCTGGGGCAGTGGCATTACTGCAGCCGATAGGAAGAGACTGAACAAACTGATTAAGAAAGCTAGCTCTGTCCTGGGGCAGCGCCTTGATCCGATGGAGGAGATAGGAGAGAGAAGGACGGTGGCTAAACTGTCATCTCTGCTGGAGTCCGAGTTCCACCCTATGCAGGACATACTGAATGCACTGAGGAGCTCATTTAGCAGCAGACTACATCATCCCAGGTGCACAACCGAGAGGTTTCGTAGGTCCTTCCTACCAACGGCTGTCAGACTGTACAACCTAAGCAGGGCTGCTCGCAGAGATAGCAAAAAGACGTAACAAACTAATAGTTTTTTGAATGCAAAAGATGCAATAGACTTGCACAATGGTCCCCTCCGGCATACAACTAGGAACATACCGGTCGCTATGGAGGGTGAGAATATGTATGGGCACATAATCATACCATGTAGGATAACTAAGTAGACGGTTATGCTGTTTCATTCCATCTAGCAACAATGCTCTGCACTGTGTGTGTTTATATATTTACATATTTATTCCATCTAGCTACAATGCTCAGCACTGGGTGTGTTTATATATTTATATATCTACATATTATTCCATCTAGCTACATTGCTCCGCACTGTGTGTGTTTATATACTTGCATATTTATTCCACCTAGCTGCAATGCTCCGTACTGTGGGTGTTTATATATTTACATATTTATTCCATCAAGCTACAATGCTCTGCACGGTGTGTTCATATATTCATATATTTATTCCATCCAGCTACAATGCTCTGCACTGTGTGTCTGTGTGTGTGTGTATATATATATATTTTATAGTAATACGTACATATGTATATTAGCTGCTCTTGCTTGCTTGTTTTTTTCTTGCCTTCTGATTGTTGCTCTGAGTGTTGCTATCCCTGTGCTGTTGCAATCCTGGAATTTCCCCGTTGTGGGACTAATAAAGGCTTATCTTATCTTATCTTATCTTATCTTATATGTTAACTTATTTTTGTATGTTTTATACCGCTGCTCTGCTTCTTTTGTTCTTTTCTTTAGGAAAGCTTTATATAATAAATTTTTCTTTTTACATGCCTTTTGTAGTCCTTTGGTTAACCATGGCTTATTAGCAAATTTGTGTTTAAGCTTTTTTATTACTAATGGGCAGTTTTTTTCATAAAGAGTGGTTACAATATTTATAAATGTGTCATAGGCTTCATTTACATCTGATACATAGACTTCTGTCCAGTCTTGCTTCAGCAAGTCCTCTTTAAGAGAACTGATTGCATTTGGTGATTTGTGTCTGAACGATTTTGAAGTTTTTTCTGCGTTGGGCCCCGTGTGGCCATGGATAAGTGCAAAGGTTGGCAAGTGGTCACTTATATCATTTATCAATAATCCACTTTCTATTTTCTTATCGAAAACATTGACAAACAGGTTGTCAATAAGTGTAGCAGAGTGAACTGTGATTCTACTGGGATGTGTTATTGTGGGATATAAACTCATGCTGTACATAGAGTTCATGAACTCTGTAACTACATTTTGTTGATGAGGATTCAGTAGATCAATATTGAAATCTCCACAAATTGCTACCATTTTCTTACTAGTAATATTATTGTACAGCTCGACTAATTTATCTCTGAATGTCTCAATGCAAGTTCCCGGCGTTCTATATATGCAGCTTATGATTAGATTTTTTGTTTTGTCTAGGTCAATCTCAACAGTAACACATTCCAAAATCCCTGGTAGTGCTAAGGACATTTCATTTACAAGCTTACACCTGTACAGGTCATCAATATACAGTGCAACACCACCACCCTTTTTTTGAGTTCTGTTAATATAAAACATCTGATATCCTTCTATTGCCATCAGGGGAGCCTGCTCTTCGTTAAGCCAAGTTTTAGAGACTGCAATAGCTGTGAATTTTCTGTCTAGCTGTTTTAAATAGTCCTGAATCTGTGGAAAGTTTTTGTTAAGACTTCTGCTATTGAAGTGTATTATTGACAGTTTACCATCTAATTGCATTTGACTTTTGAATTGTTTTTCAGTGTAATATTCACAGTGGTTATGAATATTATTGAAAAAGTGGTTATCAGGATCAGTATCATTCTCCATCTCTTGTGGTTTATGTTCAGCATAATGGTATGTTTTAGAGTTTGAGTTTCCTCATTCTGTGTCAAATGACTTCCTCCAACTGGGGATAATTGATGTCTACTTGAGTCGGTCATAAGTTTTTGTTTGTTTTGGTTATTTTTATTAAAGTACTTTGGCATGGTGTATCAAAAGAACTATTCTTATCGTGTGTATGAATATGGATTATCATTGGCTCATAATTTTCTAATCAGTGTTCATCTGTATTTATCTAAGTCAGTAGCATCTCTGATAATTATACTCTTTGCTTGCTCAGGTGATCCATTTAGTTTAATCCAAATTCTACAATTTCTTGTCCAGGTTGCTTGTATCCTATTTTGTTTTTTTAGCATCCATGCCTGTCGTGCTAATTCAGCGTTTTTTTTGTCAGGTGTTCATTTATGTAAACTTGAGTTTCCTTTAGCTTTTTGGCCTGCCTCAGTATGTTATTCTTTACCCTTCTGTTCACAAAGCGCATCACAATTGATTTCTTTGTTTTGTTATCTTTCTTCGGTAGAGCATAACAGGCTGAGATTGCATTGGCTTCTACCTTAATGTCTTTATCATTAAGGAACTGAAGCACTTGATTTTCTAAGGACAAAGATACTCTCATGGGTGCATCTTCACCACTCAGTCCTACTGTGGCATGGGCGTATGACTGATATCTGATGTCTAGTCCACTTATAACTAGGTCATCAATACGAGAACCTTGTTCAAGATCCTCGACGCGTTGCTCCAAAAGACGCCCGTGTTGCTCCAGGTCCATAATTTTTTTTGTCTTTTTCTTGAATTATTAAATTTAGGGCTTGTACCTGTTCTATTAGGCCTATTATTTTGTCCTGTTGGCTAGTCAATTTGGCCAATTCTTCTGACATAAAGCTCAGAGCTTTTTTGATTTCTTCCATTTCCTTCCATTTCCTTCCATTTCCATTCCAACCCTTATCTTCATCTAAAGTGTGTTGTAAGTGTAAAATGTCATTCAAATGGCTAATGACGTGAGAGAGATTCTGATTTAAATCCGGGATGTATGTGCAGCACTCCTGACCAATAATGTGACACACCCCTCCTTGTGCAGCTAATGTTAAATCTAAAGCCATTCTATTTTGCAATGTCATCATCCTTGAGAATTTCTGTTCCTCAGTTAAAGCTGTGAAACCTTGTTCCGTTAATACAGTTAGACTTTCCATTGTCCATGCTAACGCATTTATGTGATATGTAGCCAGGTAACTGCCATACATTGGAAAAGAGTGCCCATTACAACTTTGAAATCACTAATCCTCTGTTTCCCAGACAGCCTACCTACTAGTTGTTGCATATCTGGGGTTGTACTTCTCTGTGCCCTGGTGTGAATTTCAGTTTGATCAGGATGGTAATAATGGCAGTATGATGTTTTCGTTTTATGTGTGAGATTTGAACTTATGCTAATGTGTGGGATTAAAAAAGCCATGTAGCATCTACCACACCACCCTGGAGGAAGTAATGAATAAACATTAGATCCACAAACCCACACGTGGTTCTCTAAACACCCATATCCATCATCATTTGGTCACATAACATTAGGATTGTCACTACATTTACCAGTACAATTCTTGCTTTTTAAAGTGAAATTTCCAGCAGCAAGATAGGGAAGATGAAATGCATTTCTACAAACAGAATCATGGTCTCTTACTCCACAGGTTGCCTCCTTCACATCATTACACCTTGGTGAAAAACCTAGATTGAAATTCTTTTCATTACAAGCTTTATTAAAACAGATTGGTGAAGTGAACAATTTAGGATTTACCTTCATCAAGGGCTTTCTAACAGCAAGCAAAGACTTTCCAATTCCAGTAGTATTGATTATTCTTAACTTAGACCCAGTGTAATCAGTAACAGTGACATTCAATTTATTCAGATACCCTTCAGACAAATTTCTTACCAACCAATGTCTAACATCATTACTTGAATTAAGCAGATTGAGATGAGAGGTCATCGCTATTGTCACTCCGGCTGTCTCCTCTTCGTTCAGCGGAACAGGGATCATGGGGATTGCAGTCTTGTGTGAATGGGGTAGCAATGAGCACACATAGCAAGAAGTGTTGATTCCCAGTCCTCTCACGGAAACCACCATTGTTTGGTACCACAGGTTGTGCGTATAGTCCACGTAGTGTCCACTGTCCATGTTTAGCGGGCTCCTTGTCCTGGAATCAGAAATGGTCCCCCACCCCACTGTCATGAAAAGTATGGAACACAGAGTCATCAGTACCTTTGGTGCCATGCCTCCACCTGAGAGAGTACCCATCCGGGCCCCTATCTTCACCAGGTTTGAGACGGCTTTGTCCTTAAAAGGACAAGCCCCCTTTGTAACTGGACTTACTCAGGGAAACAAGTTAGTTCACTTACAGGCACCCGTAGTCTCTTAACGTGTGAAAGGTGAATCCAAGATGGTCGTTCAGCAATACGCATGGCAGTGGGAGTGGGAGTGTCCAGTGTTGTCGGTGGTGGTTCTTTATGAAGACATAGTCTCCAGGTTGCAACGGGTTATCCGCTTCTTTCTGTGGAGCAGAGAGCCCTGACAGAATCAATGTGTTCTGAGATATATTTGTTAGGCGTGATTAGTGGTGAGAGGTCAGGCAATACATAAGGACGGTATAGGGTTAATCATTAGTTTGATTGTACCATTTTTCTTTTTACAAAACCTGTACTTTATGGGTGGTAGGCACTATGAAATTTGATCTTACTTCTTACAGCTTGGATTAAGTCTTGAACTGTTTGTGCTGTAAAATGAGTTCCATTATCTGCATAAATTAGTTGTGGAACCCCAATGGCGGGAAAAACATGATTCACTAGAGTTTTACACACAAATGCGGCATTTGCTGAGGATGTGGGATGAATTTCTGTCCACTTTGTGAGGGTGTCAATCAACACCAAGCAATATTGTAGCTTTCCATTGCTCCTTGAGCATTATTTTATAAACAAATGATGCACTTTTGGCATGTTTTTGTTACTTCTTTCAAAATATTAGGACAGTTTTCCCAACATCCTCATTATTCCCTCCTGTTGGCGCATGAATAGTTCATGTGCCACCAGGGCAGCCCATTTGTATAACGTGGGTGGCAAAACTATTTTTCCATCAGGCAAGCCACATGTAATAGGAGGGAGGTCCATATTATTTTAACAGTCTTTTAAAACATCACCATCAACATTATTAAAAAACAGACGGTTCTTAAAAAATCAATAGCAGTATAATGAGCAGTGATATCAGCCAAGCGATTACTGGTTTTCCTGTGGAGGTGACAAACCCCGCAGGTTCAAGGTAGCGGTATGCAGGCAGCATGTGTTATAAGCATATTTACTGTCTGTACAGATAGTTGCATTTAGGTTAGTAGCTCATGTAAGTGCTGTAATCAAAGCCAATAGTTCAGCCATTGGAGGTGATGCAGGTTGTGGAATTTAACACAATCAGGACCCCAGACAATGTTGTCACAGCATAAGCAGTGGATGTTGACCCATCGGGCTTTTTTTTTTTTTTTTTTTTTTTTTTTAAAGATGAGCCACCAGTAATTAGCCCCCAGGAATTTGGTACAAGCTTAATGTGTGGCTGTGAGTGTACGACAACAGTCTAGCTGGTGACAATATGGAATGGTTGTCCTGCTGTGAAACCCCCTCCACGGCGTGGGGAATGCGTAGGATAATAGAGGGCCTGATCTTACTATTATCCCATAAATAATAAGAAAGTGGTCTGTATTGCCCAGCATGTATTTGAGTTATAATTGCAGCCATATGCTTATCCTGGGCACTATAGAAAAACAGAAAATGAAATAAAATAAAAGTCCTGTCCTAATTTAGCAAGGCTAACACACATAAGCATCAATAAGCAAGTCTACCTACGGGTACAAATAAGTAACAAAAAAAACAAACAAAAAAAAAACAAGCTCTTTATGTTCAGTCCTCAATTCTAAGTTGGAGGCTGGTGTAACGTTTGCATTTTTTTTCCCCTCCTCAAAATGTCAATTGCAATTTTTCTTCATTTTCCCTCCTCTTTAGAGAAAATGACACTTCACTTATTTAGATGAAATCTATTTAACTTGAAGAAAACATTTTTTTTAAAGAAAAGATAAAACCAGTCATTAGTCTGCATTAATAGGAGAAAACAAAGATAATCTCAGGGTTTTTTTTTCTCTTAGCACTGTAGCTAGGCTGTCAGTTCTGCAAGTATGGGGGTGCAAATATGGGAGGTGCAAGTATGGGGGGGGGTTCCCCCTATAGCTCAAAGTGCAATGGGGTGTTATGAAATAGCGCTTATGTAAATAAAGTTGAATTGAATTCATTATCAACCATTTATTGATAATTTTTATGCATTATCTATTTTCTGAGGGTTACTAATTATTTGCTAATTAATTTCTTTGATACCCCCTGCTTTGATACATGAAGACGCACATGCAGCAAAGTTACAGGGTATTTGCTTGATTCTTTTACTGAAAGGAAGTGTGCTACCATTTTTAATTTAGATGAAAATGTGTGGGTAGCCCAGTTCCTTCAAAAATAAGAGTTCAATAATCATAGCCTTTTTTGTGACTTTTCTTGAACTAGTTTACAGATTCCATTTAAGAGAAATAAATAACTATCATATTTTTGATATGCTTCAGCATTGATGAATAAGATCAGTTTGTCCAGTTGAATACAGATGGGTTGAATTTGAATAAATGAATAAAGATTGCATCACACTCTTTCAGTCAACGGAAAGGTGGACCTTTTGCCTAATTAGAATTTGATTTAAATTTTTGCCAGGAATACCTCATTTTATATATTCCTTGGTAAATTATGGGGTGAATGTAGTTTACCCTGACCCAGCTTGGCCACTGCCGAATCAGGAAAAATGCATTCCTCCTTACTGTCACATTTCTGAAATATGATGTTACCACACCATTTGTGGTGAGTAATATCAATATAAAATCATATAAACATTACATTTGTAAAGTCGAAGTCATTTGAATCAGCACACCTTATGTTATCTACAATGTCAATACAAAGTGATACTTGGCTTCAAAAAATGTTGATCAACAAGGATCCTTTCTCCAAGATCTTTGTCTGATAACCCATAGCCCCTGGCAAATCATATGTGCCACACGTCAGTCCTGCACTGTCATGTTTCAGTCAAAGGAAAAAAAGGTCAGTAATGCGTCAAAATTGCTTTTAAAAATATGTAAACAGTTTATCACGTACGCAACATTAATCAAGACCCCACAAAGTTAGATTGAAAAGATAAAAACCCCAAACCTTGTAAAAAATACCCATATTTAGACCACTTTTTCCACAGATCAACCACACACACACAGAGGATTGTTATTATTTCCACAAGGTCGAAGCAGCTCCTTCCATTCTCTCAACTCAGCCGTAACACAAAACTAGTCAACTCCTTCTGCTCAAGGCCACTATTTTCAGATACCTGTAATTTCAAACATTTCTCAGAAGGATAACAATTAGACAATCAATCCTTTTATACCAAAAATTACAACAGTTTAAAAACCTGCTCCTTCCGCCTTCGCAGAGAACTCAGAACTCTCATCCCTTCCCTCACGCTGGAGCCGTTTACAGAAACAAAAACAATCCAAACTGCAGCTGCCTCTGTCTAAGGCTCACACGCACAAAAATAAAATAGCTGTTTCTCATTGTCTGTTTTAGCGTTATCCGGTTCCGTTGCCACTTAACCCGACCGTCTTTAGATCTTATAGTCTAGTATCAATAAGATAAGATAAGATAAGATAAGCCTTTATTAGTCCCACAACGGGGAAATTCCAGGATCAATATCTTATAACATAAAGTTATTATTATGATTTTATTTACTTCCTCCTTTTCCCAACCTCTTGGGCTTCTTTTAATAATTTGCTGTATGGACCCTCCTTAGGATCGCGGCATTGTTAAGCTGGGGGAGGATTATCTTTTTCATTTAATAATGGTTAAATGCTCGGTTGGTTTTGATATTTATCTTATTGTTTTTATCTTCATTTTAGTTGTAAGTTTTACTGTCGATGCCAAGGCTGCGCATTCATCCACATCCAGTGTGGATTTGAAAGAATAGTCTTTTTCCCATCTGTTTAGATATTTTTCAGGATCCTTTATCTGGTCTTTTCTTTTAACCGGTCATTGTAATTTTTACTGTTTGACGCGCTGTCTGTTCTCTTTTCTGCTGTTTAGTTTTTTGCTTATTCTCTTTCTTCCCCACACAGTTACCCATTTTTTCCCTTTTTTGCTGTTTTTATTATTTTTTAAACCCCTTGGTAATTCCACAGGAATTAAAATGTTTTACCAGGAAAAGTGTGAAGCACCGTCACACTACCATTACATCATAACTGTGACCTGATATTCTATTTTTAGTTCCAAACTCGGGAATTTCAACCCAACCTTATTTTTAGTTCCAAACTTGGGGATTTCAACCCAAAACTTATTTTTGTCCCTGACCGGGGATTACAACCCAAACTTTTTACCTTGTTGCAACTACTTCCGGGCACTTTATTTACTTTATTTACTTATCGCGTCAGTCACTCGTAGTTGGATTTGGAGATTCTTGTAACATATTTAAGAATACATTCTATTTTACATTACTCACTCAAGGCTGAATTTTAGAGAATCTTCTAAACGCACATATAGTAAATAATAAAAAAGACGTCACTTACTTTTCTTTCTTTTTATCGAGGATGGGCTTCACTAGACGATGTCTAGAGTCCTGCGCCGTCCAGATTTCCTCAATGGGGAGTCCAATACTGACTGTATGCAGTTAGACCATGTGCCTGGTTTTCAACCCGGAGAGTGCGTCGCCTCTATCCGTTGTCTAGATATCGCCCATCTGGGTCACCGGCACCAAGTACAGTGGTACCTCTACTTACGAACGTCTCTACATACGGAATTTTCAGGTTACGAGACGCCTCAACGGGAAAATATTGCCTCTAGTTACGAACGAAATTTCAGGATACGAAAGGCAAAAAAGTACGCGCTCCTCGCAGCTTCCGTAGTTTACCGAACGTAAACATACCTGTAGCTGCTCTGCCATTGGCTATCGCCTAGCATCTTCCTGGTATCCCATTGGCCACGAAGTTTTTTTTTTTTCCCAAAACTTTATGCGTTTGGTTGATCTCGCCAAAGAATATGGCCGTAATACATCAACGATCAGCACGGTATTAAAACAAAACGAAGCACTTACAAGCCGACAAAAGCAAACGTCCTTGGATCAGAACATGAACCAAAGAAGGCAAAAGGTGACGACATCGACGACGATAGCAGTTAAAGGGTAAATGAACATAATTTTTATTATTCTTTCTCTTTTATTATTCTCTTTTATTATTCTTTCTCTCATTTTAAACTCTCATTTTATGTTTATTGTGCAGTAATCTAATTGTAACATGTATTTGTTACATGTTTTGATGCGTTTTTACGATTTATAAAAAATTTATGCCCGAATTTTGAGGGCTTGGAACGGATTACGGCATTTACATGTGAAACGCGCCTCTACTTACGAATTTTTCACGTTACGAGAATTCTTCCGGAACGAATTAAATTCGTAAGTAGAGGTACCACTGTATGTCAGAATCTAGAAACTCAGAGTGATCGTATGTTTGTTCGTTACCTCAAATAAGATTCATGACACAGGAATATTCCTCATATGAGCTCTTTACTGCAGGAGTGCAGTACCTTTAACAGCCAATGCAGCACTGGCAATAAAAAACAATCAGGAAGCTTTTATGCATAGTCAGTCATACAAACACAAAAACATCTGCTGGATACAATATGCAGTCATAATATGAGTATACAAAACATTGGCCTGGACTGAAAACAACTTGGCCTTGCAGGTGTGTCCCAGACTCCAAGTTAATCATAGTCACAGCACTTTATAAGAAAACAAGATTAATTCTCCCCTATCCCCAGACCCCTTATCATGTACACAGTCTGGTCTGGTGAGACACTTTGACTTCTAAGCACATCTTAATGAAGGACACTCAGTAGGTCCACTTATTACCCAGAAATAATACAGTATGCTATAAACTCATAGAAGATGCATGCAGTATACATTTTAAATCATATAAGATGGTTATTCAATGATAATGATAATGATGTTAGTAATAGTAATTATAAAATGATAAACAATTATAAAATGATTAAACATGTATGATAAACAATTTTCTGACAAAACCTGAGTCTGGAGATACAAGATATCTTGACTGGTCAAACGACTAAACCAAACGGACAAACAAACACTGAGCTCAGTAGGACATCTTTGGGGTTTTATTTCATACTGGCTGTTGTTATATTTGTATAGTTGTAAATTGTCTGCATATATTGTTCACTTTATCCCTACAAATAACAACCATTATTGCTCATTTCTTGCCTCCAGCTATTTCATTCTACACTCATTTTAATTCCCTATTGTAACCCTTACGAACCTAGCAACTGGTCTACACTTAATAATTTCCCTTACCTAATTAACATAAGGCAAGGGTTACATTTGTCTTTCTAAAATGTGTCTTGGAATGTGTGTTGATTGCAAAATATATTAACTAAAGTAATATATTGTCCTTATCACCAACAGATGACACCACACTTCTGGCTGAGATGGAGGACAGATGATGTGATGAAGCAGCACAGGTGTGTCAGGCTGTTGATGTTCCAGTGGAAAATGTACAAGAACAGCAGAACTGTAGCATGTGTCACCTTATGCTTAACCAAATGTTAGTCTTGCAAGAGGAGAATAGAATAGGCTTTATTATCATTGCACAGTAGTACAGCACAAAAAAATTGTGGGACTGTGGCTTACTTCAGAAGCTGTCACCAGGAGACAGTGTTGGCAGACTGTGGATTTGATATTAAGGAAAGCATTGCCCTTGTAGGTGCAACACTGAAAATGCCTGCATCCACCAGGGGCCACAGCCAGCTTGATGGCAGAGGGTGGCCTAAATCCACCCTTATGTAAAGTGCCTTGAGATGACCATGTTGTGGTTTGGAGCTAAATAAACAAATTGAATTGAGAGAGAAATAGGGTGCATGCGCTCCAAATATACAATATTGAATGACACTATACTTCTGGCCTTTGAGGTACCATGTGAAGGTGAGGACATGACTTTACCGGCTAAGATTGTTGCTGTAACCTGTGCTTTGACCAATACGTATGTGTCCAAATGTCATTATAAAGCAATAGTTTTAGAATGTCAACACATGTTGAGGTATTGTTTACCCCTTCAGACATAATGTCTTTAACGACTTTGTAACAGTTTGAAAATAAAGTCCACAATGGTTGATAAACTCCAGCAATTTATTTATAAGGTGCAAAATTCTGAGTGTAAATCTCTTCCAGAGAAGGGAGAGAACGGCCAGTGATTTTTTTGCGCAGTCTCGATCACTCTCTGGAAGACTTTGCGGTCTACGGCTGAACAGCCCTCATACCAAACCGTGATGCCATATGACAAAATGCTCTCAATAGCAGAGCGATAAAATAAAACCAGCAACTGTGCATTCAGGCCATTTTTCTTGAGGACCCTCAGAAAGTGAAGACGTTGTTGAGCCTTTTTTATCGTAGCTATGGTGTTAACTGCCCAGGTAAGGTTGTGAGAAATATGAACAACCAGAAACTTAAAAGCCTCCACCCTCTCCACACACTCCTTGCCTATATACTGTATATATAGAAGAGGTGGCTCACTGCTATGCTTCCTAAAATCAATAATGAGTTCTTTTGTTTATTATGTATTCAATAGCAGATTATTATCTGAGCACCATCTCACCAGTTTCTGGACCTCATCTCTGTATGCGGATTCATCTCCTCCTGAAATGAGGCCCACTACTGTTGTGTCATCTGCAAACTTCACTATAATGTTTGTGGGATGAACAGGTATGCAGTCATATGTGTACAATGAATACAAAGTGGGGCTCAACACACAGCCCTGTGGTGAGCCTGTGTTAAGTATGACTGTAGAGGAGGAATGGGGTCAGAGTCTAACAGTAAGTAAAAAAAGTACTCTGTGCACTGGTATGACTACATATTTTGTGTGATTTTTATATTTTGCTGCATAGAAACTAAAGCTGTGACATTTGATTGGTGGAGAGCACTGCGTTGCTACAATAATTTTGCTGAAACTGCCAAAATTATGTTGTAATGCATCCCATGTAGACGGCTTCTCTTCTCTTCTTGTACTTTGCCTCCCTCTTGTGGTTGTCTATCTTAACTGCACCCCTTTGACAAAAATGTGACAGTAAGTAAAAAAAAGTACTCTGTGCACTGGCATGACTACATATATTGTGTGATTTTTATATTTTGCTGCATAGAAACTAAAGCTGTGACATTTGATTGGTGGAGAGCACTGTGTTGCTAGAATAATTTTGCTGTAACTGCCAAAAATTATGTTGTAATGCATCCCCTGGAGACTGCTTCTCTTCTCTTCTTGTACTTTGCCTCCCTCTTGTGGTTGTCTATCTTAACTGCACCCATTGGACAAAAATGTGTCTTACTATCTTGATACATGTTTTTCCCACTTGGCCCAGATGTGACTGATGTGAGGTTTGCAGAGATTTTATTGTCTAGCATCACCCCCAGAAACGTATTTTCCTGTTCTATTTCAATTCTGGTATCATCTATCATAACCATTTTTTCATGATTAGGGCCTGAGCCACTGACAACGTCAGTCGGCGAAAGCCGTATTGTATCTGCTTCGTTTCTTCTTTTTTTTCCTCGTTATTTTTCTGCCGAAATGATCGCATTTTTCACGCTCTGAACATTAACCAAAACGCAATTTTTTTTGGCAAACCCCTCATACCCGGCAAAAAATTTGATAAACTGGAAAACATATGTGCCCCCCCACCCCTCATTTTTGTGGGTGGGGCCAAACGTACAAGGTCTATGGAGACTGGAGACCATAAACTTGGCCGTAGAGACACAAAATTTGGGTGAGGTGTGCATCACCTCAAGATATGCAAAAAACATCATTATGGCCCATACCCACCGCCAACAGGAAGGCCACCATCTTGCCTCAAAGTCGCCCCACCTCCAATTCGGAAAAAGTCACACCTCGCATTTGAACGCACTAGTCCTAGGGACCTGCTCCGATTGAGCTCATTTTTACATGGCAGCATCTATAGGCATTGGCCATTAAAAATTGTATAAATTAAGTCAAAATCTCAAAAGGCGTGGCCAGGGCGGCATGGCGAAGTTTAACTCCTCCCCTTACAACTTCAACCACCTGTAACTTAGGCAAAGCCTTTCCGATGTGCACCAAAATTTTCATGATGGAACATAGTCCCACCCCGAATGCAATTACATCAAAATACCTGAAAACTGATAAAGCGCCACATAGTGGTTAACAAAAGAATTGCTGAAAACTGTTTTATTTATTACTCACGCGCGGCTGGGCAGAATGATGTGAAATTTTCTGAGATTCATCAGACCACAGCCATGATCATAACTGAACATCAACTTTAGCATGACATGAAATATGTTACCATGGACACGCCCTCCTCGCCATTCAATCCGTGAGCTTATGGAGAGGGGTGGGAACATCCTGGAGTCATGAAATTTGGAACATAGATTTAGGTGACTGTGACATATAGTCCAATATGGGTGGACAACACATAACTGACAAGGAAGTGTTGCCATGGCGCCATGGCGAATTGTGACTCCTCCCCTTACAACTTCAACCACCTGTAACTCAGGCAAAACCTGTCCGATGTGGACCAATCCTTCCATGATGGAAAATAGTCCTGCCCTGAACGCAATGACATCAAAATACCTGACAACCAATATAGCGCCACATAGTGGTTAACAAAAGATTTGCTGAAAACTGTTTTATTTATTACTCATGCGCGGCTGGGCAGAATGATGTGAAATTTTCCGAGATTCATCATACCACAGCCATGATCATAACTGAACATTAACTTTAGCATGACATGAAATGTGTTACCATGGCCATTCAATCCTTGAGCTCATGGGGAGGGGTGGGAAGGTCCTGTAGTCATGAAATCTGGAACATAGGTTGAGGTGACTGTCCCATATAGTCTTATATGGGTGTCTATAATTGCTATGATGGAGATTAGTTCTACTACGCACGCTCCTACATAAAAATATTTGACAAAGGGGAAAGTGCCACTTACTGCTCACAGTAAGATCTGCGCCAAATGGTGTACTTTGTTATTCATGCAGCACTTGCAGTGATGACGGCACATTTTCTGAGCCAGCAAGGGACGATGGGCGCCGGGTTCCATGGGTGCGCAGGGGGCGAAGGTCCGCTTACACCTGCTCGCAGGTTTAATTAGGGCCTGAGCCACTGACAACGTCAGTTGGCGAAAGCCTGTTGTATCTGCTTTATTTTTTTTTTTTTCGTTATTTTTCTGCCTAAATGATCGCATTTTTCACCCTCTGAATGTTAACCAAAACGCTATTGTTTTTGGCAAACCCCTCAGACCCAGCAAAAAATTTGATAAACTGGAAAAAATATGTGCCCCCCCCCCTCATTTTTGTGGGTGGGGCCAAACGTACAAGGTCTATGGAGACTCGAGACCATAAACTTTGCCGTAGAGACACAAAATTTGGGTGAGGTGTGCATAACCTCAAGATATGTAAAAAACATCATTATGGCCCATACCCACCACCAACAGGAAGGCCGCCATCTTGCCTCAAAGTCGCCCCACCTCCAATTCGAAAAAAGTCACACCTCGCATTTGAACGCACTAGTCCTAGGGACCTGCTCCGATTGAGCTAACTAACTAACTAACTAACCTGCACTTATATAGCGCTTTTCTAGTCACAAAGACCACTCAAAGCGCTTTCATTAATACTAACCCTCTATTCTAAGGGCCTACAGGAAACAGATATCTAGGGACAATTTAGAACAGCCAATTAACCTAACATACATGTCGTTACCTAGGGCCACTTTAGAGTCTCCAATTAACCTAACGTGCATGTTTTTGGCATGTGGGAGGAAACCGGAGAAATCCCGGAGTAAACCCACGCAACACGGGGAGAACATGCAAACTCCACACAGATCACTGTTGGTCGGGGGCTGGGATCGAACCCACGATCCCACGATCCCCACAATCCCCCGGCCAAGGGTAAACTGTGCTGCCGCAGTGCTAACCACTGCGCCAGCGTGCAGCCGAGCTCATTTTTACATGGCGGTATCTATAGGCATTGGCCATTAAAAATTGTATAAATTAAGTCAAAATCTCAAAAGGCGTTGCTAGGGCGCCATGGCAAAATTTGACTCCTCTCCTTACAACTTCAACCACCTGTAACTTGAGCAAAACCTGTCCGATGTGCACCAATCCTTCCATGATGGAAAATAGTCCCACCCTAGCATGACATGAAATGTGTTACCATGGACATGCCCTCCTCACCATTCAATCCTTGAGCTCATGAGGAGGGGTGGGAAGGTCCTGGAGTCATGAAATCTGGAACATAGGTTGAGGTGACTGTACCATATAGTCTTATATGGGTGTCTATAATTGCTATGATGGAGATTAGTCCCACTACGCGCGCTGCTACATAAAAATATTTGACAAAAGGGATAGCGCCACTTACTGCGCCAAATGGTTTACTTTGTTATTCATGCAGCACTTGCAGTGATGACGGCACATTTTCTGAGCCAGTAAGGGACAATTGGCACTGGTTTCCATGGGCGCGTGGGGGGCGAAGGTCCGCTTACACCTGCTCGCAGGTTTTTTTATAATTTCAAAACAACATAATCTTAGGTTTTTTTTTTTCATATTTAGAGAATTTATTTTTGTTGAACTACAGCGCTCGGGGTGGGACTATTTTCCGTAATGGAAAGTTTGGTGCACATCTGACAGGTTTTGCCTGAGCTACAGGTGGTTGAAGTTGTAAGGGGAGGAGTCAAATTTCACCCTGGCGCCCTGGCCACGCCTTTTGAGATTTTAACTTAATTTATACAATTTTTAATGGCCAATGCCTATAGATGCCGCCATGTAAAAATGAGCTCAATCGGAGCAGGTCCCTAGGACTAGTGCGTTCAAATGCGAGGTGTGACTTTTTTCCGAATTGGAGGTGGGGCGACTTTGAGGCAAGATGGTGGCCTTCCTGTTGGCGGTGGGTATGGGCCATAATGATATTTCTTGCCTGTCTTGAGGTGATTCACACCTCACCCAAATTTTATGTCTCTACGGCAAAGTTTATGGTCTCCAGTCTCCATAGACCTTGTACGTTTGGCCCCACCCACAAAAATAAGGGGTGGGGGGGCACATATGTTTTCCAGTTTATCAAATTTTTTGCCGGGTGTGAGGGGTTTGCCCCCAAAAAAATCGCATTTTGGTTAACGTTCAGAGGGTGAAAAATGCGATCATTTAGGCAGAAAAATAACGAAGAAAAAACCCCCCCCAAACCTGCGAGCAGGTGTAAGCGGGCCTTCGCCCCCCACATGCCCACAGAACCCAGTGCCCGTCGTCTCTTGCTGGCTCAGAAAATGTGCCGTTGTGGGGATCATGAAATGATGAGACTGGATAATTTCTCAGTATGGTTTATTCATCTCAAGTCCCCAGCTCTCTCTCTCTCTCAGTCAGGAAAAAAGAGGAAGAGCTGCGGTAAACCCACATACATTTATACCCACACATCAAACACAGAATCACACAATCAAGTCAAATCCTTCTATTTACACTTAATCACTTCAAAGTCCTCTTTGCTCTTCTGTCTGACCCCAGGAGGTCAGACAGTCCTTTCAGGCTCTCGCTCCAGATCGTCTGACTTCCTCCCAAGTCCGCAGGTGGTCCAGACTCATTGTCCATCTGAGGCGTGATGTCAATACACACCGCAAGCTTAAAGTCCTTCTATGCTTGGGTGTCTGCAGTGAAATATGTGAGCTACATAATGTTACCATTATGGGCGCTACATCACTCCCCCCCAAACGCCAAAGAATGGACACACCCGATAACCGTATCCTAATGGCAATACAGCATATGCCACCCCCCACCTGCGGAATTTACAGCACGGCCTACACAGTTTGATCGAAACACACATCACTCTGTCCGTAGTCTGGGCTTCAACCTCCTCCCAAACTTGCTGTACGCAGGTTTCACAGCCTGTGTTGTTCCGTCTTGCTGCGAATCTGTGGAATGAGGGGGAGAAAGGTTATTTGTCCCCTGCGGGGGCTCCAGGGGCCGTTCCCTGGGTGGTCTGCCGCATCGAGGCGTCCTCGCCGGTCGTACAGATTTGTCATGCAACACAAAGGCAGGCTTTAATCTATCAATACTGATTGTTTCTTTCCTGCCCCCCAAATCTAGCACAAAATATTTCTCCCCAGTTTCCAGCACTCGAAATGGACCGTCATATAGTGGGCGGAGACTGTGTCGCTGAGCGTCGTGCCTGACAAAAACAAATTCAGCGTTTTGTAAAGCCTTGGGAACAAAAACACGCGGAAAAGTGTGATGAGCGGGGCCCGGGAGCATTTCTGCTCCCGTGCCAATCAGAGGTCCCCGCACCGGGGGGCGCCCTGGTGCCGCATGGGCTGATAGGAACTCGCCGGGCAGCCTGAGAGGTTGCGCAAAAACCAATTCTGCGGGTGAGGCATCTAAGTCCTCTTTGGGTGCCGAACGCAACCCCAATAAAACCCATGGTAGTTTGTTTACCCAATCTGCATCCGTGAGCGACGCTCTGAGGGCTGCCTTCAAAGACCTGTGAAAACACTCGCATAAACCGATGGCCTGGGGGTGATAAGCGGTAGTGCGGTGGACTGCTGCTCCTAAGCCGCTGGCCATTGCTGACCACAGCTCCGACATAAATTGAGGTCCCCTATCGGACGTAATATCCGACGGAACCCCGAAACGCGCTACCCAGGCTGTTAAAAAAGCACGAGCCACCTCTGTTGCTGTGATCGACGTTAACGGGACCACTTCCGGCCAACGTGTGGTTCGGTCCACCATTGTCAAGAGATGTGTGAACCCTTGTGACGGCGGCAGGGGGCCCACTAGGTCTACGTGCACATGATTGAATCTCTTAGCCGGAATGTGGAACGGTTCTAAAGGGGCCTTCGTGTGCCTGTGGACTTTGGCCCGCAGGCAAGCCATGCAGGCTTTCGCCCACTCTTTCACGTGCTTGCGCAGGCTCGGCCAAACAAACTTCTCTGCTACCATTTTTACCGAAGCGCGTACTCCCGGGTGTGCCAGGGAGTGCACTGCGTCAAAAACGCGACGGCGCCACGCGGCCGGTACCACCGGGCGCGGTTGCCCGGTGGATACGTCGCAGAGGGGGTGAACCGGTTAGAGGGGGTGAACCGGTTTGTAAACTTTTGCTCTCCAGCCTTAACCCTGTTGGTCGAGACAGGAGCGCGCACACATCTGTGTCTCCGCTCTGCTCCGCTGCCATGGCTGCATAATCTATCCCCACGTGAGCAGGGGCCGCGTGTGCGTCCGCGCTGTTACCCCGCCCCGCGTCTGCAGTAGTACAACCCGCTTCCGCGCAGACAGTCGCTGTTACCGCGCGTGAGAGACAGTCCGCTACTACGTTGAGTTTACCGGCTACGTGCTGAATATCGGTGGTAAATTCCGAAATTGCGGCCAGCTGTCTCTGCTGCTGTCCTGACCACGGTTCTGAAATTTTGGACATTGCAAAAGTGAGCGGTTTGTGGTCGACAAACGCGGTGAAACATCGCCCCTCCAGCCAGAACTGGAAATGGCGAATGGCCAGGTGGAGCGCTAGCAGCTCCCTGTCAAACGCGCTGTATTTCCGCTCAGCATCGCGCAAGGACCTGCTGAAAAAAGCGAGCAGTTGCCAAACCCCGGCGACTTGCTGCTCTACAACGGCCCCTATGGCCACATCTGATGCGTCGGTGGTTAGCGCTATGCGGGCTGATGGATCTGGGTGAGCCAGCAGCGCTGCGTCTGCCAGTGCTTTTTTAACCTCTGTGAATGCGCGCTCCCGCTCCGGGGACCACTCGATCGCATTGGAGGGCTTCTGCTTTTTAAGCGCGGCGTATAACGGTTGCATAAGCTGCGCTGCGTGGGGTATGAAACGGTTATAAAAATTTACCATTCTTAAAAACTCTTGCAACGCTTTGACCGTTTGTGGCTGGGGAAACTCCGCCACTGCACGTACTTTGGCCGGCAGAGGGATTGCTCCCTCTGGGGAGACGCGGTGTCCTAAAAAATCGATTTGCGCTACGCCAAAATGGCACTTGGCTGGGTTGATTATCAACCCGTGCGTTCCCAACCTCTGAAAAACCGTGGTGAGGTGTTTTTCGTGTTCCTCCTCGGAGGCACTGACGACTAAAATATTGTCCAAGTAGACAAAAACGAAAGGGAGGTCGCGCAACACGGCATCCATCATTCGTTGGAAAGTTTGCGCGGCGCCTTTAAGGCCAAAAGGCATGCGTAAAAATTCAAAAAGTCCGAACGGGGTTATTACCGCTGTTTTGGGAATGTCCTCTGGTCGAACCGGGACCTGATGATAACCGCGGACCAGGTCTATTTTAGAAAAAATGTGCGCCTTCGCTAAGTGCACTGAAAAATCCTGGATATGCGGAATTGGGTAGCGGTCCTGCGCTGTGGCATTGTTTAACCTGCGGTAATCACCACAAGGTCTCCACGAGCCGTCAGCCTTAGGCACCATATGCAGCGGGGAGGCCCAGGCGCTCTTCGAGCGGCGAATTATGCCCAACCTTTCCAGGTTGGCGAACTCCTCGCGCGCAATGGAGAGCTTAGCTGCATCCAAGCGCCAAGCTTTCGCAAAAACTGGTGGGCCACTTGTGGTGATAAAGTGTTCCACCCCGTGCTTCGCAACCTTAGCTGAAAACGTGGGAACTGTGAGTGCTGGGAACTGGGTTAGAAGAGTGTGAAACTTACCGCCTGCTGTGGCGATGTTGGTCTGTACTGGCGGCGGGGACACTGGAGCTGCACAAGGGATAGAACAAAAGGAGAGTGCATTTACTAGGCGTCTGTTAACCAGATCCACTAACAAGCCATGTGAGCACAAAAAGTCAGCGCCTAACATGTTGAAACTCACCGCCGCTACTATGAAGTCGTTCATGGGTGCGGCCGTGCAAGGACAGGTGTAGAGTCCTTTCCCCGAACGTTTTGATCGACGAGCCGTTCGCCGCTGTTGCTCCGTCTCCGCGGGGCCCCGCCACACGATCGCAGGTCGTAGGTCGCGGTGATGAAACTCCTCTGGGCTCCGGTGTCCACGAGGAATTGCCGCCCAGAGCCCGCGTCTGTTAGATAAAGGAGCTTGTTCTGTTCACCGAGAGTCGAAGCTGCTAACGACCCCTGGCCCTGGCGTTTCCCTGTTTCTTGAAACTGCACGGCGGGATGCATCTGTGCACCTTCTCAGCGAAGCGTCGATGGTAAAAACAGAGGCCGTCCCCTCCTCTGCCTCGGGACCGCGCCGCTGCCGTTGTCGCTGGGGTTGCTCCTGCTGCCTCCGGCTCCTCACTGCCTCCGGCCGCCGCGCCGTAGTCTGCTGCTGCCATGGAAGTCTCCTGCTTGTCGCAGGCGTCGAGGAGCCGCTGCACTTCCCTGGCCAGCGCGCGGAAGTCTTACTGGTTCACACACCTCATGCCAGACAGGGTACCTCTCATGTGTGCTGGGAGGGTCCTCAAGAAGATGTGTTTGAACATAAACGCATCGTTGTCTGTCCCGATCAGCTGCAGCATGTCCTCCATGAGGTCGGTCGCTCTGCGTCCTCCTCTGTCGCACAGGTCCAGAAGCTGCCTGGCCCTCACCTCGGCTGATGGCACAAAACTCTCGATGAGGGCGGCTTTCAGCACGTCGTACTTGCCAGCAGCGGGTGGCTGCTGCACCAGGCTCCGCACACATCAAGCTGTGCGGCTGTCGAGTCTTGCGATGACATTATGAAACTTGATGTCATCTGCTGATATTCCTCCAAGCACGAACCGCGATTCTGCGTGTTGGAACCATGAGTGCGGGTCATCTTGCCAGAACTCGGGGAGCTTAATCGAACCTGTGCTCGTGCGGTCGGTCTCCGGTGAATCTGGGTCAGGGTAACGTTCTCCCGGCATCGTACGTCTTGGTCACCAATGTGGGGATCATGAAATGATGAGACTGGATAATTTCTCAGTATGGTTTATTCATCTCAAGTCCCCAGCTCTCTCTCTCTCAGTCAGGAAAAAAGAGGAAGAGCTGCGGTAAACCCACATACATTTATACCCACACATCAAACACAGAATCACACAACCAAGTCAAATCCTTCTATTTACACTTAATCACTTCAAAGTCCTCTTTGCTCTTCTGTCTGACCCCAGGAGGTCAGACAGTCCTTTCAGGCTCTCGCTCCAGATCCTCTGACTTCCTCCCAAGTCCGCAGGTGGTCCAGACTCATTGTCCATCTGAGGCGTGATGTCAATACACACCGCAAGCTTAAAGTCCTTCTATGCTTGGGTCTCTGCAGTGAAATATGTGAGCTACATAATGTTACCATTATGGGCGCTACACCGTCATCACTGCAAGGGCTGCATGAAAAACAAAGTAAACCATTTGGCGCAGATCTTCCTGTGAGCAGTAAGTGGCACTATCCCTTTTGTCAAATATTTTTATGTAGGAGCGCGTGGAGTGGGACTAATCTAGACTAATCTAATCAAGCCACAAACAATAGAATAGAATAGGCTTCAGTGCCATTGTACAGTTGTACAGTCCAACCAAACTGTGGGAGCTCCACCAGGCTATTGCACAATTAAATATAAGAGAAGGATTAGATAAAACACAGTTACAGAACACACAAGTGAAATAAAAAAAACAGTCCAGGATTATGGAAAACCTGTAGTAAAAAACTAGAAAAGCACTCATAGAGCGCATACCTCCACCAAGGCTCCTTCCGTTTGTCATGGATCACCTCCAAAATGTAATGGGTTTTGTGTGTAGGCCTGTAGCCATTTGTGGTGAAAATTCCATTAAAGTCTGTCCATCAGTTTTGGAGTATTGTTGCTAACACACTGTGAGAAGATAAGAGCCTTGGCTGAGGTATGCATTCTCAGATCATCACCAAAATATTGTGACGTAGGCAAGGTTCACACAAAGAAGAGGAGCAGATGGTTGCGACGGACAGGCTTTATTCAAACACACCACCCCAACACCGACACTCTGAGCACAGACAGGAGGGGAGGTCATTCTCCCAGACCCCCATTTCAATCATGGTTACACACACATGATACAGCTTGCCCTTATCCTGCCTATAAACACTGCTGGGTCATTATAACGCAGTTATAATGACACAGCAGTATAATAACTCAGTAATAACATGTAATACACACACAGTAACGTTTTCAGCTGGCAAAGCATGCTGGGAAATCCCTGCCCCCCTTAACATGGCCCCAACTGTACACTGCCCCCCCCCAGACTGGTTTCTGTCCCCAGAAAAATCAAAGTCCAACCCAGAAGTCCAACGCGAATCAGTCCAGGTGTTTGGGTGGCTTTGATGCCGACGACCAGCACATCTAACAGCTTCAGTAGGACTACGCACAGTCCCTCCCCTGGCAGCGGGAGTCACGACTCCCACCGCTGCCAGGACCTCCCAGGCGGCTACTGGCCCGCATCCAGGCGTCCAGCCACTGCCGAGCTCCAGGACCTTCACACTCCTCCCCATAAGCTCATGAATTGAATGGCAAGGAGGGCGTGTCCATAGTAACACATTTCATGTCATGCTAAACTTGATGTTCAGTTATGATCATGGCTGTGGTCTGATGAATCTCAGAAAATTTCACATCATTCTGGCCAGCTGCGCGTGAGTAATAAATAAAACAGTTTTCAGCAATTCTTTTGTTAACCACTATGTGGCGCTGTATTGGTTTTCAGATATTTTGATGTCATTGCGTTCGGGGCAGGACTATTTTCCAACATGAAAATTTTGGTGCACATTGGACAGGCTTTGCCCGAGTTACAGGTGGTTGAAGTTGTAAGGGGAGGAGTCAAAATTCGCCACGGCGCCATAGCAACACTTCCCTGCCAGTTATGTGTTGTGCACCCATGCCGGACTATATGTGACAGTCACATCAACATATGTTCCAGATTTCATGACTCCAGGACCTTCACACTCCTCCCCATAAGCTCACAGATTGAATGGCGAGGAGGGCGTGTCCATGGTAACACATTTCATGTCATGCTAAACTTGATGTTCAGTTATGATCATGGCTGTGGTCTGATGAATCTGAGAAAATTTCACCTCATTCTGGCCAGCCGTGCGTGAGTAATAAATAAAACAGTTTTCAGCAATTCTTTTGTTAACCACTATGTGGCGCTACATCGGTTTTCAGGTATTTTGATGTCATTGCATTCGGGGCAGGACTATTTTCCATCATGAAAATTTTGGTGCACATTGGACAGGCTTTGCCCGAGTTACAGGTGGTTGAAGTTGTAAGGGGAGGAGTCAAAATTCGCCACGGCGCCATGGCAACACTTCCCTGCCAGTTATGTGTTGTGCACCCATGCCGGACTATATGTGACAGTCACCTCAACATATGTTCCAGATTTCATGACTCCAGGACCTTCACACTCCTCCCCATAAGCTCATGGATTGAATGGCGAGGAGGGCGTGTCCATGGTAACACATTTGACGTCATGCAAACATTGATGTTCACTTATGATCATCTCTGTGGTCTGATGAATCTCAGAAAATTTCACCTCATTCTGGCCAGCCGCGCGTGAGTAATAAACAAAACCATTTTCAGCAATTCTTTTGTTAACCACTATGTGGCGCTATAACTTCTCTCAGGGATTTTGATGTAGTTGTGTTCGGGGTGGGACTATTTTCTGTAATGGAAAGTCTGGTGCACATCGGACACGCTTTGCCTGATTTACAGGTGGTTGAATTTGTAAGGGGAGGAGTCACATTTCGCCATGGCACCATGGCAACACTTCCTTGCCAGTTATGTTTTGTGCACCTGTGCAAGACTATATGTGACAGTCACCTCAACATATGTTCCAGATTTCATGACTCCAGGACCTTCACACTCCTCCCCATAAGCTCACGGATTGAATGGTGAGGAGGGCGTATCCATGGTAACACATTTCATGTCATGCTAAAGTTGATGTTCAGTTATGATCATGGCTGTGGTCTGATGAATCTCAGAAAATTTCACATCATTCTGCCCAGCCGCGCGTAAGTAATAAATAAAACAGTTTTCAGCAATTCTTTTGTCAACCACTATTTGGCGCTATGTTGGTTTTCAGGTATTTTGATGTCATTGCATTTGGGGCTCGACTATTTTCCATCATGGAAAGTTTGGTGCACATCGGACAGGTTTTGCCCGAGTTACAGGTGGTTGAAGTTGTAAGGAGAGGAGTCAAACTTCGCCGTGGTGCCCTGGCCACGCCTTTTGAGATTTGACTTAATTTATACAACTTTTAATGGCCAATGCCTATAGATACCGCCATGTAAAAATGAGCTCAATTGGAGCAGGTTCCTAGGACTAGTTCGTTCAAATGCGAGGTGTGACTTTTTTCCGAATTGGAGGTGGGGCAACTTTGAGGCAAGATGGCGGCCTTCTTGTTGGTGGTGGGTATGGACCACAATTATGTTTTTTGCATGTCTTGAGGTGATGCACACCTCACCCAATTTTATGTCTGTACGGCAAAGTTTATTGTCTCCAGTCTCCATAGACCTTGTACGTTTGGCCCCACCCACCAAAATTAGGGGTGGGAGGGCACATATGTTTTCCAGTTTATCAAATTTTTGTCAGGTCTGAGGGGTCTTCCAAAAAAAATCGCGTTTTGGTTAACGTTCAGAGGGTGAAAAATTCATTAGTTTAGGTGGAAGAATTTCTTTGAGCTGAGCAATTACAATAGGGCTTTCGCCGACTGACATCAGTGGCTCAGGCCCTAATAAAGAAACTGAGCAATTACAATAGGACTTTCGCCAACTGACGTTGTCAGTGGTTCAGGCCCTAAATTTACAAAAAGTAATACATGCCTTCATAACCTCACGCCTGGACTACTGTAATGCCATCCTCCATGGGGTCACCAATAAAACTCTGGACAGACTACAATATGTTCAAAACTCAGCTGCCAAAGTTCTCACTCGGACCAAACCATGGCAGCACATCACTCCTACTCTGAAACAATTGCACTGGCTCCCTGTTAAATTCCTGATCATTTTCAAACTTCTCCTCCTCACTCACAAGTCCCTTCATGCACTTGCTCCACAGTACCTATCCGATTTCCATGTTCACCACTCCTCTTGGAACCTTCGGTCTGCTGACCTGCCTAGGTCTCCTCTCCATTCCCTGTACAAGAGAACCTTTGGGAACAGGGCCTTCAGTGTGGCAGCTCCTATCCTGTGGAACTCGCTCCCTCTGACAGTTCACCAGGCACCAATTTTGGTGTCTTTTAAATCCAGGCTGAAAAGACACTTCTTCCTGCAAGCTTTTCCTGGCTAACTTGTTTTATGTTTGTCTGTGTCTATTATGTGTTTGTTTGGAAAGCGACCTTGGGTTTCTTGAAAGTTGCTTATATAAAATGAAACTATTATTACCTCCGCCAGGCCGAAAAGGCCAGGAGGAGGTTATGTTTTTGCCGGGGTTTGTCTGTGTGTTTGTCTGTTTGTCTGTCTGTCTGTCTGTTTGTCTGTTGGTTAGCAAGATAACTCAAAAAGTCTCGGACGGATTTCCATGAAACTTTCAGGCGTTGTTGGGAATGGTACAAGGAAGAACTGATTAAATTTTGGGGGTGATCCGGTTCACCGTCTGGATACAGGAATTTTTTAAAGCATTTTTCAACACTGTGACATACAGCCATTTTCAACATGTGCGCAGGCGCAATGGAGGGCGCTGGTCGTCGTGTCTGCAACACAAACTCTGCGTTCTTCAACGTTTTAGGCACAAAAGCACGCGGAAAACACTGCTGGCCTGGGCCCGCCAGCGTGCCTGTGTTTGCGCGCAACTGCAAAACCTCACACGGGCAGCTGTCCGCCGACGGATTCTTTGGCAGAAATTCACCGGCCAGCCATAGGCGCTGCACAAAAACGAGCTCTCTGCCGGCGAAGCTTCTAAATTCTCGTTTGTCGCGGAGCGCAACCCCCCCAAAAATAATATAATATAAAACCCACGGCAACCTGTCTACCCAATTTGCATCCGTCAGTGGAGGAGATGGACACAACAGCAACGCTTCAGTTTATTACCTCCGCCAAGGAGGCAATGCTTTTACTACTGAACCACTAATCCTATCACTATCAGATTGATTGTCATTGATTAATTGTCTATGTTTATTGCACTGTCCCTGTCAAATAAACAAATAATCATTGTGAATCCAATTGCTAGTCATATGTTTACATGCTCAAGGAATCTGAAAACGTACACACAAACACTGTATGGGGGGAATTGTGGCGCTTGGCGGAGGTCTGTGCTCTCCGAGTGCTTTTCTAGTTATTATTATAAGTTTACAATAAAAAAAGATGCAAATTTATCAGAAAGTTTCAAATTTTCAAGAAAAAATGTATGAGATTAGGTGGAATAAGTCACAAATTTACAAGAAAATAAGCTGAAAATAGGTAAGCAGGTAAAGTCCATGTGGGCAAACCCAGTTGGGGCCAAGATGGAATCTGTGGACAAACCCACATGGGACCCATAAGACAGCCCAGATTTAAAGTTTGGTGGGGCCCACATGGACACGCTGGCTGGGGTGTACCCAAAGAGCCACATTAGTCCACTCTCCAGTGGGCTCACTGTTACGTCTGTAATTGAGGGTGAATGACGAGACTTAAGGTGGAACTGAACAACACTTTATTATAGACTCACGGGTTATACAGAGGGCAGGGTGGTGGCGGAGTGGTTAGAACTGCGACAGCACAACAACTCACCCTTGACCGGGGGATCCTGGGTTCAATCCCAGCCCCCGACCAACAGTGATCTGTGTGGAGTTTGCATATTCTCCCCATGTCTGTGTGGCTTTACTCCGGGATTTCTCCGGTTTCCTCCCACATGCCAAAAACATGCAAGTTAGGTTAATTGGCATCAACTGGGGATTCTAAATTGTCCTTAGGTATGAATGTGAGAGTGAATGGTTGTCTGTCTTTCTATGTTGGTCCTGCAATGGACTGGCGATCTGTCCAGGGTGTACTTTGTTTCTCGCTCAAAGATGCTGGGATAAGCTCCAGCCCCCCCATGACCCAAAAAGGATTAAGCGGAAGAAGATGGATGGATGGATGGGTTATACAGAAGCGCTCCCGCTAGGCTGAGAGGTGGTCAAAGAGACCGCCTCTGTCCCGCACAGCCCTCTTATACTCCGGGTGGCGGTGAAGCCAGAAGGTGAAGCCACCACCTGTGTCACACCATAATATGTTCCATAAACAACATCACACACCCCCTTCAAAAAAGTCCAAAACACACACATACAATCAAGACCCTCCCCAATTTAGAACCCGAATCACGCACTAAAGTGAACAGAGATATCAGGGCCTATCACATTCATACAAACAACTAAGACTAGGGGGAGACAGGTGGACTACTGCCCAACCCCCACACAGCTAGATGGATTATTCTGCCATCATTGCTAAAACACAGTCCATTAAACAGAAAATTGCCATGTTCCTAAAATAAATAATCCAAAACAATCCAATTCCCAGAACAAACATATATACGAACAGGCTATAGCCCCATTAATGAATGCAATAAATAACTTAGTTACTATTCATACCAACACCATGCAATAAACACATCACCCCAAATAGTCTGCCCCAGTGGAGGAACCACTTGGAATTTGGGTTCCAAGGTTGTCATAGCCAGGAGCGGTACTGGGGTTAAGCTCCCAGTGCTCATAAAATGCTCCTTACGGCGTGCGTCTCGAAAAGCCTCTGACAACTAAGTCCAACTCCTAGCCTGCCCGTGTGGTTTAGTCTCTAAGCCCGGCGGAACTGCTTTTACTAATAGGAGAAGGGGCGAGGGCGGATCTCTGGCGCCTTAAAACCAGATGCTTCGGGTAGATGGTGGCTCATCAACCTGGGAAGGTAGCCCATCTAGGGGAAGGTAAACCCTGATTTCAAACCTCCGCTGCCTTGCGGCACACCCGGTCACGGGAAAGGCTTCGGGAGTCAACCCTGAGGAAAAATCTGGAGTCGGAGCCCCTAAGGCAGTTCTCTGTTGTGCTCAACATCGTTCTGGCAGCTCCTGTGACGGCGCTGGTACCAAACTATAGCAGCCCTGCTGTTCCTTTGGATTCATCAGTGACGTGGAGAGGGGGGACATGCTGCATGGGTAACATCTTGTCCTCCATATCTTCCTGCCCAGGCTTGAATCCTACCAACGCCCAACGCTGGAAGGTAGAACACCGGTGCGCATTGGCCTGTTCAGCCACAGGCAGTGCTGTTCCAGCAGAGTAGACGTTTAGGATTCTCTTCCATGGTCATCATAGACTGATGGAGGCCGACGACAGTGGAGGAACCACCCCCCGGAAAACCATCAGACAGTTCCCCTCCGGAGCACCTTCTTCTCTTCACACCCAGGGATGGCCCATGCCGCTGTCCAAACACCTCCTTCTCCAGGTTGCGCTTTCTACAAACCCCTCTCAACTGGGCCTCCTCTCTGGGTCGGACCACATCAGCGACCACTAGAGGAGCCCGACCCGGCTTCCAGTGTCCCTGAGTGGTATGTCATTTTACCATGCCAGCCAATCCTGCCCTGCTCGCTTTCATTCCAGATGCTGGCAAAGCCATTGTGACCCCTTGCTTCTTGGTACCTCCCAGCTGAACTCCGGAAGCAGATTGTGTCAGTCATTCGGCTCCACCCGCCGTCAAGGGCGTCCCACTGTGTTGCCCAGTTCCCTCAGCTAAGGTTACTGGGGCACTGACACCGGGACCGTCCCATGACGGCCCTGGGTGGGGTTGGTTCTACTCATCTTCCAGAGTACTAGGCCAAGGTTCGTCCTATACAGCATCATCCGGAGTGGTGGCTCAGTTGGTAGAGCATCCGCCCCACATCCGGGAGGCAGGGGTTCAAACCCGGCCGGGTCATGCCGAAGACCATATAAAAGTGAAACTTCCTGCCATCCAGCTTGGTGCTCAGCAATAATGGAATGGAGGAGGGAAATTTGTGGCGACGCCTTGCATGGCAGCGGCCCTCTGATTCTACACTTGGGGTGTGTGTGATTAACACAGTAGATAGGTAAAACACAATCTCGTTCTACTGTACATGATTGGTTGTACAGTTGAATGACAATAAGGGTGATTTAATTTAATTTAATTTTAATTAATCATCCACAACTCGCGGAACCGGCTGGTCTCACAGGCCACAGCCCGACCACTCTTCTCCAACACCACTGGTGATCGAAAAGCCCAGTCCATGAAAGAGGCCACAGCCCATAATATTCTCGCCATTGGTGGTCACCACAAACTGCAGGTTGGACGCTCTGCTGATTTGTACCTAGGTGTCAGTTCCACCGAACCCACAATGGCTAGCCTTTTTCCTCCATACCCACACAATGGTGCTGAATGGCCTCTCACTCAGTAGTATGGGAAGAAATTCCTCACAGTAGGCCACTTCATCACGGATCTCACTGTGCCCATGTCAATCAGCAGCGGCACCTCCACTCCGTCCAGCTTCACCATACAGTAAGTACGGCCATCGGCGTTCGGGGAGACGGTGTGAATAACAGTAGGAGTTGGAGTAGGGGTGTCCGCTTTGTGTCGCTGTTTCCCTCGCTCAACTCTATTACAGGCCTTGGCAAAATGATGCAGAGGTCCACACTTGCGGCAGTGTTTTCCTCTTGCTGGAGATTCTCTTGCCTTATAGCGGTGCTTAGTGGACCCACAACCCAAACACCTAGGCGAGCCTGGGGTGGACCTCATCTTCACAGCTGTAGCGCATTCCTCCTTCTCCTGCCCGTTATCATCGCCGTCTGGGTCCACAGCCTGTGCTGTTGATTGTAATTCAGAGCGGTGCAGCGTAGCTCTCTCACCAAGGTCACGTGATACACTGTCCGCTGCTTCACACTGCTGAGCTATCTCGATGGACTTGGATAACGTCAGCTCGCTCGAGTATGTAAGGAGCTTCAACCTCGTAGCCGGGCAAACAGCATATTCCACCAACTGGTTGCAGATCATCTCTTCCTACAGCGCACCAAACTGACAGTCTCTGGCCAGCTGGCGTAGGTCTGTTACAAACCGCTGCACCGACTCGCCAGTCCACTGGCGGTGCTGTCGAAACTGGATCCTCCAGATGATGACGCGAAAATGTCACACCATTAGCTCAACAATGTCCTCAAAGCTATCACTAGCACCCTAGGTAGCAAGGATATGCTGTCCTTCCATACCCAATCTATGAACCAGTATTGCCCAAGCCCAATTCTTCTTCAGTTCACCAAGGTTCAAAGCCACCAAGTAATTTTGGAATGTGGTGAACCATCTCACCCAAGGGACAGGTGGCTCACCGGGAAGCTCCAGAAACGGCTGAATGATACTGACTCCCGTGTCCATGTTTTTTTTTTTTTGTTTTTTTTTACCCTCATCACCAAATGTTATGTCTGTAATTGAGGGTGAATGACGAGACTTAAGGTGGAACTGAACAAGACTTTATTATAGACTCACGGGTTATACAGAAGCGCTCCCACTAGGCTGAGAGGTGGTCAAACAGACTGCTCCTCTCCCGCACAGCCCTCCTGTACCCCGGGGGGTGGCGGAACCAGAAGGTGAAGCCACCACCCATGTCACACCATAATATGTCGAACAAACAGCATCACAGTCACCACCTGAAACCCACTGAAAGTGGGCAACTTCTAAACACAACACTGCTAAGCAGCGGGTAGGCTAATGGGGGCCCCGGCTGGATTGGAGCTTGGCTACAGCGGCGAAGGACGGTGGGGCTCAGTGGAGGAGCTAACTGAGGCCCCAGATGGATAGGAGCCGGATCGGAGCTCATCTGCAGCAGTGGTAGGCAGCGGAGCTCAGCGGAGGAGCTAACTGAGGCCCCAGCCAGATTGGAGCTCAACTGCAGTAGCGGTAAGCGGCGGAGCTCAGGGGAGGAACTAACCGAGGCCCCAGCTGGATCGGAGCTCAACTACAGTGGCGGTAAGGGGTGTGGCTAGCAGTGGAGGGAAAAGCTAAGACCCCAGCTGGATCCGAGGTCAGCTGGACCAGATACCGGCAACACCAGTAGAAATTATCCTGCTATCATCAGGTCAGTAAAAAAATGCCACCAAAGAAAGAGGAAATGGAAGAGATTAAAAAAAATCTCTGAACTTCATGTCAGAAGAACTTACCAAAGTGGCTAATCAACAGTCCAAATTATTAGGGCAAATGGAGGAAGTCCGAGAGCTGAAATTAACAATTAAGGAAAGAGACAAAATAATTGCAGACTTGGAGTGACGCATCGAGAATCTTGAACAATATACTCATATGGGTGACTTAATCATTAGTGGACTAGACATTAAATATCAATCATATGCTCATGCTACAGCAGGAATGAGAGGTGAGGAGGCTCCCCCAAGTGAATCAGTCTCCTTGGAAAACCAGGTGCTTCAGTTCCTTGAAAGCAGAAACATAAAGGTTGAAGTAAATGCAATTTCAGCCTGTCATACTTTACCCAGAAATGATAATAAAAAAAAAGAAATCAATTGTGATGCATGTTGTGAACAGAAGAGTAAAAAAATGACATACTGAGGCAGGCCAGCAAGCTACGGGGAACAGAAGTTTACCTAAATAAACATTTAACAAAGACTAATGCTGAAATAGCACGGCAAGCACGGATGCTGAAAAGACAAAACAAGATACAGGCAACATGGACAAGAAACTGTAGAGTCTGGATTAAACTAAATGGAACACCTGAGGAAGCAAAGGCCATAATGATAAGAGATCTCACTGACTTAAATAAATATAGATGAACACTGATTAAGAAAATTAAGAGACTACGATAATCCATATCCACACACATGGCAAGAACAGTCCTTTTGTGACATAACATGATAATGTACTTAAAAAAAACAACCTCATGACTGACTTTAGTAGACATCAGTCATCCCCAATTGGAGGAAGTCATTTGACACAGAGAGAGGAAATTCAGACTCTGAAAATATCTCATTATGCTGAACATAAACTACAAGAGATGGAGAATGATATTGATCCTGATAACCACTTCTTCAATAATATTCATAATCACTGCCAATATTAAACTGAAAAACAATTCAAAAGTCAAGTGCAAGTAGATGGTAAACAATCAATAATACACTTTAACAGCAGAAATCATAATAAAAACTTTCCACAGACTCAGGACTATTTAAAACAGCTGAATAGAAAATTTAAGTAAGTCACTTCCCTTAGGTGGCTGCTCTGACGTTGACAGCTGCGTCTGACACTCATCGCGTCAGAGTACTTTTTTCTCCGTTTTTATTGTTTGTTTTTATCTATTTTATTTTTTTAATCCCTGTTTGTTGTTATTAGTTTTTATTTACTGTTACCTCTGTATTGGCCTCGCTTAAAAGTCCGTCCAGACACACGAGTAGCTTTTTTTGGCTAGCTGCAGGCTACCCATCTCAGCACCTGGAACACCATGGCTCCTTCTCCGTCATGTACCCGCTGTTTATCGCTCCTCGATAAGGTCTCTGAGCTGAAAACGAGGCTCTCCAATCTTTACAAGATTCGGGAGGCCGAAGACCACATCGACACCATCATTCTGCGGCGATCATCAGCTCCAGCCACTGCCTCGCAGCTGGCGGAAACTGCTACTTACTTGGGTGAGCTCAGCGCGTCTCCACCTACCTCCACATCTGCTCCAGCCTCCGCAGCCTCCGCAGACATCCATGGCCTCAGCAACAAACACTGGTTTCGTCTCAGGGCTAAACCAAAAGCTTCGCTTGGTCCCTCTCATCCTCCTCATCTGCGCCCTGGACCTTGGTTTGACCAGCTAATGGCCATCGTCGTTCGACCGGTATGGGCTGCGCCTCTTCTCTTCCGCTGTCCTTGGAAAACAAATTTGATATCCTTTCCCTGGAGGATTTTCCCCACCTGGACGCTGGCCACCTGCCCATGGACGCCCTTCATCCTCCCTCTTCTCCTTCAGCGGCGGCTCATGTCTGCAAACCCCGGATAAAGACCACCCAGGGTGTGTCAAATTACACACCTGCTCCTGGTAGAAGAAAAGAGCGCATCTCCCCGCCTTCGCAACAACATCATCCTCTTCACAATTCCTCTCCACATCAGAATCCACCGACAACCCCCCCCCCCCCCCCCCCCCCCCCCGGACGACGCTGGAAATTGGTGACTTGATCGTGAGGAATGTCAGAAGCAGGTACTGTGTGATTCAATTTTTTTCCCGGGGCTAGAGTCTCTGATATTGAGGCTCTTATCCCTGACCTGCTGAATGAATTCCCTCACGTTCATACTGTCGTTGTGCATGTGGGATGCAATAACATCCCAGATGAAGCATCTGAGATTTTAAAAAGTGACTTCAGGAGCCTTCTGTCCACTCTTATGAACTGTGGCAGACGTGCGCTCATCTCTGGGCCTTTGGCACCACTCAGGCGAGGCTGCAATTGTTTTAGCAGAACTCTCAGTCTTAATTCTTGGCTGTGTTTTGCTTGTCCTATTTTTAACATTGGTTTTGTTGACAATTTTAACTTATTTTGGAACCACCCATCGCTTATCATCATTCTGATGGCATCCACCCAAATAGACTTGGTGCACGTGTTTTAACAGACAATCTTCTCTGTTTTATTCGGTGTTTTCTGGTACAGTGACTGAAATTTGGTGTGTTTACTCACTCTGAAGCTTCTGGGTTTGCCAAACTGCCCTTTTTTGGTCCTGTTCCCACGTATTGTATCAATCCCATTAACTTGGGTGGTCTTTACCGTTTGGATCAGCCTTTGATTTATAATCCTTCAGAGATTGAGTCTGTCTCCCGTTGCCCTATATATTGTAACCCAGGACAAATACAACACAACCAGAAAAAAAAAACAAACCACGCACTTCTGCAGCTCCTCCTCATCCACCACCTTTCAACTTTGCCCCTGTCTCCTCCCTTAGGGAACCTTTTTCTGCTCCCTCTAAAGTTAATAAAAAAGTTAAAAAAATAGAATGCATAAACTTCCCAGATTGATTAAACAAAAATGTTGGTAAAATTCTAATCCAGCCTGAAGTCTCTAAAATTAATAAAATTAATAAATTGGCCTCTGTTCCCCCCCCACCAAAGTTTAAAAATTAAATGTGGCTTATTAAACATGAGGTCTCTATCTTCTAAGTCTCTTCTGGTCCATGATCTATTAATCAATCACCAGATCGATCTACTATCCCTCACAGAGACCTGGCTCGGGCTTGATGATTATGTTGGTTTGAATGAATCAACTCCCTCTGGGTATTTAAACTGTCATAACCCCAGAGGTTCTGGTCGTGGTGGTGGAGTGGCGGCAATTTTCCATTCTAAATTACTAGTTAATGTTAAGCAGAAATTATGTTTTAATTCCTTTGAAGGTTTGGTCCTCAGTGCGGGGCCTGTTGGCAATCTTGGCTTGAACCCAATTCTCTTTGCCATAGTTTATCGTCCTCCCACAGCCTATTTAGAGTTTCTATCGGAAATTGCCGAATTTTTAGCTGATTTAGTGCTGAAAACCGATTAATAATTATTAACCGAATAATATTATTTGGTTAATAATAATAATTATTTGGTTAATAATAATAATAATTATTAACTGAATAATTATTGTAGGGGACTTTAATATACATGTTGATGTTGAGAGTGACTGTCTTAATAAGGCATTCAATTCAATTTTAGACTCAATGGGGTTTTCCCAAAAAGTAAAAAATTCTACCCATTATTTCCACCATACATTGGACCTTGTTTTGACTTATGGTATAGATATCGAAAATCTGGTTGTGTCTCCTCATAATCCTGTACTGTCTGACCATTGTCTGTTAATTTTTGATTTCATTATCTCTGATCACTTATTTCCTAAAGAAAAATACTACTACAGCAGATGTCTTTCTGATGACGTTGCTAAATTTTTGCAGATTGTCTCCTCTATGCCATGGATCAACACAACAGAAACACCTGAAATAAGTGATTTCAGAGTCTGCTCCATTCGTGATTGATAGCATGGTTGATGGTGTTACTGCCTCTCTGCATCGGACTCTAGATTTGGTAGCCCCTTTAAAAAAGAAAAAGTCTAACCAGAAATTTCTTACCCCTTGGTTTAACTCAGAAACTCGTGGCCGAAAACAGAAAACTCGTCAATTGGAAAGAAAATGGCATTCAACTAATTCAGATGAATTCTACTTGGCGTTGAGAAATCATCTCTTAATCTATAAAAAATCTCTTAGAAAAGCTAGATCAAGCTATTATTCTGCATTAATAGAAGCAAACAAGATTAACTCCAGGGTTCTCTTCAACACTAAAGCCAGGCTTACAAAGAGCCATGACTCGGTCAATCCTCGCGTCCCCCATGAGCTTTCTAGTCAGGACTTTCTGAACTATTTCAATCTTAAAATTTTATCTATTAGAGATGAAATCAGTCAGATTCTTCATACCGTTAACTCTAGTACATTAACTACTGCAATTCCCTCAAGTGATATCTGCTTAGATAAGTTTACTCCAATCGACCTCTTAGAGTTGGATAAAATAATTTCCTCTTCTAAGCCTTCATCTTGCCTTCTGGACCCTATTCCTTCCAGGTTATTTAAAATTATTTTCCCAAATACCATTGGTAGCCGTATTCTTCTTCTCATTAATTCTTCTTAAACTCTGGGTTATGTTCCACTGGCTTTTAAAACTGCTGTAATTAAACCTTTACTTAAAAAAACGACGCTCGATCCTGGAGTTTTGGCCAATTATCGACCAATCTCTAATTTGCCTTTCATTTCAAAAATCTTGGAAAGAGTTGTTGCTGTGCAATTATCTGACCATTTGCAGGGAGTTGGTTTGTTTGAGGTGTTTCCATCTGGGTTCAGAGCTCATCACACTACTGAAACTGCCTTAGTGAAGGTCTCTAATGACCTCCTGACTGCATCTGATAATGGACTTGTCTCTGTTCTTGTTCTTTTAGATCTCAGTGCAGCCTTTGACACTATCAGTCATGCCATTCTACTTGATAGATTGGAACACTTTGTTGGACTCAGTGGAACTCCATTGCAGTGGTTTAGATCTTATTTGTCTGAAAGATTTCAATCAATCAATCAATCAATACATCAGATTTATATAGATGAGATGATGAGATGATGAGATTCAACTTTATTGTCATTACACATGTATGAATACAAGGTAACGAAACGTGACTTGGCATTTGGGCACACTCTGCAGAGCGCATCCAAGGCCGGGGCAGCCGCTAGGCGCCAGTCATATAGCGCTTTATCATAGACACTCAAAGACGCTTTACAGAAATTAAGGGTCATCCACCACCTGGATGGATGAAGCAGCCACAATACGGCGCCATCCCTTTTAACCATTCACACACACATTCACACAAAGGGCCAATTTAGAGTCTCCAATTAACCTAACCTGCATGTTTTTGGCATGTGGGAGGAAACCGGAGAAATCCCGGGATAAACCCACGCATACACGGGGAGAACATGCAAACTCCACACAGATCACTGTTGGCCAGGGGCAGGGATCGAACCCACGATCTCATGATCCCCGCGATCCCCCGGCCGAGGGTAAACTGTGCTGCCACAGTGCTAACCACTGCGGCAGCACAGTTTGTCCATGTTTGTCCAGTTTGTCCATGTCCACAGTTTGTCCATGTCAATGATGGATTTTCTTTCCAGCTCTAAGCTCAGTCACGGAGTTCCACAGGGATATGTGTTGGGCCCTACTCTTTTTAGTCTATATATGCTTCCGTTGGGCAATATCATCAGAAAGCACTGTATACATTTTCACTGTTATGCAGATGACACACAACTATACCTGTCAATGAAGCCCGATGATTGTGATCAGTTGGCCAAGTTAGATGCCTGTCTTAAGGACATCAAAGCTTGGATGACTTGTAATTTTTTACTATTGAACTCTGATAAGACTGAAGTCATTGTTGTTGGCCCAAAACATCTTAGAAATTCTTTTTCAGATTATGCCCTTAATTTAGATGCAGCCACTCTCACTCTGAACAGTTGTGTGAGGAACCTTGGAGTGATTTTTGACCAGGATTTGTCCTTTAATTCACATATTAAAACTGTTTCTAGGACCGCCTTATATCATCTGTGCAATATTGCCAAGATCAGGAGCGTCTTGTCTCTGGGTGATGCTGAGAAACTGATTCACGCCTTTGTCAGTTCGCGATTAGATTATTGTAATGCTCTATTATCTGGTTGTCCTAAAGTATCTTTAAAAAAATCTTTAGTTGATTCAAAATGCTGCTGCTAGAATTTTAACTGGTTCTAGAAAAAGAGATCATATTTCCCCGGCTCTGTCCTCCCTTCACTGGCTTCCCATTGAATTCAGAATCAAGTTTAAAATCCTTCTTCTTACTTTCAAAGCTCTTAACAATCTGGCTCCCCAATATATAAAAGATTTGATATTACCTTACCATCCTAATAGAGCATTACGCTCCCAAAACGCTGGCTTACTTGTGGTGCCCAGAATCTCCAAAAGTATGGTGGGAGGCAGAGCCTTCTGCTACCAAGCTCCTTCTCTCTGGAACCAGTTACCACTCTGGGTCCGGGAGTCAGACTTGGTCTCTGTTTGTAAGAACAGGGTAAAATCCTTCCTTTTTAATGTAGCTTTCATTTAAGGAGGGTTTTTGTGTCTTTTAACCCCACTCTTGTTCTATTGTTATCTGATCCATACTGCTGGTTGACCTCCAATATTGTACTTGGCATCTTACTGCTATGTTCTTTATGTCTGTCCTTTCCATCCTCCCTATCCCCTCATCCCCAGCCAGTCACAGCAGATGACGTCCCCTCCCTGAGCCTGGTTCTGCTCGAGGTTTCTTCCTTCCAAATGGGAGTTTTTCCTCTCCACTGTCGTTTAGTGCTTGCTCATAGGGGATCATCTGATTGCTGGGTCTTTCTGTGACTGTGTGGTTTTTTCTGCACTGTGGCACCACGAGACAGCTTTTGTTGTGATGTGGCGGATTATAAATAAAGCTGAAATTGAGAAATTGAAATTGAGAAAAATTTACAGCTATCGCAGTCTCTGAAACTTGGCTCAGTGAAGAGCAGGCTTCTTTGATGACAATAGAGGGATATCAGATGTTTCATATTAACAGATCTCAAAAAAAGGGTGGTGGTGTTTCACTGTATATTGATGAACTGTATAGGTGTAAACTTGTAAATGGAATGTCCTTTGCACTACCAGGGATTCTGGAATGTATTACTGTTGAGGTTGACCAAGATAAAACAAAAAATCTAATTATAAGTTGTATATATAGAATGCCGGGAACTTGTGTTGAGACATTTAGAGATAAGTTAGTTGAGCTGTGCAATAATATAACGAATAAGAAAATGGTTGTAATAGGTGGAGACTTCAATATTGATTTACTAAATCCATTTCAACAAAATGTAACTACAGAGTTCATGAATTCTGTGTACAGTATGAGTCTATATCCCGCAATAACACATCCCAGTAGAATCACAGTCCACGCTGCTACACTTATTGACAACCTGTTTGTTAATATTATTGATAAGAAAATAGAAAGTGGATTTGCTGCGGATTTGAGAGACGAGACGCGGGCAGTGAAGATGGCTGCTTAGGTGAGGAGCTCCGCAGTGCAGACAGCCTTTTTACTTCTACAAGGGCGCTTTTCTCTTGTTTCCTCGGCTGAAACTACTCTACACTTTGCATTGAGACTGCATTTGTGGAGAACAGGATTAAAATGCCAACGCAGCAACAGAAACTTAATATTCGCTCCAAAGCCGGTGCTAGCAAGGAAAGTTTGGCTAAAGCTAGCGATACTGCAACAAGCCCTCCTTCCTCTCCGCTACCTTCAACAGATGCAGGTGTTTCTAAAGACCAAATGGCAGAGGACATTTCTAAGATTTATGCACTGCTGAAAGAAATATCGGAGAGGCAAGACGCTAAGCTTAACTCTATAGAGGCGTCAATGAGGGCGGTGAATACCAAGTTAACGGAGTTAGCCACCCGCCTGGGAGATGTGGAATCTCGCATTGCCTTTCTTGAAGATGCTAATGTAGCTCTGGATGCTAATCCTCCCGCAACCCAGATGCAGGTGGAAGATTTACTTCTGAAGCTGGATGACTTGGAAAATAGATCACGCCGAAACAATCTACGTTTTGTCGGCTTTCCAGAAAACTGTGAAAAGTCAGATGCCCTCACCTTCATGCGCAAAGCTATCCCAGATCTGCTGAAAATTGAGTTTCCTGGAGGGCTGGAAATTGACCGTGCGCATCGGAGCCTCGCCAGATGCAAACCAGACGGCCAGCCACCCAGGGCTATCCTGATTCGACTTCTGCGCTTCCAGGATAGGGAGCGTATTGTGGAGGCAGCGCGCGGGATGGGAAAGCTGGATTGGAATGGTCATCACATCAGGATTTTTCCGGATTATTCCAGACGAGTATTCGAGATGAGGGCAGCGTTCAAGCAATGTAAACACCTGCTGCACCAGAAGAAAATTGCATTTTCTCTCAGGTATCCTGCAGTTCTCGTTGTGAAGATGGCAAGTGGTAAACAGGAGTTTACTGATCCCAAGAAAGCACTGAACCTGATTTTTTCACTACCGTGAGATATTGATGAACAATGGTATGAATACATGCTATATGTTTATTTGTTATATATTTTTGACAGAGGATTTGATGCCGTATTAATGTAAAGTTTCATTTTTTCTTTTACTGCCCGCGCTTTATTATTTGTAGGCATGAGGCTGCTGGGATGTTGCGGCTCTCCCTAAGTTTGTTGCACTGTTCACAGTCACGGTCCTAGAGTTTTTTCTTTTCTTTTTTTTGGTTGGTGCTGTTCTTGTGCACTGATGGGTGACATTGGTTTTAGGTCACTGTTTATGTTACTTTATGATTAAGTGGTTTTCGTTTCTTTTTTTTGTATTTTTAATTTTTATTGTGTTTGTCTTTTGCCCAGTGAGGGGTTTTTTGGTGGAGATTTGCTGGATATTTTGGATGGTACTATGTACCGTTTATGATGGCTAATTGTCGGAGCTTTCTTAACCTTATTACTTGGAATGTTAAAGGTCTTAACCATCCAATTAAGAGGAAAAAAAATTTGGCGTTTATTAAATCAAAAAAAGTGGATGTAGCATTGCTTCAGGAGACCCATCTCACTAAAACAGAATCTAAAAAACTCTGTCGGGATTGGGTGGGTCACGGGTTTGCGTCTTGCGGTAATAGCCAGAACAGGGGAGTGGTAATCTTATTTCATAAACATTTGCAGTTCAAGTGTCTAAAAGAGGTTAGTGATGATGATGGATGACTCCTCATAATTCTTATAGAAATTCAGGGCCATAGGATGATACTCGCTAATGTTTATGCACCAAATATAGTTGATTGTGCATTTTTTGCACAACTGGAACACGGACTAAGCGAAATTTGTAATTATCCCATTTTAGTAGGTGGGGATTTTAATCAGGTCACGGACAACATTTTAGATCGGAGCACCCCCTCACCGCGTTTATCTAAATCTGGCTCTATATTGAAAGACATGTGCAATGCAATTGGTTTGGTAGACGTTTGGCGGCTTTTTAATCCGTCCACAAGGGATTACACTTTTTATTCCACTGCTCATAATGTGTTTTCCAGGATTGATTACTTTCTAATGTCAAAATCCTCTGTTTTCTCTGTAAATTCGAGCTCCATTGGTAGCATACTACTATCAGACCATGCCCCTGTTTTTTTTACGTATGATTCCGCCTTGTCAGTTAAAAAAAAAATTCTAGATGGAGGCTTAATTCAAGCCTTCTTCTTAATCTAGATTTTGTGTCCTCTTTGAAAGCAGAGATCTCCTTATATCTTGAGACAAACTGGGATTCTGCTCCCTCTGCCAGGGTTGCTTGGGAGGCCTTTAAGGCATTTATCAGGGGACATATTATTCAATATGCATCTTTTAAAAAGAAAGCTAACATTGCTAAACAGATTGATTTGGAGAGGAGAATATCTATATCAGAGACTGCATTCAAACAGGACACAAACTTAGTAAATCTGCCACCCCTTGTGAAGCTTAAGTATGAGCTGAATTCAACCCTAACACAAAAAGCTGAATTTTCCCTATTTCACCTTAGGGATAAACAATTCGAGGAGGGGGACAAAGCTGGCAAAATGCTGGCTAGATATATTAAAATGAAAGAAGCTCAGTGCACTATATCTGCTATTAGGGCACAGGATGGTACTCTGGTGTCAGACTCAAATGAAATTAATGGTGCTTTCAGAGAATTTTACACTTCGCTTTATTCTTCTGAAATGGAGGCTGGATCTCAAGAGATTTATGCATTTTTGTCTTCCCTGTCTTTGCCCTCCCTAATGAAGGAACAAATAGACCTGCTTGACGCCCCAATTACTAAAGATGAAATTGTGAAAGTTATTAAGAGCCTTCCGACTGGAAAAGCACCGGGCCCTGATGGATTCACTGTAGAATTTTACAGGGCCTGTGTTGATGAGCTTTCTCCTTTACTTTTAGAAATGTTTGCGGAATCTTTTGAACAAGGCTGTCTGCCCCCTTCTTTAACAGAGGCTTTAATTTAGCTTATTTTAAAAAGCAATAAAGACCCGTTAGATTGCAAGAATTATAGACCAATTAGTCTTATAAACTGTGACTGTAAAATTCTTTCCAAAATTTTGGCATTAAGATTAGATAAAGTAATATCTCTTATAAATTCTGATCAGGTGGGTTTTATTCATTCCAGGGGTGCGGCAGACAATATTAGGCGATTTATTGATATCATATGGTCAGTTCAAAATGATCCTTCACTTGCATACCTCTCTCCAGTAGCAGCCCTCTCCCTGGATGCTGAAAAAGCATTTGACAGGGTTGAGTGGCAGTATCTTTTTGCTACTCTAGAGACTTTTGGTTTTGGTTCAAAGTTTGGTTCAAAGTTTCTTTCCTGGAAAGGGTACCCCTAGGTAGATTTGTTTTGCAGTCTGGTGACAAGCCACCAGCTGCCGGTTGCTGCGTGCACAAGCGCCCCTTATCCCTAACCTGCATGTTTTTAGCATGTGGGAGGAAACCGGAGAAATCCCGGAGTAAACCCACGCAACACGGGGAGAACATGCAAACTCCACACAGATCTCTGTTGGTTGGGGGCAGGGATCGAACCCACGATCTCACGATCCCCGCGATCCCCCGGCTGAAGGTAAACTGTGCTGCCCCAGTGCTAACCACTGCGCCACCGTGCAGCCATCACAGATTTTAAAAAAGCATTTGATACAGTGGATCATAAATTATTGTTAAAGAAACTACAAAATTATGGTATTGGGGGTAGCACTGTCCTGGTTATGTAGTTACTTAAAGAAAAGATATCAGTATATATGTGTTGGTAACAAAAACTCACAGTTACTGAAGGTTACTTGTGGAGTCTCACAGGGTTCAGTTTTGGGGCCATTGTTATTCATAATGTATATAAATGATATATGTAAAGTTTCGGAAAAAAATGATTTAATTGCAGATGACACTAATTTATTATACAGTGGAAGCAATTTGGAACAACTTTTGGATACACTCGGAAAGGAATTAGGAAAGCTTAAACTGTGGTTTGATTCAAACAAATTAACGCTCAATTTAAGTAAGACAAAATTTATAGTTTTTAACAACCATCACAACAACTTAGTATCTAAACTCAGTGTAAATGGTGTAGAGATTGAAAGGGTATCAGAAATTAAATTCCTTGGAGTAATAATTGATAATAAACAGTGTTGGAAGTCACATATTAATTATATTAAAGGTAAAACATCTAAATCAATCGCAATACTACACAGAGTGAAATATTTGCTGAATCAACCCACATTATATACTTTGTATCATTCATTAATACTCCCATACATGACATATTGTACTGAAGTATGGGGAAATACATATAAAACAAACATATATCCAGTCTTTATGCTTCAGAAGAGAGCTATTAGAATAACAAACAAAGTGTCATGTGGTGATTGAGATTGAGATTGAGATTGAGATTCAACTTTATTGTCATTACACATGTATGAATACAAGGTAACGAAACGTGACTTGGCATTTGGGCACGCTCTGCAGAGCGCATCCAAGGCCGGGGCAGCCGCTAGGCGCCAGTCATAAAGAAGAAAGGAAAAAAAAGAAAAGGAAAATGGATATGACACAGTAGGCGAGAGAAAAAAAACATGTTTTATCAGAATGACGCTTGGCAAGTGAGTGAAATTTTGATTGCAGGCAAAAAAAACCCTCAATGCACATTTAGCAGACATTTAGCAGGAGATCACACACAAAAGTTGAGAGGCAGTGTATTGTATGCATGTAATGTATGCATTGTGTAGTGTAAATGTAACAGTTGTTAGTGAGCAGCAGAGGGCGCCTCCTGGCAGTGGATAGATGTTATAATCATGTGACTTATAAACAAGTCCAGAGTCCAGAGTCTATCTCTCTTGCTCTCTCTCTTGCTTGCAGAAGGCACATGGGCATTGTCCTTGAGGGTCCAATCCGCTGACGACAACAACTGATTGTTGATTGTTTGGGTAGACATAAGAGCCGGTTCTTCCGCTTATCTCAATCAGGAGGAATGTAAACACGGGGAAAACAAGGTCAAATCAAATCAAATCAGCACAATGCACTCAGAGAATAGAATTTGTCCTCACCCGTGTAATTCTGTGCTTCCATTATATGTGCAGGCTTAAACTGTTTTTCCATGGAGAGCACAGGGCTTCAGATGTATTCCTTCACTGAATCACTGTCATTCAGTTCACCGTTTGCCGCTACTCGTGCCCTCCCCAACTGGTCGAATTTGATGAAGGAGCTTGCCGGGTCCGCTTTGATCAGCTCTCTCACCTTCCTTCAATTTCTGATGCATCAGGGAACTCCACAGCCAAAAATAGAAGTCCTGAGATCATAACCAATAATGTTTCCACAGACGCATGAATTCCAATGTCCATGAGTCTCCTCGTAGGTTCCAATTCTTGGGCTCCCCCTTGGCCCAATTCTTGTTGAAAAATAGTGACAATAGCACATTTAAGCCGCTTCCAAATCCATAATTTCCGTTTAGATTAAGATTCAGCAGAAGAAGAGTGACTAAACACAGACAAAAACGCAACATTGCAAAAGCTGGGAATAGATCAGGAAGGCAGGAGAGGAGGGAAGAAAAATGCGACTGCTCTCTCTCAAGGCAAGAAGGAAAATATGGTGATCCTCGCGGATCACCATGAGACGCTAAGAGTCCACCAGTGAGTTTTGCGATGATGGTTTATTAACATAAGACGAGACAGGACAAGACTGTGAGCCGCTCTCGGCAAAAACACACAAATCAATACATGGGCTCGCAGGGCTGACCCCAGCCACTACGAGCTAAAACATGACATGGCAAAACACGAACCTGACATGAAGGTCTCACGATGCTCTGACAAAGCTTGACGAGGTGTAGACCATAACTGACAAGACGTTGACAATATTCCTGCAACATTACTGTAGCTAGTGCCCGCTTTTGAAGGCGAACACTAACGAGCAGCAATGACACACAGCTGACCAGCCTTGACAGACGGAAGCCCCACCAAGCACCTTCACAATAAGAGCCCGGTGAGACCAGAATACAGCCCACAGCTGTCAAGGCCGGCAGCGAGTTGAACTTAGCCCGAGCGCGATCAGAACCCAGCGCTCGTGTCGTAACAGTACCCTCCCTCCACGGGTGGGCTCAGAACGCCCCAAGGACCACCCCATCCCACCCCACCCCCCAGGGTGGGTGGCCGGGGTAGGAGCGGAGGGAGAGAGACCAAGCCCAAAGGCAAAACAGACCAGAAAAAAACGACACACAGGACAATGACAAGAGTAACTACTCAGACAAAATCAAAAAAATGCACATGGAGGAAATAAAAGCCAGAGCTACTGGGTCAGAAATATTAAACACAAGACTATGACAAAAAAAACCAAATATTCAAAAATCAGACAAAATACACGGAGAAAAATAAAAAAACAAGGCAACAGTAGAACAAAACACATGCTAGGGCAACTGCAAGACATAACCAAAACACAAGATACACAGAATAGCAAGGACAAGAAAAAAAAAACAAAAAAACAGAACAATCACTGTGACGGACTAACCCAGAAAAACCACTACCCCCCGACAGTTTATGCTGACCGGTTGAGACCAAGCGCCAGAGGAACAGTTCAGGTGGTCTCCCCGCGTCCAACAGCCGGCGGGTGGTCACAAGAGGCGGAACATGACCAGGCGGCTCACCAGAGTCCAACGCCCAGCACGTCCGCTCCTCCGGTGGCCGAACCAGGTCGCCTGAAGACACACACAACACGTCGGGTGGCCGACCCAAGGCGCCGAACCGGCGAAACAGTTCCTCAGGCGGCCGACCCGTGTCCCTCAGCCACCAGTCCTGGGGAAAAACAGCCCGCAGCGGCCTCCCTGATGAGGACAAAACTCGGGAGAGCCGGGGCGAGCAAACAGGAGCCCCCACGGCCCCCGGCGATGATACACAGGGGCGGTGACTCAGAGGGGACAAATGACCAGGATGAGCCTGTAATCCGTTCGGCGGTGAAAGGTCTGCAGCTCCTCCCCCGTCTGCGGACCACGCTGGCGCTGCACCTCCACTGGACCCCGATTGGGTCCCAGCTGCACCCACGTTGGGCCCCGATTGGGCCGGAACCGCACCCGCGTTGGACCCCGATCGAGCCTCCGGTGCACCCACGTTGGACCCCGATTGGGCCAGATCCGCACCCGCGGTGGACCCCGATTGGGCCAGAACTGCACCTGCCGCGGACCTCGATTGGGCCTCCGGTACACCCACGTTGGACCCCGATTGGGCCAGAACCGCCTCCGCGGTGGACCCCGGTTAGGCCTCAGATGCACCCACGTGGGACCCCGATTGGGCTACAGCAGCCTGCACGACGGACCCCGACTGGGTCGGTGCAGCTCCGCTGATGATCTCCACCCCCAAACCTGGGATCTCCAACCCAGTGACTCCGACTCGTTCTATGCCAGCGACACTGCAACAAGGCTCAGAAACAAGAAAACTGGGATCAGAATCACCGGTAGCAACAGAACCCAGCGAGACGAGCTCGAGCGCAGCAGGCGGCTGCTTCTCACTCGCCTCCCCGAGAGGCAGGCAAAAATGCTCCAACACAGGGAACAGAGACACCAGAGGGAGCACTTGCCTGCACTCGGGTTCTGTTGCCACCCAGGACTCCGATGATCCAGGTTCAGGGCGGCGACTCTCGTCAGCAGGCTCGAACTCAGCTGCGTCGGGCTCCGCAGCTGGCAGGATGTCACTTGCAGCCTGAGGTTCCTCCCACGCTGCTGTCCACACCGATGACCCGTATGGCGTGGGGACAGGGGACCCTCGACCCACTGGCTCGGACCGCTCCGGCAAGGAGACCCGGGGACGCTTCTTCGTTGGCTCAGGCTCAGGCTCAGGCTCCGGGCCGCAGTCCGCTCTTCTTCTCCGTCCACGACGTGGCTGCAGGGCCGGATCCAGGCTTTCCAGCACTGCAGACCCCCTCTTCATCCGACGACGTTGGCCTGGCGTCGCGGACCGCTCAACCGGGGAGGACACAGAGGCAGCAGGTTTAGTCATTTTCCCTACAGCAGGTGGAAGGAGCTCGGGCGGCTGCGAACCCCGAACTCCGCCCCCAGGAGTCAGACAAGGCAGATTATAATCAAGATGTAAGAAATTATCATGCACTTGCCTTTCTCCCAGGGAGGAGATGGTTCCTGCTGCAGGGGACGTTGTTCCTCCTTCTCCCCGCTGGATGGCGACAGAGGGCCCCCTGGATGGACGAGGTGGAGCTGCTCTCAGAGGTTATGGGGCTGGACCCGCTGCCGGCGAAGCCCGTCAGCGGGTCCAGCCAGGGATTCTGCTGAGGAATACTTGGGCCGTTGCGCCGAAGTCGTCGTCGGCCCCCAGATGGCGTGAACTCCTGGACCGGTTCTGGGGCAGGAACGGGACTCCAACGCGGGGAGCGAGGATGCCTCCTCCTCTGCTTCCTGCTTCTTTCCTCCTCCAGCCCAGGGAGTATCTTGCGCTGCGTAGCGAGTTCATCTCTCCTCGTCACCACCTCTGGGTGATCGTCGTAGAGGAGAGGAAGGTTGTCCAGGAGATCCTCAGCAACGTCCAGATGCCAGTGCATGTCATCGGGGTTGTCGTCAAAAGTTGCGGCGAGGAGCGCTCCGTCAACATACTCCAGAGCGTCTGCCAGCTCGCGGTTCAGACGCCGACCGCAGCTCCTGAATGACGGCATTTTCCCCAGTAGTTGACACCCAGACAGGGAAGAACAATTGTTCAATTACAGCAAAAACTCACGGTGAAAGGCGTCTCGGTGTGGCGTCTCCGTTTAGACGTCCTGGCAGGAATATACTGTCATGCAATATACTGTCATGCGGTGATCCTTGCGGATCACCATGAAACGCCAAGAGTCCACCAGTAAGTTTTGCGATGATGGTTTATTAACACAAGACGAGACAAGACAAAACTGTGAGCCGCTCTCGGCAAAAACACACAAATCAATACATGGGCTCACAGGGCTGACCTCAGCCACTACGAGCTAAAACGTGACATGGCAAAACACGAACCTGACATGAAGGCCTCACGATGCTCTGACAAAGCTTGACGAGGTGTAGACCATAACTGACAAGACGTTGACAATATTCCTGCAACATTACTGTCGCTAGTGCCTGCTTTTGAAGGCGAACACTAATGAGCAGCAATGACACACAGCTGACCAGCCTTGACAGGTGGAAGCCCCACCGAGCACCTTCATAATAAGAGCCCGGTGAGACCAGAATACAGCCCACAGCTGTCGAGGCCGGCAGCGAGTTGAACTTAGCCCGAGCGCGATCAGAACCCAGCGCTCGGGTCATAACACAAAGCTGCTTACAGGGAACCAACAAACCCACTTTTTCTTAAATTAAAAGCTCTCAAGTTGAAAGAGCTGATTGATTTTAAAACTGCAGTAATAATGTTTAAAGTGAAGAATCTGTCACTGCCCGCAAATATCCAAAAGTTGTTCCAAATAAGGGAGAAACAATATCATTTCAGAGGAACATGTATATTTCAAAAACCTTCAGTGAGAACTACCACCAAGCAACACTGTGTTTCAGTGCAAGGAGTCAGCTTATGGAACGATTTTGGACCTGAATTAAAATCATGTACAACGCTTGGACAATTTAAACAAAAACTAAAGGAAGAAATACTCCAAACATATATACAAGATGACATGTAAACTCACATAAGGATTGTCATATCCAGTCTGTGTTGTGTTGTTGCTTAGTTTTGTTTTGATTTGTAATCACTTTTATTTTATTCATTTTTTTTTAATTCTTAGATGGAACATGAGTGGGCAATACAAGTTGTGGCTTCAGCCATCACCCATTTCGGATAAGTTATGTTGAACTGTATAATCCGGGGAGTTATTGGTTGATTTGACCTTATTGGATTTTCCCCCCTTGTTATATTATTCTGTTCCTTTCTTTTAATCTTTTAATCTAATCTATCTGAAATAAAGATTCATTCATTCATTCATTCATTCATTCATTCATTCATTCACCTTCAGGAGGGGATCATGTTGCTATGTGAACTAGGCAGTAATCTGTCTTCTTTTTTTTTTTTTTTTTTTTTTTTTTTTTTTTCTCTCGGCGCCACACGAGTCGGCTGCCTTTTGCAACAGCGGCTCGATTCCGAGTCTTTTTCCCTTCCTCTCTCTTTTGATCCGTCTTTTTTTTTCACCCCACTTATATCACGGACACACAGATCGTCCTAAATGTCTCCTGAGCCGGTGGACGGAGCCACTGTCTATAGCAGGATACGATACAGCAGAGAACAGCTGCTAGCATTCAACCGCCACCCGGTCCCATTGGAAAAACTCGACATACCGAGAGAACTGAGGCGAAAACGCCGCGGCTGCCGGGCTGGAGTAAGGCGGAGGACAAAAAATATAAGGTACAGACCCTCCCTTCCATCTGTTGTCATGGGAAATGTACGGTCGATACTGGGAAAGTTAGATGAGCTAGCGGCTATCTCCCGTTATGATAGCACATACCGGGAGTGCTCTCTCCTTTTGTTTACTGAGACGTGGCTAACTGAACTAGCAGCAGATGCTAACATTGAGCTGGAGGGTTTTCACATGATACGAGCTGACCGAACACCAGACAGTGGCAAGGCTAGGGGCGGTGGAGTGATCATGTATGTTAACAACAACTGGTGCAGACCGGGACATATCACTGTTAAACAACGACACTGCAGCAAAGACATTGAGTTGCTAGCTGTTAGCATGAGGCCTACATATCTCCCGAGAGAACACTCACACGTGATCTGCATTGTTGTTTATGCAAATCCGACGGCGAACGCTGGGACAGCACGTGACGTCATCCATTCAGTAACCAGCAGGCTGCAGACAGAACACCCAGATGCTCTTCTCCTCATCTCAGGCGATTTCAACCATGTTTCACTGTCTCCCATTCTACCCACGTTCACCCAGTATGTCACATGCCACACTAGAGACAATAAAACACTGGATTTATTCTACGCAAACACTAAGGAGGCGTACACCTCATCACAACTACCCCCACTCGGGAGATCGGATCACAACTTGGTTCATCTCCGGCCGGTGTACAAACCCCTAGTGCACAGACAACCTCCGGCCATGCACACTGTGGAGTTATGGTCTGAGGAGACAATGGACACCCTAAAGGGCTGTTTTGAAGCCACCGCCTGGAAGCAGCTCTGCGATCCACATGGTGAGGACATCGATGGCCTCATTCACACCTTCACGGGCTACCTCAGCTTCTGTGTGGACAAATCCGTTCCCACCAAGACCATACGGCGTCACTCAAACAACAAACCCTGGATCAACCCTGAGATAAAAACACTTCTGAGAGAGAAGAAGAGGATCTTCAGGTCAGGGAACAGGGAGATGCTGAAGTCCGTACAGAGGGAGCTGAGGAGAAAGATCAGAGAAGGCAAGGACAGCTTCAGGAAGAAGATGGAGGACAAGCTGCAACAGAGCGACATCAGCGGGGTCTGGAGAAACCTCAAAACCATCTCGGGGCTCCAGAATACCTCCCCCCAGGCCACAGGGGGCAGGGAGTGGGCGAACAACCTGAATCTGTTTTTCAATAGATTTGACCAACCGCCCTCCCCCCTGACTGCACAACAACCACTGCTGCCTCTAAAGAAATCAAGTCCTGCTGCCCACTCCCCACTCTACCAACACCCCCCCACTCCCAACACACAGCCCCCCATCCTGACCCTGACCAGGACCCAGGTGAGGACGGAGCTGAGGAAGATCAAGGCGAGGAAGGCGCCGGGACCGGACGGCATCAGTGCAAAGCTCCTCAAGTCCTGTGCAGACCAGCTGTGTGGGATTGTGACGTATATCTTCAACATGAGCCTGAAACTGGGGAGGGTACCACAGCTGTGGAAAACATCTTGTGTGGTACCTGTACCAAAAACTTCCCACCCCAAAGACCTGAACAGCTACAGACCGGTGGCCTTGACGTCCCACTTGATGAAGACCCTGGAGAGACTGCTCCTTGCTCACCTCCGCCCCCTGGTGGAACCAGCGATGGATCCACTCCAGTTCGCCTACCAGCATGGCATTGGGGTGGAGGATGCGGTGATCTTCCTCCTTCACCGTTCTCTGTCCCACCTGGAGAAGCCCGGGAATATGGTGAGGATCATGTTCTTTGACTTCTCCAGTGCTTTCAACACCATCCAACCGATGATCCTGAAGGACAAGCTGCTGCGCGCAGGGGTGGACCAGCACCTGTCATCATGGATCCTGGACTACCTCACGAACCGGCCTCAGTTTGTGAGAACCCGGGACTGTGTGTCCGACACGATCATCAGTAGCACGGGGGCCCCCCAGGGAACGGTGCTGGCTCCCTTCCTGTTCACTCTTTATACTGCGGACTTCTCACACAACACAACACACTGCCATCTACAGAAGTTCTCTGATGACTCTGCGATCGTTGGCCTCATCTCCAATGGAGATGAAGCTGAGTACAGAGGGCTTATCCAGGACTTCGTGGACTGGTGCCATCGGAACTGCCTCCAGATCAACGCGAGGAAAACTAAGGAGCTGGTGGTGGACTGCCGCAGGCATGGGCAGCCCCTCACAGTACCAGTAAATATACAGGGAACAGACATCGAGATGGTGACATCCTATAAGTACCTGGGTATTCATCTGAACAATAAACTAGACTGGTCACACAATACTGATGCACTCTACAAGAAGGGACAGCGCAGGCTGTTCCTGCTGAGGAGACTCAGGTCTTTTGGTGTACAAGGGGCGCTGCTGAAGTCATTCTATGACACGGTGGTGGCATCAGCCATCACTTTTGGAGTGGTCTGCTGGGGCAGTGGCATTACTGCAGCCGATAGGAAGAGACTGAACAAACTGATTAAGAAAGCTAGCTCTGTCCTGGGGCAGCGCCTTGATCCGATGGAGGAGATAGGAGAGAGAAGGACGGTGGCTAAACTGTCATCTCTGCTGGAGTCCGAGTTCCACCCTATGCAGGACATACTGAATGCACTGAGGAGCTCATTTAGCAGCAGACTACATCATCCCAGGTGCACAACCGAGAGGTTTCGTAGGTCCTTCCTACCAACGGCTGTCAGACTGTACAACCTAAGCAGGGCTGCTCGCAGAGATAGCAAAAAGACGTAACAAACTAATAGTTTTTTGAATGCAAAAGATGCAATAGACTTACACAATGGTCCTCTCCGGCATACAACTAGGAACATACCGGTCGCTATGGAGGGTGAGAATATGTATGGGCACATAATCATACCATGTAGGATAACTAAGTAGACGGTTATGCTGTTTCATTCCATCTAGCAACAATGCTCTGCACTGTGTGTGTTTATATATTTGCATATTTATTCCATCTAGCTACATTGCTCCGCACTGTGTGTGTTTATATACTTGCATATTTATTCCACCTAGCTGCAATGCTCCGTACTGTGGGTGTTTATATATTTACATATTTATTCCATCTAGCTACAATGCTCTGCACTGTGTGTTCATATATTCATATATTTATTCCATCCAGCTACAATGCTCTGCACTGTGTGTCTGTGTGTGTGTGTATATATATATATTTTATAGTAATACGTACATATGTTTATTAGCTGCTCTTGCTTGCTTGTTTTTTTTTCTTGCCTTCTGATTGTTGCTCTGAGTGTTGCTATCCCTGTGCTGTTGCAATCCTGGAATTTCCCCGTTGTGGGACTAATAAAGGCTTATCTTATCTTATCTTATCTTATCTTATCTTATCTTCTCTGCTTGGACTGCTGCCCCATAACCTGGTCCCCCACATAAGTGGCAGAGGATGGACGAGTGGATAAATTTGTCATTTTTTTTCTTCTTGTCGTTTATACTGTGAGCCACTGTTATGGGCAGAAAAGCCAGATATGGCTCTGGAGCTGCAGGTTGCAGACAATTAGATAACAGAAACATGAGGAAATATATGTCAAGACAAAGCTGTAAAACTATAGCTTAAAGTAAAAATGAACAACAAGGAGCAACACCTATGGAGCACAATAACTGGTCTTTTGCTTTAAATCAGGAAAATGCGCAAGCATAGACTTTTTTAATCTTCACTGAAATAGAAAATGAGTGAATATCAGCCATAAAACAATGAGCCAGTAATAAGATAAGATAAGATAAGATAAGATAAGATAAGATAAGCCTTTATTAGTCCCACAATGGGGAAATTCCAGGATTGCAGCAGCACAGGGATAGCAACACTCAGAGCAATAATTAAGAAGATAAGAAAAACAAGAGCAGCGAATATGCATATGTACATATAAATATATAAATATATAAACACACAGTGCGGCGCATTCTAGCTAGATGGAATAAATATATAAATATACTGTATATAGACACAGTGCCGAGTGGTGTTAGTGTTCTAAAAATCCTCAAATCCCCAAATAAACCTGAGCAGCTACATATACATTCTTAATGAACGGTGGGAGCTGTGATAGGGTCCACATGTTTAATCCCACTGTCTACTCATCTAGATGAAGAAATCAGGAACTTGTGCTCTGATTTAAATATGGGTCAGGAACTAGAATTACTTTATTGTTTCCTGCAAGGACACTAAACTGTTGTTACACATGCAGTTTTATGGTCTAACTGTACACAGTGTACAGTGTTTATAAATAGTACTCATCTCCGTGGATGATTTACACCCTTATTGCATTTATAAATAGACTCTTCCCATCACTCACAGACATCTGCACCACCAGGGTCATCAGGAGGGCACACAACATCTTAAACAAGCTCACCCATTTACAACAATCTGTTTGCACTCCTGCCATCAGGAACAGCAGTGTGAAATCCCTCACATCCAAGCTGTCAAACAGCTTCTCCCCACAGGCCATCAGACTCTTGAACACTAAACCAACTGCTCAATGCTCCATAGTCCACCTCTAGTGTCCTGGACTTTGACTTTTGTCTGTGCTAGTCAGCACTGATCCCCACACAAACCCAGCACACCCACTGCGCATTTGCATGAGGTACAGAAATTTTAATTTTACATTTATTCTTATATCTGTTTTTGCTGATTTTACTTACTTTTTTACTGTTGTGTGAAAAGAATTATATAGCAATAAGAATTTCATGACATGGTGTCATGGCTGTTTACTGTGTTTACGGCAATAAAGCTTCAAATTCTTATCATGGGCAATAAAATTTTAGATTTTTTTTTTTTTGCAAAAATGTACACAGAAAAAACTCTTTCATGTTTACCATAAATGAAAACACACAAGGTAATGTCAATTATAAATCTATGATGTAATGGTTTTCCCCCGTTAAAAACAATTGACCTGCTGTAATTCAATAGTAGTCATGCCAACTGGTTTAAGTAGTGAAATGGTGATCACCTGGTTGTAGTGAATGTGTCTCTTGCAATTGTTATACATGGCTACAAACAGATTAACTGTGGCTCACATATTTTTGACTGCATATGTATAAGCACAAGAGTGAGATGCTTAGGACTGCATGTGTTGATTGACCTCACGTCTGGGATGGAACAATACGTCTGGACCTCCTGAGGATAGCAGCAGGTGGCAGAGAGGACTTTCTGACCCTTTGGGGGTCAGACGGGCGACGAGAGGACTCGGGGGGAGAATTATTGTCAATGGGGAGTTTGGCGACAATGTGTGATTTTGCCTCTGATGTTCTAAGTATAAATGTGGGGGGTTTTATGCAGCTCACTCTCTTCTTGTCTTGAGAGAAAGCTGGGGATGTGAAATCTGCATTAAACCTGAATTGAGAAATAATCCAGTCTCTTTATTTCACGCTCCCCACATTAACAACAATTTAGGCTTATAATTTATATATTTACAAAACAGCTATTTACATCACCCTGAAAATCAATACAAAAAAAATTATCATTAACACATACAAGCAGTCACTTTTTTCCTGTTTAGGTTTGAGTTCATGCTCTCTTTCTGTGTTAACAGTAATTCGTAAAAATTAGCAGCAGCTGTGGGCTGATCTCAGCAACTACACCAGGTTTTTACACATCAGTATTTTTTAAAAAATTGTTATGCCCTTGGCCATAACACATGGCTATTACACTATACAACTATGTACCATCAAATTACGTTCATAATGTCAGCTTACGTGGGTAAGAGGTGATGGTTCAGATCAACATTACCTGTTGAAGAGAAAACGTAAAAGTTCAGCACAGATCTGAAACCTTCATCAGTCCAAGCAGAAAAAGCCACACCAGTGTTAAATGATATATATTTTTTTTAAAATCTGTGTTCCTCCCTATTTCTCAAATATTTATGCTGAAAAGTCTGAAAAAAACACGGATCTTCCACATTCTTCTTCTACTAGTCTTAGAGTGGCTTGAGTAGCTTCATTTTGTCTTCTTTTTAATGATTAGTTTTTTGTTTTTCTCATTTCAGACATAAATAAAAAGGAGATGTTTTTACCTTTACATTTTTCGACTGTCCACTGCAGTCACTGAGGAAAAATGGAGTGGACAATCAAAACATGTAAAGGTAAAAATATCTTTTTATTTTTGTCTGAAATAAGAAAAACAAAAAACTAATAGTCTTAGAGTGGGATTTCTCTCAAACGGCACACTAGCATCAATCAGGTGAAGCTCGGTACTGTGATGGTTGGATGTGATGGCTTGCCGTAGGTGACGTCATCACGTGGTGAACTGGCCGTGGCACGGGGGCGGCGCCACCCATCTGTATATAGTTGAGTTTGGTATGAATAAAGCTGTGGGGAGCCTCGAATAACGAAACTGAGTTGCATTTAATCCAAGTTTATTTCAAGCAACATTCCCACAGTCTGCTCTCATCCCTGAGCAGAGAAAACAAGAGACTGGAACACAGCAAAGTGCTCACCTTTAAACATTCTCACATCAAACAAACTCCCTCGCAGGGGAAGTCACACATCTCCACCATAAACCTTTTGTTCACATTAATCAACCTTTTATTTACATTACTCCCCCCTCTCTCCTCTCGAGCCTCAGATGTCAGGAAGTCTTCTGTTCACACCTATAGGCTCCTTCATCGTGAGGTTAAATCACATATGCAGTGTCCAACATATAAATGTACCACAACACAGCCATATAACCCCCCCCCCCCAAACGATGAAGAACTGACTATTCCTTAAAATTCAATAACATCTTACTGACTACTGTATAATCAACATCAACATTCAGTCTGTGCGCCGCCTGGGCTTCAACCGTCTGCCGAATCTGCTGTGAGTTGGCCCCGCCTTGCCTGCGGCGCCTTTCTGCTGCGGCTCTGTTGACTGAGGGAGAGAGTGATTATTTGCCCTTTGCGGGGGCCTGCCTCGTCGAGGGGCCACCGCGACCGGCACAGACTCGTCCTTCATGACAAAAGCAGGTTTTAGTCTGTCAATACTGACTGTCTCTTTTCTGTCTCCAAAATCTAACACAAATTGCTTATCACCTGCCTCCAGCACTCGAAATGGCCCTTCGTAAGGTGGTTTGAGCGTCGCTTTAAGGGCTTCGCGCCTGACAAAAACGACGTCGGCATTTTTCAAAGCCTTGGCGACGAAAACTCGTGGAAAAGCGTGATGAACCGGACCCGGAAGCGTGTCTGCTCCCGTGCCAACTAACGGTCCCAGTGCAGAGAGAGGTGGAGGCTCCGGGTGCTCTGGTAAAAACTCGCCTGGCAGCCTAAGAGTTTGTGCGAATACCAGCTCCGCTGGAGAGGCGTCTAAGTCCTCTTTGGGCGCAGAACGCAACCCTAATAAAACCCATGGCAGTTTATTTACCCAATCTGCATCCGTGAGCGACGCTCTGAGTGCTGCCTTCAAAGACCTATGAAAACTCTCGCATAAACCATTAGCCTGGGGGTGGTAAGCCGTAGTGCGGTGAATTTTGGCTCCTAAGCCGTTGGCCATCGCTGACCACAGCTCAGAGATGAATTGAGGTCCCCTATCGGACGTAATGTCCGACGGAACCCCGAAGCGCGCCACCCAAGCCGTTAAAAAAACGCGAGCCACCTCCGCGGCCGTGGTCGTCGCAAGCGGGACCACTTCCGGCCAACGTGTGGTTTGGTCCACCATTGTCAAAAGATGTGTGAACCCCTGCGATGCCGGTAGGGGGCCCACAAGGTCGACGTGTATATGGTCGAACCTTCTGGCTGGAATGCGAAACGGTTCTAACGGGGCTCTTGTGTGCTTGTGAATTTTGGCCCGTTGACAGGAAATGCAGGCTTTCGCCCATTCCTTCACGTGCTTGCGTAGGCCCGGCCAAACAAACTTTTCTGCCACCATTTTCACCGACGCGCGCACCCCCGGGTGCGCCAGCGAGTGGACCGAGTCAAAAACACGGCGGCGCCACGTGGCCGGAACCACCGGACGCGGGCGCCCCTTTGACACGTCGCAGATCAGGGGGGGCATACCGGTTTGTAAACACTTGCTCTCCAGCCTTAACCCTGTTGGTCCAGACTGGAGCGCGCACACGTCTGCGTCCGCCCCCTGGTCCGCTGCCATGGCTGCATAATCTATACCCACGTGCACCGGGGCTGCGCGCGCCACCGTGCCGCTCTCCTGCGGCGCGGTCACGGTGGCCCGTTCTGCCTCTGCGCGTGGTGGAGTCGTGAACGCGCGCGAGAGACAGTCTGCTACAACATTGAATTTGCCCGCAACGTGCCTAATGTCAGTGGTAAATTCCGAGGTCGCAGCCAGCTGCCTCTGCTGCCTGCCGGACCACGGGTCTGAAATTTTAGCCATGGCGTATGTGAGCGGCTTGTGGTCTACATAAGCGGTGAAGCACCATCCTTCCAGCCAGAACTGGAAATGACGAACAGCCAAATGCAGCGCCAACAGTTCTCTGTCGAACGTGCTGTATTTGCGCTCGGCCGCGCTTAAGGATTTGCTAAAGAAAGCCAAAGGCTGCCAAACTCCGGCGACCTGTTGCTCAATAACGGCCCCTATGGCTAAATCTGAAGCGTCTGTCATCAGCGCGATACCTGCTGCAGGGTCTGGGTGGGCCAGGAGCGCAGCGTCAGCCAAGGCTTTCTTAACCTCTGTGAACGCGCGCTCCCGCTCCGGGGACCATTCAACCGCCTGGGTCGGTTTTTGCTTTTTGAGCGTGGCATATAACGGTTGCATGATTTGAGCTGCGGGGGGCAGGAATCGGTTGTAAAAATTCACCATCCCCAAGAATTCCTGCAGTGATTTGACCGTTTGTGGCCGGGGGAAATCCGCTACCGCGCGTACTTTATCTGGTAACGGAACCGCTCCCTCTGGGGAGACGCGGTGACCCAAAAAATCGATCCGCTCGACGCCGAACTGGCACTTGGTTGGGTTAACTATTAAGCCGTGCTCTCCCAGCCTCCTAAAAACTGCTGTGAGGTGCTTTTCGTGTTCGTCCTCTGAAGTACTCGCGACCAAAATGTCGTCGAGGTACACAAACACGAAAGGGAGATCGCGTAACACGGCATCCATCATCCGCTGAAACGTTTGTGCCGCCCCTTTGAGACCAAAAGGCATGCGTAAAAATTCAAAAAGTCCGAACGGGGTTATTACCGCTGTTTTAGGAATGTCCTCCGGCTGGACTGGGACTTGATGATAGCCGCGAACCAGATCAATCTTTGAAAAAATGCGCGCCCCCGCCAGGTGCACCGAAAAATCTTGAATGTGCGGGATGGGATAACGATCGTGCGCCGTAGCATTGTTTAGCCTGCGGTAATCACCGCACGGTCTCCAGGAGCCGTCGGCTTTCGGTACCATGTGCAGCGGCGAAGCCCACAGGCTTTTTGACCTACGAACAATGCCCAGCCTCTCTAGGCTGGCAAACTCCTCGCATGCAATGGCGAGCTTAACTGCATCCAAGCGCCGAGCTTTTGCAAACACGGGAGGACCAGATGTAGGTATAAAATGTTTCACTCCGTGCTTCGCGACTGCCGCTGAAAAAGTGGGCACAGTGAGCGCTGGAAATTGGGTGAGGAGTGTGTGAAACTTACCACCTGCTGTAGCGACGTGGGTCTGTGCTGGTGGCGGGGACACTCGAGCTGAACAGAGGAGAGAGTAAAAAGAGAGTGCATTTACCAGCCGTCTATTAGCAAGATCAACTAACAGATTGTGTGAACACAAAAAATCCACGCCCAACATGTTGAAACTCACCGCCGCTATTACAAAAGTCCATTCATATGTGCAGCCATGTAAGCATAAAGGCAAGGTACTTTTCTCGTAGGTGTTGATGCTCGAGCCATTTGCCGCCGTAGCTCCGCTACCGTGGGGTCCAGCCACCCGGTCCGCGTATGTTGGGGTGATGAAGCTCACTTGGGCTCCGGTGTCTATGAGGAACTCTCGTCCGGAGCGCGCATCTGCGATGTAGAGCAGCTTGTTGCCTTCACCGAGAGTCAAAGCTGCTAGCGACCCTCGGTCTTGCCGTTTCCCGAACTCCTGAAGTTGCAGGGTGGCACACACCTGCGTGCCCTCTCAGCGAACCGCCGATGGTAAAAGCAGAGATCCTCTCCTCCGCTGTGCCGGGGCTGCACCTCTGCCACCGGCCCAATGGCTCCACCTCGTCGCGGCCGTGCTGCTGCCATCGTCGGCCAGCCTGGGTCTGCCGCCTCTGGCCCCCCGCTGTTGTGGGTTGCCGCTGCGGCTGCTTGCCCGCCGCAGGCATCCAGAATCCCATCTGCTTCCTGGGCCAGCTCCCGGAACTCCTCCAGGGTGTGACATTTCTTGCCAGCCAGCGTGCTTCTCGCATGCGTCGGGAGGGTGGAGAGGAAGATGAACTGGAAAAGGAAATCATCCTTGTCCAACCCTCTCAGCTGTATCATCTCCTCCATCAGGGTGCTCGGCCTGTGTCCTCCCTGGTCTAGCAAAGACAGGAGCCTCCTCGCCCTCACTTCGGCCGAGGGGGTGAAAAACTTAATGAGGGTGGATTTCAGCTTGTCGTACCTGCCGGTCGCGGGTGGCTGCTCCACCAAACTCTGCACACACCGAGCTGTGGTGTTATCCAGTTTAGCGATGACATGGTGGAATTTAGTGTCATCCACTGTTACTCCTGCGAGGGCAAACTGCGACTCCGCTTGCAGAAACCACGACCGTGGGTTATCCTGCCAGAAATCCGGCAACTTGATGGCCACAGCATTCGCCAGCTCTGGACTTCATGAGTCCGGGACCCTGAGACCTTCTCCGGTCATTCTCAACGTCGTTAGTCACCAATGTGGGGAGCCTTGAATAACGAAACTGAGTTGCATTTAATCCAAGTTTATTTCAAGCAACATTCCCGCAGTCTGCTCTCATCCCTGAGCAGAGAAAACAAGAGATTGGAACACAGCAAAGTGCTCACTTTTAAACATTCTCACATCAAACAAACTCCCTCGCAGGGGAAGTCACACATCTCCACCATAAACCTTTTGTTCACATTAATCAACCTTTTATTTACATTACTCCCCCCTCTCTCCTCTCGAGCCTCAGATGTCAGGAAGTCTTCTGTTCACACCTATAGGCTCCTTCATCGTCCTCTCGAGCCTCTGAGATCAGGAAGTCTTCTGTTCACACCTATAGGCTCCTTCATGAAGAATAACTTTCATCTGGTGCCACCAGCGTAAGGATGAGATGACGCTTCAGTTTGTCACCAAGCTCCAGTTCCTGGTGAGCACGTACGCCTTTGGCCACTTAGAGGAAGAGCTAATATGTGACAAGCTAGTGGAGAGTACTAGGAGCTAGTGGCTGTAGGAGCAGATGTTACTGGCAGGGAATGACCTAAGACTAGACAAGGCTGTAAGAATGGTGTCCCAAATGGAAATAGCCATCCAGCTATCGCAACAACTAGCAGTGCCTTGCCAACAGGCCCCTCACCCAGTTCCATGAGTGCAGGCTGTCACCACCGGTACCCGCTGCTCCAACCCCAAACTTCCCCGCTATATTCAGAGGAAGTCGGGTAGAAAATGGGATAATATGGGTGAGTGCCTGCCCTGCAATGACTGTGGTTCATCCAGACACCAAACTCAATCACCCGCCTGCCCAGCCAGAAGGCTGAAGTGCTACCGCTGTAAAAAGCTCAACCACTTTGCTGAAGCCTGCCGCTCAACCTTCACGAATCCAACGGCCCACCTGTCAGGCCCAACCACCATCCACACAGTTGGCGGCAAAAGCTGGCCGTTCAGATGGTGCACAGTACAGCTGGACAGTGTCGACATGCCACTGCTGCTGGATATGGCAGCCTCGAGGTCCCTTCTGAGAGTGGCTATGGTCAGGAAACTGTTTCCCCGGAAGGCCATCACAGCAAATGCAGACAACTTATTCAGCTACGAACACATCAAGATCAGCATGGTTGGAACAGTCACCTTTTCTGTAGGTTGCGGCTCTAAAACCATCTCGTTGTTCACCTTCCAAGTGTGGGGCTGACTTGCTGGACATTGACCTGATCAGTAAGTTGGGTTTCTCCATCACTGACCCAATGGGCTCTACCGTTCTGACAGTCTCCTTATCCTGGCAACACCGTTGGCCAGCCTTCTTTGCGGGACTGGGATACCTCACCTCCTTTAATCACGATTGCTCATTGAGCCGGTGATGTCACCAAAAATCCAGCCCCTCCGCCAACTTCCCCTCGCACTGTGGGACAATGTCATGGTGGAGCTGCAGAAGCTCTTGGATGCTGGCATCATTGAACAGGTCAACACTTCCCCCTGGATCTCCAACATGGTCATGGCAAAGAAGAAGTTGGGTGGCCTACGACCATGCATTGACCTCCGAATGGTGAACAAGGGGGTAATTCCTGACAAATATCTCCTACCCACGATGGAGGAACAGATGGCGGCGTTCAACAGTTCAAAATTTTTTTTCCAAACTGGACCTCTGCCAAGGCTACCTGCAGGCTCCCCTCCATCCTGACAGCCGCAACCAAACAGCTTTCGTCACCCACATGGGAGTGTTCAGGTATACCTGCATGCCTTTCGGCCTTAGTTGCTCCCCGAGCTGTTTCCAAAAAATTATGGCTACCATCTCCGCCAGCCTCCCAGGGGTGGTGGTATACTTGGATGACATCGTGGTGCACAGCGCAACATCAGCTTCTCATGGCACCTGCCTCGATAGGGTAATGGAGGTGCTAGCGAAACATGGCTTCACACTCAACGGGGAGAAGTGCATCTTAGGAACAACAACCATCGAGTTTGTGGGGTTCCACCTGACCGCCGAGGGCCTGAACCCCCCTCACTCAAACATTGAGATGATACTGCAACTACCCGAACCATCACGCCCCACACAACTCTCATCCTTTTTGCGCATGTCGAACTTTTTTGGGCACTTCATTGTTCAGAGACGAAAGATCCACTGCGCATCCTCCTGAAGCAGGGTGCATCCTGAGTGTGGACCCCGGCATCTTCTGCTGCTATCAGCCAATTGAAGACACAGCTCACCTCTCTACTAGTATTTGCCCACATCGACCTACAGAGCTCCACGTTTGTGCCGTGCAACGCTTCCAACACAGCAGTAGAAGCCGTTCTGTCGCAACTTCAAGGGAGAACCAAGCGCCCAGTGGTGTTCACCTCGAGGTCACTCACTACGGCCGAACAGAAGTACTCAGTGGGGAAGAGGGAGGCACTGGCATGCGTTTGGGCATGTGAACGCTCGCACATGGATCTATATGGATGATGCTTCACACTGTGGACAGATCATAGGGCCCTCACAGCGCTGCTGGAGACATTGGGGTTGGGGCACAAACCTCTGCACATCTACAGGTGGACAGAGAGACTAAAAGCATGCAACTTTACCACCCAGTTCACATGGGGCAGAGAAAACGTAGTGGCGGACCTTTTGTCCCAAGCCACACCTAACCCCACTCCGAACACTGACTGAGACCCCCTGGAGCTGGAGCTGATCCACATGCTGCATGGGCCATTCCAAAATGCCATCTCCCTGCAAGAGCTCCAGGCAATGTCAGAACTGGATCCAACACTGGACCCAGCTGCGCACCTTCATTTGCAAGGGTTGGCCTGCCAATTTGCCTGGCACCCTCAGGGATGATTTGTCATGCTGGAATGATGTCTGCATGGCAAGAGGGCATTGCACAGGCATTCCAGAAACACTAAAAGGCCACATCCTGACCACGGTACATGTGGGCCACTTGGGCGTTGTCAGAGCCAAACAGCGGTGTAGGGGCTTGGTCTGGTGTCCAGGCATCGACAAAGACATGGAGATCATGGTGAAAGACTGTATACCTTATTTGGCCAGCAGAAAAACTGGGGTGCCATCACCCCCGCCACTGCAGCCACTGCCATTGCCATCGGCTCCGTGGAAGCACATCCAATTGGACATATGTGGCGAACTGCACAGTGCCGCCTTGCACCAGTGTTTTCTACTAGTGGCCTATGACCTCCCTCAAAATAGCCTGAGGTGTTACCAATTTCCTCACCTTCCTCTTCACCTGCTGGGGAGTGCCAGATGCAATCAAAATGGATAACGGTGTCATGGTCCGTGCGCTGACTTTGTCCGCACTTGGGTTGTCCGGTGGTTTCCCGTTCTCTGGCGTACCATATGGCCGTCAGGACTTTTATTCTGACAGCGTCACAGCGGGGCTTCCGGCTGTCAAAGCCGGGTCATGTTGTGACAGCTGTTCAGCATTTCTCCTGAGTACACTCTCCACTGATTGGTTTGTCTTGGGTATTTAAGGAAGCAGCTGAGGCTTACTCCTCACTGTGATCTCGTCAAACTTTCACTCATCGATCATCCGTCTGTTATTCATCATTCATTCATCACAGTAAGTGTTTTTCCTGAGACTCCGTATCCTGTGTCTTATCATAGCCTTAGTTGTGTTTTTGTCCCTTGTGGCTCATTGCTTTGTTATTTGTCTGTCATTAATAAATTATGCAAACTTATCGGCGGCCTACAGCATCTCATTAATGGTCCGCGAGGACCGCACCATGACAGTAGATCGCAGCCAGAAAGACACGCCGGTCACCGTGAGTTAGCTATTGGACTTGAGTTTTTCCCTTCTCTGGGGGCTAGTACTGCTCAGTATGTCCGCTTTCGAACGTGGGTATTGCCCCGAGTGGCTCCAGGAGGTAGATGGCTACCTGGCAGAAGCCCACCTCCTCATGCTCACCTAAGTGGCATACGAGCCCCTAGGTCTCACTCAGAGGGCTTTGTTAAAATACCATCTCACCTCCTTTCCGGAGGAAAAGGAACGGGTGGCATGGATTGTAACACAACGTGAACTGATAGAGAGAGTGCTCAAGTGGGCAGCCAAGGAACCCTCACCGCCACCCCCCGAGTACAGCGTTCCCAACGAGGGAGTAGGTCCATGGACTGGAGGGAAACCCCAACAGGAGGCCGATGGTGAGGCAACTCCACTCCTCACCTCGGGAGTCAGGTCTTGTTGCCCATCCAGCCCAGGTGCAGTGTTTCCCTGACTTCACCTTCACCTTGCCCTCTGCCAGTAAACATCATCACAAAGCCCACAGCAAGCCTCTGCGAGAACCTTGTCCGGATCCAGTTCCGGGTCGCCGTTGGAACTCTGCCTCCCAGCCAACTGTTTCTCCTGTGTCACAACGGGAGGGAAACCCAGCAGCCTCCGCCTCCGGGTCATCTATCTCTGCTGTTCCATCAGCTCCTCATTCCCGGATCACCTCACCTGTTACTCCCTCCTCCTTGACGCTCCCCCCAGCTGTTGTGAGCTCCACGAGTCCTGCTCCAGCGATGCCCATCATCGATCCTGTTTGAACGGCTCCTCCTCGTCTTCCCAGGGGGCCCTCCGTCACCATCCAGTGGGGAAAGGGAAGAACCAAGCCCTCTGCAGCAGCTTCCATCGGTCCTCAGCGGAGCAGGCAAATGCGTTTTCATTCTTTCCCTTCCCTGAGTGAATTTCCTTGTCTGACGGCTGGGGGTGGAATTCGGGGCTCACAATCCCCTGAGCTCCCTCCACCTGCTGCAGTGATTAATTATGAACGTGCTTCCTTTGTGTCCCCTTCCCCCAAGCGATCTTCGGCGCCAGGTCTACGCTGTCAGACGAGAAAGGAGCCTGCGGCCCTGGAGTACCTGGTTCCGGCCCCGCAGCCACGTCATGGGCAAAGGAGGAGGGCAGACTGTCATTTGGAGGCTGCGCCGACGAATAAGCGTCCCCGGGTCTCCACAGATTGACAGTCCGACCCGGCAGGTCATGGATCCCCTGCCATCACGGCGTGCGGACCCTCGGCATGGATGTCAGCGTTGGGGGGTCCTCAGACTGTGGAAACCATCCTGCTGGCTGTGGAGGCCGCCGTAGCCGAGTGGGAGCCAGAGGATGTCCTTCTTCCTACTGAACCCGGATCGTTGAAGTCCTGGATGGCAACAGAACTCGAGATCAGGCAAGTGCTCTATTTTGTCTTTCTCCTATCAATTGTAGAGCATTTTTGCCTGTCTCTCGGGGAAACAAGCTGGGAGCAGCCATCCGCTGCCTCCGAGCTTGTCTTGCTGGGCTCTGTCGCTGCCGGTGATCCTGATCCCGGTTCTCTTTCTTCTCCCGAGCCTTCTCCCAGGGTCACCAGTGTGGAGTCGATTCCAGTTGCCATTCTGGAGGTTCCGGGTTCGGGTTGGGAGGTCGTCTCTGGTGCTGCCCCTGTCCAGTCGGGGTCCGTCGTGGGTGCAGCCGCGACCCAGTCGGGGTCCGTCGTGGGTGCGGCCGCGACCCAATCGGGGTCCATCGTGGGTGCAGCCGCAACCCAATCGGGGTCCATCGTGGGTGCAGCCGTGACCCAATCTGGGTCCGTTGAGGGTGCAGCGTGGTCTCGTTTGGGATCCGACTGGAGGGCAGTGCCGGTTCTTGTGGAGTTTGGAGGTGGAGCTGCAGATCCTTCCCTGAGCGACGCCAGACTGGTCCCTCTACCTTTCCCTGTTCTTTTTTCCCCTTCCATCAGGGGCTGCTGGGGTTCTCCATTATCGGTCCGGTCCTCCCTCATTTTCCCTCCCTATAGGGAGGCAGTCTCTGAGTTCTCCCCTGCGGTCCTGGTGGCTGAATGATGCGGGTCGGCCGCCTGGGAGACTGCTTTGCCCGTTTGGCGTTCTGGGTCGGCCACCCGACCAATTGGACTTTCTGTTCGGCGACCTGGTCCGGCCACCAGAGGTGCTGTTTTTCCTGGCTGGGGACTGGGGTAGGCTGCCTGAACTTTTTCCTTTTCCCCTGTCAGCGATCTGGATGCTGGATGCAGAAAGACCCCCTGAATTATTTGTTTTTGTGCTCTGTCTGCCGTCATCCCTGTTTTTAACTCTGCCTGCTCCTCAGGAATTTTAGGGATGCTCTTGTGTTTAGTTTGGGACTATAGTGACTTTTGTATATCGCCGCCTTGCTGCGTGTGTTTGTTTTTTCTCTCTCCTCTTTACTTTTGTTATTTATACAACACTGAAGTATATGTATCGCTGTTCCTTAGCATGAGTTTTTTTTCCCCCTTCTCTCGCTCTGGTATTATGGGGTATGCTGCTTGGTTGTGCCTGTATTTGAGTTTCCTGTATTCCCTTGTGGGGTGTGAAGATGTTTTTCTTTTTGCCTGTGACCTTATTGGATTGATCATGGTGTTCTGTTTGTAGCCTGTTCTTTTTTTCTCTTTCTGTTATTATGCTGGTTGGTTCTTGCCCTCCGAGCCTGTTTCCCCCACCCCCTTCCCTAAGGTGGTCCTGTTGACCTTCTGGGTGAGGGGGGTGGGGGAGCTCGATGTTACACAGCATCTGGAATCCGCCTCGGGAACGGGGGCTACTGTCATGGTCCATGCGCTGACTTTGTCCGCGCTCGGGTTGTCCGGTGGTTTCCCGTTCTCTGGCATACCATGTGGCCGTCAGGGCTTTTATTCTGACAGGGTCACTGTGGGGCTTCCGGCTGTCAAAGCCGGGTCACGTTGTAACAGCTGTTCAGCATTTCTCCTGAGTACACTCTCCACTGATTGGTTTGTCAGCAGCTGAAGTGCTGCGATCTCGTCAAACTTTCATTCATCAATCATCCATCTGTTATTCATCATTCATTCATCACAGTGTTTTTCCCCGAGACTCTGTATCCTGTGTCTTGTCATAGCCTTAGTTGTGTTTTTACCCCTCGTGGCTCATTGCTTTGTTATTTGTCTGTCATTAATAAATTATGCAAACTCATCGGTGGCCTACAGCATCGCATTAGCGGTCCGTGAGGACCGCACCATGACAAACGGACTGCAATTTACCTCAGTGGACTTTGAGGTCTTCATGAAAGAAAGGGGCATCAAACACATAAGAACCATCTTCTACCACCCTCAGGCGAATGGGGGAGGTGGAGAGATTCAACCAGACCATCAAGAACGTTCTTGGGGCACACCTAGTGGACGGGCTCCCATTTTCAGCTGCATTACAGAGCACCCTGCTACATTACAGAGCGACACCTCATGCCACGACAGGCAGCTCCCTGGCCCTACTGATGCTTGGATGTGACATGAGCCTTTCCCTGGACTGACTACGCTTCCCATCGGTTGCTATCCCGACAGAGATGTCCTCACCTAGAGGGAGGGTAGTTGAACAACAACAACGGATGAAGCAAAGGTTTGACAAGAAATGTCGGGCGAAGCAATCTGGACTCATAGCGTTGGCTTGGATCTGGCACCCCAACCATGCTCACAAGCTGCAGTCATTTTGGACAACGCCGATGCAGATCACAGTACAGTTGGGCCCAGCGACCTTTTGTCTTGCTGATGGGTTATGATGACATGCCAGCTCCCTCAGGAAAGTGACACCGACTTCAGCCCTGGATCAGGAGATGGCTTCGGACACGAAGAGATCAGGCTGGGACTTTGGCAACATAAGATCCACAACCCCTGATGATCGTCCACCGGAGCCAGCAGCAGTGACACAGCCGGAGTGCCACTCGGCCTGGGTTCGGCAGAGACCCTGCCATCTAAAGGACTTTGTGACCAACTTTTGAAATTTTGAACTTGATAGGATATTTTCAGGTTTCATTGATTGTTCTATGTGATTTTAATGCTGTATTATTCTATTTTATATTATAATTGTATCTCGTGCATATAATGAGCCAATGTCTGATTCTCTGTGTTTTTCCAATGTCTCAGAGCTTGAAAAGAATGTCTGTTTCTCAGTGTAAGATTAGGCTGAGCAAGATTGTAAATAATGACGAAGGTTTTTTAGCATACCAAACTGTTCTGTTCTGTATGCCTGAAGACTGACTTAGCTTGACCAGGTCATGTAAAGATCATAGCAGAATGTTCAGTGCTGTCCATAGATTAGAAGCAGTCTTGGGGAAAGATGGCTCTAGCTGTCTTTAGGTTTAGATAAGGTCAGGTACCCTTGCCCAGGGAATAAGGAGCAACATCCTTGAACACAGGTTAGGGAGTTGGTGTGAGCAAGCTCTGAGACACGTTATGCTGTGACCGATTGCCTCCTTTTTCTGATCAGAAAGAGAATAAATGGCTCAGAACTTGGAAACCGCCTATTGATTATTGATTCAGTCTCAATCAATTCATTTTTGATCTAACATTTTTGGCACACTGAACAGGGACCCACATAATGAGGTCCACGGCGTTTTCCGACGGATCCAGACTGGACCGTGCAAAAGAAGAGGAGAAGCCTACACTTCTGGGGAGCGCTGAAAAGACATGCTGAATTTCCCTCTTCAAAAGCCCTGGGAACATCAGGAAGCGGCGTGGAGTTCTGACGGGTCTACCGGAACTCAAAGAGGCAGATACCATGGGTGAGTAATTTATTTCAGTTTTTGTTATTGTTGTTCTGGCCAGTGAGTGATATCCTAGACCGATTGTACACTGCGGAAACTGAAAGAGTGAAACTAGCGGCCTAATTGATGAGTTATTTTTACCCACGGTGAGGATATCGTAATAATCCCTTGGGAGGAATGAAGTTTTCCTTTGCAAACGGTGACCGGTATTTCAAGACCCGGGGTAATTCTTAGAAATTTGCTGCTCTCTGTGGTCAAGTAAGTACAGTGGAGGTCTAGAAGTGCATATGCAAAGAAAAAAGGGAAAGATTCGTGGTCTCCTTCCTGTGTGGAAGAGTCACGTGATCCCAGAGAAGTGAATTTTCGGGGAGAGATTCGTGCTTCTTGTGACCACTTCTGCTTATGGGCCAGGGTTCGGACCTTCAGTAATCGTGGGGAGGTTACGTGAACCCCAAAGGGAGAAAAAAAAAAAGAGATTTTTTTTGTGAGTTTTGTTGAAGCGCTAGATAAAAAGTTACTGCAGTCTGAATTTAGTTTGTCTCAGTGTAACATGAAATCCGCTCCGGTGTGAAACACAGAGAGGCTGAGTTCCCAGGGAGGCGGCGTGAATAGAGTGTGAAATTGATGTCTGTGATTTTTTTCCCCTGATATTTGTGGAGCATAAAAGAGTTGGTTAGTTAATTGTTATCCTTTTGGGAAGTGTTTCAAATTATAGGTATTTGAAAATAGTAGCCTTGAGCAAAAACAGTGGACTGGTGTTGTGTTTTCACGGCAGTATAAAAAAAAAAAAAAAGAAGGAGCTTCACGCTGCAGTGGCAGTGTGGGGGTTGCCAGCTGTGAGATTTCTTCGCTAAAAGGTTGCCAGATCCGGAGATTAATTGAAGTAATTCTCATGCTGTTTTGGGTTTTGGCATGAACCTGAAAGTCTTTATTGTATGACCTTGTGGAGATAACGCAAAAGAAAACATTTGTGTGTGGGCCCTGTTTGTCTGTGTGTCTGTCTCTGTGTGTGTATATCTGTATGTGTATGTGTGTCCTTGAGAGAGAGGAAAAAAAAACAGAGCGAGAGAGAGAGAGTGCTTGGGAAAAATATAGAAAAAGCTGTGTAGCTATTAATTTGTGTGTGGAAACTTGATAAAAGGGGAAAATACTTTCAAACATGGGTTGCTGTTACAGCAAGCAGGACATAAGACAACCACAAAGTGTTCAGACAGGAAGAAATAATGCTTCATTTTGCTGTAAGGGTTGCAGAACACAGCAAGATGAGAATGAAATTTATGTTTTGTAAGGAGATGGTAAATTTATGAACAAAAAGACAGAAATAGCACAAGGTTTCTGGCAAAATGGAGAAAGAAATTCAATTTCAGTGGGGAACTTAGGGTTAAAGATTGTGAGGGTTTTAGCAGCAGATGGCAGTAAGCGAAAAGAGTTAAAATATGGACTCTTTGAAGCTGAACAATGGCTTCAAATTGCCAGGCAATGCCAAGCTGACTTAGATACCTCGAAAGAGACCTCAAAAGACTCGGATGTTTGTAATCAAAAGGGTTTTACTAATGCACATTCTTTCTCAAAATTCTGAGGTGATGAATGAGATAGTGGCCGGAGCAGGTGGCGTGGAGATAACCTGACCCCTCCCTCTCTGCATCTGGACCTTGAGACGGTGACGGCTCCCATGACCCAGCAATGCATAACTGGAAAAAGGCTCCTTAAGTACATGCATTGCTGGATCCACAAATTGGTCCTGTTCCCCCTACCTTCCACCCGGGGTTGTGTTGTCTGTTCCTGTTGGGGGGGATGGGGGGTGTTTCTTTCGGTGTCTGGGAATCCACCCCTTAAAGGAGGGGCTCTGTCAGGAACAGAGCCGGCTTGGTTTCCCCTGGCTCGGTCCTGGCCTCTCTGTGGGTACGTGCAACATTGTATTTCTGTGTACACTGCCATACCCATAGCCGCTGCTGTCTGGCCGGCAGCAGTGAGGCAGCCTCTTGGGCTCATGCTGGAGTGAACGCTGTCTAACTGTCTGCCGGTCGGACCACGTCCCCTCTCTATTACTGCCAGCTGTTCCCACTCCCGTGTGCCATCTTCCCGCTCCTCGCCCAGGTGTGACCAATTTGTGGATCCAGCAATGCATGTACTTAAGGAGCCTTTTTCCAGTCATGCATTGCTGGGTCATTGCACTTCATCTACAGTCTTCGTTCACCATATGGAGTCACGTCGAAGGACTGTATTCGTTTGGAGCTCATTTGGATTTACTCGGACAGCTCCAGTCTGGCGAGTCTAATCTGTGTGTATGGTTTCCCCGGTATTCTCACCCAGACTGTCGAGCATCCTGGAGGACCCCTTGAGACATTGTGAATCTTATGCATTTAAACTGCCTGTCAATTTGTGGGTGTTTAATAAAGGTGTGTATGGGGTAACCCAGTGCGTAAATCCTCACCCTTATCTCCTCCTCCGTGCACTGTGGAGAAGCACACGAGGAGATCATGACAGAATGACCCAGCCGGAATAAAAGGATTTAGTGGGTACATACACACATCCTTTTCCCCTTCCTTCTTTTGTATTATTTTTTGGGACTGAGCTGTGTTGGAGTTGACCATGGATTCAGCGCCCCGCAGCTATTCTTTGAGCTTGGGATGGGAATGTTGCAGAGCATTAATGGACATCGACAGGCTCATCACATCGGCCAGCGTGTATTCTACCCTGGAGGACATTTTCTGGTACGTAGGTCTGGTGGAGGCAGAGGTCTGGCGGTACCCCAGCTCGCTTGGCATGCCGAGGGAATGGACAGGATTAACCGGTTGGCAGTGCTGTGGCGTGGGTGCGGCGAAAGGGTGAGGAAATCCTCTAGGAAGACTGAGCTTGCGTCAAGGGTCAAGCGCTCCCAGGGCTCCATTCCTCCTGCCTCCGGCCAGAGCGAGATGCCTGCTCCTGTCCCGGCTCCTCCAGCTCCAGATCCCAGGTCTCGACATCGTCCTAGGAGACACCTGGAGAATCCGCAGCGATTACTGTCGTCCCAGCTGCCGTGAGGTCCGCTGAACTCACCCCGGCCACGCCCACCTCCGTTGTCATGGAGGTGGCTCCTCCACCAGTCTGCAGAGGGGCCCACATCACCGCTGACACAGAGAGGGATGACTGTCTGCCGCCTGCAGCTGCCAATGCCAACGACCAGGATGACAGGCTAGTATTTTTTCTTTCTATTCCATCAAATAGTATTGAATTTTGCCTGTCTCCCGAGGGAGAGGCCCAGTTTAAGCAGTCCACTGGGTCCTCTTCTCCAGCTGCAAAAATTAATTTGTTTCTCCCCCTCTCCGTGCCTCCTCTAATTCTCCCTGAGGGTCTGTTGGCCCAAGGTCAGGGCCATCAGACGGTGGAGGAGCCAGTGGCTTCTGATGATTCCTTCCCGGAGACAGCATGGAGAGGTTCCCCTGCAGCCACGCTGGATGAATTCCCAGCGTTGGAGCTGCTGCAGGGGGAAACTAGGACTGTTGTGATCATCTCGCCTGCTGTGGAGGAAGTTGCAGCAGAGTGGGAGCCAGAGCTGGACCTCTTGGAGGCCGGGCCTGAGTGTTCGTCGCGAGGATCGACGGAGTCCTGGAAAGCGGTGGAGCTCGAGCTCAGGCAAGTGTTCTCTCTTGTTTTTCTTATGACAATTTTAGAGAGATCTTGTCTGGCTCTAGGTGAGGAGAGTCAGGCGCAGCGCACAGCTGCGTCTGAACTTCCCTTGCCGGGCTCCGCCGCTGCTGGCGACCCTAATGACCCTGTTTCTTCTCCTGCTCCTGAGCCATTTTCTAGGATCACCGGAGAGGAACAACCATCTTCAGGGGTCCTTGTGGAGCCGGTCTCACAGCCTGATAATGTCTGAGGTCGTCTCGTGGTCCCCTCCACACACGGTATCGCCGTAGGTGCAGTGGGTGGGCTTTGGACACTTGTGTGGGCTGCGCCCCAGGATTAGTCCAGCGTGGATCATGGACACCATGCTCCAGGTCGGGGTCCACCGCGGGTGCTGTAGATCCTCAGCTGGAGGTCACCGCGGATGCAGCGGAGCCGGCCTGGTCGGGGTCCATCGCAGGTGCAGCAGAGCCGGCCCGGTCATGGTCCATTGTGTGTGCAGCGGAGCTGACACGGTCGGGGCCCATGCATGCGTGCAGCTGGGTCCCAAGCCGGGATCATCGAGGGTGCTGTGGACTGCCATGAGGAAGCCTGGGTCCCCTTCTCCTCCTGGTCCTATGCCATGGGGGTTCCCTCCCTTCGGTCCGGTCACCCACCTGCGAGCTTCCAGGTAGGCAGGCCGCCTCTCGCCTCATCCCATTGGTCCTGGGGGATAAACAACACTGGCCGGCCACCGGAAGGCTTGACTCCCCGGGTCTGGTGCCCCATGTATTCCAGCAGACTGCTGGATTTCATCCACCGGACCTTCTGCTGGGCCTGGAACTCTGGGGAGTCTCCTGAACCCCAATGCCCATGGACTTGGGGTGGTTAATTGTGGTCCCTGGGCGGGGTGTTGTGTTCCCACCTTTCCTGTTCCCCCTACCTCCCACCCGGGTTTGTGTTGTTTGTTTAGGGGGTGGGTGGAATGTTTCTTTCGATGTCTGGGAATCCACCCCTTAAAGCAGGGGCTCTGTCAGGAACAGAGCCGGCTTGGTTCCCCCCGGCTCGGTCCTGGCATCTCTGTGGGTACGTGCCACATTGTATATAAGATAAGATAAGCCTTTATTAGTCCCACAATGGGGAAATTCCAGGATTGCAACAGCACAGGGATAGCAACACTCAGAGCAATAATCAGAAGGCAAGAAAAAAACATCTACTAAACATATGTCCATATTACTATAAATATATATATATAGACACACAGTGCAGAGCATTATGGTTGGTTGGTGAATGTGCAGCAGAAAGTCTAAGCTCTCTCTCCGTGGATGCAGTGGGCCAGCTGGAAGTCTTTGGGCATGATGGTGACCCCCTTAGCGAAGAAGAGACCACTAGGTGGGCTTCGCTGGTCTCCTGCAGAGCCATGACGGCGAAGCTCAGGAAACGCGGGACGGTCTTGAAGTCCTGAGCGATCTCCCTCACCAGGCGCTGGACGGGCAGCTTACGGATGAGCAGCTCCGTGGATTTCTGGCAGCGACGGATCTCTCTCAGAGCCACGGGCCTGTGACGGTGGCTAGATAATATAATACTTAATATAATAATATATAATATGTATTTCTGTGTACACTGCCGTACCCATAGCCACTGCTGTCTGGCCGGCAGCAGTGAGGCAGCCTCTTGGGCTCACGCTGGAGTGAGCACTGTCTAACTGTCTGCCGGTTGGACCATGTCCCCTCTCTATTACTGCCAGCTGTTCCCACTTCCGTGTGCCATCTTCCCGCTCCTCGCCCAGGTGTAACCAATTTGTGGATCCAGCAATGCATGTACTTAAGGAGCCTTTTTCCAGTCATGCATTGCTGGGTCATTGCACTTCATCTACGGTCTTCGTTCACCGTATGGAGTCACGTTGAAGGACTGTATTTGTTTTGAAGCTCATTTGAATTTACTCGGACAGCTCCAGTCTGGTGAGTCTAATCTGTGTGTGTGGTTTCCCCGTGTTGATAAAATGACTTGATTTCTCTGTCTCTGTCTCTCTCACACTTCTTTATCTGCTTGCTTTACACGCTACACTGCAGAGTTTAGATTACACCCCATAATTCATTCGTTGAAATCAGTTAGAATCAGCTCTGTACACAGCTGAGCTGACACGTAAGTTTAAAATATGTTACAGATACAATGAGGTAAAAACCCCTCCCTCTTGCATGAGGGGGGTGGTCAGGCTATAAAAACCATAGGGCTCCATTTTGGGGTGGCACACTCTCTCGAGGAATTGCCTAAAGAAGTGTGTCCCAGTGCTGCTTGTAACCATATCTCACTTTCAGTAAAAAAAGGAAAATATACTTCATCTCTCAGCCTGGTTATTTGGCCGTCGTATGAAAGAGCTGGAGTTTAAGGCATTTTAGACTCAACACCCGGTATTCTCGCCCAGACTGTTGAGTGTCCTGGAGGACTCCTTGAGTCATTGTGAATTTATGCATTTAAACTGCCTGTCAGTTTGTGGGTGTTTAATAAAGGTGTGTGTGGTGTAACCCAGCGCGTGAATCCTTGTCCTTATCTCCTCCTCCGTGCGCTGTGGAGAAGCGCACGAGGAGATCATGACACCTATCTTCTGTCAGTTTCTGACAGGTGATTCCAATCCAGATTCATTCATTCATGCACTCTCTCACCCTTACGCACGCTATCATCCACACCTGCTCTCAATCACTTTCTCACACCGGCAATCACTGTGATTATTAGGGCTGGTGTTACTTAAACCCTGTCCGTACTCCTGTGAATTGTTGGCGTATTGTATTGTCATCTGCCTGCACGCAGTAAGTTGTTCTGTTTAGTCTACTCCTCGTTTTTGGACTTTTTCCCCTGGACTACGTTTGTTGCTGTTTCCTCTGAGCTTTGCTCCAACACATCCATGTAAGTCCTCCTTCCTGGTTTACATTTCTTGTTTTTCCCCAGCAGCCAGTGTTACCCTAAGGCTGATGTGAACTGTTATTTTCTAGTCCAAAACTTGACTTTACTGAACTGTTGTCACCATGGGTTGAGATGCCGTCTCGGCACTCAGCCCTTGTTTTCCCTCATCCCTGCTTCCCATTGAGCAGCGTCTCAGCTGGCCCCCAGCTGGCAGCATTATGGACGGCTGGGGCCAATTAGTCTTCATCAGCTGGGGCGCTGCCAATGAGGATAAATAGGAGCAGCCTCGATGATTCGGGGCTGCGACATAAGCACTGCTAGGCTGAAGCCCCTTCGTCTGGTGTCAGCCTCAACTCCCCTTGCAGCATTCCGGTGTTTGTATCCCGCTGTGAGTATGCACGTCTTGTTACCCCCATGTCCGGTACGAGCTACCTACCCCTGCGCTGTGCAGCCTGAGAATGTACGTCTGTATGAGTGTCTGTGCTCTCCTCATCCCTTATCCCTTACCCAGAATAAAACATCTCGACTCACTGGCTTGTCCCTGGCTCTGATTGCCCGGCTCCCTAGAGCCGGATATGACAGTATGTCACAGCCAGAAGAGTTGCCGGCGGCCGTGAGTCGCTGTGGAAATGTACCTTTCTGTCCGGGTGTCAGCGCTGCTAGCATGCCGTTTCCCAGGAGTCACTTCCGGCGCCAGGGCGACGAGCTGAGGTCCATCTCGGAGGCTGTCGACGGGACGCTCTTCACCCTGCACGACGCCTCCAACGCGAGACGCTGGCATCCGGGCCGTGCTGAGGAACTCCTGGACTGTCACCCTCACTCTCTGTACCATCTGGAGGACAGTGCCAGGATAGACGCTGCAGGTACACAGCGAGAGAAGCTCCACGGGGTGGATGGAAATCCCGGCAGGGAGTCGAAGTGGGCGACGTCTTTCCCCGCTTCGGAGTCCCGTTCCTGCCGCTATTCCAGTTCGGGAGTTCGCGCCAACCAGAGGACTTCCCCCGACCTGCGCCACGTCACTCGGGATTCCCTTCAAGGAGCCGCAGCTGACAGCAGTTATGTCCGGGGTCGAGTGGCTGTCGCGAGCTCTACTGTGTTTCCTGTCACCACCTTCAGGCATGTGGCGGCAGCAGTGAGGTTGATGGAGAGGACTTCAGGGCTACGAAGCTTTCCCGTGCTCGGCGCCTTCCTCGCCTCGATCTCCAATCTGGAGCGGCGAATCCTGGGTTTCCCCCTCGCTTCGTTCCCCGGGAATAGCCGCCATCACATCGCCGAGTCACCTCTGCATGAACCTCGTCCGGATCCAGTTCTGAGCCATCGTCAGGACCGTTCCTCCCACGCAGCTGTCATCCCTTCGCCTCGTCAGTGTGGAGATTCTACAGCCCCGTTCCCTGAGCCTCATTTCCCCGCTGTCATTCTTGGACATTCGGGCTGGCTCACCCTGGCTGTTTTCCCCTCCTCCTCGACGCGCTTCCTGACTGCTGTGTGTGCCTGGAATTCCGGCCTGGTGAGCTCTCTGCTGGAGACAACGCGAGCGATCCTCAGACGAACTCCCGGGGGGTCCTCCGTTATCGCCGGGCGGGGAGAGGAAGAAGCAGAATCCACTACAGCAGGCGATACTCAACCTCCAGGGGGCAGGCAAGTCATTGTTTTTTCACACCTGCTTAATGATTTGCTCTGTCACATCCCTGGAGGAGAAGTTCAGGGTTCGCAGCTCCCTGAACTCTCCCCACCTGCTGTAACCTGTATTCCTAATCCCGCATCCTCTGTGTCTCTCTCCGCCGAGCGGTCCCCGGCTCCGGGTCAACGTGGTGGGATATGGAGAGGGCCTGTGGTTCCGCAGCTACATTGCGGACGGAGGAGGGGGACTGACTGCTGCGTGGAGTCTACGCCGACGACTGAGCGTCCCTGGGTCTCCACGGAGGAGCGGTTTGGTCCAGCGGGACGAGATTCTTCTGGCTTCACGCCGAGTGGATCGTCGGCGGGGTTACCTGAGCCGGAGGAATCTCAAGCTGCGCTGACCATCGTGCTGGCTGCGGGGCCCGACGCGGCTAGATGGGAGCCTGACAACGACCTCCTGACGACGGATCCTGGATCTTCGCAGTCCTGGACGGCGTCAGAACCCGAGATCAGGCGAGTGCTCTCCTTTCTTTTCTCTCTTTTTATCCTCGAGCACTTCAGCCTATCTCCAGGGGAGACGAGCAGGGTGCAGCCGTCCGCTGCGTCTGAGCTCGTCTCGCCGGGTTCTGGCGCTGCCGGTGATCCTGATCCCGGTTCTGTTTTCTCTTCTGAGCCTTCTTCCAGGGTCACCGGCAAGGAGTTGCTGTTCCTCGTGGTGCTGGAGGGTCCGGGTTCAACGTTGGAGGTCGGTTCTGGTGCAGTATTCAACGTGGGTTCGCCCGAGACCCAGTCGGGGTCCAACGTGGGTTCGCCTGAGGCCCGATCGGGGTCCGACGTGGGTGCTGCCCCAGTATTGTCCAGGTCCGGTGAGGAGGTGGCCGTTTTCCTGCGGCCTGACGCCCGCCGCCCTCGTCATCGGCTCTCCCCTGAGCCTCTTCCACCGGGATCCGCTCTGACCCTTCACCCGTCTCAACGGTCCTGGTGGTTGAGTGATGCGGGTCGACGACCCGACCCACAGAACTTTCGGTTCGGTGATCTGGTTCCCCCCCACTGGTCTGTTTCCCTCTGGGCAGCCTGGTTCGGCTGCCGGTGGACTGGATTCCTGGGATCTGGGTCCAGAGTTCGCCGTCCGAACACTTCTCTTTCCCTGATTCGCCAGCTGGACAATGGGCGGGGAGATCTCCGGAGCCATCTCGGCCATTTTTGGACTCTGCCTGCCATTCACCTCGGGTGTCACTTTTTCTTTCGTTATTAAGGTCACTCGGGTGTAATGTGTTGTCCTGTTGGTGGATTCGTTTTTATAGTGCTGTGTTTTCCATCGCTCATGCTCAGCATTTTACTTTTTGTGCCATGTTTTTAGCCTCGTTTTTTGTATTGTAGAGTTATGTTTTGTTTTCCATAACACCATGCTCTGCAGTTATCCATTTATTCCAGTCACTTTCATTTCTTTAGGTGACTGGGTATTTATATATTCGTGTGTGTGGGTTTTTCTTTGCCTGCACTCAGTATTTCTTTTTTGTCCTGTTGGTTCATTATAGAGTCATGTGCCTTGTTTTTCGTAACACCATGCTCTATAATTGTCATTTGTTCCAGTCACCCTCACTTTTCTTGGTGACTGTGTGTATGTACTTAAATTAGCGCTGTGTATAGGTTCCCCTTTATTTAACCGTACTCAGCATTTTTTGTCCTGTACCTTTTTGGTGTTTTTTTTTTTTCCTTGCTCTGGGTCACGCATGGTTGGTACTCTCTGGGTAGTATGTAACCGGCGTGCTGACCCAGTTCTTCTCCCCATCTGTACCTGGGTTAATTATTCTGTTTTGTCAGTATTGTATTTGGGTTTTTCTTTCCCGCTACCCTACATTGCCCCATTGGTGTTGTCCTTCCCTTGGCTTCTTCCCCTCCGGTCCGCCTCCCTTCCTCCCACCCTAGGTGGGGGGGGGGGGGGCTGGGATGTTCCTGGTCGTTCAGGAGCCCGACCTTGAGGGAGGGGCTCTGTCACCATGGGTTGAGATGCCGTCTCGGCACTCAGCCCATGTTTTCCCTCATCCCTGCTTCCCATTGAGCAGCGTCTCAGCTGGCCCCCAGCTGGCAGCATTATGGACGGCTGGGGCCAATTAGTCTTCATCAGCTGGGGCGCTGCCAATGAGGATAAATAGGAGCAGCCTCGATGATTCGGGGCTGCGACATAAGCACTGCTAGGCTGAAGCCCCTTCGTCTGGTGTCAGCCTCAACTCCCCTTGCAGCATTCCGGTGTTTGTATCCCGCTGTGAGTATGCACGTCTTGTTACCCCCATGTCCGGTACGAGCTACCTACCCCTGCGCTGTGCAGCCTGAGAATGTACGTCTGTATGAGTGTCTGTGCTCTCCTCATCCCTTATCCCTTACCCAGAATAAAACATCTCGACTCACTGGCTTGTCCCTGGCTCTGATTGCCCGGCTCCCTAGAGCCGGATATGACAACTGTATTCACCTGCTGTGCAGTCTACCTTTAGGAATCTTATGTTGGGGTTGTAGCCCTTTGATTCATGGTAATAAAACTCACTCTTCATTTGCAAGTGGGCTCATGTCTCCTCATTTGTGCGTGCGTAAAATGCACGTTCATGACAGAGTGCGCCGACCATAAAGAGCCCAGCAGTGGAGGAGTGTGTTTTCCTTTTTCCCTCACCTTTCTTCCCTGCGTGTTCCTTCCCTGAGCCCCTGCATAATCATGGATGGGTTGGAGCAGCTGGCGATGTCCCTCCTGAAGGATCTCCTGGCACAGGCACAGGCCTCTTCCTCTCCGAGGATGGTCCGGGAGAGCCAGGTCCATGCGGCGTAGGTAATGGAGACAAACCCAGGCCTATGGAGTCACCCGGAGGCTACCGACGTGCTCAGCCGCATCAACTCCCTGTCGATGGAGGAGGTTTCGACACTGGAGCCAGTCCATATAAAGAATTCAATTCAATTCAATTCAATTCAATTCAATTCAATTCAATTCAACTTTATTTATATAGCGCCATTTCACAACAACAGTCATCTCATAGCACTATCAACTGTAGGGGGGACTCCCACAGTTGCAGAAAGACCCCAGCAATCAGAAGAGGCATGTGTGCTGTAGAAAGTCCCCAGCTTCGCCTACGACAGCTCATCTTCCTTCTCCGAAATTGTGGCCCGCTCCTTCTGTGGAGGAGATGGAGGAACGCAGGCAGGTGTTGCTGGCAGAGACGAATCTCCTCTTGGAGGTGAAGCCATGGCTCCTCCTGAATTTAGCATCAATGTTGGGGGAGTGTTCTCCGAGGGAGCTGGAGCTTTAGCCTGTGGCTGAGCGTGTTCCGATCCCGGAGCTTCCTCACCACTATGATGAATTTGACCTCGGGGAGACAGCGGATGTCATCACCTCCCAGAAATTCAGGTAAGTTCTTGTTCAATCACTCCTACTCTCACCTGAGACCGCTTGTTTGATTCCTGATGAGCTGTTAATTGCTGTCACTGTGCCTCCACCTGACTCTCCTGTTTCCCCTGAGTTCCCGCTGTTTCTGGAGGGAGGTCTCTGGGTGATGGAGGAGCGTTCCCCAAGGGAGGCGGAACCTGAGCACCTGCTGGTTAAGGAATCCCCTGCTCTCCCACATCGTTGCCGTTCTCGGAGGTCTCGCCCAAAGGAATCCATCATCATCCATTCAGCAACCCCTCCTTCACCGGATAAGGAGAATCCTGCTGCCGAGCCGCTTGTTTCCCCCGAGGTGTCGCCTGCAACCATCTCCCCCATAGCTGTTACCTCAGCCAATGTGGAGAGCCCTTTTTTCCCTCCAGATCCAGCTGCCCCCATGCCTCTTTGGGGGGCTTCTCCACCATATATAGAGGAGCCCAGAGTCGCTATGGACATGGAGGGGCATGAGAGTACTCCGGACATTGCTGGAGACATCAAGAACCAGGAGAACAGGCAAGTTCCTTCTCATTTTTCTGTTATTAATGGACAATTTTGCCTGTTCCCTGGCCAAGAGACTCAGGTTCTGCAGTCCCCTGTGTAGCATCATCTCACTTTGGCTCATCAATAAGAATTATTCTTCAGCTTAAAGACATTGTTTCACCCAGGAAAAGGACAGCCAGGAATTGCTCTTTTACCCTAGACCACGGCTGAACTCACATTCCTTTGTTAAAACCAGTCTAAGGAATTCACCCTAATGCATTTCCTGTTTTGACTTTATGGCCCCGTAAACGTGGAGACATAGAACAGAACCCTGGAGTACGTCATATGGCCCACAAAGATCCACAGCTCAACTTTGGCCTTAATGGCAACTCTGGGACATGCCAGATTTAACCATTGAATCTTTTCATCCCATCTGTGTTAACTCAATTCTAAACATTTCTCTTCTTTTCCAGGATGCCAGGAAAAGTAAATGGACCCTTATGTTTTAATGTGAAAATCAATCCATGGGTGAAATATATTAATCTATGATTTATATATATATGATATATATATGCATGTTAAAAATGTTTAAATGAGTGTTTAATCCTGCATGTTAATTTATAAGCACTGGGTATGAGTTGCATGAACACTGAGATAGGTTAGAGTTATACATAAATGTATAGAGGAATATTGCAGTACTGAAACTTGTGTATTAGAATTTGCAAAGCGTATCTCAAATAATGTGACTGCCAGCAGCCAATCTTTGCTTGACAACAGCTTTCTCTAGGTTCAGACGAAAGACTGTTTGTTCATTGGACTAAAGTTCATAAAGCCTGCACACGAAGGGAGGCTGTTGGTCTGAGCTCCTGTCAATCACTGAGGCCCACGAAAGTTTCCCCCAGATAAAAAGGAAACTACGCCCTTTTTTACTCTCTTTTTCACCCTCTTTTGTCTCTTTTCGCCATCACTCTTTCAACTTTTCACTTCTATTGTCTTCATGTCTATTCACACAGCAGAAAACTTTGCGGGACAAAAAAGGGACTTATCCCACGTGTTTCTTTTCTACGATCACAGAGCCTGAAGTATCATGTTTTGTTTCGGGTTCAGGTTCAGGTTACTTTATTTGTACCCGTAGGTAGATTTGTTTTGCAGTCTGGTGACATCCATATTTACAAACCACAATTACATTCAACATAAACACAAACACAGGCACACATGAAGCTGACTATAAACATGATAAAAATACTCAAGGCTCCATCAATCAGGATATAAGACAAAGAGATGAGAGAAAAACCAGAGATAAGAGAGAAGGGTCATATTAACAAGTTAAAGACTAGTCAAAGAGGTTAAAAACTCTTTGTAATTTTGATGTTTTTTTCTTTACTCTTAAATGTCTGGGAATTAATTCTTTTTCCTCGAGCTCAATTCTAATTAAGAGTTCCATCCATCCATCCATCCATCTTCTATTGCTTTTCTGGAGGTCCGGGTCGCGGAGGCAGCAGTTCAAGCTGAGAAGCCCAGACTTCCCTCTCCCCCACCACCTGCTCCAGCTCTTCAGAGAGGAGACCAAGGCGTTCCCAGACCAGCTGGGAGACATAGTCTCTCCACCGAGTCCTGGGTCTGCCCCAGGGTCTCCTCCCTGTGGGACATGCCTGAAACACCTCAAGTGGGAGGCGTCCAGGAGGCATCCTAATCAGATGCCCATACCACCTCAACTGACTCCTTTCAATGTGGAGGAGCAGCGGTTCTACTCTGAGCCTCTCCCGGATGACTGAGCTCCTCACCCTATCTCTAAGGGTGAGTCCAGCAATCCTATGGAGAAAGCTCATTTCAGCCGCTTGTATCCGCGATCTCGTTCTTTCGGTCATTACCCAAAGCCCGTGACCATAGGTGAGAGTAGGAACGTAGATTGACTGGTAAATCGACAGCTTTGCCTTAGAACTAAGCTCCCTCTTCACCACAACAGACCGGTACAACGTCCGCATCACTGCAGATGCTGCTCCAATCCGTCTGTCGATCTCTCGCTTCATTTTCCCCTCACTCGTGAACAAGACCTCAAGATACTTAAACTCCTCCACTTGGGGCAGGAGCCTGTCCCCAACCCAGAGAGGACAATCCAGCTTTTTCTGGCTGAGGACCATGGACTCGGACTTGGAGGTGCTGATTCTCATCCCAGCCGCTTCACACTCAGCGGCAAACCGTCCCAGCAAGAGCTGTAGGTCATTGCTGGATGAAGCCAACAGGACAACATCATCTGCAAACAACAGAGATGAGATCCTGTGGTCACCAAGCATGACACCCTCCATTCCCTGGCTGCGCCTAGAAATCCTGTCCATAAAAATTATGAACAGGATCGGTGACAAAGGGCAGCCCTGGCTGAGTCCAACTCTCACTGGGAATGAATCCGACCGAGTGTTGGCAATACGAACCAAACTCTCACAATGGTCATACAGAGACCGAATAGCTCGTAACAACAAGCCTGACGCCCCATACTCCCGAAGCACCCCCAACAAAAATCCACGAGGGACGCAGTCAAATGCCTTCTCCAAGTCCACAAAACACATGTAAACTGGTTGGGCAAACTCCCACGAACCCTCAAGGATTCTCGAGAGGGTAAAGAGCTGGTCCGATGTACCACGGCCAGGACGAAAACCACATTGCTCCTCCTGAATCCGAGGTTCGACCAACAGCCGGACTCTCCTCTCCAGTACCTAGGCATAGACCTTCCCAGGGAGGCTGAGGAGTGTGATCCCTCTAAAGTTGGAGCACACCCTCCGGTCCCCTTTTTTGAAGAGAGGAACCACCACTCCGGTTTGCCATGCCAAAGGCACTGCCTCCGACCTCCACGCAATGTTGCAGAGGTGTGTCAACCATGACAGCCCAACAACATCTAGGGCCTTGAGGTACTCAGGGCGAATCTCGTCCACCCCCGGGGCCCGGCCACCAAGGAGGTTTTTAATCACCTTGGCGACCTCAGCCCCTGTGATAGGCGAGTCATCCCCCTCGTCCCCAAACCATGCTTCCTCCATGGAAGGCGTATTAGTGGGATTGAGGAGATCCTCGAAGTATTCCTTCCACCGCTCGACGATATCCCCAGTCGAAGTCAACAGTGTCCCATCCGCACCATACACAGTGTGGACGGGGAGCTGCTTTCCCCTCCTGAGCCGGCGGACAGTTTGCCAGAATCTCTTCGAGGCCGACCGAAAGTCTTGTTCCATGGCCTCACCGAACTCCTCCCATACCCGGGTTTTTGCTTCAGCAACCACCCGAGCTGCACTCCGTTTGGCCTGCCGGTACACCTCGGCTGCTTTGTGAGTCCCACAAGCCAATCAAGCTTGATAGGACTCCTTCTTGAGCTTAATGGCCCCCCTCACCACTGGTGTCCACCACTTGGTTCGGGGGATGCCACCACGAGATGCACCGACCACCTTGCGGCCGCAGCTCTGGGCCGCCGCTTCAACAACAGAGGTGGAGAACATGGCCCATTCAGACTCCATGTCTCCAGGCTCCCTTGGAATGTGGTTGAAGTTCTTCCGGAGGTGGGAGTTGAAGACCTCCCGGACAGGGGCCTCAGCCAGACGCTCCCAGCACACCCTCACTATACGTTTGGGTCTACCAAGTCTGAATGGCTTCCTCCCCTGCCATCGGATCCAACTCACCACCAGGTGGTGATCAGTTGACAGCTCTGCACCTCTCTTTACTCGGGTGTCCAAGACATACGGTCGCAGGTCTGATGACACGATAACAAAATTGATCATCGACCTGCGACCTAGGGTGTCCTGGTGCCAGGTGCACATATGAACACCCTTGTGCTTGAACATGGTGTTCGTTATGGACAGGCTGTGGTTAGCACAGAAGTCCAATAACTGAACACCACTCGGGTTCAGATTGGGCAGGCCGTTCCTCCCAATCACCCCCTCCAGGTTTCACTGTAGTTGCCCACGTGCGCATTGAAGTCCCCCAGTAGGACAATGGAGTCTCCAAGAGGAGCACCCTCCAGCACCCCAGTCACAGACTCCAAAAAGGGTGGGTACTCTGAAACATCATTTGGTGCATAGGCACAAATGATGGTCAGGACCCGTTTCCCAATCTGAAGGCGCAGGGAAGCAACCCTTTCGTCTACCGGGGAAAACTCCAATATAGAGGCAGCAAGGTGGGGGGATACAAGAATACCCACCCCTGCTCGTCGCCTCTCGCCCGGGGCAACTCCAGAAAAGGCCAAGTTCCAGCCCCTCTCCAGGAGACTGGTTCCGGAACCGGAGCTGTGTGTTGAGGTGAGGCTGACTATATCTAGCCGGTATCTCTCAACCTCATGCACCAGCTCAGGCTCCTTCTCCACCAGAGAGGTAACATTCCATGTACCAAAAGCCAGTTTAGAAAGCTTGGGATCAGTCCTCCAAGGTCTCTGCCTTTGGCCGCCACCTAATCCACATAGCACCGGACCCCCATGATCCCTCCTGCAGGTGGTGAGCCCACTGGAGAGTGGACCCATGTAACTCCTTCGGGCTGAGCCTGGTCGGGTCCCATGGGTGGAAACCCGGCCACCAGACGCTAGCCTTCGAGCCCCTCCCCCAGGCCTGGCTCCAGGGTGGGGCCCCGGTAACCCCATACCGGGCGGGGTACACTGAATCCTTGATATACAATTTATCATGAGAGTCTGTTGGATCGTTCTTAGTCTGGCCCTTCACCCAGGACCAGTTTGTCTTGGGTGACCCTATCAGAGGCAAATTGCCCCGGACAACATAGCTCCTGGGATCACTGGGGCACGCAAACCCCCCCACCACGATAAGGTGACGATCCATGAGGGGGATCGCCATTATCGTCGTAATTAAGAGTTTTAAAACTTTAAATCCCAGACGTCTCTATTTCTCTAATTTTTCACCTGTTAAACTTTCTGTAAAACTACTGTTTTAATTTCAATTTAAGTTTTAATCTTGACTTTAATTTTATAATTTTATTGAATATCCCTACACCAGAAGTTCTTTTATCTAAAGTCCGAAACTCTTTTGATTTGACATCAGATTAGATATTTTTAATTATTCTCAAATTCCCCTGGAAAGCCGCTTGCAAACGAAGAAGAAAGAAGACGCAGCTCACCACACCATGAGGAGGAGACGTCATGGGATATATCCCAGCCATTGTGATCAAACCTACGAAACCTCATCTTGTGATAACTGACTAGTTGCGTAAAACACATGCTCATGACACAAAATGGACGTTACTGATCGCTGTTGATGTACTCGGTCGTGGGCAGAGGAGCATTTGCTCCCGAATTTGCCAGCTGTGATTTTAAAAAGAGATTATTTAGCTTATGAGAAGGTAAATGTTTACATTTTGTTCCAACAGAAGGAGCGCAATGCTGCCTGGTATTCACTTGCTGCCGCTCCCCAGTGCCATGTGACTACAGAACAATGGCTCGGTTGCATGTTGTCATATAAGAAGGTGTCATATAAGATAAATTGCCGATGATAGAGCCATATGGATGAGGGGAAGAAATGAGAAATGTGTGTTCAAAACATCAGGAAAGCAATGGAGAAATTAGATAAGTGGTCATATGAATGGGGATTTAAATTTTCACACAGTAAAACGGTGGTGCAATGGTTAGCACTGTTGCCTTACAGCTAGAAGGTTCCTGATTCAAATACCCAGGCTGGCAGGGGTTGGAACCTTTCTGTGTGGAGTTTGCATGTTCTCCCTGTGCTGCGTGGGTTTACTCCGGGGGCTCCGATTTCCTCCCACAATCCAAAGACTTGCATGTTAGGTTAATTGGCTGTTCTAAATTGTCCCTAGATATCTGTTTCCTATAGGCCCTTGGAATAGAGGCTTAGTACTAGTGAAAGCGCTTTGAGTGGTCTTTGTGACTAGAAAAGCGCTATATAAGTGCAGGTTAGTTAGTTAGTAAAACCTGCTATATGATTTTCACAAAAAAAACGCAGAACTGGTACAGAACCATTAACATTATATAATCAACCAATAGAGAAAGTGCGTGAGCTCAAATATCTACAGACATGGACAAAATTGTTGGTACCCCTCTGTTAATGAAAGAAAAACCCACAATGGTCACAGAAATAACTTCAATCTGACAAATGTGGTAATAAATAAAAATTCTATGAAAATTAACCAATGAAAATCAGACAATGCTTTTGGATGGTGGTTCAACAGAATTATTTTAAAAAAACAAACTCATGAAACAGGCCTGAACAAAAATTATGGTACCCTTATCTTAATATTTTGTTGCACAACCTTTTGAGGCAATAAAGATAAGATAAGATAAGATAAGCCTTTATTAGTCCCACAATGGGGAAATTCCAGGATTGCAACAGCACAGGGATAGCAACACTCAGAGCAACAATCAGAAGGCAAGAAAAAAACAAGAACAGCTAGTATACATATATACATATTACTATATATATATATATATATTACCAGATAGGATTACCAGAAGGATTTTAAGAACTGCTGCGTCATGGCTTTCACTGAATCTTGGCTTACTGCGCATGATCGAGATGCAGACCTGTGGATTGACGGCTTTGGAGCCCCGCTGCGCTCGGATCGGCAGGAAGAGGTAACTGGGAAGCGTCAGGGGGGCGGTGTATGTTTATACATTAATAAGCAGTACTGCACATCTGTCACGGTCAGAGAGCGCATCTGTACACCCGATGTGGAGCTGCTGTCTGTGTCACTACGCCCCTTTTATTTGCCTCGAGAGTTTCCCCAACTTTTCATCACAGTTGTGTATATTCATCCGAGGGCAGACGCTGACTCCGCCTCCAGCACCATCTCTGACGTGGTGCAGCGGCGATAGTCAATTTCTCCAGAGGCGCCAAACTTCATTCTTGGGGATTTTAACCATGTTTCTTTAAAGAAGACACTTAAAAACTTTCATCAGTATGTCTCCTGCCCAACCAGGCGAAAAAAGACATTGGACCTGTGCTATGGATCCATAGAGAGGGCCTATAAATCACTCCCCCTTCCTCCTTTAGGATCCTCAGATCACAACTGTGTTCATTTGCTGCCCACATATAAAACTGCTCTCAGAAGAGGCAAGGTGGAGATGAGAGACATTGATGTGTGGACAGAAGATTCAGAGCACAGCCTCCAGGAATGCTTTGACTGTACAGACTGGAAGATGTTCATAATGGCCTGCGGGGATGACTTGGACTCTCTGGCTGAGCTCACATGCTCATACATGGCTTACTGTCAAAATAAGATTGTTCCACGTAAACGTGTCAAAATATATCCCAACAACAAACCATGGGTTACTAAATCAGTTAAATCCTGCTTACAGAGGAAAGCACTTGCCTTTAAACATGGGTCTGTTTCTGCGCTACAGGTTGCCACTAAGGAGCTGAAGGTCGAAATTTTAAGAGCAAAACAGAATTATAAATCAGAGTTGGAAAGCAAGATGGCAGCAAATAAACTTGGTTCGGCCTGGGCCAGTATGAAAACTATTGCAGGCCTTCAGAGCACAGAGCGCAGTAATCGTGTGTTTTTAGATGGTTTTAGTTCAGACACAGAGCTGGCTAATGCTTTTAATTGTTTTTATGGTCGTTTTGACTCCTTTGATTTTAGCACAGAAATCCAAGATTTGAAACAGAAACTCAAAGACAATCAGCACTTTAATATTGAGATGCAGGATGTTAAAAGGGAGTTCTGCGCTGTAAAAGTGAACAAAAGTCAGGGCCCTGATAATATATGTGGGCGCCTGGTAAAGTCCTGTGCACATGAACTGAGTCCTATATTTCATTACATTTTCAATAAGTCCTTACAGACACAACATGTGCCTAAGATCTGGAAAGATGCCGTGGTTGTTCCCGTTCCAAAATCCAGCTGTCCTAAAACGGTAAATGACTTTAGACCAGTTGCTTTGACTTCAATTTTAATGAAAATTTTTGAAAAACTGGTCAGATGTGAGGTCCTAAGGCAGACTGAACATGCATTGGATCCTCTGCAGTTTGCCTATAGGCCTCACAGAGGAGTGGAGGATGCCACTGTCACTCTGTTTGACATGCTTTTCAAACATCTGGATTTTAATGGGACACACGCCAGGCTTTTATTTGTGGACTTTTCTTCTGCCTTTAATACAATCCAACCTCATATTTTAGTTGAAAGGCTCCTGCAACAATTTGATTTGAGCAATAATCTGGTGGGTTGGATTCTGGATTTCTTAACCAACAGGACGCAGAGAGTAAGGGTCAATGGCACATTGTCTGACCTAAAGTGCTCTTCTACTGGCTCTCCTCAGGGGTGTGTGTTGTCACCACTACTCTTCATCCTGTACACAAACATGTGTCGGAGCAGACATGACAACAGACACATTATAAAGTATGCTGATGACTCAGTCATTGTCAGTCTCCTCCAGGATGGTGAGAGTGGCCACAGCCCAGTAGTTGATGACTTTGTTCACTGGTGTGAGGATTCCTACCTGCAGCTGAATACAACAAAAACGAAAGACATGATTATTGACTTTAGGAGGAAAACTCCCAGGCACAAAGTCACCGTACTAAAAGGCCAGACCACCGAATGTGTACAATCGTACAAATATCTTGGGACGATTATTGATAGTGGATTGAACTTTGAGGTGAACTGTGAAAGGGTGTGCAAAAAGGGTCAGCAAAATTTGCATTGTTTGAGGAAACTTGCACGCTTCCAAATTGACCGAACCATAATGACTATGTTTTATCGGGCTTTTATTGAATCTGTTTTATCCTTTTCTTTAGTGTCATGGTTTGGTCAGATAAAACTGAAACAGAGGAAATCCTTGGATCAGGTAGTCAGATGGTCCAGTCGTTTGCTTGGTGAGTCACAGCTGAGCCTGACATCCCTGTACACCAGACAAGTACAGAGGATGGCCGACTCGATTTTAAATGATGACTCCCACCCTTTGCACTGCAACTTTCAGCTTCTTCCCTCCAGACGGAGGTTTGCTGTCCCAAAAAGTAGAGCCCAGCGCTACAAAAACAGCTTTGTCCCTGCTGCTGTCAAAGAGTTGAACAAGCTATAAAAATTATATTGTACATATTTTATATTTACCTATTTTGTAAGATGTGTGCCTGTGTTTGTGTCTATGTTGAATGTAATTAGTGGCTTGTAAATATGGATGTCACCAACTGCAAAACAAATCTACCTACGGGTACAAATAAAGTAACCTGAACCTGAACCTGATATATATATATATATATATATATATATATATATATATATATATATATATATATATATATATATATATATATATATATATATATATATATATATATACAGTATATATACATATATATATATATATATATATATATATATATATATATATATATATATATATATATATATATATTCACATCCGATTCCGGTTCCGCCGGACCGGCGGCGCCACACGAGTGGGCTGCCTGTTGCAACAGCCTTTTTTTTTATCTTCCTTCTTCTTTCTACACCTTTCACTCTGTATATATATCACGGACGCACGGATCGCCCCGGGGGTCTCCCGGGTCGGCGGACGGAGCCACGGTTTGCAGCGGGAGACGCTACAGCGGGGAGGAGCTAGTGCTAGCTAGCACTTGGCCGCCGCCTGGTGCTAATGGGAAACTCGACATACCGGGAGCTGTAGCGAAAACGACGTGGGTGCCGGGCTGGAGTTTAGGCGGCGTGAAAGAAATATAAGACAGAATAATAAAGAGCGATGGCAAGAACCAAGCAGACCGCCCGTAAAATCTACTGGAGGAAGAAGCCCCCCAGGAGACAGCTAGCCACCAGGGCTGCTCGGAGAGGCGCTCCGGCCACCGGCAGAGTGAAGAGGCCTCGCCGTCACAGGTCACAGGCCCGTGGCTCTGAGAGAGATCCGTCACTACCAGAAATCCACGGAGCTGCTCATCCGTAAGCTGCCCGTCCAGCGCCTGGTGAGGGAGATCGCTCAGGTCTTCAAGACCGTCCTGCGTTTCCTGAGCTTCGCCGTCATGGCTCTGCAGGAGACCAGCGAGGCCCACCTGGTGGTCTCTTCTTCGCTAAGGGGGTCACCATCATGCCCAAAGACTTCCAGCTGGCCCGCTGCATCCGCGGAGAGAGAGCTTAGACTTTCTGCTGCACATTCACCAGCCATAATGCTCTGCACTGTGTGTCTATGTATATATATACATTTATAGTAATATGGACATATGTTTACTAGATGTTGTTTTTTCTTGCCTTCTGATTGTTGCTCTGAGTGTTGCTATCCCTATGCTGTTGCAATCCTGGAATTTCCCCATTGTGGGACTAATAAAGGTTTATCTTATCTTATCTTATCTTATATGTGTTCACAATTGGTGACTTCAACGCTAATACAGCACGTTCTAGTTGTTTTGGAAACGAACTGGTGTCTTTTTGTGAGAGTTACTCCCTACACATCTCGGACAGGATTATCCTACCAAGTGATACCTTTACTCATGTTAGCTTGGCCCACGGCTCTACATCATGGCTTGATCACTGTGTGACTACATCCTCAGGCCATGATAACGTATCCAATATCAAAGTTCTGCTTGACTATGTGAGTTCTGATCATGTACCCTTATCCATAGATATTGAGGTATCTAGTGCTGTAAATGGCCCCCGGGAAGCTCCCTCAGCCACAACGAGCAGTAGAACATACAAATGGCGTGATGCCACAGCGTCAGACCTGTCCAGATATAAGAAACTTACTCGTAGGAAACTCTGTAACATCCGTGCTCCTATAGACGCCATCAGGTGTCACGACCGTAATTGTGTGGCACACAGGGACGATATTGACAGGTTCTACAGTGATATTGTTGATGCCCTAAATCACTGTGTGAGTGAATGCATTCCTAGTCACAGTGTGGCCACCCAATATAACGTCACAGGCTGGAATGATGTAGTTAGCGAGGCTCACACAGCTGCCCGGGATGCTTTTTTGTGGTGGAGGAGTAATAGCAAACCACGTTCTGGTCCAATATTTGAAAACATGAAAAATTGCAGGGCTAGGTTCAAATATGCTCTACGAGCATGCAGGCGCAATGAAGAAAGTATCAAATGTGACCAGCTAGCTAATCACATGAGTGAACTGAACATGGTAGAATTCTGGAAACAAATGAAGGCTATGAGTTCCCACCGGTCTGTCAGATCAAACACTATTGATGGTGTGACTGGTGACGTTAATATTGCTGAAAAGTGGAAATGTCATTATGAAGCTATTTTCAACTCAGTCAAGAATGTTTCAATGAAGGATTCTGTTATGCATGATATTCGTCTGTACAACAATATGTTTGATGCCTCTGATATTTCTGCTGTTACTCCTGTTGAAGTTGATTCACTGATCAAAGTTCTTAAGAAAGGCAAATCAGCTGGCCCTGACTGTCTCACCAGTGAATGCCTCATCAACGCCGATTTCAACTTGTGTATTTTGTTGTCATTGTGTTTTAACTGTATGTTTGTTCATGGTTACATGCCAGACATGTTGATGGACTCTGTTATTATTCCTTTGGTGAAAAACAAGTGTGCCAGTCTTTCTGACATGAACAACTACAGACCTATAGTTATTGCTAATGTTATATCTAAACTGCTAGAGGGTTTATTTCTGAACAGAATTGAGGATTATCTGTGGACAAACGACAATCAGTTTGGTTTCAAATCAGCTCTTTCAACTGACAAGGCTGTTTACCTACTCCACGAATTTGTTGACTACTTCAGAAGCCACTCCACTAGTGTTTATGCTACATTCCTAGATGCTAGCAAAGCTTTTGACAGGATTAACCACTGGGGTTTGTTCAGAAAATTGATCGATCGAGGTATCCCTATTTACATTGTTAGCATCCTGCTATACTGGTACAGAAGGCAGTCTATGGTTGTTAGATGGGGCAATGTCACCTCATCCAAATTTCATGTGACCAACGGTGTTAAACAAGGTGGTATACTGTCACCCTTGTTGTTTAATGTCTATGTTGATGATCTCAGTATACTGTTGAACAATACTAATATGGGCGGCTCCTTTAACGGTGCACTGTTAAATCACATTTTCTATGCTGATGACCTCTGTTTGTTAAGCTTATCTACCGCAGCGATGCAACATCTCCTTTCTGTATGTGAAAAATTTGGTAAAAAAAATGACATTCTGTTCAACTGCACTAAATCTGTGTGTATGGCTTTCAAACCAAAGGGTGTCAATACGTCGAATCCTGTTATGTCACTTTGTGGTAATAGCTTGAACTTTGTCGAAAAAGTCAAATACCTAGGTGTGTGGATTGAATCTGATAAGACCAATGCTGACTGTAACAGGCATCTCAGGAAACTGTACGCTCAAACCAATTTACTGTTGCGTAATTTCCATAGATGTTCTCCTGAAGTCAAATGTATGCTGTTCAAGACCTTCTGTACCTCAATGTACTGCTCGCCGTTATGGTTTAATAGCAATGCTGCTGTTAGGAACAAAATCCGCATTGCATATAATAACTCCCTAAGAAGGTTGTTAAATGTACCACGATGGTCGAGTGCAAGCAAACTGTTTGTGTCTGTGAACATTCCGTCTTTTGGAGAATTGCTACGTAAGAATGTTTACAGTTTTTTGAGAAGACTGCTGGAATGTAACAATCATCTTATATCAGCAATTGTCAACTCGTCACTCACACTTCACTCCAGCATTTGGAAGTGGTGGCGTTCCATTTTACACTGAGCCCATTATGTTTTTTGTGGTTACAAGAGCGCCGAGCGTCTGCTGATCTGTATATACTTTATTTATTTATCTATTTGTAATATGAACCCTGAGTTTGAAATAAACATTTGAATTGAATTGAATTGAATTGAATAAAAGACACCTGTCCACAACCTCAAACAGTCAGACTCCAAACTCCACTATGGCCAAGACCAAAGAGCTGTCAAAGGACACCAGAAACAAAATTACATAGTTACATACATACATAATTACATACATACAAGACATACATGTTAATGGAGGAAAAATACAAATTGTTAGCCAATATAAATATCTTGGGTTAATAATAGATTCACAGCTTTCTTTTAAAGCCCATATTGCTAAATTGTGTAAAAAAATCAAGTTAAATCTTGCAAATTTCCGTGCAATTCGAAATGAAATGTCAGCTGATGCCGCAAAAATATACTTGCATTCAATGATTCTGAGTCACTTCAACTATTGCCTAACTAGCTGGTCCCAGGTGGGTTTGAGTGCAAAAAAACCATTGGAAGTTTGTACAAACAAGCACTTAAGGTTATGGATAAAAAAACCTAGGCATTATCATCATTGTGCAATTTTAAAAAAATACAGTCTTTTAAATTGGGATAGTCTTCATACATTTGCAAATTTAAATTTGATTTATAAAGTACTGCATGATTTGGCTCCAGATCGTCTGGCAGAGTTCATCAGCCAAAGAAACAGCTCTGAGCGTGTCACTCGAGGCTCTGTCAGAGGTGACTGTTTCATTCCTCTGCGCAGGAGCACTTTCAGTAAGTCGGCCTGGTCAGTGAGGAGCGCTAGTGAGTGGAACTCAGTACCTGAGGAGGTTAAACTGCTCACAACATTCAAGGCCTTCACAAAAAAACTGAAAATGTGGCTTATAAACGCCTACAGCTGCCAACACTAAAAGATAAGTCTGCTGTGATGTTTGATGTTGTGTTTAAATGTACAGTTTGTTATGTATATGTTATTTGTTACATTAGTGCCCTCTTGAATGTCTAACCATGTTTTTTTCTTGTAAATGCATTTTACTGCTTTTTTACATCTTGGCCAGGGGACTACAGATGAAAACTAGCCTTTTGCCTAATTCTGGCTTTTTTAACCATGTGTAATCATGTGTTTTATGAAATTGCATTGTCCCTTTTCAAATAAAATAAACTAAACTAAACTAAAAATTGTAGACCTGCACCAGGCTGGGAAGACTGAATCTGCAATAGGTAAGCAGCTTGGTTTGAAGAAATCAACTGTGGGAGCAATTATTAGAAAATGGAAGACATACAAGACCACTGATAATCTCCCTCGATCTGGGGCTCCACGCAAGATCTCACCCCGTGAGGTCAAAATGATCACGAGAACGGTGAGCAAAAATCCCAGAACCACACGGGGGGACCTAGTGAATGACCTGCAGAGAGCTGGGACCAAAGTAACAAAGGCTACCATCAGTAACACACTACGCTGCCAGGGACTCAAATCCTGCAGTGCCAGACGTGTCCCCCTGCTTAAGCCAGTACATGTCCAGGCCCGTCTGAAGTTTGCTAGGGAGCATTTGGATGATCCAGAAGAGGATTGGGAGAATGTCATATGGTCAGATGAAACCAAAATAGAACTTTTTGGTAAAAACTCAACTTGTCGTGTTTGGAGGAGAAAGAACACCATACCTACTGTGAAGCATGGGGGTGAAAACATCATACTTTGGGGCTGTTTTTCTGCAAAGGGACCAGGACGACTGATCCGTGTAAAGGAAAGAATGAATGGGGCCATGTATCGTGAGATTTTGAGTGAAAACTTCCTTCCATCAGCAAGGGCATTGAAGATGAAACGTGGCTGGGTCTTTCAGCATGACAATGATCCAAAACACACTGCCCGGGCAACGAAGGAGTGGCTTCATAAGAAGCATTTCAAGGTCCTGGAGTGGCCTAGCCATCTCCAGATTTCAACCCCAAAGAAAATCTTTGGAGGGAGTTGAAAGTCCGTGTTGCCCAGCGACAGCCCCAAAACATCACTGCTCTAGAGGAGATCTGCATGGAGGAATGGGTCAAAATACCAGCAACAGTGTGTGAAAACCTTGTGAAGACTTACAGAAAACGTTTGACCTCTGTCATTGCCAACAAAGGGTATATAACAAAGAATTGAGATGAACTTTTGTTATTGACCAAATACTTATTTTACCGAGGAATTTACCAATTAATTCATTAAAAATCCTTCAATGTGATTTTCTGGATTTTTTTTTTTCTCATTTTGTCTCTCATAGTTGAGGTATACCTATGATGAAAATTGGAGACCTCTCTCATCTTTTAAGTGGGAGAACTTGCACAATTGATGGCTGACTAAATACTTTTTTCCCCACCGTAATTATTCCCCTTACCTAATTAACATAAGGCAAGGGTTACAATAAGAAGTGGCGAGCCCAGCCAGGAGCCTTTTTCTTCTTTCCCTTACGTTATTTCAAGCCTATATGTACCCAAAATGGATATTGTTGAACGTGAATCTGTGAAAATTCCAAATGCAGTGATAGTGAGTGAAATCGCTGGAGATGAGCAACTTGATGAAGTGACTGAGTTTTTGAAATGGTATGGATCGATTTCAAGAGTCATAAAAGTAACAGATAGTAAGTCTGAGTTTTTCCAGAGTGCTATTTTTGAGTATCACTCGGGTATTGCTTTTGAAACTCTTGACCCATTGCCATGTACTCATGTATCTGATAGTGGAGCCAGCTATATGATGCAATCTCTTGCCAGTGTTTATACGCACTGTGTAGGGAGCGAAATGACCAAGTCATTTCTCACTAAAATTAAAAACCTAGCGAAGATGAGGGGCAGAGATTTTGCAGATGTCTTGAAATACGTGATGTTACGGATGTCTGAGGAAATCGAAGATTCTGAAAATGATCAATCAGAGCAAGTTACCTGATAACTTACCTGAAGCTTTCTTAGATGAATCTCAACCTCAGCCTTTTGCAGCTGAGCCCAGTATTCAAGGTGCACAGCCAACTAACCAGTTGAATCACACGGCGAGCACCCCAGCTCAAAGTATGCCCACCATTTCTGCACATGATTTAAATCCCCCAGAAGTGCAACGTGTGGTAGTTGAGCACATTGTAAAAAGGGAAGATTTTTCCTTGCAGCCGTTTTCACAAAAGCTCGGAGCTTTTTCTGGCAAAGACCTCCGACCAATTTATGAGCTAGATTATGACACTTGGCGCTCCAGTGTAGAAGTAATCTTGACTGATTCTGCTATGTCCAAATTGCAGCAATCCCTAAAGATCATTGAGTCTCTTGTACCCCCAGCAGCTGATGTAGTCAAGTACTTGAACCCCAACAGCTCACCATCAGAATACCTTCAGCTGTTAGATTCTGCTTATGGTACAGTTCAAGATGGCGGAGAGCTTTACGCCAGGTTTACTGACACCTTCCAAAACACAGGTGAGAAACCCTCGTCATATCTACAACGTCTTCACGTAGCTTTGACTCACACTGTGAAGCGTGGTGGCGCTTCAAGCCAGGATTTTGACAGGCTGCTTGTCATGCAGTTTTGTCGAGGTTGTTGGGATGATTCCTTTTTAACTGCACTCCAGTTAAAACAAAAACGAACAAGTCCCCCAACTTTTCCTGATTTGCTTCTCTTGCTACGCACTGAAGAAGACCAAATTGCTGCCAAAAATTTAAGGATGAGACAACATTTGAGCAGTTCAAAACAAAAAGTGACCTCTCACGTGCAAACTGTGCAATGCAGTTCAGATGAAGATGAGAACAATATCATGCTAAACTCACTCCAAGAACTCTCAAAACAAGTTGCAGAAATTCAAATGCAACTAGTAAAACTAACTGCAGAACCAAAAGCTCAAAACTCACAAAGTACTCTCAGTACAAAGCCAAAAGAGAAACGAAAGTCGGAGGTTCGAAGACGACCAGATACCGTCATAGTTCTGCCCATAAATGATACCGGATGGAGACAATACTGAAAATGGTCACATTACAACTCAACCAATACTGACGATGGACAGTCTTGGTTGCACATGCAACGGGACGTGCATGATATTTAGCGCGGGAGAGTGTAACCCAGCTGAGAAAATAACCCTTTTTTTCTCAGATGTCAATTGTATTAATACAATTGTGTGATTTTATTTTGAAAACCGACTATCTTGGGGAAGAGGAAGTGCGATCCTCATCATCCAACTTTTGAATTTCCGTTTCATGGTCACGTTGGGTGATCTGGGTCTTTCCATTCGTTGAGAGCGATATTAGCCCCGCCTTCCAAGTAGAGGCAGCAAGCACGCACTCGGGTTTCGCTCTTTCACGATACGAGCGCGGATGAGGGAGGTTGTGAAGCGGTCTGATTCACACAGATACCTCTTCTTGGTGAGTTTCATTCAGAAAGATGCTATGCATGGATCTAAACACTCTCCAAATGCTAATTTGCAACCTTTATTATCCTAAGTTGATGGGAGCACGAGCGTGAGGGGCATTGTGGCTGTGTCCTTTGCTGTATTCACACTGAAACCTCATCGTGGTGAGTCAGATACATGCTAATATTATGCTAGTGTTAGCGTTATGCTAATGCTAGACGCGAGTGGATTTTTTTCTGTTTAAAAGCAATGGAAAAGGCTGTCTTTGTGTCTGTATGGTTTTCCTAAATGTGATTTCAGTTCCCAACAGTATGCTGAAGTACAGTGGTACCTCTACTTACGAACGTCTCTACATACGGAATTTTCAGGTTATGAGACGCCTCAACGGGAAAATATTGCCTCTAGTTACGAACGAAATTTCAGGATACGAAAGGCAAAAAAGTACGCGCTCCTCGCAGCTTCCGTAATTTACCGAACGTAAACATACCTGTAGCTGCTCTGCCATTGGCTATCGCCTAGCATCTTCCTGGTATCCCATTGGCCACAAAGTTTTTTTTTTCCCAAAACTTTATGCGTTTGGTTGATCTCGCCAAAGAATATGGCCGTAATACATCAACGATCAGCACGGTATTAAAACAAAACGAAGCACTTACAAGCCAACAAAAGCAAACGTCCTTGGATCAGAACATGAACCAAAGAAGGCAAAAGGTGATGACGTCGATGATGATAGCAGTTAAAGGGTAAATGAACATAATTTTTATTATTCTTTCTCTTTTATTATTCTCTTTTATTATTCTTTCTCTCATTTTAAACTCTCATTTTATGTTTATTGTGCAGTAATCTAATTGTAACATGTATTTGTTACATGTTTTGATGCATTTTTACGATTTATAAAAAATTTATGCCCGAATTTTGGGGGCTTGGAACGGATTACGGCATTTACATGTAAAACGCGCCTCTACTTACGAATTTTTCACGTTACGAGAATTCTTCCGGAACGAATTAAATTCATAAGTAGAGGTACCACTGTTCTTAGTTCATATGCACTATTTCTGTTGAATGCAATGTGTAGTTTGATGCTAAAAGCACATGGTGTTGGTCTACTATGTAAAGCCATAGGTTATGCTAAACCCAGTAGCTCAGACAGGGTTTTACTGATTTTAAAAGGGAATATTTTTTTTTTTGTTACTTATTTGTACCCGTAGGTAGATTTGGTTTGCAGTCTGGTGACAAGCCACCGGCTGCCGCTTGCTGCGTGCGCGAGCGCCCTAAACCTACATGTTTTTGGTATGTGGGAGGAAACCGGAGAAATCCCGGCGTAAACCCACGCAACACGGGGAGAACATGCAAACTCCACACAGCTCACTGTTGGTCGGGGGCTGGGATCGAACTCACGATCTCATGATCCCCGCGGTCCCCTGGCCGAGGGTAAACTGTGCTGCCACAGTGCTAACCACTGCGCCACCGTGCACCCGGTGGCACAGTGAACGTACATATTGGAAGTGATGGGACAGTATATTCCCTGGTTATGTGATAAATTAATTGTATTTCATTTCATGATTTACAGATACAAGGTTAGAGAGGATTAATCATAATTTCATGGTTAAATGGATCATGGTTATGCTGTTTCATCCCACCGAGCAACAATGCTCTGCACTGTGTGTGTTTATATATTTACATATTTATTCCATCTAGCTACAATGCTCAGCACTGGGTGTGTTTATATTTATATATCTATATATTTATTCCATCTAGCTACAATGCTCCGCACTGTGTTTTTATATATCTACATATTATTCCATCTAGCTACATTGCTCCGCACTGTGTGTGTTTATATACTTGCATATTTATTCCACCTAGCTGCAATGCTCTGTACTGTGGGTGTTCATATATTTACATATTTATTCCATCTAGCTACAATGCTCTGCACTGTGTGTTCATATATTCATATATTTATTCCATCCAGCTACAATGCTCTGCACTGTGTGTCTGTGTGTGTGTGTGTATATATATATTTTATAGTAATATGTACATATGTATATTAGCTGCTCTTGCTTGCTTGTTTTTTTTTTTTTTTTTTTTTTTTTTTCTTGCCTTCTGATTGTTGCTCTGAGTGTTGCTATCCCTGTGCTGTTGCAATCCTGGAATTTCCCCGTTGTGGGACTAATAAAGGCTTATCTTATCTTATCTTAAATGATATAGAGATGAACAGAGGAATTCATTTAATTGGTTGCATGAAAAAAAGGGTATTTCATGTGCTACCAGAGAGATTGTGAGAGAAAAGAACACATTCATGTAAGATGTAAGATGTGAAATGTGAGATATTACTATATTGCTGGATTGTGATAATAGTAGTATGAGAGAAGAATTTAAACACTAAGCTATGGTGTTATATAAGAAGGGATTGGAAGACGAATTACTCTAGCTGTAAACAATAATACCATTATTGTCGTGCAGGCTAGGTTTTTTTTGGTTGCCGATCAAGAACCTTCTGGATCCTGGATTCTCTCCGAATGGAGATGGTGAGCCTGACCCGAGACTGAACCGAGATTGATCTGAGATCTAACCAAGATCTCAACTGAAGAGCATCCTTCCTCTCTCCAGTGCCCAACGTTGAAGTGGTAACAACCCAAGGAGCTGCTTTAAAAGAGGAAAGGAAACCTGAGACTGTAGATACAAGATGTCTTGACAGGTCAAACGACTAACCCGAAAGGACAAGCAAACACTGAGCTCAGTAGGACGTCTTTGGGGTTTTATTTCATACCAGCCGTTGTGTATTTGTATAGTGGTAAATTGTCTGTATATATTGCTCACTTTTTTCCCTATAAATAACAACCATTATTGCTCATTTCTTGCCTCCAGCTATTTCATTCCTCACTCACTTTAATTCCCTATTGTAACCCTTACGAACCTAGCAACTGGTCTACACTTAATTATTCCCCTTACCTAATTAACATAAGGCAAGGGTTACACCGAGCTGTCTGACACTGGGCAGCACATTTCTCTCTAGAATACCTTGATAGTCTTGAGATTTCATTGTACCCTACACAGATTCAAGACACCCTGCATGGAGGAGTGAAATTACGCCTGAGAAGACGTCAGTTTGGTAACATTCCTCTTCCTTCTATGATTTTTGGGAACGTACAATCTCTGAGGAACAAGGTGGATGAAATTCAAGGGAATATATGCTACCAGAAGGACTTTAAGAACTGCTGTGTCATGGCTTATACCGAGTCTTGGCTTAATGCGCATGACCGGGACGCTGACCTGTGGATTGATGGCTTTGGAGCCCCACTCCGCTCTGATCGGCAGGAAGAGGTAACGGGGAAGCGTCAGGGGGGCGGCGTATGTTTATACATTAATAAGCAGTACTGCACATCTGTCACGGTCAGAGAGCGCATCTGTACACCCGATGTGGAGCTGCTGTCTGTGTCACTACGCCCCTTTTATTTGCCTCGTGAGTTCCCCAAGCTTTTTATCACGACTGTGTATATTCACCCGAGGGCAGACACTGACTCCGCCTCCAGCACCATCTTTGATGTGGTGCAGCGGCTGCAGTCAATTTCTCCAGAGACGCCAAACTTTATTCTTGGGGATTTTAACCATGTTTCTTTAAAGAAGACACATAAAAACTTTTATCAGTATGTCTCCTGCCCAACCAGGTGAAAAAAGACATTGGACCTGTGCTATGGATCCATAGAGAGGGCCTATAAATCACTCCCCCTTCCTCCTTTAGGATCCTCAGATCACAACTGTGTACATTTGCTGCCCACGTATAAAACTGCTCTCAGAAGAGGCAAGGTGGAGACGAGAGACATAGATGTGTGGACAGAGGATTCAGTGCACAGCCTCCAGGAATGCTTTAACTGTACGGACTGGGAGATGTTCACACTGTCCTGCGGGGATGATTTGGACTCTTTGGTGGACGTCACATGCTCATACATGGCTTTCTGTAAAAATACAATCGTTCCACGTAAACGTGTCAAAATATATCCCAACAACAAGCCATGGGTTACAAAATCAGTTAAATCCTGCTTACAGAGGAAAGCACTTGCCTTTAAACATGGGTCTTTTTCTGAGCTACAGGTTGCCACAAAAGAGCTGAAGGCCGAAATTTTAAGAGCAAAACAGAATTATAAATCAGAGTTGGAAAGCAAGATGGCAACAAAGAAACTTGGTTCAGCCTGGGCCAGTATGAAAACTATTGCAGGCCTTCAGAGCACAGAACACAGTAATCGTGTGTTTTTAGATGGTTTTAATTCAGACACAGAGCTGGCTAATGCTTTTAATTGTTTTTATGGTCATTCTGACTCCTTTGATTTTAGCACTGAAACCCAAGATTTGAAACAGAAACTCAAAGACAATCAGCACTTAAATACTGAGGTGCAGGATGTTAAAAGGGAGTTCTGTGCTGTAAAAGTGAACAAAAGTCAGGGCCCTGATAATATATGTGGGTGCTTGGTAAAGTCCTGTGCACATGAACTGAGTTCTATATTTCATTTTCAATAAGTCCTTACAGACACAACATGTGCCTAAGATCTGGAAAGAAGCCGTGGCTGTTCCCATTCCAAAATCCAGCTGTCCTAAAACGGTAAACGTCTTTAGACCAGTTGCTTTGACTTCAATTTTAATGAAAATTTTTGAAAAACTGGTCAGATGTGAGGTCCTAAAGCAGACTGATTCTTTTTTCTAAAGCCCATCCAGGGACAAGAGTTGCAAATTAGCTAATAGCTATACACTCTATGTGCAACACATCAGATTGAATCAGAATCAGAATCAGAATCAGGTTTATTGCCATTGTTCATGTAGTACACAAACTAGGAATTTGTCTCGGTACAATGCTGCAACATTAAACATGATAAGATAAGAGAAATAAACTATACATGTAATAAAGTGTAGGATAAGATTAAGTGATACTGGTCAACAGTTAAAATATATATTAGCCAGCAGCAGATACTGTGGAGAACTATATAGTGCAGTCGGTAATGCAGGAAGAAAACAGTGATGATTGACATGAGTCTGGTTGAGCTGCTGTACATGGTGCACGAGAGTCACTTAGTGTTCAGCAGTCTAATGGCAGAGGGGAAGAAGCTGTTCATGTGACGGGAGGTTTTAGTCTGGATGGACCGAAGTCTTCTACCAGAGGGGAGGGGGGCAAACAGTACATGACCAGGGTGTGAGGGATCGGCTATGATCCGGCCAGCACGCCTCCGGGTCCTGGAGATGTACAGATCCTGGAGAGATGGGAGCTTGCAGCCGATCACCTTCTCAGCAGTGCGCACGACGCGCTGCAGCCTTAGTCTGTCCCTGGCAGTGGCTCCTGCGTACCACACGGTTATGGAGGTGGTGAGGATGGACTCGATGATGGCTGTGTAGAACTGCACTAACATCTTGGTGGGTAGCTTGAGCTTCCTCAGCTGCCGCAGGAAGAACATCCTCTGCTGGGCTTTTTTGATGAGTGAGCTGATGGTCAGCTCCCATTTGAGGTCCCTGGTGATGGTAGTGCCTAGGAAGCGGAAGGAATCAGCAGTGGTGATGGGAGAGCCTGAGAGGGTGAGGGGGGGCAGAGGAGTAGTGACTTTCCTGAAGTCTACAATCATCTCCACTGTCTTCAGAGCGTTCAGCTGCAGGTTGTTATTGCTGCACCAGGACGCCAGCTGGGCCACCTCTCTCCTGTAGGCGGACTCGTCGCCGTTGGAGATGAGCCCGATGAGGGTGGTGTCGTCCGCAAACTTGATCAACTTGACAGACTGGTGGCTGGAGGTGCAGGAGTTGGTGTAAAGGGAGAAGAGTAGGGGGGAAAGTACACAGCCCTGGGGTGATCCGGTGCTGATGCTAGTATAGTCTGAGACAGTCTTTCCCAGCCGCACATGCTGCCTCCGGTCCGTCAGGAAGTCGATGATCCACCTGCAGAGGGAGTCAGGCACGTTGAGCAGGGACAGCTTGTCCCGGAGCAGAGCGGGGCGGATGGTGTTGAATGCGGAGCTGAAGTCCACAAACAGGATCCTGGCGTAGGTTCCCGGGGAGTCCAGGTGCTGCAGGATGGAGTGGAGGGCCAGGTTGACTGCATCGTCTACAGACCTGTTGGCTCGGTAGGCAAACTGCAGCGGGTCCAGGAGAGGGGTGGTGATGGACTTGAGGTGGGACAGGACCAGGCGCTCAAAGGACTTCATGACTACAGAGGTGAGCGCTACAGGTCTGTAGTCATTAAGTCCAGTGATCCGTGGCTTCTTGGGGACAGGGATGATGGTGGAGGATTTGAGGCAGGACGGCACGTGGCATAACTTAAGGGAGGTGTTAAAAATGTCTGTGAATACAGGAGCCAGCTGTTTCGCACAGAGTCTCAGGGTGGAGGGAGACACGCCGTCTGGGCCGGGGGCCTTGCGCGGGTTCAGTCTGGAGAACTGTTTGAGCACATCCTGCTCACTGATGATAAGGGGAGGGGGGGAGGTGGGGGGGGTGCCTTAAATGAAGTAGGGAATGTGGAGGCTGTGGAGCTGGAGGGAGGGGGGGAGTTGGACACAGATGACGAGGTGTCAAAACGGGCATAGTGTTGGGACAGTCTCTGACAAAGGGCTTTGTCATCCTGACCTTTAGGAGCCTGAGGCCGATAGTTGGTGATCTGCCTCAGTCCTCTCCACACGGAAGCCGAATCATTAGCAGTGAACTGCTGCTGGAGTCTCTCTGAGTACACAGATTTAGCTCTCCTCAGCTCTCTGTTAAACCGGTATTTAACCTCCCTGTAGCAGTCCCTGTCTCCACTTTTCAGCGCTGCTTCCTTCTCCTTCCTGATCTGTCTGAGCTTAGCTGTGAACCAGGGTTTGTCATTAGAGTAACTCACCCTGGTGCGTGATGGAAGAATGTTCTCTTCACAAAAGTGGATATATGAGTTCACAGTGTCCGTGTACTCATCCAGATCATGCGTGGCTCCTTTAAGCATGCCCCAGTCAGATATTTCCATGCACGTTTCCAGCTTCTCCTCAGCATCACTGGTCCGTATCTTCGTAGTGCTCACAACAGGTTTAGTGAGCTTCAATCTCTGTCTGTATGTGGGAATGAGGTGAACCATCACGTGATCAGATAATCCCAGCGCAGCTCGAGGGACAGCGCGATATGCGTCTTTCACTGTGGTGTAACAGTGATCCAGTGTGTTTAATCCTCTGGTGGGGCATTTAATAAACTGTTTGTAGCGGGGGAGATCGTGGCTCAGATTGCACTGATTAAAGTCGCCAGCCACAATAATCAGCGAGTCTGGAAAACTCCGCTCTGTGTGTTGAATGTGATCCGCGAGCACGCGCTGAGCTTCGCGCGTGTCCGCGTCGGGAGGGGCGTACACAGCGATCAGTATAAAAGAAGCAAACTCCCGTGGGGAATAAAAAGGCTTGCAGTTGATAACAAGAAATTCCAAGGCAGGAGAACAGTGTTTGGAAATTTCCGTTACATCAGAGCACCAGCTACAGTTGATGTAGAAGCAGACTCCGCCTCCTGTGGTCTTGCCGGAAAGCTCTGTGTCACGATCAGCACGGAAGAGCTGGAAGCCGTCGAGGCGCAGCGCGCTGTCCGGTATATTTTCCCGGAGCCAGGTCTCAGTAAAGCAGAGGACAGCTGAGGAGGCGAGGTCCTTAAAACGCATCAGCAGTCTCAGTTCATCCACCTTGTTAGAGAGAGAGTTGGTATTGGACAGAAATATGCCAGGCAGCGCCGTTCGCGAGCCTCTCCTGCGAAGTCGTACGAGAGCACCCGCTCGTCTTCCTCTCTTCCGCCGTCTCACTTTCCGAGCCAAACAATAAACCAGATCGGCGGCAGGGGCTAGAAAAACTGGGAGGAGGTCCGTGGGGGTGAAAGTCCTGATATTTAGAAGTTCTTCACGGGTATAAGTGCAAGCAGACACACAATTGACAAACAAAAACAAACAAAGAGCGCAGCGAAGCACCATGTCGACCACTGTGGGCGCCATCAGTGGGTGTAGCTTCTTTGATTAATTGTCTATGTTTATTGCACTGTCCCTGTCAAATAAACTAATCTACTACTACTACTGATCATGCATTGGATCCTCTGCAGTTTGCCTATAGGCCTCACAGAAGAGTGGAGGATGCCACTGTCACTCTGTTTGACATGCTTTTTAAACATCTGGATTTTAATGGGACACACGCCAGGCTTTTATTTGTGGACTTTTCCTCCACTTTTAATGCAATCCAACCTCATATTTTAGTTGAAAGGCTCCTGCAACAATTTGATTTGAGCAATAATCTGGTGGGTTGGATTCTGGATTTCTTAACCAACAGGACGCAGAGAGTAAGGGTCAATGGTACATTGTCTGACCTAAAGTGCTCTTCTACTGGCTCTCCTCAGGGGTGTGTGTTGTCACCACTACTCTTCATCCTGTACACAAACATGTGTCGGAGCAGACATGACAACAGACACATTATAAAGTATGCTGATGACTCAGTTATTGTCAGTCTCCTCCAGGACGGTGAGCGTGGCCACGGCCCAGTAGTTGATGATTTTGTTCACTGGTGTGAGGATTCCTACCTGCAGCTGAATACGACAAAAACGAAAGATATGATTATTGACTTTAGGAGGAAAACTCCCAGGCACAAAGTCACCGTACTAAAAGGCCAGACCACTGAATGTGTACAATCCTACAAATATCTTGGGACGATTATTGATAATAATTTAAACTTTGAAGAGAACTGTGAAAGGGTGTGCAAAAAGGGTCAGCAACATTTGCATTGCTTGAGAAAACTTGCACGCTTCCAAATTGACCGAACCATAATGACAGTGTTTTATCGGGCTTTTATTGAATCTGTTTTATCCTTTTCTTTAGTGTCATGGTTTGGTCAGATAAAACTGAAACAGAGGAAATCCTTGGATCAGGTAGTTAGATGGTCCAGTCGTTTGCTTGGTGAGTCACAGCTGAGCCTGACATCCCTGTACACCAGACAGGTACAGAGGATGGCTGCCTCCATTTTAAATGATGACTCCCACCCTTTGCACTGCAACTTTCAGCTTCTTCCCTCAAGACGGAGGTTTGCTGTCCCAAAAAGTAAAACCCAGCTATACAAAAACAACTTTTTTCCTGCTGCTGTCAAAGAGTTGAACAAGTTGTAACAATATATTGCACATAATTTAGGTACCTATTTATTAACTCCATTTTATATTTACTTATTTTTGTAGGATGTTATTTGGGTTCTAAATATTTTATTGGGTTTTAGACCTTTGAGTTTTTAACCTCTTTGACTAGTTTTTAACTTTTTAATATGACCATTCTCTCTTACCTCTGGTTTTTCTCTCATCTCTTTGTCTTTATATCCTGATTGATGGAGCCTTAAGTATTTTTTTTATCATGTTTATAGTCAGCTTCATGTGTGCCTGTGTTTGTGTCTATGTTGAATGTAATTGTGGCTTGTAAATATGGATGTCACCAGACTGCAAAACAAATCTATCTACGGGTACAAATAAAGTAACCTGAACCTGAACCTGAACCTGAACCCTGTGCCAGATGCAGCAAAGCAGCCCCAGAACATAACAGAACCTCCTCCATGTTTCACAGTAGGGACAGTGTTCTTTTCTTGGTATGCTTCATTTTTGCATCTGTGAGCGTAGAGCTGATGTGCCTTGCCAAAAAGTTCCAGTTTTGTCTTGTCTGTCTGTAGGACATTCTCCCAGAAACTTTGTGGCTTGTCAACATGCAGTTTGACAAATTCCAGTCTGGCTTTTTTATGATTTGTTTTCAACAGTGGTGTCCTCCTTGGTCATCTTCCATGAAGTCCACTTTGGCTCAAACAACGACGGATGGTGCGATCTGACACTGATGTACCTTGACCTTGGAGTTCATCATCAATGTGTTTAGAGGTTGTTCTGGGCTCTTTTGTTACCATTTGTACTGTCTGTCTCCTCCTCCAGCCACGTCCAGGGAGGTTGGCTACAGTCCTGTGGATCTTAAATTTCTGAATAATATGTGCAACTGTAGTCAAAGGAACATCAAGCTGCTTGGAGATGGTCTTATAGCCTTTAACTTTAACATGCTTTTCTATAATTAGGGCCTGAGCCACTGACAACGTCAGTTGGCGAAAGCCCTATTGTATCTGCTCCGTTTCTTTATTAGGGCCTGAGCCACTGACAACGTCAGTCGGCGAAAGCCCTATTGTAATTACTCAGCTCGAAGAAATTCTTCCGCCTAAACAAATTAATTTTTCACCCTCTGAACGTTAACCAAAATGCGATTTTTTTTTGGCAAACCTCTCAGATCCGGCAAAAAATTTGATAAACTGGAAAACATTTGTGCCTCCCCACCCCTCATTTTTGTGGGTGGGGCCAAACGTACAAGGTCTATGGAGACTGAAGAACATAAACTTTGCCGTAGAGACACTAAATTTGGGTGAGGTGTGCATCACCTCAAGATATGCAAAAACAACATTGTGGCCCATACCCACTGCCAACAGGAAGGCCGCCATCTTGCCTCAAAGTCGCCCCACCTCCTATTCGGAAAAAAGTCACACCTTGCATTTGAACGCACTAGTCCTAGGGACCTGCTCCGATTGAGCTCATTTTTACATGGCGGCATCTATAGGCATTGGCCATTAAAAATTTTATAAATTTCAGCAAAATCTCAAAAGGCGTGGCCAGGGCGCCAGGGCGAAATTTGACTCCTCCCCTTACAAATTCAACCACCTGTAACTCCGGCAAAATCTGTCCGATGTGCACCAGACTTTCCATTATGGAAAATAGTCCCACCCCAAACACAACTACATCAAAATCCCCGAGAAAAGTTAGAGCACTACATAGTGGTTAACGAAAGAATTGCTGAAAACTGTTTTATTTATTACTCACGCGCGGCTTGCCAGAATGAGGTGAAATTTTCTGAGATTCATCAGAACACAGCGATGATCATAACTGAACATCAACGTTAGCATGACATCAAATGTGTTGCCATGGACACGCCCTCCTTGCCATTCAATCCGTGAGCTTATGGGGAGGGGTGGGAACGTTCTGGAGTCATGAAATTTGGAACATAGGTTTAGGTGACTGTCACATATAGTGCAATATGGGTGGACAACACATAACTGACAAGGAAGTCGAATTTTGACTCCTCCCCTTACAACTTCAACCACCTGTAACTCGGGCAAAACCTGTCCGATGTGCACCAATCCTTCCATGATGGAAAATAGTCTTGCCCCGAGCGCAATGACATCAAAATACCTGACAACCAATATAGCGCCACATAGTGGTTAACAAAAGAATTGCTGAAAACTGTTTTATTTATTACTCACGCGCAGCTGGGCAGAATGATGTGAAATTTTCTGAGATTCATCAGACCACAGCCATGATCATAACTGAACATCAAGTTTAGCATGACATGAAATGTGTTACCATGGACACGCCCTCTTCGCCATTCAATCCGTGAGCTTTTGGGGAGGGGTGGGAACGTCCTGGAGTCATGAAATTTGGAACATAGATTTAGGTGACTGTCACATATAGTCCAATATGGGTGGACAACACATACCCTCTTCAAGGTTGATCTTCACTTCCTTGTGGTAACGTATCATCACTTCCTGTTTTGCTGTCTGTCTGTGTGGTTTGCTCTCCTCACTCTCCTGAGCTTTTGGGTTAGCCACTAGCGATGGCTACTAGCTCTCCTTCCTCTCCTCCTCTGGTGTGCTCTCTCTGTCAGATGTTTAGCTACACCTCTGCCTCTTTTAGTGATAACGGTAAATGTAATAAATAAGATAAGATAAGATAAGATAAGCCTTTATTAGTCCCACAACGGGGAAATTCCAGGATTGCAACAGCACAGGGATAGCAACACTCAGAGCAACAATCAGAAGGCAAGAAAAAAAACAAGCAAGCAAGAGCAGCTAATATACATATGTACATATTATTATAAAATATATATATACACACACACACAGACACACAGTACAGAGCATTGTAGCTGGATGGAATAAATATATGAATATATGAACACACAGTGCAGAGCATTGTAGCTAGATGGAATAAATATGTAAATATATAAACACCCACAGTACGGAGCATTGCAGCTAGGTGGAATAAATATGCAAGTATATAAACACACACAGTGCGGAGCAATGTAGCTAGATGGAATAATATGTAGATATATAAAAACACAGTGCGGAGCATTGTAGCTAGATGGAATAAATATATAGATATATAAATATAAACACACCCAGTGCTGAGCATTGTAGCTAGATGGAATAAATATGTAAATATATAAACACACACAGTGCAGAGCATTGTTGCTAGATGGGATGAGACAGCATAACCGACTACTTAGTTATCCTACATGGTATGATTATGTGCCCATACATATTCTCACCCTCCATAGCGACCGGTATGTTCCTAGTTGTATGCCGGAGAGGACCATTGTGTAAGTCTATTGCATCTTTTGCATTCAAAAAACTATTAGTTTGTTACGTCTTTTTGCTATCTCTGCGAGCAGCCCTGCTTAGGTTGTACAGTCTGACAGCCGTTGGTAGGAAGGACCTACGAAACCTCTCGGTTGTGCACCTGGGATGATGTAGTCTGCTGCTAAATGAGCTCCTCAGTGCATCCAGTATGTCCTGCATAGGGTGGAACTCGGACTCCAGCAGAGATGACAGTTTAGCCAACGTCCTTCTCTCTCCTATCTCCTCCATCGGATCAAGGCGCTGCCCCAGGACAGAGCTAGCTTTCTTAATCAGTTTGTTCAGTCTCTTCCTATCGGCTGCAGTAATGCCACTGCCCCAGCAGACCACTCCAAAAGTGATGGCTGATGCCACCACCGTGTCATAGAATGACTTCAGCAGCGCCCCTTGTACACCAAAAGACCTGAGTCTCCTCAACAGGAACAGCCTGCGCTGTCCCTTCTTGTAGAGTGCGTCAGTATTGTGTGACCAGTCTAGTTTATTGTTCAGATGAACACCCAGGTACTTATAGGATGTCACATCTCGATGTCTGTTCCCTGTATATTTACTGGTGCTGTGAGGGGCTGCCCATGCCTGCGGCAGTCCACCACCAGCTCCTTAGTTTTCCTTGCGTTGATCTGGAGGCAGTTCCGATGGCACCAGTCCACGAAGTCCTGGATAAGCCCTCTGTACTCAGCTTCATCTCCATTGGAGATGAGACCAACGATCACAGAGTCATCAGAGAACTTCTGTAGATGGCAGTGTGTTGTGTTGTGTGAGAAGTCCGCAGTATAAAGAGTGAACAGGAAGGGAGCCAGCACCGTTCCCTGGGGGGCCCCCGTGCTACTGATGATCGTGTCGGAAACACAGTCCCGGGTTCTCACAAACTGAGGCCGGTTCGTGAGGTAGTCCAGGATCCATGATGACAGGTGCTGGTCCACCCCTGCGCGCAGCAGCTTGTCCTTCAGGATCATCAGTTGGATGGTGTTGAAAGCACTGGAGAAGTCAAAGAACATGATCCTCACCATATTCCCGGGCTTCTCCAGGTGGGACAGAGAACGGTGAAGGAGGAAGATCACCGCATCCTCCACCCCAATGCCATGCTGGTAGGCGAACTGGAGTGGATCCATCGCTGGTTCCACCAGGGGGCGGAGATGAGCAAGGAGCAGTCTCTCCAGGGTCTTCATCAAGTGGGACGTCAAGGCCACCGGTCTGTAGCTGTTCAGGTCTTTGGGGTGGGAAGTTTTTGGTACAGGTACCACACAAGATGTTTTCCACAGCTGTGGTACCCTCCCCAGTTTCAGGCTCAGGTTGAAGATATACGTCACAATCCCACACAGCTGGTCTGCACAGGACTTGAGGAGCTTTGCGCTGATGCCGTCCGGTCCCGACGCCTTCCTCGCCTTGATCTTCCTCAGCTCCGTCCTCACCTGGGTCTTGGTCAGGGTCAGGATGGGGGGCTGTGTGTTGGGAGTGGGGGGGGGGTGTCGGTGGAGTGGGGAGTGGGCAGCAGGACTTGATTTCTTAGAGGCAGCAGTGGTTGTTGTGCAGACAGGGGGGAGGGCGGTTGGTCAAATCTATTGAAAAACAGATTCAGGTTGTTCGCCCACTCCCTGCCCCCCCCCGTGGCCTGGGGGGAGGTATTCTGGAGCCCCGAGATGGTTTTGAGGTTTCTCCAGACCCCGCTGATGTCGCTCTGTTGCAGCTTGTCCTCCATCTTCTTCCTGAAGCTGTCCTTGCCTTCTCTGATCTTTCTCCTCAGCTCCCTCTGTACGGACTTCAGCATCTCCCTGTTCCCCGACCTGAAGATCCTCTTCTTCTCTCTCAGAAGTGTTTTTATCTCAGGGTTGATCCAGGGTTTGTTGTTTGAGTGACGCCGTATGGTCTTGGTGGGAACGGATTTGTCCACACAGAAGCTGAGGTAGCCCGTGAAGGTGTGAATGAGGCCATCGATGTCCTCACCATGTGGATCACAGAGCTGCTTCCAGGCGGTGGCTTCAAAACAGTCCTTTAGAGTGTCCATTGTCTCCTCAGACCATAACTCCACAGTGTGCATGGCTGGAGGTTGTCTGTGCACTAGGGGTTTGTACACCGGCCGGAGATGAACCAAGTTGTGATCCGATCTCCCGAGTGGGGGGAGTTGTGATGAGGTGTACGCCTCCTTAGTGTTTGCGTAGAATAAATCCAGTGTTTTATTGTCTCTAGTGTGGCATGTGACATACTGGGTGAACGTGGGTAGAATGGGAGACAGTGAAACGTGGTTGAAATCGCCTGAGATGAGGAGAAGAGCATCTGGGTGTTCTGTCTGCAGCCTGCTGGTTACTGAATGGATGACGTCACGCGCTGTCCCAGCGTTCGCCATCGGATTTGCATAAACAACAATGCAGATCACGTGTGAGTGTTCTCTCGGGAGATATGTAGGCCTCATGCTAACAGCTAGCAACTCAATGTCTTTGCTGCAGTGTCGTTGTTTAACAGTGATATGTCCCGGTCTGCACCAGTTGTTGTTAACATACATTATCACTCCACCGCCCCTTGCTTTGCCACTGTCTGGTGTTCGGTCAGCTCGTATCATGTGAAAACCCTCCAGCTCAATGTTAGCATCTGCTGCTAGTTCAGTTAGCCACGTCTCAGTAAACAAAAGGAGAGAGCACTCCCGGTAAGTGCTATCATAACGGGAGATAGCCGCTAGCTCATCTAACTTTCCCAGTATCGACCGTACATTTCCCATGACAACAGATGGAAGGGAGGGTCTGTACCTTATATTTTTTGTCCTCCGCCTTACTCCAGCCCGGCAGCCGCGACGCTTTCGCCTCAGTTCTCTCGGTATGTCGAGTTTTTCCAATGGGACCGGGTGGCGGTTAAATGCTAGCAGCTCTTCCCTGTTGTATCGTATCCTGCTATAAACAGTGGCTCCGTCCGCCGGCTCAGGAGACATTTGGGATGATCTGTGTGTCCGTGATATAAGTGGGGTGAAAAAAAAGACTGATCAAAAGAGAGAGGAAGGGAAAAAAAACTCGGAATCGAGCCGCTGTTGCAAAAGGCAGCCTACTCGTGTGGCGCCGAGAGGGTAAATGTTGTCTTTTTGAGGCGCTTGAAGCAAGGTTGTCTGATTTGGAATCCCGGATCCGCTGCATTGAAACACCGTCTGCGCCAGTTACTCTTGACGGATGCCCCTTAGCTGCAGCGGAGCTAGCTAGCAAAGCTAGTCCCGTTAGTGGTCCTCCGGCTCTCCTCAGCAGCGAGGAGACTGGGTGGGTGACGGTGAGAAGGAAGCCTAGTCGCAAAGCCCCGGTACACCTCCAACCTGTTAACGTTTCTAATCGTTTTTCCCCGCTCAGTGACACACCCGCTGAGGAAAAAACTCTGATCATTGGTGACTCTGTAGTCAGAAACGTGAACCTAGAGACTCCAGCGGCCATAGTCAAATGCATTCCTGGGGCCAGAGCAGGCGACATCGAGTCAAATTTGAAAATGTTGGCTAAAAGTAACTGTAAATACTCCACAATTGTTATTCACGCCGGCATTAATGACATCCGTCTCCGGCAGTCAGAAGTCACGAAACTTAATGTAGAATCGGTGTGTGACTTTGCAAAAATGATGTCTGCCACTGTAGTATTCTCTGGGCCCCTCCCCAATCTGACCAGTGATGACATGTTTAGCCGCTCGTCATCCTTCAACCGCTGGCTGTCTGTGTGGTGTCCTGCAAATGACGTGGGCTACATTGACAATTGGAGCTCATTTTGCGGAAAACCTGGTCTTATGAGACGAGACAGCATTCATCCCACTTTGGAAGGTGCTTCTCATTTATCTTACAATCTGGCATCTTTTTTATCCAAATTTCCAAAACCTTGACTACTCAGAGTTGGGACCAGGAAGCCTCTCTGCAGCTCCTCTTCATCCGCCACCCCTCAACTTACCCCTGTCTTCCCCATCAGAGAATCATTGTCTGCTCCCTCCAAAGTAAATAAAAATATAATATATAAGCATCCCAAAGTGATTAAACAAAAAGCTGGTAAAACTCAAATTAAAAATGAAGCCTCTAAATTTAGTGATTTGGCCTCTGTTCCTCCTCATAATTTAAAAATTAAATGCGGTTTATTAAATATTAGGTCTCTAACTCCCAAGTCTCTGTTAGTCCATGATCTGTTAATTGATCATCAGATTGATTTAATATCCCTTACAGAGACTTGGTTAGGGCAAGAGGATTATGTTGGTTTAAATGAATCAACTCCCTCTGGTTATTTAAACTGTCAAAATCCCAGAAGTTCTGGTCGTGGAGGAGGAGTAGCAACAATTTACCATTCCAAATTACTAGTTAATGTAAAGCAAAAAACATGTTATAATTCCTTTGAGGGCCTGGTCCTCAGTATTGGGCACTTTAGCAATTTTAGGTTAAACCTAATTTTATTTGCCATAGTTTATCGTCCCCCATCAACCTACTCAGAATTTTTATCTGAATTTGCTGATTTCTTAGCTGATTTAGTGCTGAAATCTGATAGAATAATTATAGTAGGGGACTTTAATATACATGTAGATGTAGATAGTGACTGCCTTAATGTGGCATTTAATTCAATATTAGACTCGAATGGGTTTTCTCAGAAAGTAGGAAATTCTACTCATTACCTTCACCATACATTGGACCTTGTTCTGACATATGGCATAGAAATAGAAAATCTTGTAGTGTCTCCTCATAACCCTGTACTGTCAGACCATTGTCTGTTAACCTTTGATTTTACTATTTCTGACTATCTGGCTCCTAAAGAAAAATATTATTACAGTAGATGCCTCTCAGATAATGCTGTTACCAAATTTACGCAGATTGTTTCCTCTATGCCATGTGTCAACACAACAGACATAAGCTATACACAGCTTGCTCCTTCTGCAATTGATAACATGGTGGATAGTGTTACAGCTTCTCTGCATCAGACTCTAGACTTGGTGGCCCCCTTAACCTCTTGCGCTCCATTGTACCGTGGACGGGCAAGTGTTCTGCATCCTAGAGCGCACGAGGGTGCTCTCGTGCGCTCTAGGACTCATGATGGAGATGGTGATGTAGGTGGTGATGGTGATGTAGTGGCGTCCAAGCGCGCACTGAAAATAAAAGCTGCAGCCACAGCCGCGAACAGATTAGTTCATCTGATTGACCTCTCATTCGACTAATAAGAGCCTTGAATTGGGTTTCTGAAACCTTGAAGAACCAATGACTGAAAACCTAGCCAGAAGGACCCGCCTCCCAACGCTGTGAATGCAGTGAGCCCATTGAAGCAGAGAAGTTCGCCAGCTGTTTTTTTTAAGGCTGGGTGAAGACTGACTGCTGCAGCGGATCAAAAAAGGACCCACAGGAAGAACCCCACAGACCCAGCAGCACGGAGACCATCCACAAATGCAACCTGTGTGACAGTGACTGCCATTCGCACATCGGCATGTTTGGCCACAGGCGGTGCTTATTTTGTTTTGGTTCCAGCAATAATGGAATTATGTTTTGATCGGGTCGCGAGACCAGAACCACGAGCGGACCAGCGTCGCGTTCGTCTGACAATGGGGAAGAGAAGTTCGCCAGGACGCTGCTGTGAAGAGGTATGGTGTATAATAATAATAATAAGAATATTATTATAAGAATAATAGCTTATAAGCTAAATTATTCTTTATTCTTGACTATTCTTCTGTAGCTGGTGGGGGGGGGGGGGGCCCGCGGTGACTGAGCTGCTGTCCCACATCCCACATGAGGCTAATCCGTTGTGTAGCGATGGCCGATGTCCATCCTCTGTAGCAAGGGGGGGGACAACACCCCCCCCCCCACACACACACACACAGACACAGCCCTGAGTGTCACCTTTCATTAGAGCCCAAAATGAAGCTTCTACATTGAAGCATTCAAAAGTTACATACGTTTTTCCAAAGTGTGCCATTTGGCACAACTTGGCACAGTTCCAAAACGCCTGGGAACAGCCTGAGGAAAAAGCTGTGTAATATATTCATTTTTTGTGGTATTGTTACAAAATTTGGACCTCAGCTGGATAACACTTGGTTCTATATTTCTGTTGCATTTTCCAGCCCGGATCTGAAGCTGTGTGTTATTTGCAAGCATTTGTATCCAAAAAAACACCCAGGCCAAATTTATTTTCTTCAAGTTCACTATGTTTAGATGACTGTAACTCAGTGGCCGGAGCACTTAGAGAGATTATGACTGTTTTGCCAAAAAATTCAAAGTGTTTTCTTTTAAATGAGACCAACCCCATGAAGATACTGCAAAGGGTTGAAGAACAGCTTTCGATTTACTTTGGGCACATTATTTTTTGGCGTTTTTAGGGAAATTGACCGGAGTGCAAGGGGTTAATAAAGATAAAGTCTAATCAGAAGATTCCTAACTCCTTGGTTCAACACAGAAACTCATAGCTTAAAACAGAAGACTCGTCAATTAGAAAGAAAATGGCACTCCACTAATTTAGATGAAATCTATTTAGCTTGGAGAAATCATCTTTTAATTTATAAAAAATCTCTTAGAAAAGCTAGAACGAGTTATTATTCTGCATTAATAGAAGAGAACAAGAATAATCCCAGGTTTCTTTTCAGCACTGTAGCCAGGTTGACAAAGAGTCAGGACTCTGTCAATCCTAGCATTCCCTTAGAGCTTACTAGTCAGGACTTTATGAACTTTTTCAATAATAAAATTTCATCCATCAGAGATAAAATCAATCAGATTCTTCCTACAGTTAACTTAAATACTGTAACTACTACAACTCCTTCAATTGATGTCTGTCTTGATGAGTTTACTCCAATTGACCTTTGTGAGTTAGACAAAATAGTTTCTTCATCCAAACCTTCAACTTGTCTTTTAGACCCTATTCCTACCAGGTTATTTAAAGAAGTCTTCCCACTTATTGGAAGCTTTATTCTTCATATAATCAGTTCTTCATTAACTTTAGGCCATGTACCGCAGGCTTTTAAAACGGCTGTAATTAAACCCTTACTCAAAAAGCCAACGCTAGATCCAGGAGCTTTAGCTAACTATAGACCAATCTCTAATCTCCCTTTCATTTCAAAAATCTTAGAAAGAGTTGTTGCAATGCAATTATTTGACCACCTGCAGGGAAATGGTTTACTTGAAGAGTTTCAATCTGGGTTTAGAATCCATCATAGTACTGAAACAGCCTCAGCGAAGGTCACTAATAATGGACTGGTTTCTGTACTTGTCCTTTTAGACCTTAGTGCAGCTTTTGATACTATCTATCATAATATTCTACTTGATAGATTAGAACACTATGTTGGACTTAATGGAACTTCGTTGCAATGGTTTAGATCTTATTTATCTGATAGGTTCCAGTTTGTTCATGTAAATAATGAGTTTTCTTTCAACTCAAAGCTTAGTCATGGAGTTCCACAGGGATCTGTGCTAGGCCCTACTCTTTTTAGTTTATATATGCTTCCGTTAGGCAACATTATTAGAAAGCACTGTATACATTTTCATTGTTATGCAGATGACACACAATTATACCTGTCAATGAAGCCAGATGATAGTAATCAATTAGCCAAATTAGAAGCCTGTCTTAAGGAAATCAGAGCTTGGATGACTTGTAATTTGCTGCTATTAAATTCAGATAAGACTGAAGTCATTCTTGTTGGTCCAAAAAACCTTAGAAATTCCTTTCCAAATCAAACTTTCAGTTTGGATGCGGTTACTCTTTCTCTTAATAGCTCTGTGAGGAACCTTGGAATTTTTTTTGATCAAGATCTGTCCTTCAATTCACATATTAAATTTGTTTCTAAGACTGCCTTCAATCTTTTGCGTAATATTGCCAAGATTAGGAGCATCTTGTCTCAGAGTGATGCTGAGAAACTGATCCACGCTTTTGTTAGCTCGAGATTAGATTATTGTAATTCTTTATTATCAGGCTGTCCTAAAACATCTTTAAAAAGTCTTCAGCTGATCCAAAATGCTGCAGCAAGAGTTTTAACAGGTACTAGAAAGAGAGATCATATCTCTCCGGTTCTGGCCTCCCTTCATTGGCTTCCCATAGAGTTTAGAATTAAGTTTAAAATCCTTCTTCTTACTTACAAAGCTCTAAACAATCAGGCTCCTTTTTATTTAAAAGATCTGATACTACCGTATTATCCTAACAGAGCACTACGCTCCCAAAATGCAGGATTACTTGTAATACCTAGAATCTCCAAAAGAACAATGGGAGGCAGAGCCTTCAGTTATCAAGCTCCTCTCCTGTGGAACCAGCTGCCAATCTGGATTCGGGAGTCAGACTCGATCTCTGTTTTTAAGAATAGGGCTAAAACCTACCTTTTTGATATCGCCTACAATTAGGGAGGGATCATGTGTTTCTGAACCCTCCCTTAGTTATGCTGCTAATAGGTTTAGTCAGCCAGGGTACCTCCAATAATGCACTGGGCCTCACTCCTTTCTTCACTCTCAATGAAATATTTTTTTTTGCTGGTCATTAACATCTGTTTGTTCTCTCCCATAGATTGAGTCCCCATCGTGCTGTTTGCTCTCTACATGTCTGTTCTTTTCATCTTCTCTGTTCCCTCACCTCCCAGCCAGTCGCAGCAGATGACTGCCCCTCCCTGAGCCTGGTTCTGCTGGAGGTTTCTTCCTGTTAAAAAGGAGTTTTTCCTCTCCACCGTCGCCAAGTGCTTGCTCACAGGGGATCGTCTGATTGCTGGGGTCTTTCTGCAACTGTGGGAGTTCCCTCTACAGTTGATAGTGCTATGAGATGACTGTTGTTGTGAAATGGCGCTATATAAATAAAGTTGAATTGAATTGAATTGAACTGACAAGGAAGTGTTGCCATGGCGAATTTTGACTCCTCCCCTTACAACTTCAATCACCTGTAACTCAGGCAAAACCTGTCCGATGTGCACCAATCCTTCCATGATGGAAAATAGTTCCGCCCTGAACGCAATAACATCAAAATACCTGACAACCAATATAGCGCCACATAGTGGTTGACAAAAGAATTGCTGAAAACTGTTTTATTTATTACTCATGCGCGGCTGGGCAGAATGATGTGAAATTTTCTGAGATTCATCAGACCAGAGCCATGATCATAACTGAACATCAAGTTTAGCATGACATGAAATGTGTTACCATGGACATGCCCTCCTCGCCATTCAATCCGTGAGCTTATGGGGAGGGGTGGGAACGTCCTGGAGTCATGAAATCTGGAACATAGGTTTAGGTGACTGTCACATATAGTCGAATATGGATGGACAACACATAACTGACAAGGAAGTGTTGCCATGGCGCCATGGCGCCATGGCGAATTTTGACTCCTCCCCTTACAACTTCAACCACCTGTAACTCAGGCAAAACCTGTCCGATGTGCACCAATCCTTCCATGATGGAAAATAGTTCCGCCCTGAATGCAATAACATCAAAATACCTGACAACCAATATAGCGCCACATAGTGGTTGACAAAAGAATTGCTGAAAACTGTTTTATTTATTACTCACGCGCGGCTGGGCAGAATGATGTGAAATTTTCTGAGATCAATCAGACCACAGCCATGATCATAACTGAACATCAAGTTTAGCATGACATGAAATGTGTTACCATGGACATGCCCTCTTCGCCATTCAATCCATGAGCTTATGGGGAGGGGTGGGAAGGTCTTGGAGTTATAAAATTTGGAACATATGTTGAGGTCTCTGTCATATATAGTCCAATATGGGTGGACAACACATAACTTACAGGGAAGTGTTGCCATGGCAACATGGCGATGGTTGACTACTCACCATGAAATTTCGGAAAGTTGGACAAACTTTGTCTGATTTTCACTAAATTTTTGACAGTGGATAATAGTCCCACCCTGAAAAATAATTTAGGATGTGAAATGTTTTGAAGTCCATGCACACTTAAAAGCATATGCTAGCTGTGCTTTGTAATTTTTTTCTCATTCTCACCTGTTTTTAAATTGTGACTTTTGCTGCTAACAAATTTTCCACTCTTAACAACTTTTAATTTATTAAAAAAATGTTTTAAACAGTATTGTAATTTAACCCCTTGCACTCCGGTCAATTTCCCTAAAAACGCCCCCCCCCCCCCAAAAAAAACGTGCCCAAAGTAAATCAAAAGCTGTTCTTCAACCCTTTGCAGCATCTTCATAGGGTTGGTCTCATTTAAAAAGAAAACACTTTGAATTTTTTGGCAAAACAGTCATAATCTCTCTAAGTGCTCCGGTCACTGAGTTACAGTCATCTAAACATAGTGAACTTGAAGAAAATAAATTTGGCCTGGGTGTTTTTTTGGATACAAATGCTTGCAAATAACACACAGCTTCAGATCCGGGCTGGAAAATGCAATAGAAATGTAGAACCAAGTGTTATCCAGCTGAGGTCCAAATTTTGTAACAATACCACAAAAAATGAATATATTACACAGCTTTTTCCTCAGGTAGTTCCCAGGCGTTTTGGAACTGTGCCAAATTGTGCCAAATGGCACAGTTTGGAAAAACGTCTGTAACTTTTGAATGCTTCAATGTAGAAGCTTCATTTTGGGCTCTCATGAAAAGTGACACTCAGGGCTGTCTGTGTGTGTGTGTGGGGGGGGGGGGGGGTCCCCCCCCCCGCTACAGAGGATGGACATCAGCCATCGCTACCCCCCCCCACCCCGGCTAAGAACAGCGGGGGTGGGGGGCGGCGTTCACGGTCTGGACGCGGCTAACAACCCCTTGTACCATGGCGCACGAACTTCAGACTTCGTGCGCCGCACAGTTGTAATTTACCGATCGGTCCAAAGTCATTTTGGATTACAATTTTCAGGGATAAATAATAATTTAGCTTATAACACCTTACCTCTTCACAGCAGTGTCCTGGCGAACTTCTCTTCCTCACTGTCAGACGAACGCGATGCTGGTCCGCTCGTGGTTCTGGTCTCGCGACCCGATCAAAACATAATTCCATTATTGCGGTTTTGTGCTTCCATGACTGCGGTTTTTGGCGAACGATTTTTCAAAACAAATAACAGTAGTAATTAAAAAAAGACTGGTGAAAGTGTGTGTGTCACTCAGCCTTCGTCGTCAGCCTCCGTCGGTCTATGACCATGAAAGAAATCATAACGTCTACTCTGCTGGAACCAAAACAAAATAAGCACCGCCTGTGGCTGAACATGCCGATGCGCGAATGCTGTCACACAGGTTGCATTTGTGGATGGTCTCCGTGCTGCTGGGTCTGTGGGGTTCTTCCTGCGGGTCCTTTTTTGATCCGCTGCAGCAGTCAGTCTTCACCCAGCCTTAAAAAAAACAGCTGGCGAACTTCTCTGCTTCAATGGGCTCACTGCATTCACAGCGTTGGGAGGCGGGTCCTTCTGGCTAGGTTTTCAGTCATTGGTTCTTCAAGGTTTCAGAAACCCAATTCAAGGCTCTTATTAGTCGAATGAGAGGTCAATCAGATGAATTAATCTGTTCGCGGCTGTGTCTGCAGCTTTTATTTTCAGTGCGCGCTTGGACGCCATCACCATCTCCATCTCCATCATCAGCATCTCCATCATGCGCTCTAGGATGCAGAGACTTGCCCACCCGTGGTACAACGGAGTGCAAGAGGTTAAGAACCACATAACGCAGACTATGTTCGAAAGTTTTCCCACATAACAAACACACAATGCATTCTGGGAGGTGAAGTCCGAATGTGATGTCAACAGACTGCAGGCCACTGATTGGTCAGGGCGAAACGTCATGAACGTTTCCGTCTTCTGAAGAATCGCCAAACCGCCATTTGCAAAAGTTAAAAAAAGTTTTTAAACAGTATTGTATTTTAACAACTACATATCAAAGCATCCTATGTTTGGAAGCTTGCCCATGTGACAAACACACAATACATTCTGGGAGGTGAAGTCCAAATGTGACGTCAACAGACTGCAGGCCACTGATTGGTCAGGGTGTAACTTCATGAACATGTCCGTCTTCTGAAAAATCGCCAAACCGCCATTTGCAAAAGTTAAAAAATGGTTTTAAACAGTATTGTAGGTTTCGCAGAAATCTACACCGTGGCCCAACAAAGAGGAGCGGAGTTTTCTGTGCTTGGTGGCAGATCCACAGATACATACAGATACAGATGGCAGCCCAGCATAGAACCGGACTACGGACAAGCTTAAGATGAAAGTGAGAGAACCATCGATGGTGAGTGATTTTTCGATTTACAGTGATTTTTCACAAGTATTCGCTTCTGAGAGCAAATCGATGAAATATGCTAATCCTGGTTAAAGTCCTGCTTTGTGTATGAGTTGCACTTTGGTGTTGTGCATTAAGCTGTGTGTTGAGCTGGGTGTCTACGTGGTGTGTGTAGGATGACCTGGACCAGACAGGGGCACAATATTCTGCTACAGAGTATGAAAGGGCCAGTGCTGAGGTGCGCAGGGTGGAGGCTGCTGCCCCCCATTTTGTACCAGCGAGCTTGCAGAGCAGGTTGTTTCGTGCCTTCACCTTAGCAGCCGTCCCCTTTAAATGTTCCTTGAAGGATAGGGTCCTGTCAAGGGTCACTCCAAGGTAGGTTGGATTCGAGGCATGCTTAAGCTTAAGTCCGCTCAGGTGGATGTTTAGTTCTCTGGCAGCTTTTACATTGTGGAGATGGAATACACTGGAGACGGTTTTTGCTGGGCTTGGTTTTAGGTGCCAGGTTTTGCAGAACTGGTCCAGTTTGGCAAGATCTTCCGTGAGCACCCGTTCCAGTGACTCAAAGTCTGGTGCTTGGAGTGCCAAACAGATGTCTGCATAGATGAATTTGTGGGATTTTGTAGTGGGCAGGTCGTTTATGTAGAGGTTGAACAGGGTTGGAGCTAGAACTGTGCCTTGTGGGAGTCCATTTTTCTGCGTTCTCCATGCGCTTGTGTTCTGACCGAGGTGGACTCTGAACCTTCGGTTGGTCAGCAGGGTTTTTATAATTGCTGATGCCCAGGCAGGGATCGCCTTTGTAAGTTTCAGGAGGAGGCCTTTGTGCCAGACCGTATCATAGGCGGCTGTAAGATCGAGAAACACAGCCCCTGTCTTCAGTCTGCTCTCAAAACCATTTTCGATGAAGGTGGTTAGGGCCAGTACTTGCTCTCCTGTGCTGCGGTCCTTGCGGAAACTTGTTTGATCCACACTTAGAATTTCCTCTATTCCTGTATGAATAAATACGTTGCAGTGCACCATGAGAACCATAACTGGGACAATCCGCTCAACACCACTCCCCTGGCTCCCTGTACGGTCAAACATAGCCCCCCCACACATCCGGCGAGCAGCACTAACTCAAAGGATGCTTCAAAAAGCCAAAGATTCTCCTCACTTACCAATCTATGCAGATATCTACACCCCACCCACTGCCCGACTTCCATCCAGACGGCCGATTTGGAAACACCCTCCCCCAGCTGACTTCACCATCCAGACAGCTTGGCAAGAGGAATGGGAGACCAAGGAGGTCCCAAACAAACACCTGGTGACAAACCCCAACCAACAGGTCCCGGGCACCAACCTCCCAAGGAGACAGTGGTCTACACTCAATCGCTTCAGGACTGGACATGACCCCTGCTTGGCCAGCCTTCACAGATGGGGCAGTAGCCCTAGCCCACTGTGCGCATGTGGAGAGGAGCAAACAATGGAACACATCATAGAGGCTTGCCCGCTCCAAAGACTGGAAGGAGGATTACACACGCTCCATACAGCAAACCAGGAGGCAACTGCTTGGCTTGAGGACTTTGCATTCGCTAAATAAATAAATAAATTAAGCTGTGTGTAATTTCTTTCTAGAATCTGTTTCCACATGAAGCGGACCATGTGCTTTTGATTTCACAGAGCTCGGCTGCACCGGAAGTGACTGCGTTGTTGTCCAATTGTGGATACGGGTCTGTCTATTAGAATATCATGAAAAAGTTCAATATTTTTTGTCACTCATTTTGGAAAGTGAAACACATATACAGTATTATATAGATTCATTATACAGACAGTGATATATTTCAAGCATTTATTTATTTTATTTTTGATCATTATGGCTTCTGCTTCGTCCACTCCTGAGAAAAGGAGAGAAAAGGAGAGAGCACAGTCCCCTGTGGAGCTCCCGTATCACTAGCCACCACTCCAGACAAGACATTGCCCTGCCGGACAAACTGTGGTCTGCCCTTCAGGTAGTCAGTAATCCAGGACATCACAGAGCTGTCAACCCCCATCAGGTTTTTAATCATTTTATACATGCATGGCAGCGACCCCTCTGATTCTATATATATATGTGTGTGTGTGTGTGTGTGTGTGATTAACACTGTAGATAAGAAAAACACAATTTCATTCTACTGTACATGATTGGCTGTATGGATTGTATGACAATAAAGGGTGATTTAATTTAATTTAAACTTGGTCAATATATTACTTAATGTATTTTGTAATCAACAGGAATTCCAAGACACATTTTAGAAAGACAAACATATGCCAAAAAAAAGACAACCTGAATACAAAGGAGCTACATTATCCATCTCACTCACAGGGCCAGTGGTGTTGGGGTTCACTTGCTTCCAAATGGCTTATAGCCCCTGAAAATCCTAAATTCAGTTTCGCAAAAAATTACAATATTACATAAAATTAATTAAAAAAATAGTTTTTAAATAGAAATGTTAGCCGCTGAATTGTTGGTTTACATAGGCTATAGCCATAATCTTCAAAATTAAAATAAACACTTGCAATATATCACTGTCCGTGTAATGAATCTACAGTATATATGAGTTTTACTTTCTGAAATGAGTGACAAAAAATATTGAACTTTTTCATGATCTTCTAATTTTTTGAGATGTGGTGCCTGTATATGTGTTGAACTTGCTTGAACTAACCACCATCCATGTCTGTCTTTGGTCTAGGCAAGAGGAAAGGAACAGCAGCCAGCCCACACTTGTGCGCAGCCTCGGTGTTGGCTCTCCAGTCCAATCCGCTGCTGATCCTGACACCCAGATGTTTGTAGTCCTCAACCACTCCCACATCCCCCAACTCTATCCCCTCACCCCCCCAGCCAGTCGCAGCAGATGACTGCCCCTCCCTGAGCCTAGTTCTGCTGGAGGTTTCTTCCTGTTAAAAGGGAGTTTTTCCTCTCCACCGTCGCCAAGTGCTTGCTCACAGGGGATCGCCTGATTGCTGGGGTCTTTCTGCAACTGTGGGGGTTCCCCCTACAGTTGATAGTGCTATGAGATGACTGTTGTTGTGAAATGGCGCTATATAAATAAAGCTGAATTGAACTGAATTGAATCCTCCCCCCTAATCTGCAGTGGCTGAGAAGGCATCTTCCTCTTCCTGAAGTCAATCACCATCTCTCTGGTCTTGCTGACATTCAACCTCAGGTGATTCTGCTCCGTCCACTCCACAAATCTGTCTACCAGTGTCCTGTACTCCCCCTCCTCTCCCCTCTTATACGCCCCACAGCAGCTGAGTCGTCAGAGAATTTCTGCAGGTGGCATGACTCTGTGTTGTACTGAAAGTCAGTGGTGGCGCCTTGCATGGCAGCGACCCCCCTGATTCTATATATGGGTGTGTGTGTGATTAACACTGTAGATAAGAGAAACACAATTTCAGTCTACTGTACATGATTGGCTGTATGGATTGAATGACAATAAAGGATGATTTAATTCAATTTAAACTTGGTCAATATATTACTTTAGTTAATATCTTTTGTAATCAACAGGAATTCCAAGACACATTTTAGAAACTAACCTGCACTTATATAGCGCTTTTCTAGTCACAAAGACCACTCAGAGTGCTTTCACTAGTACTAACCTTCTGTTCTAAGGGCCTATAGGAAACAGATATCTAGGGACAATTTAGAACAGCCAATTAACCTAACATGCATGCCTTTGGATTGTGGGAGGAAACCGGAGTCCCCAGAGTAAACCCACGTAGAACAAGGAGAACATGCAAACTCCACACAGAAAGGTTCCAACCCCTGCCAGCCTGGGGATTCGAACCAGGAACCTTTTAGCTGTAAGGCAACAGTGCTAACCACTGCACCACCGTGCTGCCCAAGACAAACATATGCCAAAAAAAGACTACCTGAATATAAAGGAGCTACATTATCCATCTCAGTCACAGGGCCAGTGGTGTTGAGGTTCACTTGCTTGCTAAATTTGGGTGAGGTGTGCATCACCTCAAGATATGCAAACAACATAATTGTGGCCCTTACCCACCGCCACCAGGAAAACCGCCGTCACCTAGTGCTGACCCACATGTCCGAGTTTACTTGATCGCCATATGTTGGACAGTTGTAATTTGGACAAACTGTGTCGGACTGTCACTGGAATTGCTATGATAGAGATTAATCCCACTCCACACGCTTGGCCCCACCCACAAAAATGAGGGGTGGGGGTGCACATATCTTTTCCACTTTATCAAATTTTTTGCCGGAATTGTTATGATGGAGATTAGTCCCACCCCACGCGCTCCTACATAACAATATTTGACAAAAGGGATAGTGCCACTTACTGCTGACAGGAAGATCTGCGCCAAATGGTTTATTTTAATATTCATGCAGCCCTTGCAGTGATGACGGCACATTTTCTGAGCCAGCAAAGGATGACGGGCGCCGGGTTCTGCAGGCGCGTGGGGGGGCGAAGGCACATTTACACCTGCTTGCAGGTTTATTTTCTTTCTGATCTCCTGAGACAACTCTCTCCTTTGCTTCCTCTGGTCCATGTTTAGTGTGGTACACACCATGTCGCCAAACAACCAATCCAGGCCTGTTTCATGAGTTTGTTTTTAAAATAATTCTGTTGAACCACAATTCAAAAGCATTGTCTGATTTTCATTGGTTAATTTTCATAGAATTTCTATTTATTACCACTTTTGTCAGATTCAAGTTATTTCTGTGACCATTGTGGGTTTTTCTTTCATTAACAGAGGGGTACCAACAATTTTGTCCACGTCTGTAGGAGTGTGGTTTGACAGTGGATACACATGGAGAGTTCATGTTGAAAATCTGGAGTCAAAGTGCAAAAAAGTCATTAATCTTATAAAAGCTGTACCTGGACACGAATGGGGTGATGATAAACAGGCATTAATTGACATTTATAGAGCACTAATGAGATTGACAATAGACTATGGATGCATGATTTATGGAGCAGCAGCAAAGACGACTCTGGAAAAAATAGACAGAATGCAGCATAGAGTACTTCGCCTGTGCATTGGAGCCATCAAAACAACACCAAACAATGCAGTTTTAATAGAAGCAGGAGAAATGTCAATGGATTTGAGAAGAGATAAACTCACATTAAACCTGCAAGCAGGTGTAAGTGGACCGTCGCCCCCCACGCACCTGCGCAACCCAGTGCCCGTCATACCTTGCTGTCTCTGAAAATTTCCCGTTGTCACTGCAAGGGCTGCGGGAACAATAAAGTAAATCATTTGGCAATAACTTCCTTTGAGCAGTAAGTGGTGCTATAACTTTTTTCAAATATTCTTATGTAGGTGCATACAAAGTTGGACTAAAGTCCATCATGGCAATTACAGTGAAAATGTGACACAGGTTGTCCAATTTACAACTGTCCAACGTATGGTGATAAGGTCAACTTGGACATGTGTCCAATGTAACACTTAACATTTTAAGTACATGTTGCAGACCGATACAGAACTAAAGAAGAGAGTCACCTTCACTTATGTTCCACATTTGGTGACCCTTGGACTTCCCCAAGCCTCCAAAGTAAAAAAAAAACATCTTGAATGGTAAGGAGTGGGTTTCCATGGCAACTGTGCTTATCGCAGGACAAAAGTGACTTCCACTGAGGGTAGTCCAATGCACTCTGAGAAACCAGTGAAAACGTCATGTCATTGTGACTACTGGTCTTTGCGCAAAATTTGAAACAATTTTGTGCAGTACCTAATGTCAATAGTAGGTGCAGGTGTGACAGTTTTGTGAATATTGATATGCAGACATGTTCAGAGTGGGATTAGTGTGATTTGTGCAAAGTTTGGTCCAAATCAGATGAGGATTGTCTAAGCTGTAACAGTCATGTTTTAGATGGCGAGAAAGCCTTTGAAGCATGCCAGTCGCCATAGAAACAGTTCTGTGCTATGTACATGTACTGTCAATGAGCCCTAGTCATTCCTTCATGTATTTTTTTCTGCTGGTGAGAGAAAAAGAAAGAAAACAGTTTTTAGCAATTCTTCCTTTAATCAATAGGGGCACTAACACTTTTGTTTATTATGTTTATATAGACACGTTCAGTGCGGGACTATTATCGATCATAGAAAAGTTGGTGAAAATTGTACCAAGTTTGTCCATTGTACAAGTGTCCATTATTGAAAGGAAAGGAGTGGGTTTCCATGGCAACTGTGCTTATCGCAGGACAAAAGTAACATCCACTGAGGGTAGTCCAATGCACTCTGAGAAACCACTGAAAATGTCATGTCATTGTGACTTCTGATCTTTGCGCAAAATTTGAAACAATTTTGTGCAGTACCTAATGTCAGCAGTAGGTGCAGGTGTAATAGTTTGTGAATATTGATATGCAGACGTGTTCAGAGTGGGATTAGTATGATTTGTGCAAAGTTTGATCAAAATTAGACGAGGATTGTCTGAGCTGTAACTGTCATGTTTTGCATGGCGAGAAAGCCATTGAAGCACGCCAGCCTCCATGGAAACAGTTCTGTACTAAGCACATGTACTGTGAATGAGCCTTAGTCATTCCTTCATGTAATTTTTTTCAGCTGGTGAGAGAAAAATAAAGAAAACAGTTGTCAGCAATTCTTCCTTTAATCATTAGAGGGTGCTATAACTTTTGCTTATTATTTGTATATAGACGCGTTTGGGGCAGGGGGACTATTGATTGTATAAAATTTGGTGCAAATCATACAAAGTTTGTCCAATTTACAAGGGTCTGATGTTGTAACCACTAGGCGGCCCTCAGACTTTTGTTATTTTTATATAGAAGTGTTCAGGGTGGGGCTATTATCCATTGTTGAAAAAGTTGTTGAAAATCAGACAAAGTTTGTCCAAGATACAACTTTCCGATATTTCATGGTGAGGAGTCAACCTTCACCATGTCACCATGGCAACACTTCCCTGTCAGTTTTGTGTTGTCCACCCATATCGGACTATATATGACAGTGACCTCAACCTATGCTCCAAATTTCATGACTCCAGGACCTTCCCACCCCTCCCCATAAGCTCATGGATTGAATGGCGAGGACGGCGTGTCCATAGTAACACGTATGATGTCATACTAACATTTATGTGCAGTTATGATCACCGCTGTGGTGTCATGAATCTCAGAAAATTTCACATCATTCTGGCCAGCAGCGCTTGAGAAATAAAACAGTTTTCAACAATTCTTTCGTTAACCAGTAGGTGGTGTTATATGTTTTGCCAGGTATTTTGATGTAGACACGTTCTGGGCCGGAGTATTTTCCATCATGGAAACTTTGGTGCACATCAGACAAGTTTTGCGCGAGTTACAGTGCTTGATTTTGTAAGGAGAGGAGTCAAACTTCGCCATGGTGCCAGGGCAACACTTCCCTGTCAGATATGTGTTGTCCACCCATATAGGACTATATAAGACAGTCACCTCAACCTATGTTCCAAATTTCATGACTCCAGGACCTTCCCATCCCTCCCCATAAGCTCGGGGATTGAATGGCGAGGAGGGCGTGTCCATGGTAACACGTGTGACATCATGCTAAAGTTTATCTGCAGTTATGATCATCGCTGTGGTCTGATGAATCTCAGAAAATTTCACGTCATTCTGGTCAGTGGCGCGTGAGCAAAAAATAAAATAGCTTTCAGCAATTCTTTCAATAACCACTATGTGGCGCTATATCAGTTATCAGGTATTTTGATATAGACGCGTTCCATCATGGAAACCTTGGTGCACATCGGACAAGTTTTGCCCGAGTTACACCTGCTTGATTTTGTAAGGGGAGGAGTCAAACTTTGCCATGTGCCAGGGCAGCACTTCCCTGTCAGTTATGAGTTGTCCACCCACATAGGACTATATAAGACAGTCACCTCAACCTATGTTCCAAATTTCATGACTCCAGGACCTTCCCACCCCTCCCCATAAGCTCACGGATTGAATGGTGAGGAGGGCATGTCCATGGTAACACGTGTGACATCATGCGAAAGTTGATGTGCAGTTAAGATCATCCCAGTCGTGTGATTAATTCACATCAGTCTGGCAAGTGACATGTGAGTAATAAATAAAACAGTTTTCAGCAATTCTTTTGTTAACCACTATGTGGCGCTATATCTTTTGTCAGGTATTTTAATGTTGACGCATTTGGGGCGGGACTATTTTCCATCATGGAAAGTTTGGGGGACATTGGACAATTTTTGCCCGAGTGACAGCTGTTTGAAGTTGTAAGGGGAGGAGTCAAACTTCACCATGGCACCCTGGCCACACCTTTTGAAATTTTGACTTAATTTATACAATTTTTAATGGCCAATGCCTATAGATGCCGCCATGTAAAAATGAGCTCAATCGGAGCAAGTCCCTAGGACTAGTTCGTTCAAATACGAGGTGTAGCTTTTTTCCAAATTGCCGAGGTTGGGCGACTTTAAGGCAGGATGGTGGCCTTCCTGTTGGTGGTGGGTATGGGCCACAATTATACTTTTTGCATGTCTTGAGGTGATGCACACCTCACCCAAATTTTATGTCTGTACGGCAAAGTTTATGGTCTCCAGTCTCCATAGACCTTGTACGTTTGGCCCCACCCACAAAAATTAGGGGTGAGGGGGCACATATGTTTTCCAGTTTATCGAATTTTTTGCCAGGTCTGAGGGGTCTGGTAAAAAAAATCGCATTTTGGTTAATGTTCAGAGGGTGAAAAATTCATTCGTTTAGGCAAAAGAATTTCTTCGAGCTGAGCAATTACGAGCAATTACAATAGGGCTTTCGCCAACTGACGTTGTCCGTGGCTCAGGCCCTAATTATCATACTGGGTCAAGCTGAAAGAAAGTGAGGAAGTGAATATTTCAAAAACAGCACTACAAGACTGCTGGGAATAGTCTATCTTCCAAGAACACGGGTTTGGGTGGACAATTGAAAGAAAAGCCAGAATGTATGTACTACACACTATTGATATAACTAACACCACTCCAGTGAGTAATGTTCCCCCTTGGCTGTTTCCGGGAAAAGAAGTAGACATTAGTCTACTAATGAGGAAAAAAGATATGAGTGAAGTTGGTGCTAAAACAAGCATTTACCTCAGGAACAATTACTATAACTACTTACAGCTCTATACTGACTGTTCAAAGAACAAAGAGGGCTCTGTTGGAGTTGGAGTATACATCCCAGAGTTTAAAGTGACCATCGCAAAAAGACTCTCCAACAATGCATTTACAGCAGAGATGGTGGCAATAATTATTGCTTTGCAGTGGGTGGAGGAGGTTAGACCAGACCAGGTGGTGGTGTGCACAGATTCACTTGCGGCTTTAAAAACCATACAGACATTAAAATCTACAAGGGAAGACTTGGTGATCGAGCTATATCACAGTTTATTTGGGGTACACAGGAGTGGTGAAGAAGTTCAGTTTTGTTGGGCAACTGCACATGAAGGGTTGAAAGGGAATGGCTATGCAGACAAATTAGCAAAAAGTGCACTTAGGAAAGAAATAACTATACCATTGTCTCTTGGAAAAGGTGAAGGGAGAGCAGTAATCAAGAAAAAAGGAACTGAGCTATGGCAACAAAAGATGGGATGAAGATCATAAAGGTAGATCGTATTACAAAATACAAAAATCTATTGCAATAAAGAACCATAAAACAACAAACAGGAGGGAAGACATCATTATGGCAAGACTCAGACTGGATCATACAGGTTTAAATGGCACTTTATTCACCATGGGGAAAAGCGAAAGTGACAAATGTAGAGAATGTGGAGTAAAAGAAAATGTCGAGCACATCTTATTTCCCTGTCACAAGTATGGAAATGAAAGCGAGAGAATGAAAAATGAAGTTCAAGAGGCCGGTAACGAATGAGATTTAACTGGGATTCTGGGAACAGATGGAGATGGAGAGGCACTAAGAATCACGAGAAGGACTCTTTTCTCTTTTTTAAATAACACAGGATTAAGTCATAGACTTTAGGGGTCGGGCTCAAATGACATAATGGTACACACTCTTGTACAGTAGGTGGTGGTATGCAACTTTCAGTTATTTGCTATCCGCCAGTAACCGAGAGAAGAAGAAGAAGAAGAAGAAGAAGAAGAAGAAGAAGAAGAAGAAGAAGAAGAAGAAGTTATAGAGTGATGATAACACTGGTCAACACCAAATTTATTGTCTGTTGTCAGAAAAATTGTGTACATATATATGTTATCATTTCATAATATACTTGTCTGAAGGTTTAAAAAGGTTTATGCTGTGTGTTGTGGAAAAATTACTGATGTGTAACTCCACTTAGTGTGCAAATCAAGATGAGTAACTATGTTCTTTTTGACCGGAAGCACCGATTTGTTGTAGGCCCATATATGGAGTTGTTTCCCCCTCTCTTTGCTGAGTGAAGAAGCAGATGTTCTCCCCGCGATAAGAGTGTTCATGCGATTTATCTCCTACACACACTTGAAGACGTACAGAGCGTACTTTTGCTTATGTGGTAATTCCGTTGTTCTGCTTTTGCCGAGTTTGTCACATACACCATGTACTATCATTGTATATAAAGAAGGCGCTGCGGGACTGCCCCCAGCATTTCACCTTCACACTGCCTGTGTGATTGCTCCTTGCAAGTAAAACTTCTAAAAGGCTCTACGTGTCTCAAGTCTGATCTTTGATTCAGTCTAATACCTTTTTGTACTCTGTATTTGTGAGGTTTATATTTCAGACTTCTGACATACGTGGTGCTGAAACCCGGGACAGCTGAGATCCAGGTGGAGCGGGAGGAGACGTTCTGCAGGTTGAAATCCGTGCACGGTCTGATGATATCCGTCAGCATTGAAAACCCGACTTGAGGGAACTCTGTCAGAGACATTTCTTCTCCCAGCTCTATCTGGTGACGGCTGTCCACGTCGATAGAGCTTAGAAGTAAGTGACGCGTCTTTTTATTATTTAAGAGAAAAGGATACAGTATATACTATATGTGCGTTAGAAGATCCTCCTAATCCAGCCTTGGGTGAGTAATGTAAAACAGAAGGTATTCTAAAATATGTTACAAGAACCTCCGAATCCAACTACGAGTGACTAACGCGATAAGTAAATGAAGCGCGCAGAAGTGGTCCGGGACCACGAGTAGTTAATCCCATTTCTTGTCTTATGAGTCATAAGCCCTAGGTCTCCTATGAGGAAGTAATGGTAATATAGCGGCGTTCTGTATTTTTCCTAGGAATAATATTTTTCAGGTCCGCGGGAGCGAGTAATGGTAATGTAACGGCGTTTTACATTTTTCCTGAAAATAGTAACAACTAAGTTCAAGAATCTGACATAATATCAATACAGTGAGGACGATGATACAGTGAGAAAACGGCAAGAGTTTCATGATGGGAAATTGTGGCGAAAAGCCCAAAAGGAAAAGAGATAAAGAAACGAAGAAACAAGAAGTAGCGTGCAGGGCAGTAAGAAACTACAATGAAAAACTTGAAGAAAAAGATAAGATAAAGGATCCCGAAAAATATCTAACCAAATGGGAAAAGGATTTCTCATTCAAGCCCACGTTGAACGTGGATGAATGCCAGGCATTGTTAGCAACCATTAAAATGACGTCTAATAAACCTGTTAAAACAGGCAAACCCAGTGCGGAGCTCCAATGTGCCATCTTGTGGCCACAAGCGGCAGAGGCTTCCCAACGGAAAGCTGATGAAGCCAGAGAAAAGCAGAAACAAATGAAAACTCAAACTAGTACTGTTAGTACGGCCCCACTATTGGAAAATCCACCCCCATACCCCAAACCGGGACCTAAGGCGGGCCCGTATTCCACTCTTTCACAAGAAGCCAAAGAAGTTGAACAAAAATATCACCCAGCAAACCAAACTAAACCTGAAAGTGCTGCAGCATTTCCGTATATAGTAAAACCCATGATGGCAGACATAACTAAAAAGGTGAAGGTTGAAGGTGGGCAGGAAGTGGAAACCATTGAAGGAATCGACATAAAGGCTACATTAGTGTACAAACCATGGACTCTGGCCGAAATGCATGCCATTGCCAAGGCTGTACCTAAACCCGAAGATGATATAGTTGGATGTAAAGATGCAATGATAGAAATAATAGATATTTATGACCCCAGTCCCCAGGAAGTGATAAAAATATTTAAAATAGTACTAGGATCAAAAGCTGACTACTATTTAGAAGGCCTTAAGGAAAGGACATGGACGGCAGACGAATACGAGCCAAAAAATGATAGGCGTGGATTGATAGCAGAAGTTCAGGCAATTCTAATTAAATTAGAACAACATTTCAAGCCCACAAAATCTCTAGCGGACGTGTCCATGATGTGTCCTAAGTCAGATGAAGGAATGTACGATTATTATCACCGCTTCCGCAAACAGTATTTGGAAACTGTCACCACCCAATTAAGAGCAGCCAACCTCTTGGTATTTAAATATACCTTCTTAGACACTTTATCTGCAGACTTAAGAGAGGCAATAAAAACCAGTTGTGTTACACTAAAAACCTGCGACGAGGAGGAGTTCAAGACACATGTCTTCCACGTAGCTGAGGCTAAGGCAAAAAAGAAAGCGCCAAAACAGACTGCTTTTCTGGCAGGTGAAGAAGAGGAAGTGTATGTAGCACAAATGATACGGGGGGGGGGGACCCAAAGCAAGACAGGAAGAACATAGAGATGTTTGTTTTAATGTGGTAAACCGGGTCACTGGGCCCGTGACTGCAGGTTTAACCTCGGCCGAGGGTTTGGAAATAGAAGAGGAAGAGGCAGAGAACTGTTTCAACCGAGTGGTAGAGGAAGGTTTCAAGGAAGCGAAGGTCAGAGGAGAGACAGGCAGGATGGAAGCAGACCTGGACCCTTAGAGGGTCCTGGACGACGGGACTGGTCAGCATGACTAACCGACCGTTATGACGACTTGAATGACCAAGACCGACAGACAGTTGAAAATCAAAAAGAAAAATTGTCAGAGGCCATAGGACAAAAAACACGACCTTTAAGGACTGCTTTCTCAGATTTTAACATGTACTGTAGCTCCGTTTCTTCACCCACAATCACACTATTGGTAAATGGAGAACAGGTTCAATTTTTGTGCGACACTGGGGCAACGAAAACCACAATGCGCAGGCCCCTTAAAAAATCTAAACCTACGGGGGACAAGATCAGAGTCCAAAATGCTGGAGGAACATGTTCCCTGGACATTGTTTGTGGACCTGTCACCTTTGTGGACCCCACTACTGGGAATACCCACACAGGCACTGTTGTAGTGGCCCCATCTTGCCCAGTAAACCTTTTAGGAAGAGACGTCCTATTTGAGCTTAGCATTACATTAGGACCAGATAAAATAAAAGATGACTATACAATCTTGAGACAAGGTAATTTCTACTCACAAGATGAGGACACTGATGACCATGGGTGTGGTACCTTGTATTCATATAACTTACCCGAAAATAGCATTATGAACACTACATTGTGTGTTCAAACCACCGCAGCAATGACAACAGTCTTACCCCAATCAACTACCTCCGCACTCCGTGGCCCACGTCCTCTACATGTGACCATGAAATATGATAAGGCTGGAGAACCATTTGATGACAAATATGCAAATGATCTGTGGGAACACAATCCTGTTTGTGCTACCATTGAGCATTTGTATTTTAACAACAAGGGAGAAGCTGCTTTGAGCATCACACTCCCTGCAGCCGTACTAAAATTTCACAGAAGTGATACCCCTCCACACATGTCCATGTGGGGACTGCCCAATTATTTCTGGGCAGATGCAGGCAAATTGGTCCAATACGGATTGCAGACCCATGATTGGCAACACACTGAGCACACAAAAACAACATACTCGCCATCGACAGGGCTTTACAGAATACCTGTGTCACACACTCTCACTTTGGATTTTGAAATCACTGATTACTGTGGTACAGAACGGTTACCTGACATATTTGAGGGCCAAAAGACGGGCCGACCAATACCCCTGTATCACAGCCAGTGACCTTTGCAGCAACTCCCAGATTCCTTGTGGTCTACTGGCGATGCTGATGTGGGAAGGTTAAAAAATGCTACTCCCGTGCAAATCCATTCTAATGGGAGAGGATTTCCTTACAAAAAACAATACCCACTGAGACCTGAGGCCTTGCAAGGCATACAACCCATTATTGGTGACCTGTTGAAAAGTGGAGTGATTATACCATGCCTTGACTCGCCAGTAAATACTCCTCTCTTTCCAGTTAAAAAAGCTCCACCTAGTGTTGGTTGGAGAATGGTACAAGACCTACAGGCTGTTAATGCGGCTGTGGTGGCACGCGCGCCACAGGTGCCCGATCCCCATACCCTACTTAACTCTGTAGGCCATGATTCATGTGTTTTCTCTGTGGTGGACCTCAGTAATGCCTTTTTTACCATTCCTATCCACAAAGATAGCCAATTTTGGTTTGCATTTACCTTCGATGGGAAGAGGTACACATATACTCGTTTACCACAAGGGTATTGCGAAAGTCCCACCATATTTTCCCAAGAAATGACAGCCTTAACGGCCAGATTTTCACCACCTGAAGGCTCAAAGATCCTTCTATACGTGGACGATGTTTTGCTGGTGTCCACTACAGAGGTCCAATGTCAGGCAGACACCATTGCCCTGCTGCACTTTCTAGCGGACAATGGTCTCAAGTGTAATAAAAAGAAGCTGCAATTTTGTCAACCAACAGTTAAATTCTTGGGGCACACTTTATCTGCAAACGGTAAAATGTTGGAACAATCTCGTGTCCACACCATTCAAAATTTACCTTACCCCTAGACAAAGAAAGAACTTATGTCATTACTGGGCACACTGAATTATTGCAGACAGTGGTTGCCTAATTTCTCACAACACACGGCATCACTGTATGCACTGCTTCAGGGCCCACAAGGCAACCTGCATTCACAGGTTGTACTCTTACCAGAACATGTAGATGTTATTAGCCGCCTCACATCAATGCTTTCTGATGTTTGTGCTTTAAACATTCCTAACTATGAAGAAACATTCCACCTGTTTTGTGACACTGTGGACGGCCACATGTCTGCAGTACTAACCCAATTACATGCGGGACAATACAAACCTTTGTCCTACTATTCCAGGAAGCTAGACAGTGTTGTTTTGGGCCTAACACCATGCATGAGATCTGTTGCTGCCACTGTTGATGCCGTCAATGCAGTTTTAGATATTGTGCTTTATCACCCCCTTGTTGTCCACGTCCCGCACGCTGTTGATATTCTCCTGTCCGAACATGGCCACACAATGTTATCAAATGCACGCTGTCTCCACTACACTATGACCTTACTGTCACAGCCACACCTCACCTTTGTAAAATGTGCTTCGTTGAATCCTGCGACTCTGCTTCCACCTACTGGTGACTTTCCAGAACCACAGCATGACTGTGTTTCTCAGTCCATAAAGGACTTTTTACCACGCCCCGATTTATCACAATCAGTACTACCAGAATCACTATGGTTATTCACTGATGGTTCATCAGTCAAACTATCTGATGGCTCCACATCCACGGCATTCGCTGTCACCACTCTGACAGAAATCTTAATCCTTCAGAATGTCCCCCAGCCAGCTTCAGCTCAAAAAGCTGAATTACTGGCATTAATAGCCGCCCTGCATTGGTCCAAGGACCTTGATGTCACCATTTGTACGGATAGCAGGTATGCATTCAATGCAGCACATTCACATACTGCACTTTGGAAGTTAAAAGGATTCACCACGTCCTCCGGTAAACCCACGCAACATGGTGACCTCTTGCAATTATTGACAGAAGCTCTAAAACTACCACACACACTGTCTATTGTGCATTGTCCAGTGCATACAAGTGCTACAGATCTCATTTCCAGAGGCAACGCCTTGGCGGATCATGCAGCCCAATGTGCAGCCTGCGAGTGTTTTGTTTCCTGTTTTTCCTCCTCCACACTAGACCTCCAGGTCCTTGTGGATGAGCAGAAAAACATGACCCTCCCACCATGCGCCATTTTGAACCATAATGGCGCTTGGTACACTTCTGATGGCAAAATCATCCTCCCATCGTCCCTGTACAGGTGGGCCGCCCTCTTGACTCATGACCAAGGTCACGTGTCAACCGGAGGGATGATGAAAATACTTGACAGGCATTTTTTCTGCCCAGGCATTGCCAAAACAGTAAAACAAATTTGTCAGCAATGTTTGATCTGTTTACAAAACAATGCACAGGGAGCAATGAGGACAAGACAAGGAAGTTTTCCCCCGCCAAAAACACCATTCTCACAGTGGTGTATAGACTTTATTGAGCGGTCCAAGGTGGGACAACTACAATATTGTCTGGTTCTCATTGACACATTTACAAAATGGACTGAAATACACCCCACAGCAAAAGCAGATGCAAAGTTTGTATGTAGGGTGTTACAGAATAACATTTTTTCCACGTTTGGAATTCCTGAAGTCATTTATGCAGACAATGGCACACATTTCACTGCCAAAATGGTTAAAGACTTGGCACACTCAGTGGGTACCCAGTTGAGGTTCCACACAGCATACCATCCACAGAGTGCAGGCCTAGTGGAGAGAAAAAACGGAACGATTAAACAAATGTTAAACAAGGTTATGCAAGACAAAAATATGTCTTGGCCGAAAGCATTAACTATAGTTAAGATGACCATTAACACCATTCCTGAAAAGAAAACTGGTTTGTCACCCTTTCAGTGTGCATTTCATAGACCCTACCTGTTGCCTGAACTGACATCATTGATACCTAATAGCCCATATAAAGCTTTGACTGATCATTTAAGAGACTGTAAACAAGTACAAGAGTATGTTGATTCTGTCAAGTCTCTTTCTGATCCACAGGAGGGCCCGGATAACCCTCTGCAACCTGGTGATTACATCTTCATCAAAAATCACCACCGTCAAAACTGGACTTCATTAAGGTGGCTTGGCCCATATCAGGTCCTTTTGGTCATGCCCACAGCTGTAAGAATCGCAGAAAGACCCTCTTGAATCCACCTCTCACATGTTAAAAGACTTTTGGTACCCCTTGATGACCTCCAGCCACCCTTAGGGTAAGTCTGGGATTGCGCAGGTAAAAAGACTCACCCAGTGAAGATAGTGGCCTGAGCTTGCAGGTACACTCCCAAGGGCACCAGGCATCATGATGTACCACCGACTTGGAATGTGGGGCCTCGGACTCCTGACCATTCTTCCGACCTTGATCGCCATACCACCGCTAATCCGGAACCAAAGAGATTTGACAGATGACATAAGCTCCCAAGTTGATTATACCCATAATCTTTGGTACCAAACTATGGTGTTGTCAGTCAGACAGCTAGGTGTTAATGGGTCCTGTTATGTTTGTTCTCTATTACCACACTCACATAACTCTGCTATTCCAATGACACCCGTTCCATTGAATGAATCCGAAACAGCAGGAGCAATTTTGGCTATGACATCCTCCAATCTCACATTGATAGGGAAGCATTGGGTAGTGGGAAACTTACAACCCTATTTGAATAGACTAAATGTTTCCATGGTTGACTATTCGGAATCAAGGGTGAGAATTTTTAATGTGTCTAAAATCTCTCCTTTTAGGATGAGAAAGTCAATAATGAAGGTTAATCCCACCCTATTCACAGCTCCTATTTGCTTTATGAATAACTGCACTAACTCCTCTTATCGCTGTGGAACTACGCCACGTTGCAATGTTACAAAATTAGCCACTTGCGGTTTGCTCAACTCCAAATCACCATGTAGAACTGATGCCAATATCCCATATGTCACTACTGGTAATTTCTCCCTGGCACCAAAAAACTGCAGTAACAACTGCAGCGGTAACCCCTTTCTGTTCTGGCCAAATGATGACGGCTATGGCTGTCTGGAAAATCATGTTTGGGTGTGCGGACCCAATGTGTATGCTGTGTTACCTCCAAACTGGTGTGGAACTTGTTACATGGCACAGCTAGCACCGCACATTGTTCTCAGAAGTTCTCTCACGCATCAGTCTATTCAGTCATATTCACATTACTACCATCCTGGGGCTGCACGGTGGCGCAGTGGTTTAGCACTGTGGCAGCACAGTTTACCCTCGGCCGGGGGATTGCGGGGATCATGAGATCGTGGGTTCGATCCCAGCCCCCGACCAACAGTGAGCTGTGTGGAGTTTGCATGTTCTCCCCGTGTTGCGTGGGTTTTCTCCGGGATTTCTCCGGTTTCCTCCCGCATACAAAAACATGTAGGTTTAGGGCGCTCGCGCACGCAGCGACCAGCAGCCGGTGGCTTGTCACCAGACTGCAAACCGAATCTACCTACGGGTACAAATAAGTAACAAAAAAAAAAAACAAAAAAAAAAATTCTGACTTCACTGATATACATGTTAGAAACAAAAAAGAGACAAACACAAAATTTCCTAAGCAAAGAGTGTCTGAAATTAAAATAATTGGAGGAATAGCTTTGCCCTCCTACGGAGTGGCGGTAGCCCTCAGACATATAAACATTCTGGCTTTTACTATGGAAAATTTGATGTTAATGGATCAAGGCCTGTCAGCTCTAAATGAGGAACAATGGCTGTGACGGATAATGCTGTTACAGAATAGAATGGCATTAGATTACACTCTCGCTGCTCAAGGAGGAGTATGCCACATAATAGGACAGGAATGTTGCACCTATATCCCAGATAACTCACAAAATGTGTCACATGTCATACTAACTAACTAACTAACTAACCTGCACTTATATAGCGCTTTTCTAGTCGCAAAGACCACTCAAAGCGCTTTCATTAATACTAACCCTCTATTCTAAGGGCCTATAGGAAACAGATATCTAGGGACAATTTAGAACAGCCAATTAACCTAACATGCATGTTTTTGGCATGTGGGAGGAAACCGGAGAAATCCCGGAGTAAACCCACGCAACACGGGGAGAACATGCAAACTCCACACAGATCACTGTTGGTCGGGGGCTGGGATCGAACCCACGATCCCACGATCCCCACAATCCCCCGGCCAAGGGTAAACTGTGCTGCCGCAGTGCTAACCACTGCGCCACCGTGCAGCCGTGCAGCCGTGCACAACATCTTTAATGACTTACTGCACCAACAGCAGGCTTTGGATGAAGATAAAGGATGGTCATTGCTCTACTGGCTTCAGAATGGAGCCTGGTGGCAGATTTTGCTCAAATGGCTGACCCCAGTTATTGTAATTTTAGTGCTTTTGTGTATTGTTCATGTGTGTCATTCCCTGCATCAGATCAATGATCACACGTGCATTGACTCAACACACTTTCATGCTACAGCAGTCATTCTTGTCCAATCATGTTCGAGGCCCGTATATGCCACTCTCCCAAAAGGATGACACTGTCTATAACCCTGAGAAATATGATGACTGTACTTCTGTTTAAATTTGGACAAGATGCTCTATGAGGTCAATGTAGAAAATCTGTTGAAGTTACATTGTACTGATGCTTGCATGTATTGAAATTATGAAACGATAAAACAGGAGGGAAATGTCAGAAAAATTGTGTACATATATATGTTATCATTTCATAATATACTTGTCTGAAGGTTTAAAAAGGTTTATGCTGTGTGTTGTGGAAAAATTACTGATGTGTAACTCCACTTAGTGTGCAAATCAAGATGAGTAACTATGTTCTTTTTGACCGGAAGCACCGGTTTGTTGTAGGCCCGTATATGGAGTTGTTTCCCCCTCTCTTTGCTGAGTGAAGAAGCAGATGTTCTCCCCGCGATAAGAGTGTTCATGCGATTTATCTCCTACACACACTTGAAGACGTACAGAGAGTACTTTTGTTTATGTGGTAATTCCGTTGTTCTGCTTTTGCTGAGTTTGTCACATACACCATGTACTATCATTGTATATAAAGAAGGCGCTGCGGGACTGCCCCCAGCATTTCACCTTCACACTGCCTGTGTGATTGCTCCTTGCAAGTAAAACTTCTAAAAGGCTCTACGTGTCTCAAGTCTGATCTTTGATTCAGTCTAATACCTTTTTGTACTCTGTATTTGTGAGGTTTATATTTCAGACTTCTGACATCTGTTTTGTTTTTTTTTTTAGCTGATTTAGGACAATTTTGAAGTGCTGAATCCAAAAATCACATTGTTTTTGCTCAGTCAGGTCAACTTTTTGAACTATGGCCACATGTTTTTTACATTTTTGTTTACATGTACGGGTATTTTTGCTTATATGATGCAAAATTCTTTTTTATTTCTTGAAATTCTCTGAATTTTGAACAATGATGATGTAACATTCAATCTGCATGTATTTACCTTTATCAATGTCTGCTATTCAATTTACAGTACAACTGTACAACTGCTGTACAACTGCTTACAACTTAGCATAAAAACCTGACCTGATTGAGAGAAACGGATGTCATTTTCAGATTCAGTGGTGCAAAATTGTCTTAAATCAGTTGAAAAAACACAGACAACTTACAAAAAAATTAGATTATAATCAAGTCAGTGGCGGTTATGCACCTGTGAGCTGGTTGCCAACCACCAATCAAATCTAAAAGAAGAAGAAGAAGAAGATAAATTGCCACAGAATAAAAGCGAAATTCAGGTGGAATAATCTTAACAGTTTCTGGATGTGGTAGAGAAAGCTAAAATGACTGCAGGAGAGGAAATAGCGTCCAGGATGCCACAAAAATGGCGAAGCGAGCCATTGGGTCGAGCCATCGGTTATTGTGTTAAATGTAACCAGGATGTGACTGACAACAGTGGCAGAATAATCCACTCGGTCGCACGGGCATAGCAGCATTCTACCCAGGTGCTGATGTTTGGACATGGTGGCTCACCGTAGGTGATGTCATCATATGGCAAACTGGCCGTGGCGCAGGGGTGGCGCCACCCATCTGTGCATACAGTATGTAGTTGAGTGTGGTATGAATAAAGTGTGTGTTCGGTTCACGTTCACTGTCGGCGACTCATTTCTAGACATAACAGGTACAGCGCTGTTTGTCCATTCTGAGCTACTGAAGAAACATAGCAGTGTAAAATGGCTGCCCCATGGAGGCACAGGTCTAGTACCATGTAGATGTTATTGTGTTATTGTGTTATTACCTTATTAATATCATTGCGTACCTATTACCTTGGCGTTCGTTTGGGGAGCAAAGTAAGAATTTCATTGCTCAGGAAATGTAGCATTTCTTAACTGTGCACATGATAATAAAGCCTTTGAATCTTGAATCTTGAAAAATTCTACACACTGTACCTTTAAAGTGCAACATCCCTCTTCTGTTCATTTGAAAACAATGTGTAGTGCACATTAAATTTCAAATGCTGTACTACTGCTGCTGGGAATCCTTTTAGTCAAAAATGTATTATTTGAGAAAGTTAGAGTGCATACTAAAGCAGTTGTGTAATGTTGTGGTTATGGTGAGTGCTTGATATGCAGGAGGTTCCCCGTTCAGTTTTTACCAGGTAAGTTTTATTCTTCTGAACAACAACTGAATGCCTCTTCTGTACATTTTAAAGTAACATTATGCAAGATTTTCACCTCAAACTATCCATCCATCCATCCATCCATCTTCTTCCGCTCAATCCTTTTCGGGTCGCGGGGGGACTGGAGCCTATCCCAGCATCTTTGGGCGAGAGGCAGGGTACAACCTGGACAGATCGCCAGTCCATCGCAGGGCCAAACTAATGTTTACAAAATTATTTTAATGGTACACTGCATTTGACCATGTGAATGTCACTTCATCCACAGCCTGAGTGGGTCCACATTGCCTGCAACAGCTCATTTTTGGTGGGATCACTGAGAGGACAGCAGATATGGCCTCGGCCTGTGGCCTTGGTCCAAGCAGCAAATCACAGGGGATCACTTTAGCCACCAGCAACAAAAAGCCCTGTGGTTAGCTGGTGGGACTGGGATTGTGGTTGCTGTGGTTGTGGCCTTTTCAGTGTTCCTACATGGAACAAGAAAGTTAGGACTTACTCTTACTGTAGTGGCGGTTTCATGCTGACCCCTAAAGTATGGAACATCTGTCAGTGTGACTGCTCCCTGCCCTTCTGCAGAACTTCCCCCACCTTTGGAACACTTGAAAGAGGTAGTCTGTGAAACAGAACAAATGCAAATGTTCATGCGTGTGTATGAACACATGCATGCGGATGTACAGTAAAGAGCTGTCACTATAACCTCGCTACTGACAAGCCAACAGGAGGCTGCCAAGGAACTACAATAGTTACAGCTGGGTTGTTTTTGTCAGGAGCTGAGCCGGCTTAGTTTTCCCCGGCTCGGTCCTGATCTCTCTGTGGGTCTCGGGGCCGTTGTGTTTGCATTTTTAGTATATATTTCCAGTTTGTACCGTGCCCACAGCCACTGCTCTGGGGCCGGCAGCTGTGTTCTGCTGACAGTCTGCCGGTCCGACCACGCCCCCCCTCACTGATCACCATCAGCTGTTCCCAGCCTCGTTGATCATCTTTCTCGGGCCTCGCTCAGGTGCCTCCAATCTACCATCCCCAGCAATGTGTGGACTTTAGGAGCCTTTTTCCAGTCACGCATTGCTATGTCATTGCACTATACATACGGTCGTTAATCGCTGTATGATAGTCTAAGATGCTGAAGGACTGTGTTTCTCTCTGTGCTTATTTGAACTAACTCGGACGGCTCCTGTTTCTGTGAGTATTAACTGTGTGTGTGTTCCCCGGTTTTCCTCACCTGTAAACTGTGGAGTGTCCTTGAGGATTCCTTGAGGTTTGAGGGAAACCATTGTTGAAACTGTGTGCCAGAATTGTTGTGTTTAATAAATGTGTGTGGTGTTAAATCCTGCTAGTAAATCCTTGTCCTTTCCTCCTCCACCGTGTGCTATGGAAGAGCACATGGGGAGTTGATGACAGTTTTATTTTTATTTATTTATTTATTTTTGTTCGTGTGAATGTGCATTTTTCCCCCACATTTTTTTTCTGCAAATCTAGAGCTCCTTGGCCGGCTGTTCCTGACATGCTGGCCTCAGCCGGTGATGAGACTGGGTTAAGTTTCTGTGCCTATTATTAACTAAAAAAGTTGGCAGATTTCTTTTTCGACTGCTGTCCTTCTCCCACCGGGGAGGCTGCTTATGTCTGTTCATTAGATGTAAGATATTTTCTTACGTAAGAGTTGAAAACAACAAGAGCAACATGCTGAAAACTCTGCAGATGGGCTGGTTCTGTCCCGACAACATGGGTGATGAGCTCCAGCGGCCACATGAACATCGGAGGCATCTGCCCTGGCTTCACACAGAGCTCCGTCACTATAGTGTGGTTAAGTATGAGGTCAGATAGCATTCACAAAAAAATCACACATATCAGGCTGAAGTTTTGTTTACATTATGTTTATGATTCCTCCATTAGTGAGAATACAATCTGTCTCTGAAAATATGGATACCAATTCCCAATCGTGTAAATAGGCTCAGTGTCTTTGAAAATACCAGTGCAATGTTACGGTTACGATTATTATATTATGATTACAGATTGCCGGTCATTACACGACTGTTAAAACTACTTCATGGGGTCACAGGCATTAGAAATCGATTCATGATTCCACACACTGCACATGCAAGGACCCTGCTGTGATCAGGAAATCCATAGCTTTGAGGACATCACCTGTGGCTGACTTGTTTATGGATATTTCCTTGTTTATGGAATTTTTTTTGCGTCTAAGATGGCGACACATTCACATGCTGTGGTTAGACGCTCCAGACGACTGTGCTTGTTTTTGTGTTTTTTCTGCCTTTTTTTGTGGTCCTTCTGTGACGGATTAATTACCTACAGTTGCCAGGTACTACTAGGCATCGGTCGCCAACTTACCTCGGACATCTCCAGCGCTTATTCCAGTAATCACCACCACATCACTGAGGAGCTTGCCAGACCTCCGGGTGCTCTGTTGTTTGTTATTAGGCCCCGCAAACAGCGTAGACAATGACAGAGGAAGCAGAAACAAGGCTGCAGGGCTGGCCTCTGTGCCCAGCTGCACAAACTATGCACCAAACCACCATTATCTTTAATTTTTCTCACCACCAGATCCCTCGCCAACAAAATGGAGGAGCTGCAATTGGAGATCACCTCCAGTCGCTATGTCTGGGACTGTTGTATTCTGATTGTGACTGAGTCATGGCTAAATCCATGCATTCCAGACGCCGCTGTGGATCCACCCAACCGAACAATACACCACTTTGACCGCAATGCCGATCCTGGTAAGGGAAGGGCTGGTGGGGTCTGTGCTTATGTGCTTCAGACTTGGTGTAATAACAGCAGAACAATTCAAAGCTACTGTTCACCAAACTTAGAGGCCGTATCGTTCCTGTGCAGACCTTTTTATCGTGCCCACAAGCTAACGGCAGTAATTTTAACAGCTGTTATGGCGCATGTTTAGGGCGCATATATTGTATCCATATTTCCCACATATACCTAGCAGGCATGACGGTGCATATTTTGGAGGCTTCACGTCTTAATGGACAAAGAGGACCTGACCCTGCAGAGACCTACAGGAGGTGTGAAGTTGGTCTGGCAGGAGATGGGAAGTTGGAGAGAATGTCCCAGCAGGAGCCCCGGAGGCTAGAAGGATAAGAGACAATGGGGACACCAAGGAGTCTCGGGGGCTGTATGTTTGCTAAAGGACTGTAGGTTGGGGGTGTGTGACTTGGGGAGAGTATAAGAACTGTGAAGGACGATTGTTCTGCCTCTTTTTCGAGATTCTGTGATTGATAGAGGATGTAACCCTTCAATAAACCTATCCTGAGAAATAAACTCAGTCTCGTCTGTGAAAGGCATCCTCTACACTGGTGACCTACGACAAATTATGGCCGGTGGCGACGATCTTCCCACACCGGACTCTTCAGGAGCCAACCGGGTTAACGCAGCTACCACACTACAGCTGCCCGATTTCTGGCAACATAACCCGAGCTCCTGGTTTACCACTGTGGAGGCGCAGTTCCACCTTCGGGGAATTTCAGCGGATGCAACGAGGTTTTACCATGTTGTCGCGAAGCTGGACAGCCTCACAGTGCAGCGGGTGGAGAGCCTGACCAACCACCCGCCCCAGGAGGACAAGTATGGTGCACTGAAAGCCGCCCTCATTTGTGCCTTCACCCCCTCACAGGGAGAGCGAGCAGAGAAGCTTCTGGCACTAACAGAAGGCGAAGCAGACAGGCCGGCAGATCTGATGGCGAGGATGATGAACCTGAGAGGCGAAGACGGTGACAATTTTATCTTCGCCCACCTCTTCCACCTCTTCGCCCACCTCTCGCCAGCAGTGAGAGTCACCCTGGCCAGCTCACAGCTGCTCAACAACCGTGACTACCACGGGCTGGGCCAGGAAGCACAGCGGCTCGTCGACGCCCATAGACGACACGCAGCCACGACGGCGGCAACGGAGCTGAACGCATCCCCACGAGACGAGGGGAGACCAGAGGCTGCAGCACCGGACCCACTGACGTCAGCAGCGGCAGAGACCAGGAGAAGCGGAGCGGACGGCACCCTCTGCTTTTACCATCGACGTTTCACCGAGAGGGCGCGCAGATGCATCCCACCGTGCCGATACAAGCGCCAGGGAAACGCCAAGACCGAGAGTCGGTAGCAGCTGCTCGAAGCAGCGGCGCGAAGAACAAGCTGCTTTTCGTGACGGACGCAAATTCAGGGAAGGATTTCCTGGTGGACACAGGCTCCCAGCTGAGTTTCGTCAAGCCTTCCTACACGGACCTGCTGGCACCTTCCAGCGGACCCCTGGTGCTAGCGGCAAACGGCTCGACGATCAAAACCTATGGGGAGAAGACGTTCCTCCTATCCTTCCACGGTCGCACCTTCGAGTGGACTTTCGTCGTAGCTGCAGTTAGCAATAACATGCTAGGTGCTGATTTTTTGTGCTCAAATGGTTTATTAGTTGATCTTACTAATAGACGTATGGTAAATGCACTGTCTTTCCACTCTATCTCCTGTACAGCTCGGGTGGCCCCGCCTTCTGCACATCCCAATGTCACAGCTGCGGGTGGTAAGTTTCATGCACTACTCAATCAGTTCCCAGCACTCACGGTCCCCACATTTTCAGCATCAGTAGCCAAACACGGGGTCGAGCACTTCATAACTACCTCTGGCCCCCCTGTTTTTGCAAAAGCTTTGCACTTGGACCCAGCTAAACTGGCCATCGTGCGTGAGGAATTCGCCAACTTGGAAAAACTGGGCATTATTAGGCGCTCTAACGGCCCTTGGTCTTCACCGCTGCACACAGTTCCTAAGGCCGACGGCTCGTGGCGGCCTTGCGGTGATTTCCGCAGGTTAAATAATGCTTCAGCACACGGCCGCTACCCGATTCCGCACATCCAGGATTTTTCGGCACATTTGGCGGGGGCGCGCATCTTTTCCAAAATAGATTTGGTGCGCGGTTATCACCAAGTCCCAGTCTGCGCTCAAGACATACCCAAAACGGCAGTAATAACCCCCTTTGGGCTTTTCGAATTTTTGCGCATGCCTTTTGGCCTCAAGGGCGCCGCACAGATGTTCCAACGTATGATGGATGCGGTGTTGCGCGGCCTCCCTTTCGTGCTCATCTATTTGGATGATATTTTAGTAGCCAGTACATCCGAAGACAAACACGAACGCCACCTCACAACGGTTTTTCAGAGGCTGACAGAGCATGGGTTAATAATTAACCCAGCGAAATGCCAGTTCGGGGTAGTGCAAATCGATTTTTTGGGCCACCGCGTTTCTCCAGAAGGAGTGGTCCCGCTGCCCGATAAAGTACACGCGATAACGGAGTTTCCCCAACTGCAGACAGTTAAAGCATTGCAAAAATTTTTGGGGATGGTCAATTTTTATAACCGTTTCCTCCCCAGCACGGCACAGCTCATGCACCCACTGTACACGGCACTAAAGAAGCAAAAACCTGCAAATAAGGTCGAGTGGTCCCCGGAACGGGAGCGCACTTTCTCCCAGGTCAAGTCGGCCCTGGCGAACGCTGTGTTATTGGCACACCCGGTGCCAACAGCTCACATGGCGCTAACCACGGACGCTTCCGACGTAGCAGTTGGGGCAGTTGTCGAGCAACTGGTAGCAGGGAGCTGGCAATCGCTTGCGTTTTTCAGCAAAACATTGCGCGGTAACGAGCGGAAATACAATGCGTTCGATAGGGAACTTTTAGCCCTGCATTTGGCCATCCGCCACTTCCAGTTCTGGCTGGAAGGGTACCGTTTCACTGCGTTTGTAGACCACAAACCATTAACATTTGCAATGGCCAAGATTTCAGAGCCTAGGTCGGGCCGACAGCAGAGACAGCTGGCCGCGATTTCGGCGTTTACCACCAACATTCAACACATGGCGGGTAAACACAATGTAGTGGTAGATTGTCTCTCGCGCGCAGTTGCAACGCCAGGCCCCCAGGGGGCAGACATGGTGGCCGTGGACGCGGGCCAGGCTTGCGCCGCGGAAGCGCTCGCAGCCCCGGTCTGCGTGGGCTTAGATTATGCAGCCATGGCCGCCGAGCAGGTTAGCGATGCGGATGTGCGCGTGCTCCAGTCTGGGCCAACAGGGCTAAGGCTGGAGCACAGGGTGCAGCAGATAGGTGTGCCCCCTCTAATCTGGGGGCGCCCCCTCCCCGTGGTCCCAGCTGCGTGGCGCCGCCGCGTTTTTGATTTAATCCATTCGCTGGCACATCCGGGAGTTCGCGCATGGATCAAAATGGTGGGAGAAAAATTCGTTTGGCCGGGGGTGCGTAAACAGGTCAAAGAATGGGCCGCAGCCTGCGCAGCGTGTCAAAGAGCAAAGATACACAAGCACATGCGGGCCCCCTTAGAACCTTTTCACATCCCGGCCAAACGCTTCGACCACGTGCATATCGACTTGGTGGGACCCCTCCCGCTGTCGCAGGGGTTCACACACCTTCTAACCATGGTGGACCGCACCACGCGCTGGCCAGAAGCGGTCCCCCTGGCGTCAACTACAGCAGCAGACGTTGCGCGCGCGTTTTGGAGTCCCGTCAGACATAACGTCTGACAGGGGTCCCCAATTCGTTTCCGAGCTCTGGTCATCCATGGCACTCAGTCTGGGGGTGAAAATTCACCGCACTACCGCTTATAACCCCCAGGCCAACGGTTTGTGCGAACGCTTTCACCGGTCATTGAAAGCAGCCCTCAGAGCGGCTCTCACGGACACAAATTGGGTTGATAAACTTCCATGGGTTTTATTAGGGTTGCGTTCAGCACCTAAGGAAGATTTGCAAGCCTCTCCGGCTGAGGTAGTTCTTGCCCAACCCCTCCGGTTACCGGGCGAATTCCTTCCAGAGAACCCCGCACCAAATCGCCCACCCGCTCAGCTGCTGCAGAGCGACACGGGATCAAACACCCTCCCCGGCCCATTTCATCACAGTTTCCCACCCGTTTTTGTGCCTAAGACCTTAAAGAACGCAGAATTTGTCTTTGTCAGACACGACGCTCAGAGGCCAGTTTAAGACCGCCTTATGATGGACCGTTCAGAGTGTTGGAAAGTGGGGAAAAACATTTTTTGCTCGATTTGGGTGACAGGAGGGAATTAGTCTGCATTAACAGACTCAAACCCGCTTTTGTTTTGGTTGATGAACAAGTGCAGTTAGCCAGGGCCCCCCGTCGCGACAGGCCACCGGGGAGACACTGTTCTAAGCCTTCACAAGGATGTACTAATGACTCTAATCCACAGATGCAAGAAACGGCTACAGTCAGATCGAAACCTGCTTACAGCAGATATGGCAGGAGGTTGAAGCCCAAGCAGTCGGAAGTGTGATATGTTGTGCCATTTTCTGTTCTGTGTGATATGAGATGATTCTATGCATATTGGGGTGTACTTTGTCCTTATTTAGACGTTTGGGGGGGTTATATGGCGCATGTTTAGGGCGCATATATTGTATCCATATTTCCCACATATACCTAGCAGGCATGACGGTGCATATTTTGGAGACTTCATGTCTTAATGGACAAAGAGGACCTGACCCTGCAGAGACCTACAGGAGGTGTGCATTTGGTCTGGCAGGAGAAGGGAAGTTGGAGAGAATGTCCCAGCAGGAGCCCCAGAGGCTAGAAGGATAAGAGACAATGGGGACACCAAGGAGTCTCGGGGGCTGTATGTTTGCTAAAGGACTGTAGGTTGGGGGTGTGTGACTTGGGGAGAGTATAAGAACTGTGAAGGACGATTGTTCTGCCTCTTTTTCGAGATTCTGTGATTGATAGAGGATGTAACCCTTCAATAAACCTATCCTGAGAAATAAACTCAGTCTCGTCTGTGAAAGGCATCCTCTACACTGTTTACATTCCTCCAGACGCTAGCATTAGCTTAGCACTCAACCATCTCCAGCACATTGTCAGGAGGCAGCAAAGAGATCACCCCGACGCAATCCACATTATTGCAGGGGATTTTAACAAAGCATGCTTAAAGACTGTTCTCCCCAAATTCTACCAACACGTTAAGTGTCCCCCAAGAAGGGAAAGAACACTGGATCATGGTTATCGCAACATTAAGCATGCCTACAGAGCCACCCCCCTCCCTCACCTTGGACAGTCAGACCATCTCTTCCTGCTTCTAATACCTGCCTACACTGCCCCTGAGGAAGAGTTCCCCCCAACCAAACAAACAATTAAAACCTGGCCTGAAAATGCTCTCCTCCAGTTACAAGACTGCTTTGCCTGGACAGATTGGAGCATTTTTGAACGGCAGGACCTGGACTCCTACACCGAATCTGTCCTCTTCTACATCAAATGCTGTGTAGAAAATGTGACAGTCATCAAACACATATGGGTCTTTCCAAACCGCAAACCCTGGATGACCAGTGAAGTCCAGGCTCTGATCAGAGCCAGCAACTCAGCCTAAAGACAGAGGGACAGCTCTCTGTACAGCACTGCTAGAGCCAACCTGAGGAGAGCCATAAAACTCGCTAAAAACGCCTACTGAAGGAAAGTGGAAGGCTTCCTCACAGACAGCAACCCCCAACAGATGTGGAAAGGCATCCAGGCCCTCACTAACTACAGGGGCCAGGGCCCCCCAACATCAGACAGCAACCTCACTCTGGCAGAGGAGCTTAACAGCTTTTTTACCTGGTTCGAGCATCCCCCCAAACTCGTCTCCCCTTGTCCCCTCTTTCCCCCTCCTCCATTCCTCTCTTCCCCTCCTCCCCTCTCTCTCTACAGGTGCATAAGATGAGGAGGCAACTGAGAGCAATGAAACCCTGCAGAGCTGCTGGTCCAGACATCATTCCCAGGAGTGGTGGTCAAAGCATGTGTTGACCAGCTGGGAGAAATCCTAACCAAGCTGTTCAACCGCTCCCTGATGCATGCCACCATCCCCTTCTACCTCAAGGCCTCCACCATCATCCCCATCCCCAAAAAGTCCGCAATTGACAGCCTGAACTACTACAGACCCATAGCACTCACGTTTGTAGTCACGAAATGTTTTGAGAGACTGATGTTCCAGCACATCAGGGACTATCTTCCCCCCTCCTTCATCCCCCACCAGTTCACCTACAGGGAGAACCGGTCTACAGAAGACATCATTGCCACCACCCTCCACAGAGTGCTGAGCCACTTGGAGAACCAAAGGAGCTATGTGAGGATGCAGTTTGTGGACTACAGCTATGCTTTCAACATCCTCATCCTGGACATCCTGATCAATAAACTGCACCTCCTCCAGATCCCCCCACCTCCTGGATAAAAATACTTTCTCACCAACCGCCCACAAACAGTCAGACTTGGCCCCCACCACTCCTCCACACTGTCTCTCAGCACTGACTCCCCCTAGGGCTGAGGATCTTTTTAATTATCACAATAACACACCTGTCTTTGCACTCCCCACTTTCATGTATATTGACCCATCTGTGAAACCACTACCACATTTATGCATATTTTCCATAATTCTTGGGCCATTTTATTCAATCATGTGTTCAGTTGTGTGTACATAGTTCCACCTGTGAATCCACTACCATACCTGTGTATGTTTCCATAATCCTGGGCTATTTATATTTTTATCTTCAGTCGTGGGTTTAATCATGGGTTCTGTAACCATGTTTTATCTAATCCTTCTCTCTTACTTTATTGCACAGTAGCCTGGTGGAATACCCACAATTTTGTTGTATTGTACAACTGTACAATGACAATAAAGCCTATTCTATTCTACTCCATTTCATTTTTCAAGAACCAGGTGTTTGTCTGAGAGAAAGATGATTCTGCTCCATAATGTTCAGCTGAACTGAAGTGGACTGATGAAGGTAAATATGACGGTGCTAACGATAGATAGACAGATATATAGACAGACAGACAATACATCGAAGATGACATAAAATATCCATTTTAAATGGATATAGCCTTAGCTGGGATGATGTAGCCATTCTGGATCACGAATGATGTCATTCTTTTGGCTAGTATGGAGAAAAAGATTTTACCCTCCACACTAAGGAAGGAGATAGTCCTTCAAAGTTGAATTTTGTTCTTTGGGCACAAAGCACCCATCTGCTCTCTTCCAGTGTGTCGGTACAATGCTCTTTGACCAAATTCCTTGGGTCAATTTTCAAAGCCTCCTAAGGAGCTTAGAGCATTTTTTTTTTATATCTTATATGGTAAATTTGCAAAAATCTAAAAAAAAAAAAAAACTTTTTTCACATTGTCATTATAGGGTATTGTGTGTAGAATTTTGAGGAAAAAAATTAATTTAATCCATTTTGGAATAAGGCTGTAACATAAAATGTGGAAAAGTGAAGCGCTGTGAATACTTTCCGGATGCACTGTATACCGCTGGGACCTGGAACAGTGGATGATTTGGCATGCTTCACAGCATCTTGGACTTCTCTCCATGATGGATATTCTGTGGAGGACAGGAGGATCCACATTACAGAGGTTGTCATTATCAGCTAGGGCCTCGTCTCTTGAAGAATCATTGACGATTTCCTTCATAAATTCCTCCACCTCCTCCCTAGAGCTTGTTAGATTAGATTAGATTAGATTCAACTTTATTGTCATTACACATGTATGAATACAAGGTAACGAAACACAGTTTAGCATCCAATCAGAAGTGCAAAGGACAGCAGTGCAGTATATACGGTAATTAACAGTATGTGCAATTTAAGCAAATATATGCAGCAGTGCAGAAAGTTAAAAGTACTGTTATGTGCAAATAATGTGCAATAAGTTAGATGTAGTTATGTAGTTATGCAGTTATGTACAGGTGAGGATGGTAAAAGATGATTGTAAGAGAGTCAGCGGGGAACTAAGTTCAATAACGTGACAGCTGTTGGAAAGAAACTGTTCCTAAACCTGCTGGTTCTAGTCCGAAGGCTTCTGAAACGTCTTCTGGAGGGGAGAAGCTGGAACAGTCCATGAGCAGGATGGTTGGAGTCCCTAAGAATGCTGCGTGCCCGGCGCAGACATCTTTTCCTGTAGACGTCCTCTATAGCTGGAAGTGGAGTCCCTGTGATGCGTTGGGCGGTTTTCACCACCCGCTGCAGCGCCTTGCGGTCAGCTACAGAGCAGCTCCCATACCAGAGTGTGATACAGTTGGTCAGGGTGCTCGCTATCACGCAGCGGTAGAAGTTGCCCAGGATGTCAGCTGACAGATGGTTCTTCTTCAATGTCCTCAAGAAGAAGAGGCGCTGATGGGCCTTCTTGATCAGGCTGGTGGTGTTAACTGACCAGGACAGGTCCTCCGAGATGTGGGTCCCCAGGAATTTGAAGCTGGGGACACGTTCAACAGCTATGCTGTTGTTGTTAGGGTCCCAAACTTGGTGTTCACTAAAAGGGATTTTACAAAGCGGAATGGATGTTTGATGAACCGGGTCTTTCTGCTTCCTTCCTTTTTCACCTTTTGTTGTAGCCCTCTGCTCTTCTTGCTCTAATTAGCTGATCTCGGAGGCTTGCTGTTAGTTCTTTTATTGCTTCCTTTTCCCCACTGCTGGACTTTTTAAACTGCTTATTTAGGCTCTTGATCTCCTTCCGCATTTGTTTGATTTTCCTTTCCATTCTATTAGGCTATTTTTCCACCCCTGGCTTTCTCCTCCCTCCTTGGCAATGTTCCATAACATTCTTTTTCCAGATTGTAGGTGATAAGCTGGATTAATGCTGCACCTCTGCTGTCTGCGTACGTGCAACCGGAGACCTCGTGTGACAAAATTTATGTCATCGTCGTCACTCTGCTAGTGTAAGCAGGACTCTACCGCGGATGAATGCATGCAGCCAAAATTTTGTGACCACGCGGCCTGCCCATGATCTGAACGCGTTTACAGAGCATGCACAAGACTGAACGTTCCATTCACAAGATGGCGCTATCAACACATCATACAAAGACAAAGTAAATGAGGAAGAAAATGAGGAGGCGGAAGATGAGAATAAACAGACATGAGTCCTTTTGCAGCAGCAGCAACTTGAGCGGAGAAGAGCACTGGAAAGCAATAATTCTTCCTGTTCCTTGAAACAACGCCATTGTTGTTGCTACAAAAAAAAAAAATGTGCATCACTCTCGTGTTTTATAGCCAATGAACAAACTGGCATGTTAATGCATTTGCACTACCGATAGGGCTGGGGTGACACTACAAATAACAGTTGTGCACATGTGTCAACTGCTTGGCCTGGTAGATGAAAAAAGTGAGCATGTACAATGCTGCGTGCATGTTGGGCTCGTCCAAAGCGCACACGGACCAAAGCAGACTAGAGGGGAAATGCAGAACAACACTTGCAGAACAAACATACTCCTTGACAGTACATCTACACACAACACAAAAACACACAAAACTAACGAACAGGAACACTGCCTAACTTGTCCTCTTGCAAGATTTTCCTTTTCTTCCCTCACGTACCTGCTTTCCTAAGAACCATCGTTCCAACACCTTTTCGTCATCTCCTTAGTGAGATGATTAGCTATAGTGGTCAGGCATACTATCTTCCTTTCAATGGGTCCTGCTTGGACTCTTTCAAGGACTTTGTTCAAGTCTTCATCCAGGCTGGTCCACACCTTGCTGTCACTCATTTTGGGCCGCTTGATTTTCTCCTTCATAGTTTGGGAGTGGCTTTCTGTGGGGGCACTAGGGGTGTCATATGTGTGCTCTTGGAAATATGCAGGCACTGAGAGATCAGTGGAACTGTGGTGTGCTTCCTGTCCGTCGTTCTCCTTCGTCTCACCAGACTGTGAGTCTGCGCGTTGTGCATGCCCCTTCCCTCAACCACATTTCGACCTGCTCTGGAGTATTTTGAGCACCACTGTATTTTTGCAGATCTTTCCACAGTGGCATTTTGCTTCCCATGTGTCCCCTGTTAAAGTTGTTTGCATAAGCCTCTTCTGTATCCTGGTCACGTTCCTTGTCATTGCCATAGAATCTGTCCGATTGAGTCTGTCATCCCCCCCCCCCCCCCCGGGGGAGACTCTAGGGGTTTTGCTCATTTGTCTGTGATGAAGCTTGCTTGGTGCCCTCTTGCAAGTGCTGCATCAGGGGTTGCTGGCCCCTGATACCCAGTGCCAGAACTTTCCTGGAGATCAACCGTCTCTCCAGTGTCACCCATCTTCCTTGGTTGCCATCTGGACTTACCTGGAAGTCACTGGTTGCCCAGAGAGTAAAGTTATAAAATACATTGAAAATGCTATAAAATATCCATGTTAAATGGATATAGCTTTAGCTGGGAAGGAGAGCTCTTCAGGTGGTTTCCAGTCATCCTCGAGTGTTTCAACCCTTAACCACAACATTCTCCGACTGATGGGTCGGCAGTGAGTGGCCAGTTCACTGCCCCTCTCCTCCCAGCTTCCAGCTAGTGTCCTCCCTCTTTTGCCAGAGCCAACAGGAGGCCCTCTATGCTGCTTCTCCCAACCTTCGAACAGCAGTTTTCCACCTGTGCCCTCTAACTCCTACTTCATCCATCAGGTTCCACACAGATTGAGCTGGGAACCCTCAACACCCCACCTCCACTGTAAATAACCACATCATCCACTCTTTGTCTTAATATTCCTGAGCCAGCTGTTGATATTTGGCCTTCTTCCTCTCTGCTGTCTCCTCACAAGGGACTGTTAGTTCCACCAGAATGACCATCCTGCCTTCCTGAGACCACATGACAATGTCTGGCCTCAGGATTGTGGTAAGTATCTCCTCTGGAATGTGGAGTTTCCTTCCAAGGTCCACCTTCATTTCCCGTCCTTGACAAACAGCAAAAGGTTTTGTTTTGCACCTCCCAGGATGACAAGCCTCTGCCCCGCTTTCGCAAAGCTGATGGTGGTAAGCAATGGTTATGTTTTGGCTGGATGTTTCCGTCTTTTCTCCTGTTCCAAGATTTCCTCCAGTGTTGTCAACATCCTGTTGTGGCGCCACCTATATCTGCCCTGCAGTAGAGCAATACTGCACCCTGACAGAGTGTACATCATAGTCTCTCTTGCTCTGCACAAGCTACACAGGGGGTTCTCTCTCAATCCCCACTTGTGCAGGATAACCAAGGTTGGAAGGGTATCATATACTGCTCTGAGTATGAAGGAAATTGGGAAGGGCTCCTGTCGCCATAGGTCAGCCCATGAGATTTTCTGTGTAGGCAGTTCCCACCTAGTCCAGGATCCTTGAATTCCAAGCTCAATGGCTTTGGCTCTCCTCCTCTCCTCCTCAAGGTTTCTGACCTCTTCCTGGATTAAGGTTTTCTTTTCCTGAGGGGTAGACTTTGACCACTGTTGAAAATGAGATGTTCCTAAGCCTTGATGTCCAATGAAGGGGTTTCCAGTGATCTCCCTGGTAATAAGGGAACCTTCTGCTTGGTTGTGGCTTTATTGGCAGACGACTGACCTTGTTTGAATTCCCGCTTCTCAAATAAGATGGTCCTTGGAGTCCCAGTATGTCAGCGAAAGTCTGCACTTGGCAACCTTGAAGTCCTCCACCACAGAAGACAATGGAAGCTGAAGCTGTCCAGACCTTATGTAGAGCCCCACAGATGTAAAACTCGGAGGTATTCCTAATCATCTACTGAGGTGCTTGGTGAATTTCCTTTCCAGTCCTTCAACCTATGTTAAAGGCACTTCATACACGGTGAGAAGCCACATAATCTTGGAAGCATCACATGCTCGTAAATCTAGCACTTGTATTTTCGGGGCAGCCCAGACCTACCAATTTTCCTCAGATGTCCTTAATTTCATTGAGAAATGTGAGAACTTTCTGAGTCTCAGACCCCTCTCCAATCCTGAATTAATGGGTACCCTGGCCACAGTTTTAAAGGGCCTGGTGTGCAGTTGGTGGAAGGCGGCAAAAGATCAAGTTGCTGATTGGCCATCCTTCAAAGAAGCGTTCATGGGGGCTTTCCTGTCCATGGACTATATGGCTGAAGTGAAAGAGAGATTGAGGGACATTGTGCAGAAACCAGAGCAATGCCCGAGGGATTTTGCCTATGATTGTCGTCCCCTCTATCTCAAGTGGAAAACCAATATGCCTGGAGGAGATGGTGAGGCGTATTATGAACAACATTAACCCAAAGATTACAGGGTGTCTGCGAGGCACAGCTTGTGAAGATAGGGTCTATGGTGGAGAAGGACTGCTCTGGGGCTAAGGGGTACTGGCAAAGGGTTCGTGCAAATGAGGACAAGTCAACAAAAAAGTTCCACACAAAAGAGCAAAGAGCGTGGCGGGGGTTACCCTGATGCACCAGGAACATCAAACTGGCAGGAACCTGGACCTCTTGCTGGTTCCAGTGACCATTAGAGTGCTCCGGGGGGTCACAGTTTTGGACACCGGGAGTACCTATACTCTGATCAAAGGGAGTCTGTGGAGGCAGCTGGCAATGGTTGGCGAGACCCTCCGACATGCCGAGGAACAAAGATTTGTAATGGCGGATGGCATTGCTCACCCAGCTCTAGGCAAGACGAGGCTTTTTGTGGACTGGCATCATGGAAAGTGGGCTGTGGAAAACCATGTGTTGAAGGACTGCCATCTTGCTTTCCCTGTCATCTTTGGATTGAACTTCCTGTTACAGACTGGGGTGATCTTAAATCTGGCCAAGAAAGTCTATGGGCTGAAAGCAGGTGATGGATATGGCTATCATTCATTCCTTCACCAAACTCATAATACAAGCGGGTGGTTTAAAGCGCTATGTACTCCTCCCAAAAAGAACATTTACCTTTAATATGCCTTGCCTGTAGGGGGTGTCCTACCCTGTTGGACATCAGCCTCAAGCACTGAGCCCTCACCCACCCATGACACTGACTGCCCAGAGGAACTCCAACAACTCATCCAGGAGTGGCCCACCATCACGTCTGACATCTTGGGAAAGACCATTGTGGAAAGGCACCATGTTTTTATCCAGGATGAGGTTCCAGTGAGGCATAAAGCATATTGTGTATCTCCTTGGAAAAAGCAAATGATTGAGGAGCACGTGGAAAAAAATGCTTAAAAACAACATCATTGAACCATCCAGGTCAGCATGGGCCTCACCAGTGGTACTGGTAAACAAACCAGATGGTTCCTATAGGTTTTGCGTGAATTACTGAGGGATAAATGCCAAGACCTTACCTGATGCATACCCAATGCCCATCATTCATGACATCTTGGAATCACTGGATGGCGCCTCCTGGTTCAGCACATTGGATGTGTAATCAGGTTACTGGCAAGTGGCTATGGCAGAGGAAAGCAAACCTAAAACAGCTTTCACAACATGGTCTCTTCCAGTTCAACTACATGCCCTTTGGTCTCTGTAACGCAGCTGCGATCTTCCAACGACTGATAGAGAAAGTACTGGCAGAACTGAGAGAAACAATCTGTTTTGTGTACCTAGATGACATCATAGTGTACTCACGCTCATGTGAATAACATCACCGGATCTGGCAGCAGTCTTCCAGAAGTTACGGGCAGCCAACCTCAGCATAGATATGAAAAAATGCCACTTTTTTAAAGGCAGGCTGAAATTCCTAGGCCACATTGTGTTGCATAAAGGGGTTGAGGTTGACCTAGCCAAGATGCAGGCAGTGAGGGATTTTCCTGCTCCTCGCAATGTGAAGGCCCTACAAAGGGTCCTTTGGGTTGGCAGGATGGTACCATAAACTCATACCCCACTTTGCAGACCTAGCGGCTCCATTAAACCATCTGAAGAGAAAGGGGGTTGAATGGAACTGGACCACAGAGTGCCAGACTAGCATGGATGCCCTGAAGCAAGCGTTACAAAATCCTCCTGTGCTGGCACAGCCCAACCCATCCTTACCCTTTCAAGTCCGTACTGATGCAAGCGAAGTGGGGCTTGGTGTGATCCTCTCCCAAAGCACACTAGAGGGAGAACATGTGATTGTGCATGCCTCCTGAGCTCTTCGAGGTCCGGAGCTGAACTATTCCACCTCTGAAAAAGAATGCCTTGCTGTCATATGGGCTGTGGAGAAGTGAAGACATTATTTGGAGGAGGTGGAGTTCAATGTTTTCATCGATCATGCAGCATTGTCATGGGCTTTCAACTGCCCGAAAACAACCTCAAGGCTGACTCAATGGACACTGCTGCTGCAGCAGATTAACTTCAAGATCCACTATTGCAAGGGATGTTTGAACTTAGCTCCTGATGCCCTCTCCAGAGCATATGAACCTCTTTCCATCCAGCCTGCGTCATTCCTTATGGTCTCCACCCGGAGTCGCTCTGAGCTCCCCACCTCTTTAGCAGAAGAACAACAAGTTGAACAACTCACGACCTGACCACATCACATTTGTCATGCACCAGGGGTGCTGTATCGACGGGTCCCTTTAAAAGACCATGGAAAGAAGCACCAGTTGGTAGTACCACAGACCCTGGTCCCGGAATTCCTCTGGTACTACCATGAACTACTGCCTTCTTCTTCTGGCATTCAGAGAGAGCAGATGCTTTTCTCCCTCCTCTCCCTCCTAATCCTCTCCCTTCTGATCCCAGCTTGCAATGTTGCATTTTTGTGTGTGTTTAGTTGCTCTTCTTCTGCTGAATCATAATCTAAATGGAAATTATGGATCTGGAAAGCGGCTTAAATGTGATTGTCACCACTTAAAAAAAGATCGGGTCAGGGGGGACCCAAAGGGAAGACTCATGGACACTGGGAACTCATGCGTCTGTATGATTCGACTGGAGATGCAGAAGACATCTATTGGCTTGATCACAGGACTTCTACTTTGGCTTTTGGAGTTTCCTGATGTTTCAGAAATTGAGGAAGGTGGAGAGCTGTTCAAATGCGGACCCAGGCAAGCTCCTTCACCAAATTCGACCAGTTTTAAGCCTGTACATGGAAATTATGAAGCACAGAATCGCATGAGAGAGGAAAATTCTATTCTCTGAGTGCACTGTGCAGATTTGACCTTGTCTTTTTTGGTGCCCTGTTTACATTCCTCCTCGATGAAGAAAAGGTGGAAGGAGCGGCTCTGCTAACCCAAACAATCGACAATCATTTGCTGTTGTTTCAGCAGACTGGACTCTTCAAGGACAGTATTACCATGTGTCTTATCTGCAAGCACGAGAGAGAGAGAGAATCTGGACTTGCTTATAGATCACATGATTTTAACATCCATCCACTGCCAGGAGGTGCCCTCTGCTGTTCACTAGCAACTGACACACCCGCACTACACACTGCATACAACATCACATGACTGATACATACACTGACACATATTCACACACACTGTCTCTCTCAACTTTTATTTTGTTTTTGTGTGATCTATTGTCTGCTAATTGTGCATTGGAGAGTTTTTTTCTATGTAATCACAATTTTGGTCATAAAATGAGCTTTATTTTGATTAACAATGTTTTTTTCTCTCTGCCTATTGTGTCACTTCCCTTTCCCCACATTCCTTTCTTTACCCTCTACTGCTGACAGGCGCCTCCACGGCTGCCGCGCCATTGAGATGCGCATATTCAGCGCGCCCAATGTCAAGTCAAATTCCTCGTATGTTTATGTTATTTATGTAAACATGCTTAGCAATAAAGCTTTCTGATTCTGATTCTGATTCTGATGACAATCCCCTGGGTGGGCATCTTGGTCAGTTGAAGACCCTGTTGAGAGATTTGGAGGTAGCCTGGTGGCCTAGCATCTGGAAAGATGTCTGGAATCATACCAAAACTTGTATAACCTGTCAGCAATACAAGGCAGACAATACCAAGCCAGCTAGGTTATTGCAGAGCACTGACATCTTGTCTCTGGGGGAGAGGATGGGAATTTACCTTATGGGCCCCTTTCCACAAAGTAAAAAAGGCAAACGTTTACCTACTGGTGGTGGTGGACTACTTCACAAAGTGGGTGGAAATGTTCCCCTTAAGAGACAGTAAAACACCTCGTCTTGTTACGATTCTTCAAAAGGAAATTTTCACCCACTGGGGAGTGCCACAGTACCTGGTTTCTGACAGAGGACCACAATTTACTGCCAGTCTCCTGACAGACCTCTGTAAATCCTGAGGAGCAGTGCAAAAATTAACCACAAGCTGCCACCCTCAGACTAACCTCACAGAATGTTTTAACAGGACAATAAAGATCATGATTGCCTCTTTTGTGGGACAGTGCCACAACACCTGGGATCAGTGGATTCCGGAGTTCCGCATTGCACTCAATACGGCCCAACAGGAAATAACAGGGAGAACCCCAGTGGAACTGGCCTTGGGCAGAAAACTACAGGGACCACTGGAGAGGCTCATTCACAAACCACCCTTACCTGACCAGTAGACAGCATACAATGTGGTGGAATGACAGCAGAAGATGGCTGAGAAGGTTAAGCGGAGAGTGGGGGTACACCAGGCCAGACAAGCTAAGTATTATAATTCCCACCGTAAAGATGCACACTTTCAGCAGGGTGACTTAGTCTGGGTCAGATCACATCCACTCTCCAAAGCCAGTGACAAATTCTCGGCCAAGCTAGCACCTAAATGGGAAGGTCCAGCAAGAGTTTTAAAAAAAATTAGGTCCCGTCAACTACAAAGTAGGATGGAGTAACCCACCTGATGAACAGGATAATATAAATGTGGTTAAGATAAAAATATGTTATAGTGTCTTACCATAGAAGCCTCCGGCTGGAGGGGGGGGGTGGTCTATGTAGCTCGGCCACATATGATATTGCATTGACCTTTATGGATAAAATGTTAAATACATAAAGGGTGTACCTAGGTATCATAAATGATGAGGTGCAATCTTAAAAATCTCCATTCATTGTTTGTGTCATTTTCCTGGCTAAGTTTCACAATGTGGTAGAGTTAATTTACGTGGAAAAAAAAAACAAGCTGTCAAAACGTCAATGGGTCACGTAATGGACATTTAGCTGATTAGTGGCAGATGGCTGCAGGTTGAAAGGAAGGCGGAAGCCACGGATGAAAAGAGAGGAGAAGAAAGAAGAAAGACCATTTCTCAGACGACTGGAGCGGCCAAAGGAGGGCTTGATTGCAGAGAGGCTACGGTAGACCTGCGGGAGTTCGCTTATCCACGCTAGTGAACAGGGAGTTGGCTTTGCACAGGAAGCTGGATGCTGGGAGTAGCAGAAACCCACATCGCACCCAGACTGAGGGGCGACGGGGCCACAGGCCGATGAGAGCGATCCTGTTTTTTTCTCTTCTTAGTTACAAACTGTACTTTGCTTGAGTTCAGTTTTTTTTTTTTTTTTTTTTTTTGTGGTGACTGAAAGATGGTGATGTCTTGTTATTTTTTGGGGGGATATTATTTGGACTCTTTTCCTTTTTTGGTGCCGGTGAAGATTGGGATATTGTCATGGACGGTTTGGCGCTGGTGATTTGGGTATAAAAAAAGGACTGAATATTGTATTGGAAAGCTGTGTTTGGTTTAAAACAGTTGGGGGTGTGGATAACTTGTAAGGAAAGTATTGTGTAATTGTCATTTTTTTGTCATGGGCAGTGAGAGTGCACCCCTCCCATCCTGCCGCACATTCACAAACTCATCACTGCACCTGCGGCAGAGGACACACCTGCGCCCGCTCATCAGCCAGCATATTTAAGGAGGCCTCCTCTGCGCATTCAACGCTGGCTCGTCTGGGTATACTGCCCTAATTCAGGCAAGCAGGTCATTGTACTAAACTTAGAGTCGTCGTCAAAAACTGTACCCTTTTCTATCTCACAGGTTGCTGCCATTGTGTGGGTGCGTCTCAAGGCTGTGTGCGCTCCCCTGCCACCTCACCTCTTCCGCAGCAACAAAATCTTCACCCAGTCTGGCACTACTAGCTCATTCCCCTTACCCTACTGGTTTGTCTATTCCCCGCTGGAGTCCTGCCGGTCCATCCTCGGAATCCTGAGTAAGTGGCAATTTGGCTCGCCCATTTTCCCCTACTCTGTTCCTCCACTGACAGCTCTAGCTTCCTCTCCACAGATGGATTGAATCTTCTGGCGAGTGGCTGTTTATTTAACTGTGCGTTGTTTTCTACATTTAATAAACTGTTGAACGTTTCCCCCTTGTGTGGTTCCGTCCTGTGCTTGCATCATGCATGTGAGCTGTCAGCTTAATCATAACATTTTTCGCCTTGAATTCAATAACAACACACTAAAAATCATATTAGCTTTTCTATGGTGGAATCATTTCAAACCCTTTTTTTTGGTAATAGTCCCTATTTAATAGTGGAGTGTTACAAGGTCACCTGCCTGCTCACGTGATCCACACCTGATGTCAGTTGTCATGATTGATTGCTTGTCCTATTTATAGTCTGTCTGTGCATCCACTCTTTGTCAGAGTCTCAGCTAGGAATTCTCCTATCCCCGTCAGAACCCTTTCCCGGTTCTGATGTGTTTTCCTGTATTCATCTCGCCATCTACCTGCACACTCCAACTGTAAGTTTATTTTTCTGCACTGTCTGGATTTTGTGTTTTCCTTATTAAATACCACTAAACTGCAGTTCAGCGCTTGGGTCTCCTTTTCTTCCCCAAAGGGGCCAATTCACAAAATTAGACTCTGACCAATATGTGACCCAGCTGCTGTAGTTTGTGTTTTTCACTCACCTGTTTTTCACCAGAGCTTTATCAGCATGTTCCCTGGTTACACCACCTCTATGAGCCTGGGGTGGGAGGTCTCCAAGACACTGATCGAAATGGACGGTCTAATCTCCAATGCTCACAGGGCAACTACCCCAAAAGACGACCTTTGGTACCTGGGGCATGAGTATTCTTATCATGTTTATAGTCATCTTCATATGTGCCTGTGTTTGTGTCTTTGTTGAATGTAATTTGTGGCTTGTAAATATGGATGTCACCAGACTGCAAAACAAATCTACCTACGGGTACAAATAAAGTAACCTGAACCTGAACCTGAACCTGGGGCTCGCGGAGACGGCTGCACACCGGTGCCGTCAGCTCTCGAGGCACGCTGAGGGAATGGAGAGGATAATGCTGGTTGCAGACCTACAACGGGAGAACAGTGGAAAGGTGAGGAGTGCCATGAGGAAGCCCAAGTCTGCGCCAACAGGGAGATGCCCCCAGGTCTCGGAACAACTGCCTCTTCGCCAGCCTCCAGCTCCAGCCCCAGCTTCTGCCTCGCCAGCTCCGAGACGCCACTCGCCTGCGCCGACCTCCATTCCTTCCCGAGACTCAGCAGTACCAGTCCGGATGGAGGACAGCTACCAGGTGCAGATGTCGCAAACCTCCCACCGCTATCTAACTGTAGCCCGCTGGAAGAACTCTGCCACCACCCTGTCAGCAACTCCTCCTTCGCTGAGGCAGAAAACTCCCGCAGCAGTTCCCTCTTCGTATTTTCCTCTCCGGCTGTCCTGTCAGTTTCCTTCTTCTCCACAGCTGCTGCCTCCCTCTTCTCCTCGGTGTTCCCTTCTGCTGCTCAGGGGCCAGCTGTTTCTTCCCCAGCTCCACCCATCTCTGTGTCTGCAGGGGCAGCTCCTCCATGAACCTCTGAGGGGCCCACGACCACGGTAGATGCTTAGAGGGCTGATTCAAGACCAGCTGCAGCAGAAAACATCATGCCCCAGGAACACAGGCAAGTGCTTTTTCATTCTCTATCATTAACACATGAATTACCTTGCCTTATTCCCGGTGGTGAGGCTCAGCCAATGCAATCCTCTGAATCCTCACTGCCTTCTGCAGCCATAAATTTTTCATCTGCTCTCTCTGTGTCTCCTCCTTTACCTCCTGAGTGTCTGCTGGTCCCAGAATTGAGCCACCAGATGATGGAGGAGCCTGCGGCCCTGGAGGACCTGGTTCCAGCCCCACAGCCATGGTCCAGACGGAGGGAGAGCACTGCCAGTGGTCTGAAGCCTTCGCTGACGAGTGAGCATCCTCTGGCTTCAGCTGAGAAGGATCCAGCGCCAGCAGGGAGTCGACCTCCTGTTTATATGCTGGGCAAGCCACTTGCGTGGGCCACTTCACTGGGGGGTCCTGGGACTGCACCAACCACCATACCTGCTGTAGTGGCCGCTGCAGCAGAGTCAAAACTGGACCTCCTGAGGACCGGGCCCGTGATGTTGCCACCTCGATCGACGGAGTCCTGGACAGTGGTGGAGCTTCAGCTCAGGCAAGTGCCCTCATTTGTTTTCATTGTCTCTATTTTGGAGAGATCTTGTCTGGCTCTTGGCAGGGAGGGCCAACTGCAGCCGTCAGCTGAACCTGAGCTCACCTCACCGGGTTCCACTGCTGCCGGTGACCCTGACCCTGTTTCTCTGTCCCTCCTGTCGGAGCCTGTCGGGTCACCAAGGATGGTTCAACTTTGCCACAGGTCTCCATGGGTCCAACCTCACCGCCCGAGATTTCCTTGGGTCCAGTCCCTTCAGCTGAGGTCTTCGCGGGTGCTTCATCCCAGCCCAGGACCTCCGTGGGTGCTGCTTCTCCTCCAGTTGAGGTTGTCGCGTATGCTCCGTCCCAGCCCGGGACCTCCGTGGGTGCTGCTTCCCCTCCAGCTGAGGCCATCACGGGTGCTCCGTCCCAGCCCGGGACCTCTGTGGGTGCTGCTCCCCCTCCAGCTGAGGTCATCACGGGTGCTCCGTCCCAGCCCGGGACCTCCGTGGGTGCTGCTCCCCCTCCAGCTAAGGTCGTCGTGGGTGCTCTATCCCAGCACGGGACCTCGGTGGGTGCTGCTCCCCCTCCAGCTGAGGTTGTCGCAGGTACTCCATCCCAGCCTGGGACCTCTGTAGGTGCAATTCCCCCACCAGCTGAGGTCTTCGCCGGTGCTTCTTCCCAGCCCGGGACCTCCGTGGGTGCCTCTCCTCCTCAATCCGGGTCTTTGTGGGTGTTGTGTCACAGTTGGGGGCCATTGTGGGTGCTGCGTCCCAGCCTGAGACCAACATAGGTGCTGCGCTCCAGCTTGGGTCTGCCATGGGTGTCACATTCCATCCCAGGGGCCACCGTGGGTGCAGCTATGTCCCAGTCCGGGTCCACTGTGGGGGCTGCTATGCCCCCATCTGGGGCCACGCAAGTACAGCTTCGCCCCAGCCTGGGACCACCCCAATTGCTACTATGCCTTAGTCCGGGGTCACCAAGGGTGCTATGTGCCAGTCCAACGTTGCTGCGGTCCCTCAGTCCCCATCCAGCTCCACCGAGACTTCTTATTCCTCGCCCGTGGCGATCTTGGCTCCCTCTCCTCAGCCCAAGGCTGTTGTGGTTCCTTCTCCTTCACCCGACTTCGTCGTGGTTCCCTCTCCTCCACCCGAGGTCATCATGGTTCCCTCTCCTACGCCCGAGGCTGTCGTGGTTCCCTCTCTTCCGTCCAAGACCGTCATGGGTTCCCCTTTCCCTATGGCCACCAGGGGTCCTGTTCCATCCCCTGAGGTTCCCGTTGGTCGGCCATCTTCTCCATGTTATTCCGCTACTCTTCTGTCCTTCACACCACCATTTTTTTCCATTGGGCAACCGCCTCCTGGACTATCCCATCTGGTTGGGTGGCTAAAGAACTCTGATAGACCACCCAACAGAAGGTGCCGCTGGGCTGGGTGGCCCACGTTCTCCGGTAGGCTGTTATGTATTTTGGTTTACTACGGCACCCGTCGTAATGTTTTGCTCAAGGCATTGTGGGTAACCTGTAATGTCAGGTTGTTGTTGTTAACCATGTGCTATGAAGTTGCTGCTACACTAATAAACCATTAACATTACGTCGATGGTCCGAGTTATTATTGTTATATTAAGTAACGTAAAGCGGTGAAAGATATAACAAAAAGTGGCGACGAGGACGTCTGGACCGACGCTGCAGTCCACGACGGAGGAGAGTTTTTTTGTCGTGTTTTTCCTGCCGCTACTTCGCGCTGACCGGGTGATACACCGCGCTGCTGTGCTGAGGTGGATGCTGCGGGCTGTCTGCTAAGCGGGGAGGAGCGGAGCAGTGGAAATCGTTAAGGACAAAAACTCCGTGAGTAACGCCGGAGGGAAGCAACGACGTTACAGAAAGGAGCTGCGAGGGAAAGAGCGACATTCAACCAGGAGCGTTAAAATGGCTGGAGTTATTGGGTCTATCGGGCCCTTTGATGAGAGCGCGGAACAATGGAGCTCCTATACAGAGCGCTTTGACTATTTCGTCGCGGCCAATGGAATAATGGATGAAAAGTTAGTGCCCACTTTTCTGAGTGTGATGGGTCCCAAGACATTTAACCTACTACGCAACCTCCTACAGCCAGTAAAGCCAGGCTCTAAAACCTACAAAGAACTTGTGGACACACTGACCCACCACTTCTCACCCAAGCCTCTAGTGATTGCTGAAAGATACAGGTTTCACAGACGTAACCAAGAAGAGGGTGAGTCTGTTAACATGTTTGTTGCAGCGCTACGCAAGTTAGCCGAACACTGTGAATTTAAAGATGTTTTAAATGACACATTAAGAGACAGGCTTGTGTGTGGACTACGAAATGAAGCAGCACAGAAGAAGTTACTCACAGAAAGTGATTTGGTGTTTGAAAGAGCCATTAACATTAGTGTGATGATGGAGATGGCTTCCAAAGAAGCACACCAACTGCATGCTACAGGCAGAGTTCATAAGCTCAACAGTGGTAAAACCAATGCAACAGAATCAGAATCAGAATCAGAATCAGAATCAGATTTATTGCCATTGTTCATGTAATACACAAACTAGGAATTTGTCTCGGTGCCATGCTGCAACATTAAAAACATGATGAGGAAAAGGGATAAACTAAAAAACTAAAGGACTAGAAACGTGCAATAAGTGTAGAAAAATAAGTAATAATAAGTAATAATAATAATAATACTAGTAATAATGAGTAGTACTAGTCAAGGCAGTTTTAAAAAATTAGCAAGTAGCAGATAATGTGAAGTACCACATAGTGCAGTCGATAATGCAACAGAAAAACAGTGATGAATGACGTGAGTCTGGTTGAGCTGCTGTACATAGTGCACGAGAGTCAAAAAGTCACTTAATGTTCAGCAGTCTGATGGCAGAGGGGAAAAAGCTGTTCATGTGCCGTGAGGTTTTAGTCCGAATGGACCGAAGCCTTCTACCTGAGGGGAGGGGGGCAAACAGTACGTGACCAGGATGTGAAGGATCGGCTATGATCCGGCCAGCACGCCTCCGGGTCTTGGAGATGTACTGGTCCTGGAGAGATGGGAGCTCGCAGCCTATCACCTTCTCAGCAGTGCGCACGACGCGCTGCAGCCTTAGTCTGTCCCTGGCAGTGGCTCCTGCATACCACACAGTTATGGAGGAGGTGAGGATGGACTCGATGATGGCCGTGTAGAACTGCACTAACATCTTGGTGGGTAGCTTGAGCTTCCTCAGCTGCCGCAGAAAGAACATCCTCTGCTGGGCCTTTTTGATGAGGGAGCTGATGGTTGGCTCCCATTTGAGGTCTCGGGTGATGGTGGTGCCCAAGAAGCGGAAGGAATCTGCAATGGTGATGGGAGAGCCTGTGATGGTGAGGGGGGCAGGGGGGATGTGACTTTCCTGAAGTCCACAATCATCTCCGCTGTCTTCAGAGCATTCAGCTGCAGGTTGTTGTGGCTGCACCAGGACACCAGCTGGGCCACCTCTTCCCTGTAGGCGGACTCGTCGCCGTTGGAGATGAGCCCGATGAGGGTGGTGTCGTCCGCAAACTTAATCAGCTTAACAGACTGGTGGGAGGAGGTGCAGGAGTTGGCATAAAGGGAGAAGAGTAGGGGGGAAAGTACACAGCCCTGGGGTGATCCAATGCTGATGCTAACAGAGTCTGAGACAGACTTCCCCAGGTGCACATGCTGCCTCCGGTCCGTCAGGAAGTCGGTGATCCACCTGCAGAGGGAGTCAGGCACGTTGAGCAGGGACAGCTTGTCCTGGAGCAGATCGGGGCGGATGGTGTTGAATGCGGAGCTGAAATCCACAAACAGAATCCTGGCGTAGGTTCCCGGGGAGTCCAGGTGCTGCAGGATGGAGTGGAGGGCCAGGTTGACTGCATCGTCCACAGACCTGTTAGCACGGTAGGCAAACTGCAGCGGGTCTAGGAGGGGTGTGGTGATGGACTTGAGGTGAGACAGGACCAGGCGCTCAAAGGACTTCATGACTACAGAGGTGAGTGCTACAGGTCTGTAGTCGTTAAGTCCAGTAATCCGTGGCTTCTTGGGGACAGGGATGATGGTGGAGGATTTGAGGCAGGTCGGCACGTGACATTGCTTAAGGGAGGTGTTAAAAATGTCTGTGAAGACAGGAGCCAGCTCTTCCGCACAGTGTCTCAGGGTGGAGGGAGACACACCGTCCGGCCCGGGGGCCTTGCGCGGGTTCAGTCTGGAGAACTGTCTGTGCACGTCCTGCTCGCTGATGACAAGGGGAGGGGGGGAGGAGGAGGAGGAGGGGGGGGGGCGCTTTTGATGAATTAGGGGCTGAGGAGGCAGTGGAGCTGGGTGGAGTGGGTGAGTTGGACACAGCTGACGAGGTGTCAAAACGGGCGTAATGCTGAGACAGTTTTTGACAAAGGGCTTTGTCATCCTGACCTTTAGAAGCCTGAGGCCGATAGTTGGTGATTTGCCTCAGTCCTCTCCACACAGAAGCCGAGTCATTAGCAGTGAACTGCTGCTGGAGTCTCTCAGAATACACATATTTAGCTCTCCTCAGCTCTCTGTTAAACCGATATTTGACCTCTCTGTAGCAGTCCCTGTCTCCACTTTTCAACGCTGCTTCCTTCTCCTTCCTGATCCGTCTGAGCTTAGCTGTGAACCAAGGCTTGTCATTAGAATATCTTACCCTGGTGCGTGATGGGAGAATGTCCTCCTCACAGAAGTTGATATATGAGTTCACAGTGTCTGTGTACTCATTAAGATCATGTGTGGCTCTTTTAAACATGCCCCAGTCAGTTATTTCCATGCATGTGTTCAGTTTCTCTCCAGCTTCACTGGTCAATTTCTTTGTGGTGGTCACAACAGGTTTAGTGAGTTTCAGTCTTTGTCTGTATGTGGGGATGAGGTGGACCATCACGTGATCAGATAGTCCCAGCGCAGCGCGGGGAACAGCGCGATAAGCGTCCTTTACTGAAGTATAACAGTGATCTAGCGTGTTATTTCCTCTGGTTGGACATTTAATAAACTGTTTGTAGCGGGGGAGCTCGTGACTCAGATTGCTCTGGTTAAAATCGCCCATTACAATAACCAGGGAGTCTGGAAAGTTCCGCTCCGTAAGTTGGATGTGATCTGCGAGCACGCGCTGAGCTTCGCGCGTGTCCGCGTCGGGAGGGGCGTACACAGCGACGAGGATGAATGAGGAAAACTCCCGCGGGGAATAAAATGGCTTGCAGTTAATAAAAAGAAATTCCAGGGCGGGAGAACAGTGTTTGGAAATCACCGTTACATCAGAGCACCAGCTGTTGTTAATATAGAAGCACACTCCTCCTCCAATAGACTTACCGGAGAGCTCTGTGACGCGATCAGCACGATACAGCTGAAATCCCTCGAGGCTGACTGCGCAATCTGGAATGTTCTCTTTAAGCCAGGTCTCAGAGAAGCAGATGACAGACGAGGAAGCGAGGTCCTTGAAACGCATCAGCAGTCTTAATTCTTCTACCTTGTTCACGAGAGAATTGGCATTGGATAGAAATATGCCAGGCAAGGCTGTTCGCGCGCCTCTTTTTCGTAGCCGAGTGAGAATCCCCCCTCTCTTCCCTCTTTTCCGCCGTCTTGCTTTTTTGGCCAAACAATGGATCAGATCGGCGGCAGGAGCTAAAAAAACTGGAAGAAGGTCCATGGGAGTGAGAGTCCTGATATTTAGTAGTTCTTCACGGGTGTATGAACCGGCAGACGCACAATCAGTGAACAAAAACAGACAAATTATAAAAATTAAAGGGCAGCGGAACACCATAGCGGCCGCTGTGGGCACCATCTTATTTTGTTTTTTTTTTTTGTTTTTTTTCAGGTCCATGTTTCCGCTGTGGCAAGGTGGGACACCTTCCTAATGACTGTTGGTGCAAAGAGATGGACTGTAACAACTGTGGAAAAAAAGGCCACGTGGAGCGGGCATGTAGAAGCAAAAGGAGCAAAGACAAAGGCCCAAAGACAAGGAATAAAAGTGACATGGTAAAATACAAAAAGAAAAGAAATGTTCACACAGTTAAACATGGCGAGGACAGAGTGAGCGACTCCTCAGAGGAAGAGGTGTCAACTGCAATAAATACTGTCCGGATTATGAATGTGAATGAAGGCTCAGAAGGCTTTTGGACTAAACCAGTGCTTCTCAATTATTTTTTGCAAAGCCCCCCCTAGGAAAGAGAAAATATTTCGCGCCCCCCCCAACTCGCCGCAGTGACTATCAATAAGATCATTATCTATATAAATTGTATAAGTATACCTAAAATTGTATCCTTTTTAACATTAACAAAAGAAAAAAGCAATATAAATCAACTTTCAACAAATATTAACTTTATTTTGCCACACAGAAACCCTGTTATAGTCTAAAACAGAAAAAAAACCAACTTAAAGTGCATCAAAGTGCCTGAAATAAAAAATATGTCAATCCTTATTTAAACTAGAAACATTTTTGACCAACTGAACCATTTGATGCTGAGAAAAATAATTCAATCAATAAATAATATTAAATGTAAATTGATCTGGAACATTAACACAGGAGTACCAATATATTTAACATTTTAGTCTGAAGAAAAAGGTAGAAAAAGGCAGTATCAACTCCTCTGCAATTGTGTGGGGTTTTTTTGCACTGCGCAATTTGGTGCGCCACTTTAAATGATGCTGAAAGTGCTCGTTGGTTTACTGATGTAGCGTTTACAAAGCGGGATGATTGTTGGCCGTACTCCGCACGTTTTCGCTGAAAAAAATCAAGCGGCTTATCAGCGTGTTGAAGATGTAATGTCTGTAGGTGACGTCTTAATTTATTTGGCTTCATGCTGTCCGCTGCCAACACTTTCAGACACAGTGAACACACCGGTCTTTCCTCGTCTCCCACCGTAGTCACAGTGAAGCCAAGTGCTAGATAAGCTTCGTCATATTTCCTCGTCTTAGCTTTTGGGAGACTTTCATTTGTTTCTTTACCTCTGTCTCTCTCTGCCTTTCTTTTCGTTACTGTTAAATATTTCTCCATGGTGTCTCTCGAGGGGTTTGTTGACAGCAATTTAAAAAGTTTTAAACTCCCGCACAGACTTTGACAATGAGAACGCCACTGCACCACTTGCTGCCGTGGATGTGCAATTACACTTTACACGGCAAAAGCAAAGCCTGTTCCCCGGGGTCACATGCCCCCCCCCCCCCCCCCGGCATCGCATCGCGCCCCCTGCCCCACTATTTGAGAAGGACTGGACTAAACCAAAAGTGGAGGGACATTTTGTTAAAATGCAGATAGACACCGGATCAAAGGCATCACTTGTGTCGTATGGCATTTACAAGAAGTTTCTGAAACATCTTCCACTCCGGCCTTCAGACACCGTCTTCAGGGCGTATACTGGACACCGAGTGCCCATGAAAGGGATGACAGAGGTAACTGTTCAGTACAATGGCCAAACTGCTGAGCTTCCAGTTTATGTTACCAAGAACAACTGTCCAGCTATAATGGGGCGTGTGTGGCTAAAGAAAATCCAACTTGACTGGCAAGAAGTAAGGAAGCTGTCACACAGTTCCACTCAGCTGCAGGCCATACTGGAAAAGCACAAAAAGGTTTTTCGTGATGAGCTAGGCAGTATGAAAAAAATTATAGTGAAGCTGCATGTCAAACCTGACAGTAAACCAGTGTTTATGAAAGCCAGACCAGTGCCGTACGCCATCAGACCAAAGGTGGAGGCTGACTTGGATGCTCTGGTCAAGAATGGAGTGCTGGAGCCTGTGACAACCAGTGAGTGGGCCACGCCCATAGTTCCAGTACCCAAAAAGGACGGAGGAATCCGGACCTGTGGAGACTTTAAGGTAACAGTCAACCCTGTACTAACAGCAGAGCAGTATCCCCTTCCACTGATTGATGACTTATTTGCAGGGCTGAGTGGGGGACAAAAGTTCAGCAAAATAGATCTCAACCAGGCTTACTTGCAAATGCATGTAGACGAGCAGTCGCGTGAAATGCTGACTATCAACACCCATAAAGGACTCTTCAGATACTGCAGACTGCCTTTTGGCATCACATCTGCTCCAGCACTTTTTCAGCGAGCTATGGATCAAATCTTGAGTGGATTACCAGGAGTGCAGTGCTACCTGGATGATATCCTGTGTACAGGAGCAGATGATGAAGAGCATCTGCGCAACTTGGATGCAACTCTCAAGAGACTGGAGGAATATGGATTGAGAATCCGCAAGGATAAATGCGAGTTTTTCCAGTCATCCGTGGAATACTTAGGTCATGTGATCGATGCTAAGGGACTACACACTGCACCATCGAAAATCACAGCCATTGTGGATGCACCTCCACCCCAAAATGTCAGTCAGCTGAAGTCTTTCTTGGGACTGCTGAACTATTATGGACGTTTCATACCAAACTTGGCATCACTATTAAAACCACTGCATAACCTGCTGCGCAAAGAGGAAACATGGAAGTGGACAGCAAGCTGTCAGGAGGCTTTTCAGAAGGCAAAGGATGCAGTAACTGCATCAGAGGTTCTGACCCACTTCAACCCATCACTTCCGATCCAGCTTGCCTGCGACGCCTCTCCTTATGGCGTAGGGGCGGTGATTTCCCACGTAATGCTAGACGGTGAGGAAAAGCCCATCGCTTTTGCGTCAAGGACATTAAACAAGGCAGAAGCTAACTATGCTCAACTAGAAAGAGAGGCTCTGAGCATTGTGTTTGGTGTCAGAAAATTCCACCAGTACTTGTATGGACGGAAGTTTACACTTTTTACTGACCACCGACCTCTCACAACCATCCTTGGACCTTACACAGGAATACCATCTCTTGCAGCGTCCCGACTGCAGAGGTGGGCGTTGCTGTTGTCAGGACACTCCTATGACATCAGGTATCGAAAGTCAGACTGTCATGGTAATGCAGATGGGTTATCCAGATTACCACTTCCTGTCATGAAGCCAGAGTCAAGCACTGTGGACATCTTCTACTTCACAGAGGTAGAAAACACACCTGTTTCAGCTGTGCAGGTGAAAAAGGGGACTAGAAATGACCCTGTGTTGTCTGCAGTCATGGACTTGATCATTAAAGGACAACCTGCAGGTGATGACGCAACCTTGAAGCCCTTCCTTGGGAAGTGGACAGAATTGTCTGTTCAGTCGGGTTGTTTGCTGTGGGGGAGGAGAGTGATTATTCCCCTGTCATGTTGAACAAAAGTGTTACAGCAACTTCATGCAGGACATAGTGGAATCGTGAGAATGAAAGAAATAGCGAGAAGCTATTTTTGGTGGCCAAACATTGACAAGCAGATTGAAGAAATAGCCAAAAGCTCTTCATCTTGTCACAAGGTACGGAACAACCCACCATTGGCTCCTCTCCATCCCTGGGAGTTCCCACAGGAGCCATGGCATCGTGTGCACATTGACTTTGCAGGTCCGTTTGAGGACAGAATGTTTCTCGTTGCTGTGGATGCACACAGTAAATGGCCTGAAGTGGCTATTATGAGGTCAACCACCACAGAGAAGACCACAGAGGCATTAGGAGAAATGTTTAGTCGTTTTGGGTCTCCTACACAACTAGTTTCTGACAATGGACCTCAGTTGGTTTCACAAGAAATGGATGCTTTTCTACAAGCTAATGGAGTGCAGCACATTAAATCAGCCCCATACCATCCTGCGACGAACGGCCTTGCAGAAAGGTTTGTGCAGACAATGAAACATGCATTGAAAGCATCACAAGGTCAAGGAACACTGCATCAGAGGCTGCACAAGTTCCTGCTAAACTACCGCAACACTCCACATGCAATCACAAAGACAACCCCTGCTAGTCTGATGTTCAAGAGAGATCTGCGCACTACCTTTGACCTTTTGAAACCCTCAGGATTAAAGGACACTGTGCAAAAGCAACAAGAGAAACAAATTATGCATAGAGAACATCGGGCAAAGGACAGAGCGTTCACGTCAGGAGAATCTGTGCTGGCCAGGAACTACAGAGGTGAACCTAAGTGGGTTCCTGCAACTGTTATTGCACAAACTGGACCAGTCTCATATACAGTTCAAACCACTGACAGTGTTTGGAAAAGGCACGTGGATCAACTCCTGCAGACACCGCCAGCGCCTGCAGAACCGTCTCTTGGATATCCTAAAGATGCACTCACCAATTCACCACTTTGTCCACCTACACCAGTACAGAACTCAACCACTTCAGAGACCAGAGTTCCAGCTGTAGATGTGACATCTTCTTCTGCATCAGCACCAGAAGCAAACTCCACATTAGAAAGAACACAGACTCATGTTCCTGCAGATCGCCGATACCCCACCAGGGAGCGGCGACCTCCTGTCCGTCTGAGTTATTAGACTAGATAGCAACTGACCCACATTAATGGGGCAGAATAATCCCCAGGGGTACAGTTAGGGGATGAGGTAGTCTACCCTCACTCCTAAGGTAGCATAATAATTAAAGAAAAACAAAACAAAACAAAAGAGAAGTTGTTGTACATGGATACAGTTAACTTGGCAGATGAAGAGAATGGAGAAATGTTCATATGTTTAGATTGCCAGTGTTATGTTCTAATGAAGACACAAGAATTTCAGCAGACACTTATTTCCTGTAGGACATCTATTGTAAGAGGGGAGGAGATGTTATGTATTTTGGTTTACTACGGCACCCGTCGTAGTGTTTTGCTCAAGGCATTATGGGTAACCTGTAATGTCAGGTTGTTGTTGTTAGCCATGTGCTATGAAGTTGCTGCTACACTAATAAACCGTTAACATTACGTCGATGGTCCGAGTTATCATTGTTATATTAAGTAACGTAAAGCGGTGAAAGATATAACATAGGCCATCCGACTCTTTCCTTCACGCCATCTGCCAAGTCTGGGACTTTATCTGACTACCTGAGCTGTCTGGCTCTCTGATCCAGGGGGCCTAAGTGCCTGGTGTGTGCCTTGGTGTGGGTCCTGAGCAGGTTGTTTGCTTTTGTCCCCCCCTAGCCTGTTTCCCCCAGGCTGGGCTGTTTTGTTATTCCTATTGAGGGTGTGTGTGTGTTTGTATGTGTGTTTCTTTCCTTTTGTCTTTGATGCTACCTTGGGGTGTCTGGTGTTCCACCCCTTGGGAGGGGGGGCTCTGTCATGAGGCTGAGCATGGGGCTTCCACCGTGCTCAGGCTCTCAACTTACTTTTGTTTTTCTCCTGTATTTTCTCAGTCTATGTATTATTTATCTTTGTGTTGGTTTTTGATATTTGTTTTTTTTGATTGACATGAGCTCTCCACCTTTTCCTCCAGACACTCCCACTCTGGTATCATCTTGTATGTGTAGCTCAGTAATTAGGTCACCTGCCCGCTCATGTGATCCACACCTGATGTCAGTTGTCATGATTGCTTGCTTGTCCTATTTATAGTCCGTCTGTCCATCCACTCTTTGTCAGAGTCTCATCTAGGAATTTTCCTTTCCCTGTCAGAACCCCTTCCCTGTTGTGACATGTTTTCCTGTATTCTTCTCGCCGTCTACCTGCTCACTCCAATTGTAAATTTATTTTTGTGCACTGTCTGGATTTTGTGCTTTCCTTATTAAATACCACTAAACTGCAGTTCAGTGCTTGGGCCTACCTTTCTGCCCCGAAGGGGCAAATTCATGACACTAACCCTGTTCTGAATCATGACATAGATATCTATATAGATAGATAGATAGATAGATAGATAGACAGACAGACAGACAGACAGACAGACAGACAGACAGATAGATAGATATACTTTATTGATCCCAAACTGGGAAATTAGTGTTTTAGCAGCATGACACAGTAAGATGACCAAAGCAACAAAAATACATACAGCATAATAGGGTAGGAAAAAGAAAAAGGAGTTACCCACGGAAATAAAAAAAAATGCTTATATAACTTTATATACTACACAGACTACCACTAAGTTAAATAGATGATCCGCATGAATCTATAGATAGCACTGACTGTACAGAGAAGGATTATAAGGCACAGGGTGAAATGTGAGGTACCAATTAGACTGTAAGGTTCAGTGTGGCAGCATTGTTATGACCAAGATTCAACATTAGAGTGAGTTAATAGGCTGTCTGGTTCGATATTTATATCTTGCCAGGTAATTTAATGAACTGTAATGCTGTTGATATGATCTAAGTTTGTACATATGCATATTTATTTACTGCTTCAGCTAACCCATTCTAATCTTATTCTCTGATTTACTATTGCTCTGAGTGCTGCTGCAGTCCTGTAATTTCCCCATTGTGGGTCTAATAAAGGCTTATCTTATTTTATCTTACTGTACAATGAAATGGCATGCAGCAGAAAAGATTCCCCGTATCTGACCCTTTGGCAGCAAAGCTGTAGCAGTCTGCTGGAGAAAGTGCTCCACTGTCTGTCCAGTGTGTGGTGGAGGGGGTGATTAGGATTGTCCATGATGGATAGCAGTTTGTTCAGTGTCCTCTCCACCAGTCTCAAAGGTCTCCTGCCTGAGTCCAATTACAGAGACAGCTTTCTTGATAATCTTGTCAAGTCTGTTTGTTTTCACTAGCTCTGACATTGCAAACCCAGCAAACAGCAGCAGAGAAGATGACGCTAGCAATGACGGTCTGATAGAAAAGCTCCAGCATCTCAGTCCACACACTGAAGAATCTCAGCTTCCTCAGAAAGTAGAGTCTGCTCATCCCCTTCTTGTGCAGAGTGTCGGCGTTGGATTTCCAGTCCAGTCCACTGCTGATAATGACACCCAGGTATTTGTTATCCTCCACTATCTCCACATCCATCCCCGTAATCTGCAATGGCTGTGTAGGCGTCCTCTTCTTCCTGAAGTCAATCATCATCTCTCTGGTCTCGCTGATGTTCAGCCTCAGGTGATTCTGCTTGGTCCACTCCACAAAGCTGTCTACCAGTGCCCTGTACTCTCCCTCCTCTTCCCCTCCTATACACCCAACAACAGCTGAGCCATCAGAGAATTTCTGCAGGTGGCATGACTCAAAGTTGTACTGAAAGTCAGTGGTGTATAAGGTGAAGAGAAATGGAGAAATCACAGTCCCCTGTGGAGCTCCTGAATCACTAACCACCACGTCAGACAAGACTGCCCAGCCGGACAAACTGTAGTAGTAGTAGTAGATTAGTTTATTTGACAGGGACAGTGCAATAAACATAGACAATTAATCAAAGACAATCAATCTGATGTGTTGCACATAGAGTGTATAGCTATTAGCTAATTTGCAACTCTTGTCCCTGGATGGGCTTTAGAAAAAAGAATCAAGATAAAAATATACACAATAACCACATACATCAATGCAGAAAAATTATAAATACACAATTATAAATATTATAAATATTATAAATACACAAATATAACAGCCTGACTCACCTTTAACATAAATATTATAAATACACAAATATAACAGCCTGACTCACATTTAACACATATAACATAACTCACATTTGCCTATTTCAGGCCTTCCTCCCTCCGTCACTCACTATAAACAAACACATTTATTCCTTCCCTTCATTCACTCTCACTTTGCAGACAAATAATTCATACATGAGTACATTCTTGTTTATTTTTCAGCCAGTTTTTAACATTTTTAGTGAATGTTTTAAAGTCCGTTATTATTTTAATTTCATTTGGCATTGTGTTCCAGATGTGACTGCCCTTTATAGAGAAAGCTGTTTGTCCAAATGTGGTTCTGCGGTGGAATATTTTACAGTTATTGTTAACAGAACTCCTGGTGGCTCTGCTGCTGTCCTGTCTTTGGACGAAACCAGCAAGTGGCTCGGGTGCTGATTTATGGAAACATTTGAACGTTAATTTCAGAAGACAGAGGTCAATGAAGCTCTCAAAACTCAATAGGTTGTATTTTTTTAAAACATTACAGTGATGCCACCTAATGGGCTTTTTGTCCAAGATTTTTAGGGTTTGATTATATAATGAACCTATATGTCTTATTGTGGAAGGGGCTGCTTGAGCCCAGACTGTCAAACAGTATGATATATGAGAAAAAACCATAGAATGCATATACAGTGCAGCTGCTTCGTAAGGTATGTAATATCTAATTAATTTAAAGCAGTTCAGATTTTTTTTTACTGTTTTTGAAATTTTCTTTATATGAAGATTAAATTTGAGTTGAGGATCTAGTACAATGCCAAGGTATTTGAATTCTGTAGCTAAACTGATGTCATGATCATGTATATTAACTTTAAAATGTTGCAGGTTACATTTTTTGATTGAAAAGCACATTGAGACTGTTTTCTGAAGGTTCAGCAATAGATGGTTCTTGAGGAGCCACTCTTGGACATCAACCATACTTGTAGACAGTACATCTGCAGCCTGTGCTGGAGTCTTGGCAGCTGTGTAAATAACTGCATCATCTGCATAAAGTTGGCATGTTGCAGCTGAGCAGTGTAACGGCAAGTCATTAATAAAAATGCTGAAAAGTAAAGGACCAAGAATGGACCCTTGTGGGATACCCATGCGGTTGTTTAAAAATGAGGATTTATCCTGGTGAACTTTTACACACTGTTCTCTATTCTGGAGATAAGATGCAAACCATTCTAATGTATTTGGGGAGAAGTTAAAAGATACCATTTTGGATAAAAGCAAACTGTGGTTTACAGTATCGAAAGCCTTTTTGAGATCTAGAAAAACAGCTCCTACCACATTACCCCTGTCCAAGGACTGTTTGACGTTTTCAATAAGGCAACAATTTGCTGTTTCTGTTGAGTATCCTGGTCTAAAACCAAATTGATGTGGATGAAGAAGTTGACTGTCTTGTAAGTAGTCTATCAGCTGTGTAGCTACAACTTTTTCAAGAACCTTAGATAGGACTGGTAAGATAGAGATTGGGCGGTAATTGCATATATCGTCTTTACTGCCTGATTTATGAACTGGTATGACGACAGCTTTTTTCCAGCCAGATGGAAATGTACTAGACCTAATGGAGAGATTAATGAGATGAGTCAGTGGTTTGATTAATATTTTGCTGTGCATTTTGAGAAAGGAGGTGCTCATATTGTAGATATCATTAGTTTTTGAGTTTGACAGTGTTTTAACAATACCAGCAATTAACTTCTCATTTACCTCATCGATGTGAAAAGTATCTGTTGGGAGTATGGAATTTGTGTTGTTGAGCACATTTGGCAGCACAAAAATTTTTGTTAAGTCTTCCACAGAGCCCACAAAGTGTGAATTAAATTCATTTGCCAAAGTAGCCTTGTCACTGACGGTCTTGCCATTGATTCTAAGTTCCTTTACCCCCTTCTGATCGTTTTTTTTATTAGTTAAGTTATTTAAATGCCTCCATAGGGAACTGTTGTTACCCTTTGCATGATCTATCAGTTTATTGTAATAAGATATTTTTGATTTTCGCAGCTCATGTACCACTTTATTTCTTAAACTTTTGTACACAAGGTGATCATTTTGTAGTTTGGAGGTTAGTGATGTTTTCAGTGCATAGTCTCGCCTCTTCATAAGTTTTCTTATTTCATTATTTAACCATGGTAGGCTAATCTTCTGTTGTCTACTTTTAATTTGCTTTGAAAATTTTTCTATAGACTTTGTGATTGTTGCAGTTATAAAATTACAACAATCATCTACTTCACATGTTGCCATGAGCTGCTCCCAATTTTGATTCTCTAAGTAATGTTAGTAATGTGGCCTGCCTGTCAGCTAGTCAGTAATCCAGGAGATCACAGAGCTGTCAACCCCCATCCCCCGCAGCTTCTCACCCAGCAGCAGTGGCTGAATGGTATTAAAGGCACTGGAGAAATCAAAGAATGTGATTCTCACAGTGTCTCCTCCTCAATCCAGGTGCAGATGAGCTCGTTGCAGCAGGTAGATGACAGCATATTCAACTCCTAAATGGGGCTGATATGCAAACTGCAGAGGGTCCAGCCATGTCTTCATCTGCAGCCTCAGGTGGACTAAGACAAATCTCTCCAGGACCTTCATCACATGCGATGTGAGGGCAACTGCTCTGTAGTCTGTCAGGTCTGATGGAGATGACTTCTTGGGGACAGAAACAAGGCAGGACATCTTCCACTGCACCGGTACTCTCTCCAGACTCAGGCTTAGGTTGTATACGTAGGTGTTTCAGTACCGGAGATAGCTGGTTGGCACGTCCTCAGGATCCTGACAGAGATGCCATCAGGGCCCCCAGCCTTCCGCTGATGGAATCTCTCCAGCTGTTTCCTAACCTGGTCTGTGGTCACAGTGATGTGGGGGTTGGTGCTGATGTTTTCAGTGGAGGGGGGAGGGGTGCCGTGGTCTGACTGCGTTGTGGGGGTGACAGTGAGTTGAAGCTATTAAAAACAGGTTCAAGTCATCAGCTTTCTCAAGGCTTCCCGATGGCTGTCTCTTCCTTTACACCCAGTGACCAACTGCAATCTTCAGAAGCACCTGAGAACAGCAACAAGGTCCAACAAAGCTAGTGCTACGCTATGCTAACAAAACCGTGTTACTGGATCTACTGTATTCTGAACAGCCATGGCTGGATGTAAAGTGGAAGTACTCTTACCTGAACACCCATGGTTGGATTTCAAGGACAGGGATACATCTGGACAGTTTGTGACCCAGCAAGAATTAAACTGACTGATTGCCAGACATGTTGTTACAGAAGTGTTAAAACACATTTACTTGCTACCTGGTGTAGTAAGTAAGTATAAATATAAATATGAATGTGAGTAGGGATGAAAATTTCCTTTCCTTACACAAACATATCCTCATAGGGCACCAGTCCAGATAATGGACAATTTTATTAACAATTCTTTATTTGTACCAATTATGAATCGGTTAAAAAAAAAAAACCCTTGGGAGTTCTTGTCTGCTGATAATCAAGAAGATGGACATGAAATCAAACAATAACTCTCATATGTCTTTCAATAGTTTAATAAGAAATGTCAGAATAGGTTAACACATTGGGATAACGTGAAAACAGAGAATTCAACATGTGTCATGGGCATCATAGACTGAGTTATGGAGTATCACATGTGAATCAAACATTTGTGGGACCAAACAAACCGTAGTTTAATTTGTCAGTATACTGGAAATTGGAAGATCATAAAACAGCATTGGTTAAGAAAAGTGGATGCAATTTTATGACGAAAATGATGATTAACTATTTATAAAAATGGAAAATTGGTGTTACTCTGAAAAAGAACATAAATTAATGAAAGGACAAAATGCATTTTGAAATTCTGATGGGGTTTTGCATGAAATTAAGTTAAAAGAACTTATACCTGTCACGCCGCGCCATTCATCAGCGGCGCCACCTGCTCACGCACCTGCCAATCATCAGCGGCGAGGGATAAAGGCCGTCTCGCCCGGAGGCTCGGCCTGAAGCCGTCAGACTTCGTCCCTCACCGTTGTGAGCATACTTCCCTTCAGCGTAACCATTTTGGTAAGAAGATCGCTTACCTTTTCTCTTCAGTCTCCTCCCCTGTGCACAGGTGGATTTCCCAGCGGCGGACATCTCCTCTCCATCGCCCAATCCTCGCTGCTGCACGGAGCTCTCCAGGTGGCTGTCTTCCGGGCTTCACCCCCTTGTTGTGCCAGCTGTCCTGACCCACCAAGTAAGTCCTTCTCTCGCCATAAATTCCTCCTGTGTTGGTGTATGCCCGTCACCCTCTCCCTGTGCTCTCTCCATAGGGTTGCTCGGCTGTACGGTCACCTGCCTCTGTGCCTGGAGCAGACACCATCACCAACACATTTACATCCCGCAGACACGCACTCATTCACTCCTGTTGTTAATAAACTCTTTGAACTACTCTAAGCCTGTGTGTGTGCGTCTCCTGAGCCGTGCGTTATGTCAGTACGGCTTCAGCAGAGCGGCTCGGCGGACGGCGGGCTTGCACACCGGTTTTCCACTCTCGAGGCTAGAGTGGATCAAATAGCTTATCAACAACAGGTGATCTTTAATCAATTATTGAATTTAACTAACCGGTTGGGCCGCTTGGATCCTCAACAGCCGTTCCCCCCGGCTCGCCAGGGTGGCGCGGCTCCTGCTGTTCCAGCGGCCGTCCAGCCGGCTCCAGTGGCACCGGTTCGGCTCACACCGATTCCGACCCCCGCCCGCTTTAGCGGTAAGCTCGGCGGAGCGCGGGGGTTCATTATGCAGTGTGAGTCCGTGTTCCACCGTGTGCCCGGAGATTTTCCCTCGGATCACAGTCGGATTGGTTACATAGGGAATCTTCTGGAGGGGCGTGCGTTAACTTGGACCTACGCCGTAATGGCGAGGCCCAGTTATGCCACCCTCACCTATGACCAGTTCGTGAGGCGCTTCCTGGAGGTCTTTGACCATTCTCAAACCGAGACGGTCCAGGTCGATCGGCTCCTCGCTCTCCAGCAGGGAGGCCGGTCGGCAGCGGACTACTCGGTCGACTTCCGGGTAGCGGCGGAGGAATTGGGCTGGGAGGATCGCTCCCTCTGTGGCCTGTTCCTCCGCAGCCTCAATAGTGATCTGAGGGATGAACTGGCTGGACGGGATATCCCTGGGACGCTAGCGGAGCTGACATCCTTAGCGATAAGTTTGGATAACAGGCTGCGCGAGCGCTCCTCGGGGCGGAAGTCTTCTTCTTCTCGCCCTCGTGGAGTCTCGCCGCACCTGTTCCAAGCTCGCCCCCTGGCGGCGCCGCCAGCATTGTGCCCCGAGGAGTCGGAGCCGATGGTGACGGGCTGGACCAAGCTTTCCCCTGCGGAGAAACAACGCCGCCGTGAGTTGGGCCTCTGCATGTATTGCGGAGGTGACCAACACACTGTGGAGCGTTGCCCGCGGAAAGCCAGTCGGCGGGGTCCGCGAATCGCTGTAGGGAGCCTCGCGGATCCCAACCGGTTAGACTCTCTCACCCAATTAAAGCTGCCCATCCGTTTTTGCCACAATCCCACTGGGCACCTCACCCACGCACTGGTGGATTCGGGCGCAGAGGGCAGCTTCATTTCACAAGGCCTGGCAACCCGATTGGGCATCCGCTGTCAGGCATTAAAACACCCCATCTCCCTGGTCCATCTCTCCCGTGCCTCCCTTGGGAGAGTTTCTCACCAGACCATGCCTGTCCCAGTCATCATCTCAGGGAACCACCGGGAGGAGATGGTATTTTACGTCCTGCCCAACTCTGTGTCGCCCGTCATCCTGGGGTATCCCTGGCTACGCCTCCACAACCCTGTCCTGGACTGGAGGTCCGCTGGGGTATCGGCATGGAGTACCTTCTGTATGGGCACCTGCCTTCAGTCCGCTGCCTGCTCCCCATCCGCGGCTCCCCCTGTGGCGGATACAGCACCTCCGGACCTGTCACTGGTGCCTCCAGAATTTCACGACCTGGGTATGGTATTTAGCAAATCGAAAGCTATGTCTCTTCCCCCGCATCGACCATATGACTGTGCCATCAACCTCCGCCAGGGGGCTCCCCTGCCATCTGGTCGGCTCTACAGCCTGTCGGCGCCGGAGAAGGAGACCATGAATACATACCTAAAGGAATCTCTGAGCGCTGGGATTATTCGCCCATCGTCGTCACCCGTGGGGGCAGGGTTTTTCTTTGTCGGGAAAAAGGACGGATCCCTCCGCCCCTGCATAGACTACCGAGCGCTGAATGACATCACTGAGAGGGACCGTTACACCCTGCCCCTCATGGACACTGCCTTTCACTCCCTCCAGGGGGCGACCTGGTTTACCAAGCTGGATTTACGCAGCGCTTACCACCTCGTCCGGATCCGGGAGGGAGATGAATGGAAGACAGCCTTCCGTACCCCGAACGGCCACTTTGAGTATCTCGTCATGCCGTTCGGGCTGACCAACGCTCCTGCCGTCTTTCAGCGCCTCATTAATGACGTCCTCCGGGATTTCATCGGCCTTTTTGTGTTCGTCTACCTGGATGACATCCTTATCTTCTCCAGGTCCAGGGACGAGCACCAGGTCCATGTGAGGCGGGTCCTCCAAAGACTGCTGGAGAATCGTCTGTACGTGAAGGCTGAGAAATGCGAATTCTACGCTAGGACCACATCCTTCCTGGGATTCATCATCGCTCAAGATCAGGTGCTCCCAGACCCAGAGAAGGTGAAGGCGGTGGTGGAGTGGCCTACTCCCGCATCCCGGAAGCAGGTGCAACAGTTTGTTGGCTTCGCCAATTTTTACCGCCGCTTTGTCCCAAATTTCAGCTCGATCGTCGGACCGCTGACCCGCCTCACGTCCCCGAAGGTCCCGTTCCGGTGGACTGAAGAGGTCGCTGCTGCCTTTAGGGCGCTGAAGGCGGAGTTCTCCTCCTCCCGGGTCCTTCGCCAGGTCGACCCCGCGCTGCAGTGCATTGTGGAGGTGGACGCATCGGACACGGGAGTGGGAGCAGTGTTATCCCAGCGGTCACCTGACGATGGCGCCAAGCGGCCGTGCGCCTTCTTCTCCCGGCGCCTGTCCCCGGCGGAGAGGAACTACGATGTGGGGGACAGAGAGCTCCTGGCCATTAAACTCGCCTTACAGGAGTGGCGCCACTGGCTAGAGGGGGCGGACCTGCCGTTTGTGGTCCTGACGGACCACAAGAACTTAGAGTATTTACGATCTGCCAAGCGCCTGAATGCCCGCCAGGCGCGCTGGTCTTTGTTCTTCGCCAGGTTCCGCTTCTCGATCACCTTCAGGCCGGGCTCCAAAAACGGCCTGCCTGACGCCCTCTCTAGGCAGTTCACCCCCGTGGAGGCTGAGGAGACGCCCCACACTATCCTGCCCAGGTCGTGCGTCCTCGGTGCCATCTCTTGGGACATTGAAGACAAGATCCGGAAGGCGCAGGAGGTGGAACCTGATCCTGGCGGCGGACCGGAGGGAAGACTGTTCGTCCCATCTGCGGTCCGAGGAGAGGTCATCCACTGGCTCCACACCTCCCGGCTCACCTGTCATCCCGGCACCTCTCGGATGATCAGCCTCCTCCAGCGGTCCTTTTGGTGGCCAGGCCTGCGGAGGGATGCAGCCCGCTACGCCCGGGCTTGCCCAATCTGTGCCACCAGCAAGTCGGGAAATGCCCCCCCAGCGGGTCTGCTCCAGCCTCTGCCCGTCCCCGGCAGGCCCTGGTCGCACATCGCACTGGACTTCGTCACCGGACTCCCCGTTTCCAACTCCTTTGACACCGTCCTGACCATTGTGGACCGTTTCTCCAAGGCGGCGCACTTCATTCCCCTGCGGGGTCTCCCTACTGCCCTGGAGACGGCGGGCCTCCTCGTCCAACACGTGGTCAGGCTGCACGGGATTCCGGTGGACGTGGTCTCGGACCGGGGCCCCCAATTTTCGTCCGAGGTTTGGAGATCCTTCTGTAACGCCATCGGAGCCAAGGTGAGCCTCTCCTCCGGCCATCACCCCCAGTCTAACGGGCAGTGTGAGAGGACCAATCAGGAGCTGGAGGCTGCGCTCCGCTGTGTTACCAGATCCAAGCCGACGTCCTGGAGCAACCATCTCGCCTGGGTGGAGTATGCCCACAACACCGCCCGCTCTTCTGCAATGGGGATGTCCCCCTTCAAGGCGTCCCTGGGTTACGACCCCCCGCTGTTTCCAGCGCAGGAGAACGAGGTGACTGTCCCCTCCGTTAGGGCGCACCTTAGGCAGTTCCGCTCCACCTGGGCTGCCGCGCGTCATGTGCTTTTACGCACAGCGGAGCGCAACAGGACCGTGGCGGACCGGCACAGAAGACCTGCCCCGGCGTACAGAGTTGGGCAACTCGTGTATGTGTCTACCCAGGACGTCACATTAAAAGGCGAGAGGAGGAAGCTGGCACAGCGATTCATGGGTCCCTTTCCCGTCACCCGGATCATCAACCCGGTGGCTGTGCGCGTGGCTATCCCCCCCTCCCTCCGCATCCATCCCACTTTCCATGTGTCGAGGGTGAAACTGGCAGTCACTGACCCCCTTTGCCCTCCTCCTGCAGCGCAACCCGCGCCCCGGATGGTTGGTGGCCATCCGGCCTGGTCCGTCTCCTCCATCCTGGACTCCCGGCGCCGAGGCCGTGGGTTGCAATACCTGGTGGACTGGGAGGGCTATGGGCCCGAGCATCGGCAATGGGTGCCCCCGTCGTTTGTGTTGGACCCATCGCTCATCGCGGACTTCCACCGAGCGCACCCGGATAAGCCATCGCCAGGAGGCGCTGCTAGAGGGGGGAGTACTGTCACGCCGCGCCATTCATCAGCGGCGCCACCTGCTCACGCACCTGCCAATCATCAGCGGCGAGGGATAAAGGCCGTCTCGCCCGGAGGCTCGGCCTGAAGCCGTCAGACTTCGTCCCTCACCGTTGTGAGCATACTTCCCTTCAGCGTAACCATTTTGGTAAGAAGATCGCTTACCTTTTCTCTTCAGTCTCCTCCCCTGTGCACAGGTGGATTTCCCAGCGGCGGACATCTCCTCTCCATCGCCCAATCCTCGCTGCTGCACGGAGCTCTCCAGGTGGCTGTCTTCCGGGCTTCACCCCCTTGTTGTGCCAGCTGTCCTGACCCACCAAGTAAGTCCTTCTCTCGCCATAAATTCCTCCTGTGTTGGTGTATGCCCGTCACCCTCTCCCTGTGCTCTCTCCATAGGGTTGCTCGGCTGTACGGTCACCTGCCTCTGTGCCTGGAGCAGACACCATCACCAACACATTTACATCCCGCAGACACGCACTCATTCACTCCTGTTGTTAATAAACTCTTTGAACTACTCTAAGCCTGTGTGTGTGCGTCTCCTGAGCCGTGCGTTATGTCAATACCAGGAATATTCTGAAGAATTAAGTTTAAATTAAACAACAAACCGCCAGCCACACAGTCATTGCATCCCTGGTGGCAGCAGGGCCCCCATGTGCCAACCTTGATTTAGCTGGATGTCCATGGATTCTATTGATAGAGAGGCTGATAGACAGATTCTCCCACAAGGCCGTGCTCCTGAGATCACAATTGGGCTGTTCTTCAGCAAGCTGAGCGAGGTCTTCTCTTACGCACTGAGAAGGAATTGGTTTATTGTACAAAGTCCCATCAGAAATTCAAACTGAGGCAAAAACATCACAAATCCATTTCTTCCTATGTTGGTGGTTTAAGATAAGATAAGATAAGATAAGATAAGATAAGCCTTTATTAGTCCCACAACGGGGAAATTCCAGGATTGCAACAGCACAGGGATAGCAACACTCAGAGCAACAATCAGAAGGCAAGAAAAAACAAGCAAGCAAGAGCAGCTAATATACATATGTACATATTACTATAAAATATATATATACACACACACACACACAGACACACAGTGCAGAGCATTGTAGCTAGATGGAATAATATGTAGATATATAAAAACACAGTGCGGAGCATTGTAGCTAGATGGAATAAATATATAGATATATAAATATAAACACACCCAGTGCAGAGCATTGTAGCTAGATGGAATAAATATGTAAATATATAAACACACACAATGCAGAGCATTGTTGCTAGGTGGGATGAAACAGCATAACCGTCTATTTAGTTATCCTACATGGTATGATTATGTGCCCATACATATTCTCACCCTCCATAGCGACCGGTATGTTCCTAGTTGTATGCCGGAGAGGACCATTGTGTAAGTCTATTGCATCTTTTGCATTCAAAAAAAAAAAAAAAAAAAAAAAAAAAACTATTAGTTTGTTACATCTTTTTGCTATCTCTGCGAGCAGAGATAGCAAATGAGTCGGTTTAAGCTCAGAAAAACTCAAACAAAATCTTCTTGCACGGTGATTTGAAGAAAAAGATTAAAATAAGGGAAAGTGAATTTTAAAGAAAAAAAACAGGATTTTCACAGAGCCTGGAAGACTCTGGGCCTACTTAAAAGACAGAAAAAAAATGGAAGAGCAGAGAAGGCTCCTTACAGCTTGAACCAATGCCCCAAAAACTGAAACAGAGGAAAGTTTTTTCCTAGGTGTGGCAGAATCTCACTGAATTTCATGGAACTGAGCTGAACCCATTACATCTGAGCTTCTTTGTTGGGCAGAAGTCATAAACTGACTAAAAAGGCAATGAAGATAGGTTTGGGAGCCCATTGGTCAGTTCAAATTTCTGAGGTGGGGGTCTCCCACAGAGCAGAGATAGAGACATTTGATATGAAGAGTGAAATCCTCCGAAAGTATGTGTGCTGAATAAAGCATAAATTCCTTCAACTTTAGTGACTAAGATATTCTACTGAATAATAAGGAAACATACAATGTCTCCACATTGTAATATACACTCACCGGCCACTTTATTAGGTACACCATGCTAGTAACGGCTTGGACCCCCTTTTGCCTTCAGAACTGCCTCAATTCTTCGTGGCATAGATTCAACAAGGTGCTGGAAGCATTCCTCAGAGAGTTTGGTCCATATTGACATGATGGCATCACACAGTTGGCGCAGATTTGTCGGCTGCACATCCATGATGCGAATCTCCCGTTCCACCACATCCCAAAGATGCTCTATTGGATTGAGATCTGGTGACTGTGGAGGCCATTTCAGTACAGTGAACTCATTGTCATGTTCAAGAAACCAGTCTGAGATGATTCCAGCTTTATGACATGGCGCATTATCCTGCTGAAAGTAGCCATCAGAAGTTGGGTACATTGTGGTCATAAAGGGATGGACATGGTCAGCAACAATACTCAGGTAGGCTGTAGCGTTGCAACGATGCTCAATTGGTACCAAGGGGCCCAAAGAGTGCCAAGAAAATATTCCCCACACCATTACACCACCACCACCAGCCTGAACCATTGATACAAGGCAGGATGGATCCATGCTTTCATGTTGTTGACGCCAAATTCTGACCCTACCATCCGAATGTCGCAGCAGAAATCGAGACTCATCAGACCAGGCAACGTTTTTCCAATCTTCTATTGTCCAATTTCGATGAGCTTGTGCAAATTGTAGCCTCAGTTTCCTGTTCTTAGCTGAAAGGAGTGGCACCTGGCGTGGTCTTCTGCTGCTGTAGCCCATCTGCCTCAAAGTTCGACGTACTGTGCGTTCAGAGATGCTCTTCTGCCTACCTTGGTTGTAACGGGTGGTTATTTGAGTCACTGTTGCCTTTCTATCAGCTCGAACCAGTCTGGCCATTCTCCTCTGACCTCTGGCATCAACAAGGCATTTCCGCCCACAGAACTGCCGCTCACTGGATATTTTTTCTTTTTCGGACCATTCTCTGTAAACCCTAGAGATGGTTGTGCGTGAAAATCCCAGTAGATCAGCAGTTTCTGAAATACTCAGACCAGCCCTTCTGGCACCAACAACCATGCCAAGTTCAAAGTCACTCAAATCACCTTTCTTCCCCATACTGATGCTCAGTTTGAACTGCAGGAGATTGTCTTGACCATGTCTACATGCCTAAATGCACTGAGTTGCCGCCATGTGATTGGCTGATTAGAAATTAAGTGTTAACGAGCAGTTGGACAGGTGTACCTAATAAAGTGGCCGGTGAGTGTAGAGACATTGTATGTTCATGTCTTCAGTAGCGGAAACTGTCTTGAGAGAAAGAATATGAATTAATTTATTTGTCCATAATGCATATTCGTCCACCAGGCGGCACTGTGACACTGTCTGGTTGTTTACTGGGGAATCTTGACTCCCACGCCTGGATTATATCAACCATTAACCTGTCGACTGAAACATTCCTTTGCCGAAGAGCAGAAAAGGGAGCTTGACTAAATCCTGGAGAAGGGATTAATTTCCACTTTATGGCCGATGGATAGTGTTACAGCTCTGGTTCTTGGGTGACAGAAGCAGTTCATGACCAGACTTTTGAGTTGAAACAATTTTTCTTCAGCAAAGAATGATTTTATAGATTGGAACTCAAGGTCAGCGCCACACTGGATAAAGATTCAAAAATGGATTTGATCTCCACAAGGAATTTAAGGTACTGGATCATGTCTCTGTCACAGCAGACATTTGGACTGTGGATAATGGACATTTTCTTTGGATCATTGCACATCAGATTAATCCATATCATAAAGTTAAGATAAACATTGACAGCTTTATGCAGTGTTGCCAACTCACTCTTTTGGAGTGATTCTGGACTGCGATTACCATCATGCCTGCTGCGGAGGCCGCCGCAGCAGAGTCAGCTACCGAGCTGGACCTCCAGAGGGTCGAGCCCGAGATGACATCGCCTGGATCGTCGGAGTCCTGGACGGCGGTGGGGCTTGAGCTCAGGCAAGTGCTCTCTTTTGTGTTTCTCCTTTCTGTATTGGCGCAATCTTGCCTAGCTCTTGATGAGGAGAGCCAGGTGCAGCTATCCATTGCATCCGATGATTTATGTATGCATTTAAAAGTACCGTGAAAGTTACTTTTACAAGTAACTAGTTACTTTAATCATGCAGTAATTGGTAAGTAACTCAGTTACTTTTGAAAACAAGTAACTAGTAACTGTAATTAGTTACTATTTTTTAGTAACTTGTCCAACACTACTCCTTATAACGTCCCTGTCTGATTGGACAGTCTTGAAGACGGGTAACGTGACGTTGTTGTCCGGGATATGTGAGTGAAGCCACATTTCTGTAAAGCAAGATACTATCGGTAATCCCTCTGGGCCCTGACCAGCACTGTGAACTCTTCAGTCTTATTTCCCAGAGACCTCATGTTCGCCGTGATTAGCACTGGTACCGTAGGCTTATACTTTTTTATCCTCATTATAACCTTGGCTCCAGCTCTTCGCCCACAGTGTCTCCTTCTCAGCTCATTCGGGATCCCAGGCTTTGTCCCAGGTAGCAGCACTCAGCTGCTAGACACCCCAAGGTAACATCACAAAACAACCCCCCCCCCCACACACACACACACAGAAGACCCCCCCCCCCAAAAAAAACCCCAAAACGTAACACAAACATGACACTATGACCATGACAACATGAGCATAAATTAAAGCGAGGAATGGCCAGATTCAAAACCAGATAAAAAGACAAACATAAATAAACCAAATCTAACCATAACTAGGACGCTAAAAATAAAGGGCAGGAACAGGAACTCCTAGGACTGCTGGTCTCTCCGCCGACTGGCGGCTCCTTCCCAGGAGCAACAGGCTCTCGAGGCCACAAAAGAACACACGGGAGAGGGAGGTGAGGGTGAGTCAACAGCAGCAGGTGGTGAGGACTCAGCTAGTATTGACTGCTGTAGCTGAGCCTCATCACTGGGAATAAGACAAGGTGTATCATTATGAGAGGGAAAAGAATTACAACCCACCTGCCTTATTTCGACCGACCGATGGTTCCTGCTGCTACGGTGGGATCAGATGAGGCTCCTCTGCCCACCACTGACGTTACCTGGGAAGGAGACGGAGGCTTGGGTCTCTGACGATGGAGGCGGGACGCCGGAGCTCAGGGCTGGGGAGGAGCAGATGGTGCCAAGGTCCGGGAACGCCCTCTCACTGGCACGGACCTCGATTCATGGCTGGAGCTCCTCCCTTGATACTCTCGCTGCAGGTCCTTCAACAAGAAAACCCTCTCCCTTCCTTCGGCATGCAGCACGAGCTGGGGGTAATGCTGCACAGCCGCCTCTGCCAGACATAAATTTCTCAAAGCGTCTTTTGGGGTGGAAGATGCGTGTGCGTTGGAGATAAGTCTATCCACTTCCTGGAGCGCAGTGCAGAGCTCCCACCCCAGGCTCCGTGAAAACTGTCTTTAACCTGCTGACATCTCAGCAGGCAATGGATAGCAAGAGAGAAAAAAGAAAAAGGTAATCACAGGAAAAGAAAAATTGCAAAACTCACAGAGGCTGATGTCCAGGTGTCCATGTCCTGTCATGAAGAGCTTGTTTCACAAGCGCAAGTCGGACACCAAATGCTCTCTGTGAGTTTGCACATTTATTAACATTAAAACAGGCGAGAACATAAACACTCTGGTGGCACAGTGGTTAACACTGCGGCAGCACAGCAACTCCCCCTTGGCCAGGGGATCCTGGGTTTGATCCCAGCCCCCGACCAACAGTGATCTGTGTGGAGTTTGCATGTTCTCCCAGTGTCTGCGTGGGTTTACTCTGGGATTTCTCCGGTTTCCTCCCACATGCCAAAAACATGCAAGTTAGGTTAATTAAGATAAGATAAGATAAGATAAGATAAGATAAGCCTTTATTAGTCCCACAATGGGGAAATTCCAGGATTGCAACAGCACAGGGATAGCAACACTCAGAGCAACAATCAGAAGGCAAGAAAAAAAACAAGCAAGCAAGAGCAGCTAATATACATATGTACATATTACTATAAAATATATATACACACACACACACAATTGGCATCAAACTGGGCATTCTAAATTGTCCTTAGGTATGACTGTGAGAGTGAATGGTTGTCTGTCTCTCTGTGTTGGCCCTGTGATGGACTGGCGATCTGTCCAGGGTGTACCCTGCCTCTCGCCCAAAGATGCTGGGATAGGCTCCACCCCTCCCGCGACCCCAAAAGGATTAAGCGGAAGAAGGTGGATGGATGGATAGAACATAAACACACAAAAACTATATCATGAAGTGCAAAGCGATAATCAAACAGGTACAATGTGACGGGCGCTGGAGAAGAGTGGGGCTCAACATCCAGGGAGACATGAAGCCAGGGAACACTTGGCCAGGGGCGGAATCCAGCCAGAGCTCTCCCGAAGGCTGCGGGGGCTCACGGCTGGAAAAAAGGGATAAATCAACATCAACTTCTGTGTGGACAACACCGTACCCACCAAGACCATACGGTGTTGCTCAAACAACAAACCCTGGATCAACCCTGAGATAAAAACACTTCTGAGAGAGAAGAAGAGGATCTTCAGGTTGAGGAACAGGGAGATGCTGAAGTTGTTACACCTCGCTCTCGCCAGTCATCAGCGCCAGCGGCGCGCACACCTGCACCTCATCAGCATCGGCCTATATAAACCCCTCTGCCTTCTGGGCTGCACGGTGGCGCAGTGGTTAGCACTGCGGCAGCACAGTTTACCCTTAGCCGGGGGATTGTGGGGATCGTGGGATCGTGGGTTCGATCCCAGCCCCCGACCAACAGTGATCTGTGTGGAGTTTGCATGTTCTCCCCGTGTTGCGTGGGTTTACTCCGGGATTTCTCCGGTTTCCTCCCACATGCCAAAAACATGCATGTTAGGTTAATTGGCTGTTCTAAATTGTCCCTAGATATTTGTTTCCTATAGGCCCTTAGAATAGAGGGTTAGTATTAATGAAAGCGCTTTGAGTGGTCTTTGTGACTAGAAAAGCGCTATATAAGTGCAGGTTAGTTAGTTAGTAGTTAGTAGTTAGTTCTGTTTCGGCCTGGAGTCGTCTGCTCGACAACGGTCCCAAATCTCCAGCGCCCCTCAGGTTCGTTACCGACCAGCGCATCGCTCTCCAAGCACGTAAGCTGCACTTCTCATCTCACCTTCTCTCCAGCTTCTCCCCTGTGCACAGGTGGATCTCCAGGGCGGTGGAATTCCTCCTCGCCTCTCCTCAGCCACTCTCTCATCAGCATGTCGAGAGCGCGCAGCCGCGCTGTCCTCCAGGCTACAGCTGCATCGCCAACGCCAGCCACCTTCTCGCCTGCACATAAGCAGTATATTGTGGTTATTTTCCCACGGAGCATGTGACTGTAGCTAATTCCCTGCTCTGCTCTGACATAATGCACGGCCCAGGAGACACACACGCAGGCTCAGGATAGATTTAACAGCTTTATTAGCAACAAGAAAGTGTATGGCTGCGTGTCTGTGGAATAAGAATGTATTGGTGGTGGTGTCTGCGTCAGGCACGGGGGCAGGAGGCCGTACAGCCGGACAACCCTGTGGGAGAGAGCAGAGGGAGAAGGGTAACGGGCACCACACCAATACAGGGAATAATGATGGTAGCTGGCTTACTTGGTTGTGGCAGGTGGCTGGCGTCGACAAGGGTGGAGCCCGGGAGACAGCGACCTGCGGTACCTGTGGCAGCAGCGTAGAGCCAACGGCGAGGTGATGAAGTCCGCCGCCGGGAATGTCCACCTGTGCACAGGGGAAAGCTAGAGGAGAGAGGTAAGGGGCGCTTACCCAGGATATCTTTGCTAGTCGGTTTGAGATCCGTAGTAGCAAAGGGGCCGAAGTAGAGAGACGGCTTCAGGCCGAAGCCCAGGGCAGAGTGGATTAAATACCTCGCCGCTGACGAGGAGCAGGTGTGCGCGCGGCTGGCGCCGCTGATGAGCAGCAAGTCATAACAGTACTCCCCCCTCTAGCAGCGCCTCCTGGCGATGGTTTTTCCGGGTGCGCTCGATGAAACTCAGAAATGAGTGACCGGTCCAACACCAGCGAGGAAGGCACCCACTGTCTCAACTCGGGTCCATAGCCCTCCCAATCCACCAGGTACTGCAATCCGCGACCCCGGCGTCAGGCGTCCAAGATGTCAGCGACGGTCCAGGCCGGATGGCCACCAATCATCCGGGGAGCGGGGTGCGCCGCAGGTGGAGGGCAGAGGGGGTCAGAGACCACCGGTTTGATTTTGGAGACGTGGAAGGTGGGATGGATGCGGAGGGAGGAGGGAATAGCCACACGCACAGCCACCGGGTTGATGATTCTGGTTATGGGATAAGGGCCGATGAACCGTTGGGCCAGCTTTCTCCTCTCACCCTTTAGGTTTACGTCCTGTGTGGATACCCAAACTTGCTGTCCCACCTGGTAGGCAGGTGCAGGTCTCCTATGTCGGTCCGCCGTAGACTTATTGCGCTCCGCCGTGCGTAAAAGCGCATTCCGCACCGTGGACCAAAGGGAACGGCACCGCCTCAGATGTGCCTGGACAGAGGGAACAGCCAACTCGCCCTCCTGCGCGGGGAACAGGGGTGGATCATAGCCCAAGGATGCTTTAAAGGGCGACATCCCGATGGCCGTAGAGTGAGAGGTGTTGTGGGCATACTCTACCCAGGCGAGGTGAGAACTCCAGGACGTGGGTTTGGATGACGTAACGCAGCGGAGCGGAGCCTCCAGCTCCTGGTTAGTCCGCTCACACTGCCCGTTAGACTGGGGGTGATGGCCGGAGGAGAGGCTTACCTTGGCTCCCAGGGCGTTGCAAAATGACCTCCAGACGTCTGAAGAGAACTGGGGGCCGCGGTCGGAGACTACATCGACCGGGATTCCATGCAGTCTGACCACGTGCTGGATGAGGAGATCCGCCGTCTCCAAGGCTGAGGGAAGTCCATGTAGGGGCACGAAGTGGGCGGCCTTGGAAAAACGGTCTACAATGGTCAGAACTGTGTCAAAGTTGTTGGAGACAGGGAGCCCGGTGACCAAGTCCAGAGCGATGTGCGACCAGGGCCTGCCAGGGACGGGCAGGGGCTGGAGCAGACCCGCAGGGGGAGCGTTACCTGACTTAAGGCGCTTTTCCACTTGGAACACAAAGGCCCCGTTTGGCCCCGATCGGCCTCCATTGTCCGGTTTCCCACTCAGAACCCAAAGGCCTCACAGTTCCCTTTTTCGGAACAGTTCCAGTTTTACTGACACTTTTTTCGGCACCATAAAAAGCAGGTCCGAAGGCTTCCGGCCCCGTTTTGTCACGCCACTGCTGGTCATTCATTGGTCTGTGCGTAGCGTCATGAGAGTGGGCGTTACGTGGGCGTTACACTGACTTTCCAGAATCGCTTGCTGGTCGCCATTTGCAATTTTTCATCAGTGAGCCCGCGAACAAGTGATATTATAAACCACAACGAGAGAATGGCTTCACAGAAATCAGCAGAAATCCAACACCGCAGTCCAGCAGAGTTTCCTGTGCGTTTCGGCTGATGAGAGAATGCAGAGGGAAGCAGACTGAACTTGCAGTGGTGCGCACAAACAGACGCACCAGAAATTACACGGAGACGCACCGGGAATTAGACCCAGCCACCCGAATTGAATTGAATGGGCAGCCGCGACGCACCCAACTTCAGCAGTTGAAGCCGTTATATTGTGATATACAGGACGGTAAGTGATCTGATATTCATGCTTTATGTTATTTTTTCCAACAGTGGAAAGTTCACTTAGGACAGACGAAAACTTAATCGTGTTTAAACGATGACCTAGCTCAATGCTATGTCCGTCCTTGTATGTTGTTTTTTGTGTTGACAATATCTGATGAAATAGTTAGTTGTAATCCTGGTTAAAAGTTTTTTATTTATTTATTTTTTTTTAGATTATGCTTCCACACTGACGGAGCCCACCTCCCGCGATACGAGCACCCCGGCTTCTGCTACGGATCTAGATCATCCGGCACCAGAACCAAGTCCAGCTCGCTCACAGTTTGGCACATCTCCGTCAACACTTTCACGCACAGGTAAAGCCCAATAGTCAAATAATATAATTATATTATATTCTAATAATGTAATACTCACGGTACAGTTTATTGTTTCATGTAAAGCACATCAAAAAAGTCCAGCAATGCAGCTGCATATTTAATCACAGGCATGGAAAAGCTAATGAGCTGTTGTAGCACAAAACTCCTTATTTGAAAGTCAGCGTGCTTCATTTTCATGATTCAGTTGAGCCTACTGTATAAATGCATTCAGAATTTTTTCCATCCATCCATCTTCTACCGCTTCTTTGCGTCACAGAGGCAGCAGTTCAAGCAGAGAAGCCCAGACTTCCCTCTCCCCAGCCACCTGCTCCAGCTCTTCAGAGATGATAGACCAGCTGGGTCTCTCCACCATAGAATTTGGGTCACCTCTAGAATTTTTTGACCACCATAAAAAGCTAGGCATTTGAAACATAAACCCAGCTTTTACTAAATGTATTGTACAAATACACAGTTGTGATACTCATAAAAAAAGTAATTTTTTCAAACCCAGCACTTGCCTTTCACCAGTGTGTGTCCCTTGTACAGGTACATCTCAAAATAACTGCAATGTCATGGTACAGTGTGTTTTTTGTGACTCACAAAAGACAGTGAAAGTCATATAAGATGGTATCTGTCATAATCTTGACAATCCATATGGGTTTTATGTCAGGAGAGTTTCCTGGCCAAATCAAACACAGTGATGCCTTGTCCATTACACCAGGTTTTGATTGTTTAGGCACTGTGGGGCGATGGTCACTCCAGCTGGAAAATGAAATCTGTTTCTCCATAAATCCTCATACTTTTGAGAACACTCCTCTTTTCTTTATATCTATTTTTAACATAACCATCGATTTTTCGAGAAAAGTAATTTTGGATATTCATGCGCTGTGAGCCAATAAATGATTAAAATGTAACAATACTTCACTGTCTGATTAATGATTCTGTATAATATACGGGTCTCACTTTCTGACATGTGTCCAAAAATATTTAACTTTTGTATTAATTTTTGGGGATGTACTGCTACATGTTTTGAGGTTGATTTTACTGACACCAGCTCACATTTCTGTCTTGTAGGTAAGGAAGCGGAGCAACACAAAACAAGACCTTTCAACTATTTTTGCATCGATGCAAGAAGCAGAAAGGGAACAGCACTGTGAACAGATGGAGCTTCAGCGGGAACATCAACGTGAGCAGAGGGAGCTCCAGCGGCAACAGTTGGAACTCAATTCACTGCTTGTGGATGAGGTCCGTCAGTCCAGGGAAGCCGAAGTTGCTGTACGAAGGGAGGAAATTGCGCAGAATGCTGCCCTCAATAACACTCTCATGGCAGTCTTTGAAACCCTCGCACGGCGTGTGTGACCCGTTTTCCCAACCATTATTATGTATTTACTGTACATTAATCAATGACCAGTGTTAATAACATTGAATAAACCCGTGACTGTTGACATCATGTGTTGTCTGTTACTACTAAGTTTTACACCGTCTTAAAACCCTTAAAAAGGTTGGGAAAAATTTGTCATTGCAGTGTGTTATGGAGTCCAATAACTGCCGACACATACATTAAAAGCCAGCCACTACTGACCAAGCTTTATATCCATGTGCAACAACAGGGACACCTAATATTTTAAGTTCTGTATTTGGAAATGTTCATATTGCCAACCCAGGTAATGGTTTTATCTGCACAAAATATTCAACTTAGCCATTGTAAGGACGGGTGAGTGTGGGGTGTACAGCAACAACTGTTTTGGTGCGCCTCACCCAATTTTGTACTCAGCATTAACAAGTACACTTTAAAGAAAATGTGGACTTGTAATTTTGTAAGATATTTTTTATTAGATGGCTGTCCCAGTACTTGTAACTGTGATATTAAAGATCCACACGTCCACATTAAATATACGAAAAAATTGCGTCATTGCAATGGTACAAGGTTACATGAGATGAGTAATGCATAATAATACACAGCAGCCTCACCACCAAAATGATATTAAATGGCTCTTGGACTACTAATTGGTCCAGGGAAAATGGCACAGCCTCAAGGGGAGTGTAACACCGCCTCCAACTCCCTCAAAACCCCGCCTCCAACTCCCTCCTCCCACCCATACTATAGTGAGCCTTGTGCTGTGGAAAACCACCAGTGCCGGAACAGGACTGTTCGGTCCAAGGCCAAACGAGGCCTTTGGGTTCCAAGTGGAAAAGTGCCTTTATTGGCAGCACAGATGGGGCAGGCCCGGGCGTAAAGGGCGGCATCCTTCCGCAGGCCTGGCCACCAAAAGGATCGCTGGAGAAGGTCAATCATCCGCGAAGTTCCAGGATGGCAAGTGAGCTTGGAGGTATGGAGCCAGTGTATGACGTCCCCCCGGACAGCAGATGGCACAAAGAGCCTCCCATCTGGTCCGCCGCCAGGGTCCGGTTCCGACTCCTGCGCCCTCCGGATCTTGTCTTCTATGTCCCATGTAACAGACCCCACGACGCACGACCTGGGCAAGATGGTGTGAGCAACGTCTTCTGCGGCCTCCGGGGCAAATTGCCTGGAGAGGGCGTCGGGCAGGCCGTTCTTGGAGCCAGGCCTATATGTGATGCTGAACTTAAACCTTGCAAAGAACAGGGACCAATGCGCCTGGCGGGCGTTCAGACGCTTGGCAGATCTTAGGTACTCCAGGTTCTTGTGGTCAGTGAGGACCACAAAAGGCAAGGCTGCCCCCTCCAGCCAGTGACGCCATTCTTGAAGGGCAAGCTTGATGGCAAGAAGCTCTCTGTCCCCCACGTCGTAATTTCGTTCCGCCGGGGACAGGCGCCGAGAGAAGAAAGCGCAGGGTCGCTTGACTCCATTGGCTGGGGACCGCTGGGACAACACCGCCCCCACCCCCGTGTCCGAAGCGTCCACCTCCACAATGCACTGCAGCGCGGGATCGACCTGGCTGAGGACCCGGGAGGAGGAGAACTCCGTCTTCAGCACCTGGAAGGCCGAAGCGGCCTCTTCAGTCCACCGGAATGGGGTTTTAGGAGAGGTGAGGCGGGTCAGGGGCCCGACGATGGCTCCAAAGTTCGGGACAAAGCGGCGGTAGAAATTGGCGAACCCGATTAATTGCTGAACTTGCTTTCGAGAAGTTGGTGTGGGCCAATCCACCACTGCTTTGATCTTCGCTGGGTCCGGAAGCACCTGGTCATGGGAGATGACGAACCCCAGGAAGGAAGTTGTCTTGGCGTAGAATTCACATTTTTCCGCCTTGACGTACAGACGGTTCTCCAGCAGTCTCTGCAGGACCCGCCTCACGTGGACCCGGTGTTCATCTCTGGACCTGGAGAAGATGAGAATGTTGTCCAGGTAGACGAATACGAACAGGCCGATGAAGTCCCGGAGGACGTCATTGATGAGGCGCTGAAAGACGGCTGGAGCGTTGGTCAACCCAAACGGCATCACGAGATATTCAAAATGCCCGTTTGGGGTTCGGAAGGCGGTTTTCCACTCATCTCCCTCCCGGATCTGGACGAGGTGGTAAGTGCTGCGGAGATCCAGCTTAGTAAACCAGGTCGCCCCCTGGAGGGAGTGGAAGGCAGTGTCCATAAGGGGCAGGGTGTACCGGTCCTTCTCCGTGATATCGTTGAACTCAATAGTCGATACAAGGACGAAGAGATCCGTCCTTCTTTCCAACGAAGAAGAACCTTGCACCTACTGGAGAGGAGGATGGTCGGATGATCCCAGCACTGAGCGACTCCTTCAGGTAGCTGTTCATTGCCTCCTTCTCCGGCGCTGACAGACTGTAGAGGCGTCCTGAGGGTAAGGGCGCCCACTGGCGGATGTTAATGGCACAGTCGTAGGGCCGGTGAGGAGGCAGAGACATCGCCTTGGACTTACTGAAAACGGCACCCAGGTCGTGGAACTCTGAGGGCACTAGGGTGAGATCCGGGGGCGCGGTGTCCTGAGCTGTGGGAGGCGAGGATGGGGCGCAGGCCGCGGATTGGAGGCAGGTACCCATGTAGAAAGTGCTCCACGCTGAAACCTTCCCAGTCTTCCAGTCCAAGGCGGGGTTGTGAAGGCGGAGCCAGGGATAACCGAGGATGACAGGTGTTACTGAGGTGGGCAGGACGTAAAAGGAGATATCCTCCCGATGGTTTCCAGAGATGATCACCGGGACAGGGGATGTTTGGTGAGTTACTTTTCCCAGAGAAACTCGGGAGAGATTAACTAGGGCGAGAGGAGTATCAAGGAGGTGACAGTGGATGCCCAGTCGGGTTGCCAGGCTTTGTGAAATAAAGCTACCCTCCGCGCCTGAATCCACCAGTGCATGTGTGAGGTGCCCAGTGAGGTCGTGACAGAAGTGGATGGGCAGCGTCAAATGTGTGAGGGGACTTAACCGATTAGCATCCGCGAGGCCCCCTACAGTGACTCGCGGACCACCTCGTTTGGCTTCTCTGGACAATGCTCCACCGTGTGCTGGCTACCTCCGCAATACATGCAGAGGCCCAGGTCACGACGGCGCTGTTTCTCCGCCAGGGGGAGCTTTGTCCGGCCCGTCACCATTGGTTCCGAATCCTCAGAGACCTCCGGTGGCGGCAACGCCAGGGGGCGAGCTTGGGGCAGACGTGCAGAGGCGCCCCCCGAGCGAGAAGACTGCTTCTGCTCGGAGGCACGCTCGCGCAGCCTGTTGTCCAAATTGATGGTGAGAGAGATCAGCTCCGCCAGCGTCTCCGGGGTATCCCGTCCAGCCAAGTCATCCCTCAGACCGGAATTTAGACTGCGGAGGAAGATACCACAGAGCGCACGCTCTTCCCAGCCAACTTCCTCCGCGGTAACCCGGAAGTCGATCGCATAGTCGGCCGCCGATCGGCTCCCCTGTTGGAGTCCGAGAAGACGGTCGACCTGGACACTGTCCAAACGCGAATGATCGAACACTTCCAGAAATTGTCGCACGAACTGGCCATAGGTGAGGGTGGCGTAGCTGGGCTTCACCATAATGGCGTAAGCCCAGGTAAGAGCACGACCCTCAAGGAGATTACCTATATAGCCAATTCTGCTATGGTCTGAGGGAAAATCTCCGGGAACGCGAAGAAACACGGATTCACACTACATAATAAAACCCCGAGCTCCACCCAGCTTACCGCTGAAGCGAGCAGGAGTGGGGATTGGTGTGAGCCGTGTTGGCGCACCCGGAGCAGGCTGGACGGCCACCGGAGCCGCAGGAGCCACGCCACCCGGACGAGCCGAGGGGAATGGCTGCTGGGGGTCCAAGCGGTCTAATCGGTTAGTAATGATAATTAATTGATTCAATATCACCTGTTGCTGATAAGCTATTAAATCCACCCGAGCCTTGAGGGTGGAAAGACGGCGTGCGAGCCCGCTGTCTGCCGAGCTGCTCTGCTGAAGCTGTACTGACATAATGCACGGCCCAGGAGACACACACGCAGGCTCAGGATAGATTTACCAGCTTTATTAGCAACAAGGAAGTGTATGGCTGCGTGTCTGTGGAATAAGAATGTATTGGTGGTGGTGTCTGCGTCAGGCACGGGGGCAGGAGGCCGTACAGCCGGAAAACCCTGTGGGAGAGAGCAGAGGGAGAAGGGTAACGGGCACCACACCAATACAGGGAATAATGATGGTAGCTGGCTTACTTGGTTGTGACAGGTGGCTGGCGTCGACAAGGGTGGAGCCCGGGAGACAGCGACCTGTGGTACCTGTGGCAGCAGCGTAGAGCCAACGGCGAGGTGATGAAGTCCGCCGCCGGGAATGTCCACCTGTGCACAGGGGAAAGCTAGATAAGAGAGGTAAGGGGCGCTTGCCCAGGATATCTTCGCTAGTCGGTTTGAGATCCGTAGTAGCAAAGGGGCCGAAGTAGAGAGACGGCTTCAGGCCGAAGCCCAGGGCAGAGTGGATTAAATACCTCGCCGCTGATGAGGAGCAGGTGTGCGCGTGGCTGGCGCCGCTGATGAGCGGCAAGTCATAACATGCTCTGTCCTCAGGGTTACCTGGCTGCACGGCGAGCTGTTCCGCCCTTGACGCATGCTGTTCACCCACACCACATCCACACTTTCATTCACGCACTCAAGCACCTCCTGTTGTTTGAATAAAAGCCTTAAATCCTCCTGAGCCTGTGTATGTGTTCCCTGAGCCCAACATTATGTCAGTACGACTCCAGCAAAGTGGCTCAGCGGACAGCGGGCTCGCACGCCGATTTTCCACCCTTGAGGCTCGGGTGGATTTAATCGCTCATCAGCAACAGGTAATTTTCAATCAACTTACCCAAATTGTCCAACGATTGTGAGTCGTTGTGTGAGTCGGTGTTTCAGCACGTTCCCGGGGACTTTCCTTCAGATCATAGCCGAATTGGGTATGTTGCAAATCTTCTGGAAGGGCGAGCGCTAGCTTGGGCTTATGCCGTCATGGCGAGGCCCAGCTACGCGAACCTGACCTATGCCCAATTCGTGCATGATTTTAAGGAAGTGTCTGATCACTCGGACCGAGATAACATCTTAACCACCCAGCTGCTTAACCTCCGCCAGGGTAGCCGGTCGGCCGCCGACTACGCTGTCGACTTCCGGGTGGTTGCAACGGAAGTCGGTTGGGGCGAAGCTGCGCTCAGCAGCATCTTCGTCCGCAGTCTAAATTCATCCTTAGAGGACGAGCTGGCCTCCCGGGATATGCCGGACCGGTTAACCGATCTAATTTCCCTTACCATCAATTTGGATAATAGACTGAGGGAACGGGCCGCCGAATGGAGGGCTTCTGGCCGCTCAAGCGGAACTTCCGCCCGGGTCCTTCAGTCTTGCCCCCTGGCGTTACCCACTCCGGGGTCCGCCAACGACACTGAGGCAATGCTGGTCGGTTGGGCTAGACTGCCACCAGCGGAAAGACAGCGCTGCCGAGAGTTGGGCCTCTGCATGTATTGTGGGGGTGACCAGCATTCTGTGGAGGACTGCCAGATTCGGCCAAAAGGGGACGTCCGCGAGTCACTGTAGGGGACCTCGCGGATGCATCCCATTCAAATCCCCTCACTAAATGCCTTCTCCCGGTCAGATTCTGTCATAACTCCACGGGTCACGTCACACATGCACTGGTGGACTCGGGGGCGGAACAGAGTTTTATTTCACAAAGCCTGGTAACCCGCTTGGGCATCCCCTGCCAAGCGCTGCCAGCCCCTATTAACTTGGTCACTCTCGCCCATACGCCTTTAGTGAAGGTCACCCACAGAACCAAACCGGTCCCAGTTATCATCTCCGGCAACCATAGGGAGGATCTCAGCCTGGTTGTTTTACCCACCTCGGCTTCTCCTGTCATCCTGGGTTACTCCTGGCTGCGGCTCCATAATTCCACCTTCGACTGGCAGTCCGGCAGCGTCCTCTCCTGGAGCACCTTTTGCATGAGCTCCTGCCTTCAATCTGCTGCCTGTGCTCCGTCGTTGCCGCTCCCAGCTCCTGACTCGCCACCTCCGGACCTCTCCTTGGTACCCCCGGAGTTCCACGACCTGGGCTCGGTTTTCAGTAAGTCTAAAGCACTGTCTCCACCCCCCCCCCCCCCACCGCCCCTACGAGTGCACCATTAACCTCCGCCCGGGGGCGCCGTTACCATCTGGCCATCTCTACAGCCTGTCTGCCCTGGAGCGTGAGGCCATGGACGCTTATATTAAAGAGTCGCTCTGCGCCGGCATCATCCGGCCATCCTCGTCCCCGGTTGGAGCCGGATTCTTCTTCGTGGGCAAGAAGTACGGGTCCCTGTGGCCGTGTATCGACTTCCGGGCGCTCAACGACATCACTGTAAGGGACAAGTACATGCTGCCCCTGATGGACTCGGCCTTCAACTCCCTCCAGGCGGCCACCTGGTTCACCAAACTGGACCTGCGCAGTGCGTACCACCTCGTTCAGATCCGGCAGGGTGATGAATGGAAGACGGGGTTCCGGACGTCCAGCGGCCATTTTGAGTATCTGGTCATGCCGTTTGGGCTCACCAACGCTCCGGCTGTCTTCCAACGCCTTATCAACGACGTTCTTTGGGATTTCCTGGGGGTCTTCATGTTCGTATATTTGGACGACATCTTGATCTTCTCCCGGACCAGAGAGAAGCATCAGGTCCATGTGAGGCGGGTCCTTCAGCGCCTTCTGGAGAACAGGCTGTATGTTAAAGCAGACAAGTGTGAGTTTTACACCAACCAGACATCCTTTTTGGGTTTTGTCATCGCTCACAATCAAGTTCTCCCTGACCCAGCCAAGGTCAAAGCGGTGGTGGAGTGGCCCACCTCTTCCAGGAAGCAGGTGCAACAGTTTCTTGGCTTCGCCAACTTCTACCGCCGCTTCGTGCCGAAGTACAGCGCCATCGCTGCTCCCCTGACCCGCCTCACCTCTCCCAAGGTACCGTTCCAGTGGACCGAGGATGCTGCGTCGGCCTTCAAGATCCTGAAGACGGAGTTTGCTTCCTCCACCTGGGTGAGGACCCGGCACTCCAGTGCCTGGTCGAGGTGGACGCATCCGACACGGGGGTGGGGGCAGTTCTTTCCCAGTGCTCACCTGTGGATGGGCAGGTGCGTCCCTGCGCTTTCTTCTCCCGACACCTCTCCCCTGCTGAACGGAATTACGACGTCGGGGATAGGGAGCTCCTAGCGGTGAAGCTAGCTCTTCAGGAGTGGCTCCATTGGCTGGAGGGGGCAGCCCAGCCGTTTGTGGTCTGGACCGACCACAAGAATTTGGAGTACCTGAGGACGGCCAAGCGCCTGAATGCCTGCCAGGTGCGTTGGTCGTTGTTTTTCAGTCGCTTCAAGTTCACCATCACTTACCGCCCCGGGTCCAAGAATGGGAAACCGGATGCGCTGTCCAGACAGTTCGGGCCTGAAGACCCAGAGGATCGAGAACACACCATCCTACCCTCCTCGTGCGTCGTGGGGGCCGTCTCATGGGGGATTAAGGCCAAGGTCTGGAAGGCACAGGAGGCTGAACCCAATCCTGGAGGCGGTCCGGTTGGGAGACTATTCGTTCCATCTTCAGTCCGGGGCGACGTCATCCACTTGGCTCACACATCTAAGTTTGCCTATCACCCTGGTATCTCCCTGGTTGGTGGAGCTCCTCCAACGGTCCTTTTGGTGGCCTGGCCTTAGGAGTGACGTCACCAACTACGTCCATGCTGTCCCCAGTGTGCAACGGGCAAGACCTCCACGTCCCCCCCAGCGGGTATCCTCCGTCCACTACCAATCCCCAGGAGGCCTTGGTCCCATGTGGCTCTGGACTTCGTCACCGGTCTCCCCAAGTCCAACTCTTATGACACCATCCTAACCATCGTCAACCGGTTCTCCAAGGCGGCCCATTTTGTGCCTCTCCGTGGGCTCCCTTTGGCGCGAGAGACGGCCGAATTATTGATCCAACACGTCGTCAGGTTGCATGGGATCCCGGTAGATGTCGTCTCGGATCGGGGGCCTCAGTTTGTGTCCAAGGTGTGGAAGTCCTTCTGCAATGCACTGGGGGCCACGGTGAGTCTGTCCTCCGGTCACCATCCTCAAACTAATGGCCAGTGTGAGCGCACTAACCAGGAGTTGGAGGCAGCCCTGCGCTGTGTCACCTTTTCTAACCCATCTTCTTGGAGCACCTGCCTACCCTGGGTTGAGTACGCCCATAATTCCACCTTATCCTCAGCCATCGGTATGTCCCCCTTCCTGGCGTCCCTGGGGTATGATCCGCCTTTGTTCCCTGAGGAGGAGGGTGAGGTGGCAGTCCCATCTGTCCAGGCTCATCTGAGGCGCTGCCAGCGTATTTGGACCAAGACGCGGCAGGCACTTTTACGCACGATGGAGCGCAATTCTCGAGTCACCAATCGCCACAGGAGGGCTGGTCCCGAGTATCAGGTGGGTCAACAAGTTTGGCTGTCCACTAAAGACATTAAACTGAAGGCTGAGAGGAAGAAGCTGGCACAGCGCTTCATCGGGCCTTTTCCTATTACTAAGATAATCAATCCGGTGGCTGTGCGTTTGGCTCTCCCCCCTCCCTCCCCGGAGGGAGGGGGGAGAGCCAAACGGAACTGTGTGGTACATCTTGTACCACACAAGATGTTTTCCACAGTTGTGGAAAACATCTTGTGTGGTACCTGTTCCAAAGACTTCCCACCCCAAAGACCTGAACAGCTACAGACCAGTAGCCCTGACATCTCACATGATGAAGACCCTGGAGAGACTGCTCCTTGCTCACCTCCGCCCCCTGGTGGGACCAGCGATGGATCCACTCCAGTTCGCCTACCAGCATGGCATTGGGGTGGAGGATGCAGTGATCTTCCTCCTTCACCGTTCCCTGTCCCACCTGGAGAAGCCCGGGAATGTGGTGAGGATCATGTTCTTTGACTTCTCCAGTGCTTTCAACACCATCCAACCGATGATTCTGAAGGACAAGCTGCTGTGCGCAGGGGTGGACCAGCACCTGTCATCATGGATCCTGGACTACCTCACTAAATGGCCACAGTTTGTGAAAATCTGGGATTGTGTGTCCGACACGATCATCGGCAGCACGGGGGCCCCCCAGGGAATGGTTTTGGCTCCCTTCCTGTTCACCCTTTATACTGCGGACTTCTCACACAACACAACATACTGCCATCTACAGAAGTTCTCTGATAGCTCTGCGATCGTCGGCCTCATCTCCAACAGAGATGAAACTGAGTACAGAGGACTTATCCAGGACTTCATGGACTGGTGCCATCGGAACTGCCTCCAGATCAACGCGAGGAAAAAAAGGAGCTGGTGGTGGATTGCAGCAGGCAAGGATAACCCCTCACAGCACCAGTAAACATCCAGGGAGCAGACATTGAGATGGTGACATCCTACAAGTACCTGGGTGTTCATCTGAACAATAAACTAGATTGGTCACACAATACCAACACACTCTACAAGAAGGGACAGTGCAGGCTGTTCCTAATGAGGAGGCTCAGGTCTTTTGGTGTAGAAGGGGTGCTCTTGAAGACATTCTACGACACGGTGGTGGCATCAGCCATCACTTTTGGAGTGGTCTGCTGGGGCAACAGCATTACAGCAGCCGATAGGAAGAGACTGAACAAACTAATCAAGAAAGCTAGCTCTGTCCTGGGGGAACGCCTTGACCCAGTGGAGGAGATAGGAGAGAGAAGGATGGTGGCTAAACTGTCATCTCTGCTGGAGTCCGAGTCCCACCCCATGCAGGACATACTGAATGCACTGAGGAGCTCATTTAGCAGAAGACTACATCATCCTAGGTGCCCGACTGAGAGGTTTCGCAGATCCTTCCTACCTATGGCTGTCAGACTGTATAACCTAAGCAGGGCTGCTCGCAGAGATAGCAAAAAAACGTGATTACCTAATAGTATTGAATGCAAAAGATGCAACAGACTTACACAAATGGTCCCCTCCAGTATACAACTAGGACAATATCAGTCGCTACGGAGGGTGACAATACGTATGGGTACATATTCATACTATGTAAGGTAACTAAGTAGACGGTTATGCAGTTTATTCCATCTAGCTACAATGCTCCGCACTGTGTGTATATATATTTATATATTTATGTGTACATATGTATAGTCACTGCTCTTGTTTTCTTCTCTTCTAAATTATCTAAATTATTGCTCTGAGTGTTGCTATCCCTGTGCTGTTGCAATCCTGGAATTTCCACATTGTGGGACTAATAAAGGCTTATCTTATCTTATCTTATCTTAAATGTACCTGGACAGAGCACTCCTACTCTCCTAGACAGTGGGACCCAACACACTTGGGCAACTGCTCCTGAGGATGGGCACTCGTAGAAGAAGGACACGACAACCCACAGAGGTTGTCGTGCCCCTTCAATACAAAACATAATCAAAGACAGGTGTGGGTAGGTGAGTGGAGAAACTAATAGAATGGGTGACAAGTGTGCAGCTCTGACCAGTTTGACAGCTGGAAGCTGCGTAGTGCTGTCAAAATAAAACATAACAGGAAACCACAACACAACCCCAACATTTTTTTTTGATTTTGTATACTTTATTGATCCCCAGAGGGGAAATTGAAGGCATCCACCTGGACGGATGAAGCAGCCACGGTACAGCACTATCTCTTAACCATTCACACACACATTCACACCTAGGGCCACTTTAGAGTCTCCAATTAACCTAACCTGCATGTTTTTGGCCTGTGGGAGGAAACCGGAGAAATCCCGGAGTAAACCCATGCAGACACGGGGAGAACATGCAAACTCCACACATATCACTGTTGGTCAGGGGCTGGGATGGAACCAGGGATCCCATGGCCAAGGGTGAGTTGCTGTGCTGCCGCAGTGCTAACCACTGCGCCATCGCACCGCCCAAACATGAGAACATAACTACAAATACACAATGAAACAGACAGAAAAAGACTGAACAAAAACTACAGACTAGGCAAGGCACCCACCCGTGCCCCAGGATCATGACAAAAACCAGGAGAAAAATAGAAAAACTTGTTCCAATTAGCTATTTAGCATCAACATGGGAGCCGATTAACTTGTGAAAATGTGAGAATGAAAGCTTCGGTCTTCACTGAGTCACTAATATAAGTGGGAAATGTAGTTACAGCAGTTGTCTGATAAAACTAGATTGGAAGCTAATACAGCTGTTAGTTGGCAAGCATGCTAATATTACCAATGCTAATATTTCCATGAGCATGTTAGCTCACTGCAGTCAGCTGTTCAGATGTAACCCAATTCAACCTGACACACTTTAACAGCCTAACATTACATTTTATGTTTTGATAAGTGTTATAACTTTGATCATATACATATTAGGTATGTGACAGCAATAAAGTGGCTACTTTTGTCTGTTAACCCTTTAACTGCCCAGATTAAATGGATGGGTCACACGCCCCCAGTGGCACAGCGCAGCAACTGCACGTGTCAACTTATTGACATCCCCCGGCTATACTGAAAATTTGTACTAATCTTTAATGATCTGACAGTTTAGAAGGTCGCAGACACGCGCCGAAGGAATCATGGCTGACATGGAATATAGCAAGGAAGGAGAAATCCTCATTATTATTCTTCCTTTTTCTACTTTGAGCTCACACACCAATGTGTATGCCTTCACGATCGGTCATCGCGGCAGCATCATAGCGAATAGCTGCGTAATACAAGCGGAATTCATGTGGGATAATCATAAGAGTTTGTAGATGTGGTACACGGTGTAAATTACTAAGTAAACGTGTTACATTGAGGTCGATGTAACAAAAAACTGAGGGTACTGGGTAGACTACCAGAAAGCCCCACAGTGTTGGAGTGGGTTATTCTTCCACTTAGTCCCAACACGCATTAGGTAGTACTGTCTTCAATACATAGTCTTCCAGGTACCTGGGCCTCTGATGAACCCTAACCAGGCATCCCCTAGGTGGGGACTCTGCACCAGGCACCGTCGGCTACACCTGTGAGTTCTCACCACCACAGTCCAACAAGTCCCACCTCACATCAGGTTGTCCCGCCGTAGCTCTAGTCCTCTGTTCTGGTGGCAACTTTCTGAGTCTACTGGAGTGCCACCGCAACCCATTCGCAAGCTTGAATGTGTCCCGGCCCCGTTGCCTCGTGATCCGCAGGGGCCCCGTCCAGAACGACTGCAGCTTATGCGTGCGGTTAGGTTGTTTGATCCAAACTTGATCTGACACCTTCAGTCCGTGGGCTCTTGCCCTGTGCTTCTTGTCAAATCGTCGCTTCATCGTACGCTGTTGTGCAGCAACCTGGTCCCATGGAGAGTCCATATTCCTTGGAGGAGGAGTCGTGGGTTGTCTCAGTCAATCCAAAGGCAGAAGTAGTTCATGTCCCAGCATGAGAGCCGCCAGGGAGCATCCTGTCGTAGCATGGGCCATTGCCCTGTAGTGGAGTGTGCTCTGGAGGGTGTGCGGGAATACAAAAACATCTGCCAAGTGGGCTCTCAGTCTGTTTCTCAGGGTCTTGTTAAAATGTTCAACGCCCCCATTAGCCTGGGGATGGTAGAATGCGGTTTTAACATGTTCCACACCCCTAGCACTCAAGGACTCTTCAAACGCCCCAGAGGTGAACTGCGGGCCATTGTCAGTCGTGAATACATTCGGGACCCCCCACCTGGCGAACAGTGATGAGAGGAAACCCGTAACCACATCCGTCGTGACTAAATTAGTGGGTAACACCTCCAGCCGCTTTGAGAACAGGTCGTAGACCACAAGCAGGAACCAGCTGTTTGGGGGTGCTGTCTGTAGTTCGCCGCAGATGTCCAACTGTATGTGTTTCTGATAGAAAAATTCCAAATTATCCACATTATTATTGTTATTAATAATGTATTATTATTATTAATATGTATCATGGCTTTCCTATTTCATGTCTGATGTTTATATGTGCATTCCATGCAGGATAAGTTCATACATTCCTTTATATTATTCTTCCATATTATATTTCATATGTCTGATATGACTTGTGATTCATGTATGGCCTTGAACAGCCCCAGTCTGCATGTGAGTGTTCCTGAGTTAGCAGTTTTAATCACCAGCTGTACTGATACATTTTTGGATGTCTTGTCCTATGTGACCGAGAAGGTATTGGCTCCTTGTTTCCTGAGAGCAAAGATAAGAACTGTTACCCCCTGTCTTGCCAGATGTACTCAAGGACAGTTTCTCCGTCTTCCCATGGATAACACAGCTTTAAAAGCTAGAACAATGAATGGCTGATTCAGAGGTATGGATGGTCAGACTTGGAGCTGCCTCTGTATTAGGAATAAATGTACCTACAGTATATCTAAATTTTCTGCCTGATTTTTGACTCAGATTAATTATACTGAAAATTATTCTAACAGTTTCCAAGGTTCCTCCGGGTATGACAGCGGCCACAGGGGTGGAGGGGGTGGTCCGCCGGTCTTCACGCTCTCCAAGCACGGAACACAGTTTTTCACCATAGCTTCAATGTCCTTATCAATACCCAAACCTGAATCCCTGCAGCGCTGTTTTACCCTGACCATGCCCAGGTGGCCTTCGTGGAGCATCGCTAGGACACGTGATCTCAGAGACACCGGGATTAGAGTGCAGTGTCCCCTCACTACACACACCTCATTCCAACAGCTCAGTTTGCCTTTATACCGGTGGAAGGGTGCCAGCCCACCCTGCACCTTTGTGGGCCAACCCTCCCTAATCACCGAGCACAGTTGTGACAACATGGGGTCCCGTTCTGACTCTGCCCGAAGTTCTTGGAGGGATACTATATCCCGGAGGGCCCCGTGCAGTGCATTGACCAGATCCGCCTCTGTGGCATCGTCGTTATTGTCGTTGTCTGATTGTACAGTGTTGGCCGTGACGCAGGACAGGAGATCCGCCACTACGTTATCCTTACCAGGAGTGAACTGGGTGGTAAAATTGTAGGCCCTCAGCCACTCCATCCACCTGTGGATCCACAAAGGTCAGTGTCCTGAACCCGACGTCTCCAGTAATGTTGTCAGTGATCGGTGGTCCATCTGCAGAGAGAAATGGCACCCATAGAGGTAGATATGCCACCGTTCACACGGCCAGATGCAGGCGAGTGCCTCCATCTCACCCACGGCATACTTTTGTTCAGCTGTTGAGAGAGACCTTGATGCAAACGCCACCAGACGCTCCGTACCGTCATGTACCTGGGACATAACCGCCCCCACGGCCGAACCAGACGCGTCACAGGTCACAATGGTTTGCCGCTTTGGATCAAAATGGGCCAACACTGGAGGGGAATTGAGTCAGCTTAGCAACTGCCACTGAGCAGGCTGGGGTCCATTGCCACAGCGTATCCTGTTTCAACAGGGCCTGGAGGGGGTCCAATCAATTCTGAATAGCGGGGAATAAAATGCCCATAAAAGTTCACCATACCCAGAAATGAGGAAATCTGCGCAGGTGTTGATGTTTCTGGGAGGCGCAGGATCGCCTCCACGTTCGAATGCAGGGGGCTCAGCCCCCCTGCCGTCAACCAGAACCCCACAAACTCGATGGAGTCCGCCACGAAGATGCACTTTTCCCGTTTAGGGTGACTCCGTGTTCCTGTGGTACCGTCAGCACCCATCCCAACCGTTCATTGTGTTCCTTCCGTGATGTGCCATGTACCACAATGTCATCCAGGTATGCCACCACACCCTTGAGGCCGGCCAGAATCGTGGACATTATTTTCTGAAAACAGCTGGGTGGTGAACTCAGACCAAAAGGCATGCGGGTGTACCTGAACACACCCATGTGGGTCACGAACGCTGTCAGGTTCCTGCTGGCTGGGTGGAGAGGCACCTGCAGGTAACCTTGGTGAAGATCCATCATCATCATCATCATCATCATCATCATAGCAGTCTGTCGTGGGCGACAATGACTGTTTCATTTAAGTCTGATCAGATTCCTCCACACTGCTCTGTCCTTCGTCTTCCACTGCCAGCAGCTCCTGTCTATACTCAACTTCTTCAGGTTTCTTTTTACAGTGTCCTTAAATATGAGCCTTTGTCTACCCTGATTGCATTTGCCCTCGCACAATTGTGAGTAGAGTAACTGCCAAGGGAGATGCTGGTGATCCATCCTCTCAACATTCCCAGCCAACTCAGGTTCATCTGTATTAGCATGTCCTCCATTGATGTTAGACCATTTTTTTAGCACTTCTATGTTGGTTATCTTGTCTTTCCATGAGATGTTCATTATGGCTCGACGGTGTCTCATCATGTACACGTGGAGTTCTTTACCTGCACCCTGTAGACAGTCCAAGTTTCAGCACCGTACAATAGAGTAGCCAGTACTGTTGCTCTGTACACTTTGCATTTCACACAGATAGACACATGCCGATTGTTCCACAGTCTCTCCCTCGAGTTTCCAAAGACAGCCTTCATGCTTCCCATTCTGAGAGATAGTTCATCCTCCAGCCTAACATTCTCTGCAACAGTACTCCCGAGATACTTGAAAGTCTTGCACTTGACTAGTGGCTCTGTACCAATGTTGATCTCCTCTGGTAGTGATGTTGATAACTGGAACTTTGGTGGTTGATAAAGGCACTCTGTCTTCTTGATGTTGATTTTGAGGCTGAATTGGCTAGCTGCTCTTGCAAATTTCTCCACTAAAGATTGCATATCTTCTGCACTGTGTGCAACTAGAGCACTGTCATCGGCAAAGAGCATTTCTCTTACTACCTTTATCGATGTCTTACTCTTGGCTTTAAACTGTACCAGATTGAACAAATCTGCTTCTCTCCTTGTTTGAATGTATACTCCTTCTGAAGTGTCTTTGAAGGCCACCTCAAGCATGGCTGCCAGATATAGCGAGAAGAGTGTAGGTGCCAGCACACACACTTGTTTCACCCCGTTGCTTACTGAAAAGTCTTTAGACACTGAACCCCTCATTGCCATGTTTGCTTGCATACCTGTATGGAGTGCCTCGACAAACTTCTCTGTACAGCCATATTTCTTGAGTACCTGCCAAAGTCCTTGTCGCAAAACAGTATCGAAGGCTTTACTGAAGTCAATGAAGACTACATAAAGCGGCATGTTCTATTCGATACACTTTTCTTGAACCTGTTTCCAGCAGAAAACCATGCCCTTTGTGCTTCTTCCACTTCTAAAGTCGCACTGGGTTTCTGGTAGTACATTCTGCGTGATGTGTTCATTGAGTCTGTTCAGTAGTACACGTGAGAGACTCTTACCAACAGTGGCTAGCAGTGATATACCTTGGTAATTTCCACAATCTTTCCTGTCACCTTTCTTGAACAAAGGCACAATGCTTGCATCCTTCCAGTCTTGAGGTACTTTCTGGGCATCCTATATCTCTTGGATGAGCTTGTGCAGGCAGTTGGTCAGCTGAACACCACCAAATTTCCACACTTCTGCTGGAATTCCATCCATTCCTGGAGCTTTACCATCCTGTGTTGTCCTGATAGCTGCTATTAGCTCATCAAGATTTGGTGGTTCATTCAGACTTGATACAACTGGTCGCTGCACTAGAGCTTCTTTAGCCTCTTCAGTGAGATCTCCAGGGTTGTTTAGTAGTTGGTCAAAGTGGTCTGTAAATCTGTCCAAGATCTTGTCTTTCTCCCCCCACAGTTGCAGTCTTTCTGCAACTGTGGGGGTTCCCCCCTACAGTTGATAGTGCTATGAGATGACTGTTGTTGTGAAATGGCACTATATAAATAAAGTTGAATTGAATTGAATTGAATTGAATTTCTCCTGCAAAACCTTTTCACCATCCATAGCCTCTAGTTGGATCAGTCTTCTTGGTTTAGGGCTGTAGATTTCTCTCAAACATGTGAAGAGTGTTTTCATGTCCTTCATGTCTGCTGCAGTTTGAAGTTCCTTCGCTTTTTCATCCCACCAGTTGGACTTCGTCTCTCTGGTGTACTTCCGTAGCTCACTCTGAGCTATTGAGTATTTCTTCTTCTTCGACCTTGTGTTACACTGTAGATTTTCCTGCCTAGCTGTATTCCTCGCTTCTAGTAGTTTCTTCAGGTGTTCATCATGCTCATCAAGCCAATCTTGATGTTTCTTCTCAGGGTGGCCTAAAACATCACTCGCAGTCTGATACACCATTTAAGATAAGATAAGATAAGATAAGCCTTTATTAGTCCCACAACGGGGAAATTCCAGGATTGCAACAGCACAGGGATAGCAACACTCAGAGCAACAATCAGAAGGCAAGAAAAAAAAAAAAACAACAAAAAAAAAAACAAGCAAGCAAGAGCAGCTAATATACATATGTACATATTACTATAAAATATATATATATACACACACAGACACAGACACACAGTGCAGAGCATTGTAGCTGGATGGAATAAATATATGAATATATGAACACACAGTGCAGAGCATTGTAGCTAGATGGAATAAATATGTAAATATATAAACACCCACAGTATGGAGCATTGCAGCTAGGTGGAATAAATATGCAAGTATATAAACACACACAGTGCGGAGCAGTGTAGCTAGATGGAATAATATGTAGATATATAAAAACACAGTGCGGAGCATTGTAGCTAGATGGAATAAATATGTAAATATATAAACACACACAGTGCAGAGCATTGTTGCTAGATGGGATGAAACAGCATAACCGTCTACTTAGTTATCCTACATGGTATGATTATGTGCCCATACATATTCTCACCCTCCATAGCGACCGGTATGTTCCTAGTTGTATGCCGGAGAGGACCATTGTGTAAGTCTATTGCATCTTTTGCATTCAAAAAACTATTAGTTTGTTACGTCTTTTTGCTATCTCTGCGAGCAGCCCTGCTTAGGTTGTACAGTCTGACAGCCGTTGGTAGGAAGGACCTACGAAACCTCTCGGTTGTGCACCTGGGATGATGTAGTCTGCTGCTAAATGAGCTCCTCAGTGCATCCAGTATGTCCTGCATAGGGTGGAACTCGGACTCCAGCAGAGATGACAGTTTAGCCACCGTCCTTCTCTCTCCTATCTCCTCCATCGGATCAAGGCGCTGCCCCAGGACAGAGCTAGCTTTCTTAATCAGTTTGTTCAGTCTCTTCCTATCGGCTGCAGTAATGCCACTGCCCCAGCAGACCACTCCACAAGTGATGGCTGATGCCACCACCGTGTCATAGAATGACTTCAGCAGCGCCCCTTGTACACCAAAAGACCTGAGTCTCCTCAGCAGGAACAGCCTGCGCTGTCCCTTCTTGTAGAGTGCGTCAGTATTGTGTGACCAGTCTAGTTTATTGTTCAGATGAACACCCAGGTACTTATAGGATGTCACCATCTCGATGTCTGTTCCCTGTATATTTCCTTCAGTATTGCCCATTTCTCTTCTATGTCATTTTCTGAGTTGTTGCTATCCCAGTCTTTCAAGTTTTCATCCATTTCCTGTATAAGTTCTTTCTGCTTCTTTTGGAATTTCAGTGCGCTAGTGTTTAGCTTCCATGGTGGCTTGACACCTGTCCTGCAGTGCTGTTTTCGTCTGCAAATTCTTAATCTAGATCTCAGCATAGCATGATCAGTACCACAGTCCACACCTCTCATTGCTCTGGTGTTCAATACATCCCTTATGTCTCTCTGCCTTACTACGATGTAGTCTAACAAGTGCCGGTGCTTGGATCTTGAGTGCATCCATGTCTTCTTGTGTGTGTCCTTGTGCTTAAATAGGGTGTTGGTTAGCACAAAGTTGTACTCTGAACATAGTGCAAGTAGAAGTTTTCCATTAGCATTGCACTTGCCTACTCCATGACTGTCTAGCACTCCTTTCCATTTCTCAGTGTCCGAACCAACTCTAGCATTAAAATCTCTAACGAGTATCAGCCTGTCATCAGTTCGTACACGCCTGATAGTCTCATGTAAATCATTGTAGAACTCTTCCTTCACCTCCTCTGTGTTGGTCATTGTTGGGGCATATACACTGATGAGTGTGGCATACATCTTCCGCTGTAGTGGGAGTCTCATAGTCATTATCCTGTCGTAGATTGGCACCGGTTCCTCATCAAGCAAAACCCACAAATAAAATCGAATGGTCTCCGGAGCGAGAGCGCGCATTCTCTGAAGTCAAAACAGCCCTGGCGAACGCTGCGTTGTTAGCACATCCAGTCCCAAAGGCCCACATAGCGCTCACTACTGACGCGTCAGATGTGGCCATAGGGACGGTCGTGGAACAGTATGTAGCCGGAGCTTGGCAACTGCTCGCCTTTTTCAGCAGGACCTTGCGCGATAGTGAACGAAAATACAGCGCATTCGACAGGGAGTTGTTAGTTCTCAACTTGGCCATTCGCCACTTCCAGTTCTGGCTGGAGGGACGCCGTTTCACCGCGTTCGTTGACCACAAGCCGCTAACTTTCGCGATGGCCAAGGTTTCAGAACCGTGGTCGGACCGGCAGCAGAGACAGCTGGCCGCGATCTCGGAGTTTACTACCGATATCCAGCATGTGGCGGGTAAACTTAATGTAGTGGCAGACTGCCTCTCGCGCGCCGTGGCGGCTCCAGCCCGCGTAGGGGTAGATGTTGCAACCATGGCCACGGATCGGGTTAGTGATGCAGAAGTGCGTGCGGCCCCAGTCCGCGTAGGGATAGATTATGCAGCCATGGCCGCGGATCAGGTTAGCGATGCGGACGTGCGTGTGCTCCAGTCTGGACCAACAGGGTTAAGGCTGGAGGACAGGGTGCTGCAAGACGGTATGCCCCCCCTAATCTGCGATGTCTCCACTGGGAAACCGCATCCTGTGGTACCGGCCGCGTGGCGCCGCCACGTTTTTGACTCGATCCATTCTCTGGTGCACCCAGGAGTGCGCGCGTTGGTCAAAATGGTGGGAGAAAAATTTGTATGGCTGAGCCTGCGCAAACAAGTTAGAGAGTGGGCGGCAGCCTGCATAGCTTGTCAACGGGCCAAGGTACACAAACACACGAGAGCTCCCTTGGAGCCGCTTCACATTCCGGCTAAAAGGTTTGATCATGTTCACGTGGACCTCGTAGGCCCCCTCCCGCCCTCACAGGGGTGCACACGTCTTCTGACAATGGTTGACCGCACCACGCGCTGGCCGGAAGTGGTCCCACTGTCATCAACCACAGCCGAGGAGGTGGCGCACGCGTTTTTAACGGCATGGGTAGCGCGTTTTGGAGTTCCATCAGACATTACGTCCGACAGAGGCCCTCAATTTGTTTCCGAACTTTGGTCAGCGATGGCCCGCAGCCTGGGGGCAACGATCCACCGCACGACCACGTACAACCCGCAGGCTAACGGGTTATGCGAACGTTTTCACAGGTCATTGAAGGCGGCCCTCAGAGCGTCGCTTACAGATGCAAATTGGGTGGACAGGCTACCATGGGTTTTATTGGGGTTGCGTTCTGCACCTAAAGAGGATTTAGAAGCCTCCCCAGCTGAACTAGTTTTCGCACAGCAACTTTGGCTGCCCGGGGAATTTCTCCCAGATAATCCTGCGCCAGAGTGCTCCCCAGCTCAGCGGTTACAGAGTAGCACGGACTCGAGCATGCTACCTGGCCCCTTTCACCACAGTTTTCCACGCGTTTTTGTACCTAAGGCTTTAAAAAATGAGTTTGTTTTTGTCAGACACGATGCCCATCGCCCACCGTTACGCCCACCTTATGATGGACCATATAGAGTGCTGGAAACAGGGGATAAGCATTTTTTGCTAGATTTGGGGGGCAGAAAAGAAATGATTGGCATAAACAGGCTCAAACCCGCTTTTGTGGTGGCTGACGAAGGTGTGCAGTTGGCCAAGGCTCCTTGGCGCGGCAGACCCCCTAGAGAGCATTCCCCAGAACACCCACAGAGATTGACTAACAGTTCTCATCCCCAGACAGCAGCTCCCCAGCAGGAGGGCGCTGCGGAGGTGGTAAAGCCTGTTTACAGCAGCCGCGGGAGAAGACTGAGGCCCAAGCAGCATGTGGACTGATGTGTAGTGATTTTATTATGACATGCAAACTGTTATTACGTTGTTCCATCTTAGGCGTTTGGGGGGGTCATGTGGGACACATATGTGGGTTTCATATGCTTCACATGTGTATTACTGTATGCTTATTGTATGCTTCACGTCTCAGAGGAACAAAAGGACTGAGCCTCCTAGGAGATGACAGGAGGATGTGAGAGGTGGCCTTTTGTATGCAAAGAGACGACCTTGAGGGATTTCCTGACCACCAGTGACTTTAGGTGGGTGTGAGAAGACCTGGAAGAAGACACATTGTGACTTGGGATTAAACGACAATGTGACTGTGTGCTTTGATGTCCTGGGGTATAAAAGGGGCAGATGTTGGGGGAATCTTTCTCTTTCTGTTTGGATGATGTTGGAGAATGAAATAAACCTGACTCGTGAGATAAACTCAGTCTCGTCATTTCCACATCCTCCACACTATCTCCTTTCTAACTGCAAAGCCCACTCCTGCTTCTCTCCTTTCTTGAGTTGATTTCCCACTCCAAAAGAAGATGTACCCATGGTCTTCCAAGCTGTCATATCCAGGCAATCTTGTTTCACTAAGTGCGGCTATGTCTACATTGTACCTGTTCATTTCCAAGGCCACAAGCGCGGTCTGTCTTTCTGGGTGCTGTGATGTTGTTCTGTCCAACAGAGTGCGTACATTTCATTCTGCTACACACAAGGCTGCTGGTTTCCTCTTTTTTTCTCCTCCTGCTCCTAACTTACTTTTTGCTGCCTGTCGGAGTGTGAACAGATAAGCGCGGAACTTGCTAACCCGGGTGACGTCCGAGCCGATGTGAGTTGCTTTCTGACTGACCATTTCATGAAACTGCTTGCAAAGTATTTGAGTACCACTAGCTTTTGCTGGACTAGCTGCACATTCTTGGCAGATAGAGGTATTACCAGTGGCAAGAAGATAAGATAAGATAAGCCTTTATTAGTCCCACAATGGGGAAATTCCAGGATTGCAACAGCACAGGGATAGCAACACTCAGAGCAACAATCAGAAGGCAAGAAAAAACAACATCTAGTAAACATATGTCCATATTACTATAAATGTATATATATAGACACACAGTGCAGAGCATTATGGTTGGTTGGTGAATGTGCAGCAGAAAGTCCAAGCTCTCTCTCCGCGGATGCGGCGAGCCAGCTGGAAATCTTTGGGCATGATGGTGGCCCCCTTAGCGAAGAAGAGACCACCAGGTGGGCCTCGCTGGTCTCCTGCAGAGCCATGACGGCGAAGCTCAGGAAACGCAGGACGGTCTTGAAGTCCTGAGCGATCTCCCTCACCAGGCGCTGGACGGGCAGCTTACAGATGAGCAGCTCCGTGGATTTCTGGTAGCGACGGTTCTCTCTCAGAGCCACGGGCCTGTGACGGCGAGGCCTCTTCACTCTGCCGGTGGCTGGAGCACCTCTCGGAGCAGCCCTGGTGGCTAGCTGTCTCCTGGGGGGGCTTCTTCCTCCAGTAGATTTTACGGGCGGTCTGCTTGGTTCTTGCCATCGCTCTTTATTATTCTGTCTTATATTTCTTGCACGCCGCCTAAACTCCAGCCCGGCACCCGCGTCGTTTTCGCTACAGCTCCCGGTATGTCGAGTTTCCCATTAGCACCGGGCGGCGGCCAAGTGCTAGCTAGCACTAGCTCCTCCCCGCTGCAACGTCTCCCGCTGCAAACCGTGGCTCCGTCCGCCGACCCGGGAGACCCCCAGGGCGATCCGTGCGTCCGTGATATATATACAGAGTGAAAGGTGTAGAAAGAAGAAGGAAGATAAAAAAAAGGCTGTTGCAATGGGCAGCCTACTCGTGTGGCGCCACCGGTCCGGCGGAACCGGAACCTAAGAACAAGCCAAAACAAACTGAACCCAGTATCTGTTGCAGTGACTGACCAGATGATAGGTTTGTTTATCTCTGCTCTTTGTGTAGTGCATGTTACAATGTACCGACTGGCACAGTCCACCATGGACCTAGCAACAGATGTATTTATCTGCCATTATGTCCAGTCTCACCCCATGTAACGGAGTGGTCCACCACAGACCTGTGGCAGATATTGTTTTTAGTTCTGCCAGGATGCCCAGTTTCACCCTCCACACCCTCAGAAGGGCGGGGATGCTGGTTGAGTCGCCAATGGCCCGAGCCATGAAAAAGGTAGTGGTGGTTTTCATGGTTATCCAGTAGCAAGCAAGCCGATGCGTGACCTGACAACAAAGATCCAGCTTCGTGAATACCTTCGAATCGCTGAATGTTGCAGTGAGTTCCTCCATCGTGGGGAGTGGGTACTTGTCTGGGATGATTGCTTTATTCACCATCCTAAGATCAATACACGGTCAGATGCCCCCTGATTTTTTCTTGGCCACCACGATATTTGATATCCAGGGTGAAGCATCCACTCTCTCAATGATGCCTGCTTCCAGCAGTTTGTTCAACTCTGCCGTGACATCGTCCCATAGGGCGAGGGGAAGCTGCCATAGCGGTTGAATTTTCGGCGTCACACCTGGATCTAGGAGCGGGCGGTGGTGGAACGCGTTGATGCATCCCAGGCCTCTGAACAGCGCCAGCCAGCGGACATGCCATTCGGGGTATACTGTCAGTACCGTAGAGCCCTCTGAGTCCTTGATGGACTCAGACGGCAGCTGCAGCCCTGAAGACGGAGAGAGAGAGAGAGAGAGAGAGAAAACACAGCAGGATTTGAATATAATGCAATGGCAAATAAAGACAAGTAAATCCAAATATGTAAATATCAAAACTACAAAGAACGTAAACAGGAAAATAAATCATGCTATGAAACCACACAAATATGTGAAAATTAAACAAAAATAAAAAAAAACAAGAATAAGAACTCAAAAATAAAACACCATACAAATATAGAAAAAAGGCAAAGAGACAGAGGACGGCGGGATCCCCCAGTGCTCAGATTGTTTGTGACAGGGTTGATACCAGACACCCCGAGCAACATCGAAAGAAAAGGACCCACCTACACAAAGAACCCACCCCACCAAAAACAAGAAAACAACTCCACCCCGGGCGGGAGAAGGGGGAGCCAGGCATGGAGGGACCAAAACAAACAAGAGAAAATAAGAGAAACTGTCATAACTCACCCCCAGCAAAACCCAGACTAGGAGGAAACAAAAACCAAAAAAACTCGCTCAGGACCCACACCCACACAGACCTGGGCACCTAGGCCCTCTGGACCAAAGAACTAGAGAGTTCAGGTGGCTGGCTAAAGTCCCAGACCTGACAGATGGCGTGGTGGAAATTGTCGGGTGGCCTGCCGGAGAATGTGGGCTACCCACACCCAGCGGCTCAGCCGGTCAGACAGTTGGCCAGAGTTTTTTAGCTACACTACCGTTCAAAAGTTTGGGGTCACTTAGAAATTTCCTTATTTTTGAAAGAAAAGCACTGTTTTTTCAATGAAGATAACTTTAAACTAATCAGAAACACACTCTATACATTGCTAATGTGGTAAATGACTATTCTAGCTGCAAATGTCTGGTTTTTGGTGCAATATCTACATAGGTGTATAGAGGCCCATTTCCAGCAACTATCACTCCAGTGTTCTAATGGTACAATGTGGTTTGCTCATTGCGTCAGAATTCTCCAGATTACCTCAACAAATTAACAGCTAGAATGCCAAAGGTCTGCAATGCTGTAATTGCTGCAAATGGAGGATTCTTTGATGAAAGCAAAGTTTGAAGGAAGAAATTATTTCAAATACAAATCATTATTTCTAGCCTTGTCAATGTCTTGACTATATTTTCTATTCATTTTACAACTCATGGTGGTAAATAAAAGTGTGACTTTTCATGGAAAACACAAAATTCATAAAAAAATTGTCTGGGTGACCCCAAACTTTTGAACGGTAGTGTACCTAAACAGAAGGGGTGGCCCAGGAGGTAGCTGCCCCACAGGGAGGACCAACGAGGAAGAGGATGGTGGAACTGAGGAAATCACGATGGCCTCGGGCAGAGGAGAGGGGACCATGACAGCGTCTGGCAGAGGAGAGGGGACCCTAACACGTGCTCTGCAGCACCCTCGGTGGTCCTGGACTGGGACATCGCAGCACTCGTGGTGGCTCCGGGCTGGAGCAAAGCTGCACTCGCGGTGACCCTGGGCTGGAGCAAAGTAGCACCTGTGATGGCTCCGGGATGGAGCAAAGTTGTACCTGTGGTGGCTCCGGGCTGGAGCGAGGTTGCACCCATGGTCGACCCAGACCGGGCCAGAGCTGCACCCACAGTGCCCCCCTCCCCCGGCTGGAGCGTAATGCCCACAGCAGACCCACACTGGAGTGCAGCACCCATGTTAGTTTCAGGCTTCCACGTAGCACCCACGATGGTCCCCGACTGGGACACAACACCCACAGAGATTTGGACTGAGGAGGAACTGCACCCACAGAGGTCCCGGGCTGGGATGAAGCACCTGTGACAACCTCAGCTGATGGGGAAGCAGCACCCTCAGAAGCCCCGGACTGGGATAGAGCACCTGCAAAGACCTCATCCAGAGGGGGAACAGCACCCACAGAGGTCCCGGGCTGGGACGGAGCACCTGCAATGACCTCATCTGATGGGGAAGCTGAACCCTCGGAGGCCCTGGGCTGGGACGGAGCACCCACGAAGACCTCAACCAGAGGAGGCGCAGCACCAATGGAGGTCCCGAGCTGGGATGAAGCACCCGTGATGATCTCAGCTGAAGGGGGAGCAGCACACATGGAAGTCCTGGGCTGGGACAAGACTGAACCCACGGAGGCCTCTAGCGAAGCTGGACAAACCTTGATAACTCTGGGGAAAGGCTCAGACAAAGGGAACAAAGACACAGGGTCAGGGTCACCAGCGGCAGTGGAGCCCAGCGGGGTGAGCTCAGGTGCAGCTGTTGACTGCACTTGGCTCTCCATACCAAGAGCCAGACAAGATCTCTCCAACACAGAAACAACGAAAACAAAGGACAGCACTTGCCTGAGCTCAATCTCCACCACCGTCCAGGACTCCGTCAATCCAGACGATGATGTCTTTCTTGGGTCCGGCCCTCTGGAGGTCCAACCTCTGACTCTGCTGCGGTAGCCCCTACAGCAGTCATGGTGGTTGGTGCAATCCGGGGACCCCTCAGTGAAGTGGCCCACGCAGGAGGCTCATCTGGTGTGGATACAGGAAGTCAGATTCCTGCTGGCACTGAATTCTGTTCAGCTGAAGCCGGGGGATGCTCAGTCGTCGGTGCAGGCTCGGGATCACTGGCAGCACTCTCCCTCTGTCCAGACCATGGCTGTGGGGCTGGTACCAGGTCCTCCAGGACTGCAGGCTCCTCCATCACTCGGTGGCTCAACCCTGGGACCGGCAGATGCTTGCGGAAAATACGAGGAGACACTGAGAGAGCAGGTAAGATGATGTGGGCTGAAGCAGGTGGTGAGGACTCAGGGGACTGCAAAAACTGAGCCTCACTATCGGGAATCAGGCATGGCATATCATCATAAAATGTTGGAGAATGGAAAGACACTTGCCTGAGTTCCCGAGGCACGATGTTCTCTGCTGCAGCAGGTGTTGGATCGACCCTCTCCATGACTTTCATTGAAGAGGGCCTCCCAGGGGAATGTTGAGGAACCGCCCCTGCAGCCACAGTGACGGGCGGAGCCAGAGAGGAAACAGCTGGACACTCAGCAATAGGAGGAATCGCCGAGGAGGACAGAGAAGCAGCAGCAGCGGAGGAGGAGGCTGACGGGACAGCTGGAGAAAAAAACTGGGTAAAGGGACTGCTGCAGCAGTTTTCAACCTCAGCGAAGGAGAAACTGCTGCCTGAGATGCGGGGGTGTTCCTTCAGCGTTCTGGAGCTGGGTGGTGACCTCTTGGAGCCCGTGGAGCAGGAGCAAGAATGGGCGAACTGGAGATGGAGCAGGGCATCTGCTGTGGAGCACGCTTCCGCGTCAGCTTCGGGCTCACGGGAGGCAGCCCCCACGTCAGCCCAGGGAAAGACTGCAGCAGGATGGAGAGCGTAGCCAGCAACTCCGCGAACTGGGGGAACCTCCACAACCCAGGGTGCGCCTCGACAATAACGGTCACCGATTTCACACTCTTCCAGATCTTCTTAGGGCTGCGGGAAGTGAGAGCTTTATCCACGAAGCTCTGGACGAACTCAGAGGCCCACTGCTCCTCTATACTCGGGGACCTCACTGCCGATCTCCCTTTGTTTGTTGGAGGTCGGCGTGCTGGGGAAATGACGAGAGCTCCACAAACAGGAGAGTGAAAAAAAAAAGCAAAAAAACACAAACCACAGCAGCTGGGTCTCTAACTGGCCAGAGTGTTCTGTCATAAATTGCCTGAATGGCAGAGAGGAGAGACCCAGGTGCTGAACTGTAGTTTGTGGTATTTATTGAAAACAAAAACACAAAGTTCAAACAGTGCACCAACAAAATCCAAACTAATTACAAAGCAAACTTACGAACAGTAGAATAAGAAGAAGACACAGAGCACACCAGAACAGGGGAAGAGTTCTGGTAGAGGAGAGTAGATAAAACTCCGGCAATGAAGAAGAAAACAACAGTTCTTAAATAAAGCTAGGAACAAATGGACACAAATTATGGCAGGTGTGGATACCGTGAGCGGGCAAGAGATGACAAAGATTACAACAGAAATCAGATGGGAGTAGTGACAGGGAGAAAGACGGGACTGACAGCTGACAGGAGCACCGCCCACAACAGTGCAAAAACCTGGAAGTGCCACTGACAGCTGCAGCCCCGAAGACAGAGATAGAGAGAGAGAAAACACAGCAGGATACAAATATAATGCAATGGCAAATAAAGACAAGTAAATTCAAATATGTAAATAACAAAACCACAAAGAGCGTAAACAGGAAAATAAATCATACTAAGAAACCATACAGAATATGTGAAAATTCCAAAGATTAAAAAAAAAAAATACAGGAATAAAACTCAAAAATACAACACCATACAAATATAGAAAAAAGGCAAAGAGACAGAGCACAGCGGGATCCCCCAGCGCTCAGATCGTGACACAGGCTTATCTGTTGACTGATCCCCATGAAATTCTCATACTGGTTATAAAAACAACTATTTGTTTTTATGACCAGAATATGGCAGAATATATTTACTGGAAGATTACAGTGGTGTGAAAAAGTGTTCACCCCCCACCCCTTCCTGTCATGAGTCTGAACGTAGTGTCTTCACTAGCTCAGACTCTTAATTTATTTCTAGTATTTTTGTCTATGATGATTATTTTGCCTGTTTCTGCATTTATTTTTTGGGTTTCCATGACAGGAGCATCTCCCCCCTTCCCAGGCACTCCTATCAGCCACTCACTGTCTCCTCCTCTGCCACCTCATCTGTGAGTAGTTGAATAATTAGGTCACTTGCTTGCTCAGCTGCCCACACCTGATTCTCATTCATTCCCCATTTACTTAAGCACTGCCTGTTCATTCTATCTTTGCAGCAGTATTGACCTGACAAAGGATCTGAATTGTTCCTTTCTTCACTGAACAATCTCTTCATCCCCTCCAGAGCAATTCTGGCTCTGTAGCATCTTTTCTGTAAGTTACCGTTGCTTGTATTTTGTGTTTCATGCACAGTTTTTCGGACGCTTCTGTTTGTTTCTGTTAATAAATGTTACCACTGCAGTCCAGTGCCTGGGTCCATTTTTCTGCCCCAGAGGGGCATTCATGACACTTCCTGATTTCTCATTTTTTTTGTATGTTTGTCACACTTAAATGTTTCAGATCATCAAACAAGTAAACACAAAATACAGTTTTTAAATCAAGGTGTTTATTGTTAAGGGTAAAAAAACCCCTCCAAACCTACATCGCCCTGTGTGAAAAAGTGATTGCCCCCCACCCGTTAAAATATAAATTAACTGTGGCTTATCACTCTAGCCACACCCAGGCCTGACTACTGCCACGCTTGTTCTCAATGAAGAAATCACTTAAATAGGACCTGCCTGACAAAGTGAAGTAGACCAAAAGATCCTCAAAAGCTAGACATCATGCTGCAATCCAAAGAAATTCAGGAACAAATGAGAAACAAAGTAATTGAGATCTATCAGTCTGGAAAAGGTTATAAAGCCATTTCTAAAGCTTTGGGACTCCAGTGAACCACAGTGAGAGCCATTATCCACAAATGGCAAAAACATGGAACAGTGGTGAACCTTCCCAGGAGTGGTCGGCCGACCAAAATTACCTCAAGAGTGCAGTGACGACTCATGCAAGAGGTCACAAAAAAACCCACAACAACATCCAATGAACTGCAGGCCTCACTTGCCTCAGTTAAGGTCAGTGTTCATGACTCCACCATGAGAAAGAGACTGGGCAAAAATGGCCTGCATGGCAGAGTTCCAAGACAAAAACCACTGCTGAGTAAAAAGAACATAAAGGCTCGTCTCAGTTTTGCCAGAAAACATCTTGATGATCCTCAAGACTTTTGGGAAAATACTCTGTAGACTGACGAGGCAAAAGTTGAACATTTTGGAAGGTGTGTATCCCATTACATCTGGCATAAAAGTAACACTGTCATGGCTCCCTCAGGGCCATCATCAACCACAGCTGCGCGCGCACCTGCTGCCAATCGCCAGCGGACTTTAAAGCCAGGCCTGCCTAGGACTCGGCACGGAGCCGTCTGTCAATCTCCATAGACACGTCTCATGTCAACAGCCACGTCCTGGCTCATCGTCTGAATCCCAGACAATCTCCTCGCTTCACGTAAGCTAACTATTGATTCACCTTTGTCAGTCGTCTTCCCCTGTGCACAGGTGGATCTCCCCAGCGGCGGTCCAGCCTCCATCATCACTACGGGGCTTCACGCTCACTTCCCTGCACAGAGTCAGACGCTGTCTCCCTGGCTGCAGCCCTCAAGGCCAACCTGAGCTCAACCACGACCACCTGCAAAGTAAGCTGTCGTTACTATCACGCTCTTTGCCCGAGGACTGAGGTAACATTTCTGTTTTGTCGTTATAGAGTTGCCAGGCTGAACGGCGTCCTGCTCTTCCCCCAGCACGAGTCCTGCACTGCACACAACATACACTGTACATACACGCACTCACATACAGACACGGTTAGCTATAAAAGGATAATTGTACTTCACTCGAGTCTGTGTTTTGTCCCCTGGGTCCATAATTATGTCAAACGCAGCATTACAGAAAAGGAACATCACACCAACAGTAAAATATGGTTGTGGTAGTGTGATGGTCTGGGGTTGTTTTGCTGCTTCAGGACCTGGAAGACTTGCTGTAGTAAATAGAACCACAAATTCTGCTGTCTACCAAAGAATCCTGAAGGAGAATGTCCGGCCATCTGTTCGTGACCTCAAGCTGAAGCGCACTTGGGTTCTGCAAGTATACCTCTGAATGGCTTAAAAAAATCAAAATGAAGACTTTGGAGTGGCCTAGTCAAAGTCCTGACCAAAATCCATTGAGACGCTGTGGCATGACCTTAAAAAGGCGGGTCATGCTCAAAAACCCTCCAATGTGGCTGAATTTGTCATGGCGCCCGCAGGGCCATCATCAATCTCAGCTGCACGCACACCTGCTGCCAATCATCAGCGGGCTTTAAAAGCCGGACCTGCCTGTGACTCAGCACAGAGCCGTCTGTCAAGCTCCCGAAGACACGTCTCTCGTCTACAGCCATGTCCTGGCTCATCATCTACCCAAGAGCAACGCGTCGCCGCACGTAAGCTTAATATCAACTTACCTTGTCAAGTTCATCTCCCCTGTGCACAGGTGGATCTCCCTGATCTCCCTCCCTCCCTGGTCCCCCTGAGTAGGGGGACTCACGGACGCGTCTCAGTCAAAACCCCTCACTAGTTGCCTCGTGCCCATCAGATTTATTCACAAACACACAGAATAGTCCACTCATGCACTGATTGACTCGGGGGCTGAGCAGAGTTTTATATCAGAAGACCTGGCAACCCGTTAGGGCTCCCCTGTTATACTCTCCAGCCTCTGTTCAGACTGATAGCCCTATCCAAAGCCCCTTTAACGTCTCTCGGCAGACCACTCCAGTGTCCGTGATCATTTCTGGGAACCATCGAGAGGACCTATGCCTACTGGTGCTGGCCTCCTCCACGTCCCCGGTCATCCTGAGCTACCCCTGGCTGCAGCTGCATAATCCATCTTTTGACTGGCAGACAGGAAACATTGGAGTTCATTCTGCCTCAGTGCGTGCCTGCAGTCCGCGGCATGTGCCCCGTCGGTGTCTTTGGCCCCCCGCACCTCCCCCCCTCCAGATCTGTCTAAGGTGCCACCTGAATACCATGATCTGGGGGCGGTGTTCAGTAAGTCGCAAGCGCTGTCACTTCCCCCCCACCGCCCCTACGACTGTGCTATTAATCTCCGGGCTGGGGCCCCGCTACCGTCAAGCCGCCTATACAGCCTGTCTGCTCCGGAGCGGGAGGCGATGGATACATACATTAAGGAGTCGCTCAGCTCGGGCATCATCCGCCCGTCCTCCTCGGCGGTGGGGGCAGGATTCTTCTTCGTCGGCAAGAAGGATGGCTCCCTGCGGCCATGTATCGATTTCAGGGGGCTCAACGACATCACGGTGAAGGATAAGTACACCCTGCCCCTCATGGACACGGCTTTCGGCTCCCTCCAGGGGGCCTCTTGGTTCACCAAACTCGACCTCCACAACGCTTACCATCTCATGTGGATTAAGGAGGGAGATGAGTGGAAGACGGGATCCCGGACCCCAAGCGGCCATTTCGAATATCTGGTGATGCCGTTTGGGTTGACTAACGCGCCGGCCGTCTTCCAGTGCCTGATAAATGACATTCTCTGGGATTTCCTGGGCACCTTTGTCTTCGTCTACCTGGATTACATTCTCATCTTCTCCCGGTCGTTAGGAGCACCGGGTGCACGTGAAACGGGTCCTCCAACGACTCCCGGAGAACAAGCTGTTTGTGAAGGCCGAGAAATGTGAGTTCCACATTAACAAGACTTCATTTCTCAGCTTTGTGATCTCCCAAGGCGGTGGAGGATTGCCCCCCCCCATCCAGGAAGCAATGCCAGCAGTTCCTAGGGTTTGCCAATTTTTATTGCCGCTTTGATCCCAGGTATAGCATGGCTGCCTGCCCCCTGACCTGTCTCACGTCCCCGAAGGTTCCCTTCCACTGGACGGAGGAGGCTGCAGCGACGTTCGGTGCCCCCAAGAGGGAGTTTTCATCGTCCCGCGTCCTAACACACGTGGACCCATTCCTCCAGTGCTTGGTCGAGGTGGATGCATCGGACTCTGGGGTGGGGGCAGTGCTCTCCCAGCGCTTTCCAATAGACGGGGTGGTCCGCCCCTGCGCCTTCTTCTCGCACCGCCTGTCTCCAGCAGAGAGAAACTACAACATCGGTGACAGGGAGCTCCTGGCGGTGAAGCTCGCGTTGGAGGAGTGGCGCCACTGGTTGGAGGGGGCTGCCCAGCCTTTTGTAGTTTGGACTGACCACAAGAACTTGGAATACCTGAGGACCGCTAAGAGGTTGAATTCCCGACAGGCCCGCTGGTCCCTGTTATTTGGTCGGTTCGCCTTTATGATCACCTACTGGCCCGGGGCCAAGAACGCCAAACCGGACATCCTCTCCAGGCAATTCTCGGCAGAGGTATCAGAGGACTGGGAGCAGACCATCCTTCCTCCATCCTGTGTCATTGGCGCCCTCTCATGGGACATCAGGGAGAAGGTTGTGAAGGCGTTGGAGTCTGAGCCCGATCCTGGAGGTGGTCCCTTGGAGCGGCTGTTCGTCCCCACATCGGTCCGGGGTGAAGTGATTCAGTGGGCCCATGCCTCGAAATTTGCATGCCATCCAGGGGTGTCCCGCATGATTGAACTCCTCCAGAGGTTGTTCTGGTGGCCGGGGCTGCGAAGGGATGTCACTGCTTACATCCGGGCCTACGCTCAGTGCGCCACCGGGAAGTTGTCTTCTTCTCCACCGGCCGGGCTCCTTCATCCCCTGCCGGTTCCCAGCCGCCCCTGGTCCCACATCGCCCTGGATTTTGTGACGGGTCTCCCGCCATCTAACCACTTCACTACGGTCCTTACCATCGTCGATCGTTTCTCCAAGGCTGCCCACTTTGTTCCCCTCCAGGAGTTACCGACGGCACGGGAGACAGCGGACCTCTTGGTGCAGCACGTCATACGCCTCCACGGGATCCCCACTGATGTCGTCTCTGATCGTGGGCCCCAATTCGTGTCCCAGGTTTGGAGGACGTTCTGTCATGCACTGGGGTCAACAGTAAGCCTGTCGTCTGGATACCACCCACAGAGCAATGGGCAGTGCGAACGGGCGAATCAAGAACTGGAGGCCGCCCTATGCTGCGTCATCGCCTCCAGTCCATCTTCTTGGAGCAGCCACCTGCTGTGGATCGAGTACGCTCACAACTCTACGGTTTCCTTGGTGATTGGGATGTCCCCTTTGAAGGCCTCCTTAGGGTATGACACCCCATTGTTTCCTGAGGAAAAGGAAGTGGCGGTGCCTTCTGTCTGTGCTCATGTGAGTCGCTGCCGCAGGCTCTGGACTACCACCCGCAGAGTTCTCCTTCAGACCGCTGAACGTAACATCAGGACGGCTAACCGCCGCAGGAGACCGGCGCCCGAGTACAAGGTGGGTCAGCAGGTATGGCTGTCAACACGAAATATCAATTTGAAGGCTGAGAGGCGGAAGCTGGCCCAGTGTTTTATTGGGCCCTTCCTCATTGTTTGTGTGGTTAACCCTGTGGCTGTTCGCCTAGCTCTCCCCCCCCTCCCTCCGCATCTGTCCGACCTTCCATGTTTCACAGGTGAAACCCATTTGCTCCAGTCCCCTCTGTCCGCCTCCCAAGGCTCCACCTCCACCAGTGGTGATAGATGGCAATCTGGCGTGGGGAGTCAATGCCATCCCGGATGTCCGCCGCCGGGGTCGCAGCCTGCAATACCTGGTGGACTGGGAGGGGTACGGCCCCAAGTGGAGGTCCCGGGTACGTCCGTCATTCATCCTCGACAAACAACTCATCAGGGACTTTCACCGGACGCACCCGGGTGAGATAGGGCAGGTGCCAGGAGGCACCTCTAGAGGGGGGAGTACTATCATGGTGCCTGCAGGGCCGTCATCAATCTCAGCTGCACGCACACCTGCTGCCAATCATCAGCGGGCTTTAAAAGCCGAACCTGCCTGTGACTCAGCATGGAGCCGTCTGTCAAACTCCCAAGGACATGTCTGTCGTCTACAGCCACGTCCTGGCTCATCATCTACCCAAGAGCAACACGTCGCCGCACGTAAGCTTAATATCAACTTACCTTGTCAAGTTCATCTCCCCTGTGCACAGGTGGATCTCCCTGGAGGCGGTTCAGCTCCACTCCTGCGTCAGGGTAACTCACACTCCTCCCTGCACAAAGCCAGACGCTGTTTTCCTGGCTGTCGCCCTCAAGGCAAACCTGAGTCCTTCACCACCATCTGCAAAAGTAAGTGGTCGTAATTATTACGCCCTTAGCGCTGGTGCTGAATTACTGCCTCTGTTTTGTCTCCATAGGGTTGCCAGGCTGAATGGCGTCCAGCTCTCTCCCAGCCCGAGTCCAGCACGGCACGCACCACACTGTACATACAGGCACGCATTCACACGACACGGGTTGCTAATAAAAGGATAATTGTATTTCCCTCGAGTCTGTCTTTTGTCCCCTGGGTCCAGAATTATGTCAGAATTACAACAATTCTGCAAAGATGAGTGGACCAAAATTTCTCCACAGTGCTGAAAAAGACTCATTGCTAGTTATCACAAATGCTTGATTGCAGTTGTTGCTGCTAAGGGTGGCCCAACCAGTTATTAGGTTTAGGTTATTAGGTTCACTTTTTCACACAGGACCATGTAGGTTTGGAATTTTTTCAATTCAATTCAATTCAGCTTTATCTATACTGCGCCACATGACAACAGAAGCCGTCTCGTGGCACCACAGTGAAGAAAAAAACCCCACAGTCCCAGAAAAACCCAGCAATCAGACGATCCCCTGTGAGCAAGCACTTAGCAACAGTGGAGAGGAAAAACTCCCATTTGGCAGGAAGAAACCTCTAGCAGAACCAGGCTCAGGGAGGGGCAGTCGTCTGCTGCGACTGGCTGGGGGTGAGGGGATAGGGAGGATGGAGAGGATTATTTCCCCTTAATAATAAACACCTTCACTTAAAAACTGCATTTTGTGTTTACTTGTGTTATCTTTGTCTAATATTTAAATTTGTTTGATGATCTGAAACATTTAAGTGTGACAAACATACAAAAAAAAAGAGAAATCAGGAAGGAGGCAAACACTTTTTCACACCATTGTATGTTCATAATGGAGTGTTGTCCAATAACACTGAAAAACATTGTTAAGTATAGACCCGTTGTAGACAGATCCTACATGCAGGCCATAATAATATTCAGTTGTATGGCTAGCATAATCCTTTACGTGTCGGATTTTAGTATTTTTGTACTCATGAAGGATTAACTATGTTATACATCAATAACTGCAGTATGCAATTCAATAACATCCACCTTGACACAACCATGGTGCAGCGCCAGTCCCTTCACCATTCACACACACATCTACACCTAGGGCCACTTTAGAGTCTCCAATCAACCTAACTGGCATGTTTCTGGAATGTGGGAGGAAGCTGGAGAACCCAGAATTAATCTGCGCAGGCATGGGGAGAACATGCAGGAGGCCCTGTTGCCTGGTGAATTTGAACCCATGACCTTCTCACTGTGAGGCAGTAGTCCTAACAGAGGTTCCACTAGACTACACTTTTTTATTATCTTGTGGGGGACCTAGACATTACATTCTCCACTCAGACTGAACGGCACAGGAGGAGACGCTAAAAGGCTGTTAGACAGATATGCAGGGCAGACTGTGGTTTTCTCCATAGGACTGCTTGAGAATGCGCCTTCTCCACCGGACTGAATGATTATACGCATTCTCCAATGGACTGCATAATAACGTGCCGACAGGCTGGGTGACAAAGGGGATTGTAATTGTATGTATTGTGATGTGAACCCCCCAGGTCGCTAGGCAGGATGTAAGGCATAAAAGAGAGATGCCAGTGACCTGGGTCATGCTTCTTGTTGACTGATGGATAGAGAGAGAATAAAGTCTACTCTGATCCAGCTCACTGCCTCGCCTGCTCATTTCTCTCTCTACACTGGTGACCTTTGACGTATAATGGAACTTGAGGCAAACACCCTGGAGACGACCCGGACTGGAGGCGCCAACACCATGTGCGCCATTTCGGTCAAGCTCCCAGACTTTTGGCTACATGACCCAAAGTCTTGGTTCCTCCACACCGAGGCCCAGTTCGCGTTCCGTGGAGTGACAGCGGATGACACCAAGTACTACTACGTGGTTTCCAGTGCTGGACGCATGCACAACACAGCAGGTGGCGAGCCTGCTCCAACGGCCCCCAGCCCACGACAAATATAACGCTCTCAAGACCGCGCTGACCCAGCGTTACACACTCTCGGACTGCGAGAGAGCGGAAAGGCTCCTGACGCGCTCTGAGTTGGGACACGAGTCGGCGGTCGAATTAATGGAGAAGATGGTGTTGATGGGCACAGATGACGGGCAGTTCCTCTTTGCCCACCTTTTCCTCAGGAACCTCCTGACAGCGGCCAGAGCGGTCCTTGCCAATTCGCCGCTGCTGGCCACATGGCACTACTGGGCGCTGGCACAAGAGGCAGATTGGATTATCCTGGTGACCAGAACCTTCGCTGTGAACGCAGCGGCATTGAAACCCAGCGAGATGGCCAGCGAAGGCGAGGAGCCAGTGACAGTGGCCGCAGCGGAGGCCAAGAAGCACTGGAGGGACACGCTCTGCTTCTACCACCACTGCTTTGGAGAAGATGCATACCGATGCGTGCCACCGTGCCAGTTCAAGCGCTTGGGAAACGCCAGGACTGGCAGTCGGTAGCAGCTGTGACCACCGGTGACACAACCAAGCTGCTCTATGTGACGGACTCATCTTCGTGTGCCTCGACAGTTTTTGGTTCAGCCATACCTTCTGTGATAATTTTCTGAAGGCCGTTGCTGCAAGGCTGATTCTTCTACTGAGCTCGTTGTCAAGTGAGTGGTCGTCTGATATTTTGGATCCGAGGTATGTAAACTCATGAACCACATCCAGTGGGTGGTTTTCGATATTTATCGTAGGAGGGTTCGAGACACCTTGGCCCATTACTTTGGTCTTCTGCTGACTGATGGTCAGACTGAAGTCGTCGCAGGCTTTATTGAGTGTGTTGATCATTGATTGTAATTCCAGTTCCGAGTGAGCTATCAGCACTGTATCGTCGGCAAACAGCATCTCGCTGATGGATACTTTTCAGATCTTGGATTTTGCACGCAGTCATGATAGGTTGAACAGTTTGCAATCAGACCTTGTGTGGAAGCAGACACCATCATTCCGAGTACCAAATGCAAACTTTAGCATGATGGCAAAGTATACGTTAAACAGGGTAGGAGCAAGCACGCAGCCCTGTTTTACTCCACGGCGGATGTTGAATGGTTCTGAAAAGCTCCCATCAAACTGGATAATAGCTTTCATGTTGGTATGGAAGGATTCAATAATTTGCAGCATTTGGGGGGGACACCCGATCTTCTTGAGAACTTGGAACAGTCCTTCGCGGCTAACTGTATCAAAGGCTTTTGTCAGGTCGATGAATGCGACATAAAGTGGTTTATTTTGCTCCATGCATTTCTCCTGTAGCTGTCTGAGAGAACAGATCATATCAATCGTGGAGCGCCCGGATCTGAAACCACTTTGAGATTCAGGATAAATTCTTTCCGCGAATTTCTGAAGATGGCTGAGAACCACACGTGCGAATGCCTTTCCGGTGACACTAAGCAATGATATCCCTCGATAACTGTTGCAGTCACTTCGGCTACCTTTGTTTTTATACAGCGTCACTATTTTGCAGTCCTTCATGTCTTGAGGCACCTCTCCTTCCTCCCAGCAGTGAGATAGGATCTCATGTGGTTGTTGAAGGATGACATCCTTTGAGCACTTTATAACTTGTGCTAGGATCCCATCGAGGCCAGGCGCTTTCCCAATTGGCAGAGAGTCTAGTGCTTCTTCCTATTCCTCCATGGCTGAAGGTGAGTCCAGCTCTTCCATGATTGGTAGGTCCTCCAAATTATTCAGTGCTTCCTCCGAAATCAAGCTGTCTTGGGAGTATAGTTCAGAGTAGTGCTCTACCCACCTCTCCAGCTGCTCCATTTGGTTTGTGGTGGTAGTTCCGGTCTTGGTTTTTAGCAGTGCTGTTTTGCGTTGAGTTGGCCCAATTGCTTTCTTGATCCCGTCGTAAATTCCACTTATGTCTCCTGTGTCGGCTGCCATTTGGATACTCTCACAGAGTTTCAACCAGTAATCGTTTGCGCAGCGTCTGGCTGTCCATTGAGTCTTGCTCTTGGCTGCCTGCAGAGCTTCCTGTGATTTGCGGGTGCGGCGATCCTTGTATTTCATTGGAGCAGCTCTCTTTTCTGCGAGGACGGCGGCCAGCTCGCTGGAGTTCGCCTCGAACCAATCAGGTATGTTTCCTCGTTTTTTACCAAATGTACAGAGAGCAACACTGTGGATGTGATCTCTGAGGGTGTTCCATCTCTCTGCGGCATCTGCTTCAGGTGAGGTTGTGATGGACTACTTGAGATTTTTGGTGAATTCGATGACTTTGTCTGGGTGTTGTGTCATCCTGGCATCAATGCGCTGTCTTCCAGGAGGTTTGTTGTAATGCAGGGCCTTGGGAACAAGTCTGACCTTACAGCATACCAGTGAGTGATCTGTGTCACAGTCAGCACTCTGGTACGAGCGAGTGATCTGTACATTCCACAGATGGTGTTGACGTATCAGTATCAGGTCCAGTTGGTGCCAGTGCTTAGAGCGCGGGTGCATCCAAGGAACTTTATGCTATTGCTTTAGCTGAAAGTAGGTGTTCGTTATGCAGAGTCCTTGGAGTGAGCACAGTTCTAGCAGGCGTTAGCCATTTTCATTCATCTTACCGGTTCCGTGCTTCCCCATACATGTTGGCCAGGATCCTGAGTTAGCACCCACTCTATCGTTGAAATCTCCCAATAAGATCAGGTGTTCTCTGGAAGGTATCTTTTGTATCATCAATGAAAGCTGGTTGTAGAATTCATCTTTCATGTCCTGCCTGGAGTACAAGGTGGGCGCGTAGACACTGATTAGGTTGACCGGTCCGTCTGAGGTGTGCAGTCAAAGAGAGAGCATCCTTTCTGTTCCTCCCTTGGCAAGAGCCACCATCTTCAACAGAGAGTTTTTCCACTGCAAAGCCAACTCTGTGCTCCCTTGTCTCTTCTGCACTCTTACCCTGCCAGTAAAAGGTATAATCACGTTCACATAATGAGCCTCTTTCTGGTAGGCACGTTTCTTGGAGTGTGGCGATGTCCACCTTGAGCTTCAGCAGTTCGTTGTTTATTTTGATTTGTTTAAAGGCAAATGCACATCATTTATGTGTATAACTGGAATATTTAATGCAAGAAAATAAGAGTAGTACTTTTTTCAAAGGGTGTAATATTTGTGTTTATATTTTTCCATTTAGTTTTACGGTGCGTTAAATACCAAATTAAACCATTGCACCCGTCTGGAGACTCTCTGTTGTCCTTACTGAAGCCAAGGTGTGACATAAGGTGTGACAAAAATGATGTTTCTATTGAAAATGTTTTCCACTTAAGACAAGTTCAGTCCTTATGATTCATCAGAGAACAATGCTCAGACTTGATCTGTTACATTTTGTTTAAAGACTTAAAACCTTTTTCATCAGTTTAGGATGTGTGAATCCTCCTGAACACCTGGTTCAGGAGGATTGGTGATGAAGAAAATCAGTCAAGAGAGACTGAAACACAAACTGTCACTGAATTGTTTTAACTTTATTAACTAATGATTTGAGCCTCTTGTCTGAGGAACAGTGTTGTGCTACAAACACTAATAAATCCTTCTGGAGATCTTTTTGTTTTCCAAATCTGTTACAGTCTAGTGTATTATCTTTAATTTCATTATTGAAGCTAAACTGTGGTCATTCAGATAGTAATGGATTTATTTTTTTTTCCCTGTAAGACAGAAAGGTTATATTTTCTGTCACTCAGTTTTAACATTTTTAATTTGTAGCGTATTTTACTCAGATTTTTCACCTTTAAATATTTTAAGCTACCCATTATTTCAATTCTATAATTTTACATATTAATCTTAGTATTGATTTTTTTTGGAAACATTGATTTATACTTAAGCACTGACATTTGGCTGTGGTGAACACATACTGTAATTCAAGAAGAGAGAGGAACATAGGGTGATTTACAAGAGTGGAGGAAGGTGCACACAGGTGGACTACATCTTATGCAGAAGGAAAAATCTGAAAGAGACAAGGTGGTGGCAGGGGAGAATGTAGCTAGACAGCATCAGATGGTAGTCTGTAGGATGACTTTGAGAGCAAGAAGAGGAAGAGAGTTTAAGGCAAAGCCAAAGATTAAATGGGGTAAGTTACAGAAGGAAGAAGGTTGCACAGAGTTCAGGAAGGAGTTGATACAGGCTCTGGGTGGAAGGGAAGAATTACCAGATGACTGGGAAAGTACAGCAAGTATTGAGGGAAATGGGTAGAAAGGTATGTGGTGTATCCAGTGGACAGAAGAATGAAGACAAGGAGACTTGGTGGGGGAATGAGAAGGTACAGGAAAGTATCCAAAGGAGGAGGTTAGCAAAGAAAAAGTGGGATAGTCAGGGAGATGAAGACAGTAGACAGGAGTATTTGGACTCTAGGCACATGGCAAGGAGAGAGGTGGAAAAGGAAAAGGTGTCATATCTGGGCATGATCTTACGATCATGTCCAGGCCTTGTGTTCATTCTTTGTTCTCTCTGTGATTATGGGTGCTGCTGTGGCGCAAGTGTAGTGTGGCCAACTACTGATTGGAGGGTCAGGCGTTTGATTCCCACTCTGTCTGCAGTCTGCATGTCGAAGTGTCCTTGAGCAAGACACTGAACCCCCAGTTGCTCCTGGTGGGTCAGGCCAGCGCCTGTGCATGGCGGCTCTGCCACTACCATCATTGCCTCAGATCACAAATGCCTCAGATTTCCATACCTGTAGCCTGCTGCTTTCAAGATAGGCATTAATGGAACATACTGGCAAATCAGATTTGAGCTCTATCTGTAACAAGAATTCTATGGGTATGGTTCCACAGCCAATACCAAAACTCATATTGTAAGACGAAATATCTTAAATTAAGGTGGTATGCTTGTTTTTTGTCCAAGATATTTACTCTTGCTGTGCAGTTTTCATGTAAGAAAATTTTACTTGCTTTCAAATAGTTTTTAACTTGTTTTAGGCAATTTGAAAAGCCAAATTTTCTTGCTCTGTTGGCAGATAATTTTACTTAAAATAACCAAACATTTTCTGGCAATAGATTTTTATTTAAAATTGAGGGAAAATTATGCCAAAAAAGTAAGATTAAATTGCTTAAATGTTGCCGGGAAATAATACACACTGAACAACAAATGTATTTTATGGGTTTTATCTGATATATAGAAAATAAAGAGCAGCATGCTTCAGAATGAAAAGATTTACAAAAATTTTTAAATGTGAATAAAATAAAATGAAATGTACAAAATGTCTCTTTGTATATAACTCTCACGTTTGTGTTACAGTCTGTACTGCCTCAAACACACAGGAGGCGGATCTTAAACAAAATGGTGGATTACTAACAAAGAAAAATACAATCTGATAAAATGCTCAGTAAACTAATGACCCCAAATACGTCCGTACAAACGGTAGTGGTGATACTGGAAATGAGAAAGGTACATAATAGCTTTAGTACACCACAAACCTTAAGTTCACACTCCAAATATGCTCAAAACTTAACAAGAAAAGCTTTTCACTTACAACATACACACGACGCCACACCAGCGCGTGATCACTGACTGGTCTTCACAGGACACCCGAGTCTCCCTGGTTTGATTGACAGTATAAAATGTTTCAGTACTCGTCACCGTGTAAAACAAAATAACACATCATAACATTGTGACCAGAGTAGCAAACAACACACTTTTACATTTACACTCATGCTTACATCGTACATAGCCTGATATTTTAACTATATCCTCTTGGATAGGCACTATGTTCAGCCACGGTATACCATGCTAGTCAGGCAGCAAACCTGTAGGTCAATCTACGTCTTATCTGTTACTAGGCCGACTTTATTACATCCTCCTCGGCATAATTCACCGTGTTCGTTAAGAGTAACAATATATTTTAACTGCATTGGTGAACTTACAACGTTTCTTTATGAAGATTATTCCTCGTCTTGCTTGCTTTTCAAATCCGGTCTCCTGAACCGTTTTCCCAACCGAAAAAAAACCCAGATATTCAAAATCCTCTACCTGGCATATCCCGCCCACACCCTGAAGTCACTTTCTGTTGAGTCAAGTTCAAATCAAAATATTTAAACGCAAATCAAATCAACAAAGATCCATAAATATGACCCGGTTACATTCTCCCCTGCTTACAAGTCAACGGCCTCGGTGACTACAAATGAGTTTTTGATTTCCCTCACAGCTTCTCTAAACAAGACCGTGCCTAAGTTTGCAAAAATCTGAGCGATTATAGCTGAAGAACTGGGATCCAAAACTGACTTTGGCTCATGGTACGGGTTTGAGTGCTGGCCTGCTGTTGACCTTTGACTCCTGCGGGGAAAGGGAACAGGTTCAGGCATGGCTTCATCTTCTGTATCAGACCGTGTTTCTTGTGAGTCTACCTCAGATTCTGGTTCAGGAAATTCATCATCCTGCTCTGACTCACCATTGATGCTACCTTCTGCACTATTCTCACTGCTAGGGATCCTGACCTGACCATCAGTGTGAGCTGGGTTACGGATGGGACTAAGAGCCCTCACTTCTTCCAAAACTAAACCATCGGTAGGGTTCTCTGAATTTAAACTGTCCTCCGGCGGGAACTCTGGGGACTTTCTAAGACACTGGCTACTCGGTCGTGACCTGAAGACGGGTGGGGACACACATGGTCTGATGTCAACTCTGTTAACTCTTTTTGTCGGTCCTCCTTCTACAGGTTCTACCATGTATGTAGTTCCTTGAATCTGCACCACACGGTGGGGAATGGGTTTCCAAGCATCTTGAATTTTGTTTCTGCCTGGGGGCCGGTTTCTGACATACACAATCTGACCTAGCTCAATAGGGGGACAGTACACCTTCTCATTATGCATTGAAATGCGTTCAGCAGCTTTCTGTTCACAGTACTCTTTGGCCCTGGCATGAGCATCATTCAGACGCCTTTGGTGGATCGCCAGCCAGTCGTGACTGGGCTCTGCAGTGGACTCCTGTCCTAAAAGGGCATCAACAGGAAGGTGTGGGTCCACACCAAACAGAAGGTAGTAAGGGGAGTAGCCTGTTGTTGAATGCGGGGTAACATTGTACGCATAGACTAACTCTGGCACATACTCTGGCCATCTGCGTTTTTTCTCAGGCGGGAGGGTGCGCAAGAGTTCATGCAACGTCCTATTAAAACGTTCACATTGGGCATTCCCAGTAGGATGATGGGGGGCTGTACAACTTTTTTTTACACCATACAACTTGCAGAGTTCTGAGATCAGAATCAGAATCAGAATCAGAATCAGGTTTATTGCCATTGTTCATGTAGTACACAAACTAGGAATTTGTCTCGGTACAATGCTGCAACATTAAACATGATAAGATAAGAGAAATAAACTATACATGTAATAAAGTGTAGGATAAGATTAAGTGATACTGGTCAACAGTTAAAATATATATTAGCCAGCAGCAGATACTGTGGAGAACTATATAGTGCAGTCGGTAATGCAGGAAGAAAACAGTGATGATTGACATGAGTCTGGTTGAGCTGCTGTACATGGTGCACGAGAGTCAATAAGTCACTTAGTGTTCAGCAGTCTAATGGCAGAGGGGAAGAAGCTGTTCATGTGACGGGAGGATTTAGTCTGGATGGACCGAAGTCTTCTACCAGAGGGGAGGGGGGCAAACAGTACGTGACCAGGGTGTGAGGGATCGGCTATGATCCGGCCAGCACGCCTCCGGGTCCTGGAGATGTACAGATCCTGGAGAGATGGGAGCTTGCAGCCGATCACCTTCTCAGCAGTGCGCACGACGCGCTGCAGCCTTAGTCTGTCCCTGGCAGTGGCTCCTGCGTACCACACGGTTATGGAGGTGGTGAGGATGGACTCGATGATGGCTGTGTAGAACTGCACTAACATCTTGGTGGGTAGCTTGAGCTTCCTCAGCTGCCGCAGGAAGAACATCCTCTGCTGGGCTTTTTTGATGAGTGAGCTGATGGTCGGCTCCCATTTGAGGTCCCTGGTGATGGTAGTGCCTAGGAAGCGGAAGGAATCAGCAGTGGTGATGGGAGAGCCTGAGAGGGTGAGGGGGGGCAGAGGAGTAGTGACTTTCCTGAAGTCTACAATCATCTCCACTGTCTTCAGAGCGTTCAGCTGCAGGTTGTTATTGCTGCACCAGGACGCCAGCTGGGCCACCTCTCTCCTGTAGGCGGACTCGTCGCCGTTGGAGATGAGCCCGATGAGGGTGGTGTCGTCCGCAAACTTGATCAACTTGACAGACTGGTGGCTGGAGGTGCAGGAGTTGGTGTAAAGGGAGAAGAGTAGGGGGGAAAGTACACAGCCCTGGGGTGATCCGGTGCTGATGCTAGTATAGTCTGAGACAGTCTTTCCCAGCTGCACATGCTGCCTCCGGTCCGTCAGGAAGTCGATGATCCACCTGCAGAGGGAGTCAGGCACGTTGAGCAGGGACAGCTTGTCCCGGAGCAGAGCGGGGCGGATGGTGTTGAATGCGGAGCTGAAGTCCACAAACAGGATCACCAATGATAATGATGATGATGATGATGATATGATGATGATATGGCCAATGATGATGATATGGCCAATGTTTCAATAAAGAGAGCACTGGTTTTTCAAGGTCTTTCCTCTCCTGAAAGTTAGGTTTACTTTTGCCGTCCCAAAACCTTCTAAAAACTCCCAGTACTGGATCCTGCCCCTGAAATTCCTTTAATTCCTCTTTTGAGTAGCCAGGTAAGGTAGGAGTATTACCCTGGGCTCCAGAACCGGAACCATCTCCCTTTTCGTTCGCCCGCATTTGCCTAATCTTGCAACTCTCAAGACCAGCACTTGTTAGCTCAGTGCCAAGTGTTGTCCCTTTCTGTATCACATTGCAGATAGCCACACACCCATCATAATCCAGGTCGTCCGACATTGGTTCCTGCTCCCCTGCAAACGGGTGCCTAGATAATGCATCAGCAGCCCGGTTAGACCGGCCAGGCTGATACTGAACATCAAAATCAAACACTGCTAACTGAGCCACCCATCGCTGTTCTAGTGCTCCTAATCTAGCAGTGTTGAGATGACACAACGGATTGTTATCAGTAAGGACCGTGAATTTAGAACCTAATAGGTAGCCTCTGAATTTTTCTGATATTGCCCATTTCAGAGCTAGAAGTTCTAATTTCATACTGCTATAATTTCTGTCATTCCTCTCTGCATTTCTGAGCCTACGGCTTGCATATGAAATTACTCTTTTCTTTCCCCCTTGTTCTTGATACAATATTGCTCCCAACCCTTGATTACTGGCATCTGTCTCAACAATAAAGGGACGAGTAAAATCCGCATACCCTAGTACTGGGGCGCTAGTGAGTTTCTGTTTCAGAATATCAAACGAGCTTTGGCAGTGCGGCGTCCATAGACTGCACATCCATTGATTCACCTTGGAGGGAGGCCCTGAATTCAAACAGAGATTCACCAGGTCGTGAAGCGGGCTAGCTATCTGGGAAAAGTGCTCAACAAATCGCCTATAATAACCGCAAAAGCCTAGGAACGAACGCAACTCTTTCAGTGTGGTAGGCACTGGCCATTTTTTTTTTTTTTTTTTGTTACTTATTTGTACCCGTAGGTAGACTTGGTTTGCAGTCTGGTGACAAGCCACCGGCTGCTGGTCGCTGCATGCGCGAGCGCCCTAAACCTACATGTTTTTGGTGTGCGGGAGGAAACCGGAGAAATCCCGGAGTAAACCCGCGCAACACGGGGAGAACATGCAAATTCCACACAGCTCACTGTTGGTCGGGGGCTGGGATTGAACCCACGATCTCATGATCCCCGCGATCCCCCGGCCGAGGGTAAAACTGTGCTGCCACAGTGCTAAACCACTGCGCCACCGTGCAGCCCATTGCTTCACTGCCTCTATTTTACCTGGGTCTGTTTCAATTCCATCTGCTGAAACCTGGTGACCTAAAAACTTAACCTTCTGCTGCAGAAAGTGACATTTCTCTAGTTTGACTTTAAGACCCGTATCTTGTAGTCGTTTCAAGACTATGTCAACTCTTTCTAGGTGCTCCGTGAATGTCTTGGAAAACAGCAAAATGTCATCCAAAAACACCAGCATTATTTGGAAAAGCAAATCATTCATTGCAGTTTGCATCAATCTTTGAAACGTTGCTGGACCTTTACAGACACCCATGGGCATGCGCAAGTACTCAAAGAGACCAAAAGGGGTTGTGAAGGCTGTTTTATGTTGGTCATGCTCTTTTACTGCCACCTGGTGGTACCCACTTGCTAAATCAATTGTTGAGAAAAACTTTGCTCCCTGCAAAGCATCGAAACTCTCATCAATTCGCGGCAGTGGAAAAGCATCTTTTCGTGTCTTCTGGTTAAGCTTACGGAAATCCACACATAGCCGTATACTACCATCAGTTTTTCTCACTACCACCACAGGAGATGAGTAAGAGCTACAACTCTCCTTGATTATCCCCTTTTTCAACAGCTTGGATATGTGCTCTTTAACCTCTGTGTATTGGTTGGGTGGAATTCGCCGATAGGGTAGGCTCACAGGTACACCATCCACTAGGTTTATGTCATGTTTGACTCTGTCTGTGTACCCCAAGTCATCATCATCGACAGCAAAAACATTAACATACTTGGCCAGCACAGTTTTCAATTGATCCTGTTGCTCTTTACTCCCTCCAATGTCTAATTTGTCCAAGACAGACGAGGTGCTGGCATCAAGGGCACTAGGCTGTTCAACTGAGACATGTTCGATACTTGCTGAAATACGGTTAAACTTTACTTTAACTGGGGGTTCGTCACTTAAGCACTCCACAGGGGAAAATACCCCAAGCCGGGTCCTTGCGTTTAGCCACACATCCTCCGATGAAAGATTCACTACTTGCACTGGGACAGTATTACTGCTAGCTTCAACCAATGTGGGTAGGACAACCAGACCACTTGGCAAAGTCATGTTCCCCAGCTCTAGTAATCTCAAGCCGTTACCCTCTTGTACCTTGGGAAACCCTTTTGCCATGACTGTAACTACAGATGCTGAGGGGATGTGGGCTCCATCCCTACCTACCAGCCTAGCCACACTCCGCCTAGTGACTGTACATTTCTGAACCTGCTGAAAGGCACTTCTCCAGTCTGAATCAAGTTTCCCCCCAAGGACAGTATCAAACTCAGCATGCACCAGTTGACAGCAGCGGCTAATGATATTCATGCCGACAATCCCTGCAGTTTCTGAATTCGGTGGGTCTTTCACAACGAGGAAACCGCAATTAGGTATTTTCAGTCCCATGGTCTCAATCTCTAACTCAAGATATCCTAAATATGAGATTTCTAATCCATTAGCAGCAGTCAACCTTAACCACCCCGCTGTAGCCACCATGTCATCATCCTCCCCACACAAATGCTGACGGAAAAACTGTTCAGTTATGGTGCTGACCTGGCTGCCCGTATCTAGTAAGCAACGGGTTACCACACCACGTATGTTAATCTCTACCGTGGGACATGTTCCTACTGCACGGGCCAGTAACTGATCCTGAGTAATCTGTGCTTTAACTGAGTCTGAAGTGTTCCCCCTAATCGCTTGACTCACGGCGACCGGGGCCTCTAGTTTCCCTGATTCTGACCGCTTTGCTGTGCCTTTTGCTTCTGGGTGCAATTCTTGGCTATATGCCCCTCCCCCTGACATTTAAGACAGATGGGTTTTCCATCATCTGTAAATTTCAACTGAGCTCGACGGCGGGTATTGGTCTGTTCACTTGAATTTGTTCTCTGCATAGTTAGGGTCTTAACCGCAGCAGCCAGTTCACTGATCTGCTTCCCTTGCTCTGCTACTACTTAGAAAAGATCACCCACAGTTCCCACTTGCTGTTCCTGAGCCGTTATGGCACTGCACTGGGTCTCTCTATCTCCACTGTCTCCTTTACTTCGGCTTTTAGAAGATCTGGAATGGCTAGTATCCTCCACTGACCACAAAGAGGCTTCTTCTCGTACCTGTATCATAGTGGAGTCTGGTTTCTGTCTTGCAAACTTCCTCAGTTCTCGTTTAAGGAGTGGATCACTAAGGCCTTCAATGAACTGATCCCTAAGAACTTTCTGCTCATTAGCTAAGGCATTTGCGTTGTGCTTTGAGATCGTTCTCAAAATCTGACACAAGGCATGTGAGTAGCCAAGGATATCCTCACCATCTTTTTGTTTTCGACTGTATAGGTCATGTAAGAGCTGAGTGGTGCATTTTTTTATCTCTAAAGGCTTCTCTGAGGTACTTGAACAGGTTAGCAATGGGTAGTGATTTCCCTCCACTACGAAATTGCATCTCCTCTAGAGCTGCACCCTTTAGAAGTGACATTATGAAGTCATACCGGTCACTGTTTGATTGGTATCTAGAATGCACTACACGCTCAACCTCCTCAATAAAATCCTCAACAGAACGACTATCCTTATCATAATCACCACTGAAAGGGGTGATTTGCCGTTCTCTAGGTACATAAACATAGGATCTCTGTGGTCCCTCACTCAAAGCCGCGATGGCTGTCAAGGCTTCAGTTTGTTTACGTTTCAGTTCAGAAACCTGTTCTAAAAGGTCTCTGTTTTCAGGTGATACCTCAGCATTTCTGCTCGCAGAGGAGTCCTCAACGCCTCTGTTTTCAACGCCCCCCACTGCGCCCTCTTCCATGTTCAAAAGTCTCTCTTACAAGTAGTCGAGGATATTGTGTTGAACTGTCCAGTCTGATGGAACCCTGGAAATTGCAGTCTCTTGGCCCCGAGTCCTCTCCGCTGATCCAACGTCCACGATCACTCCGGCCGGTCTCTCCGTCTGCACCCCGTCAGGCTCCAACCGTCCAGCCGCTCTCGTCTGCTTCGTATCACCACTACCGTTTACTGTACACCAACCCACTCTAAACTATCAGATAATTGACCCCACTCCTGGTACCAAAATTTGTTGCCGGGAAATAATACACACTGAACAACAAATGTATTTTATGGGTTTTATCTGATATATAGAAAATAAAGAGCAGCATGCTTCAGAATGAAAAGATTTACAAAAATTTTTAAATGTGAATAAAATAAAATGAAATGTACAAAATGTCTCTTTGTATATAACTCTCACGTTTGTGTTACAGTCTGTACTGCCTCAAACACACAGGAGGCGGATCTTAAACAAAATGGTGGATTACTAACAAAGAAAAATACAATCTGATAAAATGCTCAGTAAACTAATGACCCCAAATAAGTCCGTACAAACGGTAGTGGTGATACTGGAAATGAGAAAGGTACATAATAGCTTTAGTACACCACAAACCTTAAGTTCACACTCCAAATATGCTCAAAACTTAACAAGAAAAGCTTTTCACTTACAACATACACACGACGCCACACCAGCGCGTGATCACTGACTGATCTTCACAGGACACCCGAGTCTCCCTGGTTTGATTGACAGTATAAAATGTTTCAGTACTCGTCACCGTGTAAAACAAAAAAACACATCATAACATTGTGACCAGAGTAGCAAACAACACACTTTTACATTTACACTCATGCTTACATCGTACATAGCCTGATATTTTAACTATATCCTCTTGGATAGGCACTATGTTCAGCCACGGTATACCAGGCTAGTCAGGCAGCAAATCTGTAGGTCAATCTACGTCTTATCTGTTACTAGGCCGACTTTATTACATCCTCCTCGGCATAATTCACCGTGTTCGTTAAGAGTAACAATATATTTTAACTGCATTGGTGAACTTACAACGTTTCTTTATGAAGATTATTCCTCGTCTTGCTTGCTTTTCAAATCCGGTCTCCTGAACCGTTTTCCCAACCGAAAAAACCCAGATATTCAAAATCCTCTACCTGGCATATCCCGCCCACACCCTGAAGTCACTTCCTGTTGAGTCAAGTTCAAATCAAAATATTTAAACGCAAATCAAATCAACAAAGATCCATAAATATGACCCGGTTACATAAAACAAGTAAAAAATCCTATCTTCAAGCAAGTAAAATCTTACAGAAAACTGCACAACAAAAAGAAATCCTTGTCAAAATGATCTTGTCAGAGAGAAACAAGCCTATAGCCTTGATTTAAGATATTTTACCTTGCTAAGATTTCGTTTTGCAGTGTGACATACTATTGGCTACTTCAGCATAAATAAAAGTCTCTAATCCCTCTTACACACATCTGTGATGTAGTGAGTGTGGTGTGTGTGTGCTGCCGTACACGCCCCTGGTGTAACATCAGGCGGGCATGGCCCTTGTGTATAAATAATCCAGTTCTCTATAATAAAGTGTGAACTTGCTGCATGACAAATGAGACTCCTGTCCCTCATTTTACATACATAATATTTGGCAACGAGGAGAAAAATTATGGGAGCGTACGGGCTACCTCCACCACCATCACCGTTTCTAGAGTACGCGGGAGAGCCTGTGATCCTGTGGCCGCAGTGGAGGGCCATGTTCGAGGATTACATCAGGGCGCTGGGCTTAAGTAGACTTGACGGGAGAAGACGGCAAGCACTTCTGGCCCACAATGTTAGTGCGGAAGGCCAAAAAATTCTTGGTACATTGGGTGAAATGGAGTACTATGAGGATGCTGTCGAGCAGCTGGCCGAGTACTTCAACGAGCAGATGAGGACCACGAAGCTGTGGGTAATGGAGCTGTTGGCGCCAGGAACGGCTAAACTAGTTAGCTGGGGGAAGCTAATGACCTGTTCTGCGCCTATGGACAGGTTAAGATAAGATAAGCCTTTATTAGTCCCACAATGGGGAAATTCCAGGATTGCAACAGCACAGGGATAGCAACACTCAGAGCAACAATCAGAAGGCAAGAGAAAAAAAACAAGAGCAGCAAGTATGCATATGTACACACACACACACACACACACACATATATATATATATATATATATATATATATATACAGTATATATATATATACTGTATATATACTGTATGTATATATATATATATATATATATATATATATATATATATATATATATATATAGACACACAGTGCGGAGCATTGTAGCTAGATGGAATGAAACAGCACAACTATCTACTTAGTTATCCTACATGGTATGATTATGTGCCCATACATATTCTCACCCTCCATAGCGACCGGTATTTTCCTAGTTGTATGCCAGAGGGGACCATTGTGTAAGTCTATTGCGTCTTTTGCATTCAAAACTATTAGGTTGTCACGTCTTTTTGCTATCTCTGCGAGCAGCCCTGCTTAGGTTGTACAGTCTGACAGCCATAGGTAGGAAGGACCTGCGAAGCCTCTCGGTTGTGCACCTAGGATGATGTAGTCTGCTGCTAAATGAGCTCCTCAGTGCGTTCAGTATGTCCTGCATAGGGTGGAACTCAGACTCCAGCAGAGATTTTTTTTTTTTTTTTGTTACTTATTTGTACCCGTAGGTAGATTTGGTTTGCAGTCTGGTGACAAGCCACCGGTTGCTGGTCGCTGCGTGCGCGAGCACCCTAAACCTACATGTTTTTAGTATGCGGGAGGAAACCGGAGAAATCCCGGAGTAAACCCACGCAACACGGGAAGAACATGCAAACTCCACACAGCTCACTGTTGGTTGGGGGCTGGGATCGAACCCACGATCTCATGATCCCCGCGATCCCCCGGCCGAGGGTAAACTGTGCTGCCACAGTGCTAAACCACTGCGCCACCGTGCAGCTTAGCCACCATCCTTCTCTCTCCTATCTCCTCCACTGAATCAAGGCGTTGCCCCAGGACAGAGCTAGCTTTCTTGATCAGTTTGTTCAGTCTCTTCCTATCGGCTGCAGTAATGCCACTGCCCCAGCAGACCACTCCAAAAGTGATGGCTGATGCCACCACCATGTCGTAGAATGTCTTCAGCAGCACCCTTTGTACACCAAAAGACCTGAGCCTCCTCAGTAGGAACAGCCTGCGCTGTCCCTTTATTTTATTTTATTTTATTTGTTTATTTGTCAGGGACAGTGCAATAAACAGACAAAAAAGAAAATCTGATGTGTTGCTCATAGAGTGTATAGCATTAAGCTAGTTTGCAACTCTTGTCCCTGGATGGGCTTTAGAGAAAAGAAACAGAAAAAAAAGAGAAAAAGATGAAGAAAAAACAAAATGAAAACAGTATAAACATTATCCACATACATCAATGCAAACAAAATTATAAATACACAATATAAAAACCTGATTCACATTTTTTTTTTTTTTTTTGTTACTTATTTGTACCCGTAGGTAGACTTGGTTTGCAGTCTGGTGACAAGCCACCGGCTGCTGGTCGCTGCGTGCGCGAGCGCCCTAAACCTACATGTTTTTGGTATATAAAGGGATATAAAGGGGAGTGAGTGTTAATGGAAAAAGGATTAAATGATCAATACTCATTATAGATTTACTGTGTTTAAAAAAAACAAACAAAAAAAAACACACCAGAATTCTTCACTGTAAATATCAAGGATTTGTTACAGAAAAACATACTGTAACATTTGCCTGTTACAGTAAAATGCCTGTTACACATTTGCCTTCCCTTCTTCACTCTCACCCTCAAACAATCATTTCATACATGGGTACATTCTTGTTTACTTTTCAGCCAGTTTTTAACCTTTGTAGTAAATGTTTTAAAGTCCGTTATTATTTTGATTTCATTTGGCATTGTGTTCCAGATGTGACTGCCCTTTATAGAGAAAGCTGTTTGTCTAAATGTGGTTCTGCGGTGGGATATTTTACAGTTATTGTTAACAGAACTCCTGGTGGCTCTGCTGCTGTCCTGTCTTTGGATGAATCCAACAAGTGGCTCTGGCGCTGATTTATGGAAACATTTAAAAATTAATTTCAGAAAACAGAGGTCAATGAAACTCTCAAAACTCAGTAGATTATATTTTTTTAGAATATAACAATGATGCCACCTAATGGGCTTTTTTATCCAGAATTTTTAGTTTGATTATATAATGAACCTATATGTTTTATTGTAGAAGGAGCTGCTTGAGCCCAAACTGTCAGACAGTATGATATAAACGAAAAAACCATAGAATGCATATACAGTACAGCTGCTTGGTGTGATATGTAATGTCTAATTAATTTAAAGCAGTTCAAATTTTTTTTTACTGTTTTAGAAATCTTCTTTATGTGAAGATTAAATTTGAGTTGAGGATCTAGTACAATGCCAAGGTATTTGAATTCTGTAACTGAACTGATATCTTGATCATGCATATTAACTTTAAAATGTTGCAAGTTACATTTTTTGATTGAAAAGCACATTGAAACTGTTTTCTGAAGGTTCAGCAGTAGATGGTTCTGGAAGAGCCACTCTTGGACATCAACCATGCTTGAAGACAGGACATCTGCAGCCTGAACTGGAGTCTTAGCAGCTGTGTAAATAACTGCATTATCTGCATAAAGTTGACATGTTGCAGCTGAGCAGTGTAATGGCAGGTCATTAATAAAAATGCTGAAAAGTAAAGGACCAAGAATGGTCCCTTGTGGGATACCCATACGATTATTTAAAAGGAAGGATTTATCCTGGTGAACTTTTACACACTGTTCTCTGTTCTGAAGATAAGATGCAAACCATTTTATTGTATTGGGAGAAAAGTTAAAAGATACCATTTTGGATAAAAGCAAGCTGTGATTTACAATGTCAAAAGCCTTTTTGAGATCCAGAAAAACAGCTCCCACCACATTACCCCTGTCCAAGGACTGTTTGACATTTTCAATAAGGCAGCAGTTTGCTGTTTCTGTTGAATATCCTGGTCTAAAAACCAAATTGGTGTGGATGAAGAAGTCGACCGTCTTGTAGATAGTCTATCAGCTGTGTAGCTACAACTTTATCAAGAACCTTAGACAGGACTGGCAAAATAGAGATTGGGCGGTAATTACATATATCATCTTTACTACCCGATTTAAAAACTGGTATGACAACAGCTTTTTTCCAGCCAGATGGAAATGTACAAGACCTAATGGAGAGATTAATGAGATGAGTCAGTGGTTTGATTAATATTTTGCTGTGCGTTTTGAGAAAGGAAGTGCTCATATTGTAGATATCATTAGTTTTTGAGTTTGACAGTGTTTTAACAATGCCAGCAATTAAATCTTCATTTACCTCATTAATGTGAAAAGAAACTGTTGAGAGTATTGGTTTAGTATTGTTGAGCACATTTGGCAGCACAAAGTTTTTTGTTAATTCTTCCACTGACTCCACAAAATATGAATTAAATTTATTTGCTAATGTAGCATTATCACTGATGGTTTTGCCATTAATTCTAAGTTCCTTTACCCCCTTCTGATCATTTTTTTTGTTGGTTAAGTTATTTAAGTGCCTCCATAGGGAACTGTTTGTCATGCGATACCACACAGTCACCAGTGAGTTGAGTGAGTTTTATTAATGGTGAAAATAGTGACAACTCAAGCTGCAGAGACAATGACACCAGAGTCTACTCACAACAGGAGGCATAGGGCTAAACAGCTCTACAGGTCCATAGCAGGAGACGGTCATACACTAGGCAGGCAAGGTTGGTGGAAATAATAATTACACCAGCTGCTAAGGCAGAGACACACAGAGATCGATACACACCGGGAGGGGTAAGGCTATACAGCACACTTACTAGTTCTGGAGAACGACGGTCAAGCCAAAGGCAGACGTGGTATGGATAAGCATCGTGCATCCGTAGCGTGATGGAGTGTAAACAGACACTGCTGCGAGGATGTGGTCGCCAGCGAAGGTTAAAATAGTCCTAGCACTAACGACCACAAATGCCGCACAGCTGTTCAGGGTTTGACAGCTGAGCGGAAGCCTCCCAAGCACTATCACAATAAAAGCTCGGAGAGCTAGAATAATAATGCCGCTATCAAACCCTGACAAGAATATCCCAAGCACCAAGACCTGGTGCTCGGGTCATGACAGTAGCCCCCCCTCACATGACGGGCTCTGAACGTCTAGTAACACCTGCCCCCCCCCCCCAATCACAGGGCGAGTGGATTGAGGAACAGGCAAGGTGGGAGCCCACAAAACCTAACACCCTAAACAGGAAAAGAAATGAATACATCACTTGACATATCCATCCTATTTCCCCCCAGAACAATGACGAAAGAAGAAAAAACAAAACAAGACCTGACTACAAAACAAGGAGAACACAATCATACAAAGCAAAAAACACTTGACCCTGAAAATTTTCCCACCGAGGCCACAGACAACCCATCTAACCCCAGTGTACATAACCTGGCCCAAAAAACCTGTCCCTCACACAGTAACTATAGGAACAAAACAAGAAATAAATGCAAACACATAACCATGGCAAAAAAGGAAAAAATTACATGACGGTAACTAAGGACACAGAAACAATAAATACAAACACATGGTAACTATGGGAACAAAACAAGACGTAAATACAAACACATGAAAACTATGAGCAAGAAATACATACTAACACATGATAACTATGAGAAAAACAAGAAATAAATACACACATGGCAACTATGAGAGAAAAAAAAAACACAAGAAATATGTGCTAACATGCCGTGACTATGGAAAACAAACACACACGAAACCAGAAATACATGTAAACACCTGGAAACTATAAACGAGAACCCCCATACTATGGCCCCTCAAGAAGAAGAGGGGAACAAAACAAAAAGCAAAACACGGCCATAGCCCCTCAAAGGAAGAGGGGAGGACAAAACAAGAAAAAAAAAAACAAAACCCAGACTAAGGACTACAACCCCACATGAGGCAAACAAAATAACTTTACATAACCTAACCAGACTATGGACACAAAAACTCACAAGGCAATCTAAATTGCTTAACATAACTTGACATACCCAGACTATGGATTTCAAAACACATGAGGCAATCAAAAATTGCTTTACGTAACTTGACATAACCAGACACCGTATGGGCCAAAACAAAAGATGATCGGCGGAGATCCAACGCCCGCCAGGCAGAGCTCCGGCGACCTCCCTGCCTCCGATGGCCCACGGATAGTCCCACAAAACAGTACATGGTCAGGCGGCCTGCCCCAGTCCCAGGCCCCCAGAAACAAGTCCTCTGGTAGCCGAACCAGGTCACCCAGTAGCAAACACAGTTTATCGGGCGACCAACCCAAGACGCTGAACGCACAAAGCAGTTCCTCGGGTGGCCGACCCGCATCCCACAACCACCAGGACCGTGGAGGAATTGCTTGCAGCCACCCGCCTAATGACGACAAGACATGAGAGCGCCAGTCTGCCAGACAAAAACCTCCAACGGCCCCCAGCTGGTGGCTCCTGAAAGGGAAACAACCAAGAACTTGGACATCCTTGAATCCTGATTGGGTCGCAGCCGCACCTGCGCTGGACCCCCACTGGACCTCGTCGGACCCCGACTGGGTCATAGCTGCACCCGCGTCGGACCCCGATTGGGTCAACTCGAACCCTGATCGGGTCGCAGCCGCACCTGCGCTGGACCCCGACTGGGTCTCCTCGGCCCACGCGTCGAACCCCGACTGGGTCTCCTCGGCCCACGCGCCGGACCCCGACTGGGTCGGCACTGCACCGGCGACGACCTCCATCCCCAAATCTGGAACCTCCAGTCCCGTGACCTTGACAGATTCCAGACTGGTAACGCTGTGGAGAGGCTCAGAGAACAAGAGAGGACCGGGATCAGTTCCACCGGCAGCGCCAGAGCCCAGCGAGACGAGCTCGGGTGCAGCAGACGGCTGCCCCTCGCTCGCCTCCCCATGAGGCAGGCAAAAATGCTCTAACACACCATAAAGGAAAACAAGGAAGAGCACTTGCCTGCACTCGGGCTCTGTAGCCGTCCAGGACTTCGTCAATCCAGGTTCAGACAGACGCTTGTCGTCGGGCTCCCACTCGGCTGCGTCGGGTTCCACAGCCGGCCTGATGGTCTCTGCAGCTGGATCCTCTCGCGACGTCCACACCAATAACCCGTATGGCGTGGCGGCAGGGGACCCTCGACCTGCTGACTCGGGATGCATCTCTGAGGAACCCTGGGGATGCTCACTCGTCGGCTCTGGCTCCTCACCGCAGTCCATTCTCCTCCTCTGTCCAACACAAGGCTGCAGGGCCGGGATATCTCCCAGAGCCGCAGGCCTCCCCCTCGTTCGACGGCGTGGGACTGACGCCGATGACCGCTCCGCAGGAGGAAACACAGAGGCAGCAGGTTCAGTATAACTGGCTTCAGCTGGAGAAGGAAACTCGGGGAGCTGCGGACCCCAAGCTTCACCCCCAGGAGTCAGACAAGATAGATCACCATAATGACTAGGAAAGTGAAATTGAACTTGCCTGCCTCCCGAAGGTAAGATGGTGCCAGCTGAAGAGGACGTTGCTCCTTCCCTCACTCGCTGGATGGTAACATAGGACCCATGGACGGAGCTCACCGGCGCAGGACTCAGATCACTCTCAGCAGCTGGCTGATTGAGTGGGTCATTCCGGCGGCCCAGAACTGGATCCAGAGCAGGAGCTTGCTGAAGACGTACTTGACCGCGGCGTACGTCCAGGACTGGATCGAGGACGGGATCAGGATCCGTAGGCAATGGGCAGGAGTGCCTCCTCTCCTGCTTCACGCCACACTCCTCCTCGAGCATCAGGAATATCCCGCGTTGCGCGGCGATATCCACCCTCCTCGCGTCGACTTCCGGGTGGTCAGCGTAGCGGGGAGAGAGATGCCGAAGAACGTCTTCAGCAGCGTCTAGGTACCAATGTATGCCGTGATGGTAGTCCAGCAGGGAAGCGGAGATGAGCATCTCATTCACGACTTCCAGGACGCCTGTCAGCTCGTGGCACGGGCTCCCAGCGCGGCCCCTCCGCGACGGCATTCCTTCCACACACACAGTACCCAGACGGAAACAGCAACTGTCCAAAAACTCAAACTCACTGGTGAATTGCGTCTCGGGTTGGTGTCACCGTAAACGCCGTTTTGGCAGTAGTGTACTGTCATGGGTGGCTCTCGCGAGCCACCATAAGACGCCACACAGTCACCAGTGAGTTCAGTGAGTTTTATTAACGGTGAAAATAGTGACAACTCAAGCTGCAGAGACAATGACACCAGAGTCTACTCACAACAGGAGGCATAGGGCTAAACAGCTCTACAGGTCCATAGCAGGAGACGGTCATACACTAACTAACTAACTAACTAACTACTAACTACTAACTACTAACTAACTAACTAACTAACTAACCTGCACTTATATAGCGCTTTTCTAGTCACAAAGACCACTCAAAGCGCTTTCATTAATACTAACCCTCTATTCTAAGGGCCTATAGGAAACAAATATCTAGGGACAATTTAGAACAGCCAATTAACCTAACATGCATGTTTTTGGCATGTGGGAGGAAACCGGAGAAATCCCGGAGTAAACCCACGCAACACGGGGAGAACATGCAAACTCCACACAGATCACTGTTGGTCGGGGGCTGGGATCAAACCCACGATCCCACGATCCCCACAATCCCCCGGCCAAGGGTAAACTGTGCTGCCGCAGTGCTAACCACTGCGCCACCGTGCAGCCCGGTTGCCTAGGCAGGCAAGGTTGGTGGAAATAATAATTACACCGGAAGCCTCCCCGAGCACTATCACAATAAGAGCTCGGAGAGCTAGAATAATAATGCCGCTATCAAACCCTGACAAGACCTGGTGCTCGGGTCATGACACTGTTGTTACCCTTTGCATGTTCTATCAATTTATTGTAATAAGATGCTTTTGATTTACGCAGCTCTTGTACCACTTTATTTCTTAAACTTTTGTAAACGAGGTGATCATTTTGTAGTTTAGAGGTTAATGATGTCTACATCTCTGTAGAGATGTAGACATGTCTACATCTGTAGACATCTGTAGACATCTGTAGACATCTGTAGACAACAGACATGTCTACATCTGTAGACATGTCTGTTGTCTACTTTTAATTTGCTTTGTAAATTTATCTATAGACTTTGTGATTGTTGCAGTTATAAAATTACAACAATCATCTACTTCAAATATTGACATGAGCTGCTCCCAATTTTGATTCTCTAAGTGATGTTCAAACTCCACAGTTTTTGATTTGGGAATAAAATTTACTTTGTCAATATCGACTCCCCCAAAATACTGTAGTTGCTTTTTAGTAAGTTTTCTGACAGCAAGAACCATGTTATGATCTGAGAGACCAGTTACAAGATTATAGGTTCTGGTTATTCGTTCTGGTTTATTAGCAAATGCCATGTCAATAAGTGTTCTAGATTGTTTGGTTATCCTGGTGGGTCCTTTGATCATTTGTTGGTAATTAAATTTAGTCATGAGGCTTTTCAGTTTCTGTTTGTTCTTTTTATCAGACCAGTTAATATTAAAGTCACCATAAAATATTGTTTCTCTGCTCCTCTCAAGTTGTTTAACCAGATCACTTAATTCATTATAGAAAGAAGAATTGTATGACGGTGGGTTGTACAATACTGCAATGTTGAAATTCATTACCGGTGAGAGACATACATTAACAGCTAAACATTCAAGTGAAGTATTCAAATCAACCAGCTGACATTTAAATTTCTCCTTGATGTAAATTAAAACACCTCCTCCCCTCCCTACCTGCCTGTCTTTTCTAAAACACTGATAACCCACAATATCGATCATATTAGTGTCTATGTTCCTGTGTAGCCAGCTTTCTGAAAGACAAAGATAGTCCAGATTTGAGTCCAACAACAACGCCGAAATCTCATCTCTTTTGGGGATTATGCTCCGTATGTTTAAATGTCCGCCGAGGATCCCCTTTGGTTTAGCCTTTGTATCCCAAAGAACTCGTGCATGATTAACAGTTTGGAAGAATAGATGTTGTTTTTGCTTTTGTAGAGCTCGGTTTTCGGGTCTCACCTCATTTGCATTTTGTTTGACTGCTCCTGCTTTCAAAAGTTTGGACGTAGCACAGCTGTTTACAGCAGGATCAGATATGTGAGTCTGTCCAGTGCAATTCGACTCACCTGACTCACTATGTCCAGCTGTACTGGGGCGAAGACCAGCATTATGCTGCTCCACCAGTTCAGATGTTAGCGGGGCCGTTGACAGCAGCAACCGATCAGCTGGTTCAGATGTTAGCGGAGCTGTTGACAGCTGCAGCCAATCAGCTGGTTCAGGTGTTAGCTGGGCCGTTGACAGCAACAACCAATCCGCCGGCTCAGATGTTTGTGCTAACTCAGTGGCCTGCTGTTTGATAGTGGCAGGTCCAGGGTTAAGGTGAATGTCCCCTGCCAGAAGCAGCAGTACTAACAGTACTTTAACTGTATAGCCTCTACCATATTGTGTTATTTGCTTAGCAGCCATGTTTGCCTTATTTTTGATGCTTTTTCTCAGGACTTTTGAGGACCAGATAGAGTACAGGGTGAAATAACCATGTCCATATCCATATAAATAAAGCTTTGTAGATTCACCTTTAGTTGAATTGACCGAAAAACCCTTCTTGTTGCAAGTCCAGACACACGATAACAGTAAGAAGTAGATAAGCAAGAAAATATAGAGGCTAAAAGTGGAGCCCATCCAACCACTCCTCATTCCAGTGTCAGCCATCTTGCCATGTCTTCTTGTAGAGTGCGTCAGTATTGTGTGACCAGTCTAGTTTATTGTTCAGATGAACACCCAGATACTTATAGGATGTCACCATCTCGATGTTTGTTCCCTGTATATTTACTGGTGGTGTGAGGGGTTGTCCTTGCCTGCGGCGGTTAGCCGCTAAGCTAACTTTGTGCCAAAATCAAGCTACGAGCTACCAGCTAGACCTCGAGGTCGGACTGGGGTCATTAGTGGAAGAGTCCCCAGTCACTGAAGACGGCAGGCCGGCCAAGGCGCTCAGCACAGTACAGGACCATAGCGCTGATGAGTCGGATAGTGCGGTGTGCAGCAACAACGGAGAGGGAGAGCAGCAGGAGTCATCCCCACAGCTGGAGGCTAGACAGCGAGTGAGCGGAACCATGGAAGCTGAGAGCCCTGTGGAAGAACAACGACAGCCAGGTATGGAGACGATGCAGCAGAGCGCCTGGGACAAGGGTGCTGAGAGCAGCGACGAGACACCTGGGTCGGAGAGCGAAGGCCACAGGACTGACGCTGAGGGAAGAGCAGCTACAGACGAGCATGGAGACAGCACAGCGGAGCACCTGGGACGAGGGTGCTGGGAGCAGCGGCGAGGTGCCTGGGTCGGCGAACGATGCCGGCAAGAGTGATGCGGTGAACCCCGGGAGTGAACAACAGGTGGGCACCGTAGAGGTCGGGCAGAGTCTCAGTGCCGGAACTCCACACGCCTTCGACGAGGGTGCTAGACAGTACAGTGAGATGCCCGAGGCAGCGAGCGGTGCTGACGAGCAGGCTTCAGTTTTCCCCGGAGCACGGCCACCGGGGCCAGAGTAGTTGGAGCCACAGTGGCGTGTTGAAAGCAGTCGGGGACGGACTGACAAGCACGGAGGGATGGTGTGCCGGATAGCAGCACTGCTGGTCACAAGGAATGAGGCAGTCAGTGGTGAAGAGTGACATTTTTGCAGGAGAGGTTGGTTTTGATCCCGGAGTCAGATGGTGGCCGGGGGCGCGCACGTCGTGGGGCTGCCCGGGGCCTCTGAGCCTGTCTTGTCTTTGGTGGCCAAGTGCGTGTATGATTTGGGGCTGCCCTGGGCCCCCGGGCCGGTTTTACCCCTGGCTGCCAACGGACATTGGTGTCATATAAACGTTAACATGTAAATATGTGTATATCTGGGGTGCACGGTGGCGCAGTGGTTAGCACTGCGGCAGCACAGTTTACCCTCGGCCGGGGGATCACGGGGATCATGAGATCGTGGGTTCGATCCCTGCTCCCGGCCAACAGTGATCTGTGTGGAGTTGGCATGTTCTCCCCGTGTTTGCGTGGGTTTACTCCGGGATTTCTCTGGTTTCCTCCCACATGCCAAAAACATGCAGGTTAGGGAGTTAAGGGGCGCCTGCACACGCAGCGACCGGCAGCTGGTGGCTTGTCACCGGACTGCAGAACAAATCTACCTACGGGTACAAAATAAGTCCAAAAAAAATATATCTTGCTGTTGTGCATGAGAGTATGTATGGTATGGGATTATTTTATATGTTTTCAGAGACTAGGTCCGATTTTAGTTGTTCTGTGTGAATGTGATAGGTTATTCTCCTACAGTTCATGATTCCTTGTTCCCTTAGTGCACAATTCAGGTCCTAAATTGGGGAGGGTTTCGATTGTGTGTGTGGTTTTGCATTTTTGTAAGGGGAAGGGGAAGTGTGATGTAGTGAGTGTGGTGTGTGCATGCTGCCGTACCCGCCCCTGGTGTGACGTCAGGCGGGCACGGCTCTTGTGTATAAATAGCCCAGTTCTCTATAATAAAGTGTGAACTTGCTGCATGACAAATGAGACTCCTGTCCCTCATTTTACATACATAACAACACCCACCCCAGCATCATGAACAGCACCAGCCTAAATGCCAGTATCAGAAGATTATACTATACTCAACAATTAAGGGACAGCCCTTTGTCACTGATTCTGTTCATAATTTTTATGGACAGGATTTCTAGGTGCAGCCAGGGAACAGAGGGTGTCATGCTTGGTGACCACAGGATCTCATCTCTGTTGTTTGCAGATCATGTTTTCCTGGTGGCTTCATCCAGCAATGACCTACAGTTCTTACTGGGATGGTTTGCCGCTGAGTATGAAGCGGCTGGGATGAGAATCAGTACCTCCAAGTCTGAGTCCATGGTCCTCAGCCGGAAAAAGGTGGATTGTCCTCTCCAGGTTGGGGACAAACTCCTGCGCCAAGTGGAGGAATTTAAATATCTTGGGGTCTTATTCATGAGTGAGAGGAGAACGGAGCGAGAGATTGACAGATGGATCGGAGCAGCATCTGCAATGATGCAGATGTTGTACCGGTCTACTGTGGTGAAGAGGGAGCTGAGCTCTAAGGCAAAGCTGTCGATTTACCAGTCAGTCTACATTCCTACTCTCACCTGTGGTCACAAGTTTGGGTAATGACCGAAAGAATGAGATCACGGATACAAGCGGCTGAAATGAGCTTTCTTCGTAGGATTGCTGGACTCACCCTTAGAGATAGGGTGAGGAGTTCAGTTATCCGGGAGAGGCTCAGAGTAGTACTATTGCTCCTCCACATTGAAAGGAGCCAGTTGAGGTGGTTTGGGCATCTGATCAGGATGCCTCCTGGACGCCTCCCACTTGAGGTGTTTTGGGCACGTCCTACTGGGAGGAGACCTCGGGGCAGACCCAGGACTTGTTGGAGAGACTATGTCTCCCAGCTGGTCTGGGAACGCCTTGGTATCCTCTTGGAAGAGCTGGAGCAGGTGGCTGGGAAAAGGGAAGTCTGGGCTTCTCTGCTTGAACTGCTGCCTCCTTGACCCGGACCGCCGGAAAAACGGTAGAAGATGGATGGATCAACAATTAAGGTCTAATGAGAGCAGAATGTTATGGGGTTTAGCAGAGCAATGATATGGGTTATCAGTTAGCCGGACTGGGGCTGTTAAGTGACCCCAGATGTAGCCCACGCGAGCATCCTGGTGTATACTCTTTAATACAGCAGTCTGAGCCTGATATGAGTGTCTGTAATTCTTCATAATATTGACCATCAAACATAGTATCAGAAGTGGCAGCTCACATTTGTAGTCTTGTGATTGAACGGACTCGAGTGAGGTTAGCGGTGAACGCAGCAGACAGCAACACTTGGCTGAATTGACTAGCATCACTTACGTAGTTAGCATAGCAGCTGACATTTCCCCACCTTCCTCTATATGCGTCACAGGCGACTGGAGCTCAAACTGGAACATTTTCCAGGCAGAGTATGAGGATTATGTTCTGGTTAATGGAATAGCTGAGAAAGACAAGAAGATTCAGGCAGCGACTCTACGCAGTGTGATGGGGGGCGAATGCAGGCATGTCTATTGTCATAATCTGAATCTCTCAGAGGATGAGCAAGGGGACCCGGCCGCGATACTGGGTGCCTTGGAAAAGTATTTCAAACCAGCTAAAAACACAATCTATGAACGGTGTCTGTTTGGACGCTGTAAACAAGAGGAAGGCAAATCCATAGACACATTTGTGACCAGATTGAGAGAGAAGGCAGCCAACTATGAGCATGGACAATTAAAAGATGAAATGATTCAGGGATAAAATAGTGCTGGGCATTACAAGTGACAGCCCCAGGCGCAGGCTGTTAAGAGAAAAGAAGCTCATCTTACGCGCCACTATTGAAATGTGCTGCGCAGCAGAACAGATTGACATGACAATACAAGTGATGGATACAGCAAGTCCACGGGCTCAACACACTGATACTGTTCACTCCATTGTCAGGCAAGCAACCAGGCATAACAAGTCGAAGGAGAGCAATCCACCCAAGACAGTAGACACTGGCTATTCATGCAAATACTGTGGCAATTCTCATTCAAAGGGGAGACAGCACTGCCGGGCCTTTGGAAAAAAGTGCAAATTATGTGGGACTAATGATTACTTTGCAAAAGTGTGCCAAAAAACCAAAAGGGGAAGTACTATAGGGAATGGACACTTGACGTTACCCGATGGAAAAACTGCAAGGAATTGTGGGAAAACTGGTCAGCCTGTCTGTGCTTAGTAGTGAGCAATGAATGCAGTTAGGCTGCGTGTCCAACAAATGCATTTTTTTCTGCTGTGGGCGACTCTTTTCAGTTCATTTTCTATGTAGTCCAGAGTTTAATGCACTTGGTGCCCTCAGGGTAAAAACGCTCTCAACAGTCAGCGCTGTGCTCATGGCACTGAAAGCTGAAAAAAGTTCAACTTTCCGAGCTCTGCAGTGCTCATCAGCTGCGGACCTCTCTCACCAACCAATCACAATCGGCTTCAAAGTACACCATGATCAATATTTAACAGCCAAAGCTTGGAGGGACGTGTATTTTCTTACCAGTTTGATGTGATTTATTCCAGTGAGTGGAGCGTTTCAGAGCAAAATGTGACCCGTGCTGGCAAAATTAATCAGAATACACACCGTGTCATTATGAACTGCAGGCACAAGAAGTCATAAATGATGACTCTTTCTTTGTTTGCTAGCGGCAAGTCCCGGGAAAAATCCCATGAGTCCCTGGTATCATTGGAAAGCTTAGAAATCGTACTTTCTAAAAATACACACTTTTTTGTGGAAGACGTAACTCCCAACCGATAAAATGTGAGTTTTCAACCTAGCCACGATATAAACAAATCGTGTTTTTCCGGGTCCGTTTTTGCACACTTCTTATAAATTAAATATCATTTTGAAGGTCTTTCAATACAGAATATGGAAGTAACGTTACATCAGTTTTGAAAATGTCCTCAAAGTGACTCATTTTGCCAGCATGGGTCTCAAATCTGAAATCCTCTGCAAACTTTCAGCAACAGGTCAAGCGGCTACGAGGATACCGACCAGAGTGTTGTTTTTTTTTAAAATCAGCACATGAAAAGTGCTGAGGAAAACAGATTGAGACCATTTTTACTTTCTGTCATGATTTATTACTAGGATAGCTCATGTGCAAAGGACAGCAACACAGAAACACTCTGAACAACACAAATACGTTTGAAAGTTTATTAAATTTCAAAAAGCTCCGGAGTACAGCTAGAGAAAATGTCACTCGCCAGAGGAGTGGGCCTGTGGAGAGAGAGAGACGAGCACTGTGAGCAGAGGAACAGAGACTGGAAATTGGCCAGCCAAACTGTCACTTTTGTGGAACGAATTGAGAACCGGCAGGGACCCCAGCGGGAAAGAGGCAAACCAGCAGGGTGAAACAGGATGAGCTGATGGTGCCTGACTGGGTGGAAGAGATTGCAGCAGAGTGTGGGTGATGGGGCAGGTGAGAGCACGCAATCCCCGAAGACGCACCCGCACCAATGGCAGCAACCTGAGGAAGAGAGAGGGAGAAAGAGAGAAAGGTGAGCATGAGAACTTCACCTAAGTTTAAAGTCAACACTTGCATCGTTTTAGCTACGAGGCAGTATACCTAAACGAGCCAGAGTAGGAGCACTGAAGAGACGGTCTTTATAAACGCTGGCTGATCAGAGGTAGCAGATGCAGATGCTCTCCCAGGTGGGTTGATTACCTGAGGAGGAGAAAATGGGAAAGAGGAGGTGCACGCTCACCAACCATGACAGTGCCCTCCCCTCAAGGGACACCTCCTGGCGGCCCATTGGGCTTCTCTGGGTGGACTTGGTGGTAGGCCCGGAGCATTTCCTTGTCGAGAACGTGTGATCTGGGGACCCAAGAGCGTTCCTCCGGGCCGTAGCCCTCCCAGTGGACCAGATATTGCAGACCCCGACCCCAAAGGTGAACATTCAAAATATGCTGCACAGTGAAGGCGGTGTGGCCATCGATCATCCGAGGAGGAGGAAGCAGCTTCGGTGATGGGGAGGGGCAGAGCAGACTGACCGAGAGGGGCTTAATATGGGAGACGTGGAAAGTCAGGTGCACATGCAGGGCCCGTGCGAGCTTCAACTGAACCGTGACATCATTGACCACCCTGGAGATGGGATAGGGCCCCAAGAAGCGGGGAGACAATTTTTTCGAGTCCGTCTTCAATAGGACCTGGTTATCCATCAGCCAGACCTGCTGCCTAATGGAGTATTTCGGAGCAGGGACCCGTTTCTTGTCAGCCATCAGGCAGTTGCGCTTGGACGAGCGGGTGAGGGCGGCACAGGTGGACCTCCAGAAGCGTCGGCAGTGGCGAGCATGGGCCCCCCATGGATGGCACTGCGACCTCCCTCTCGACCATGGGCAACAAGGGTGGATTGTACCCTAATGAGGCTTCAAAAGGGGTGAGCCCCATGGCTGTGGAAATGGCTGAATTAAGTGCGTACTCCACCCAGGTCAGGTGCGTGGTCCAGGAAGAGGGGTTCTCAGCTGCTACACACCGGAGAGTGGCCTCCAAGGACTGGTTGGTGCGCTCAGCCTGCCCTTTGCTCTGAGGATGATTGCTGGAGGTGAGGCTGACAGTTGACCCAAGTGTATGACAGAAGGCCTTCCAAACCTGGGGCGTAAATTGGGGACCCCGGTCAGACACGATGTCGAAGGGGATGCCATGCAGAGGGATGACGTGAGCAGTGAGAAGGTCAGCAGTTTCGGAGGCAGAGGGAAGTTTGGGCAGGGCAACCAGGAGGACAGCCTTAGAAAAGCAGTCAACGATGGTGAGAATAACTGTCTTCCCGTGGGAGGGGGGAAGTCCAGTTATGAAATCCAGGGCGATGTGAGACCAAGGGCGGGCAGGGATAGGCAGAGGATGCAGGAGTCCAGCAGGGGAAAAGGAATCGGACTTGCCCCGAATGCAGATCCGACACGCCTCGACATACTCCTGTACGTCCCGCCACAGCGTGGGCCGCCAGAACACCTGCTGGATTAAGTTGGCAGTGCGGGCGATCCCAGGGTGGCAGGCGAAGCGGCTGGCGTGGCCCCAGTGGATGACGTCACTACGGAGGGCGGCAGGGACAAACAGACGGTTCCGGGGGCACCCCGCTGGTACGGGCTCCTGAGACTGAGCCTGACGGACCCTCCGCTCAATGTCCAAGGTAAGGGCTCCAAGGACACAAGAAGAAGGGAGAATAGGCTGGCGGAGGGTTGGGGGGGGGGCTACTTGCTCTGAATCAAACTGGCGCGATAGCGCATCCAGTTTGGTGTTCCGAGAACCAGGCCGATAGGTGATGGTAAAATTAAACCTCTGGAAGAACAAGGCCCAGTGGGCCTGCCTGGCATTAAGTCAGGTTCAAGTTCAGGTTCAGGTTACTTTATTTGTACCCGTAGGTAGATTTGGTTTGGAGTCAGGTGACATCCATATTTACAAACCACAATTACATTCAACATGAACACAAACACAGGCACACATGAAGCTGACTATAAACATGATAAAAGTACTAAAGGCTCCACCAATCAGGACATAGGACAAAGAGATAAGAGAAAAAGCAAAGAGACAAGAGAGAAGGGTCATATTAAAAAGTTAAAGACTAGTCAAAGAGGTTAAAAACTCCAAAGTCTAAAACCCAATAAAAGATTTAGAACCCAAATAAAAAACCTACAAAAATAAGATAAGATAAGATAAGATAAGATAAGCCTTTGTTAGTCCCACAATGGGGAAATTCCAGGATTGCAACAGCACAGGGATAGCAACACTCAGAGCAACAATCAGAAGGCAAGAAAAAACAAGAGCAGCGAGTATACATATGTACATATAAACATAAATATATAGACACACGGTACAGAGCATTGTAGCTAGATGGAATAAATATATAGATATATAAACAAACAGTGTGGAGCATTGTAGCTAGATGGAATAAATATATGAATATACATATTGTCACCCTCCGTAGCTACCGGTATTTTCCTAGTTGTATACCAGAGGGGACCATTGTGTAAGTCTATTGCATCTTTTGCATTCAATACTATTAGGTTGTCACGTCTTTTTGCTATCTCTGCGAGCCGCCCTGCTTAGGTTATACAGTCTGACAGCCATAGGTAGGAAGGACCTGCGAAACCTCTCGGTTGTGCACCAAGGATGATGTAGTCTGCTACTAAATGAGCTCCTTAGTGCATTCAGTGTGTCCTGCATAGGGTGGAACTCGGACTCCAGCAGCGATGACAGTTTAGCCACCATCCTTCTCTCTCCCATCTCCTCCACTGGCTCAAGGCGCTGCCCCAGGACAGAGCTAGCTTTCTTGATCAGTTTGTTCCTATCGGCTGCTGTAATGCCACTGCCCCAGCAGACCACTCCAAAAGTGATGGCTGATGCCACCACCGTGTCGTAGAATGTCTTCAGCAGTGCCCCTTGTACACCAAAAGACCTGAGTCTCCTCAGTAGGAACAGCTTGCGCTGTCCCTTCTTGTAGAGTGCGTCAGTATTGTGTGACCAGTCTAGTTTATTGTTCAGATGAACACCCAGGTACTTGTAGGATGTCACCATCTCAATGTCTGTTCCCTGGATGTTTACTGGTGCTGTGAGGGGTTGTCCTTGCCTGCGGCAGTCCACCACCAGCTCCTTAGTTTTCCTCACGTTGATCTGGAGGCAGTTCCGAAGGCACCAGTCCACAACGTCCTGGATAAGCCCTCTGTACTCAGCTTCAGCTCCATTGGAGATGAGGCCAACGATCGCAGAGTTGTCAGAGAACTTCTGTAGATGGCAGTGTGTTGTGTTGTGTGAGAAATCCGCAGTATAAAGGGTGAACAGGAAGGGAGCCAAAACCATTCCCTGGGGGGCCCCCGTGCTACTGATGATCGTGTCGGACACACAGTCCCGGGTTCTCACAAACTGTGGCCGGTTTGTGAGGTAGTCCAGGATCCATGATGACAGGTGCTGGTGCACCCCTGCGCACAGCAGCTTGTCCTTCAGGATCATCGGTTGGATGGTTTTGAAAGCACTGGAGAAGTCAAAGAACATGATCCTCACTTCATTTCCGGGCTTCTCCAGGTGGGACAGAGAACGGTGAAGGAGGAAGATGACCACATCCTCCACCCCAATACCATGCTGGTAGGCGAACTGGAGTGGATCCATCGCTGGTCCCACCAGGGGGCGAAGGTGAGCAAGGAGCAGTCTCTCCAGGGTCTTCATCATGTGGAACGTCAGGGCTACTGGTCTGTAGCTGTTCAGATCTTTGGGGTGGGAAGTCTTTGGTACAGGTACCACACAAGATGTTTTCCACAACTGTGGTACCCTCCCCAGCTTCAGACTCAGGTTGAAGATGTACTCCACAATCCCACACAGCTGGTCTGCACAGGACTTGAGGAGCTTTGCACTGATGCCGTCCGGTCCCGACGCCTTCCTCGCCTTGATTTTCCTCAGCTCCGTCCTCACCTGGGTCTTAGTGAGGGTCAGGTTGGGGGGCTGTGTGTTGGGAGTGGGGGGGTGATGGTGGAGTGGGGAGTGGGCAGTAGGACTTGATGTCTTTAGAGGCAGCAGTGGTTGTTGTGCAGTCAGGCGGGAGGGCGGTTGGTCAAACCTATTAAAAAACAGATTCAGATTGTTCGCCCACTCCCTGCCCCCCGTGGCCTGGGGGGAGGTATTCTGGAGCCCAGAGATGGTTTTGAGGTTTCTCCAGACCCCGCTGATGTCGCTCTGTTGCAGCTTATCCTCCATCTTCTTCCTGAAGCTGTCCTTGCCTTCTCTGATCTTTCTCCTCAGCTCCCTCTGTACGGACTTCAGCATCTCCCTGTTCCCCGACCTGAAGATCCTCTTCTTCTCTCTCAGAAGTGTTTTTATCTCAGGGTTGATCCAGGGTTTGTTGTTTGAGCAACACCGTATGGTCTTGGTGGGAATGGTGTTGTCCACACAGAAGCTGATGTAGTCCGTGATGGTGTGAGTGAGGCCATTGATGTCCTCACCATGTGGATCGCAGAGCTGCTCCCAGGCGGTGGTTTCAAAACAGTCCTTTAGAGCATCCATTACCTCCTCAGACCATAACTTCACTGTGCGCATGGCCGGAGGTTGTCTGTGCACTAGGGGTTTGTACACCTGCCGGAGATGAACCAAATTGTGATCTGATCTCCCGAGTGGGGGGAGTTGTGATGAGGTGTACGCCTCCTTAGTGTTTGCGCAGAATAAGTCCAGTGTTTTATTGTCTCTAGTTTGGCATGTGACATACTGGGTGAACGTGGGTAGAATGGGAGACAGTGAAACATGGTTGAAATCGCCTGAGATGAGGAGAAGAGCATCTGGTTGTTCTGTCTGCAGCCTGCCAGTTACTGAGTGGATGATGTCACGCGCTGTCCCAGCGTTTGCCGTCGGATTTGCATAAATAACAATGCAGATCACGTGTGAGTATTCCCTCGGGAGATATGTAGGCCGCATGCTAACAGCTAGCAACTCGATGTCTTTGCTGCAGTGCTGTTGTTTAACAGTGATGTGTCCCGGACTGCACCAGTTGTTATTAACATAGATCAACACTCCACCGCCCCTTGCTTTGCCACTGTCCGGTGTTCGGTCTGCCCGTATCACGTGGAAACCCTCCAGCTCAATGTTAGCATCTGCTGCTAGTTCAGTTAGCCACGTCTCGGTAAACAAAAGGAGGGAGCACTCCCGGTATATGCTATCGTAGCGGGAGATAGCCGCTAGCTCATCTACCTTTCCCAAAATAGATCGTACATTCCCCATAACAACGGATGGGAGGGTGGGTCTGTACCCTATATTCCTTGTCCGCCGTCTAACACCAGCCCGACAACCACATCGTTTTCGCCTTATTTCTCCCAGTATGTCGAGTTTTTCTGTTAGCACCGAGTGGCGGTTGAGGGCTAGCAGCTGTTCCCTGCTGTAAACAGTGGCTCCGTCCGCTGGCTTGGGAGACATTTGGGGCGATCTGTGTGTCCGTGATGTATAAAGTGTGTAAGGTGTCGCTGGATCAGAAAGTTGTCACCGGATCGGAAAGATAGAGGAAGAAAAAACTCAGAATTGAGCCGCTGTTGCAAAAATGCAGCCAACTCGTGTGGCGCCGGAAGTAGCTAGTAATAAGTAAATATAGAATAAAATTAATAAATAGGTAACTAAATTATGTGCAATATATTGTTACATCTTGTTCAACTCTTTAACAGCAGCAGGAACAAAGCTGCTTTTGTAGCGGTGGGTTTTACTTTCTGGGACAGCAAACCTCCATCTGGAGGGAAGAAGCTGACAGTTGCAGTGCAAAGGGTGGGAGTCATCATTTAAAATGGAGGTAGCAATCCTCTGTACCTGTCTGGTGTACAAGGATGTCAGGCTCAGCTGTGACTCACCAAGCAAATGACTGGACCATCTAACTACCTGATCCAAGGATTTCCTCTGTTTCAGTTCTATCTGACCAAACCATGACACTAAAGAAAAGGATAAAACAGATTCAACAAAAGCCCGATAAAACATTGTCATTATGGTTCGGTCAATTTGGAAGTGTGCAAGTTTCCTTAAACAATGCAAATGTTGCTGACTCTTTTTGCACACCCTTTCATAGTTCTCGTCAAAGTTTAAATTACTATCAATAATTGTCCCAAGATATTTGTAGGATTGTACACATTCGGTGATCTGGCCTTTTAGTACGGTGACTTCGTGCCTGGGAGTTTTCCTCCTAAAGTCAATAATCATATCTTTAGTTTTTGTCGTATTCAGCTGCAGGTAGGAATCCTCACACCAGTGAACAAAATCATCAACTACTGGGCCGTGGCCACTCTCACCATCCTGGAGGAGATTGACAACAACTGAATCATCAGCATACTTTATAATGTGTCTGTTGTCATGTCTGCTCCGACACATGTTTGTGTACAGGATGAAGAGTAGTGGTGACAACACACACCCCTGAGGAGAGCCAGTAGAAAAGCACTTTTGGTCAGACAATGTACCATTGACCCTTACTCTCTGTGTCCTGTTGGTTAAAAAATCCAGAATCCAACCCACCAGATTATTACTCAAATCAAATTGTTGCAGGTGTGGGGATCATGAAATGATGAGACTGGATTATTTCTCAGTATTGGTTTATTGCATTTCACGTCCCCAGCTCTCTCTCTCAGTCAGGAAAAAAGAGGGAGAGCTGCGGTAAACCCCCACACATTTATACCAGCACATCAAAGACAGAATCACACACTCAAGTCAAATCCTTCCATTTACAATTAATCACTTCAGAGTCCTCTTCGCTCTTCCGTCTGACCCCAGGGGGTCAGACAACTCTTTCAGGATCTCGCCCCCGATCCTCTGTCTTCTTTCCAAGTCCGCAGGTGGTCCAGACCCATTGTCCATCTGAGGCGTGATGCCAATACACACTGCAAGCTTAAAGTCTCTCTGTGTTTGAGCCTATGCAGTCAAATATGTGAGCTACATAAGGTTACAATTATGGGCGCCCTTGTGACGGCGGTAGGGGGCCCACTAGGTCTACGTGCACATGGGCGAACCTCTTAGCCGGAATGTGGAACGGTTCTAAGGGGGCTTTCGTGTGCCTGTGGACTTTGGTCAGCTAGCAAGCCATGCAGGCTTTCGCCCACTCTTTCACGTGCTTGCGCAGGCTCGGCCAAACAAACTTCTCCGCTACCACCCGGATTCACCGGAGACCGCCCGCACGAGCGCAGGCTCGATTAAGCTCCCCGAGTTCTGGCAAGACAACCCACACTCATGGTTCCAACACGCAGAATCGCGGTTCGTGCTTGGGGGAATATCAGCAGACTTCAGAGTCCTCTTCGCTCTTCCGTCTGACCCCAGGGGGTCAGACAACTCTTTCAGGACCTCGCCCCCGATCCTCCGTCTTCCTTCCAAGTCCGCAGGTGGTCCAGACCCATTGTCCATCTGAGGCGTGATGCCAATACACACTGCAAGCTTAAAGTCTCTCTGTGTTTGAGCCTATGCAGTCAAATATGTGAGCTACATAAGGTTACAATTATGGGCGCTACATCACACCCCCCCAAACGCCAAAGAATGGACACACCATAACAGTATCCTAAAGGCAATACAGCATATGTCGCCCCCTACCTGCAGAATCTACAGCACAACCTACACAGTTTGATCAAAACACACATCACTCTGCACATAGTCTGGGCTTCAACCTCCTCCTGAACCTGCTGTACGCAGGTCTCACAGTCTGTGTTGCGCCTTCCTGCGGCGAATCTGTGGAGTTATTTTTGATCAGGATTTGTCCTTCAATTCACATATTAAATTTGTTTCTAAGACTGCCTTCTATCATTTGCGTAATATTGCCAAGATTAGGAGCATCTTGTCTCAGAGTGATGCTGAGAAACTGATCCACGCTTTTGTTAGCTCGAGATTAGATTATTGTAATTCTTTATTATCAGGCTGTCCTAAAACATCTTTAAAAAGTCTTCAGCTGATCCAAAATGCTGCAGCAAGAGTTTTAACAGGTACTAGAAAGAGAGATCATATCTCTCCAGTTCTGGCCTCCCTTCATTGGCTTCCCATAGAGTTTAGAATTAAGTTTAAAATCCTTCTTCTTACTTACAAAGCTCTAAACAATCAGGCTCCTTTTTATTTAAAAGATCTGATACTACCGTATCATCCTAACAGAGCACTACGCTCCCAAAATGCAGGATTACTTGTAATACCTAGAATCTCCAAAAGTACAATGGGTGGCAGAGCCCTCAGTTATCAAGCTCCTCTCCTGTGGAATCAGCTGCCAATCTGGATTCGGGAGTCAGACTCGATCTCTGTTTTTAAGAATAGGGCTAAAACCTACCTTTTTGATATAGCCTACAATTAGGGAGGGATCATGTGTTTCTGAACCCTCCCTTAGTTATGCTGCTAATAGGTTTAGTCAGCCGGGGGACCTCCAGTAATGCACTGGGCCTCACTCCTTTCCTCACTCTCTATGAAATATTTTTTTTTTTGCTGGTCATTAACATTTGTTTGTTCTCTCCCATAGATTGAGTCCCCATCGTGCTGTTTGCTCTCTACATGTCTGTTCTTTTCTTCTTCTCTATCCCCTCACCCCCCAGCCAGTCGCAGCAGATGACTGCCCCTCCCTGAGCCTGGTTCTGCTGGAGGTTTCTTCCTGTTAAAAGGGAGTTTTTCCTCTCCACCGTCGCCAAGTGCTTGCTCACAGGGGATCGCCTGATTGCTGGGGTCTTTCTGCAACTGTGGGGGTCCCCCCTACAGTTGATAGTGCTATGAGATGACTGTTGTTGTGAAATGGCGCTATATAAATAAAGTTGAATTGAATTGAATTGAATTGAATGAGGGGGAGAAAGGTTATTTGTCCCCTGCGGGGGCTCCAGTGGCCGTTCCCTGGGGGGTATGCCGCGTCGAGGTGCCCTCGCCGGTCGTACAGATTCGTCATGCAACACAAAGGCAGGCTTTAATCTATCAATACTGATTGTTTCTTTCCTGCCCCTCAAATCTAGCACAAACTATTTATCCCCGGTTTCCAGCACTCGAAATGGACCGTCATAGGGTGGGTGGAGACTGTGCCGCTGAGCGTCGTGCCTGACAAAAACAAATTCAGCGTTTTGTAAAGCCTTGGGAACAAAATCACGCGGAAAAGTGTGATGAGCGGGGCCCGGGAGCATTTCTGCTCCGGTGCCATTCAGAGGTCCCCGCGCCGGGGGGCGCCCTGGTGCCGCATGGGCTGGTAGGAACTCGCCGGGCAGCCTGAGAGGTTGTGCAAAAACTAATTCCGCGGGTGAGGCATCTAAGTCCTCTTTGGGCACCGAACGCAACCCCAATAAAACCCATGGTAGTTTGTTTACCCAATCTGCATCCGTGAGTGACGCTCTGAAGGCTGCCTTCAAAGACCAGTGAGAACGCTCGCATAAACCATTGGCCTGTGGGTGATAAGCGGTAGTGCGGTGGACTGCCGCTCCTAAGCTGCTGGCCATTGCCGACCACAGTTCCGACACAAATTGAGGTCCCTATCGGATGTAATATCCGACGGAACCCCGAACCGCGCTACCCAGGCTGTTAAAAAAGCGTGAGCCACCTCTGCCGCTGTGGTTGATGTTAACGGGACCACTTCCAGCCAACGTGTGGTTCGGTCCACCATTGTCAAGAGATGTGTGAACCCTTGTGACAGCGGTAGGGGGGCCACTAGGTCTACGTGCACATGATCGAACCTCTTAGCCGGAATGTGGAACGGTTCTAAGGGGGCTTTCGTGTGCCTGTGGACTTTGGCCCGCTGGCAAGCCATGCAGGCTTTCGCCCACTCTTTCACGTGCTTGCACAGGCTCGGCCAAACAAACTTCTCCGCTACCATTTTCACAGAAGCGCGTACTCCCGGGTGCGCCAGGGAGTGCACCGCGTCAAAAACGCGATGGCGCCACGCGGCCGGTACCACCGGGCGCGGCCGCCCGGTGGATACGTCGCAGATTAGGGGGGGCGAACCGGTTTGTAAACTCCTGTTCTCCAGCCTTAACCCTGTTGGTCCAGACAGGAGCGCGCGCACGTCTGCGTCTCCGCTCTGCTCCGCCGCCATGGCTGCATAATCTATTCCCACATGAACAGGGGCCGCGTGCGCGTCCGCGCTGTTACTCCGCCCCGCGGCTGCGGTAGTACAATCCGCATCCGCGCGGACAGGCGCTGTTACCGCATGTGAGAGGCAGTCCGCCACTACATTGAGCTTACCGGCTACGTGCTGAATATCAGTGGTAAATTCCGAAATTGCGGCCAGCTGTCTCTGCTGCTGTCCTGACCATGGTTCTGAAATTTTGGACATTGCAAAAGTGAGCGGTTTGTGGTCGACAAACGCGGTGAAACGCCGCCCTTCCAGCCAGAACTGGAAATGGCGAATGGCCAGGTGGAGCGCTAGCAGCTCCCTGTCAAACGCGCTGTATTTCCGCTCAGCATCGCGTAAGGATCTGCTGAAAAAAGCGAGCGGCTGCCACACTCCGGTGACCTGCTGCTCTACAACGGCCCCTATGGCCACATCTGACACGTCGGTGGTTAGCGCTATGCGGGCTGATGGGTCTGGGTGAACCAGCAGTGCTGCGTCTGCAAGTGCTTTTTTAACCTCCGTAAATGCGCGCTCCCGCTCAGGGGACCACTCGATCACATTGGAGGGCTTCTGCTTTTTAAGCGCGGCATATAACGGTTGCATAAGCTGCGCTGCGTGGTGTATGAAGCGGTTATAAAAATTTACCATTCCTAAAAATTCTTGCAACGCTTTGACCGTTTGTGGCTGGGGAAACTCTGCCACTGCGCGTACTTTGGCCGGTAGAGGGACTGCTCCCTCTGGGGAGACGCGGTGTCCTAAAAAATCAATTTGCGCTACGCCAAAATGGCACTTGGCTGGGTTAATTATCAACCCGTGTGCTCCCAACCTCTGAAAAACCGTCGTGAGGTGTTTTTCGTGTTCCTCCTCAGAGGCACTGGTGACTAAAATGTCGTCCAAGTAGATGAAAGGGAGGTCGCGCAACACGGCATCCATCATTCATTGGAAGGTTTGCGCGGCGCCTTTAAGGCCAAAAGGCATGCGTAAAAATTCAAAAAGTCCGAACGGGGTTATTACCGCTGTTTTGAGAATGTCCTCTGGTCGGACCGGGACCTGATGATAACCGCGGACCAGGTCTATTTTAGAAAAAATGCTCACTTTCGCTAAATGCACCGAAAAATCCTGGATGTGCGGAATTGGGTAGCGGTCCTGCGCTGTGGCATTGTTTAACCTGCGGTAATCACCACAAGGTCTCCACGAGCCATCAGCCTTAGGAACCATATGTAGTGGTGATGCCCATGGGCTCTTCGAGTGACGAATTATGCCCTACCTTTCCAGATTGGTGAACTCCTCGCACGCAATGGAGAGCTTAGTTGCATCCAAGCGCCGAGCTTTCGCAAAAACTGGTGGGCCAACTGTGGTGATAAAGTGCTCCACCCCGTGCTTTGCAACCTTAGCTGAAAACGGGGGAACTGTGAGTGCTGGGAACTGGGTTAGAAGAGTGTGAAACTTACCACTTGCTGTGGCGACGTTGGTCTGTACTGGCGGCGGGGACACTCGAGCTGCACAAGGGATAGAATAAAAAGAGAGTGCATTAACTAGGCGTCTATTAACCAGATCCACTAACAAGCCATGTGAGCACAAAAAGTCAGCACCTAACATGTTGAAACTCACCGCCGCTACTATGAAAGTCCATTCATAGGTGCGGCCGTGCAAGGACAGGTGCAGAGTCCTTTCCCCGAAAGTTTTGATAGACGAGCCGTTCGCCGCCGTTGCCCCATCTCTGCGGGGCCCAGCCACACGGTCCGCATAGGTCGCTGTGATGAAACTCCTCTGGGCTCCGGTGTCCATGAGGAATTGCTGCCCGGAGCCCACATCTGTCAGATAAAGCAGCTTGCTCTGTTCACCGAGAGTCGAAGCTGCTAACGACTCCCGGCCCGGGCGTTTCCCTGTTTCTTGAAACTGCACGGCGGGATGCATCTGTACGCCTTCTCAGCGAAGAGTCGATGGTAAAAACAGAGGCCGTCCCCCCCTCTGCTTCGGGACCGCGCCGCTGCCATCGTCGCTGGGGTTGCTGCTGCTGCCTCTGGCTCCTCACTGCCCCTGGCCGCTGCGCCAAGGTCTGCTGCTGCCACGGAAGGCTCCTGCTCGTCGCAGGCGTCGAGGAGCTGCTGCGCTTCCTTGGCCAGCGCACGGAAGTCTTGCTGGGTCACACACCTCATGCCGGACAGGGTACCCCTCATGTGTGCTGGGAGGGTCCTCAAGAAGATGTGTTTGAACAGAAACGAATCATTGTCTGTCCCGATCAGCTGCAGCATGTCCTCCATGAGGTCGGTCGGCCTGCGTCCTCCTCTGTCACGCAGGTCCAGAAGCCGCCTGGCCCTTACCTCGGCTGATGGCACGAAACTCTCGATGAGGGCGGCTTTCAGCGCGTCATACTTGCCAGCAGCGGGCGGCTGCTGCACCAGGCTCCGCACACATCGAGCTGTGCGGCTGTCGAGTCTTGCAATGACATTATGAAACTTGGTGTCATCTGCTGATATTCCCCCAAGCACGAACCGTGATTCTGCGTGTTGGAACCATGAGTGCGGGTCGTCTTGCCAGAACTCGGGGAGCTTAATCGAGCCTGCGCTCGTGCGGGCGGTCTCTGGTGAATCCGGGTCAGGGTAACGGTCTCCCGGCATCTTACGTCTTGGTCACCAATGTGGGGATCATGAAATGATGAGACTGGATTATTTCTCAGTATTGGTTTATTGCATCTCACGTCCCCAGCTCTCTCTCTCAGTCAGGAAAAAAGAGGGAGAGCTGCGGTAAACCCCCACACATTTATACCAGCACATCAAAGACAGAATCACACACTCAAGTCAAATCCTTCTATTTACAATTAATCACTTCAGAGTCCTCTTCGCTCTTCCATCTGACCCCAGGGGGTCAGACAACTCTTTCAGGATCTCGCCCCCGATCCTCCGTCTTCCTTCCAAGTCCGCAGGTGGTCCAGACCCATTGTCCATCTGAGGCGTGATGCCAATACACACTGCAAGCTTAAAGTCTCTCTGTGTTTGAGCCTATGCAGTCAAATATGTGAGCTACATAAGGTTACAATTATGGGCGCTACACAGGAGCCTTTCAACTAAAACATGAGGTTGGATTGTATTAAAGGCGGAAGAAAAGTCCACAAATAAAAGCCTGGCGTGTGTCCCATTAAAATCCAGATGTTCAAAAAGCATGTTAAGCAGAGTGACAGTGGCATCCTCCACTCCTCTGTGAGGCCTATAGGCAAACTGCAAAGGATCCAGTGCATGCTCAGTCTGCTTTAGGACCTCAAATCTGACCAGTTTTTCAAAAATTTTCATTAAAATTGAAGTCAGAGCAACTGGTCTAAAATCATTTACCATTTTAGGACAGCTGGATTTTGGAATGGGGACAACCACGGCATCTTTCCAGATCTTAGGCACATGTTGTGTCTGTAAGGACTTATTGAAAATGTAATGAAATATAGGACTCAGTTCATGTGCACAGGACTTTTCCAATCTAGAAACCTCCACACATGCACTCATTGAATCAGGGGCCAAGCAGAGTTTCATTTCGGAAGACCTGGCAACCCGACTGGGGCTCACCTGCCACCAGTTAAGAACACCATTAAAGCTAATCGCCCTGTCCAAGGCTCCCCTTACTTTTGTGTCTAAACAGACTGCTCCGGTATCTGTCCTTGTCTGGTAATCACCGAGAGCAGCTCAGATTGTTTGTGCTACCAGTCTCTACCTCCCCGAACATTTTGGTATATCCCTGGCTCCAGTTGCACAACCCATCCATTGATTGGCGCTCTGGTAACATCAACTCTTGGAGCTTGTTCTGCTTAAGTGCCTGTCTTCAGTCCGCTGCATGCTCACCCTCCGTGCCTGTTGGTGCCCCCGACACCCCCCCGCCTGACCTGTCCCAGGTTCCCTCTGAATACCACGATCTGGTTGACCGTCTTCAGCAATCCCAAGCACTATCTCTCCCCCCCACACCGCCCCCCACCGCCCATACCCGTACGACTGTGCCATTAACCTCTGCCCGGGGCCCCGTTACCATCCAGTCAGCTTTACAGCCCGGGAGGCCATGGAAACATACATCAAAGAGTCCCTGAGCTCTGACATAATTCGCCCATCTTCCTCGGCGGTGAGGGCAGGGTTTTTCTTCGTGGGCAAGAAAGACGGTTCCCTGAGGCCTTGCATTGATTTCCGGGAGTTAAATAATGTCACTATTAAGGACAAGTACACGCTTTCCCTCATCAACACAACCTTCGATTCCCTCCAGGGGGCCTCCTGGTTCACAAAATTGGACCTCCACAACGCTTACCACCTGGTATGGATTCGAGACGGAGACGAATGGAAGACGGTGTTCCGTACTCCTAGTGGCCACTTTGAATATCTCGTCATGCCGGTTGGGCTGACCAACGCCCCCGCTGTTTTTCAGCGGCTGATTAACGATGTGTTGAGGAATTTTCTGAGCTCTTTCGTTTTTGTGTACCTTGATGACATTCTTATTTTTTCTCAGTCCCTCGATGAACACTGAGTGCACGTCAGGTGAGTGCTGCAGCGGCTGCTGGAGAACAAACTGTTTGTTAAAGCAGAGAAGTGCGAGTTCCACACTTCATCCACTTCATTTTTGGGGTTTGTCATCTCGCACAACGAAGTCATTGCCGATCTGGCTAAGGTAAAAGCGGTGGTAGAGTGGCCGACCCCCTCATCTCAGAAACAGTTACAGCAGTTTCTGGGATTCGCCAATTTCTACCGCTGCTTCATTAAGAATTACAGTCTCACTGCCCTTCCTCTCACTCGCCTCACCTCCACCAAGGTGCCCTTCCGGTGGACGGAGGAGGCTGAGGCTGCCTTTTTGGAACTAAAATCATTATTCTTCTCTCCTCTGATTCTGGCGCAGGTGGACTCCACTCTGCAGTGCTTGGTGGAGGTGGATGCTTCGGACTCCGGTGTGGGAGCAGCTTTGTCTCAATGCTCCCCTGTGGATGACAAGATTCACCCCTGTGCATTCTTCTCCCACCATCTCTCTCCAGTGGAGAGGAACTATGACACTGGGGACAGGGAGCTCCTGGCAGTGAAACTGACGCTGGAGGAGTGGCGCCATTGGCTGGAGGGGGCCTCCCAGCTGTTCATCGTATGGACCGACCATAAGAACTTGGAGTACCTGCGGACGGCCAAGCATCTGAATGTGTGCCAGGCCCGCTGGTCCTTGTTCTTTGGCAGGTTTGATTTTACCATCACCTACCGCTCGGGATTCAAGAACACCAAGCCTGATACTCTATCGAGACAATTCGCTTCGGATGTGACAGAGGTGCCATCTCACCCCATTATTCCTCCATCGTGCATCGTGGGTGCCCTCTCGTGGGGTATTAAGGAAAAGGTTCGTAGAGTGCAGGAGACCGAGGCTGACCTGGGCGGGGGGCCAGCGGGGAGGCTGTATGTGCCTTCTGCCGTCTGGGGCGAAGTCATAAATTGGGCCCACTCCTCCAAGCTCTAATGCCACCCAGGGATGGCACGCACCGTGGCCCTATTACAAAGGACTTTTTGGTGGCCATCGCTCCGGAGGGATATCGGGGAGTACATCCGTGCCTGTCCACAGTGTCCCACTGGTAAGACGTCCTCCTCTCCTCCGGCTGGTCTGCTTCACCCACTTCCCATTCCCTCTGTTACTGTAAAAGTTTTGAGTGTGTGTACATGCGATTGTGTGTGATATGACAGGAATGTGTTGAATGCCCAAATTGTAAATGATCAGCTCAGTGTATTTCAGTCCTTTCTCCCTGCTGTTAACTCTCCTTCCTGCCATTTTCCATCACTGCACTAGAGAAAACCCACAAATATAACCAAGTTTAACATCTATATCACAAAACTGTAAATCCAGTCCTCATATGAACATGGAAATTCCGCACCATTTAAAATGTTACTCTCGACAGTTGTCATGTTTTCACCCTCATCTCAGATCTTTGTGTGTCTTGACCAATCCTGAGCATTCCTTTATAGCTCTTAGTTCAAGACTTTTTCAGTACTGACAATTCAGATTTTTATGCATGTTGTCAGGGATGATCTTGTTTTGCTACCTTGTAAGAAGTAAATAAACTCTCAAGCTGCGCGGTGGCGCAGTGGTTAGCACTGTGGCAGCACAGCAACTCACCCTTGGCCGGGGGATCCCTGGTTCGATCCCGGCCCCTGACCAACAGTGATCTGTGTGGAGTTTGCATGTTCTCCCCGTGTCTGCGTGGGTTTACTCCGGGATTTCTCTGGTTTCTTTCCACAGGCCAAAAACATGCAGTTTAGGTTAATTGGAGACTCTAAAGTGGCCCTAGGTGCGAATGTGTGTGTGAATGGTTAAGGGATAGCGCCGTACCGTGGCTGCTTCATCCATCCAGGCTGGCATCCACCTAGGCCTGGCAAACAGTACTCCAATTTAAATCTGTGTGGTCAATAATAAAAAAAATGAACATAATTTTTTAGATGACCCTTAAAACCAGCAATTAAGCTCACAAACTTCCTTGTAGTCATGGAGATGGTGTGCTATTGTCTTGTAGGGCTGCAGTTATTGATTATTTTACTAATCGAGTAATTTCTCACTGTAATCGAACAATTACTCAAGTAATCAAATACTTAACATATTTTTTTTGTATTGAAGAAACTTGCATTGACCAACATGTGCAGATCTTTCTTTGCTAAAGATTAGTAAAGTAATTGTACCAAACACTCAATAACACAGGTAGACATTTGTTGCTGTTGGGGCTGTGGCGGTAGAGGAATTTCCCCTGCAGTGCCGGTGAACAGCTCAGTACCGCGGTATGTGGTATTATTGCAAATGTTTTTAGCACCCTGTGGATTCGTAATTTAAACAGGGTTGATAACTTAGGTGACAAATGAGGGAAGCTGTAAGTGTCGCTGCAGCTCGCTCTCAACTTTATGCGCGTGTTATACAACTGTGCGGAGCTCCGCTCTTTATGCAGGCATGAACTGCTGATTCTGTTAAAAAAAAAAACCCCAAAACGATCATTTTCATAAAGCAGTGGTGGTAACTAAAGATGCGTTCACACCAAACACAAACGGACAAATTTTTCACGCAACACAATTACATTAAACTCAATGTAAACACACGAACAGACATGACTTCCCTTTCTGAGCGAGATGTAGACAGGCGAAGTTGCCTTTAGAACTTCTGCAGCTGTGTTCAACCTGCTGTGGAAATTCCCCAAATAACGTCATGCTTAGGTTTACATTATCCGACCGGGGGCTCACCTCAAAATGTCGTCTCAAGTCTCCGAAACTTCACAGAAGATGGGTTTTCACTGCTAGCTTGCTAGCTTGCAACGACGTCCGTAGGTCGTAGGTCCATAGTTATTTCTAACTCCAAAATCCAATTCAGCTGAAGAGTTCCCGGTCCTCCTATCTCCCAGTGAGTGAGTTTCATTTTCTAACTAGTTTACTCTGCAATGGTGATAATTTTACTCCATCCGCTAGCTAGGTTCAGGTTAGGTTCAGGTTACTTTATTTGTACCCGTAGGTAGATTTGTTTTGCAGTCAGGTGACATCCATATTTACAAACCACAGTTACATTCATACACTTTGAACTTCTTCCATTTGGTAAACGATTCCGGAGCATCAGAGGCAGAACCACCAGACTGATCAACAGCTTCCTTCCACAAGCTGTCAGGATGCTGAACAGCTGACCCGGAATCTCTCATACACACTACTGCACCTACGGACATTTTGTATATTATAGTTAGTTATTCTTTTTCCGCAAGTATGTCTCGGGGATGTGTGAATGGATGGAGGGGTGGGGGTGGGGGGTGGAGCTATGTGGGAGTGTGTCTTAAGTCATGCTGCTTCTTATATGGATGCGGAGAGAAACACAATTTCATCTTGCCTGCACTACAGTTGTATGTACAGCAATATGACAATAAAGTTTGATTTGATTTGATTTGATTTGATTTGATTCAACATGAACACAATCACAGGCACACATGAAGCTGACTATAGACATGATAAAAGTACTCAAGGCTCCACCAATCAGGACATAGGACAGATACGCTAGCTAGCTAGCGTAGCTGGAAAACTCTTGTTCAAACAAGCTGCTCTCGTAGCTCATACAGTCAGGATCATATACACTCCGCTCAGAAGGAAATAACACGCTTTGTGCCCTTTCAGTGCTCACTGTTACGGATGTATTTAACAATGAGTCCAAACGCTTTCACCACTAACTGCTTGCCTTAGCAATTTATTTAATAATCAATAGGGGCACATAAGTAAACAACGAGCTATAGCCACACACACAAAAAAGTGAACACCGCGGTTGCTGCGGTTGGTCGTTTTCCTCCACGGTAGGCGTGTCATACCGTGGTATTACATAATTGCTGTTATCGTGACAGCCCTAATTGCAGTGCTTATCACAGTGTTTATTGCACAGAATGTAACTTAAATATTACGTTACTCCGTAACATTCAGTTTTGGAGCATTGGCTTCAACAAAACACTGGCTGGCTATTGGCGGTAGCTGCTATATGCTCTTTGGCCATAAACCATAATTAGTGTTGCTGACTACATTCTGTTCATCTTAATTTATAATCTCAATCACGTACCTTGCTCGTGCATGTGGTTGGATGCCATCTGCTGAGATAGTGCGACATCATCATTGTGCTATTGTGGTATGCTAACTCGGCTTTACAATGTACACACTGCACAATGTTTTCCTTCAATTTAAGCTTGAAAGCAGACGGACAGACGAAAATTCAATATCGCTAATTCATATCTCAAATTGTTGTCTGAGACGAGCTAAAGCAAACTACACATGTTTTGGTCTCAACAAATGTCGCATATGGTGACAATGTGCTCTTGAAAGTATGCTGCCCTGGAGAGCCAAGCGATCAGCGGCTAAGATGGCCACTGACTGTGTGACGTCACCACCGGCATACGCACGCACACTGTCGTGGCCACTGCTGTGTTTTGCTTCATGCAACACTTGATGTTTACGTTTTAAAATCGTCGATTACGGATATTTCTCGGAATTACCAAATATTTTCATGATCATAAGAACGGTTAGGGGGAAAAAACATGCTGAAGAAAGACAGTTTAACTCACCGGTTACTTATATTGGAAGTCCATCCTCCTCTGTTTTTTTAGAAGCAAAGTTCTCAATTACAGAGACATACAGTGTTCCCTATTGCTTCAGCTTCTGTATTAAAGCAGACTGCAGTGAAATAGTACCCAGGATTGTCAGTCTTTCTTGTCCACATATATTTTGCAGGTGTCACGGCTCGCCGCTCTCAGGCATCTGCCTCAGCTGCACGCACACCTGCACCTTGTTAGCGCCCTGCATGTGCAGTAGACATTTCGTTGACAGCGATTTAGAGAATAAGATGCAATTTGAAATGAAATTTGCAAAAAGACTGGTGATAAAGAAAACGGCTATTCCAACTATATATCCCGCGATTCCCAAGTCTGACTTTGAGACAAGTGTCAGTGACAGTGGCGTGAAAAGCCAGGGTGATCTACCGAGGCGATCAGCTGTCAGAAAACGAGAAGTAAACCGGGTAAGTTTTGTATTTTTAATATTCACTGCAAATGTTTACTAAACATTTTAAATGAATTCCAAGCAATGGATGATTTTCAAAATCAAATTATTTCTGGGAAATAATGCGGCGGTGGACAGGTGCCCGTGTCAGGTTTTGGAGCTGCGTGCAAACAGAGGCGCGCTGGCGGGCCCAGGCCACCAGTGTTTTGCGCGTGCTTTTGTGCCTAAAACGTTGAAGAACGCGGAGTTGACAAACAGACAAACAAACCCCGGCAAAAACATAACCTTCTCCTGGCCTTTTCGGCCTGGCGGAGGTAATTACCAATGACAGTTTTAGGGAAGCAACATATTTGCTAAGAAAAATAAATATAAGCCTAAGATTGTAAGAGAAATGTGCTTTTAAAAATGGAACCCCAATTTTCTACCATAAAATGGTGCCCATTATAACTGTGAAATGTTATTTATGGGAATATAATAATTGCTATATCTGGAAACTAGTTATTTTCTTAACCTGTAGTGATACTCCATTGATTTTTGTATTTCTTTGTATATTTCTGCTGTGTTTTCAAACATTCATACAAAGGTGGTATAGTATGTAATATTTCTTTTCAAATTGAGAAGAATGTAGTGTGTTCAAATTATTCAAATGTATATGACATGTGACTTTGATGAATGCTGAACTATGAGAATTATAACATTGACATGAACATTAATAAACTCAATATATGATTTTACAAAACTTTATTTACATATCATTGTTCACAAATCTAATCTTGGTAGGCAAAATCCCTTGTAGTGATCAGATGGGAATGTTTCTCTGATGAGGCTCACTGCACAGGCAGGCAACATAACCCTCACTTCTTTCCCACATATCAGGCTGAATACCCCCTCAGCACCACCCAAAACTACTTCATCATCCGATTCCTCATTTTCAATGTCATCATTTATATTGTGGTCGTCAAACTCGAGGAAATAATCGCTGTCCGAATCACTTTGTTCTCGTTCTGCCTTTTTCTTTCTATTGCTGCTGTGACGTCACTAATGCTCGCACCTATCGAGAGATGGCGGTACTGCAGCCTCACTAAGTGAAGGCTGGACTATGAGCAAATAAGGTCATTTATGGAGGATGGTGACACATATTAAATCGCGGGAATAGACATAACAGAATATTTTCATACAATCAGTTGATTGGTTCAATAAAAATATGTCACTGTCCGTCACCTTGAAAGGATCCCAGACTTCACATACTTTGTCATTTTCTTTGACTTTCGTCCTTCTCTCCATCACTCTGTCACTTTTCTCCCTGCTCCGCTGAATCTATGCTATCATGCCATTAAACAAACCCCATCTTGTTTATATAGCTTTCTTTTTTTTGGGGGGGGGGTAACCAGTGTAAAGGTGCATTACCTTCATTCAGCGTTGGAGTGTGGGCCAGATTTTTTGTCTATATAGTGTGAAGAAGGTCATATAAACCGGAAGTGCTACATTAAACAACGCTTTGAATCAAGGATTTTTTGTAATCGAATTATTTGAGAACCGTAGCGGACTCTAAATACATAATTCACCACAATATAAAACACGCTAATATATTACAAAATAAATATTTATGTGTTGTTTTTGAAGATTTTTTTTTTTTTTCAATTTGAGTCTTCAACAAAGAGGTTCTCATGAGTGTCTTCCTCAGTGGAGGCGTTGGCTTCCTCTTCAGCTTTGATCTTCTGTTTTGCTGGGCATGGGCTTTCCTCCTGTTCTCTTCTTGGTATCACACATGGATCTCTGAAAGCACCTTTTCATTCTTTTGTTGCATTTTTCTTGCTCCCGTTTCAGTGCTTTCTCTCGCTTCCTTCTGGGCTCCATGTGCTCTAACTGTATAGTTAGCTTCTCTTCTTCCTTTATTAATTTTCTGTGACATTCTGGTCAGTCACTGCAACAGATACTGGAGTCAGTTTGTCTTGGCCTGTCCTTGCTGCTGATAACGCCTCTATCTGCCGAGAATGTGCCGCTAGTCCAGCAAAAGCTTGTGGTACTCAAATATTTTGCAAGCAGTTTCATGAAATGGTCAGTCAGAAAGCAACTCATACCGGCTCGGACATTGTCCGGGTTTGCAGGGTCAGGAGTTCCTGGCAGCGGAGGGCGGAGGACAGAGCTGTGTAGAGGAATCTGATCAGACCTAAATGAAACAGTCATTGTCGCCTGTGACAGACTGCTGTGATGATGATGATGATGATCATCATCTCCTTTACTCCAAATCAGCCCTAGCTAAAGTACCGTATATCTAGACACACGGTGTAATAGATGCAAAATAGTGCCTGCAACCCTTTATCATGTATTTTGGGGAAGTTCTGAGCTAGATCATTTCTGGTCCTTATTCTTTAGTTTATTTTCAAGAAAATTTAAGAAAAGTATTTCTCCTTCCCCCTGACTGCCATTTTTGGTGTGCCCCCAACAAACACATTTACAACTTCCCAACAGAATAAGGCTCTCGCCTTTGCATCCTTACTAGCATGACGATTAATATTGATGAACTGGAAAAACGCTGCCCTGCCCACCCACACTCACCTCATCCATAATATTATGTCTAATGTTAAACTGGAAAAGATTCAATACACTGTAGATGGTGCCGTTCAAGACTTTGACACCATTTGGAATGGCTTTCTAAACCTTGTGAAGGATCTAGATGGTTTGCAATTAGACTGAAGGACATTCAGCAGTCTATTCACTCTGGTATGCTCTGGATGACATTATTTCACCTTTATGTGTGCAACTGGTGCCCCCCCCCACACACACACGTGTCCTGTCTTACGTGGTGTTGGTTGTTTTTTATGAATTGGTTGTTTTGTTTTGTTGTCATTATTTTTTCCTGTTTTTTTTTTCCCTCTCTTTTCTGTTTAGTTCAGGATTTATCAGTGTTTGGGGTTTTGGTATTCTGTGGATTCACTGTCTTGCATTAGGCTGTGCCTTTGTCATATGAATGTATAGTATGAATCTTGAATGTACAGCCAAGAAAATTCAACAAAAATACATTTGAAAAAAGAATAATTCAAGGCAAAAGCCCATGTCCCGATCACAACAGAATACCAAAAACCAAAATCAAGATGAGGACATGGGCAGACCTTTACAGACTTTATTGTCATTGTACATTTGTAAAGTACAACAAAATTGTGGGTGCTCCACCCAGCTACTGCCCAGGAAAAATATAACATATAAAAACAGAGCTATAAAGAACACATTTGAATAAAATAGCACACATTAAATAGAATAAATAAGAAGTACAAAATACACGTCACTAGGCTGAGCGTGGTGTGCCAACATGCTCAGGCTTTCTATATTTCTTCCAGTGTTACAGCATGTGTTTATCTTTATGAGTGTGATTTGGATGTGTTCTGAGTTGTCAGTTGTTCTGTTATGCTTCATGTCCTCATTGTGATTATTGTTATTGTTATTCTGGCATTTGTTTCTAGTGTTTGTATTTTGTTTTCTTTGTGATATGAGCTCTCCAACTCGTCTTCCAGACACTGCCACCTTGTGATCATCTTGTTCCAGTTCACGGGCCGTCACAACTTTAAGCTGTCAAATAATTAGGTCACCTTCCCCGCTCATGTGATCCACACCTGCTATCATTTGTGTTCTTTTGTTTCTGGCCCTATTTAAGAATGGTTGTTTCTCTCCTTTATTGCTGGAGTCAAAAAGAGTCTCATGTCAGAACCCTACTCCCATTCTGACGTTCTTCCCTGTGTTCCACCTGTCTATGCCGTTGTATTCTCAGTTCGTAAGTTTTGCTTTGTGCAGAGTTTGGATTTTTATGTTTGCACACTGTTTAGACTTTTTGTTTTTTTTGTTAATAAATATCACAAACCACAGTTGAGCATCTGGGTCTCCCCTCTCTACCCCAAGGGGCAATTCATGACAGTTAACTGCAGCCAGTTAGAGACCCAGCTGCTGTGGCTTGTGGTTTTTTCTGTTTTTTCACTCACCTGTTTGTGGAGTCTACATCATGCCCCCAGCACGCCGACCTCCAGCAAATAAAGGGAGCTCGGCAGTGGGGTCCCTGAGTGTGGAGGAGGAATGGGCTGCTGAATTCATCCAGAGCTTCGTGGATGAAGCTCTCGCCTCCCGCAGCCCTAAGAAGATCTGGGAGAGCATGAGATCGGTGACCGGTATTGTTGAGGCGCACCCAGGGTTGTGGAGGTTTCCTCAGTTCACAGAGTTGCTGGCTACGTTCTCCATCCTGCAACAGTCTTTCCCTGGACTGACGTGGGGGCCGCCTCCAGCAAGCCCGAAGCCGACACGGAAGCACGCTCTGCGAAAGGCGCCTTGCTCCACCTCCAGTTCACCCCTTCCTGCTTCCGCTCTGCCAGCTCCAAAATGCCACCATCCAGCTTCGGACTGCTGGAGGAATGCCTCCATCTCCTCGTCAGCAGTCCCTCCTTCGCCAGGGCCAAAAACTCCCACAGCAGTTCCCTTATCCAGTGTTTCTTCTCCGGCTGTCCCATCAGCCTCCTCCTCCACTGCTGCTGCCTCTCTTTCCTCCTCAGCGATTCCTCTCACTGCTCCTGGTCACCTCCTTCCCGGCTCCGCCCATCTTCACGTCTTCAGGGGTGGCTCCTCAACATTCCCCTGAGGTGGCCACGAAAACTGTAGCTACGGAGAGGGTGGATTCATCACCAGCTGCAGCAGAAATCATCGTTCCCCAGGAACCCAGGTAAGTGTTTTTCTTTCCTTATTCACCAACACATAAATTATCTTGCCTGATTCCCGGTGGTGAGGCTCAGCCTGCACAGTCCTCTGAGGAGAACTGCCTGCTGCAGCTAAAGACTTTTCACCTGCTCTCTCTGTGTCTCCTCCTATTTCCCCCGAGTGTCTGCCAGTCCCAGAACCGAGCCACCAGACAATGGAGGAGCCTCCAGTCCTGGAGGACCTGGTTCCAGCCCCGCAGCCACGGTCTGGACAGAGAGAGAGCGCTGTGACTGAGTGAAAGTCTGCGCTGATGACTGAGCATCCCTGGGCTTCAGCTGAGCAGAATGTAGCACCAGAAGGAAGCCAACCTCCTGTGTCTATGTTGAGCGAGCCACCGGTGTGGGCATCTTCGCTGGGGGGTCTTGGGACTGCATCCACCACCATGCCTGCTGCAGGGGCCACCACAGCAGAGGTGAAGCTGGACCTCCAGAAGACTGGGTCAAAAACGTCATCGCCTGGATTGGTGGAGTCCTGGATGGTGGTGGCGCTTGAGCTCAGGCAAGTGCTCTTTGTTTTCACTGTTTCAATTTTGGAGAGCTCTTGCCTGGCTCGTGGTGGGGGGAGCCAAGTGCAGCCGTCAGCTGCACCTGAGCTCACCTCACCAGACTCCACTATCGCTGGTGACCCTGACCCTGTATCTCTGTTCCCCTTTTCTGAGCCTTTCCCCAGGGTCATCAAGGATAATGATGAAGAGATAAAAAGAGAAATTCATTTATTTGGTTACATGAGAAAAAAAAGTATTTCATGTACTACAAGAGAGATTTTGAGTTAAAAAAACATGCATGTAAGGATGTGAAATGTGAATTGTAAGATATTACTATATTACTGGATTGTAACAATAGTAATATGAGGGAAGAATTTAAACACTAAGCTGTAGTGTTATATGAGAAGAGATTGGAAAATGAATTACTTTAGCTGTATACAATAATATCATTATTGTTGTGCAGGCTAGGGTTTTTTTGTTGCCGATTAAGAATCTTCTGGATCCTGGATTCTCTCCGAATGGAGATGGTGAGCCTGACCCGAGACCTGACCCAAGACCTGAACCGAGACCTGAACCAAGGCCTGAACCGAGACCTGAACCAAGATCTTGATTGAAGAACATCCTTCCTGTCTCCAGTGCACAAAATTCAAAGTGGTAACAACTTAAGCAGCCGCTTTAAAAGAGGAAAAGAAACCTGAACTTGGAAATACAAGATATCTTGATTGGTCAAACGACTAAAAACAAAAAGACAAACACTGAGCTCAGTAAGACATTTTTTGGGTGTTTTATTTCATGCCGGCCGTTGTTATATTTGTATATTTGTAAACTGTTTGTATATTTTGTTCTCTTTGTGGCGGTTTGGGATAACCCCCACAACAGACTGGGACAGACAGCTCGCTACTTCTGTTTTTTTCTGCTGCACTACTGTGATGTAATGTGCCATTCATGCATTGTTTCACCACTGTGATGTTAATGTGCCATTCATGCATTGTGTTCATGCATCCTGTCCCTACCGTGTCTCTCAAATGCAAATGCCATACCTACTGCTGTGAATGCCTTTCATGCATTGTCTGTAACTGGGTATAAATACCGCACATATTCTGTAACTCATTCTGTCTTTGACTGCTGCTGCTGACACACGCACTCTGTGTCTCTTTGCTGGAGAGCCTGAGGACGCACACCAGCCCGCCTGCACAAGGGCTGGGGTGGAGTTCCTATGATGGTGGTGTGATTTAATAAACCTGCTTAAAACCTTCACTTCGCTGCCTTTATTTTATCATCCGCCTCACTCTTTATCTTTAAAAATAACAGCCATTATTGCTCATTTCTTGCCTCCAGCTATTTCATTCCACACTCATTTTAATTCTCTATTGTAATCCTTACGAACCTAGCAACTGGTCTACACTTAATAATTTCTTTTACCTAATTAACGTAAGGCAAGGGTTACATATGCACCCATACATATTGTCACCCTCCGTAGCTACTGATATTGTCCTAGTTGTATACTGGAGGGGACCATTTGTGTAAGTCTGTTGCATCTTTTGCATTCAGTACTATTAGGTCGTCACATTTTTTTTTTTTTTTTTTGCTATCTCTGCGAGCAGCCCTGCTTCAGTTATAAAGTCTGACAGCCGTAGGTAGGAAGGACCTGCAAAACCTCTCGGTCGCGCACCTAGGATGATATAGCCTACTGCTAAATGAGCTCCTCAGTATGTTCAGTATGTCCTGCATAGGGTGGAACTCGGACTCCAGCAGAGATGACAGTTTAGCCACCATCTGTCTCTCTCCTATCTCCTCCACTGGGTCAAGGCGTTGCCCCAGGACAGAGCTAGCTTTCTTGATCAGTTTGTTCAGTCTCTTCCTATCGGCTGCTGTAATGCCACTGCCCCAGCAGATCACTCCAAAAGTGATGGCTGATGCCACCACTGTGTTGTAGAATGTCTTCAAGAGCACCCCTTGTACACCAAAAGACCTGAGCCTCCTCAGTAGGAACAGCCTGTGCTGTCCCTTCTTGTGGAGTGCGCCAGTATTGTGTGACTAGTCTAGTTTATTGTTCAGATGAACACCCAGGTACTTGTAGGATGTCACCATCTCAATGTCTGTTCCCTGGCTGTTTACTGGTGCTGTGAGGGGTTGTCCTTGCCTGCGGCAGTCCACCACCAGCTCCTTAGTTTTCCTCGCATTGATCTGGAGGCAGTTCCGATGGCACCAGTCCACGAAGTCCTGAATAAGTCCTCTGTACTCAGCTTCATCTCCGTTGGAGATGAGGCTGACGATCACAGAATCGTCAGAGAACTTCTGTAGATGGCAGTGTGTTGTGTTGTGTGAGACGTCCGCAGTGTAAAGGGTGAACAGGAAGGGAGCCAAAACCGTTCCCTGGGGGGCCCCCGTGCTGCCGATGATTGCGTTGGAAACAACAATCCCGGGTTCTCACAAACTGTGGCCGGTTAGTGAGGTAGTCCAGGATCCATGATGACAGGTGCTGGTCCACCCCTGCGCACAGCAGCTTGTCCCTCAGGATCATCAGTTGGATGGTGTTGGAAGCACTGGAGAAGTCAAAGAACATGATCCTCACCGCATTCCCAGGTTTCTCCAGGTGGTACAAGGAACGGTGAAGGAGGAAGATCACTGCATTCTCCACCCCAATGCCATGCTGGTAGGCGAACTGGAGTGGATCCATCGCTGGTGCCACCAGGGGGCGGAGGTGAGCAAGGAGCAGTCTCTCCAGGGTCTTCATCATGTGAGACGTCAGGGCCACCGGGCCACCGGTCTGTAGCTGTTCAGGTCTCTGGGGTGTGAAGTCTTTGGTATGGGTACCACACAAGATGTTTTCCACAACTGTGGTACCCTCCCCAGCTTCAGGCTCAGGTTGAAGATGTGCTCAACAATCCCACACAGCTGGTCTGCGCAGGACTTCGCGCTGATGCCGTCCGGTCCCGAGGCCTTCCTCGCCTTGATCTTCCACAGCTCCGTCCTCACCTGGGTCTTAGTGAGCGTCAGGTTGGGGGGCTGTGTGCTGGGAGTGGGGGGTGTTGGTGGAGTGGGGTGTGGACAGGAGGTCTTGATGACTTTAGAGGCGGCAGTGGTTGGTGTGCAGTCGGGGGGGAGGGCGGTTGGTCAAACCTATTAAAAAACAGGTTCAGATTGTTCGCCCACTCCCTGCCCCCCGTGGCCTGGGAGGAGGTATTCTGGAGCCCAGAGATGGTTTTGAGGTTTCTCCAGACCCCGCCAATGTCACTCTATTGCAGCTTGTCCTCCATCTTCTTCCTGAAGCTGTCCTTGCCTTCTCTGATCTTCCTCATCAGCTCCTTCAGCATCTCCCTGTTCCCCGACCTGAAGATCCTCTTCTTCTCTCTCAGAAGTGTTTTTATCTCAGGGTTGATCCAGGGTTTGTTGTTCGAGCAACACCGTATGGTCTTGGTGGGTATGGTGTTGTCCACACAGAAGTTGAACAGAGTCCGCGCTCGGGTTGTCCAGTATTTCCCCGTTCTCTGACAGCATCACAATGGGGCTTCTGGCTGTCAAAACCAAGTCACGTTGTGACAGCTGTTCAGCATTTCTCCGGATTACATTCCCTTTTATTGATTGGTGTGTCATGGGTATTTAAGGAAGCAGCTGAGGCTTACTCCTCGCTGCAACCTCGTCAAACATCCGTTCGTCTAACCTCCGTTTTAGGAGTCTGGAGATTTTCATCTCTCAGTAAGTGTTTCCCTCATAGACTGTGTCCTAGCTTCATAGTGTGTCTTCCTCGTAGTCTGTGGTTTAGAACCTAAGTGTATGTTCGTGTTTTTGCCCCACGTGGCTCATTATTTTGTATCGTTGTCTTTTGTTAATAAAGTATGCAAACTCATCGGCTGGCTTTCGGCGTCTCATTGATGGCTCGTGAGGGCCATCGTTAACAGTAGGTCGCAGCCAGAAGGAGACGCCAGTCACTGTGAGTTTGCTGTGGGCTTGATTTTTTTCCCTTCTCTGGGGGCTAGCATTGTTTAGTATGTCCGCGGTCCAGCAGGGGTATTGCCCCAAGTGGCTTTAGGAGATAGATGGCTACCCGGCAGAAGCCCGTCTCCTTCTGCCCACCTACGTGGCATACAAGCCCCTGGGTCTCACTCAGAGGATGTTGTTAAAGTAACATCTAACCTCCTTTCCGGAAGGAAAGGAAAGGGTGGCATGGATTGTGGCACAACGAGGGAAGATAGAGAGAGCGCTCGAGAGGGCGGCTAAGGAACCCTCACCTCCTCCCCCGAATACGGCGTTCCCAACATGGGAGGAGATCCATGGACTGGAGGAAAACTCCGGCAGGAGGCCGATGGTGAGGCTGCTCCTCGCCTCGGGATTCAGCTCCTGTTACCCGTCCAGCCCAGGTGCGGTGTTTCCCTGACCCCACCTTTGCCTTGCCCTCTGCCGGTAAGTGTCATCACAACGTCTATAAGAAGCCTCAGCGAGAACCCCATCCGGATCCAGTGCCGGTTCACTGGAAGAACTCTACCTCCCAGCCAGCTGATGCTCCTGCGTCATGATGGAAGGGAATGACAGCAGCTATCACCTCCGGGTCTTCTATTCCCGCCGTCCCATCAGCTCCTCATCCCTGGACTGCCTCGGCTGCTCCGCCCTTCTCCTCGACACTCTCTCCAGCAGCGGTGAGCTCCGCGAGTCCTGCTCCGGCTGTGCCTGTGGTCGATCCTGTGTAGGCGGCTCCTCCTTGTCTTCCCAGGGGGCCCTCCGTCACCATCCTAAGGGGAAAGGGAAGAACAAAGCCCGCTACAGCAGGCACCATCAGCCCTCTGGAGGAAAGGCAAGCGCAATTTCATTCTTCTCCTCACCATTGTGATTTGCCTTGTCTGACTCCTGGCAGTGGAGTTTGGATTTCGCAGTCTCCCGAGCTTCCTCCACCTGCTGTAGCCTCTAACTATGAACATGCTGCCTCTGTGTCTCCTTTCCCTGAGCATTCCCCACGGTCAGGACTACACCGCCGGACGAGGGAGGAGCCTGCGGCCCTGGAGAGTTTGGGTCCAGCCCTGCAGCCACGTCACGGGCAGAGGAGAAGGGCAGATTGCTACTTGGAGCCTGCGCCGATGACTAAACGTCCCCGGGTCTCCACGGAGGAGCGTTTCTTCTCAGCAGGTCAAGGATCTCCTGCTGCCACGGCGTGCAGGTTTTTGGCATGGACGTCGGAGTCGGGGGGTCCTCAGACTGTGGAGACCATCATGCCAGCTGCGGAGCCCGCTGTAGCTGAGTGGGAACCAGAGGAGGTCCTTCTACTTACTGAACCCAGATCACCGAAGTCCTGGACAGCGGCAGAACTCGAGATCAGGCAAGTGCTCTATTTTGTCTTTCTCCTATCTACTCTGGAGAATTTTTGCCTGTCTCTTGGGGAGATGAGCTGGGTGCAGCCGTCCGCTGCATCCGAACTTGCCTCTCTGGGCTTTGTCGCTACCGGTGATCCTGATCCCAGTTCTCTTTCCTCTCCTGAGCCTTCCCCCAGGGTCTCCGGTGATGAGTCGGTTCGGGTCGCTGTTCTGGAGCTTTCAGGCTCGGGGTTGGAGGTCATCCCTGGTGCTGCTCTGACCCAGTCGGGGTCTGTCGTGGGTGCAGCTGTGACCCAGTCGGGGCCCGTCATGGGTGCAGCGTCGGCCCAATCGGGGCCCGTCGTGGGTGCAGCCATGACCCAGTTGGGGTCCGTCGTGGGGGCTGCGCCAGCCCAATCGGGGTCCATTGAGGGTGCAGCACGGTCTCGCTTGGAATCCGACAGGAGGGCAGCGCCAGTTCTAGTGGAGTTCAGAGGTGGAGCTGCAGATCCTTCGCTGATTGACGCCGGACTGGTCCCTCATCTTTTCCCCGTTCCTTTTTCCCTTCCATTGGGGGCCGCTGGGACTCCCCGTTATTGGCTCTACTCTCCCTCGCTATCCCTCTCAACAGGGTGGCCGTCTCCAAGTTCTCTCCTGCGGTCCTGGTGGCTGGATGACGCGGGTCAGCCGGCTGGGAGATTGCTTCGACCGTTTGGCTTTCTGGGTCGGCCACCCAACAAATTGGACTTTCTGTTCAGCGACCTGGTCCAGCCGCCAGAGGTACTTTTTTTTCCGGACCTGGGACTTGGGTAGGTCGCCCAAACTAATCCTTTTTCCCCTGCCAGCGTTCTGGACGCTAGACGCAAGAAGACCCCCCCCCCCCTGAACTATTTGTTTTTGTGCTATTATGCTCTGCCTGCTGTCATCGCTGTGTGTTTTTTTTTTTTCTCTGCCTGCTCTTCTGTAATATTAGGGATGCGCTGGTGTTTTGTATTTGAACTATGGATATTGCCGCTCTGTGCGTGTGAGTTTTTTTTCTCTCCCCTGTATTTGGTGATGTGCCCACTTATTTATTCTCATTGAACTGTATGTATATCATCGTTCTTTAACGTGTTTTTCTTTTTTTTTTTTGTTGTTCCCATTTTTTCCTGGTATTTTTAGGATACAGTGTATGGTGCCTGTATTTCTGTTTGGGAGATGTGTTTTGTTTTTTTTTTGTTTTTTTTTACTGTTTAAGAGAATCTCTTTTTGTTGTCTTGCCTGTATTTTGGCTTCTGATTTCCTACTATGTTCTGATGATTGTAGCCTTTTTTTTTCTCTCTCAGTTATGAGGTTTGTTGGTCCTTGCCCTCCTGGCCTTTCCCCCTCCTCCCTCCCTGGGGCGGTCCTGCTGACCGTTCTCATCTCAGGTTTGCCATATGGCCGTCAGGGCTTTTATTCTGACAGCGTCACAACGGGGCTTCCGGCTGTCAAAATCAAGTCACGCTGTGAAAGCTGTTCAGCATTTCTCCGGATTACATTCCCCTGTATTGATTGGTGTGTCATGGGTATTTAAGGAAGCAGCTGAGGCTTACTCCTCGCTGCGACCTCGTCAAACATCCATTCGTCTAACCTCCATCTTAGGAGTCTGGAGATTTTCATCCCTCAGTAAGTGTTTCCCTCATAGTCTGTGTCCTAGCTTCAAAGTGTGTCTTCCTTGTAGTCTGTGGTTTAGAACCTAAGTGTATGTTTGTGTTTTTGCCCCACGTGGCTCATTATTTTGTATCGTTGTCTTTTGTTAATAAAGTATGCAAACTCATCGGCTGGCTTTCGACGTCTCCATCGTTGACATTCGGGACTTATCTGTTTTTGAAAAAAATGTATTAATAAATTGCCAAAAAGTAACAATGAGTTGATGTTTGATTTTTTGCTTTATTTTGTCTGAGATACTCATATTTCAAGTGACCATGTCTTAGAAGCTGATTTGGAAATACTAACACCTATAAACCTACAGATGAAAAAGTGTTTTTTCTCATTTTGAACTCAACTGGACTTATCGGTTTTTGCAAAACAACTCTTTGTTTGCACGCTGCTTGGACTTTTAGTGTTTTTGTTAATAAATATCACAAACTACAGTTCAGCGTCTGGGTCTCCCCTCTCTGCCCTGAGGGGACATTCATGACAACAATTCATGACAACACGCACCGGTAGTGACTCAACAGATGGACCAATGTACTGAAAAGTGCAAAGTGCAAAAACAGGTGAGAGGGTTTTTTTTTTTTTTTGATAATTAAAAGGTCCTCAGTTCTATGTAGGTGAGAGTTGTGGGGGGAGGAGGAAGTGGCCTCTGGCTGTTTGCAGTCCAGGAGAAGAAACTGTTTATCAGTCTGGGATGTGGGACCTGATTGATGTGAACCATTGTCCAGGGGGAAGCTGGTGAAACAGGTGGCGGTTGGAATGTGAGGGGTCTCCTGTGATGGCCTTGATCTTTTTGAGACAGGAACAGAGCGAAACGTGCTAAAAAATACAATATGAGTATAGCTGGTCCTGACCGGCGCTGAGAGTGCCATGTTACCTCAGCATGGAACAAGGCAAATGTACCAGTGAGGGTACGGCCTTACATAGCGCTGCTTTAAAAAGTAATGTGTAGCATAGCTTAACTCTTTGAGCGTGTAGAATTTTTGTCAGGAAAACGCAGAGTTTGACCTCAAATTTTCAAATGACAATAGCTTCAGAACGGTAATAGTTAGAGGCAAAGTCTCAATTACAAAAATGTTGCAGATTAACCCAACTGTCTGCCAAGTGAACTTGCATCCATGCATTGTGCATAATTGGACCTAATTTGCATATTGCAACAATCCAAATTTTATTATAACACTATAGCTTCAGAATTACAGTTAGATGCAAAGTCCCAATTATAAAAGTGTTGCAGAGGTACCCAAGTGTCTGCCAGGTGAACTTGCATCCATGCATTGTGCATAATTGGACCTAATTACCTCTCCAGAAAAGCAGGAGAAGATGGATGGATGGACAATTTTTGTTTCACACACTGTCACCACATGGTCCTTTTGTCCCATCATTGACAAAATCACTAAAAATCATTAAAAAAAAACACAAATCTCATGGCACATTTGTTTCACACTGAACTAAAATGAAGCAAATGAAACACAGTTTATGCAACAAATATGTTCCTGTTTGTTTCTTCGGTCACAAGCGTCCAGAATTCCGGAGTCCAAAAAAGCGACACAAAATCAGTGGCGGGCGCAGATGACAGGTCCTTCTCTCCCCAATATCCAACTGGCTGTTCAAATGCTTTCATCCACGGCTGATAAACTTCATCTCTAAGAAGCTCCCACCCGTCAATGTCCAAACCTCCTGCCGCATCGCCACTACCTATTGTCCTGCCACCGTGCACACGTGGCACATGTCGATGCACACCGGTGGCACATGTCGATGCACACCGGTGGCACATGTCGATACGCACTGGCAGTGCGCTCTTGCCCAGCCAAATGTTGCCCACGGGCTGCTCTGGACCTTTTTGCTCCGCAACCACGGTTTGGCAAAGCAGAACAATCTGCAGACGAGGCTCCTGTGCCATTTTGGGCACAGCTGGACACAGAAAACGCAGCTGCAGCATCGCACACAAGATGTCTGTCTCCACTTTTGCAAGAACTGCTTGCATCATTGTCTGAAGGCACATAATCAGAGCTGGACTCTAACTCAGATGACAAACTAGGGCTAAGCTCTTCCTCTAACCCAGGAGCGGTGAATACCAGTCCTAATACCTCTTCAGCTGAGAGCATTTTTTTCGCCATCCTGTTTCCTCTGTGTCAAACAGCAGAATGGAAGGGGGCGGGCTTCAAACGCTGATTTGACCTACTTATTGCATTGGACCATTTCCAGTTCTCACAGTAAATGAAAAGCCACACCTCTCGGCCATCAAGTGGTGTTAAATGGTTTGTACATTTCACATTCTATTCAGCTGTACAGGCTTTGTTTGGACTGATCAGCTGACAGGTGCAGAAGTTCGCCATACACACTCAAAGGGTTAAGTTTTAAATGTTGTTGCTAAGCAATACAAGACCTTGAAGTCTACATCTGCTTGGAACCCGATGAGTGTTGCTTGTGGCTATATACGTATATTTTACTGTTTTAGTCAGTTTTTCCAGTTTTTTTCCATCCATTTCCATTTTTAATAGTTTTTCCTCTGCCTTCACCATTTTTTCAGTTTTTATCTTTTTGCCTGTTTTCATCATTTCATTTTCTCTATTGTTACCCAGTTTTTCCTCTTTCTTCCTCTTTTTCTTATTTTTACCCTATTTTTCCCCTAAGCTCACTCTGTAATTGTGTCATAAAGTGTTACCAAATGTTTTTTTTTTCTACAGCTCTTCTTCTCTTCCAGATGATACAGTCCCTTCTCCTGCTATGATCCAGTTTACTGTGATTAAAAAACTGCCTGTTACATCTGCTTGAGTATATTCAGCAGCTCCATGGGCCTTGGGCCCAAAAATGGCTCAGGATAGTATTCTCACAGTAGAGGTTGATGACCCCTGACTTTGACCCCCTAACGTAACTAAAGCCTTGGGTACAGGAGCACAGTCAGAACTGTAACGTTCAGCCCAGGAGTCTAACTGCATGGAGCTGCAAAATATATATGAGCCATAAAATGATGGTAAAGGTTGTAAGAATATTTTTGTGTATTTTACAGAGTTTTTGTTGTGTTGTGTTTTCTTTGCTTATTTATTTATATATATATGTTTGCATGTTTTTCTGTGAATTTTTGTTGCATATTTGTGTTTCTATACTATACCTTTTTGCCTTACAATCTAGAAACTGTTTTGGCTAAATTAGCTTTTAATTTTTGTAAATTGTGAGGTTTCTTTTCTAAAAGTGTGGAATTTTTTTCTTTTATAATTTTTTTCTTGTGAATTTTCAACTTTTTTTTCTTGAAAATTTGTGTTAGTATCTCACCAATTTTTTCCAGTAAATTATTGTATATTTTTGGTGTACTTTATCAGAAATTTGACTTTTTCTCTCATATTTTTACTATTTTATTACAATTTTTTGTTGTTGCTGTTGTTTTTTCTTTTAAATTATGTTTTAATTTTCAAAGGGAGCCACCGCGTTTGGATGACAGACATCTGAGTCACCTGCATCAGTAAGTGACATTTTACCAGCCTACCATGGTTCTGATTGTTAATGTGCTCAATCATGGACTGAAAAGGCTCCATTATTAGTCTAATGATTATCGAATGATGAACAGTTGAAAGCTTCCGCAGCTTAAGATGATGTGAACTATCGTCCACTGACCTCTGTTATTGGTGCATTCTCATTATCCTCTGTGTTTTTATAACAGTTGTCTGTTATCTTTGCCTTTGGAAAAATCCTGTTGTGTGCAGGCATTATCTGTGCCACTGGTTGCTGTCATTTTATTGCTCATAATGAGTTTAAAGTCTATGCCGTGAGCAAAGAAAAAAAAATGACTAGATGTGGGAGCTGGAAGTGTAAACTGTACATGATGATTTTCTCTTTGAGAATCACTAAAAGAAACATTTATTCTGATAGATTTCCTGATTGTATAGAAGTGATGAACCTGGGCATCCTGGCAGAACTAAAATCAATATCTGTCACAGGTCTGTGGTGGACCACTCCCAGTTACACGGGGTGAAACTGGACATCCTGGCAGATAAGCACATCTGTCGCAAGGTCTGTGGTGGACTTTTGCCAGTCGGTGCATCGTGACATGCACTACACAAAGAGCAGAGATAAACAAACCTATCATCTGGTCAGTCACTGCAACAGATACTGGAGTCAGTTTATCTTGGCCTGTCCTTGCCACTGATAATATCTCTATCTGCCAAGAATGTGCTGCTAGTCCAGCAAAAACTAGCAGTACTCAAATACTTTGCAAGCAGTTTCATGAAATGGTCAGTCAGAATACCGGCTCGGACGTCGCCCGGGTTAAAGGTCAGGAGTTCCTGGCAGCGGAAGGTGAAGGACAGAGCTGTGTGGAGGAATCTGATCAGACCTAAATGAAACAGTCATTGTCACCCCCGGCAGACTGCTATGAAGATGATGATGATAAACCTGTCCTTGTATCTCTGCATAATCAGGCCCTATGGGCAACTTGCGTAGAGTGACTTGCTTCTGCATTCCAGTCTTTCCACAACTCCGATTCAGCTTCCATTATTTTTTCCCATTCCCTGGTGCTTTCTCATAAATAAATCAATTTTATCACTTTCACCTATCAATGTACATTCTGGAAATAGTGTGCAGACAAATCTGTGTACTCTTCATTCTTTTAATATTTTGTTTGTGAAACGAAAATGGAATAACCGAAAATAGCTGTTTTGTCATTCTTGTCTTGTCAAAATAAAATCAAAATTGAGCAAAAACGACATAACGGATCTGATTCCGTTTGGTGTTGCTTTCATTTTATTTTGTTGGTCACAGCCGGAAGTGGTGATAGCAGCAACAGGGCGCCGCCATTTTCAAACAAGCCTGAAAGACTAGCTGCTAAATCTCACTTTAAAATCGGGAAAATGCCCAAAGTTGCAGCATAGACTCAGATGAGAAGGACTGCCAGAAATATACGTTTATAGAATTCCCATCAGCCAGCAAAGAGGACGAAAGGAGGATGTTGTGGACAAATGGATACCGAAGGCCTGGGGAGTAATGAAAGGTTGACATGACCGACCTGTTTTTATCACTTTACTACAGGTAAGGTCTACTTATAAATTATGCTTCTCTTACTTTTTTTTTCTCTTTTCAGATTAGTTTGGGGTCCACATGTTGGCTCAGTGATTACTGAGATGATGCAGGTTTCCATCAGTTTTAATATGACTGGCATCTCTTTGATTTTATGTAATATTTAGTGTTGATATTTGCATTCTGGGTGATTCTAAGGTATTTGTACTTGATTGTCTTTGGTATTTTAATATGTCCCACTTTAGAAAGTGATGTTTTTGTCTTTTCTTCCAAGTGTTAGAGCTTTAAATTTTTTCTTCCATAAAACTAATTTAATATACAAGTAATCATTTTTATATGACTACCTTATATCTGTCTCCACAGTAAGCAGCTTTATTTATTCTAGTCTCTTCACAAACTTTAACTTGCAAAGTAATAAACTCAGAAAAATTGATTTCATAGTGTACTATGGTCTCATGTTCTATTTCTCTGTGTGTCTGATAAAAGATCTTCACAATGTGGAAACTGAAGACAGTGTGGAGCACTTGTCCCAGACTGATGAGAACCACTTCATGACCCCAACCACCACAGGTGAAATTCAGTGTCTTCAATGTTAAAGTTACAGTGCAGGAAAGAGTCCATGCTGTGACCTAAAATCACTTGTGTTTACAGAGGACAGCAGAGAAGGGCTGAATCTCTTTCTTCTCCCTTGCAGACTCGTTGACTTTAGGCACATTCACGTGAAGTGAAGGGCTGTCTCAGTCTGAAATCAGGAAGTGGCTAACTGCTCACTCGCTGACTTCTTGGGCCCTTAAATGAGCCCTTACCTTAAGTCAGCATAGCATGCTGACTTTATCACCACACTTTATCCCTTTACATGTTTACAATTAAATTGTAAACATGTAAAAACATCAATGTAGGTCTTAAAGAAGAAAGGAGAAGGTGCTTCCATCTCAGAACCAGTGGATGTGGACCCCATTCACACCCAGACTGGTCTCCTGGTCTCTGCTGAACACACCCAGACTGGTTCCCTGGTCTCTGCTGAACACGTCCAGACTAGTTCCCTGGTCTCTGGTGAACACCTCCAGACTAGTCTCCTGGTCTCTGCTGAACACACCCAGACTGGTTCCCTGGTCTTTGCTGAACACACCCAGACTGGTCCCCTGGTCTTTGCTGAACACACCCAGACTGGTCCTCTGGTCTCTGCTGAGCACACCTAGACTGGTACTGTTAGAAAAATACCCGATTCTTTGATTGAAAGATCCAAGAACACACCGGAGATTTCTTCAATTTAAAGGATGGTACATTTATTTAGAAGTCACATGTAAAGCAAGCAGCGCTGGGTGCAGCGTGACGCAGCTCCCTCTGGAGCGTGGTCAGACTGAACCCGACTTCCGGTTGTGTGTTACAGTTCTCTTCTCAGGTGGGGGCGGCCTAGTACAATGGGATGGGCTTATACGCAACTATCTTATTGGCTAATCTACCTATGGCGGGAACAGGCCATCCACTGAACACGCCACTTCATTCTAGAATGTGCTATCAACAGTGTGCGTGGGTGTTGAGTTTGGGTGTGTATCTAATGTGAAAGACCTGACTTAAAAGAGAGCAAAAAGACAGCGAGCTCTATACCTTTGTCTCATTCCTGTATTATCAATATACCACAACATACTTGTTCATAAGCATGCAAACAGAATTTGTATGGAATATGTGTAGAGCATAATGGGAGATCACCTACAGAATTATTATTCTGGCTCTAACTATACATTAACCCTTTCAATCCCCCCTTTGACATGATTTTATCATGTCAACCATGTATGGTGTGAGAGACTCTAGCAATTAACAGATGGTGAATAAGGCAGGTCCCTGCATTGTGTGTCAACCCAAGAGACTTGCACCATTGGTTCTGCTACCCTTGCCTCCCCCCTTGTGGACACCTTAGCACGGTGCAGCGATGTCTAAGAGGTGGACTGTCACCAGGTCCTGTACTCTCCCTCGAGGTCTCCTCATGATCATTGTTCTTTGTCCAGTGGAGTGGACCATGTAGGGGTCATAGGGTAGGATAGAGTCTGTCCATAAAGTCCACGAAACCTTTGTCCGCCGGTTGACCCTTGCCAGGGCTCACATCATTCGGCTGCACTCATCACACAGTTGCGACAGAGGTTTGACCTTCCTCTGTGTCTGCTTCCCGTATCTGCAACTGTGGAGCACAGTTCCATCTTGTTGACACAGGAACGAACCAACTGTGTGTCCCCGCTCTCAGAGGCGCACCTCATCCCATGAGGTTTACAGTACAGTCTGGTGGGTGAGCAGAGGGTATGTAACATCCAGTCCAGCCAGTGAACAGTTCAGTGATGCTGTCCCAGGGATGCCACCCCCCTGTCGCTGGAAAGAGGTGAACATGCTGGTGTTGGTAAGTCTCGAGCTCCTGGCTCCACCCTGGATGCTGGAGGTGCGGTGGATGCGCTCGGGTACCAGTCCATTCTTCTTCTGGGGACTGAAGTCATACAGTCACTTGCCCTACGACCTTTTCTATGTCGCAGGCACACGTCATGATGGTCTGGTGCTCTCCGGCATGCATCTTCCCTGTACCCTACACCTTTAATCAAGTGCCGATACAAAGGGCTCAGCTGGGGCAGGACCAATAATGGTCTGAGGGGTTGCCATCACAATGTATGGAGCCTGTAAAGTTTTATCCTTATTCACTACATCTGTAGTTATCTATGTGCTGTTGTAAGTTATCTCCCAGTAGCCTTGAGTGTGTGATTGTTGACTATATGAAATCTGCATGTGGTGATTGTGTTGTGATGTGTGTGTTGGGTGATGGGACCTATATGTTCAGTGGGTAGGTAGTAACAATATTGTTCAACATTAGGAGACATCCATATCCATGCATTGTTGTATTCAGGCATTCAGAGCTTCTAACCTTCACCCTTATTCAGATTACCTAACCGTAATTAGCATGATGGAGATAAATAACGCAAGAACCCTATAAGTCTCACACCCCTACATCTGGGTGGTGAGCTATGTATGATTTATGTATTATCATTAGCACACTGTGTTTACAAATAATCTGTGATGGCAGAATGGTCTTCCTCGTCATCATCTTTCGTCTTGGGGTCCTCAGCTCTTCCTCTCAACCCAGCAGCTGGTCTAAGACTTGCTGACGACTCCCACTGTGGAAAATTGCATTTGTTAACGCCCTTCTGGGCTTCTGAATATATGGCCTATAGTGTCGTACTCTGCTCCTTTTATTAGATCTGCGTTTGGTTATCCCTTTACCATAACCAATTTGGAATTTGATTCAAATTTTCCTCATCCCCTCATCTGTTAATGTTAAGATTGGTCATATAGGAGATTTCTGGGCATCTTTGTGCCGCCTTTTGTGCTGTGGTTACCCAGTTAAGAGACAATGCTTATGGTTTTATTTTGGGAGAATATTCTATGTTAAGGTCAGGTATTGGTTTTGGTTTTCCATGGATGGCTCTATTTTGCACTAGAGATGACAATATGTCCAACATTTTCCAATCCCTGTGTTTGGGTCTAACCAGTGGGATGTGTGGAACCCCCCATAGGTTGAAATGTCTCTTATCCTCTTCAATTAGGACAATGGATGCGTCCACACATTTCTTTGTTTATCAGTCTAACTTTATGACCAATCTAGAGGATGGATTTGCAAATAATGGTAGTTCACAATTTGGATCAGATCCATTCAATTGCCTATAGTACATTGGGTACAATGCTACCTTTACAGATGTTAATAGGTGTTCTACTGGTAGCTTGTCATTTGCAGAATTTGATCATTACTTTTCTGACATTGAAAAGTCCTGTATGTCATTACCCGGAGTTCTTACTTTACATGCAATAATTTAATTTTGCTAATTTTCTGCATACGTGTAGAAGTGAGTCCACTTATCTGTTCTAGTCTTTAAGTATGCAGTCCAGTTTTCAGTGGCGGATGTGGGCGCCTCTCCTGCCAGCAGCGGCCATTGTGGGGCGTGCTCCCTCCTCCTCCTTGCTGTCCTCCCCCCTTGTCCTCTTGCTTTGCTTCCTTTTATAAGAGAAAGATTCATGGGGAGCCTCAGGCTCCCCTTGTGTCAGCCATTCCATAAATAAGTTCAGTTTTTCTCCAAATTTTCTTTTCCCTTCTTATCTAGATTTCCAACCTTGAGTCAAGAAAGGAACTGCTTCAAAGTCTTCATTTAATTTTCCTAATTAATACAAGATGGGATGATAAGATTAACTCTCCACCATGCCAACAGATATTATCTGCACTACTGTAATTGAACCTTGCGGACCTTTGTCTTCCAAGAGTTCTGTTCAATAAGGTTTCGATAGTCACAGCTTAACTAGTTTACAAATTTCATTTAAGAAAAACAAAATAACCACCTGTGCATTTTGATATGCTTCAGCATTGATAAATAAGATCAGTTTGCCCAGTTGAACACAGACTGGTTGAATTTGAATAAATGAATAAAAGTTGTGTCACACTTTCGGTCAACGGAAATGTGGATGGTTTACCTAATTAGAATTTGATTCAAATTTTTTCCTTGAATGCCTCATTTTATATATTCCTTGGTAAATTGTGGAGTGAATGTAGTTTACCCTGACCCAGCTTGGCCACCGCTGAATCAGGAAAAAACACATTCCTCATTACTGTCATATTCCTGAAATATGACGTATCATATATCACATATATCACATATCACACCATTATGTGGTGAGTAACATCAAATGCATACCCTCTGTTGGGGAGGAACATAACTGGGGTGTTAGATTGATTTTTTTTTTTTGTAACTTAGATTTTTATTCATTTTGCATTATATATAATGCAAATTTAAGATATAATATAATGCAGAATTAAGAGAATTAATCTCTTAATTCTTCTGGTTTTTTCAGTGTCTTTGGTTATTTTTTCAATTTCTGCCTCGTTGTTGCACTTTGTAGTGTGTTCATTTCCGCCATTTTTTCCCCCATAGTCCTTCTTGCATTCTTTGTCGATATGTTAGTTTTTCCATCATACGTATGTCCTCAACAATGTCAGTCCATTGTTCTTGGTCAGGAAGAACTTCTGATCGCCATTTTTTTGTGATAGTTTTTTTACATGCAATCAACAAGATTTTAACTAGATATCTGTCCTCAGCCTGTATAACATTGTCTCTTTTAAGATCACATAAGTACATCAGGTTACAGTTCATTGGTATATTATATCCTAATATCCTCTGTATTGTCACATGTATAGATTTCCAGAATGATGATATTTTGTAGCATTTCCAAAACATATGTGAGTGGTCTGCATTTTGAGCCCCACATCCCCTCCAGCATAAAGATTGGGTATTTGTATATTTTCCTTGAATCTGTGGTGTAATGAAAAAGCGAATCAGGTTTTTCCATCCAAATTCCCTCCATGTCCTTGAATTTGTTGATGTGTGTTGTGTTTTCCATATTTCCTGCCAGCTTTCTTCTGTTATGTTTAAATTGAGCTCTTTCTCCCATTTCTCCTTTATATAGTTACTTGTATGATTGTTTGTCATAAGTTTCTGATATAGCTTTGAAATAATTCTTATTTTATTTGCTGTATATGAGCTTAAAATAAGTTGTATAATCTTGTTCACATCTGTTTGGAGGTTATGCCTAATCTTCTTCATATAATAATCTCTCATCTGCAGATATCTGAAAAATTCCGATCTTTCTAGTTTAAATTTTCTCCTGATGTTTACAAAGCTCCCGAGATCTTTTTTTCCGATATTGCCCCATGCTGTGATTCCCTTGTTCACCAGATTTTTGTATCCCCTATCTTGTTTTGCCGGTTCAAACTGACTGTCAAATGCTACCCATTTCAATAGTTTTATGTCTTCCCTTATATTATATTTTTGTACTATTTTATACCACAGTTCTAAAGTAAATTTAGTGATTGGGTCTATTTGTTTGATTTGCTTATATGCATCTTTATCTCCTATTATGCTTTGTACTGGGAGTCCCTCAATTTCCTTTTCCATTTCTTTCCATTTTGCCTCATATCCCTCGTCGCACCAACATATGATATATCTTATTTGTGCTGAGTAGTAATATTCCTTTAGACTCGGTAGGCCCATGCCTCCTTTCTCTTTTGGTAATTGGAGGGCTTTATATTTCACTCTTGGTTTTTTACCTCCCCAAACAAATCTCGATATCATCCTGTCCCACTTTGAGAATTGGGCATCTGGAATCTCTGTTGGTATAGCCTGGAAGAGGTAAAGTAATCTAGGTTGTATGCTGATTTTGACTGTCTCAATTTTTGAATTCAGATCCATATTTATTTTTTTTATTTTTTATTTTTTTTATTTTTATTTTTTTCTCTCGGCGCCACACGAGTCGGCTGCCTTTTGCAACAGCGGCTCGATTCCGAGTCTTTTTCCCTTCCTCTCTCTTTTGATCCGTCTTTTTTTTTCACCCCACTTATATCACGGACACACAGATCGTCCTAAATGTCTCCTGAGCCGGTGGACGGAGCCACTGTCTATAGCAGGATACGATACAGCAGAGAACAGCTGCTAGCATTCAACCGCCACCCGGTCCCATTGGAAAAACTCGACATACCGAGAGAACTGAGGCGAAAACGCCGCGGCTGCCGGGCTGGAGTAAGGCGGAGGACAAAAAATATAAGGTACAGACCCTCCCTTCCATCTGTTGTCATGGGAAATGTACGGTCGATACTGGGAAAGTTAGATCAGCTAGCGGCTATCTCCCGTTATGATAGCACATACCGGGAGTGCTCTCTCCTTTTGTTTACTGAGACGTGGCTAACTGAACTAGCAGCAGATGCTAACATTGAGCTGGAGGGTTTTCACATGATACGAGCTGACCGAACACCAGACAGTGGCAAGGCTAGGGGCGGTGGAGTGATAATGTATGTTAACAACAACTGGTGCAGACCGGGACATATCACTGTTAAACAACGACACTGCAGCAAAGACATTGAGTTGCTAGCTGTTAGCATGAGGCCTACATATCTCCCGAGAGAACACTCACACGTGATCTGCATTGTTGTTTATGCAAATCCGACGGCGAACGCTGGGACAGCACGTGACGTCATCCATTCAGTAACCAGCAGGCTGCAGACAGAACACCCAGATGCTCTTCTCCTCATCTCAGGCGATTTCAACCATGTTTCACTGTCTCCCATTCTACCCACGTTCACCCAGTATGTCACATGCCACACTAGAGACAATAAAACACTGGATTTATTCTACGCAAACACTAAGGAGGCGTACACCTCATCACAACTCCCCCCACTCGGGAGATCGGATCACAACTTGGTTCATCTCCGGCCGGTGTACAAACCCCTAGTGCACAGACAACCTCCGGCCATGCACACTGTGGAGTTATGGTCTGAGGAGACAATGGACACCCTAAAGGGCTGTTTTGAAGCCACCGCCTGGAAGCAGCTCTGCGATCCACATGGTGAGGACATCGATGGCCTCATTCACACCTTCACGGGCTACCTCAGCTTCTGTGTGGACAAATCCGTTCCCACCAAGACCATACGGCGTCACTCAAACAACAAACCCTGGATCAACCCTGAGATAAAAACACTTCTGAGAGAGAAGAAGAGGATCTTCAGGTCAGGGAACAGGGAGATGCTGAAGTCCGTACAGAGGGAGCTGAGGAGAAAGATCAGAGAAGGCAAGGACAGCTTCAGGAAGAAGATGGAGGACAAGCTGCAACAGAGCGACATCAGCGGGGTCTGGAGAAACCTCAAAACCATCTCGGGGCTCCAGAATACCTCCCCCCAGGCCACAGGGGGCAGGGAGTGGGCGAACAACCTGAATCTGTTTTTCAATAGATTTGACCAACCGCCCTCCCCCCTGACTGCACAACAACCACTGCTGCCTCTAAAGAAATCAAGTCCTGCTGCCCACTCCCCACTCCACCAACACCCCCCCACTCCCAACACACAGCCCCCCATCCTGACCCTGACCAGGACCCAGGTGAGGACGGAGCTGAGGAAGATCAAGGCGAGGAAGGCGCCGGGACCGGACGGCATCAGCGCAAAGCTCCTCAAGTCCTGTGCAGACCAGCTGTGTGGGATTGTGACGTATATCTTCAACATGAGCCTGAAACTGGGGAGGGTACCACAGCTGTGGAAAACATCTTGTGTGGTACCTGTACCAAAAACTTCCCACCCCAAAGACCTGAACAGCTACAGACCGGTGGCCTTGACGTCCCACTTGATGAAGACCCAGGAGAGACTGCTCCTTGCTCACCTCCGCCCCCTGGTGGAACCAGCGATGGATCCACTCCAGTTCGCCTACCAGCATGGCATTGGGGTGGAGGATGCGGTGATCTTCCTCCTTCACCGTTCTCTGTCCCACCTGGAGAAGCCCGGGAATATGGTGAGGATCATGTTCTTTGACTTCTCCAGTGCTTTCAACACCATCCAACCGATGATCCTGAAGGACAAGCTGCTGCGCGCAGGGGTGGACCAGCACCTGTCATCATGGATCCTGGACTACCTCACGAACCGGCCTCAGTTTGTGAGAACCCGGGACTGTGTGTCCGACACGATCATCAGTAGCACGGGGGCCCCCCCAGGGAACGGTGCTGGCTCCCTTCCTGTTCACTCTTTATACTGCGGACTTCTCACACAACACAACACACTGCCATCTACAGAAGTTCTCTGATGACTCTGCGATCGTTGGCCTCATCTCCAATGGAGATGAAGCTGAGTACAGAGGGCTTATCCAGGACTTCGTGGACTGGTGCCATCGGAACTGCCTCCAGATCAACGCGAGGAAAACTAAGGAGCTGGTGGTGGACTGCCGCAGGCATGGGCAGCCCCTCACAGTACCAGTAAATATACAGGGAACAGACATCGAGATGGTGACATCCTATAAGTACCTGGGTATTCATCTGAACAATAAACTAGACTGGTCACACAATACTGATGCACTCTACAAGAAGGGACAGCGCAGGCTGTTCCTGCTGAGGAGACTCAGGTCTTTTGGTGTACAAGGGGCGCTGCTGAAGTCATTCTATGACACGGTGGTGGCATCAGCCATCACTTTTGGAGTGGTCTGCTGGGGCAGTGGCATTACTGCAGCCGATAGGAAGAGACTGAACAAACTGATTAAGAAAGCTAGCTCTGTCCTGGGGCAGCGCCTTGATCCGATGGAGGAGATAGGAGAGAGAAGGACGGTGGCTAAACTGTCATCTCTGCTGGAGTCCGAGTTCCACCCTATGCAGGACATACTGAATGCACTGAGGAGCTCATTTAGCAGCAGACTACATCATCCCAGGTGCACAACCGAGAGGTTTCGTAGGTCCTTCCTACCAACGGCTGTCAGACTGTACAACCTAAGCAGGGCTGCTCGCAGAGATAGCAAAAAGACGTAACAAACTAATAGTTTTTTGAATGCAAAAGATGCAATAGACTTACACAATGGTCCCCTCCGGCATACAACTAGGAACATACCGGTCGCTATGGAGGGTGAGAATATGTATGGGCACATAATCATACCATGTAGGATAACTAAGTAGACGGTTATGCTGTTTCATTCCATCTAGCAACAATGCTCTGCACTGTGTGTGTTTATATATTTGCATATTTATTCCATCTAGCTACAATGCTCAGCACTGGGTGTGTTTATATATTTATATATCTACATATTATTCCATCTAGCTACATTGCTCCGCACTGTGTGTGTTTATATACTTGCATATTTATTCCACCTAGCTGCAATGCTCCGTACTGTGGGTGTTTATATATTTACATATTTATTCCATCTAGCTACAATGCTCTGCACTGTGTGTTCATATATTCATATATTTATTCCATCCAGCTACAATGCTCTGCACTGTGTGTCTGTGTGTGTGTGTATATATATATATTTTATAGTAATACGTACATATGTTTATTAGCTGCTCTTGCTTGCTTGTTTTTTTTCTTGCCTTCTGATTGTTGCTCTGAGTGTTGCTATCCCTGTGCTGTTGCAATCCTGGAATTTCCCCGTTGTGGGACTAATAAAGGCTTATTTTATCTTATCTTATCTTATATTTAAGATTGACCATCTATCAATATCTTTTATAATTTCTTGTTCCAACCTATCATAGTTTGCTTTATATATTTTGCTTAGGTCTTTAGGTATGTTCACTCCAAGGTATTTTATTTCTTTTTGGTTCCAGTTTAGTTTGATCTTATCAGTTATCTGGTTTAGAGGGTTATAGTGGAATGTCAGTATTTGTGTTTTTGTTATGTTTATCTTGTATCCTGATAATTTTCCAAAATTTTCTATCAAGTTCATCATTTCCATTATTGATTCATCTGGTTGTTCGAGGTAAACTATAATATCGTCTGCAAATAGCCCAATCTTGTGTTCCGCCCCCTTTATTGTTACACCTTTTAATTTCTTATTTTGTCGTATCGCTTGAGCCAATGGTTCTATGAACAGAGCAAACAAGGTGGGCGATAAGTAGCATCCCTGCCTAGTTGATCTTTGTATATTTACTTTGTCTGTTAAGCTACCGTTTATCTTGATTCTTGCCACAGGTTCTTGATATAGTGTCCTTATGCATTGTACTGATTTTTCGTTAAATCCAAAGCGCTCCAGTACACTATATAGGAATTTCCAGTTAACCCTGTCAAATGCTTTTTCTGCGTCTAAACTCATTATTACTGCGCTTTTCTTTTCTTTATGTATTTGGTTAATTATATGTATTGTTCTCCTGATATTGTCATGTGTTTGGCGTCCCTCTATATGAAACCAGTTTGATCATCTTCTATCAATTCCGTCAAGAATGTCTTTATTCGTTTACATATAATTGTTGTATATATTTTATAATCCACATTTAATAAAGAGATTGGTCTATAGTTTCCACATTGTTCTTTATCTTTCCCTGGCTTTAAAATAACTGAAATGATAGCTTTGTTCCATGATGGAGATATTCTGTTGTTGTTCAACGTCCAATTAAATGACTTTAGGAGCTGTGGCGTGAGTTCTTCTATAAACAGTTTATAAAACTCGGACGGGTATCCATCACTACCTGGTGATTTACCATTTTTAAGTGACTTAATCACATCTCTGATCTCTTCGGCGCAAGATGGCGGCGCGTGCACAACGTGAGGCTCAGCGTCCTACCAGATTCTGGGGACTAGCAGTGTTATTTCTGCTCATTTCGGGTATGTTCGTTCAGAACAGCTCTGCTTTTACATCTTACACCCGAGATGAGCTTTTGAATATTGGTTTACAAAACAACGATAACGACCTTTTTATCAGCAACCTACGTCTGAATCTACATCTCATCCCGGAGCTCTGGAGAACTCCCGACGCTCGGCAGGCTTCCCGACCGACCGGAAGTGCTCGCAGGCGGCGTAAGGAACGTAAACAAAGGAGGGGTAAGCGCGGTGGGCTAAGAGCTAAGCTAAAGCTAACACCGCACCGGCTATCGCTACCCAGTATTTTCCTTGCTAATGTACGGTCTCTGGCGAGCAAAATGAGTGAACTACGGCTTCGGATCACCAACAATAAGAAACTTATGAACTGCAATATCATGATTTTTACGGAAACATGGCTTCACAGTGGAATACCCGACAATGCTATCGAGCTAGCCGGCCTACACACGCTCCGGGCAGACAGAGCAGCAGTTGACTCCGGTAAGACAAGAGGGGGGGGATTGTGCATTTATATTAACAAGGCTTGGTGCACGAACTCTGTCACTGTTGAGAGACACTGCTCAGCTAACCTGGAGTTTCTCATGGTTAAATGTAGACCTTTCTATCTGCCACGCGAGTTCACTTGTACCATCATAACAGCCGCTTACATTTCTCCGGATGCTAATGCTAAGCTTGCTATGAAAGAACTGCATGCAGCTATTAGCAAACAACAAACTGCACACCCAGAGGCAGCATTTATTGTGGCGGGTGATTTTAACCACTCTAACCTCAAGACAGTGCTTCCTAAATTCTACCAGCATGTCTCCTGTCACACAAGAGGGGACAAAACATTGGACCATGTTTACACCAATATTGTGGGAGCCTACACAGCAACTCCCCTCCCCCACCTAGGTCAGTCTGATCATTTATCCTTGTTCCTTACCCCCAAGTATGTACCGCTTATCAACCGGGTGAAGCCATCAGTGAGGACCATCAAAGTGTGGCCAGAGGGGGTTGACTCTGTACTCCAGGAGAAGTTTAGGAACACAGACTGGAGTATGTTCACCTCTCAGGCTACCTGTGGCTCCCACATAAACATCAACTCTTACACCCACTCAGTCCTGGACCATATCAACACCACTATTGACAGTGTCACCACGGAAAGACAGATCACCACATACCCAAATCAGAAGCCGTGGATGAACAGAGAAGTGCGACTTCTGCTAAAAGCACGTAACAATGCCTTTAGATCTGGTGATGCACAGGCCTACAGTTCATCCAGGGCAGATCTGAAGAGGGGCATCAAGAAGGCCAAGCACAGCTACAAGCTGAAGGTGGAGGAACATTTTGGGGACTCTGACCCCCGACGTATGTGGCAGGGCATTCAAGCTATCTCTGATTATAAGCCCAGCAACTCCATACCTATAGCCATGACTGTGCCCTTTCTCAATGAGCTAAATAACTTCTATGCTCGTTTTGACAAGGACAACAATGAAAAGAACATCAATTTCCCACCCTCTGATGACCTCCACCACCTCACACTCACCCACACCGACGTCCGTAATGCACTGAGTCATGTCAACGTACGTAAGGCTGCTGGCCCTGATGGCATTCCTGGTCGTGTGCTGAGGGCATGCGCTGAGCAGCTGGCAGGGGTCTTCACAGACATCTTCAATTTGTCCCTTGCCCAGGCTGTGGTACCAGCGTGCTTCAAGACCACTTCAATAGTACCAGTGCCGAAACATTCAACACCATCGTGCCTAAATGACTATCGCCCTGTGGCACTGACGCCCATAGTCATGAAGTGCTTTGAGCGACTGGTCTTGGCACAGCTCAAAAAAGGCCTGCCCCCTACACTGGACCCTCATCAGTTTGCCTACCGGAGCAACAGGAGTACAGAGGATGCGGTTTCTACAGCGCTGCACTATGTACTCTCACACCTGGATGACAAGAACACCTACGCAAGAATGCTGTTTGTTGACTTCAGCTCAGCATTCAACACAGTTATCCCCTCCAAGTTGATCACTAAACTTGGGGACCTGGGAATCAGTACCTCCACCTGCAACTGGATCATGGATTTTCTGACCAACAGACCCCAGCATGTTAGGTCAGGCCCCAACCGTTCTTCCGTCATCACACTCAACACTGGTGTACCACAGGGCTGTGTGCTCAGCCCATTCTTCTACTCCCTCTACACCCATGACTGCAGGCCTATGTATGGATCCAATTCCATCATAAAGTTCGCAGATGACACCACGGTGATTGGACTCATCAGGGACAACGATGAGTCAGATTACAGGGCAGAGGTTAAGCACTTGGCTACTTGGTGCGCTGACAATAACCTGCTCCTTAACACCAGCAAAACCAAGGAGCTCATAGTGGACTACAGGAAGGAGAGGGAAGAGACACATGACCCCATCCATATCAATGGCATAGCTGTTGAACGTGTCCCCAGCTTCAAATTCCTGGGGACCCACATCTCAGAGGACCTGTCCTGGTCAGTGAACACCACCAGCCTGATCAAGAAGGCCCATCAGCGCCTCTTCTTCTTGAGGACACTGAAGAAGAACCATCTGTCAACTGACATCCTGGGCAACTTCTACCGCTGCGTGATAGAGAGCACCCTGACCAACTGTATCACACTCTGGTATGGGAGCTGCTCTGTAGCTGACCGCAAGGCGCTGCAGCGGGTGGTGAAAACCGCCCAACGCATCACAGGGACTCCACTTCCAGCTATAGAGGACGTCTACAGGAAAAGACGTCTGCGCCGGGCACGCAGCATTCTTAGGGACTCCAACCATCCTGCTCATGGACTGTTCCAGCTTCTCCCCTCCAGAAGACGTTTCAGAAGCCTTCGGACTAGAACCAGCAGGTTTAGGAACAGTTTCTTTCCAACAGCTGTCACGTTATTGAACTTAGTTCCCCGCTGACTCTCTTACAATCATCTTTTACCATCCTCACCTGTACATAACTGCATAACTACAAAACTACATCTAACTTATTGCACATTATTTGCACATAACAGTACTTTTAACTTTCTGCACTGCTGCATATATTTGCATATATTTGCTTAAATTGCACATACTGTTAATTACCGTATATACTGCACTGCTGTCCTTTGCACTTCTGATTGGATGCTAAACTGTGTTTCGTTACCTTGTATTCATACATGTGTAATGACAATAAAGTTGAATCTAATCTAATCTAATCTTGTGTTGTTATTTCTGCTGTTAGTTTTTCATTTTGTTGATTTCCTATTGATGGCAAGTCCAATGTGCCTAGAAATTTTTTAATATCTTTAGTATTTGTTTCTTCAGGTTGCGAGTATAGTTCTTGGTAGAAATTATGGAATATTTCTTCGATGTTTTCTGGGTTATCTGTGGTTTTATTTGTGGTGGGGTCTTTAATCTTGTATACATTATTCATTGTTTGTTGTTTTCTTAACCGTTTTGCCAGCAGTTTTGTGGCTTTTGGCCCCGTTTCATAATATTTTTGCTTTAGATATCTATTTTTCCTTTCAATTTCATCCATTTGTGTTTCTTTTATCTTTGTTTTTTCTTCTTTAATTTCTTGATATATTTTTGGATCATTTGTGCTTTGATGTTTACGTTCTAATTCCCTCAGTCTCTCACATCTTTGTTCATACGCTTCCAGTTTAGTCTTATTTGCTTTTCCTGTTTCAACAATTAATTTTCCTCTTAACACGGCTTTTAGTGCGTCCCATAGTATTGTTGGGTCCACTTCTTCATTGTCATTCTCTTGGATATATTCGTTTATGTTTATTTTTATTCTTTCTTTCATTTTCTCATCATTTAACAGTCCTACATTAAGTTTCCATGTTGTTTGTCGTTTTCTATTGTTTAAATATATTTCCATGTATATAGGATTATGATCTGATATTTCTGCCCCTCCAATCCAACAATTTCTCACCCTGTGTCTGTCACCTTCACTCATAAGGAAGTAATCTATTCTAGAGTGTACTTTATGGACTGCTGAATAATGTGTATAGTCTTTTTCGAGTGGGTGTAGGTCCCTCCATATGTCTACCATACCCATTTCTGCCAGTGAGGTTCTTATGAACTTTGTTACATGTTTTTTTGTCTTCTTAACACTTGTTGTGTCAACTTCATGATCCATGACAGCATTTAAGTCTCCTCCACAAATTAGGACTCCTTCACTGTGTGTTGGCTGCACGGTGGCGCAGTGGTTAGCACTGCGGCAGCACAGTTTACCCTTGGCCGGGGGATTGTGGGGATCGTGGGATCGTGGGTTCGATCCCAGCCCCCGACCAACAGTGATCTGTGTGGAGTTTGCATGTTCTCCCCGTGTTGCGTGGGTTTACTCCGGGATTTCTCTGGTTTCCTCCCACATGCCAAAAACATGCATGTTAGGTTAATTGGCTGTTCTAAATTGTCCCTAGATATTTGTTTCCTATAGGCCCTTAGAATAGAGGGTTAGTATTAATGAAAGCGCTTTGAGTGGTCTTTGTGACTAGAAAAGCGCTATATAAGTGCAGGTTAGTTAGTTAGTTAGTTAGTTAGTTGCTATGAGATCAAACAGATGTTGAAAAAAACCCTTGTCACTTTCTGGTGGGGCATAGATGTTCACTAATGTAATCTGCATACCATCTATTCTTCCCTTTATTATTACATACCTGCCTTCTTTATCCTGGATTTCCTGTTCACTTTCAAATTGTATTTTGTTTGAGATTAGTATCATAACCCCCCTTTTAGCTCCTCCCTTAAATGAACTGTAGTAGGAGTTCTTATAGCCAAATCTCTTTAATTTCACATGTTCTGTCTTGCTCAAATGTGTCTCTTGCATAAATATAATTTCAGCTTTTTCCTTCTTGAATTTTCTTATTATTTTTTCCCTTTTAACAGGTGAGTTCAGACCATTCACGTTTAGTGTCATTATCTTAAGATTTTTACCCATATTCATGTTTTTCCATTTTTTTAACTTGTGCTCCTAGCCCCTTTAACAACAAAAATAACACATATTTATATAAAAACACATTAAAAAATCTCGACCTCCGTACTTTGGGCCTTTCTTCTGCCCACTGGTCCCTGTTGGTGGGTGGGGGGTTTGTCTTCCTCTTCACTTCCGCCTTCCCAAGAGAGCAGACGCTTTTTCCTTCTCTCTTGCTCTGACTTTTTTTTCCTCCCCCCCCAACTACTGGATCCCAGCTTGCTGTTGTCTGTCTGCGTCTAACTGCGACAGTCGAAAGAAATTATGGAGTTAATAAGCTGGGCTTTGAACACAATTGACACTATTTTTTCAACAAGGAAAAGTGCTCCGGGGGAAGCTGTCTGCCCCGCAGGAACAGCTCCAGCGGGCTATTTACGTGACACAAGTAATTGGAGGATCTTGTGTCTCACTAATCTCTCTATCGAAGATATTGAAGATTTGTATGTCTTCGTAATAATGGTGATCGGGATCTTTCTGATTGGAACTGGGATTGTCCTGGTGTACCGCAAATTGCTGAAGATGGATACAACCTATCAAAATGCTGGCCAGGCGAGGTGCATCTATCAAATTGAAAAATTGGAGAAGACCCTGATAGCGACAAATGGAGAACTGTCTCGGAAGGTGGATTACATCATGGTCACGCTTAGGTCTTTCCACGACGGACTTAAAGCCCCGCAATGAATGAAGGATTAAGTACTGAATCTACAGAAGAAATAAAAAGCTACTTCTCTGTGATCAGTCCTATTTGGCTCAATTTCCCCATGAAAATTCCTCCTGGCTGTCTGCAGTCTGTGTTTTCAAAATCATCGAGCACAAGGCCTTGGACAGCACCTGCTTAGATAATCGCAAGGACGATTGGCGGGCAGCCAGACAAAACATCTCCTGCCAAGTGCCCTTGTTGTTCTCTTATTATCATCAACACTTGCTTCAACAGTGCACACATATTGATCCATGAACTGAATAAAGATACACACACTGCTCTCTTGTGTCCTGTGAATCTTGTCCGCGAATGTGCTGAGAGCTTTTTTTTCCCTTGTAATCATAATATGATTGATTATGCAACCAGTATTCTGAATCAATGATTTTTTTTGCTCCTTCCTATTGTTCCTTGTATTATTCTTATTCTTATGCTACCTGTACCCTCTATCCTGTTGGCAGGCGCGTTCCCGATGCAGCCGTGTCACTGGAAATGCAGGTTCATTTTCTGTGTCAAGTCAAATTCTCTCGTATGTTATCAGTGATCTGTTAATGTACTTGGCAATAAATCTTTTCTGATTCTGATTCTGATTCTGATTCACAGAGTGAAGGGCCCTCCCTAGACTTCTAATTACTATCAAAGTAATAGTCATTAGTCTAGAAATGTCCAACAAATATCACTTAAACCTCTCCTAGCCGTCTGTTTCTCTTTTACCTTGTCTTCTTGGCCTTCATTTCTTCTGTGCCTTTCTTAATCTTTGTTATGATCTAGGCTTTCAGTTGAAAGCCTTGTAGCTGTCCTGGGCCCGCTGTGCCATGTCTCTCCCCCTTCTTCCGCCGTTCACTCGTCTCCACTCCGGCTGTCGTGATGCGTTCAGGGCCGTCGCTGCTCCAGCCGTTTCCTCCGGCAATCTCACCTCAAGGCCCCGCTCCATCATATCCCGCGCTGCCTCTCCGGCCGTGTTGTAGGTCCTTGTGCCGTCCTCCCAATGAATCCTCATTTTCGTTAGCGGCGTTTGGAATCTAATTTTTTTCTCTTTCAGCGTTTTTTTTAATGTTGGCATATTTCTTCCGCTGCTGCAACAATTTCTGTCGGGTAGTCATGGTCAAAGAATACCTGTTTGTCGCCGATTCGTATCTTTTTTTTCCATGCTTGCGTCAGGATTCTTTCCTTTATGTCATATTTCACAAAGTTTACCACAATTGACCTGGGTGTAGCGTTTGTTTTCGGGTTCTGTGCCGGGGTTCTGTGCGCTCGTTGAATCTGCAGATCCGTTTCTTCGGGCAGTTCCAGTTCTTTTTTTAAGAACTGATCCATGAATTTCATCATTGAGTTGCCTTCAATGCCCTCCGGAATTCCAAAGATGCGCATGTTGCTTCGTCTGGATCTGCTCTCCAAGTCGTTTATTTTCTCCTGCATCCTCTGCGTTTGCGTCGTCAGGGTCTGTAGTTATTCGTTTGCCTCGCTTTTCCAATCTTCTAGCTCCGATATTCGAGCCTGCGCTTCTGTCATACACGCCCGCTGGGAGCGCAGCTCCTCCATGTTTTCTGCTAGCTTGCGCTCCATTTCTCTTCGGAGGTCCATAATTTCCTCCTTAATCTCTTTTTTTCAGCTCCTCCTTAAGAGCCGCTAAATCCTGCTGTAGCTGCCGCTTGAATTCTCTTAACTCTTTACCCAAACTGGCGATGCCAGTGTTCATGTTTTCGAGTCTGGCGTCCTCCATTTTCTCTGCTGTAGACACCTCGTTTTTTGGGCTTTGCGTTCAGACGGTTTTTTCCTGCGTTGTTGGAGAGGATTCTTCAATTTTACCCTGCTTTTGTCCTTGTGCCGGTTCCTTCGTGTTTTCATCCTTAGTTTATTGATCCGCTTATGTCGAGTTGGCCATTTACCGATGATTTTTAATCCGGCTAGGGAGAGCTCTCTATTTAAGCGTTATGTCTCTCCGCCATCTTCCCGGAAGTCCGGGTGTTAGATTGATTTTAAATGACTGTGTATATAGTAAGGCTATAATCTTCACTGTGGGTGTTTGCTTATTAATGTTAATATTCACAACTAAGGAAATTCCACTGAAAGAATGGACACCTAATGCCTCATTGCTGCTTTAAGTACTTGGAAAACATCTAAGATGGCTACCTGCATTTGTGCTTCTTCCTGCACTCTTAGCCAAAAATTTAATTTATTTATTGTTGGTTTCTGTTTGTTTGGTTTTTAATCCTACTGCTACAAATCTTACGTGGATCTTTATTTTCTTTGGTTACTCATACTAAGTCCACCGTTCTGCCCTACGTACTTTTTCCCATCAGAAACACTCACTCAATTCTTTCCATCCACTATCCATCTGTGTGCAAGACTTCACCTTCCCTGGACTAGCTGATGAAACATCTCACATCTATAATCTCTTTCAGGATTAAACTTCCTTCTGTTCATCTGGTCTCCATTCTTTTCAGCCTTCATCACATTCTGTTACCACCTGCTTGTCTTATTCATGATTCACTGTCCCGTTGTTCATACTACTGACTACTGTCCACAGCTAATGCTCCATGCAAGATCCTGCACATAAAAAGTGATTGAGTTTCATTCTGAAAAGTCAGCTTTATAATAAACCAACATGGCTCAATTCAAAATTCTGTTTTGTGACAAAACTCATCTCTTGATTTATACCCTGGCCTTGGATGCCTTTTAATTACTGGCCTTTTGAATTTGTTTTGGAATTAAATGATGCCTCTGGGTCTGAACACCTGCCCTTCAAGGAATGTATTACACTAAGACGTCTGCTGATTATTATGAAAACTTAAGTTTAACAGAGTCATCTGTATCTTGGTGTGGTGGAGTCTTCTGTCTTTTTTCTTCTGAACAGATAACCTCCAGACGAACTAACACTATGCCTACAAAACTATAACAATTTTAGATACAAAAATATAAAACTTTCATTAGCCCCCCAAAACAATTCTAAATAATATTTAAATCAGGACTTAACCATGTAACACACAGACCATGCGGGTGTGAACCGCTGGTTTGTTTGTCAAGCTACATTGGTTGTATGTGCACAGGACATTAAAGCCTTGTTCATGCTCCACCTCCGCTCTGTGCGTGCGTCTATGATGCTTGTACCCCTTGGATAAGGCTGGTGTGCACACAGCTATATGTATGTATATGCTTCATTCTTGAGTCTATTCGGCCGAGTGTTTGCTGTTTTTACCCCAAATTATCTTCTTGTTTCTCTAGTCTACTCTGGTTGTGTTTGTTTTAATTCATCGTCTTCTATAGTGCTTTTAACTCATCTCTGGATGATCAAAAACCATAACCCTCGTTACGCTGCCATCCCCCATCTCCATACAAAGTGTAAAGAAATCTGTAATGCTCCACACTGTGTATATATATTCATATATTTGTGTATATTCACTGCTCCTATTTTCTCATCTTCTAAATTATTGCTCTGAGTGTTGCTATCCCTGTGCTGCCGCAATCCTAGAACCTCCCCAGTGTGGGACCAACAAAGGCCTACCCCATCTTAATGTGGCTTTCATGTAAGTTTACAGCTTTTCTAAAATTTAAACACTTCCCTTCTAACTTTGCAACCTTTTCTCTTAATAGTTATTTTCTCCTAACAAATTTTGGATTTTTCCTTGTAAATTTGCAAGTTCCTTTTCAGGAATTTGTGACATTTTCTAATATTTGGCAAATTTTCTCAATTGTGCAATTTCCTCCAAACCTTGCAGTTTTACCCTTATACCTTTTTGCATAAATTTTCAACCTTTGTCTTAAGCTGTGATTGTAAATCAGCGTTTTTATCATATTTTGCACCTCCATGCTCATACCTTATGTTAAGTTAAAATGTCTACTGTAAATCTTTAACAATGTTATTAGATTTCACCAGATTTGTAAAGCATAAGCAATACTTTTCTCTAACTGGTTGTTCCAAATTGTCCCCAGACATCCCCTCTCCTATAGGCACCCAGAATAGAAGACTAGCACTAGTGGTTGTCTTTGAGACTAGAAAATGTGCTAATAAGTGTAGTTCATATCCATAAAGTTTTGAGAGATGTGCAAAAATACAAACAGGAGGGTCTGGGAACCTCCAGATATGTATTTGCCCTTAAGTATTAAGGGGCCCTAAACCTGCCTCATTTCTCTTGGTCACTAGGTGGCTAGTTTTCTTGTAGCAAAAGTTCAGACTGCCTAATATTCTGTGGAATAATGACCTTTCAAGCGTCAAGAAATTTTCAGATTTTGGTCTTAGTTGCTAGCCTTTGTTTTATTAGATGTTTCTTAGATGGAGCATGGGTGAGCAATATAAGCTGCAGCTTCAGCCATCACGCTTTTCGGATAACTTATGTTGAATTGTGCAATCAGAGGAGTTATTGTTTAATTTGACCCTGTTGGATTTTTCCTTGATATATTGTTCTATTCCTTTCTTTTAATCTTTTTCCAAAAAATAAAAATTCATTAATATTTATACGCTCTTTCTGTAGTTACTCAATAGTTTGCATACATGGTAGCATTTTAGATGTGAAAGCACACCGACCTCTCAGCTATAACACTTCAAGCCTTAATGGAGCCTTCAAACCTTAATGGATTAGTAACTTTTCTATCTGTTCCTGTCTTGACCTCTCGTCTTGACCTCTCCCCCCTTGAAACAGAACGGCTTAATATCAAAGCCGTTCTTTTCCAACATCCTGTAGGGAAGGATACCCATTGTGTTGCTAATCCTTGTGAGTGTTTGAGCTCAGTGGCCAAATTGCTTAACATAGGAAGTGTTAGTCCCATGGGGGCCTCTGACTATTCTGACCTCCTGTGGTCATGCAGCTGATACTGATAGGTCAACTTAGATGGGGCATGGGTATGGCTTTTTTGAAGATTGGTCATGTATTGTGTCTGCTCAGTATGTGGTCTTGGCCCATCTCTGACTGTACTTACATGTGTTCAGTTGTTCCTCTTTTGACCCATTGTGTTGCTTTCTTTGACTGCTGAGTGGGACAGCGAAGTGGAGGGAAGGAGGGGGGTCACTGCGTGAAGGAGGAGGTAGCTGCTGGGGGAGGGGTCGTCCACAGCCAACACTGTCTCAAATTTAATGGAGAGAAACAAGCCATTAAACAGCGATCTTTTTGTCCTTTTCTGTTATATCGTGTTTACTGATTATTTTGCATTTGTTCTCACCGTTGCAGCATAAGTCTCTTATTCTTACATTTTTTCTTTCCTTCCTCGAATCGTTTCTCCATATTTTTGTCTTGCGTCCTGCACAAAACTTTAACATTTCTGACATGTTTTAGGACCCAGGAGACAGACACTGACACGGGCAGATAGTGACAATATCTTGTATTTAATAGTGCGAGAGTGTAGTGCGTGAGTGAGTGCGTGGATCGTGTTCTGGTCACTGAGCTGAGCGCCTGGACGGAGACCCGGCAACCCTGGAACATACAAGCAGAAAATAATAACTTTTGCTCCACACTCGTGAAGAGCTGCAGGTGGAGAAGGCTTACTTGAGTGAAGCAGCAGGTTTCGCCCTGCTGAGTTCCAGCGGCCGTGCAGCGTGGAGGTGAAGGTGTCCGTGAACGTGCTGGAGATACCACCCGTGGCTGTGACGAGGGAAATCCTGGTGATAACACCGGCCGTGACTTCACAGACCGGGATGGCGATGATCCAGATGATGACAAGGTTAGTGATTCCACTGAACGTGGTGATGATGATACAGCTGATAACGATGACAGGGACTCCACTGTTAGCGGTGGTGAATATTCCTGCAACTGAGATAACAGTAGTCCTTGAAGCTGAGGAGCAAGACGTACCGGTAGTCGAGGTGGTAGCGAAGCGCTACGTGGGCGAGATGGCGTTGCCCCATCAGCTGGGGACGCAGGTCCGCCGCCTAGGAGGTCCACCTGTGCACAGGGGTATAGACAAGGGGTTGAGTAACAAATTGTTCTCTTACTTGGTTGAAACTGACGAGAGGTTCTTGACGAGGCCAGAGAGGTTCTTGATGAGGCAAGAGAGGTTCCTGACGAGACAAGAGAGATTCCTGACGAGACCAGAGAGCGGAGTTCAGGCTCATACTCCGACAGGGAGGACAGACGACTCCGTGACGGGCTGTCAGCGACGCTGGCTTTTAACAGCCGTTGATTTGCACCTGTTGGTCTGTGCGCAGCTGGAGTTGATGACGCCAATGACGGCCCAGAGGCCGCCATGACAATTTCATCAGTTTTCAATTTTCTTCAAAAACAAATTTCCGTTTCCATATTCTGCCCACTCTCATCTCCACAACAATAACTCCTATTTACTTCATTCATTCATTTTAGTTTATTGTATTTATTCAATTATTTTGTATTTATAATTTAATTCATTTATATATTTACTTATCTGTACGAACCTGCAATTCTTCATTTAAATTCTCTCACCCTTACATAGTGTCCACCTGCCTAGGATTTCCTAGTTTTGTTGAGGAATAAATCTCCTTATTCTCCAGTTTTATTGTAAACCTCCCTCTGCCTAATTTAAAGTTGAACCTTTTGTCTCTCCAAACTGAATGGGTATGCTTTGCCTCATTATGGGCAAACCTGCATTTTAGCAGGCCCCTGAGGTCTTTATTGTTTTTTCACCATGCATGGAATTTTTAAAGCCTTCCTTTCAACCAGAGAGATAAAGTTCCAGATTTATTATTAAGGTTTTAAGTTTTGTTGGCAGTAATTTCGTGAAATAGTGCACTTGTGGTATATATCACTCATATATTCCATACCTACATTTGTTAGAGCATGTGGAAATGTTCGGGACAGAATACACAAAGGAACTTCACACCTCTGAAAGAACAAAGGAATCTCACCGCCGTGTGAAGACCCATGACGTCACAGGACGCGGCGGCAACAGACTTGACACCTTCACCCCTGAGGGAGGAGAGGTTTTCCCATCACCTCCCAAGGCGAAGGGAGGAGTTAACAGGACTAATGGGGGATTTAGATAATGGGGGATTTCAGCTTGTGTTTTGCATGTCTTTGATGTGTGCCTGTATTTAACCAGCGAGCTGGGCAGAATTCTTTCTCTTTGCCTTCTGCCAAGCTCTGCACCAGATGAGACAAGATAGAAGAGTTTGTTCAATAAAGACTCTGCTTTTGTGATACAAAACCGCCTCGTTATTTCCAGCTCTTCTACACTGGTGACCTTGACGCGAGTATGGACCTGAGGCGTTCTTCAAGCGACTCATCCGCGGCGAATCTGACTTACGCCAGCGACAACACAGACGAGGGAACAAGCAGACAGCTGTTCCCCCCGGCAGAGGGCACTGAGAGAGCTCAACCAAGCTCCAGCACCGCCGTGAGAGCCGAGGCAAGGTACTCTCACCCGGCGGGCACAACAGTGATGATGTGCACAAAGAGAAGACCCGACCTCTTGGTTTCTCCAAGCCGAAGCCCAGTTCATTCTGGCGGGCATCACGGCAGATGATACTAAGTTCTACCATATCGTCTCCAAACTCGACTCCACCACTTCGAGGTGTGTGCAAAGCTTGATCCAGCGACCACCGGCCCGGGACAAGTATGAGACACTCAAGGCGACCATCGTAGTGAATTACGTCCCGTCGGCGGAAGAAAGAGCCGAAAAAATCCTGGCAGTCTACGGTCACAGAGGGGGCAATCCAAAGACCCTCATGGAGGATTTACTGCAGCTCAAGGAGGAGGACAATGATAATTTCCTCTTTCAATTTATTTTCCTCAGCACGCTACCACCACACATGAGAGGGACACTCGCCAGTATGAAGTGCAACAATCATCAGGACTTCCGCACGCTGGCCAACGAGGCTTATCGGCTCGTCAACGCCTGCAGAGATTGGACACCCACAGTGGCATCCACAGACCTCAAAACTGATGCCCCGAACCTTGGAGAGTCACAAACCACGGAGCAGGCCCAACCCACGGTGACAGCAGCGCGGCCCAAGCGCAACAAACAGAATGACGTCTGTTATTATCACCACCGCTTCGCCGAGAAAGCCCGGAAATGTGTTCCCCCCCTGCAAGTTTACGATGTCGGGAAACGCCCAAGCCGAGGGCCGTTAACGGCAGCGGTTCTCGGCGAGAAAAATAAGCTGTTATACGTGACGGATGGACACACAGGCAAGCAGTGCCTCATCGACACGGGAGCCCAGCTGAGTTTCGTCATGCCCTCCCACGCAGATCGAGCCATGGGCACCCGGGGCAATGGAGCAGTGGCAGCCAACGGCTCGGACATCGACACGTTCGGGGAAAAGAGCCTGCATCTCCTCATTCACGGCCGCAGCTACAGATGGACATTTGTTGTAGCGGCAGTGAGTTTTAACTTGTTAGGCGCAGATTTTCTGTGTGCACACGGGTTATTAGTTGATCTAGTAAATAGGCGCCTGGTTAATGCACTGTCTTTTGCTTCTATTCCTTGCTCAGCTCGAGTCTCTCCACCACCTGTGCAGGCCAACATCACTACGGCAGGAGGTAAGTTTGAGCAACTCCTCACCCAATTTCCAGCACTCACAACCCCCAAATTCTCAGCCACTGTAGCCAAACACGGGGTTAAACACTTCATTCCAACAACGGGACCTCCCGTTTTTGCCAAAGCTCACCGCTTAGATGCAGCCAAGCTCAACATAGCAAGGGACGAATTTGCAGCTCTTGAAAAATTAGGCATTGTCCGACGTTCAAAGAGCCCTTGGGCTTCACCACTTCACATGGTTCCGAAATCCGACGGTTCTTGGAGACCGTGCGAAGATTACCGCAGATTAAACAACACCACAGCGCATGACCGCTACCCCATCCCTCATATACAGGATTTTTCACTGCATTTAGCGGGCGCGCGCATTTTTTCAAAGATAGACTTAGTCCGCGGTTATCACCAAGTCCCAGTCCGAGCTGAAGACATTCCTAAAACAGCGGTTATAACCCCTTTCGGCCTTTTTGAATTCCTGCGAATGCCTTTCGGCCTCAAAGGTGCTGCTCAGACTTTTCAACGTATGATGGACGCAGTCTTACGCGACCTCCCCTTTGTTTTCGTCTACCTCGACGACATGCTGGTAGCCAGCTCATCGGAGGAAGAGCACGAGCAGCATCTCACTACCGTTTTTCAGAGGCTAGAAGAGCACGGATTAATAATTAATCCAGCCAAATGCAAATTCGGCGTATCGCAAATTGATTTTTTGGGACACAGAGTCTCCCCGAAAGGGGCAGCTCCGCTTCCAGACAAAATTCATGCGATAGAAGGTTTTCCACGGCCCCAAACGGTCAAATCGCTACAGGAATTTTTGGGGATGGTTAATTTTTACAACCGTTTCCTCCCTCATGCAGCTCAGCTCATGCAGCCCCTGTATGACGCGCTCAAAAAAAAGAAAGCTTTCAACGCGGTCGAATGGACCCCGGAACGCGAACGCGCTTTTGCGGAAGTTAAAAACGCCCTAGCTAACGCCACAATGTTAGTCCATCCAGATCCCTCGGCCCGCATTGCTCTAACCACAGATGCTTCAGACTTGGCCATAGGGGCAGTTGTAGAACAACTTGTCAAGGGGGTCTGGCAACCTTTAGCATTTTTTAGCAAATCGCTAAACCCGACGGAACGCAAATACAGCACTTTTGACAGGGAGCTGCTGGCGCTCCATTTATCCATCCGCCACTTCCAGTTTTGGTTAGAAGGGCGGAGTTTCACGGCTTTTGTGGACCATAAACCGCTCACTTTTGCTATGGCTAAAATTTCAGAACCTTGGTCGGGCAGACAACAAAGACAGCTAGCTGCAATTTCAGAGTTCACCACAGACATTCGACATGTAGCAGGCAAACTTAACGTAGTAGCGGACTGTCTCTCTCGCGCTGTGGCACCGCCAGAGCACGAGGAGACAGATTACACTGCTTCAGCAGCTGAGCTTTTCTCTAACGCAAACACATATGCAGCACCTATCCATGAAGGGATAGATTATGCAGCCATGGCGGAAGAACAAGGTAGTGATGCGGACGTGCGCGTGCTCCTGTCTGGACCAACAGGGTTAAGGCTGGAGGAAAAAGGGTTGCGTGACGGCGTGCCCCCCCTAATATGCGATGTTTCAACCGGCCGACCTCGCCCGTTAGTACCAGCTGCTTGGCGCCGCCGCATTTTCAACGCAATTCACTCCCTCGCGCACCCAGGTGTGCGCGCCTCGGTCAAAATGGTTGCCGAAAAGTTTGTGTGGCCAGGTCTGCGCAAAAACATAAAAGAATGGGCAAAAACTTGCATTCCTTGTCAGCGCGCCAAAGTACACAAACACACAAAAGCCCCTCTGGAGCCTTTTCCAATCCCTGCTAGAAGGTTCGACCACATTCATGTCGACCTCGTGGGGCCGCTGCCTTCCTCCCAGGGTTTCACACACCTGCTAACAATGATAGACCGCACCACGCGCTGGCCAGAGGCAGTCCCTCTAGCGGCAACTACAGCGGAGGAAGTCGCTCGCGTTTTTCTAACAAATTGAGTGGCACGTTTCGGCGTCCCATCAGACATCACGTCAGATAGGGGGCCTCAATTTGTCTCAGAGCTCTGGTCAGCCATGTCCAACAGTTTAGGGGCAACAATTCACCGTACCACCGCTTATCACCCTCAGGCTAATGGGTTATGCGAGCGTTTTCACAGGTCCTTAAAGGCCGCCCTCAGAGCCTCATTAACGGACACAAATTGGGTAAATAAACTTCCCTGGGTTTTATTGGGGTTGTGTGCGGCACCTAAAGAGGATTTAGACGCTTCCCCTGCAGAATTAGTCTTTGCTCAGCCTATCAGACTACCAGGTGAATTTTTACCAGAAAACCCAGAACCAGGGAACCTCCCAGTCCCAAGGTTTTTAGGCAGTAACAGACCGGACTCTCTCCACGGTCCAGCTCATCACTCCTTTCCACGAGTTTTTGTTCCTCAAACTTTAAAAAACGCTGAGTTTGTTTTTGTTAAGCACGAAGCTCTAAAACCAACGTTACGCCCAGTATACGATGGCCCGTATAGAGTGCTGGAAAATGGTGACAAACACTTTGTGCTTGATTATGGGGATAGAAATGAAACGGTCAGCATTGACAGACTCAAACCTGCCTTCTTGTTGAGAGACGAACCTGCACAGCTGGCTCGAGCACCTCGGCGAGGTAGACCCCCCAAGGGAAAAGTCTCAGCCCCCAGGCAGGGAACAGATAATCTCTCTCCTTCCCACACTGCAGATTCTTCACAACAAGGTCCCAGCAGGACGCCTAAACCAACCTACAGCAGCTTTGGGAGAAGATTGAAACCCAGACTGCACAGGGACTGATTACACCACTCTGCAATTTTTCGCTAATTGTGGCGCAACAGTTTAGGACTGACTTATGATTATAATATGCTGTTATGTTTTCACTGAACCCTCTTAGGAGCATGGCTGCTTGAAAGTTTCTTCTGTGGCAACAGCTGTAACACGTAGTATGTCTTAGTAATTACCCTAGACTGTGAATCTTTCTGTGTCCTTTCATAGTTGTTTGGGGGGCCTGTGGTATATATCACTCATATATTCCATACCTACATTTGTTAGAGCATGTGGAAATGTTTGGGACAGAATATACAAAGGAACTTCACACCTCTGAAAGAACAAAGGAATCTCACCGCCGTGTGAAGACCCATGACGTCACAGGACGCGGCGGCAACAGACTTGACACCTTCACCCCTGAGGGAGGAGAGGTTTTCCCATCACCTCCCAAGGCGAAGGGAGGAGTTAACAGGACTAATGGGGGATTTAGATAACGGGGGATTTCAGCTTGTGTTTTGCATGTCTTTGATGTGTGCCTGTATTTAACCAGTGAGCTGGGCAGAATTCTTTCTCTTTGCCTTCTGCCAAGCTCTGCACCAGATGAGACAAGATAGAAGAGTTTGTTCATTAAAGACCCTGCTTTTGTGATACAAAACCGCCTCGTTATTTCCAGCTCTTCTACACACTTCCTATATTTGGCCACACGATGGAGGCACTGTGCCACAGCTTGAAGGTGATTCAAAATGGCGCCCTCGCATGCGCAGTAAATGGAACACATGCAACATGGCCCCTGAGCCTATTGTTCACAAACCACGTTTTTTTTTTTTTTCTCAATTTAGAAAATGGAGTGCTGTCTCCTTGACACCAGCTAGCACATTAGAATAGCTTTACAACCTTAATTTAGCACTTCATTTTAATGCTGTTACCTCAAATAATTCTCCTCTCAATAACCTGTTTTACCAATCGCACCTCCACTCGGTGGTGGGGGGCCATTACTTTTCTTTGTTCTTGACCACGCGGTCTGGAGCCCGCACTCGGTGGTGGGGGCGCATACTTTCCTTTGTTCTGACCCGGAGCCCGCCATTAGTTAAATCATTGTGGGAATTTTTTTTTAATAAATATTCCCAACTCCCGGTATTTCCCAAACCACACTTTTATCCCCTAGAGACACTGAATTAAATCATACTATGGGATAGGTTCAGCAGATATTTCCAACTCCTGGTATTTCTCAAATAACATTTTTATCCCCTTAAAGACACAAAATTTTACAGAGATCAGCTTGCACAATGTGGAGAATTTGCCGCAGATTTGCATGTACTCATTACCTATAGCTTAACTTATATGTAGAGGATACTTTCATCGGAACCTCGTCAGGTAATCGATACAAGAGGTATCTTATCATAAAGATAAGATAAGATAAGATAAGCCTTTATTAGTCCCACAACGGGGAAATTCCAGGATTGCAACAGCACAGGGATAGCAACACTCAGAGCAACAATCAGAAGGCAAGAAAAAAAAAACAAGCAAGCAAGAGCAGCTAATATACATATGTACATATTACTATAAAATATATATATACACACACACACACAGACACACAGTGCAGAGCATTGTAGCTGGATGGAATAAATATATGAATATATGAACACACAGTGCAGAGCATTGTAGCTAGATGGAATAAATATGTAAATATATAAACACCCACAGTATGGAGCATTGCAGCTAGGTGGAATAAATATGCAAGTATATAAACACACACAGTGCGGAGCATTGTAGCTAGATGGAATAAATATATAGATATATAAATATAAACACACACAGTGCGGAGCAATGTAGCTAGATGGAATAATATGTAGATATATAAAAACACAGTGCGGAGCATTGTAGCTAGATGGAATAAATATATAGATATATAAATATAAACACACCCAGTGCTGAGCATTGTAGCTAGATGGAATAAATATGTAAATATATAAACACACACAGTGCAGAGCATTGTTGCTAGATGGGATGAAACAGCATAACCGTCTACTTAGTTATCCTACATGGTATGATTATGTGCCCATACATATTCTCACCCTCCATAGCGACCGGTATGTTCCTAGTTGTATGCCGGAGAGGACCATTGTGTAAGTCTATTGCATCTTTTGCATTCAAAAAACTATTAGTTTGTTACGTCTTTTTGCTATCTCTGCGAGCAGCCCTGCTTAGGTTGTACAGTCTGACAGCCGTTGGTAGGAAGGACCTACGAAACCTCTCGGTTGTGCACCTGGGATGATGTAGTCTGCTGCTAAATGAGCTCCTCAGTGCATCCAGTATGTCCTGCATAGGGTGGAACTCGGACTCCAGCAGAGATGACAGTTTAGCCACCGTCCTTCTCTCTCCTATCTCCTCCATCGGATCAAGGCGCTGCCCCAGGACAGAGCTAGCTTTCTTAATCAGTTTGTTCAGTCTCTTCCTATCGGCTGCAGTAATGCCACTGCCCCAGCAGACCACTCCAAAAGTGATGGCTGATGCCACCACCGTGTCATAGAATGACTTCAGCAGCGCCCCTTGTACACCAAAAGACCTGAGTCTCCTCAGCAGGAACAGCCTGCGCTGTCCCTTCTTGTAGAGTGCGTCAGTATTGTGTGACCAGTCTAGTTTATTGTTCAGATGAACACCCAGGTACTTATAGGATGTCACCATCTCGATGTCTGTTCCCTATATATTTACTGGTGCTGTGAGGGGCTGCCCATGCCTGCGGCAGTCCACCACCAGCTCCTTAGTTTTCCTCGCGTTGATCTGGAGGTAGTTCCGATGGCACCAGTCCACGAAGTGCTGGATAAGCCCTCTGTACTCAGCTTCATCTCCGTTGGAGATGAGACCAACGATCGCAGAGTCATCAGAGAACTTCTGTAGATGGCAATGTGTTGTGTTGTGTGAGAAGTCCGCAGTATAAAGAGTGAACAGGAAGGGAGCCAGCACCGTTCCCTGGGGGGCCCCCGTGCTACTGATGATCGTGTCGGAAACACAGTCCCGGGTTCTCACAAACTGAGGCCGGTTCGTGAGGTAGTCCAGGATCCATGATGACAGGTGCTGGTCCACCCCTGCGCGCAGCAGCTTGTCCTTCAGGATCATCGGTTGGATGGTGTTGAAAGCACTGGAGAAGTCAAAGAACATGATCCTCACCATATTCCCGGGCTTCTCCAGGTGGGACAGAGAACGGTGAAGGAGGAAGATCACCGCATCCTCCACCCCAATGCCATGCTGGTAGGCGAACTGGAGTGGATCCATCGCTGGTTCCACCAGGGGGCGGAGATGAGCAAGGAGCAGTCTCTCCAGGGTCTTCATCAAGTGGGATGTCAAGGCCACCGGTCTGTAGCTGTTCAGGTCTTTGGGGTGGGAAGTTTTTGGTACAGGTACCACACAAGATGTTTTCCACAGCTGTGGTACCCTCCCCAGTTTCAGGATCATGTTGAAGATATACATCACAATCCCACACAGCTGGTCTGCACAGGACTTGAGGAGCTTTGCGCTGATGCCATCCGGTCCCGACGCCTTCCTCGCTAGAAGATACTATAAGATCAGTCTTATACTGATTTTAACAAGCTATTTTATTATTTTATACTTATGAATGCACTCACTATTGTTGGAATAAAAGATTCTTATGCAATTCTGTAAGTTATTATTTTTATACTTATGAATGGTCACTCACTAAGGTTGGAGAAAAGGTTCTTGTACTATTCTGTAAGTTATTTTTTTTATACTTATGAATGCACTCACTATTGTTGGAATAAAAGATTCTTATGCAATTCTGTAAGTTATTATTTTTATACTTATTAGCAGACCCTCACTAAAGGTGGAAAAAAGATTCTTGCGGCTGCTTGTTACGTTACTCACTCATGATTATTGTTTGAGGTTCCTATAACGTATTAAGAGTACCTTTATATTTTTATACTTATGAGCAGACCCTCACTAAAGGTGGAAAAAAGATTCTTGTGGCTGCTTGTTACGTTACTCACTCGTGATGTAGTCTGAGGTTCTTATAATGTATTAAGAGTATCTTTATATATACTCACTGCTGCAACCAAAATCAGGCTAACCCTGGATTTCAATTTGGAAGACGGGCACGGCCATTGCCTCCTATTGTCTTATCAATTCTGGGTACAGACTGCACCCCAGAATCTCGCCGATCCATCTAATCTTTTGTTAAACAGAGGGTACTTTCGCTGAGGCCTCGGCAGGTCCCCCAATGCACAAGCGGTACCGTGATTAGCTCTAATCACAGCGGACACTTTCCCTCGTGGCCTCTTTTCGGCTCCGAGAACAAGCGGTGTCTTGTGTTTAGCAAATTAAATGATCGCGACTTCACTCCCAGAGTGGCTTCGGGTCGAACGCTTTCAATGGCTCCCCCTGGCATCAGGTTGCTAAAACCTGGCTCTTTTCATTTGAGGAGACATACCAGGGTGATTATTAGTCACTCTAGTTCCTAAGTCTCGTTGTTTTGGTTCAGACTGACTCCAAAACGTTTTTTAAAATTTGGCGGACCCTGCACCCGTCATACATGTCCAGGGCTGCGGCCATTCTATCTCAGACTGAAAATAGAACCCGTGCACTCTCTTTAACTTTTCAAACTATTGTTTAAACTTTACATGTGACTCCCAACCAAATGATAAATTTCGAGATCGGATATTCCCCTTTATCAGACAACTGTAAATTTAGAATGGCCAAACTGCAGAATTTTGTAGAAAAAGGCTCTGCTTACCTTTTTATTCAGGCACCACAGTGGCCTGCAAAAGGGTCCTTCCGATGTGGGTCCTTTCTATGTAGTTTTTTTTCAGGCTCGTCTCGATCAATCCGGGTCACGGCACCAATTTGTTAGAAAAATACCCGATTCTTTGATTGAAAGATCCAAGAACAAACCGGAGATTTCCTCAATTTAAAGGATGGTACATTTATTTAGAAGTCACATGTAAAGCAAGCAGCGCTGGGTGCAGCATGACGCAGCTCCCTCTGGAGCGTGGTCAGACTGAACCTGACTTCCGGTTGTGTGTTACAGTTCTCTTCTCAGGTGGGGGCGGCCTAGTACAATGGGATGGGCTTATACGCAACTATCTTATGGCTAATCTACCTATGGCGGGAACAGGCCATCCACTTAACACGCCACTTCATTCTAGAATGTGCTATCAACAGTGTGCGTGGGTGTTGAGTTTGGGTGTGTATCTAATGTGAAAGACCGGACTTAAAAGAGAGCAAAAAGACAGAGCGAGCTCTATACCTTTGTCTCATTCCTGTATTATCAATATACCATAACATACTTGTTCATAAGCATGCAAACAGAATTTGTATGGAATATGTGTAGAGCATAATGGGAGATCACCTACAGAATTATTATTCTGGCTCTAACTATACATTAACCCTTTCAGTACCCTGGTCTCTGCAGCTCTCAGCTCCACATCAGCGCTATATAAGTGCAGGTTAGTTAGTTAGTTAGTTAGTTAGATGTAGTCGTCATGGGTTACACGGACGTTTGCTGGATTAAAAAAAATTCACAGTGATTAACGTACATTACCTCCTCTGCTCAGCTGAATGTTTACAATAAAAAATAACCTTTACTGACTTGTGGGGCTGTTGCACAGTCATAGATGGTTCCTGGTATCCTGGTGTGACATGATTTCTGAGAGAACTGATAGAAAGATGTTTGATAATTGTCATATACAGAGGTGCGTACAGTAGTCAGAAACTCTTCAAGTAATTTGTAATTACTCAAGTCTGAGTAGTCACCAAAACATTATAAGAAAGTATCTACTAAAAACATTAATTTAGTAATAAGTTTACTCTCACTTGTTTGAGGTTTTTTCCTCCCTAAATTTGTGAATTTACATTTTTTCTTATAAATTTGTCATTGTTTTCTCTTAAATTTTCCAGCTGTTTTTTTTTTTTTGATAGATTTGTCTCCCTGCCCAAATTTGTGATTTTGTCTCCACAAAATGGAGACAAAATCACATTTTTTTCCTCCTAAACATGGTATTTATTTTGTAAATCTATAACCTTTTCATAGAAATTTCTTTGAAAATTTTCATTTTTTGGTTTATTATTTTTTTTGATATATTTTTTAAACTCATTGCTCATCAATATTCAGTTCAATTCAACTTTATTTATATAGTGCCATATCACAACAACAGTCATCTCATAGCACTTTCAAATGTAGGGGAACTCCCACAATTGCAGAAAGACCCCAGCAATCAGGCGATCCCCTGTGAGTAAGCACTAGGTGACGGTGGAGAGGGAAAACTCCCATTTAACAGGAAGAAACCTCTAGCAGAACCAGGCTCGGGGGGGGGGGCAGTCATCTGCTGCGACTGGCTGGGGGGGTGAGGGGATAGAGAAGATGAAAAGAACAGACATGTAGAGAGCAAACATTAACAGAGAGAAGCCGAGTACATTATTGGAGGTCCCCTGGCAGTCTAAATCTATTAACAGCAAAACAAAGGGAGGGTTAAAAGACACAGGATCGTTCCCTAATCGTAGGCTATATTGAAGAGGAAGGTTTTTACCATATTCTTAAAAACAGAGATCGAGTCTGACTCCCAAAACCAAATTGGTAACTGGTTCCACAGGAAGGGAGCTTGATAGCAGAAGGCTCTGCCTCCCATTGTACTTTTGGAGATTCTAGGTATTACAAGTAATCCTGCATTTTGGGAGCGTAGTGCTCTGTTAGGATAATAGGGTAGTATCAGATCTTTTAAATAAGAGGGGGTCTGATTATAAAGAGCTTTGTAAGTGAGAAGGATTTTAAACTTACTTCTAAACTCCATGGGAAGCCAATGAAGTGAGGCCAGAACCGAAGAGATATGATCTCTCTTTCTAGTACCTGTTAAAACTCTTGCTGCAGCATTTTGGATCAGCTGAAGACTTTTTAAAGATGTTTTAGGACAACCTGATCATAACGAGTTACAATAATCTAATCTAGAGCAAACAAAAGCGTGGATCAATTTCTCGGCATCACTCAAAACAAGATGCTCCTAATCTTGGCAATATTACACAAATGATAGAAGGCAGTCTTAGAAACAAATTTAATTTGTGAATTAAAAAGCAGATCTTGATCAAAAATAACTCCAAGGTTCCTCACAGAGCTATTCAGAGTAAGAGTAGCCGCATCCAAATTAAAAGTTTGATTTGGAAAGGTATTTCTAAGGTTTTTGGGACCAACAAGGATGACTTCAGTCTTATCTGGGTTTAATAGCAGAAAATTACAAGTAATCCAAGCTTTGATTTCCTTAAGACAGGCATCTATATTGGCTAATTGATTACAATCATCGGGCTTTATTGACAGGTATAATTGTGTGTCATCTGCGTAACAATGAAAATGTATACAGTGCTTTCTAATGATGTTACCTAACACAAGCATATATAAACTAAAAAGAGTAGGGCCTAACACAGATCCCTGTGGAACTCCATGACTGAGCTTAGAGTTGGAAGAAAACTCTTTATTGATATGAACTTTCATACATACTACTGCACCTTATGTACATTATGTATATTATCTGTATATTATACAGTGGTACCTCTACTTACGAAATTAATTCGTTCCGGAAGAATTCTCGTAACGTGAAAATTCCGTAAGTAGAGGCGCGTTTTTACATGTAAATGCCGTAATCTGTTCCAAGCCCCCCAAAATTCGGGCATAAATTTTTTATAAATCATAAAAACGCATCAAAACATGTAACAAATGTTACAATTAGATTACAGCACAATAAACATAAAATGAGAGTTTAAAATGAGAGAAAGAATAATAAAAGAGAATAATAAAAGAGAAAGTATGGTGCATATTTAAAGCACATATGTAGCATGCTGTATGGTACGCATTCTCCCCCACAGGCATACAGTAGCTCGACGGTGCAGAGCCTACAGTCAAACGTCCAAATGAACAATGCCCCAGCAGGGACCTCGGCTAGGAGGTGGGTGCTGGGGGAAGAAGGAAGTCAGAGACAATGTCCCGGCAGGAGCCCTGAGGTGGAGAAGAGAGCAGAGACGCCAGCAAGTCTGGAGGGCTATGTGTGACTATGGGTGCATATGTTTACTGAGCTTCTGTGGGGGTAAAGGTGTGAGATACGCTATGTGGGGGTTGAGTATCTCTGGGGGTTATAAAAGCTGGAGGAAAGTTGTGTTTCTTTCTCTTATTATGCTGAGAACTTTGATGCTAGAAGATGTGACTTCCAATAAAGCTTCCTGAGAAATAAACTCAGTCTCGTTTATAAGGCATCTTCTACAAAAGAATAATAAAAATTATGTTCATTTACCTTTTAACTGCTATCGTCGTCAACGTCGTCACCTTTTGCCTTCTTTGGTTCATGTTCTGATCCAAGGACGTTTGCTTTTGTCGGCTTGTAAGGGCTTCCTTTTGTTTTAATACCGTGCTGATCGTTGATGTATTACGGCCATATTCTTTGGCGAGATCAACCAAACGCATCCCCTTTTCATACCTTTCGATTATCTCCTTCTTTGTTTGTATGGACAAAAAAACTCTCTTCTTCTTTTCTCCTTTTCCACTTATCTCCGTCACTTTCTTGGGGCCCATAGCGAATAAATGTTAATTCTGTACTGTACACACACGTAAAACTTTCACCTTGTTCTTAATAAAGTTTTGGAAAAAAAAAAAAAAACTTCGTGGCCAATGGGATACCAGGAAGATGCTAGGCGATAGCCAATGGCAGAGCAGCTACAGGTATGTTTACGTTCGGTAAACTACGGGAGCTGCGAGGAGCGCGTACTTTTTTGCCTTTCGTATCCTGAAATTTCATTCGTAACAAGAGGCAATATTTTCCCGTTGAGGCGTGTCGTAACCTGAAAATTCCGTATGTAGAGACGTTCGTAAGTAGAGGTACCACTGTAGTTCTAGTTAGTTTTCAAGTATGTCTCAGTGATGTGTGAATGGCTGTGTTGGGGTGGGGGGTGAGGGTGTGTGTGAGTGTGTCTTAAATTATGTTTTTTTTTTACTTATATGGATGCCGAGAGAAACGCAATTTCATCTTGCCTGCACTACAGTTTTATGTACAGCAATATGACAATAAAGGTTGATTTGATTTGATTTGATTTTGACTACAGCGTGAAGCTCCCTTTTTTTGACACTGCCGTAAAAACACACCACCAGTCCACTGTTTTTGCTCAAAGCTACTATTTTCAAATACCTATAAATTTAAACACTTCTCAAAAGGATAAAAAGAAATTTCTCAAGATGGCGGAGCGAGTGGTCTCAGACTTGCAGGCTCAGCTTAAATAAATTTTTTTAATTGTGGTTCAGCCAGTCTGGATTCGGGGGTCAGACTCGATCTCTGTTTTTAAGAGTTGTTTTGCGCTTGCTGTGAGAATTGGACTTTTGGGACTGCTCTCATTCGTGAGTGAACTGATTGGCATTTCTTTTCGTGGTTCGCTGCTACGCTTTACCTGAAGTGTTTGCTAGGCTAACGCTATCGCTATAGCTAACACCATAGCTAGTCGTAGCACCTAGCACCGACACGGAGAAGCGACTCTGTCCCCGGTGATAGGGGCTCGCCGGAGGAACTAGCCGAGGCAGCAGTTGGATGGGAGCCGGATCAGAGTTCAAGTGCAGTGGTGGTGGGAGACGGGGACCAGTGGAGGACCACCGGGGCCCAGCCGGATAAGAGCTGGAGTCGGAGCCCAGTTGCAGCGGCGGGGCTCGGCGGAGGAACTCCTGAGGCAGACGGCGGTAGGTGGCGGGGCTCAGCGGAGGAGCTGCCGGTACCCCGGCTGGACAGGAGCTCAGTTACGGCGGCGGTAAGCAGCGGGACTAGCAGCGGAGGGGGCTAGCTGAGGCCCAGCTGGATTTGAGGTCGGTCGGATCAGATACTGGCGACACCAGCAGAGATTGTTTTACTATCCACAGGTCAGTAAAAATGCCACCAAAGAAGGAGGAAATGGAAGAGATCAAAAAATCTCTGAACTTCATGTCAGAAGAACTGACCAAAGTGGCTAGTCAGCAGGCCAAAATATTAGGGCTAATGGAAGAAGTCCGAGAATTAAAATTGACAATTAAGGAAAAAGACAAAAAAATTGCAGACTTGGAGCGATGCGTCGAGGATCTTGGACAATATTCTCGTATGGATGATCTAATTATAAGTGGACTAGACATTAAATATCAATCATATGCACATGCTACAACAGGAATGAGAGGTGAGGAGGCTCCCACAAGTGAATCAGTCTCTCTGGAAAACCAGGTGCGTCAGTTCCTTGATAGTAGAAATATAAAGGTTGAAGCAAATGCAATTTCAGCCTGTCATGCTTTACCCAAAAAGTATAATAAAACAAAGAAATCAATTGTGATGCGTTTTGTGAACAGAAGGGTAAAGAATGACATAGTGAGGCAGGCCAGAAAGCTATGTGGAACAGAAGTTTACCTAAAGGAACATCTGACAAAAACTAATGCTGAAATAGCACAGCAAGCACGGATGCTGAAAAGACAAAATAAGATACAGGCAACATGGACAAGAAATTGCAGAGTTTGGATCAAACTAAATGGAACACCTGAGGAAGCAAAGAGTATAATAATCAGAGAGATTACTGACTTAAATCAATATAGATGAACACTGATTAAGAAAATTAAGAGACTATGATAATCCATATCCACACAGACAGCAAGAATAGTTCTTTTGACATACCATGCCAATGTACTTTAAAAAAAAAACAACTAAACAAAACAAACAAAAAAACGTATGACTGACTTGAGTAGACATCAATTATACTCAGTTGGGGGAAGTCATTTGACACAGAGTGAGGAAATTCAGACTCTGAAAATATGCCATTATGCTGAACATAAACTACAAGAGATGGAGAATGATATTGATCCTGATAACCACTTTTTCAATAATATTCGTAATCATTGTGAATATTACACTAAAAAGCAATTCAAAAGTCAAGTGCAACTAGATGGTAAACTATCAATAACACACTTCAACAGCAGAAGTCTTAACAAAAACTTTCCACAGATTCAGGACTATTTAAAACAGCTAGACAGAAAATTTACAGCCATCGCAGTCTCTGAAACTTGGCTTAATGAAGAGCAGGCTCCCCTGATGGCAATAGAGGGATATCAGATGTTTCATATTAACAGATCTCAAAAAAAGGGTGGTGGTGTTGCACTGTATATTGATGACCTGTATAGGTGTAAGCTTGTAAATGAAATGTCCTTAGCACTACCAGGGATTCTGGAATGTGTTACTGTTGAGATTGACCAAGATAAAACAAAAAATCTAATTATAAGTTGTATATATAGAACGCCGGGAATTTGCATTGAGACATTCAGAGATAAATTAGTCGAGCTGTACAATAATATTACTAGTAAGAAAATGGTAGTAATTTGTGGAGATTTCAATATTGATTTACTAAATCCATATCAACAAAATGTAATTACAGAGTTCATGAATTCTATGTACAGTATGAGTCTATATCCCACAATAACACATCCCAGTAGAATCACAGTTCACACTGCTACACTTATTGACAACCTGTTTGTTAATATTATTGATAAGAAAATAGAAAGTGGATTATTGATAAATGATATAAGTGACCATTTGCCAACCTTTGCACTTATCCATGGCCACACGGAGGCCAATATAGAAAAAAATTTTAAATCGTTCAGATACAAATCACAAAATGCAATCAGTTCTTTTAAAGAAGACTTGCTGAAGCAAGACTGGACAAAAGTCTATGTATCAGATGTAAATGAAGCCTATTGTAGAAGAGCTTGGAAGAACGAGGCGATGTGATATATAAACCAAAGTTTATTATCAGCTCCTCTAACAAGTCTCATCCTAGTGCAGCAGCAGAAGAAGGAAAAAGAGACCGAACAACTTCGGCTCTTATGAACTTATACTTGCACATAACAAAAGACATGCATATCAAAAGCTGACATCCCTCATTATCTTAATCCCCCCATTGTCTTCGTACTCCTCCTCATAGCCCTGGGGGGTGAGGGCAGCTCCTCCGGTCTCCACCACAGTGTCTGGGAAGGTCTTTGTTCTTCACTGGCGGTTGAGAGTCTTTGTCCTGTTCTGAGGTGTGAAGTCGCCTTACATATGTAATCACCAAACATTCTCACATGCTTCAACATATGTAGGTTATGGAATATATGATTAATATAGACCACAGCCCCCCCAAACGACTAAGAAAAGGACAATAGAAAAATTCACAGTTTAAGATAATTACTATGACATACTAACTGCTACACCTCTTGCCACAGAAGAAACTTTCCAGCAGCCATGCTCCTAAGAGAGTTCAGTGGTAATCATAACAGCATAGTAATATCACAAGCCGGTCCTAAACTGTTACAGCACAATTAGTGAACAACTGTTGAGTAGTTTGCATCAGTCCCTGTGCTGTCTGGGTTTTAATCTTCTCCCGAATCTGCTGTGGGTCTGCTTGGGCGTCCTGGTGGGACCTTCCTGTAAGGAATCTGCAGCTTGGGGAGGAGAGTGATTATTTGTTCCCTGCAGGGGGGCTGAGTCTTTTCTTTTGGGGGGTCTACCCCACCGAGGTGCTCTCGCCAACTGTGCAGGTTCGTCTCTCAACAAGAAGGCAGGTTTAAGTCTGTCATTGCTGACTGTTTCTTTTCTATCCCCAAAATCAAGCACAAAATGCTTATGACCAGGTTCCAGCACTCTGAATGGCCCATCGTATGCTGGGTGGAAAGTTGGTTTTAAAGCTTCATGCCTAACAAAAACGAATTCAGCGTTTTTTAAAGCATGGGGGACAAAAACCCGTGGAAAAGAGTGATGTGCCGGTCCAGGGAGAGAGTCTGGTCCGTTGCTGCCTAAAAACCTCGAGGCTGGAAGATGCCCTGGCTCTGGGTTCTCTGGTAAAAATTCACCTGGGAGCCTGAGAGGTTGTGCAAAAACTAATTCTGCTGGAAAGGCGTCTAGATCCTCTTTGGGCACAGCACGCAACCCCAATAAAACCCAGGGAAGTTTATTTACCCAATTTGTATCCGTTAGTGAGGCTCTGAGGGCGGCCTTTAAAGATCTGTGAAAATGCTTGCATAACCCATTAGCCTGAGGGTGATAAGCGGTGGTGCGGTGAATTGTTGCTCCTAAGCTGCTGGACATGGCTGACCAAAGCTCCGAGACAAATTGAGGCCCCCTATCGGACGTGATGTCCGATGGGACGCTGAAACGTGCCACCCAGTTTGTCAAAAAAACGCGAGCGACTTCCTCCGCTGTGGTTGATGCCAGAGGGACTGCCTCTGGCCAGCGCATGGTGCGGTCTATCATTGTTAACAGGTGTGTGAAACCTTGGGAGGAAGGTAGTGGTCCCACGAGGTCGACATGAACGTGGTCGAACCTTCTAGCAGGGATTGGAAAAGGTTCCAGAGGGGCTTTTGTGTGTTTGTGTATTTTGGCGCGCTGACAGGAAATGCAAGTTTTTGCCCATTCTTTTACGTTTTTTGCGAAGGCCGGCCACACAAACTTTTCAGCGACCATTTTAACTGAGGCGCACACACCTGGGTGCGCGAGGGAGTGAATTGAGTTGAAAATACGGCGGCGCCATGTAGCTGGGACTAACGGGCGCGGTCGGCTGGTTGAGATATCGCATATTAGGGGGGGCACGCCGTCGCGTAAACCCCTTTCCTCCAGCCTTAACCCTGTTGGTCCAGACAAGAGTGCGCGCACGTCCGCGTCACTACTTTGTTCCTGTGCCATGGCTGCATAATCTATCCCTGCATGGATTGGGTCGCGTATGTGTCCGCGTTGGTGAAGAGTTCCGCGGCTGAGGTAGTATAATCTGTCTCTTCACGCTCTGACGATGTCACAGCGCGAGAGAGGCAGTCTGCTACCACGTTAAGTTTGCCTGCCACATGTCGAATGTCTGTGGTGAACTCTGAAATCGCAGCCAGCTGTCTTTGTTGCCTGCCTGACCACGGTTCGGAAATTTTAGCCATAGCAAAGGTGAGTGGTTTGTGGTCTCCAAAAGCCGTGAAACTCCGCCCTTCTAACCAGAACTGGAAGTGGCGGATGGATAAATGAAGCGCTAGCAGCTCCCTGTCAAAAGTGCTGTATTTACGCTCGGTTTGGTTTAGCGATTTGCTGAAGAATGCCAAAGGTTGCCAGATTCCGCTGACATGCTGTTCTACAACTGCCCCTATAGCTAGGTCCGAAGCATCTGTGGTTAGCGCAATGCGGGCCGAGGGATCGGGGTGAACCAACAATGTGGCATTAGCTAGGGCGCTTTTAACTTCCGCGAAGGCGCATTCGCGCTCCGGGGTCCATTCGACCGCGTTGGAAGCTTTTTGTTTTCTGAGCGCGTCATATAGGGGCTGCATGAGCTGAGCTGCGTGGGGGAGGAAACGGTTGTAAAAATTAACCATTCCTAAAAATTCTTGCAGCGATTTGACCATTTGTGGCCGAGGGAAAACTTTCTTTATCGCTTGAACTTTGTCTGGAAGTGGGACTGCCCCCTTCGGAGAAACTCTGAGTCCTAAAAAATCATTTGTGACACGCCAAATTTTGCATTTGGCTGGACGGATTATTAACCCGTGCTCTTCTAGCCTCTGAAAAACCATAGTGAGATGCTGCTCGTGTTCTTCGTCAGACGGGCTGGCTACCAGCATATCGTCGAGGTAGACGAAAACAAAAGGGAGGTCACGTAATACTGCGTCCATCATCCGCTGAAAGGTTTGAGCCACGCCTTTGAGGCCGAAAGGCATTCGCAAAAATTCAAAAAGGCCGAAAGGGGTTATTACAGCTGTTTTAGGAATATCCTCTGCTCGAACTGGGACTTGATGATAACCGCGGACCAGGTCTATTTTTGAAAAAATGAGCGCACCCGCCAGATGCAGGAAAATCCTGAATGTGAGGAATTGGGTAGCGGTCATGCGCTGTCGCATTGTTTTATTCTGCAGTAATCGCCGCATGGTCTCCAAGAACCGTCGGATTTCGGAATCCATGTGAAGTGGTGAGGCCCAAGGGGCTTTTCGAGTGTCTAATAATGCCTAATTATTCAAGGGTGGTAAACTCGTCCCGAGCTAAGGCGAGCTTGGTCGCGTCTAAGCGCCGAGCTTTGGCGAATACGGGTGGGAGCCCGTTGTGGGAATAAAATGGTTCAACCCCGTGTTTAGCCACTGTGGATGAGAAATTTGGGAATTGTGAGTGCTGGAAAATTGGGTGCGGAGTTGATACAAACTTACCTCCTGCTGTGGTGACGCTGGCCTGCACAGGTGGTGGAGAAAAGCCGGCTGAGCAGGGGAATAGAAGCAAAGGACAGTGCATTAACCAAGCGTCTGTTCGCTAGATCAACTAATAACCCCTGTGCACACAAAAATCTGCGCCCAACAAGTTAAAAACTCACCGCCGCTACAACAAATGTCCATCTGTAGTTGCGGCCGTGGATGCAGAGGTGCAGGCTCTTTTCGCCAAAAGTGTACGATGGTGGAGCCGTTGGCTGCCACCGCTCCATTGCCCCGGGGGCCCATGGCCCGGTCTGCTTGGGAGGGCATGACAAAACTTAGTTGAGCTCCCGTGTCGATAAGGAACCGCTTGCCGGTGTGTCCGTCCGTCACATATAAAAGCTTGCTTTTTTCGTCGAGAACCGCCGCTGTTAACGGCTCTCGGCTTCGGCGTTTTCCCGAAATTGTGAATTTGCAGGGGGGGACGCATTTGTAAGCCTTCTCGGCGAAGCGGTGGTAGTAATAACAAACGTCGCTCCGTCTGTTGCGTCCTGGCCGTGTCGCTGTCACCGCGGGCTGGCTCTGCTCAGTGATTTGTGGCTCCTTGTGGCTCCGGACATCTGCGGATGCTGCTGTGGGTGTCTGCTCCTTGCAGGCGTTGACAAGCCGTTGAGCTTCGTGAGCTAGCGTGCGGAAGTCTTGCTGGGTGCTGCATCGCATGTTGGCTAGCGTCCCTCTCATGTGTGGCGGCAGCGTACTGAGGAATATGAAATGGAAGAGGAAGTTGTCATTGTCCTCTTCTTTAAGTTGCAGCAAGTCCTCCATGAGGGACTTGGGTCTGCATCCACTGTGGCCGTAAACCGCCAGGATCCTCTCGGCTCTCTCCTCGGCTGAGGGGACGTAATTTGCCACGATGGTCGCTTTCAGTTCTTCATATTTGTCCCGGGCCGGCGCCCGCCGGATTACACTCCACGCACATCTCGAAGTGGCGGCGTTGAGTTTGGCGACGATGTGATAGAACTTCGTATCGTCAGCCGTGATGCCCGCAAGTGCAAACTGGGCTTCAGCTTGCTGAAACCACGATGCGGGGTCTTCCTGCCAGAAGTCCGGCAGGTTGACGGTGATGGCGTTTGTGTAGACCATCACTGATGTGTCCGCAGGGTGAGAGTGCCTTGCTTCGGCTCTCTCCGCGGCGCTGGTGCTCGGTTGAGCCCTCTCTATCACTTCTGCCGTGGGTGAACGTCGTCCATCTGTTCCCCTGTCTGCATGGGCACCGGCGTCTGCCTGGGTCGCCACAGATGAGTCGATCGTGGGAGAACGCCTCTGGTCCATCCTCGCGTCAGGGTCACCAGTGTAGAAGAGCTTGGAAGAACGAGGCGATGTGATATATAAACCAAAGTTTATTATCAGCTCCTCTAACAAGTCTCATCCTAGTGCAGCAGCAGAAGAAGGAAAAAGAGACCGAACAACTTCGGCTCTTATGAACTTATACTTGCACATAACAAAAGACATGCATATCAAAAGCTGACATCCCTCATTATCTTAATCCCCCCATTGTCTTCGTACTCCTCCTCATGGCCCTGGGGGGTGAGGGCAGCTCCTCCGGTCTCCACCACAGTGTCTGGGAAGGTCTTTGTTCTTCACTGGCGGTTGAGAGTCTTTGTCCTGTTCTGAGGTGTGAAGTCGCCTTACATATGTAATCACCAAACATTCTCACATGCTTCAACATATGTAGGTTATGGAATATATGATTAATATAGACCACACCTATGACACATTTATGAACATTGTAACCACTCTTTATGGTTCTGACGCCGTCCAGGACTGCGAAGATCCAGGATCCGTCGTCAGGAGGTCGTTGTCAGGCTCCCATCTAGCCGCGTCGGGCCCCGCAGCCAGCACGATGGTCAGCGCAGCTTGAGATCCCTCCAGTTCAGGTAACCCCGCCGACGATCCACTCGGCCTGAAGCCAGAAGAATCTCGTCCCGCTGGACCGAACCGCTCCTCCGTGGAGACCCGGGGACGCTCAGTCGTCGGCGTAGACTCCACGCAGCAGTCAGTCCCCCTCCTCCGTCCGCAATGTAGCTGCGGAACCACAGGCCCTCTCCATATCCCACCACGTTGACCCGGAGCCGGGGACCGCTCGGCGGAGAGAGACACAGAGGATGCGGGATTAGGAATACAGGTTACAGCAGGTGGGGAGAGTTCAGGGAGCTGCGAACCCTGAACTTCTCCTCCAGGGATGTGACAGAGCAAATCATTAAGCAGGTGTGAAAAAACAATGACTTGCCTGCCCCCTGGAGGTTGAGTATCGCCTGCTGTAGTGGATTCTGCTTCTTCCTCTCCCCGCCCGGCGATAACGGAGGACCCCCTGGGAATTCGTCTGAGGATCGCTCGCGTTGTCTCCAGCAGAGAGCTCACCAGGCCGGGATTCCAGGCACACACAGCAGTCAGGAAGCGCGTCGAGGAGGAGGGGAAAACAGCCGGGGTGAGCCAGCCCGAATGTCCAGGAATGACAGCGGGGAAACGAGGCTCAGGGGACGAGGGTGTAGAATCTCCACACTGACGAGGCGAAGGGATGACAGTTGCGTGGGAGGAACGGTCCTGACGATAGCCCAGAACTGGATCCGGACGAGGTTTGTGCAGAGGTGACTCGGCGATGTGATGGCGGCTATTCCCAGGGAACGAAGCGAGGGGGAAACCCAGGATTCGCCGCTCCAGATCAGAGATCGAGGCGAGGAAGGCGCCGAGCACGGGAAAGCTTCGTAGCCCTGAAGTCCTCTCCATCAACCTCACTGCCGCCGCCACATGCCAGAAGGTGGTGGCAGGAAACACAGTAGAGCTCGTGACAGCCACTCGACCCCAAACATAACTGCTGTCAGCTGCGGCTCCTTGAAGGGAATCCCGAGTGACGTGGCGCAGGTCGGGGAAAGCCCTCTGGTTGGCGCGAACTCCCGGACTGGAATAGCGGCAGGAACGGGACTCCGAAGCGGGGAAAGGCGTCGCCCACTTCGACTTCCTGCCGGGATTTCCATCCACCCCGTGGAGCTTCTCTCGCTGTGTACCTGCAGCGTCTATCCTGGCGCTGTCCTCCAGATGGAACACAGAATGAGGGTGACAGTCCAGGAATTCCTCAGCACGGCCCGGATGCCAGCGTCTCGCGTTGGAGGCGTCGTGCAGGGTGAAGAACGTCCCGTCGACAGCCTCCGAGATGGACCTCAGCTCGTCGCCCTGGCGCCGGAAGTGACTCCTGGGAAACGGCATGCTAGCAGCGCTGACACCCGGACAGAAAGGTACATTTCCACGGCGACTCACGGCCGCCAGTAGCTCTTCTGGCTGCGACATACTGTCATACCCGGCTCTAGGGAGCCGGGCAATCAGAGCCAGGGACAAGCCAGTGAGTCGAGATGTTTTATTTTGGGTGAGGGATAAGGGATGAGGAGAGCACAGACACTCATACAGACGTACATTCTCAGGCTGCACAGCGCAGGGGTAGGTAGCTCGTACCGGACATGGGGGTAACAAGACGTGCATACTTACAGCGGGATACAAACACCGGAATGCTGCAAGGGGAGTAGAGGCTGACACCAGACGAAGGGGCTTCAGCCTAGCAGTGCTTATGTCGCAGCCCCGAGTCATCGAGGCTGCTCCTATTTATCCTCATTGGCAGCGCCCCAGCTGATGAGGACTAATTGGCCCCAGCCGTCCATAATGCTGCCAGCTGGGAGCCTGCTGAGACGCTGCTCAATGGGAAAAGGGAAAACATGGGCTGAGTGCCAAGACGGCATCCCAACCCATGGTGACACTTAATAATATGGTCAATAAAAAAATTAAACTGGAGTCTTGTTATGTTTGTCATAAATAGCATGTTTAATTAACTAATGTATCCCTATGATGGGTGAGACATAATTGCAACCTTAATTTTCAAAGAAAAATAGTTTATTAGTTTAGGCCTAATTAATTTGGTCCTAATTTTCAGATCGATGGACCTTAATAATATGTCTCCCAGTAGACCTACCAGAGGTTGGTCACGCCAACCTTTCATTACTCCCCAGGCCTTTGGTATCCATTTGTCCACAACATCCTCCTTTTGTCCTCTTTGCTGGCTGATAGGAACTCTATAAACGTGTATTTCTGGCAGTCTTTCTCATCTTTCATCAGATGGTGATGTCTGCATGAGTCTATGCTACAACTTTGGGCGTTTTCCGGATTTTAAAGTGAGATTTAGCAGCTAGTCTTTCAGGCTTGTTTGAAAATGGCGATGCTCTGCGGCTGCTATCACCACTTCCAGCCATGATCAATAAAATAAAAGGATAACAACACCAAACGGAATCAGATCTGTTATGTCGTTTTTGCTCAATTTCGATTTTATTTTGACAAGATGAGAACGATATAAAGGCTATTTTCGGTTGTTCCATTTTCATTTCGATATAAAGGCTATTTTCGGTTGTTCCATTTTCATTTCACAAACAAAATATTAAAAGGATGAAGAGTACATGGATTCAGACAGATCATGTTTTGATTTATAAAGTTCATGTTTCACATTTTGATTGTTTTTGTAACCATATTGGGCTATTTAATAGTTCACCCAGTTAGCTTAGCAGCTAGCTGCTATTGTCTTGTTTATGTCTTTGCCGTTCCAAATACCACTGTATGGGCTGTAGAGGAAATTAGATTGAGGGAAATTAATGGTGTTAAAGGAGTCATTGACTGAAAAATGGCATCTTTATAGTTTTTAACTGTTTGAAATGTCTTTATTGGTCACGTAATTATCCAGAAAAATTCAAAATAATCAATTCTTTTTCAAAAACACAGCCTTTATCTCGTTTTTCTCTCCCAGAAATGCCAGAAACATTTTGACTCTTCCAGGTAAATCATATACGTCAAGATTTGACAACGGATGACGCTGTGATCGTGAGATGTCATGAGACTGTGCGCAATACCCTCGTCATAAACAGACTTTTTCACCAGTAGTTTTTCAGTCCTTAATTCATTAACTGAACAGACACTTTCTCTTTTTTCCCCATAGCTCATCTCACCCATTCACCCAACGGAGCTAGTGGAGCTTGAGGACTTTATTGACAGGTTTTAACACCGCTTCTGTGACATGTCGGTGTCCAACAGCTTGTCCCGTTAGACTCCATCGGTGGCCTCGTCAAAAAGTCCCCGAGCATCCAACTCACTGCAAACTTCACCTGGGAAATCACTTAGCAGCTCAGAGGTTAGTGACATTTTCTCCTCTATTGACAATAAACTTTCCAGCATGGACACCAGACTGGCATTGGTGGAATTATTGCACAAAGAATTCCAGGATGTCCGTGAAAGTCTGGAGTTCAGTCAGGCTCAACTTACTATTATCAATGAAGAAAATGCCACGCTAAAAAATGGTAAACACCATGAGCACGCAACTTGACACCGCTGCAAAAGAACATCCAAAAATGAAGGAAACCATTCTCAGTCACACAGCATGAGAGACAACCTGGTGTTCTCTGGGATCGCGGAAAAAACAATGAAAATCCCAAGGAGCTGATTTCTGAATTTATGACTACACAACTCAAATTACCCCCCCCCCCCCGACGTAGTTATATCCATCACTTTTCATCACATCCACCAAATTGGACAAAAAACCCTCAGAACAAATGCCCCAGACTGATTGATGCAGAATTTGAATATTTCAAGCAGAAAGTTTTGGTACAGAGGCAGGGCAGACACCTTACAGCAGGGGTGTCAAACTCATTTTAGCTCGGGGGCCACATACTGCCAGATTTAATGTCAAGTGGGCCGGACCACTAAAATAATAGCAAATCAACCTAATGGCAACTCCAAATTTAGTACAAAGAAGTACACATACATTATGAAATGTTTAACTGAACCATTGTTTAACTGAACAATTGATCTTTTACAAAATATGAGCAATCTGAATGATGAATCTTCATTAAAGTATGTACAACCTGTATGTACATCCCTGTTTTGAACTGAAGCTGCTGACGAGCAACATGTTAATCACGATAAAAAAAACAAACAAACACCATTTAAGGAACCAGATATCATATTGCTGCCATCTACTGTTTAGTTCTACACCTTGTTTGCATTTTGAACAATGAGCCCAGTTACTTGGTCACAATAAGACAGTTACTGGCAATAAACTGATAATGTTTCTCGTGTTTATATGCACTGAATAAAGAGATTACTGGAGAGTAAACCACTTGAGTTAATTTTCACAGTTACATGGCCTTTATCAGATTATTCTGTTTGCATGGCCACTTGAATAATCAGATAACTGCAGAAATCCAATTGTGCCATCTTCACTACAGTGTGGGAGCTGTAGTTATCCAACCAGTTAAACCAGGGGTTGGGAACCTTTTTGGCTGAGAGAGCCATGAACACCACATATTTTTAAATGTAATTCCGTGAGAGCCATACAATATGTTTAAAACTAAAAATACAAGTAAATGTGTGCATTTTATGTAATTTCAACACTTTTAAAGTACAATAAGTCTCTGAATTCTTTTTAATAACATTGTTATGCTGTTGCTAATCAATGATGAGTATTTCTTACCATTAATGCGACTTCTGGTGTTCAATATTGGCGGAGCCTGGAGTACCCAGATGTGCAGCGGCTTTTGGGATATTCAAATTCAAATGTTCATTTCAAACTCAGGGTTCATATTAAATGCAGAACTGAAACGAGTAGAAAATAAATAAATAAATGCTTAAATTCAGCGGGCCGTCTCGTGTGATCTGAGCTCGTAATGGCCGCAACACGGAAGATGATTCTAAAACTATATACAGAGCAGCAGACACTCGGCGCTCTTGTAAAAACAAAATCTTTAAAGTTTAAAGATTTGTCTGCGAGCCAGATGCAGCCATCAAAAGAGCCACATCTGGCTCGCGAGCCATAGGTTCCCGACCCCTGAGTTAAACTCTTCCTTGCATGACAAAAACAACTTAAGTCATAGTGAGCTTCTATTAGTTGTTTACTGTGGCTCTTTTTAGCTTCATACAAGAATAGAGTGAAAACTGCAAAATACAGAACACAATCTATCACCATTTATACAGCCACATACTCTCCAAACTATCCATACACATGTAAATAAAGTAGTTTTAACTAACTGCAAATAGACATGAAACGCAAATGTTTAACTTATTCACTTCGCAATGAAATTTTGTTTTGAAACTTACAACATTGTGTCTCTGGTGTTAACAGTTAAGTAGCAGGTTGTGATGTTTAACCCCTTGCACTCTGGTCAATTTCCCTAAAAACGCCTAAAAATAATGTGCCCAAAGTAAATCAAAAGCTGTTCTTCAACCCTTTGCAGCATCTTCATGGGGTTGGTCTAATTTAAAAGAAAACACTTTGGATTTTTTGGCAAAATAGTCATAATCTCTTTAAGTGCTCCTGCCACTGAGTAACAGTCATAATAATAATAATAATAATACATTTTATTTGAGGCGCCTTTCAAGACACTCAAGGACGCCGTACAATAAAAACAAAGAATAAAACATTAAAAAACACATCCCAAGTACAGAAAATCACAGAGAATAAGCCTTAGTAAACAAAAAAGTCTTGAGATGAGATTTGAAGGTGGAGAGTGAATTTAAATTCCTGAGGTCCGGTGGGAGGGAGTTCCAGAGGCGGGGGGCGGTGCAACTGAATGATCGAAGGCCCATGGTGGTCATACGTGCAGAAGGGACAATGAGATTGATGGAATTTGATGATCTAAACATAGTGAACTTGAAGAAAATAAATTTCGCCTGGGTGTTTTTTTGGATACAAATGCTTGCAAATAACACACAGCTGTCAGATCCGGGCTGGAAAATGCAACAGAAACATAGAACCAAGTGTTATCCAGCTGAGGTCAAAATTTTGTAACAATACCACAAAAAATGAATATATTACACAGCTTTGTTCTCAGGTTGTTCCCAGGCGTTTTTGAACTGTGCCAAATTGTGCCAAATGGTACAGTTTGGAAAAACGTCTGTAACTTTTGAATGATTCAATATAGAAGCTTCATCTTGGGCTCTAATGAAAGGTGACACTCAGGGCTGTGTGTGTGTGTGTGGGGGGGGTTGCCCCCCCCCCCCGCTACAGAGGACAGACATCGCCCGTTGCGCCGCGGTCACGGTGCGCCGCAGTCTACGACGCACAGCTGTAATTTACCGATCGGTCAAAAGTCATTTTTAATTACAATTTTCAGGGATAAAGAATAATTTAGCTTATAACACTTACCTGTTCACAACAGCAGCGTAGCTGGCGAACTTCTCTTCCTCATTGTCAGACGAACATGAAGCTGGTCTGCTTGTTACAGACTCGTGGTTCTGGTCTCGTGACCCAGTCAAACCATAATTCCATTATTGCGGTTTTGGCGATCGATTTTTCAAAACAAACGAGAACAGTAGTTAGAAAAAAGACTGGGGAACGCCTGTGTGTCACCCAGCCTTACACAAAACAGCTTTCGAACTTCTGTGCTTCAATTGGCTGGCTGCATTCACAGCCGTTGGTAGGCGGGTCCTTCTTGCTAGGTTTTCAATCATTGGTTCTTCAAGGTTTCAGAAACCCAATTCAAGGCTCTTATTAGTCGAATGAGAGGTCAATCACATCTAAACCAATCAAAGCACTCCTTTGGCTTTCTGTTCGCGGCTGTGTCTGTAGTGGAAGAACGGAAATGCAGGTGGGGTTTTTTTTCAGTGCCTCCTAGGACGCACAGTGTACTTACTAGGACACCCTCGTGCGTCCTAGGATGCAGAGACGTGCCCGCCCGCGGTACACAGAAGTGCAACAGGTTAACCAACTTTTCTTCAAGATAGCTGTCAGGATATGAGCTAAGCATGTGCACAAATGTCAAAATAAAATCGTTTCAAAATAAAGGACAAGATAACACTATGCCTGAAGGGCAGCATACTCCCTGCCTGACCTTAATGAGGCCATTCTGGCTATGAACCTATGAACTGAGGGGAGGTTTCAAACTTCAGTCTTAGGAGACAACTTCTGTCACTGGTCTGAGAAGAGTCTTTGAATGTCCTTGGGTTGTGGTCCTCAATTCCACCATTCTCACCCTCTAATCTTCCCCAGGAAAGGTCTTGGTGATTATGGTCAATGGCCAGTGGTTACGAGCAGCATGATTGTCTTTGACAATGACTACATCTCACACGTTTAGGTTTGGAATGGACCTGGTCCATCTCTTGCGGGGTTTTAGAGTAGGCAAGTAGTCTCTGCTCCAGTGGCTCCAGAATTTGTTGGCTAGAGCTTGAACTTGTCTCCACTGATTGACAAGGAGATCTCTGTCTGTAAAGTCTCCTGACGGAGGTTGAAGTCCAACCTTTTGTGTTAGAAGCATTGAAGGTGACAGAATGAATGGATCTTGAGGATCATTTGAGACTGGGATTAATGGTCTTCCGTTCATGATCTGTCACTTCGGCCATTAATGTATACAACATCATGAGTCAAACGGGTGTGCTGTTGAAGGAGCACTGCATCCTGTATTCTTCTTGCCATCCTGATCAGCCTTTCCTATGAACCACCCATGTGTGATGCGTGTGGGGGATTGAATTCCCAGGTACATCCTTGTTGGTTCACGTACTTCTACATGGTGGTTTCTGACTGGCCTTTACTCATTCCTCGTTCCTTGCAGGCTACTATGAAATTGGTGCCTCAATCTGATCTCAGTTGTTTGGCAGGTCCTCTTATTGCAAAGAACTGACGTATGGCATTGATTTGATTTGATTTGATTTTATGTACTTTTTTGATCCCCAGAGGGGAAATTCAGGGCATCCATCTGGATGGATGCCCTGACAGCGCCGTACCGTGGCTGAAGCAGCCACGGTACGGCGCTGTCCCTTCACCATTCACACACACATTTACACCTAGGGCCACTTTAGAGTCTCCAATTAACCTGACCTGCATGTTTTTGGCCTGTGAGAGGAAACCGGAGAAATCCAGGAGTAAACCCATGCAGACACAGGGAAAACATGCAAACTCCACACAGATCACTGTTGGTCAGTGGCTGGGATTGAACCATCCTAGAAGCGCATCCCGGCCTCTGGAGGTGCCCACAATATGCTGAGCTGCTTTCCATGGTCTGCGCACTTGAGCGCTTATTTCCTGGAATATCTGCGAGGACACTTCCTGCCGAGCCGAAGCGGCGTTGTTCCCCTCGTCGGTCATCCGCTTCCTCTCCAGCTCAGCCCGAAGTGCCAGCCTCAGCCTGTGCATCTCCAGCTCCACCACGGCAGCGTCAGCCCATGCCAAGACGCCGGGAGAAACTCTCCTCGTCGGCAGCAGCCACCGCCTTTCCAGCTGCCATGAGGTCTGCTGTGCTTTCCCCAGCAACACCCATCTCCATTGCCATGGAAATGGCTCCTCCTCCACCCGTAGAAGAGGACCTTATCACCGTGGACACAGAGAGGGATGACAGCCTGCCAGCTGCAGCAGCAAACATCAAAGGCCGAGATGACAGGGAAGTGTTTTTTCTTTCTACTCATCTTGACAATAACAAACCTTGTCTGTCTCCCGGGAGAGAGGCCCAGTCACAGCAGCCTGCTGGGCTCCCTCTACTGGCTACAGCTAAAAACTCTTTTTCTACCCTCTCTGTGTCTCCTCCTTTAATTCCTGAGTGCCTGCCGGTCCAAGAACCGAGCCGCCAGACAGGGGAGGAGCTGGTGGGTTCGGACGATTCCTTCCCGGATCCAGCACGGAGAGGTCCCCCTGCAGCCATGCCAGATGAATCCACAGCCTTGGAGCCTCTGCAGGAGGACAATAGAACTGCAAACACCATCTCACCAGCTGCGGGGGTGTCCGCAGCGGATTGGGAGCCAGAGCTGGACCTCTTGGAGGCTGAGCCCAAGTGTTCATCACCAGGATCGAAGGAGTCCTGGACAGCAGTGGAGCTCGAGCTCAGGCAAGTTTTCTCTCTCATTTTTCTTATGACAGTTTTAGAGAGATCTTGTCTGGCTCTTGGGGAGGAGAGTCAGGTGCTGCCCTCGGCTGCACCTCACCTCACCTCACCGGGCACCGCCGCAGCCGGCGACCCTAACCATCTTTCTCCTCCTGCTTCCCCTGAGCCTTCACCTAGGGTCGCTGGAGAGGGTGTGTCGCCGCCGGAGGTCGCCGAGGGTCGGGTCCTGTCGAAGGAGAACGTCGCTGCTCCAGCCCCTCCTGCCAGGGTCATCAGGGCTCCTCCCATCGATCGTCTCCTGAGCCTGGTGCTCCTGCGGGTTGGCCCACTCACCGTGGGTGCAGCTTTGGCCCAATCAGGGTCCACCATGGGTGCTGCTTAGCCTCAGCTGGAGGTCACCGCGGGTGCAGCGAGGCTCCCGCTGGAGTCCATCGTCAATGAAGCCAGATGATAGTAATCAATAAGCCAAGTTGGAAGCCTGTCTTAAGGAAATCAAAGCTTGGATGACTTGTAATTTCCTGCTATTAAATTCAGATAAGACTGAAGTCATTCTTGTTGGTCCAAAAAACCTTAGAAATACCTTTCCAAATCAAACTTTCAGTTTGGATGCGGTTACTCTTTCTCTTAATAGCTCTGTGAGGAACCTTGGAGTTATTTTTGATCAAGATCTGTTTTTCAATTCACATATTAAATTTGTTTCTAAGACTGTCTTCTATCATTTCCGTAATATTGCCAAGATTAGGAGCATCTTGTCTCAGAGTGATGCTGAGAAACTGATCCACGCTTTTGTTAGCTCGAGATTAGATTATTGTAATTCTTTATTATCAGACTGTCCTAAAACATCTCTAAAAAGTCTTCAGCTGATCCAAAATGCTGCAGCAAGAGTTTTAACAGGTACTAGAAAGAGAGATCGTATCTCTCCGGTTCTGGCCTTCCTTCATTGGCTTCCCATAGAGTTTAGAATTAAGTTTAAAATCCTTCTTCTTACTTACAAAGCTCTAAACAATCAGGCTCCTTTTTATTTAAAAGATCTGATACTACCGTATTATCCTAACAGAGCACTATGCTCCCAAAATACTGGATTACTTGTAATACCTAGAATCTCCAAAAGTACAGTGGGAGGCAGAGCCTTCAGTTATCAAGCTCCTCTCCTGTGGAACCAGCTGCCAATCTGGATTCGGGAGTCAGACTCGATCTCTGTTTTTAAGAATAGGGTTAAAACCTTCCTTTTTGATATAGCCTACAATTAGGGAGGGATCATGTGTTTCTGAACCCTCCCTTAGTTGTGCTGCTAATAGGTTTAGTCAGCCGGGGGACCTCCAGTAATGCCCTGGGCTTCACTCCTTCCTTCACTCTCAATGAAATATTTTTTTTTTTTTTTGCTGGTCATTAACATCTGTTTGTTCTCTCCCATAGATTGAGTCCCCATCGTTCTGTTTGCTCTCTACATGTCTGTTCTTTTCATCTTCTCTATCCCCTCACCCCCCAGCCAGTCGCAGCAGATGACTGCCCCACCCTGAGCCTGGTTCTGCTGGAGGTTTCTTCCTGTTAAAAGGGAGTTTTTCCTCTCCACCGTCGCCAAGTGCTTGCTCACAGGGGATCGCCTGATTGCTGGGGTCTTTCTGCAACTGTGGGGGTACCCCCTACAGTTGAAAGTGCTATGAGATGACTGTTGTTGTGAAATGGCGCTATATAAATAAAGTTGAATTGAATTGAATTGAATCATGGGTGCAGCAGAGCTGGCCTAGTCGGGGGCCATCGTGGGTGCAGTGGAGCCGGCCCGGTAGGGGTCTACCGCGGGTGCAGTTGCGGACCGCCCTGAGGACACCATGGTCCCCTTATCCCTGCCCGACGCCGTGGAGGTCCCCTTTCCCCGGTCCTGTTACCCACCAGTGAGCCTTCCGGTGGGCAGGCCGCCTCCTGCTTCACCCCTTCGGTCCTGGTGGCTGAACTACGCTGGCCAACTGCCAGAAGAATTGACTTCCTGGGTCAGGTGGCTCATGTTTTCCGGCAGGCCACCGGATTCGGTCCACCGGACCTTCTGCTGGGCCTGGGACTCTAGGCGGCCTCCTGAACCCCAACGCCCGTGGACTTGGGAGGGTTAATTGTGGGCCCTGGGCGGGGCATTGGGTACACTCCTTCCTGTTCCCTCTACTGCCCACCCGGATTCGTGTTGTTTGTTGTTGTTGCAACTGTTGGGGGGGGGGGGGTGTCTTCTTGATGTTACCTTGGGTGTCTGGGAATCCACTACTTAAAGGGGGGGCCCTGTCACGAGCCGAGCCGGCTTGGCTTTCCCCGGCTCGGCCTCGATCTTTCTGTGGGTTTTGGTTTCACTGTTTATTTGCATTTTGTGTATTTTTGTACTTATTCCATATCCATAGCCACTGCCTGACCGGCAGCTGTTAGTCAGCCTTGGTGACCTCTACTTTCTCCCACGCTGCTGACAGTCTGTTGGTCCAGCCACACCCCCTCACTCTCCCTCTGGTTCTATCAGCTGTTCCCAGCCCCGGTAATTATCTTTCCCGCGCCTCACCCAGGTGTGCCCAATTTGTGTGGCCAGCGGTGTTTGTATTTAAGCGGCTCTTCGCTGGACAAACGCCACTGGACCATTATATGAGTCACACTCTCGTTCTTCGTGGTGTGACCGTCACGTTGTGAAGGACTTCTGGATTATGCTCACTGAGAGAATTGGACTTCCTGGACTTTTCCTACTCATGAGTAAACTGTTTTGAGTTTCTCTGTGTGGTTGCTGCTATGCTGGACCAGAAGCATTTCCCCTTGCAGTAATTCTGCTATGCTTCTGGTTGGCGTTTCTTCCCGCAGTATAACTGCTGCGCTAAGGCTGTTGCCCAGTTTGCCTTGCCCCGAGTTAGTTGAAGTCCCTGTAGTCTTTCCCACTCTCCCGAGTGCATTCATATTGTATTGTAACCTACTTCGTCTTTATCTGTGAACAGTGCATGTCAATACATGTGTGTGTGGTGAACCCCTACGTTTAAATCCATCCATCCTTCTCCTCCTCTGTGCACTGCGGAAAAGCGCACGGAGAGTTTATGACAGTTCTTGTCTACTTTTAATCAAGAAGATGGACATAAAAATCAAAGAAAAACTCCCATATGTCTTTTCAATAGTTTAATAAGAAATTTCAGACTAGATTAACACATTCAGATGACTTTAAGACTGGGAATTCAACATGTATCATGAGCACCATAGACTGTTATTGAATTACTGAGCATAACATGTGTAGCAAACATTTGTGGAGCCAGAGAAACCATAGTTTAACTTGGCAATGTAATAGAAAATGAGAAGCAATAAAATAGCATTGGTTAAGAAAAGTGGATGCAATTTTAAGAAAAAAATGATGATTGAATTATTTTATAAAAAAGGAAAATTGGTGTTATTCTGAAAAGGAATGGAGATTAATGAAAAGACAAACGCATTTTGAAGTTCTGATAGGAGTTTGAAGGATATTAAGCTTATAGAACCTGTACCAGGAATATTCTGGAGTTAAGTTTAAATTGGACAACAGACCTTCAGCACAGCAGAGTCAGATTGTGTCCCATTGTGGCAGCAGGCCTCCAGACCCAAGCTTGATCCAGATGGGTTTGTGGATTCTATAGAGATAGACTGGCAGACAGGTTCTGCCACACGGCATGCTCCTGAGTTCACAACTATAGGAGATGGGTGTCCAGCACTCTGGCAATGGTCTTCTTATGCACTGAAAAAGGAATTTGGCCAGGTTGCCAAATTCCTGATAATATCTGTTTATTGTTCAAAGTCCAATCAGAAAATCAAACTGGAATAAACAAAATAAAACACAAATCCGTTTCTTCCGATGTGTTGCGGTCAGAAAACTTGATTTATGTCATAAATGCCCCTTTGGGACAGGGAGAACGGACCCAGGCGCTGAGCTGTGAGCTTGTGATATTTATTAACAAAAACAACAAACATAAAGTTCAACAAGATACTCAAAATGAAAAATTAACAACGAGGGAAAACTTGCAGGAGTAGTACTCCACAGCAGAAACAGGGCTCTGATGGAAATAAGGAGAGGCTTGGATAATGCCTGATGAGTCAAGGCAGCAGCAATGAAAAACAACTTCCCTTAAATAGGGATCAAAATCCATTACATAACAAGTAACAGGTGTGGGTTCGTATGAGCGGGCAAAGGAAACAATGAGTGGTGATTGAGATCAGTTGGGAGAGGTGAGGGAGCAGCGGCGGGACTGACAACTTGACAGACAACGCCCCCTGCAGAGCACAAACCTGGAAATATCACCTGACAGCTGTCAACCCAGAGAAAAACACCCCAGAATAAATACAAGAAATAAACATAATCAATGCAAACTGATAAATCATTACAAATAGACATGAAACAAAACTGGAGCCTAAACAGAAAAATAGAAAGCAGTACTGAAACTCAAATGCACAAAATACGATAAATATATATAAATACAAAGAAAGAGCCACGAGACTGATTCTGGCAGAACATCCAGAACTCAGCTTGTGACAGAGCCCCCCCCCCCCCAAGGGGTGGACCCAGACACCCCAAGGTAACACCAAAAGAAAAGGAAAAAGCCTGTCTCCCCCAGCAGGGTACAACAATAACTCACCCAGGGTGGGTGGTGGGGGAAACAGGCTAAGAGGGAATGAACCAAAATCCCACTCGGGACCCACGCCAGTCACAAATCATAGGCTTAGGCCCCCCTGGCCAAAGAGCTGGAAGGCTCCCAGGCCTGGTGCATGGCAAGGTGGAATGAGTCAGGTGGCCTGCAGGAAAACATGGACCACCCAACTTGGCAGCTCAGTCCATCAGGCGGTCGACCAGGGATTTTCAGCCACCAAAACAGAGAGGATGGCCCAGGGGGAGGCTGCCCAGCAAGATGAGCCGGAGGAACAAGGATGGCATCTGATACTGGAGGGGGAACCATGACAGTATCTGGCAGAGGAGAATGGGGGACCACGACGGTGCCTGACAAAGGAGGGGGAGGACCCACGACGGCTATGGTCTGGTCAACAGCACCCTCGGTGGTCCCTGATTGGGACATGGTGGCTCTGAGCTGCAGCAATGCAGCACCTGTGGTGGCTCCTGGCTGGAGCAATGCAGCACCCATGGTGGCTCCGGGCTGGAGCGATGCAGCACCTGTGGTGGCTCCAGGCTGGAGCAATGCAGCACCCATGGTGGCTCCGGGCTGGAGCGATGCAGCACCCGTGGTGGCTCCAGGCTGGAGTGATGCAGCACCCTCGGTGGTTCTGGGCTGGAGCTCTGCAGCACCCGCGGTGGAAACTCAGCAACTGGGGGAGAGGACACGGAGAGGGCTTGTGAGCAATTAATTACTGCAGCAGGTGGTGAGAGTTCAGGGGACTGCAGACCCTGAGCCTCATTGCCGGTAATCAGGCAAGGCATATCATCATAATTTGAAGTAGAATGAAATGGCACTTGTCTGTTTTCCCTGTATTTGGTGTTGTCTCCTGCAGCGGGTGAATAGTCATCCCTCTCCGTGGCTATGGCGAACATGGGCCCCTCTGAGGATTGTGGAGGAGCCGTCCCTGTAGTCATGGAAATGGACGGAGCTGGGGCACCAATGGAGGACCTCTTGGCAGCGGGAGAGGACACCAAAGTTGAGCGAGGAACAGGAGCTACAGTCCCAGAAAAAGCTGGAGAATCAGCCAGAGAAGAGAGAAGGAGGGGCTGCACTTCTGAGAGGGGCTTCAGTTTCAGTGTTGCGGAGATGGCTGTCGGAGAGGCAGGAGGTTTCCTCCAGCAGTCCGCAGCGGGATGATGTTGTTTTCGTGGAGCTAATGGAGCTGGAGTGGGAGTCAGAGACTGGTGCAGAGTGGAGATGACTGAGGCCTGGGAGCGCCTCCCCTTCGGCGTGCGCCCAGGTTTCTCCGGGGAATTTCTCACCACCCTTCCGTTCTCATGTTGCAGCACAGCCACCAGAGAAATCTTCTCTTTTCCCTCAGCGTGCTCCATAAGCTGAGGGCACTGGCGAGCTGGTGCCTCTGCGAGCCCCAGATACCACAATGCGTCCTCCAGGGTGGAATATGTGCGTGCCATGGAGATTAGCCCATCAATCTCCATAAGAGCTTGGCAACACTCCCACCCCAGGTGCATCGGGTAGCCTTGTCCGCTTGTAGAGTCCGTGTGGGCTGGGCACATCATGAGCTCCAGAGTACAGGTGAGCAAAAGAAAAAAGAAAAGATTCACAAATTCACAGCAGCTGGGTCCTTAACTGGCTGCTGTCATAAACAACAAACATAAAGTTCAACAAGATACTCAAAATAAAAAAAATAATGAGGGAAAAATTTACGGGAGTAGTATGTCAGAGCAGAAACAGGGCTCTGACAGAGATAAGGAGAGGCTTGGCTAATGCCTGATGAGTCAAGGCAGCAGCAATGAAAATGAAAAACAACTTCCCTTAAATAGGGATCAAAATCCATTACATAACAAGTGACAGGTGTGGGTTCACATGAGCGGGAAAAGGAAACAATGAGTGGTGATTGAGATCAGCTGGGAGAGGTGAGGGAGGAGCGGCTGGACTGACAGCTTGACAGACGACGCCCCCTGCAGAGCACAAACCCGGAATATCACCTGACAGTTGTCAACCCAGAGAAAAACACCCCAGAATAAATATAAGAAATAAACATAATCAATGCAGAATGATAAATCATTACAAATAGACATGAAACAAAACTGGAGCCTAAACAGAAAAATAGAAAGCAGTACTGAAACTCGAAGGCACAAAATACAATAAATATATATAAATACAAAGAAAGAGCCACGAAACTGAGTCTGGCAGAACATCCAGAATTCAGCTCATGACAATTTAGGCTTAGTAAAAATCAAACAAAATCTTCTTAACACCGTAATTTAAGGAAAAAGTGATTTTTAAAGAAAAGAAGGAATTTTACACAGAGCATGATAGGCTCTGGGCCTATTTAGAAAATGGAAAAAAAAAAGATAAAAATATGGAGAGAGAAAGAGAGAGAGCGAGAGAGAGAGAGAGAGAGAGAGAGAGAGAGAGAGAGAGAGAGAGAGAGAGAGAGAGAGAGATTTTTTGATTTTTCAACACACCTTTATTGCCACAAGTTCAACAGAAAAACACAACAATTAAAACAACTAAAAGAAGCAATGGAAAAGTAAAATGACTCACTGACAAGAAATCAAAGACATAAGTAACCAAACCAGGAAAACTAAAAAAAACTTGCTTCTTACATCAGGACCATACCATAGGTAATTTCCCCCTCCTTAACACAACACAGGATGTGCTTAAAGCACCACATAGCCTCAAAAGTTTCAACATTTTGCATCAGATGATAGTAATTGTAATCAATCACTATTCAAGCCTTGATCATGTCAACCAGCATGTCTTTTGCATTACAATCCAGCATTTGTTCAATTTTTCTTTTCCTACTAACATAAATAGCCATTTTAGCCTGACCCAGGATGAAATTTAAGAGTTCACTCTTTTTCTTAGTCCTCTGTCTATATGGAAAGCCCAAGATAAAAATCTGCAGGGAAAAGACTTCTCCAAACAGATAAAACAGCTTCCCCCAAAAAACAAACAACAACTGCAGTCTGTTACAGTCCAGAAAACAATGGAACACAGTTTCTTTCTGAGGACAAAATGGACAAACCTCAACAACATTTGGGTTTAAAAGAGAGATAAAAGCATTTACAGCCACAGCACCATGTAAAACTCGCCATTGTAGGTCTCCAACCTTCTTAGTTAATGGTGGTTTATAGAGTGCTCTCCAGGCAGGCCTCACCTCTGGACCCAGACCCAAGTGTTTCCTCCATGGTGTATCAGCTCGACCTTTTAACTTATTCACATTTAGAATTTTCACCAAAAGTCCATACATTTTTTCACAAATGTTAATGTGCTCAGAGTTTAAAAACACACCAGTGCCATCTTTAAAATCAGGAGATAAAACGCTAAAAGGAAAAGGTTCATCAGCAGTTTGCACAGAGTTTTCGCAGTGTAAAACAATAGCAGAGTGTTCTTCTGCAGACAGGCAGTCTCTCCAATCTTTCAACAAGTTCATTATAACTCTGACTGAAGAAACGCCAAGAGCCGAGCACAGGGCAACAGCATTGTCCAAGTTAGGACCACATAAATTCACCAAATGTCCCAGCGTTGTAACCTTTGCAGAAATAAACTTTTTTAAAACAGAAGGTCCTAAAACATTGCCCACATCAAAACGGGTCCCGAACACAAGTGGTTCCTTTAAAAGCCAGAAAGGCGACAAGGAAGCCTGGGGAGAGTTCTTTTTAAAAAGTCCCCAGATTTTAAAAGCACTTTGGAAAAACTGGGGAAGTTCTGGGAGTTTTTGGCCCCTTAAATCCATTAAAAGCAGCGACTCCTCTAGTCCAAGCCCTCCACAGCGAGCCAGGACAGCCCTGGCAATAGGTCTCCACACAAGGTCAAGGGGGCCACTCAGCAGTCGCTGAATGAACTGCAGGCGAAAGACAGCCCCCCTGCTGGCCAGATGGATGAGCCCTTGACCACCTTCTTCCCTCGGTAAAAACAGGATACTCTGTGGAACCCAGTGAAGACGGTCCCAGAAAAAGTCCACGACTATAGATTGCACTCTGGCCAGCAAATTAGGTGGAGGGTCCAGACAAGACAGTCGATGCCACAGCATTGAAGCAATCAAGTTGCTGATAATTAAAACACGACCTCTGAAGGACAAGTTTGGCAGAATCCATTTCCATTTTTTTAGTCTTCCTTCAGTTTTTCTAAAAAACACTCCCAATTTTTCTCAGTAAAAGTCTGATTTCCTAAAAACACACCAAGATATTTAAAACCACCTTGTGTCCACGAAAGGCCACCAGGTAGGGCAATTTTTTGTGGTCTCCCCCCCACCACAACAGCTTCACTCTTACCCCAATTCACTCTCGCTGAGGAGCACTCACCAAAAAGATTAACAGTTCTTAAAAGGTAGTCTACATCATTTTGATTTCTTGTAAAAACAACAACGTCATCAGCATAGGCAGACACTTTAAAAACAGAGTCAGAGTTGGGGACTTTAAAACCAGTGAGGCCTTGCCTTAGTTTACAAAGGAGGGGCTCAATGGCAAGAGAGTACAGCATACCTGAGAGGGGGCAGCCCTGTCGTACACCCCTCTCAACTTTGAAAGGAGCACTCAAACCACCATTAATCTTAAGAATACTCTCAATGTCTCTATACAAAGCCTGGATCTTGGCGATGAACCCTGAGCTGAAACCAAAGGCCTCTAATGTCTGCCAAAGGTATGGATGTTCAACTCAGTCAAACGCCTTTTCTTGGTCTATTGAAATAAGACCAAGTTCTTTGACCAATGAGCTGGAGAGGTCCAAAACATCACGAATTAAAAAAATGTTGTCTGTAACCAACCTACCAGGTACACAGTAGGTCTGGTCTACATGTATGACCTGCTCCATCGCCTTCCTCAATCTGGTAGCCAACACTTTGGAGAGAATCTTGTAGTCAGTACAGAGGAGGGCCACCGGACGCCAGTTTTTAATGTCTTTCAAGTCGCCTTTCTTTGGAAGGAGGGTGAGGACTGCTCTCCTACAACTTAGGGGCAGGTGACCCTTCCGCAGACTGTCAGACAGTACTTCCAGCAAGTCCTCACGGATCTCAGACCAGAACGCCTTGTAGAACTCCGATGGTAGACCATCTATCCCTGGGGCTTTTCCACACTGAAGAGACTGGACAGCCACTGCTAATTCTTGCAGAGTAATCCCGCTCTCCAGCTCCGCATTCACGCTAGCCATCACCTTTGGCAAGTCCGTCAAAAAATGACTCAGTGCATGTGGATTCTCAACAAATTCTTTCTTAAAGAGATCCTTGTAGAAAGCAACTGCAAAGCGACGGATCTCCGCAGACTCATGGATCGGCCGCCCGTCCTCGGAGCGAAGAGAGTGGATCATCCTCCTCTGACCATTCTTCCTCTCCAAACCAAAGAAAAAATGAGACGAAGCGTCCATTAGTGCGATGTTCTGGAACCTACTGCGTACCACAGCGCCCCTGGCAGCCACACCCAGTAGGTCAGTTAAAACAGACTTTTTGCCATTGAGGGCCTCAAAATGTCCTCTTTCTCCTGTGGAGCCTGCCAAAGACTGCAGCTCCACTACTTCTCTCTCCAGGTCCCTGACAGACCTGGCCAAGTCTCCAGAGACATTGCGAGTATACTGTAGGCACAGATTCTTTATTTGGCTCTTCCCTACATCCCACCACTGCTGCAAAGAACTAAAATTTGATTTTGTTAATTTAAAATTACTCCAAAAAACATAAAAGCAGTTTTAAAACTGTTATCCGATAAAAGTGACGTGTTAAAATGCCAGTATGCACTACTGCACTTTATATTTTTGATAAAAACACAACACTGAACCAGGGAATGATCTGTGAAGCCAACAGGGACTATAAAAGCACTTTTAAAAATGCTAAAATGGTGCTTAAAACTGTAAACCCTATCCAGTCTAGCTAAGGACAGAATATTGTCCTTTCTATGGCTCCACATGTACTGTCTAGCCTTGCCATGAAAATTTCTCCACACATCACACAGATCATGAGCTTCTATGAGACCTTTTAAAACTCTCTTGGATGCAGCATGTTGCTCTGGGTGATTCCTATCCATAAGAGGATTTTCTGTACAATTAAAATCACCTCCCACAAACAAAAAGTCATCATTACTGCAATTTTTGATTGTGTCATCTAAAATATTTAAAAAGGCCAATCTTTCTGTGCCTACGGTTGGAGCATACACATTTATAAAAACAACTTTCACATTCTCAAAAACAGCTCAAACTTTTAAAATGTGGCCTGCAATTATCTCATCAATGTCATAAGAAAGTGGAATAAAATCTCGAGAAAATAAAATACCCACTCCACCACTGTTGCTGCTTTTATGACTAAGAATAATTTCACCTCGAAATTCCCTCCTCCAGTCAGCAGCATTGTCCTCAGAACAATGAGTCTCCTGAACAAACAGAACATTAATTTTCTTGCATTCTGCAAGAGTAAAAACACATGCTCGCTTAGACATTTCTCTTGCTCCATTGATGTTGAGTGTGCCAAAATTAAAACTACACATGTATATAAGAGGGCAAAGCCAATACAAAAACAGAAAAGAAAGAATGAGCGATAAAAGACTAATCATCCTGGGCAATTTGGTTCTTAACTTTTAGTACAAGCTTTTTTAGTCTGTAGATCTCCTGATCAGTGAAACTTTCCTGCTCAAGCTCTCCCCTATTTTTCATGTAGGCCCGAGCAGAGTCAACAAAACGTTTTAGATCGGGGAAGAAGTTTTCAACTTTAACCATTCTGGATCCCTTAGTGTCCTGCAAAAACTTCTGTATTTTTGTGAAGGGGTAACCACCTCCACTGGACACATCATGACTTCTTTCACCATCACTCTCTATCTCAGACCCAGCATAAGAATCTGGCTGAGCTAGAGAAACCTCAGAACTGTCTTTGACAACCCTTTTTACTTTGCTCCTCTGCTGTTTGGTTTCCAAATTCTTTCGCTTGATTGAGATTTTACATAACTCTTCATCTAATTCAATGTCATCCTCATCCTCCAACACTGACTCAGCCACCCTGGTAGCTGTCTCTTCCTGTCTTTCGCTCACCCTGTGCTGTGCTTTTATATTCATCTTTCTAGTCCCACCATCTACCTGGGCCTCATTTGGCTCCTCTGTCTGACCCTCAGCGTGATCCCTCTCGGTAATCTCACCCTTGTCTGCAATGTTGGTCTGTGCAGCAGCCCCGCGATGTGCTTTAACTTTTGTTGCTGTTTCAGTTATGATCGACAGGCTGGCTGCGGAGGGCGGCGAAGCCGCCCCGCCGCCAGACAGCCTCGCAGCCTCGGCTGAAGCGCCGCCGCCAGACGGCCCCGCGGCTCCAGCCAAAACGCCCGATGGCACGGCAGCGCCGTCAGCCTCGGAGGACGGCAAAGCCGCTCCGTCACCAGACGGCCCCGAGGCCGCACTAGCGGCCTCCCCCGAGTGATTACCCCCCACTCCCTGAGGGCATGATCGAATCAAGTGTCCCTCCATTCCGCAGCCGAAACACTTCATATTATCGGAGGTGACGTGGATGGTATAATCAAAGCCGTCAATCCAGTATTTAAATACGAGGTTGAGGCTTTCCTCGCTATTCTTTAAAATCATGAGCACCTGTCGCCTAAAAGACATGACATGCTTTAAACGCGGGGACTTACAACCGAGAGGGATGTGCTTAATCGGGGACAGAAGCTGCCCGTGTCTCGAAAGCTCCTTCTCCAACAGCTCATTCTTTAAAAATGGTGGGACATTTGAGATGGTAATTCTCTTCGCGGGATTCACCAGAGACAGAACAGGAACCAGTGTGTCTTTAATCACAACCCCACTCTCCACTACCTGGTTAACTTTTTCCACACTATCGAGGAAAATCACCACGGCACTATTCATTCTCGAAGCTGATCTAACGCTTTCATAACCGACCAGCTCCCCCACAGCCAGACTACACTCCTCCACTGAGCAGCTGACAGCCGGAGTCAGTTTGACAGCATGCCGGCGTGTCAGCTTCTCGAATCCGGAGCCTCGCTCCAAAACCATGCTGACCAGCAGAGCTGGCAGCAGAAACCCCCCTCCCAAAACGCCTACCCCACCCCAGCTACAGAAAACAACAAAAATTAAGATTATTTAGCAGAAAAAAAATCCTTAAACACAAAAAGATAGAGAAAAGTTTGAGATTAATCACTCACGCTGTCACACGCTCTCAGCTCGCACTCACGACCACACCCACTCAGAGAGAGAGAGAGAGAGAGAGAGAGAGAGAGATTTATGATTTTTAAAAGGTCTTTAATAAACACATTTTTCCATCATTCAGTACAATTACCATACCATACTACATTACAAAGAAGAATTATTCCCCCAAAAAACACCCGAACAAGAGCTGCCCATCACGAACTAAACAAAGGACGTCCTCCAGGAACCAGAGGGTCCGGCGGAACCGCCGGTCCGGTTCCGCCGGACCGGCGGCGCCACACGAGTCGGCTGCCTGTTGCAACAGCCTTTTTTTTTTATCTTCCTTCTTCTTTCTACACCTTTCACTCTGTATATATATCACGGACGCACGGATCGCCCCGGGGGTCTCCCGGGTTGGCGGACGGAGCCACGGTTTGCAGCGGGAGACGTTACAGCGGGGAGGAGCTAGTGCTAGCTAGCACTTGGCCGCCGCCCGGTGCTAATGGGAAACTCGACATACCGGGAGCTGTAGCGAAAAGGACGCGGGTGCCGGGCTGGAGTTTAGGCGGCGTGAAAGAAATATAAGACAGAATAATAAAGAGCGATGGCAAGAACCAAGCAGACCGCCCGTAAAATCTACTGGAGGAAGAAGCCCCCCAGGAGACAGCTAGCCACCAGGGCTGCTCGGAGAGGCGCTCTGGCCACCGGCAGAGTGAGGAGGCCTCGCCGTCACGGGCCCGTGGCTCTGAGAGAGATCCGTCGCTACCAGAAATACACGGAGCTGCTCATCCGTAAGCTGCCCGTCCAGCGCCTGGTGAGGGAGATCGCTGGACTTCAAGACCGTCCTGCGTTTCCTGAGCTTCGCCGTCATGGCTCTGCAGGAGACCAGCGAGGCCCACCTGGTGGGTCTCTTCTTCGCTAAGGGGGTCACCATCATGCCCAAAGACTTCCAGCTGGCCCGCTGCATCCGCGGAGAGAGAGCTTAGACTTTCTGCTGCACATTCACCAACCAGCCATAATGCTCTGCACTGTGTGTCTATATACTGTATATACATTTATAGTAGTATGGACATATGTTTACTAGATGTTGTTTTTTGTTGCCTTCTGATTGTTGCTCTGAGTGTTGCTATCCCTGTGCTGTTGCAATCCTGGAATTTCCCCATTGTGGGACTAATAAAGGCTTATCTTATCTTATCTTATCTTATCTTATCTTAAAACCTTCCACCTCCCCATTCCCCATAAAAAAAACCTCAAAATCCAGCCTTCTTCTGGCTTTAAGTAGCCTCACAAATAAAATTCTGACATCAACATCATTCTCAGCATTATCAAGTTTTCTTCTCCGGCTTACATAGATAGCCAACTTTGCCTTCCCTAAAACAAAGTTCGGTAGGTGACATTTCTACTTAAAACGATGATTGTACATAAAACCACAAATGAAAATCTGATTGGAGAAAACTTCCTTAAAGCTGTGGAAAAGTTCTGTGAGTAGTTCAAAGAGACCACTCAGACGCTGACATTCAGTAAAACAATGAAAAACTGTTTCTCTAGAGGAACAGAAAACCCACTGATCACTGACACTGCAACACTTGCATGTTCTCCCCGTGTCTGCGTGGGTTTACCCCGGGATTTCTCCGGTTTCCTCCCACATGCCAAAAACATGCAGGTCAGGTTAATTGGAGACGCTAAAGTGGCCCTAGGTGTGAATGTGTGTGTGAATGGTTAAGGGATAGCGCCGCATCGTGGCTGCTTCATCCATCCAGGTGGTGGATGACCCTCAATTTCCCCTCTGGGGATCAATAAAGTATACTAAATCTAAAAAAAAATCTGAAAAAAAAAAACTGAGCCACCACCAGCTCAGTTGGTAGAGCATCCGCCCCACACCCGGGAGGCAGGGGTTCAAATCCCGGCCGGGTCATGCCGAAGACCATATAAAAGTGGAACTTCCTGCCGTCCAGCTTGGTGCTCAGCAATAAATGGAATGGAGGAGGGAACTCTGTGGTGGTGCCTTGCATGGCAGCGGCCCTCTGATTCTGCACTTGGGGTGTGTGTGATTAACACCGTAGATAGGAAAAACACAATCTGGTTCTGCTGTACATGATTGGTTGTATGGTTGAATGACAATAAGGGTGATTTAATTAATTTATTATTTAATTAATTAATTTTTAATTTTAATTAATTAAGTTAATCACAGAAACAAAAGCATTGACAGCTATGATGCCATGCAGGACCCTCCGCTGTAAGTCTCCATGCCTCTTAGGAAGAGGGGCTTTATAAAGAGCCCTCCAGGCAGGCCGATGCCCTTTTTCCAGTCTAAAGTAGGCTCTCCACGGAGTGTCCACACAGGTGTTCAGTCTGTCCCTGTTGAGCACCATCACCACCAGTCTGTAGAGTGCCTTACCACTGGCTCCTCCAAAGTCCACACCAGTGGGAGCACAGAATGCCAGTAAGGAGAAACGTCAAAGTCCATATAAAGCGTGACGGAGGGAAAAGGGTCCGTGCTTTCTGGTTGCAGCGTGCCTTTGCTAAAGTCCATGAGTAGGGAGCGCTCAAGTCCATGAAGCTCCTGTTTCCAGTGTGCAAGAAGACCACCGATGAAATAATTTGATCTAAAACCGAGATGTGCTGCTAAGGCTGAGGTGTTGTTGAGGCCAGGACCAGCCAGTTCCACCACTTGTTTCAGAGTGAGAACATTCCTGGAACACAGCCTATCAAAGAAGGTCCTTCCAACTCCAGGCAGGACACCAAGGCGACCACCAAAAACCAACGGCTCCCTCAACAACCAGTGGAGGGAAACGCATGGCCCTCTTTGTTTTTTAAAAAGAGTCCACACTGAAAACAGACTGTGGTAAAAACTGGGTAAAGACAGTGCTCTGGAGTTCTTAAAATCCATTAAGGACTCTCTGTAAAATAACACAGGCCAAAGGCCTCCACACCAGGTCCTGGGGGCCCGTCAGCAGTCTCTGTATGAAAGTCAGTCTAAAAGCAGCAACTCTACTAGCTGAATGAACCACTCCTTGCCCCCCTTCCTCTTTGGGAAGAAATAACAGGGCTTGAGGGACCCAGTGGAGTCCACCCCCCCAAAAAAAGTCCACCATAACAGACTGAATTTTGGACAGCAAACCAGCACGGGGGTCCATGCAGATGAGGCGGTGCCACAGGGATGAGGAAACAAGATTATTTAAAATGAGCACTCTTCCTCTAAAAGATATTTTTTGTATTAGCCACTTCCACTTATTTAGTCTCCCGTTGATTTTCTCTATGACCCCATCCCAATTTTTTTGCTCAAATTGTTGATTTCCGATAAAAACACCAAGATACTTGAATCCTCCTTTGTTCCAGTTCAGCCCACCAGGCAGCGTAAGCTGATTTTCTAGTTTCTCCCCCACCATCAGAGCCTTGCTTTTTCCCCACTTTATTTTTGCAGAAGAAAGTTGGCCAAAAAGATTAGCACTCCTAACCAAAACGTCAATGTCACTCTGCTTGTTCAGCAGAATGACTACATCATCTGCGTAGGCCGACAGCCTAAATGTGGTGTCACAGCCAGGAAAAGTAACTCCTGATAGGTCCCTTCTCAGATGGTGAAGCAAAGGCTCTATGGCGAGGGAGTACAGCATCCCTGAGAGAGGGCAGCCCTGCTGACCCCCCTCTGGGCTTTTAAAGGGGCAGACAGGCCCCCATTTATCTTCAGTACACTCTCAATGTCACTGTACAAGGCCCGTATCCTGGCTATGAAGCCTGGGCTGAACCCAAAAGTTGCTAAAACTGTCCATAAATATTGGTGTTCAACCCTGTCAAACGCCTTTTCCTGGTCTATTGAAATCAGTCCAGTTTCCACAGCCAATGAACCACAGACCTCCAAAACATCACGAATTAAAGTGACGTTGTCACTAATCAGCCTGCCAGGCACACAGTAAGTCTGGTCTACATGAATGAGCTCGCTCATCACCTTTCTCAGTCTTCGGGCCAGAGCTTTTGAAAGAATCTTATAGTCCGTGCAGAGCAGAGAGACTGGCCTCCAGTTCTTTAGGCTCTGTAGGTCCCCTTTTTTGGGCAACAGTGTGATGATGACCCTCCTGCAGGTCGTGGTAGGGTCCCCCTTTTCAAACTATTTTGGAGAACCTCCAGCAGGTCTGGACCCAGCAGGGGCCAGAATTCCTTATAAAAGTCCACAGAGAGACCATCTATGCCTGGTGACTTTCCATTCTGGAGGCTCATTAGCGCTGCATGCAGCTCAGACAGAGACAGTGGAGCATCCAAGCTGGCAACAAGGTCCTCTGAGAGCACTGGAAGACCACCAAGGAAACTCTGGCCCAGTGACGTGTCTTCCCTCCACTCTGCTTTATACAGTTCACTGTAGAAACTAGCAGCATATTTCCTGATCTCTGCTGCTGTGGAGATTGTTCTCCCATCATCATCCAACAAGGAGTGAAAGAGCTTTCTCTGTCCATTTTTCCACTCCAGTCCCAAAAAGTACTGGGAGGGCGAGTCCATCAGAGCTACGTCCATGTAGCGTGAGCGGACCAGAGCACCTTGTGCCGTGACCCCTAGCAACCTTTTTGATTTAAGAGCCTCTAAGTGCTCTTGTTTTCCTGTAGAACTGAGCAACTCCTCCAGCTCTACCATCTCAGTCTCTTGAACCTTCAAGGACCAGGTTAAGCTACGAGTGACATTTCAAGTGTACTGTTGACAGAGTTGTTACCTCTGCCAAGGAGGTTATGTTTTTACTGGCGTTTGTTTGTCTGTCTGTCTGTCTGTCTGTCTGTTACCAACATAACTCAAAAAGTTATGAATGGATTTTGACGAAATTTTCAGTAAAGGTGTGTAATGGCACGGGGAACAGATGATTAGATTTTGGTGATGATCTGAGAGCGCATACCTCCACCAAGGGCTTTGTTTTTATTTGTGCAGCAGGATTACACAAAAACTACTGGATGGATTTGGATGAAATTTTCACCAGAGGTGGTTCTTGGGCTAGAGAGCAACCCATTATATTTTGGTGATGATCTGAGAATGCATACCTCAGCCAAGGCTCTTATCTTCTCACAGTGTTTTAGCAACAATACTCCAAAACTGAAGGACAGACTTTGATGCAGTTTTCACCACAAGTGGCTATAGGCCTACACACAAACCCATTACATTTTGGAGGTGATCCATGAGAAACGGAAGGAGCCTTGGTGGAGGTATGCGCTCTATGAGTGCTTTTCTAGTTTTATTTGTGCCTTACCAAAATCCCACCACATTTGGAGAGATTTAAAAGAGCTTTTTTGTTCCCTGTGTGACTTCCATACACCATGAAAAACTCCTTTAAAAAGACATTATTTAAAAGTGTATTATTAAAATGCCAAAAAACACTCTTACACTTTACATTTTCAATAAAAACAGAACAAAACAGCAGGCAGTGATCAGTGAAACCAACAGGACCGATACAGCTATTTTTAAAAATACTCATTTGATGTTTAAAACCATAAAAACGGACTAACCTAGCCATAGATAAAAGGTTATCTTTAACATGGCTCCAGGTGTACTGCCCCTGGTCCCCATGATGTGATCTCCACACATCGGCCATTTTGTGTGCCTTCACCAGTTCCCTCAGCCTATTGGCAGAAGCAGGGAGAGGCTCCTGATGGTTCCTGTCTAGTCTGTGGTTTAATGTACAGTCAAAATCACCCCCCAGAAATAAAAAAAACTATTCCAATTACAGGATCTAATCGTATCCGATAACACATCAAAGAACCTGATCCTCTATGCTCTCTGTGTTGGCACATACACATTTATAAAAAACAAGTTCACGTTTTCAAACTGTACCTTTAATAAGAGTAAATGTCCTTTCACCACCTCTTCTACCTCATGAGAGACAGGCACACAACCCCTAGAGAAAAGTACAGCCACCCCCCCACTGCTATTAGATTTGTGGCTAAAAAAACTGCAGCCATCCCCCTCTTTTCTCCACTGGCTCTCAATGTCTACAGTGCTGTGAGTCTCCTGGAGCATCAGCACATCAAGCTTCTTTAAATTAAAAAGCTTGTATAAAGAGGCCCTTTTTACATCATCCCTGGCCCCATTAATATTAAGATGCCAATTCTAAGGTGGGGCATTAAAAAGGATAAAAATAAGGTACAGTAAAAAAAAAACACGTAGCAGAAAAGGGAAAAGACAAACTAAGAGTCACCATGACTGTTAGTGATTTGTGATTTCAGTTTAAGAACAAGTTTCTCTAAACAATATATTTCCTTATCAGTGAAAGTCTCATTCCCATCATTCAGTTTCATAAACTTGCGAGCTGATGCCACGAATAATTCCAGATCTGGAAAGTAACTTTCTACTTTCACAGCTCTGCTCCCCTTAGTCACTTGAAGAAACTTCCTGATCTTGGTAAAGAATCAGAATCAGAATCAGAATGAACTTTATTGCCAAGCATGTTTACACATACGAGGAATTTGACTTGACATTAGGTGCGCACATATTAGGCGTTCACTAATGACGCGGCAGCCAACAAGGCACCTGATACAGTGGGGGTAAAGAGGGAGAGGGGAAGGGGATGACACATTGGGCAGAGAGAAAAAAACGTAGTTATCAGAATAGCACTTGAGTGAGCAAGATTATGATAACATAGAAAAAAAAACCTCAATGCACATTTAGCAGACAAGTTACAATACACACGTTAACAAAAGAGAGAGACCAGTGTGTGTATATCAGTCATATGATATCAGTGTGAGTGCAGTGTGAATGTATCAGTTACTGGTGCACAACAAAGATCGTCTCCTAGGCAACGACTAGATGTTATGTCCATGTATTCTAAACATATGGGGGGGCAATGGATCAGCGTTCTCGTCGCGCCCTCCGCCAGTACCCGGGCTCGCCTGGGGAAGCTAATGATCCTACCAGCAGACTAAATTCGAAGAGACGACGCCTCTGTGCCAAGTCAAAGAAGAATCCTAGTCACAGTCCTAAAGCCGAAAGCAAACAGCCCCAAGAGCACTTTGTGGTAGGATCTGCCCTTCGCATATTACAACTAAACGTTGAAGGCCTATCTGCAGCCAAGCGAAGCCTTATTGAAGTCCTCGCCTTCCAACATTCAATTGATGTAATCTGCCTCCAAGAGACTCATATTGGCACAGAGGAAGCTGGCCGCTTCACCATCAAAGGCTTTGACCTCCTGTGCTATGTTCTACATGCTAAACATGGACGTGCCACCTATGTGCGTTCTGACATAGTTGAAGCAAATCACCTGATAACAACACATTTCTCAGACACCATAATCATTGGTGGCTTCCATATTGTCAATGTGTACAAGCCCTCTAATGCCAACTGGGATCTGCAGGTCTTACCCACCCTACCCCACCCTGCCATCTATGTGGGGGACTTTAACAGCCATCACCCTGACTGGGGGTACCCAGCAGTGGACAGTGATGGGGAGGCACTTTCAGACTGGGCATCCAGAAATGACCTCGCTTTGATATACGACCCCAAACAAAGAGGAACCTTCCACTCTGCTAGGTGGAAGAAGGACTATTCTCCTGACCTGTGTTGGGTCAGCTCTTTGAATGGGGAGCCATATCCTACACAGATCCTCATTCTTGATGATTTTCCACACAGCCAACACCGGCCCCTGCTTGTACACATTGGCCTACAACTTCCAGTCATATACAGCCCAAGGAGGATGCGCTGGAACTTCCGCAAAGCCAACTGGAAGAAATTCAGTGAAACTCTGGACCGGAGCGTTGTTACCATCCCACTCCACACCATCACTGTAGATGCAGCATACAACCACTTCTGCAGCGCAATCTTCAAGGCTGCCCATACTGCAATCCCACGAGGCTACCGACCCCTCTATGTCCCATGTTTGGACGGAGAAAGTGCTGCCCTCCTACAATCCTATCAAACATCAGGGGACCCAGAGATAGCAGACCATCTCATTGAATCGCTAAATACAGCCCGGCGAAAGAAATGGGAGGAGACAGTTGCTGACCGGAGCTTTACCCACTCTAGCAGGAAATGTTGGAGCCTCATCCGTCGCCTAGGAGCTGCACAGAAGCCCCCTAACCAAAGCCGAGCATCCGTCACACCCAACCAAGTTGCATCCCACCTACTGACTATCGCCAAAGCACCCCAAGACAAAGACACCAGAAGAGCAGTTACAACTGAGCTAAAAAAACACCAAAAAATGCCTGTAGAGGAAACGAACCCTGAACCCTTCGAGGCTGCTGAACTGGAGAAAGTCCTACAGGGCCTGAAATGTGGAAAGGCAGCAGGATACGATAACATCTTCCCAGAATTCATGAAAAATCTTGGCCCCCGAGCCCTAACCTGGTTGACACAATTCTACACAAGGATCACACAAACGAACTCGATCCCAAAGAAATGGCGGGCAGCAAAGGTCATTGCCATCCCAAAACCTGGCAAAGACCACAAACTACCAGCAAGCTACCGCCCAATCTCCCTACTCAGCGTTCCTTACAAAATCATGGAGTGCCTAATACTGCAACGCATTTCCCCAGAAATAGAGGATATTCTAAGTGTGGATCAAGCAGGTTTCCGCAAGGACCGCAGTACAGGAGAACAAGTACTGGCCCTAACCACCTTCATTGAAAATGGCTTCGAGAGCAGACTGAAGACAGGGGCTGTGTTTCTCGATCTTACAGCCGCCTATGATACGGTCTGGCACAAAGGCCTCCTCCTGAAACTTATAAAGGCGATCCCTGCTTGGGCAACAGCAATTATAAAAACCCTGCTGACCAACCGAAGGTTCAGAGTCCACCTCAGTCAGAACACAAGTGCATGGAGAATGCAGAAAAACGGACTCCCACAAGGCTCAGTTCTAGCTCCAACTCTGTTCAACCTCTACATAAACGACCTGCCTACTACAAAATCCCGCAAATTCATCTATGCAGACGACATCTGTTTGGCATTCCAAGCACCAGACTTTGAACCACTGGAACGGGTGCTCACGGAAGATCTTGCTAAACTGGACCAGTTCTGCAAAATCTGGCGCCTAAAACCAAGCCCAGCAAAAACCGTCTCCAGTGTATTTCATCTCCACAATGCAAAAGCTGCCAGAGAACTAAACATCCACCTGAGCGGACTCAAGCTTAAGCATGCCCCAAATCCAACTTATCTTGGAGTGACCCTTGATAGGACCTTATCCTTCAAGGAACATCTAAAGGGGACGGCTGCTAAGGTGAAAGTACGAAACAACCTGCTCTGCAAGCTCGCTGGTGCAAAATGGGGGGCGGCAGTCTCCACCCTGCGCACCTCAGCACTGGCCCTTTCATACTCTGTAGCAGAATATTGTGCCCCTGTCTGGTCCAGGTCATCTTACACACACCATGTAGACACCCAGCTCAACTCAACCATGAGAACTATAACTGGAACAATCCGCTCAACACCACTCCCCTGGCTGTCTGTACTGTCAAACATAGCCCCTCCACACATCCGGCGAGCAGCATTAACTCAAAGGATGCTCCAAAAAGTTAAAGATTTTCCTCACTTACCAATCCATGCAGATATCTACACCCCACCCACTGCCCGACTTTCATCCAGACGGCCGATTTGGAAAAACCCTCCCCCAGCTGACTTTACCATCCAGACAGCTTGGCAAGAGGAATGGGAGACCAAGGAGGTCCCAAACAAACAGCTGGTGATAAACCCCAACCAACAGGTCCCGGGCACCAACCTCCCAAGGAGACAGTGGTCTACACTCAATCGCTTCAGACTGGACATGGCCCCTGCTTGGCCAGCCTTCACAGATGGGGCAGTAGCCCTAGCCCACTGTGCGCATGTGGAGAGGAGCAAACTATGGAACACATCATAGAGGCTTGCCCGCTCCAAAGACTGGAAGGAGGATTACACACCCTCCATACAGCAAACCAGGAGGCAACTGCTTGGCTTAAGGACTTTGCATTCGCTAAATAAATAAATTCTAAACATAGATAAACATGTCCACAGAGTTCATCTCTCTTCATACCAGATGGTAAAATTCCATGTTAGTCACATGATAACACTGTCCTTGGAGAGTTCAGATTGTTGTACAACAGCAGTTGTTTGGGTTAAGAGAAGCCAAAACTCCCTTCTGCTTTATCTCTTCTCCTGGAGGAATGAGTCTCCCAAGGACGCCGAATCAAGGCCTGATGGGCACAGTTCACTTATAGCATTAAAATTTCCTTTCTCATGCGATTCTGTGCATCACACATTCACAGGCTTTAAAATCATTCCCTGGAGAGCACCCAGCGACTCCGAGATGTATTCCACCTTCTGATTCAGTTCGCCATTCAGTTCACCATTTGCCGCTATCAGTGCTCTCCCCAGCTGGTCGAATTGTTTGGAGGAGCTTCGCCGGGTCCGCATTTTGACCAGCTCTTCCAACTTCTTTAATTTCCGATACACCAGGAAACTCCAGAGCCAAACAGTAGAAATCATGTGATCATAAGCCAAACAGATAGATGTCTTCCACATCTTCAATCGAATCACACAGACACATGAGTTTCCAATTGTCCCATGAGTCTCCCCACCTGGGCTCCCCCTGGCCCAATCTTCTTTTAAAGTGGTGTCAATTGCATTTAAAGCCCAGAATCAGAATCAGAATCAGAATCAGAATCAGAATCAGAATCAGATTTATTGCCATTGTTCATGTAGTACACAAACAAGGAATTTGTCTCGGTGCAATGCTGCAACATTAAACATGATAAAATAAAAGAAATAAACTATACATGCAATAAAGTGTAGAATAAGAGTGAGTAATACTGGTCAGCAGTTAAAATATATTAGCGAGCAGCAGATAATGTGGAGAACCATATAGTGCAGTCGGTAATGCAGGAAGAAAACAGTGATGATTGACATGAGTCTGGTTGAGCTGCTGTACATAGTGCACGAGAGTCAATAAGTCACTTAGTGTTCAGCAGTCTGATGGCAGAGGGGAAGAAGCTGTTCATGTGACGGGAGGTTTTAGTCTGGATGGACCGAAGTCTTCTACCTGAGGGGAGGGGGGCAAACAGTACGTGACCAGGGTGTGAGGAATCGGCTATGATCCGGCCAGCACGCCTCCGGGTCCTGGAGATGTACAGATCCTGGAGAGATGGGAGCTTGCAGCCGATCACCTTCTCAGCAGTGCGCACGACGCGCTGCAGCCTTAGTCTGTCCCTGGCAGTGGCTCCTGCGTACCACACGGTTATGGAGGTGGTGAGGATGGACTCGATGATGGCTGTGTAGAAGTGCACTAACATCTTGGTGGGTAGCTTGAGCTTCCTCAGCTGCCGCAGGAAGAACATCCTCTGCTGGGCCTTTTTGATGAGGGAGCTGATGGTCGGCTCCCACTTGAGGTCCCTGGTGATGGTGGTGCCTAGGAAGCGGAAGGAATCAGCAGTGGTGATGGGAGAGCCTGTGAGGGTGAGGGGGGGCAGAGGGGTTGTGACTTTCCTGAAGTCCACAATCATCTCCACTGTCTTCAGAGCGTTCAGCTGCAGGTTGTTGTTGTTGCACCAGGACGCCAGCTGGGCCACCTCTCTCCTGTAGGCGGACTCGTCGCCGTTGGAGATGAGCCCGATGAGGGCGGTGTCGTCCGCAAACTTGATCAACTTGACAGACTGGTGGCTGGAGGTGCAGGAGTTGGTATAAAGGGAGAAGAGTAGGGGGGAAAGTACACAGCCCTGGGGTGATCCGGTGCTGATGCTAGCAGAGTCTGAGACAGTCTTTCCCAGCCGCATATGCTGCCTCCGGTCCGTCAGGAAGTCGGTGATCCACCTGCAGAGGGAGTCAGGCACGTTGAGCAGGGACAGCTTGTCCCGGAGCAGAGCGGGGCGGATGGTGTTGAATGCGGAGCTGAAGTCCACAAACAGGATCCTGGCGTAGGTTCCCGGGGAGTCCAGGTGCTGCAGGATGGAGTGGAGGGCCAGGTTGACTGCGTCATCTACAGACCTGTTGGCTCGGTAGGCAAACTGCAGCGGGTCCAGGAGAGGGGTGGTGATGGACTTGAGGTGGGGCAGGACCAGGCGCTCAAAGGACTTCATGACTACAGAGGTGAGCGCTACAGGTCTGTAGTCATTAAGTCCAGTGATCCGTGGCTTCTTGGGGACAGGGATGATGGTGGAGGATTTGAGGCAGAGCGGCACGTGGCATAGCTTAAGGGAGGTGTTAAAAATGTCTGTGAAGACAGGAGCCAGCTGTTTTGCACAGTGTCTCAGGGTGGAGGGAGACACGCCGTCCGGACCGGGGGCCTTGCGCGGGTTCAGTCTGGAGAACTGTTTGAGCACGTCCTACTCACTGATGACAAGGGCAGGGGGGGAGGAGGGGGGCGCCTTTGATGAAGTAGGGATCGTGGAGGCTGTGGAGCTGGAGAGAGGGGGGGAGTTGGACACAGATGACGAGGTGTCAAAACGGGCATAGTGTTGGGACAGTCTTTGACAAAGGGCTTTGTCGTCCTGACGTTTAGGAGCCTGAGGCCGATAGTTGGTGATTTGCCTCAGTCCTCTCCACACAGAAGCCGAGTCGTTAGCAGTGAACTGCTGCTGGAGTCTCTCAGAATACACAGATTTAGCTCTCCTCAGCTCTCTGTTAAACCGATATTTAACCTCCCTGTAGCAGCCCCTGTCTCCACTTTTCAGCGCTGCTTCCTTCTCCTTCCTGATCTATCTGAGCTTAGCTGTGAACCAGGGTTTGTCATTAGAGTACCTCACCCTGGTGCGCGATGGAAGAATGCCCTCCTCACAAAAGTGGATATAAGAGTTCACAGTGTCCGTGTATTCATCCAGATCATGCGTGGCTCCTTTAAACATGCCCCAATCAGTTATTTCCATGCACGTTTCCAGCTTCTCCTCAGCTTCACTGGTCCATTTCTTCGTAGTGCTCACAACAGGTTTAGTGAGCTTCAATCTCTGTCTGTATGTGGGAATGAGGTGGACCATCACGTGATCAGATAATCCCAGTGCAGCGCGGGGAACAGCGCGATATGCGTCTTTCACTGTGGTGTAACAGTGATCCAGCGTGTTTAATCCTCTGGTGGGGCATTTAATAAACTGTTTGTAGCGGGGGAGATCGTGGCTCAGATTGCTCTGGTTAAAGTCGCCAACCACAATAACCAGAGAGTCTGGAAAAATCCGCTCCGTGTGTTGGATGTGATCCGCGAGCACGCGCTGAGCTTCGCGCGTGTCCGCGTCGGGAGAGACGTACACAGCGGCGAGGATGAATGAGGCAAACTCCCGCGGGGAATAAAATGGCTTGCAGTTAATAAAAAGAAATTCCAGGGCGGGAGAACAGTGTTTGGAAATTACCGTTACATCAGAGCACCAGCTGCTGTTGATGTAAAAGCAGACTCCGCCTCCTGAGGATTTACCGGAGAGCTCTGTGTCACGATCAGCACGAAACAGCTGAAATCCCTCGAGGAGGAGCGCGCTGTCCGGTGTATTTTCCCTGAGCCAGGTCTCGGTAAAACAGAGGGCAGCCGAGGAAGAGAGGTCCTTAAAACACATCAGCAGTCTCAGTTCATCTACCTTGTTAGAGAGAGAATTGGTATTGGACAGAAATATGCCAGGCAACGCCGTGCGCGTGCCTCTCCTGCGAAGCCGGACGAGAGCGCCCGCTCGTCTTCCTCTCTTTCGCCGTCTCACTTTTCGAGCCAAGCAATGAACCAGATCGGCGGCAGGAGCTAAAAAAACTGGGAATAGGTCTGTGGGAGTGAAAGTCCTGATATTTAGAAGTTCTTCATGGGTATAAGAGCAAGCAGACACACAATTGACAAACAAAAACAAACAAAGGGCGCAGCGAAGCACCATGGCGACCACTGTGGGCGCCATCTTGGAATCATCTTGGAAGCCCAGCTCAATTCCATAATTTTCCGTTTGGGTCGAGATGCAGTAGAAGAAGAGTGAGACACAGACAGGACACAGCAAGCTGGGATCAGTGAAGGGAGGAGAAGGGAGAGGAAAAGAAATGCGTCTGCTTTCTCTGAAAGCCGGAAGAAGAAGGAGAAGAAGAAGCAGTCGGAGCTTTGCTCCTGCTGCGTCTGTATCAGCTCAGACTCAGCTTCACTGTCACCAGAAGACTCTCATCCAGTACTTCCAACCCCCACCCTACTAGATTTAGCAGAACTCTGCAAGTTTTCAGCACTTTTTCTTTTCTGTGCAACTTTAAAAGGATCCTCCTCAACAAAATTATATTCCTGCATTTCTTCATCAACTGCAGCGTTTGTCATGCAGTGTTCACTCTGTGTGTCCGTCCCAGCCCCGGTCTGCTCCTCATCCACTTGCAAAGTCTGTTCATTCACGTTTTTTTCTTTAACTACACTCTTTTTGCCCTTCACCTCTTTAATCTGGGTGACAGGCTCGTCACAATGATCAGAGCTGCCGCCAGACAGAAACTCCCCACCGTCACTGTTTGGAGGAGCCACCACCGTGCCGGCTGTGGCTGCCCTGGCAGAAGCGGATGCTGCAGCGGCATCTGCCATAGCAGCATCCGCCGCACCACATGTAGCGCTACCCTCTGGACCACCAGAAACACCAATGTCACCTTTCTTACTCCCAGTATTATTCGTGTTCACTTTTTCAGGGCACGATCTGATATGATGGCCTTCTGCACCACACGCAAAACACTTCATGGTTTCAGATGATGCAAAAACTAAATAACTAAAGCCGTCAATCCTGAAGTTAAAAGTCACGTTCAGTTCTGCTGAACTGTCTTTCAACACCATGAACCATTGCCTCCTGTGACACATGACATGCATTAGCAGGGGTGATTTACTACCCAGAGAGACCATTCTGATGGGGGAAACAACTTGGCCAAAACGGGATAACTCTCTTATCAGCTGATCATTTTTAATAAAAAATGTTCCAGATGTTCCACCACCTGATCAGCTTTTCCAGTTTGATCAAAAAAAATGACAATTGCGCTGTTTATCCTTGATGCTGACTTTATGCTGTCATGCCCAACCACCTGTCCCACTGCGAGGCCGACCTCCTCCACAGAACAGGAAACTGTGGGGAGGATTCTCACGCCATGCCTCCGGGTCAAGCACTCGAACTCCACGCCACCATCAACTACCGGCATGATGCCGGCTGGGAAAAAACGGGCAGCAAAAGCTACCATTCCCTGATACACTCACTCCAAAACTCACACACACTTAAACAACTATATAATAAACACACACACCTCAACACACAAGATAAAACGTCACGCACGCGCACGAGAGAGAGAGAGAGAGAGAGAGAGAGAGAGAGAGAGAGAGAGATTTGATTTTTAAAAGATCTTTAATAAACACACTTGTCCATCAGTCAATACAATTTCTATATCATGCTATGTTACACAGAAAATTAATCCCCCAAAAAACGCCCCAAAAAAAGCTGTCCATCATGAACTGAACAGAGGACATTCTCCAGGGACCAGAGGGTCCTGAAACCTTCCACATCCCCATTCCCCATAAAAAACTGAAAGTCCAGCCTGATTCTGGCTTTAAGTAGCCTCACAAATAAAATTTTGACATCAACATCATTCTCAACATTTTCAAGTTTTCTTCTCCGGCTTACATAGATAGCCAACTTTGCCTGCCCTAAAACAAAGTTCAGTAGTTGACACTTCTGCTTAAAACGACGATTGTACATAAAACCACAAATGAAAACCTGCTTAGAGAAAACTTCCTTAAAAATATGAAAAAGTTTTGTGAGAAGTTCAAAGAGGCCACTCAGGCGCTGACATTCAATAAAACAATGAAAAACAGTCTCCCTAGAGGAACAAAAAACACACTGATCACTGACACTGCTGTTAATCACAGAAACAAAAGCATTGACAGCTATAATACCATGCAGGACCCTCCACTGTAAGTCTCCATGCCTCTTAGGGAGAGGGGCTTTATAAAGAGCCCTCCAGGCAGGCCGATGCCCTTTTCCTAGTTTAAAATAGGCTCTCCAAGGAGTGTCCACACAGGTGTTCAATCGGTCCTTGTTGAGTGCCATCACCACCAGTCTGTAGAGTGCCTTACCACTGGCTCCTCCAAAGTCCACACCAGTGGGAGCACAGAATGCCAGTAAGGAGCAAGGAGCGACGTCAAAGTCCATATAGAGCGTGAGAGAGGGAAAGGGGTCAGTGCTTTCTGGCTGCAGCGTGCCATTGCTAAAGTCCAAGAGTAGGGAGTGCTCAAGTCCATGAAGCTCCTGTTTCCAGTGTGCAAGAAGACCATCGATGAAACGATTCGACCTGACACCAAGATGAGCTGCTAAAGCTGAGGCGTTGTTGAGGCCAGGACCAGCCAGTTCCACCACTTGCTTCAGAGTGAGAATATTCCTGGAACACAGCCTATCAAGGAAGGTCCTTCCAACTCCCGGCAGGACACCAAGGCGACCACCAAAAACCAGCGGCTCCCTCAACAACCAGTAGAGGGAATCGCATGGCCCTCTTTGTTTTTTAAAAAGAGTCCACACTGAAAAGAGACTGCGGTAAAAACTGGGTAAAGACAGTGCATTAGAGTTCTTAAAATCCATTAAAAACACAGGGAGGTCTAGCCCAAGCCCAAGGACTCTCTGTAAAATAACACAGGCCAAAGGCCTCCATACCAGGTCCTGGGGGCCCGTCAGCAGTCTCTGTATGAAAGTCAGTCTAAAAGCAGCACCTCTACTAGCTAAATGAATCACTCCTTGCCCCCCCCCTCTTTGGGAAGAAATAACAGGGCTTGAGGAACCCAGTGGAGTCCACCCCCCCAAAAAAAGTCCACCAAAACAGACTGAATTTTGGACAACAAACCAGCAGGGGGGTCCAAGCACATGAGGCGGTGCCACAGGGATGAGGAAACAAGATTATTTAAAATGAGCACTCTTCCTCTAAAAGATATTCTTGGCATTAGCCACTTCCACTTGTTTAGTCTCCCGTTAATTTTCTCTATGGCCCCATCCCAATTTTTTTGCTCAAACTGCTGATTTCCAATAAAGACACCAAGATACTTAAAACCTCCTTTTTTCCAAATCAACCCACCCGGCAGCGTGAGCTGATTTTCTAGTTTCTCCCCCACCATCAGAGCCTCGCTTTTTCCCCAGTTTATCTTTGCAGAGGAAAGTTGGCCAAAAAGATTGACACTCCTAACCAGAACGTCAATGTCACTCTGCTTGTTTAGCAGAATGACTACATCATCTGCATAGGCCGACAGCTTGAACGTGGTGTCACAGTCAGGAAAAGTAACTCCTGATAGATCCCTTCTCAGGCAGTGAAGCAAAGGCTCTATGGTGAGGGAGTACAGCATCCCTGAGAGAGGGCAGCCCTGCCGAACCCCCCTCTGGACTTTTAAAGGGGCAGACAGGCCCCCATTTATCTTCAGCACACTCTCAATGTCACTGTACAAGACCCGTATCCTGGCTATGAAGCCTGGGCTGAACCCAAAAGCTGTTAAAACTGTCCATAAATATTGGTGTTCAACCCGATCAAACGCCTTTTCCTGGTCAATTGAAATCAAACCAGTTTCTACCGCCAATGAACCAGAGACCTCCAAAATATCCCGAATTAAAGTGACGTTGTCACTAATCAGCCTGCCAGGCACACAGTAAGTCTGGTCTACATGAATGAGCTCGCTCATCACCTTTCTCAGTCTTCGGGCCAGAGCTTTTGAGAGAATCTTGTAGTCTGTGCAGAGCAGAGAGACTGGCCTCCAGTTCTTTAGGCTCTGGAGGTCCCCCTTTTTCGGCAACAGTGTGATGATGGCCCTCCTGCAGGTCGTGGGTAGGGTCCCCCTTTCCAAGCTATCTTGGAGAACCTCCAGCAGGTCTGGACCAAGCAGGGGCCAGAATTCCTTAAAAAAGTCCACAGAGAGACCATCTATGCCTGGTGATTTTCCATTCTGGAGGCTCATTAGCGCCGTATGCAGCTCAGACAGAGACAGTGGAGCATCCAAGCCGGCAACAAGGTCCTCTGAGAGCACTGGAAGACCATCAAGGAAAACCTGGCCCAGTGACGTGTCCTCCCTCCACTCTGCTCTAAACAATTCACTGTAAAAGCTAGCAGCGTGTTTCCTGATCTCTGCTGCTGTGGAGATTGTTCTCCCGTCATCGCCCAACAAGGAGTGAATGAGCTTTCTCTGTCCATTTTTCCCCTCCAGTCCAAAAAAGTACTGGGAGGGCGAGTCCATCAGAGCTACATCCATGTAGCGTGAGCGGACCAGAGCACCCTGTGCGGTGACCCCTAGCAAGCTAGCCAAGGCTGACCTTTTTGACTTAAGAGCCTCTAAGTGCTCCTGTTTTCCGGTAGAACTGAGTAACTCCTCTAGCTCTACCACCTCAGTCTCCAGAACTTTCAAGGATTGGGTCAAGCTACGAGTGACATTTTGAGTGTACTGTTGGCAGAATTGTTTTATCTGTGCCTTACCAAAATCCCACCACATTTGGAGAGAACTAAAAGAAGATTTTTGTTCCCTGTGTGACTTCCATACATCATGAAAAACTCCCTTAAAAAACACATCATTTAAAAGTGTATTATTAAAATGCCAAAAAGCACTCTTACACTTTACATTTTCAATGAAAACAGAACAAATCAGCAGGCAGTGATCAGTGAAACCAACAGGACAGATACAACTATTTTTAAAAACACTCATTTGGTGTTTAAAACCATAGAAACGGTCTAACCTGGCCATAGATAAGAGGTTATCTTTAGCATGGCTCCAGGTGTACTGCCTCTGGTCCCCATGATGTGATCTCCACACATCGGCCATTTCATGTGCCTTCACTAGTTCCCTCAGCCTATTGGCAGAAGCAGGGTGAGGTTCCTGATGGTTCCTGTCCAGTCTGTGGTTTAATGTACAGTTAAAATCACCCCCCAGAAATAAAAAACTATTTGGATTACAGGATCTAACCGTATCTGATAGCATATTAAAGACCCTGATCCTTTCTGCTCTCTGGGTTGGCACATACACGTTTATAAGAACCAAGTTTACGTTTTCAAACTGTACCTTTAGCAAGAGTACATGTCCTTTCACCACCTCTTCTACCTCATAAGAGACAGGCACACAACCCCTAGAGAAAAGTACAGCCACCCCTCCACTATTATTGGATTTGTGGCTAAAAAAAATGCAGCCATCCCACTCTTTTCTCCACTGGCACTCAATGTCTACAGTGCTGTGAGTCTCCTGGACCATCAGCACGTCAAGTGCCTTTAAATTAAAAAGCTTGTATAAAGAGGCCCTTTTTACATCATCCCTGGCCCCGTTTATATTAAGAGTGCCAATTCTAAGGTGGGGCATTAAAAAGGATAAAAATAAGGTACAGTAAAAAAAACACACACATAGCATAAAAGGGAAGAAACAAACTAAGAGTCAACATGACTGTTAGTAATTTGTGATTTCAGTTTAGCAACCAGTTTCTTTAAACGAAAAATTTCCTGATCAGTAAAAGTCTCATTCCCATCATTCAGTTTCATCAGCTTGCGAGCTGATGCCACAAATAACTCCAGATCTGGAAAGTAATTTTCCACTTTCACAGCTCTGCTCCCCTTGGTCACCTGGAGAAATTGCCTAATTTTGGTAAAACAATAGGAGCTTTGCTCCTCCTGCGTCTGCATCATTTCAGACTCAGCTCCACTTTCGTCAGAGACGCTCTCATCTATTAAATCTAACTTCCCAACCCTACTAGATTTAGCAGAGCTCTGCAAGTTTTCAGCACTTTTTCTTTTTTGTGCAGCTTTAAAAGGATCCTCTTCAACAAAACTACATTCCTGCTTTTCTTCGTGAACTGCAACGTTCGTCATGCAGTGTTTGCTCTGTGTGTCCGCTACAGCCTCAAACCGCTCCTCCCCCGCCTGCAAAGTCTGCTCACCCACGTTCCTTCGTTTAACTGCACTCTTACTTACACCCTCCGCCTCTTTACTCCGGGTGACAGGCTCGTCACAATGATCACAGCTGCCGCCAGACAGAAATTTCCCACCATCAATGTTTGGGGGGGCAACTACCGCGCCCGCTGCGGCTACCTCAGCAGAGGCGGCCGCGGCCGCCCCAGCACAAGCGGACGCGGACGCGGACACCCCCGCAGAAGTAGAAGCAGACGCGGCCGCGATTGCGGACGCGACCGCCCCAGCAGAAGCGGGCGCCGCAGCGGCATCCGCCGCACCGCATGTAGCGCTACCCTCCGGACCACCAGAAACAGCGGCGTCACCTTTCTTACCGCCAGTGCTCTTTGTGTTCGCCTTTTCAGGACATGACCTAATAAGATGGCCTTCTGCGCCACACGCAAAACACTTCATGGTTTCAGATGTTGCAAACACCAAGTAGCTAAAGCCGTCAATCCTGAAATTAAAAGACGCGTTCAGTTCAGCAGAGCTGTCTTTCAACACCATGAAACACTGCCTCCTGTGACACACAACATGCTTCAGCAGGGGTGATTTACTACCCAGAGAGACCATTCTGATAGGGGACACAACCTGGCCAAAACGGGACAACTCTCTAATCAGCTGATCATTTTTAACGAAAGGAGGAGCGTTTGAGATGGTGATCCTCCTAGACGGATTCGCCAGCGGTAAAACGGGAGTAAAAGTGTCACCTATGACCACTCCCTGTGCCACCACCTGATCAGCTTTCTCAGTCGAATCCAGAAAGATCACAACTGCGCTGTTCATCCTCGATGCTGATTTTATGCTGTCATGCCCAACCACCTGTCCCACTGCGAGGCCGACCTCCTCCACAGAACAGGAAACTGTGGGGAGGATTCTCACGCCATGCCTCCGGGTCAAGCACTCGAACTCCACGCCACCATCAACTACCGGCATGATGCCGGCTGGGAAAAAACGGGCAGCAAAAGCTACCATTCCCTGATACACTCACTCCAAAACTCACACACACTTAAACAACTATATAATAAACACACACACCTCAACACACAAGATAAAACGTCACGCACGCGCACGAGAGAGAGAGAGAGAGAGAGAGAGAGAGAGAGAGAGAGAGAGAGAGATTTTGATTTTTAAAAGATCTTTAATAAACACACTTGTCCATCAGTCAATACAATTTCTATATCATGCTATGTTACACAGAAAATTAATCCCCCAAAAAACGCCCCAAAAAAAGCTGTCCATCATGAACTGAACAGAGGACATTCTCCAGGGACCAGAGGGTCCTGAAACCTTCCACATCCCCATTCCCCATAAAAAACTGAAAGTCCAGCCTGATTCTGGCTTTAAGTAGCCTCACAAATAAAATTTTGACATCAACATCATTCTCAACATTTTCAAGTTTTCTTCTCCGGCTTACATAGATAGCCAACTTTGCCTGCCCTAAAACAAAGTTCAGTAGTTGACACTTCTGCTTAAAACGACGATTGTACATAAAACCACAAATGAAAACCTGCTTAGAGAAAACTTCCTTAAAAATATGAAAAAGTTTTGTGAGAAGTTCAAAGAGGCCACTCAGGCGCTGACATTCAATAAAACAATGAAAAACAGTCTCCCTAGAGGAACAAAAAACACACTGATCACTGACACTGCTGTTAATCACAGAAACAAAAGCATTGACAGCTATAATACCATGCAGGACCCTCCACTGTAAGTCTCCATGCCTCTTAGGGAGAGGGGCTTTATAAAGAGCCCTCCAGGCAGGCCGATGCCCTTTTCCTAGTTTAAAATAGGCTCTCCAAGGAGTGTCCACACAGGTGTTCAATCGGTCCTTGTTGAGTGCCATCACCACCAGTCTGTAGAGTGCCTTACCACTGGCTCCTCCAAAGTCCACACCAGTGGGAGCACAGAATGCCAGTAAGGAGCAAGGAGCGACGTCAAAGTCCATATAGAGCGTGAGAGAGGGAAAGGGGTCAGTGCTTTCTGGCTGCAGCGTGCCATTGCAAAAGTCCAAGAGTAGGGAGTGCTCAAGTCCATGAAGCTCCTGTTTCCAGTGTGCAAGAAGACCATCGATGAAACGATTCGACCTGACACCAAGATGAGCTGCTAAAGCTGAGGCGTTGTTGAGGCCAGGACCAGCCAGTTCCACCACTTGCTTCAGAGTGAGAATATTCCTGGAACACAGCCTATCAAGGAAGGTCCTTCCAACTCCCGGCAGGACACCAAGGCGACCACCAAAAACCAGCGGCTCCCTCAACAACCAGTAGAGGGAATCGCATGGCCCTCTTTGTTTTTTAAAAAGAGTCCACACTGAAAAGAGACTGCGGTAAAAACTGGGTAAAGACAGTGCATTAGAGTTCTTAAAATCCATTAAAAACACAGGGAGGTCTAGCCCAAGCCCAAGGACTCTCTGTAAAATAACACAGGCCAAAGGCCTCCATACCAGGTCCTGGGGGCCCGTCAGCAGTCTCTGTATGAAAGTCAGTCTAAAAGCAGCACCTCTACTAGCTAAATGAATCACTCCTTGCCCCCCCCCCTCTTTGGGAAGAAATAACAGGGCTTGAGGAACCCAGTGGAGTCCACCCCCCCAAAAAAAGTCCACCAAAACAGACTGAATTTTGGACAACAAACCAGCAGGGGGGTCCAAGCACATGAGGCGGTGCCACAGGGATGAGGAAACAAGATTATTTAAAATGAGCACTCTTCCTCTAAAAGATATTCTTGGCATTAGCCACTTCCACTTGTTTAGTCTCCCGTTAATTTTCTCTATGACCCCATCCCAATTTTTTTGCTCAAACTGCTGATTTCCAATAAAGACACCAAGATACTTAAAACCTCCTTTTTTCCAAATCAACCCACCCGGCAGCGTGAGCTGATTTTCTAGTTTCTCCCCCACCATCAGAGCCTCGCTTTTTCCCCAGTTTATCTTTGCAGAGGAAAGTTGGCCAAAAAGATTGACACTCCTAACCAGAACGTCAATGTCACTCTGCTTGTTTAGCAGAATGACTACATCATCTGCATAGGCCGACAGCTTGAACGTGGTGTCACAGTCAGGAAAAGTAACTCCTGATAGATCCCTTCTCAGGCAGTGAAGCAAAGGCTCTATGGTGAGGGAGTACAGCATCCCTGAGAGAGGGCAGCCCTGCCGAACCCCCCTCTGGACTTTTAAAGGGGCAGACAGGCCCCCATTTATCTTCAGCACACTCTCAATGTCACTGTACAAGACCCGTATCCTGGCTATGAAGCCTGGGCTGAACCCAAAAGCTGTTAAAACTGTCCATAAATATTGGTGTTCAACCCGATCAAACGCCTTTTCCTGGTCAATTGAAATCAAACCAGTTTCTACCGCCAATGAACCAGAGACCTCCAAAATATCCCGAATTAAAGTGACGTTGTCACTAATCAGCCTGCCAGGCACACAGTAAGTCTGGTCTACATGAATGAGCTCGCTCATCACCTTTCTCAGTCTTCGGGCCAGAGCTTTTGAGAGAATCTTGTAGTCTGTGCAGAGCAGAGAGACTGGCCTCCAGTTCTTTAGGCTCTGGAGGTCCCCCTTTTTCGGCAACAGTGTGATGATGGCCCTCCTGCAGGTCGTGGGTAGGGTCCCCCTTTCCAAGCTATCTTGGAGAACCTCCAGCAGGTCTGGACCAAGCAGGGGCCAGAATTCCTTAAAAAAGTCCACAGAGAGACCATCTATGCCTGGTGATTTTCCATTCTGGAGGCTCATTAGCGCCGTATGCAGCTCAGACAGAGACAGTGGAGCATCCAAGCCGGCAACAAGGTCCTCTGAGAGCACTGGAAGACCATCAAGGAAAACCTGGCCCAGTGACGTGTCCTCCCTCCACTCTGCTCTAAACAATTCACTGTAAAAGCTAGCAGCGTGTTTCCTGATCTCTGCTGCTGTGGAGATTGTTCTCCCGTCATCGCCCAACAAGGAGTGAATGAGCTTTCTCTGTCCATTTTTCCCCTCCAGTCCAAAAAAGTACTGGGAGGGCGAGTCCATCAGAGCTACATCCATGTAGCGTGAGCGGACCAGAGCACCCTGTGCGGTGACCCCTAGCAAGCTAGCCAAGGCTGACCTTTTTGACTTAAGAGCCTCTAAGTGCTCCTGTTTTCCGGTAGAACTGAGTAACTCCTCTAGCTCTACCACCTCAGTCTCCAGAACTTTCAAGGATTGGGTCAAGCTACGAGTGACATTTTGAGTGTACTGTTGGCAGAATTGTTTTATCTGTGCCTTACCAAAATCCCACCACATTTGGAGAGAACTAAAAGAAGATTTTTGTTCCCTGTGTGACTTCCATACATCATGAAAAACTCCCTTAAAAAACACATCATTTAAAAGTGTATTATTAAAATGCCAAAAAGCACTCTTACACTTTACATTTTCAATGAAAACAGAACAAATCAGCAGGCAGTGATCAGTGAAACCAACAGGACAGATACAACTATTTTTAAAAACACTCATTTGGTGTTTAAAACCATAGAAACGGTCTAACCTGGCCATAGATAAGAGGTTATCTTTAGCATGGCTCCAGGTGTACTGCCTCTGGTCCCCATGATGTGATCTCCACACATCGGCCATTTCATGTGCCTTCACTAGTTCCCTCAGCCTATTGGCAGAAGCAGGGTGAGGTTCCTGATGGTTCCTGTCCAGTCTGTGGTTTAATGTACAGTTAAAATCACCCCCCAGAAATAAAAAACTATTTGGATTACAGGATCTAACCGTATCTGATAGCATATTAAAGACCCTGATCCTTTCTGCTCTCTGGGTTGGCACATACACGTTTATAAGAACCAAGTTTACGTTTTCAAACTGTACCTTTAGCAAGAGTACATGTCCTTTCACCACCTCTTCTACCTCATAAGAGACAGGCACACAACCCCTAGAGAAAAGTACAGCCACCCCTCCACTATTATTGGATTTGTGGCTAAAAAAAATGCAGCCATCCCACTCTTTTCTCCACTGGCACTCAATGTCTACAGTGCTGTGAGTCTCCTGGACCATCAGCACGTCAAGTGCCTTTAAATTAAAAAGCTTGTATAAAGAGGCCCTTTTTACATCATCCCTGGCCCCGTTTATATTAAGAGTGCCAATTCTAAGGTGGGGCATTAAAAAGGATAAAAATAAGGTACAGTAAAAAAAACACACACCTAGCATAAAAGGGAAGAAACAAACTAAGAGTCAACATGACTGTTAGTAATTTGTGATTTCAGTTTAGCAACCAGTTTCTTTAAACGAAAAATTTCCTGATCAGTAAAAGTCTCATTCCCATCATTCAGTTTCATCAGCTTGCGAGCTGATGCCACAAATAACTCCAGATCTGGAAAGTAATTTTCCACTTTCACAGCTCTGCTCCCCTTGGTCACCTGGAGAAATTGCCTAATTTTGGTAAAACAATAGGAGCTTTGCTCCTCCTGCGTCTGCATCATTTCAGACTCAGCTCCACTTTCGTCAGAGACGCTCTCATCTATTAAATCTAACTTCCCAACCCTACTAGATTTAGCAGAGCTCTGCAAGTTTTCAGCACTTTTTCTTTTTTGTGCAGCTTTAAAAGGATCCTCTTCAACAAAACTACATTCCTGCTTTTCTTCGTGAACTGCAACGTTCGTCATGCAGTGTTTGCTCTGTGTGTCCGCTACAGCCTCAAACCGCTCCTCCCCCGCCTGCAAAGTCTGCTCACCCACGTTCCTTCGTTTAACTGCACTCTTACTTACACCCTCCGCCTCTTTACTCCGGGTGACAGGCTCGTCACAATGATCACAGCTGCCGCCAGACAGAAATTTCCCACCATCAATGTTTGGGGGGGCAACTACCGCGCCCGCTGCGGCTACCTCAGCAGAGGCGGCCGCGGCCGCCCCAGCACAAGCGGACGCGGACGCGGACACCCCCGCAGAAGTAGAAGCAGACGCGGCCGCGATTGCGGACGCGACCGCCCCAGCAGAAGCGGGCGCCGCAGCGGCATCCGCCGCACCGCATGTAGCGCTACCCTCCGGACCACCAGAAACAGCGGCGTCACCTTTCTTACCGCCAGTGCTCTTTGTGTTCGCCTTTTCAGGACATGACCTAATAAGATGGCCTTCTGCGCCACACGCAAAACACTTCATGGTTTCAGATGTTGCAAACACCAAGTAGCTAAAGCCGTCAATCCTGAAATTAAAAGACGCGTTCAGTTCAGCAGAGCTGTCTTTCAACACCATGAAACACTGCCTCCTGTGACACACAACATGCTTCAGCAGGGGTGATTTACTACCCAGAGAGACCATTCTGATAGGGGACACAACCTGGCCAAAACGGGACAACTCTCTAATCAGCTGATCATTTTTAACGAAAGGAGGAGCGTTTGAGATGGTGATCCTCCTAGACGGATTCGCCAGCGGTAAAACGGGAGTAAAAGTGTCACCTATGACCACTCCCTGTGCCACCACCTGATCAGCTTTCTCAGTCGAATCCAGAAAGATCACAACTGCGCTGTTCATCCTCGATGCTGATTTTATGCTGCCATGCCCAACCACCTGTCCTACAGCGAGGCTGGCCTCCTCCACAGAACAGGGAACTGTCGGGAGGATTCTCACGCCATGACGCCGGGTTAAGCGCTCAAACTCCACACCACCATCAATCACCGGCATGATGCCGGCCGGGAAAAACCGGCAGCAGAAGCTACCGTTCCCCGACACACTCACTCCAACACTCACACCCCAACACACCCACACTCAACCCACTATATTAAACACACACACCTCAAACACACAAGATAGAGAAAAAGTTAGAAAATACAAAGTTTAACGTACTCACTCGACACCACTCCACACCCCCGCTCCCACAAACGCCCACGCATGTGCACGAGATAGAGAGAGAGAGAGAGAGAGAGAGTTTGAGTTTTAAAAAATGCCTTTATTGCACAATTCAAAAAATGTAAGAGCACCAATATCATTCCACTAAGTGTCTCACACCGGAAAAGTGCAAACATAAGTCATCCCCCTCCCCCACACAACACAAAGTATTCCCTGCAGTCCACCTATTCCACATTGCCAGTGGCAGTAGTCCGAGTCTTCCTTCTAGTCCGTGCAAAGACGAGCAACAGGCCTCCAGTTCTTAAGCAAGGCCAAGTCCCCTTCCTCCGGCAGCAGAGATAGCGCTGCGCGCCCGCAGCCAGTTCCGTTGTACGTCCCTGAGACATTTTCCTCATCTCAGATGGATTGTAGTCCTTAGACCATGCAGGATTTTCAAGCAAGTCATCTTTGCAGCAGGCTCGTCCAGATTGTAGAAAGAAAACGTTGGAGCATCCATGCCCTGTAGGCGAGTAAACCGTGACCTTGTAGTCCGTGCAAAGAAGAGCCACAGGCCTCCCGTTTTTAAGCCAGGCCAATTCCCCGTCCTCGGGCAGCAAAGATAGTGCTGCGCACCGGCAGGAAACCGGTAAAGATCCAGTTCTGTGACAGTCAATTACAGTCAATTAGAAATGTCATAAAAGTCTGATCGAACAATATCCCAAAAATGCGTAAAACAGGCAGAGGAACGACCACCATTTATTCCTTCTGTCTTGACCCTTGTTTCCCCTGCTGCTTTACGCAGGGCTGTCAGGTGTTTTTTGAGGTGAAAACGTTTCCTTTCATCCAGGAGGTCAAGACCAAGCTGCCTTCTTAGCACATTAACAGACTTAATGAATTTATCAGTGTCACTGAAGTAGTCAGTGACTTAATGGCCTTGTTATAGGTTTCATCCAGAAAAGCATTTATTTCTTCCAGTGAATAAAAACTTGTGTTTGTACTGCATTTTTCCTCAATAGACTCAGTAATAGCCACAGTGTCGGGATCAGATTCCATTTCCTCGTCAGCACAACTCAGCTGAGTGTTTGGTTCATCTGGCCCAGTGGATTCATCATGGGCCACATTTTCCTGGACGCCACCCACAGCAGCTGACTGTCGCTGTTCCGTCCCCTGCTCTGAAACGGTAGCAGCCTCTGGAAGCACAGCCGCTGATGTCACACAGCGAGATTCTGACGCACCATCAGTGACAGTTTGGGTGCCGTCACCAGCGACACTCCCAGCCGTAAGCTGGGCTGCGGGCACCACAGCCGGGCTGTCCACAGACACAGTGGCAGGCTCCGGAGCAGGACTGGCGGAAGGCCCCGGAACGTCGTCCGTAGTAGTGGCGGGAGCGGAGGCCGCACCGCCGGCCTCAGTTGCGGCGGAAGGCCCCGCCACGCCGTCCGCAGCAGCGGCGTGAGCAGAGGATGTGCCACCGGCACCAGCCGCGGCCCCATCAGAGCCCCCCACCCGCTGCCTGTGCGGACAAGCGGACCGTTTATGGCCCACGTCTCCACATTCAAAACACTTCATCTGTCCTGAGCTCGCATACACCATATAGGAGCCGTCCTCATGTTTGACCTGGAAGGACACTTCCAGAGTCGCAGTTGGCGAGTCCAAAAATATGAACACCTGTCGCCTGAGTGATTTCACATGTTTTAACTTGGTCTCCTTGCATCCCAAAGTCAGAGTTCTAAACGGGCCTGCAAACTTCCCAAATCTGCGGAGCTCCGTCGCCAACTGCTCGTCAGTGATGAAAGGTGGAACACCTGAGACGGTGATACGCGTTGATGGGACAGATAAGGGGGACACCTGTACATACGTTTCCCCGATAACAACACCGCTTCCAATCAGGGTGTGGACATCCTCTTCAGCAGCCAGAAACACAGCTACAGCTCTATTCATTCGGGACGCAAAGCAGATCGCATCATGGCCCACCTGCTCGGCCACAGCCAGAAGCACCTCCTGCACAGTAGCGCTGCTGTCCGGGGGAACGATCCGCACCCCCTGAGAGAGAGAGCGAGAGAGAGAGAGAGCAGAAAATGCCTTTCAGGAGTCACCTCCTGCTGCAACTCGACTGACTAACTGTTCTAACTGCAAAGAAAAGTTTTCTCAGGGCGTGGCAGGATGGCAGAAGAATTTCATGGCAACTGAGCTTGACCAATTCAAAGATCAGGGTTGGATCTTCCCATTAGTGTAAACTTTTGACCAATTGCACTGAATTTCTTTGTTCAGCAGAAGTCGTAAACCTGACTAAAAAGGAGATGCCTGGCGACTTGGAGGCTGATTGGTTAGTTCAAAGTTCTGTGTCTCCCACAGAAAGGGGAGAGAGAAATTTGATATGAGAAGTGATTCTCCTAAAACATGTATATGCTACCCATTAAAGCATAAATTCTTTAAAACTTTAGTGACTAAGATATTCTACTTAATAATAAAGGAACAAACAATGTGTCTACATTGTAAATGTAATAATTTTTTATGGTAGACATGCAAAAATGAATTTCTTCCTGAAATAAAGCAACACATATCAAATCATATCAATTAAAGCATTTAATTGGTTAATTTTTTTTCTTCCTTTTGCCTTCAGAGAGAGCAGTCGCATTTTTTTTCCTCCCTCCTCCTATCCTGCCTTCCTGACCTAATCCCAGCTTGCTGCGTCTGAGTGAGTGTCTGTGCCGTCTCACCATCTTGCTGATCTCAACCCAAATGGAAAATACGGAAAATGGATATAAGCTGGGCTTTAAACGCAATTGACACCACCTTTTCAAACAGAAAATTGGGCCTGGGGGAGCCCAAATGTGGAGAGACCCATGGATTGGAACTCATGTGTCTGTGTGATTTGACTGAGGATGTGGAAAAACATCTACCTGTTTTGGCTTTACGATCACAGGATTTCTGCCGATTGGGCTTTAGAGTTCTCCTGGTGTATCGAAAATTTAACTGGAGGAGCTAATCAAAATGCGGACCCGGCGGAGCTGCTTCTCAATAATTCGACCAGATGGGGAGTGCACGAAATAGCGGCAAATGACCAACATGGAATTTACCATCTGCATGCACTGTAGAGAGATGGACTCTACCGGACATGTTTATCTGTGTTTAGAAGGGGAAACATCTGGAGTTGCTTCGTGCTCTCCAGGGAATGATATGAATTTAAAGCCAGTGAATGTTAATTTGAATTGTGAGCTCAGAATATGACAATAGGGAAATCCTATACTCTGTCTGAGCAGATTCGACCTTGATCGGCGCCCCTGGATAACTCACTCCTCCAGAGTTGAGATAAGCGGATGTGTCAGCTGGCTCGCTAACCCAAACACCGCTGCTGTGCAATAAACAGAACTCTTCAGGGACAGCGTTCATGAACTATAACATCTATCGTTGCCTAGGAGACTATTTGTTGTGCTCCAGTAACTGATACACTCAACACTGCATACACACTGATATCATCATACTGATATACATACACTGCTCTCTCCCTGCTGTGTGATTTGTCTACTAAATGTCTGCTAAATAAGCATTGAGGTTTTTTTTGCCTGCAATCAAAATTTTGCTTACTTACTTAAGCGTCAATTTGATAAAACATGTTTTTTTCTCTTGCCTACTGTGTCATATCCTCTCTTTTTCTTTTTTTTTTTTCCTTTCTTCTTTATGACTGGCACCTAGCGGCTGCCCTGGCCTTGGATGCGCTCTGCAGAGCGTGCCCAAATGCCAAGTCACGTTTCGTTACCTTGTATTCATACATGTGTAATGACAATAAAGTTGAATCTCATCTCATCTCATCTCATTTCAAACAATAACTGTCCATCACAGGGTCTGGCCATATCTTCAATTGTGTCCTGAGAAGTATCTTCTGAAAAATTAGAGACTTGAGGAGAATAATAGTGATTTTATTGTTCAAGTCACATTTCAACTGCAGAGAGAGAGAAAAAAAATATTCCTGAGTTATCCACTGGAGGGTAGTGTTGTACTTTTTGAATTTCAATCAGGAATCTTACTATCATGTCTGTGCAACATCAGTCTATAAACCTGTCATTTGGGACATTCCTTTGGCAAATGGATTTGAGGGGGAAATGACTCCAGGTCCATAAAGCAGGGATTAACGTGTCCACTTTTATGGCCAGTGGCATAGGGTTTCACAGCTCTGATCTTGGGTGAAGAAAAGCAATTCATGACCAGACTTTAGGGTGAAACAATTTCTCCTCAGCAAAGAGTGAATTTATTATCCAATTTATAAATTGTATATATATATATATATATATATAGTACATAGGTGTTATTGCTATTAGCGCGTGGGTTGGGTTTAAATTTTGGAGGGCCTATTTGGCGTGTCTGACATTTTTCTATGGGGGGGGGGATGTGGTGTACCAGTATGGCGTTGGGTGTACCCTGGGTGTAGTAGGGGTGATGGCCAAGCCTTTCCGGTTCCGCTGTTGCCAGGGGTATAAAGGGCTAAGGCGGAAGAGCACTGTCTCTTTCGCCATCGACCCCTTGGCCTGCACGGAGCACCCTGTGTCGCTGTAGTTTGTGTTAATAAAGATACATTCAGCTGCACCTTCAGCCTGTTCCTTATCAACCCAAGTTATGGACATAACAGAGGGTTTGTGCACCCTGTCTTATCGGGGAGGATCCAAGATTTACCTGACATTCGCCTGGTATTTTACCGGAAGTTGGCAAAAGTCTCAAACATTCTCAAGCAATGGTAAAAGAGTTGTAAATAGATGCTAATCGATGTATATGCTGTTGCTCACATTTGTTAACAGTTGTTAATGTTTGCCAGCTGTTTGCACAAACACTCTTGCAAACACTTGCGTCAATGTTGCAAATGGTTGTTAAAGGTCTGTGACGACAGAGTGTCGCCACTGTTATGGTTTACTGTAATTGTGTCTATATTATATGTGTAGTATTTGTAAATGTCAATATGATTGTTTGTTAAAGTGCACATATTATTTCAGGATCTGTTTTTGACTAATTGGAATGCCTTTGGTGAGATAATTGTTATGGTTAATTAATTGGGTAAAACAATTGAAGCTTAAAACCACGTACCTTTGCCAACATGCTTCCTGATGGTGTCCGGGCAAAAGACTCTTTAGGGGTTGAATGCCTTTTTAAAGGATACCAGCAGGAAGGAAGCATGTGACGGTGAGTTTAGGGGTGATTTAAATATGTAAATAGGGGTTTAAATTATTTATTGTAGTATTTATGGTGTTATTTATTCTGTATTATTTATATTTATTCTGTAAGTAGGTGGGGAATTATTTATGACTCTTTTAGATGTTATTGGGTATGTGTGGGAAATGGAAAATGTTATTGTCTTACCTGGGGTTATGGTATGTTCTAATTGACTTTAATTATCTCACACAGTATATAACAGGTGTTGGTTATTTGGTTTATGTTGATGAAAAAGTCAAGTTGTGTGGAGTCGAATCGTGTCTGGTGTTGGATGTTTTTGGAGTTATTGCCTGTGAAGTTTTGGAATAAACGGAAAATTGCTGATTGCAAACTGCCTCAAAGCCTCGTTTCTGGTCTGGTATGTCTAGACCGCTCGGCATACGTTACAAGGTCACTTAACGTTTTTAATTGTTACAAATGACAGAGGTGAATTCTGATGTTTGTGACGATTCCTCAGAAATGTTGGGGAATCCAAAAATTGTCACGTTCATCTACATTTTCTGATACTACCCTTAGTGAGCTCTCCTGTTCTCTGCATGATCTTGTCTCTCGACAATCTCTCTTGGTCTCTCAATGATCTCTACTGGTCTCTTGGCAATCTCTCCTGGTCTCTCAGTCACTCATTGATCCGCTGATCTCTCAGTGATCTATCCTGGGGCCATATTACAGCAGTGCAGTCTATAATCAGTTGTCAGATGCGTGGGGTGCATTTATGGGCATTTCCAAGTTCATTTTGCTATTACAATAGCACAAAAACAGTGTAAAGGGCAAAGAAGCTGTCCTAATGCTCTTAATTATTTATAGGTATGTTTGGGGCATAACATGAAATAAACCAAATGCTCGCTTTGCTCTAATTCCCTTTAATAAACAAGGGCACAGGGTCAAAGGTTTAATACTTACATGATAACTATAATAGTTCACCTGGTAATTTTTTATCTTTTTTATAGATGTACTTTATTGTTCCCAAACTGGGAAATTACAGATGAATAATAATAATAATAATAATAATAATAATAATAATAATAATCCTGAGTGGTGGCTCAGTTGGTAGAGCATCCGCCCCACACCCGGGAGGCAGGGGTTCAAATCCCGGCCGGGTCATACCAAAGACCATATAAAAATGGTGCTTTCTGCCTTCTAGCGTGGTGCTCCGCATAATGGAACTGGGAAAGTAAAGTTACACACAGAGCTACCAGAGGACTGACCCCCCGCTGTAGCTTTCACTACTCACAGTAGCTGTGTGGCCTAGGGTCAGAGAAACGGAGATAGGCACCGCCCCATGCATCATCATGCATTATGAATTAACTAACTAACTAATAATAATAAGATAAGATAAGATAAGATAAGCCTTTATTAGTCCCACAATGGGGAAATTCCAGGATTGCAACAGCACAGGGACAGCAACACTCAGAGCAACAATCAGAAGGCAAGAAAAAACAACATCTAGCAAACATATGTCCATATTACTATAAATGTATATATATATAGACACACAGTGCAGAGCATTATGGCTGGTGGATGTGCAGCAGAAAGTCTAAGCTCTCTCTCCGCGGATGCAGCGGGCCAGCTGGAAGTCTTTGGGCATGATGGTGACCCCCTTAGCGAAGAAGAGACCACCAGGTGGGTCTCGCTGGTCTCCTGCAGAGCCATGACGGCGAAACTCAGGAAACGCAGGACGGTCTTGAAGTCCTGAGCGATCTCCCTCACCAGGCGCTGGACGGGCAGCTTACGGATGAGCAGCTCCGTGGATTTCTGGTAGCGACGGATCTCTCTCAGAGCCACGGACCTGTGACGGCGAGGCCTCTTCACTCTGCCGGTGGCCAGAGCGCCTCTCCGAGCAGCCCTGGTGGCTAGCTGTCTCCTGGGGGGCTTCTTCCTCCAGTAGATTTTACGGGCGGTCTGCTTGGTTCTTGCCATTGCTCTTTATTATTCTGTCTTATATTTCTTTCACGCCGCCTAAACTCCAGCCCGGCACCCGCTTCGTTTTCGCTACAGCTCCCGGTATGTCGAGTTTCCCATTAGCACCGGGCGGCGGCCAAGTGCTAGCTAGCACTAGCTCCTCCCCGCTGTAACGTCTCCCGCTGCAAACCGTGGCTCCGTCCGCCGACCCGGGAGTCCCCCGGGGTGATCCGTGCGTCCATGATATATATACAGAGTGAAAGGTGTAGAAAGAAGAAGGAAGATAAAAAAAAAAGGCTGTTGCAACAGGCAGCCGACTCGTGTGGCGCCGCCGGTCCGGCAGAGCCGGAACCGGCGGCGCCATAATAATAATAATAATAATAATAATAATAATAATAATAATTACATTATTTTGTCAATAAATATGTCATAAAATGGTCTTTGTGTAAAAAAGTGAGCTCTTTTCTTCCGGAGAAGTGTAAATTTCAAAATTGGCCAAGCATTTGTCTTTATTATATGTTTTAAATGCTTAAAATAGCGTTTAATAACTAAAAATACACAAAGTGGAACTGAATTTTCATCAGTTTTCTCTATCTGAATATTTCAAATGCCCATGAATAACAGTTTTGAGATAGCAAAAATAAAGCTAAACCCCTTATACATCTTCTCAAATATTTGCATTTGCCCAGAACTTACAGTGTCCAATTTACAGGCTGTTTTGTGAGTCCATGTCTAGGCGTTTTCTTCTCTCTTTTGTAGTCGAGGAATCAGTTCCTCTCCAGCTGCTGGTGGTCATGGTGAATGACTCTTCATCTGAAGAATCTCTAAAAATATAAAAATATAATGTAAGATTAGATGAGATTTATCCAAAAGAAATTTGTGTTTTCTAGAAAAAAACGTTCAACAGCATAGGAATTGGTAACGTAATAAATATAACAGAGGAAAAGCAATAAATAGCAGTGATAAAACAATTTGAAACAAAGCTGATAGGAAAACAATACACTAGATGTTGAAAAAATAAATAAATAAAATAATATAATATAAATAAATGCAATAAATAGATTTTGAAAAAAAAATATTGTAACAAAACTGGAAATAAATATCTAGTAATTCAAAATGTCTTATTCTGGTTGAGGTTGGGACACTTCTCCTAAGAACCCCCTTCATCCACAGGGCTTGATCCTTTCTAGCTGATCTCCTCAAGCATTTTTTGCTAAACTGTTTACAAATTATTACTCAAAAAATCTCAGAAATATCTAAAAACACAGAGTCGACCAGATGTATAGATGCACGAGTGAGAACAACAGAACAATAGACGCTCCTCGGAAACACAGACAAAATACATTACAAAAACAATAAAAAACACTCCTAACCTCTCACAAGCAATACTAAAACTACTATTTACAATGCTAAGCTATTATTTACGCTGCTCGTCGGCCTCCGTCGGTCTATGCTGACCATGGAAGAGAAACCTAAACGTCTACTCTGCTGGAACAGCACCGCCTGTGGCTGAACAGGCCGATGCGCGAATGGCAGTCCCTGTCACACAGGTCGCACTTGTGGGTGGTCTGCGTGCTGCTGGAGCTGTGGCGATTCTTCCTGCGGGTTCTTTTTTCATCTGCTGCAGCGGTCAGTCTCTCTTCACCCACCTTGAGCTGTCTGGTCAGGGTGCCTCTCCATTTGGAGCGGTCCGTTGCAAGGTCCTCCCAGTGCTCTGTGTTGATCTCCAGGGCCTTCATGTCTCTCTTGCAGATGTCTCTAAAGTGCAGCTGTAGGCGGCCAACGTCTCTCCTGCCAGTCGCCAGTTCTCCGTAGAGGACGTCTTTGGGGATTCTGCCATCCTCCATACGGTGAACGTGGCCTAGCCAGCGGAGCCTGCACTGCCTGAGTAGAGTGAACATGGAGGGAAGGCCGGCGCGGGACAGAACTTCTGTGTTGGGCACTTTGTCCTGCCAGGATATGTCCAGGATGTGGCGAATGCAGCGCAAGTGGAAGGAGTTCAGTCTCTTTTCCTGCCGGGCGTATGTTGTCCACGTCTCACTCCCATAGAGCAGTGTGCTGATGACACAGGCGTTGTACACTGCCATCTTCGTCTTGACAGAGAGTTTGGGATTCTTCCACACTCGTGTGGTGAGGCGAGCAAGTGTGAAGGCTGATTTTCCAATCCTCTTGTCGATCTCTGTATCAAGGGAGAGGTTGTTGCTGATCGTGGACCCCAGGTACGTGAACTGATTCACGTCCTCCAGCTCGCAGTCGTCGATGGTGATGGTTGGTGGTGCTTCCGTGCCTTGCGCCAAGACGTTAGTCTTCTTCAGGCTGATGGTAAGCCCGAAGTCCTTGCATGCCTGGGAGAAGTGGTCCATCAGGGTCTGAAGCTCCTGCTGTGTGTGGGTTGCGACTGCAGCGTCGTCTGCGAACAGCATGTCTCTGATTAGAGCCTCACGTACTTTGGTTCTGGCTGTCAGGCGGGCGAGGTTGAAAAGCCTGCCATCAGATCTTGTGTGCAGGTAGATTCCCTCTGTTGCTGTGCTGAAGGCATGCCTCAGGAGCATAGCAAAGAAAATCCCAAAGAGGGTTGGCGCAAGTACACAGCCCTGTTTCACTCCGCTGCGTATGTTGAATGGCTCTGAGACATTGCCGTCGTGCTGCACTATCCCCTGCATGTTGGTGTGAAACGATTCGATGAGGCTTTGCAACTTTGGTGGGCATCCTATCTTTGGCAGGATCTTGAAAAGGTCCTCTCTGCTGACCAGATTGAACGCTTTGGTGAGGTCGATGAAGGCGACGTACAGGTGCATGTTCTGTTCTCTGCATTTCTCCTGGAGTTGGCGGATGGAGAATATCATGTCTACCGTCGATCGCTCAGCGCGGAAGCCACATTGAGACTCGGGGTAGACACGTTCGGCAAGCTTCTGTAGACGAACGAGAACAACTCGTGCTTAGACTTTGCCAACAATGCTGAAGAGGGAGATGCCCCTGTAGTTGTTGCAGTCGCTTCTCTCCCCTTTGTTTTTGTAGAGGGTGATGATCTTGGCATCCCTCATGTCCTGTGGTACGGCACCTTCCTTCCAGCACTGGCAGAGGACGTCATGCAATGGCAGCAGTAGGGCGGTCTTGCAGTGCTTGATCAGGTCGGGGGGTATGCCGTCGTTGCCGGGTGCCTTGCCAACGGCCAAGCTATCAATAGCCTTGCTGAGTTCGTCGATGGTTGGCTCGGTGTCAAGTTCGCCCATGGATGGCAGGCAGTCGATGGCATCAAGGGCTGACGGTGTCACGGTGTTCTGTCTGGAGTAGAGGTCGGAGTAGTGTTCCACCCATCTCTCCATCTGCTTGTTCTTTTCTGTGATCATCTCCCCAGTGGAGGATTTGAGGGGGGCCGTCTTGCTCTGAGCCGGACCAAGTGCTTTCTTGATGCCATCGTACATACCACGGATGTTCCCTGTTATGGCAGCGGTTTGAATGTCTTGGCTGAGCTGAGTCCAGTACTCGTTGGCACAGCGCCGAGCAGTCTGCTGAACTTTGCTTCTCGCAGCCCTGAGAATCTGGAGATTCTTCTCGTTTGGGTACTTCTTGTACTCAGCAAGTGCTGAGCGCTTGGCTTCAATGACGGGGGTCATCTCAGTCAACTTGACATCAAACCAGTCCTGTGACTTCAAGGTCTTCCTCCCAAAGGTAGCCAAGGCTGTGTGGTTGATGGTGTTTCACAGCTCTTCCCAGTTCTGCTTTGCAGATTCTCCTTCTTGTGGTACACCAAGTTCCTTCTCAAAGGTGGAGGCAAACTGCTCAACAAGTTGTGGTTGGGCCATCTTGCTGGTGTCAATCCGTGCCTTTCCAGGCTGTCTAGCATGATGGAATTTCTTCAGCTGCAGCTTGACCTTGCAACACACCAATGAATGGTCTGTGTCGCAATCTGCACTCTGGAACAAACGGGTGATTAGCACGTTCTTCAGTGAGGTGCCCCTGGTCAGGATCAAGTCCAGCTGGTGCCAGTGCTTTGAGCGCGGATGTCGCCAGGAAACCTTGTGTTGGGGCTTGGTCTTGAAGAACGAGTTTGTGATGCACAGATCGTGATATGTGCAGAACTCGAGCAGCCGCTGTCCGTTGTCGTTCATTCTGCCCACGCTAAATGGTCCAAGACAGGAGGGCCAGGAGTCGTGGTCAGCACCCACTCTGGCATTGAAGTCTCCAAGGAGAATGAGTTGTTCAGAGTTGGGGATGATCCTGACAGTTGTTGTGAGATTCTCATAGAACTCGTCTTTTGCCTCTGGTGTGGCTGTCAGTGTTGGGTCATACACACTGACGAAGGTGACTGGGCCTTGAGTGGTGTTGAGGCGGAGGGTGAGGAGTCGTGCAGAGCCATTGCTGCCCGGTTCCACCATCTTCAGCAAGGTGTTCTTCACTGCGAAGCCCACTCCGTGTTCCCTGTGTTCGTCACTGCCCTTTCCCTGCCAGTAGAACGTGTAGTCCTTCTCTCTCAGTGTGCCTGCATCAGCCAACTGTGTTTCCTGGAGAGTGGCGATATCCACTTCCAGTCTCTTCAGCTCATTATTGATGATGGCAGTCTTCCTGGTGTCGTTGATGTCCTTGAGGTTAGCAGCGAGTCCTGTCATCATAGTGCGGACGTTCCAAGTTCCCAGTTTTAGAGTTGGTCTCTTTTGTTTTTTTGTCTTGCCTGGTGCGAAGGTTCTCAGCCTGCTGTTCGGACTTCTCCTCATCCCCATGCACCCAATGAGGAAAGCAAGCTGTGGCGGGACAACACCTTATTGGCTGGGGGCTGCCCAGCTTGAGGCGGGCGGTAGCTGTCCAGTGAGATCCGATGATCCCTCCCACCGTCGGGAACAACCCCTGGCGCCGCGCTCTATGCCAATTGAGCGGTGGCTTATAACCGGTAACTGTCATTCCCCCTGTTTTGTCTACGCCAAAGGCGAAGCTGGAGTGTCCTCTCCAGTGATCTGGTGTTCTACCTTCCAGTGTTGGGCGTTGGTAGGATTCAAGCCTGGGCAGGAAGATATGGAGGACAAGATGTTGCCCATGCAGCATGTCCCCCCTCTCCACGTCACTGATTAATCCAAAGGAACAGCAGGGCTGCTACAGTTTGGCACCAGCGCCGTTGCAGGAGCTGCCAGAACGATGTTGAGAACAACAGAGAACTGCCTTAGGGGCTCCGACTCCGGCTTTTTCCTCAGGGTTGACTCCCGAAGCCTTTCTCGTGACCGGGTGTGCCGCAAGGCAGCGGAGGTTTGAAATCAGGGTTTACCTTTTTTTTTTTTTTTTTTTTTTTTTTTCTCTCGGCGCCACACGAGTCGGCTGCCTTTTGCAACAGCGGCTCGATTCCGAGTCTTTTTCCCTTCCTCTCTCTTTTGATCCGTCTTTTTTTTTCACCCCACTTATATCACGGACACACAGATCGTCCTAAATGTCTCCTGAGCCGGTGGACGGAGCCACTGTCTATAGCAGGATACGATACAGCAGAGAACAGCTGCTAGCATTCAACCGCCACCCGGTCCCATTGGAAAAACTCGACATACCGAGAGAACTGAGGCGAAAACGCCGCGGCTGCCGGGCTGGAGTAAGGCGGAGGACAAAAAATATAAGGTACAGACCCTCCCTTCCATCTGTTGTCATGGGAAATGTACGGTCGATACTGGGAAAGTTAGATCAGCTAGCGGCTATCTCCCGTTATGATAGCACATACCGGGAGTGCTCTCTCCTTTTGTTTACTGAGACGTGGCTAACTGAACTAGCAGCAGATGCTAACATTGAGCTGGAGGGTTTTCACATGATACGAGCTGACCGAACACCAGACAGTGGCAAGGCTAGGGGCGGTGGAGTGATAATGTATGTTAACAACAACTGGTGCAGACCGGGACATATCACTGTTAAACAACGACACTGCAGCAAAGACATTGAGTTGCTAGCTGTTAGCATGAGGCCTACATATCTCCCGAGAGAACACTCACACGTGATCTGCATTGTTGTTTATGCAAATCCGACGGCGAACGCTGGGACAGCACGTGACGTCATCCATTCAGTAACCAGCAGGCTGCAGACAGAACACCCAGATGCTCTTCTCCTCATCTCAGGCGATTTCAACCATGTTTCACTGTCTCCCATTCTACCCACGTTCACCCAGTATGTCACATGCCACACTAGAGACAATAAAACACTGGATTTATTCTACGCAAACACTAAGGAGGCGTACACCTCATCACAACTCCCCCCACTCGGGAGATCGGATCACAACTTGGTTCATCTCCGGCCGGTGTACAAACCCCTAGTGCACAGACAACCTCCGGCCATGCACACTGTGGAGTTATGGTCTGAGGAGACAATGGACACCCTAAAGGGCTGTTTTGAAGCCACCGCCTGGAAGCAGCTCTGCGATCCACATGGTGAGGACATCGATGGCCTCATTCACACCTTCACGGGCTACCTCAGCTTCTGTGTGGACAAATCCGTTCCCACCAAGACCATACGGCGTCACTCAAACAACAAACCCTGGATCAACCCTGAGATAAAAACACTTCTGAGAGAGAAGAAGAGGATCTTCAGGTCAGGGAACAGGGAGATGCTGAAGTCCGTACAGAGGGAGCTGAGGAGAAAGATCAGAGAAGGCAAGGACAGCTTCAGGAAGAAGATGGAGGACAAGCTGCAACAGAGCGACATCAGCGGGGTCTGGAGAAACCTCAAAACCATCTCAGGGCTCCAGAATACCTCCCCCCAGGCCACAGGGGGCAGGGAGTGGGCGAACAACCTGAATCTGTTTTTCAATAGATTTGACCAACCGCCCTCCCCCCTGACTGCACAACAACCACTGCTGCCTCTAAAGAAATCAAGTCCTGCTGCCCACTCCCCACTCCACCAACACCCCCCCACTCCCAACACACAGCCCCCCATCCTGACCCTGACCAGGACCCAGGTGAGGACGGAGCTGAGGAAGATCAAGGCGAGGAAGGCGCCGGGACCGGACGGCATCAGCGCAAAGCTCCTCAAGTCCTGTGCAGACCAGCTGTGTGGGATTGTGACGTATATCTTCAACATGAGCCTGAAACTGGGGAGGGTACCACAGCTGTGGAAAACATCTTGTGTGGTACCTGTACCAAAAACTTCCCACCCCAAAGACCTGAACAGCTACAGACCGGTGGCCTTGACGTCCCACTTGATGAAGACCCTGGAGAGACTGCTCCTTGCTCACCTCCGCCCCCTGGTGGAACCAGCGATGGATCCACTCCAGTTCGCCTACCAGCATGGCATTGGGGTGGAGGATGCGGTGATCTTCCTCCTTCACCGTTCTCTGTCCCACCTGGAGAAGCCCGGGAATATGGTGAGGATCATGTTCTTTGACTTCTCCAGTGCTTTCAACACCATCCAACCGATGATCCTGAAGGACAAGCTGCTGCGCGCAGGGGTGGACCAGCACCTGTCATCATGGATCCTGGACTACCTCACGAACCGGCCTCAGTTTGTGAGAACCCGGGACTGTGTGTCCGACACGATCATCAGTAGCACGGGGGCCCCCCAGGGAACGGTGCTGGCTCCCTTCCTGTTCACCCTTTATACTGCGGACTTCTCACACAACACAACACACTGCCATCTACAGAAGTTCTCTGATGACTCTGCGATCGTTGGCCTCATCTCCAATGGAGATGAAGCTGAGTACAGAGGGCTTATCCAGGACTTCGTGGACTGGTGCCATCGGAACTGCCTCCAGATCAACGCGAGGAAAACTAAGGAGCTGGTGGTGGACTGCCGCAGGCATGGGCAGCCCCTCACAGTACCAGTAAATATACAGGGAACAGACATCGAGATGGTGACATCCTATAAGTACCTGGGTATTCATCTGAACAATAAACTAGACTGGTCACACAATACTGATGCACTCTACAAGAAGGGACAGCGCAGGCTGTTCCTGCTGAGGAGACTCAGGTCTTTTGGTGTACAAGGGGCGCTGCTGAAGTCATTCTATGACACGGTGGTGGCATCAGCCATCACTTTTGGAGTGGTCTGCTGGGGCAGTGGCATTACTGCAGCCGATAGGAAGAGACTGAACAAACTGATTAAGAAAGCTAGCTCTGTCCTGGGGCAGCGCCTTGATCCGATGGAGGAGATAGGAGAGCGAAGGACGGTGGCTAAACTGTCATCTCTGCTGGAGTCCGAGTTCCACCCTATGCAGGACATACTGAATGCACTGAGGAGCTCATTTAGCAGCAGACTACATCATCCCAGGTGCACAACCGAGAGGTTTCGTAGGTCCTTCCTACCAACGGCTGTCAGACTGTACAACCTAAGCAGGGCTGCTCGCAGAGATAGCAAAAAGACGTAACAAACTAATAGTTTTTTGAATGCAAAAGATGCAATAGACTTACACAATGGTCCCCTCCGGCATACAACTAGGAACATACCGGTCGCTATGGAGGGTGAGAATATGTATGGGCACATAATCATACCATGTAGGATAACTAAGTAGACGGTTATGCTGTTTCATTCCATCTAGCAACAATGCTCTGCACTGTGTGTGTTTATATATTTGCATATTTATTCCATCTAGCTACATTGCTCCGCACTGTGTGTGTTTATATACTTGCATATTTATTCCACCTAGCTGCAATGCTCCGTACTGTGGGTGTTTATATATTTACATATTTATTCCATCTAGCTACAATGCTCTGCACTGTGTGTTCATATATTCATATATTTATTCCATCCAGCTACAATGCTCTGCACTGTGTGTCTGTGTGTGTGTGTATATATATGTATTTTGTGGTAATACGTACATATGTTTATTAGCTGCTCTTGCTTGCTTGTTTTTTTTCTTGCCTTCTGATTGTTGCTCTGAGTGTTGCTATCCCTGTGCTGTTGCAATCCTGGAATTTCCCCGTTGTGGGACTAATAAAGGCTTATCTTATCTTATCTTATCTTATCTTACCTTACCCTAGATGGGCTACCTTCCCAGGTTGACAAGCCACCATCTACCCGAAGCATCTGGTTTTAAGGCACCAGAGATCCGCCCTCGCCCCTTCTCCTATTAGTAAAAGCAGCTCCGCCGGGCTTAGAGACTAAACCACACGGGCAGGCTAGGAGTTGGACTTAGTTGTCAGAGGCTTTTTGAGACGCACGCCATAAGGAGCATTTTATGAGCACTGGGAGCTTAACCCCAGTGCCGCTCTTGGCTATGACAACCTTGGAACCAAATTATTTAGATAAGATAAGATAAGATAAGCCTTTATTAGTCCCACAACGGGGAAATTCCAGGATTGCAACAGCACAGGGATAGCAACACTCAGAGCAACAATCAGAAGGCAAGAAAAAAAACAAGCAAGCAAGAGCAGCTAATATACATATGTACATATTACTATAATATATATATATACACACACACACACAGACACACAGTGCAGAGCATTGTAGCTAGATGGAATAAATATGTAAATATATAAACACCCACAGTACGGAGCATTGCAGCTAGGTGGAATAAATATGCAAGTATATAAACACACACAGTGCGGAGCAATGTAGCTAGATGGAATAAATATATAGATATATAAATATAAACACACCCAGTGCTGAGCATTGTAGCTAGATGGAATAAATATGTAAATATATAAACACACACAGTGCAGAGCATTGTTGCTAGATGGGATGAAACAGCATAACCGTCTACTTAGTTATCCTACATGGTATGATTATGTGCCCATACATATTCTCACCCTCCATAGCGGCCGGTATGTTCCTAGTTGTATGCCGGAGGGGACCCATTGTGTAAGTCAATTGCATCTTTTGCATTCAAAAAACTATTAGTTTGTTACGACTTTTTGCTATCTCTGCGAGCAGCCCTGCTTAGGTTTGTACAGTCTGACAGCCGTTGGTAGGAAGGACCTACGGAAACCTCTCGGTTGTGCACCTGGATGATGTAGTCTGCTGCCTAAATGAGCTCCTCAGTGCATCCAGTATGTTCCTGCATAGGGTGGAACTCGGACTCCAGCAGAGATGACAGTTTAGCCACCGTCCTTCTCTCTCCTAACTCCTCCATCGGATCAAGTCGCTGCCCCAGGACAGAGCTAGCTTTCTTAATCAGTTTGTCAGTCTCTTCCTATCGGCTTGCAGTAATGCCCACTGCCCCAGCAGACCACTCCAAAAGTGATGGCTGATGCCACCCACCGTGTCATAGAATGACTTCAGCAGCGCCCCTTGTACACCAAAAGACCTGAGTCTCCTCAGCAGGACAGCCTGCGCTGTTCCTTCATGTAGAGTGCGTCCAGTATTGTGTGATCAGTCTAGTTTATTGTTCAGATGAACACCCAGGTACTTATAGGATGTCACCATCTCGATGTCTGTTTCCCTGTAATTTACTGGTGCTGTGAGGGGCGCCCCATGCCTGCGGCAGTCCTCCCACCAGCTCCTTTGTTTTTCTCGCGTTGATCTGGAGGCAGTTCCGATGGCACCAGTCCACGAAGTCCTGGATAAGCCCTCTGTACTCAGCTTCATCTCATTGGAGATGAGGCCAACGATCGCAGAGTCATCAGAGAACTTCTGTAGATGGCAGTGTGTTGTGTTGTGTGAGAAGTCCGCAGTATAAAGAGTGAACAGGAAGGGAGCCAGCACCGTTCCCTGGGGGCCCCGTGCTACTGATGATCATGTCGGACACACAGTCCCGGGTTCTCACCAAACTGAGGCCGGTTCGTGAGGTAAGTCCAGGATCCATGATGACAGGTGCTGGTCCACCCCCTGCGCGCAGCAGCTTGTCCTTCAGGATCATCGGTTGGATGGTGTTGAAAGCACTGGAGAAGTCAGAGAACATGATCCTCACCATATTTCCGGGCTTCTCCAGGTGGGACAGAGAAACGGTGAAGGAGGAAGATCACCGCATCTCCACCCCAATTCCATGCTGGTAGGCCGAAACTGGAGTGGATCCATCGAAGGTTCCACCAGGGGGCAAGAGGTGAGCAAGGAGCAGTCTCTCCAGGGTCTCATCAAGTGGGACGTCAAGGCCACCGGTCTGTAGCTGTTCAGGTCTTTGGGGTGGGAAGTTTTTTGGTACAGGGTACCACACAAGATGTTTTCCACAGCTGTGGTACCCTCCCCAGTTTCAGGCTCATGTTGAAGATATACGTCACAATCCATACAGCTGGTCTGCACAGGACTTGAGGAGCCTTTGCGCCTGATGCGTCCGGTCCCGGCGCCTTCCTCACTTTGATCTTCCTCAGCTCCGTCTCACCTGGGTCTTGGTCAGGGTCAGGATGGGGGGCTGTGTGTTGGGAGTGGGGGGGGGGGTGTCGGTGGAGTGGGGAGTGGGCAGCAGGACTTGATTTCTTAGAGGCAGCAGTGGTTGTTGTGCAGACAGGGGGGAGGGCGGTTGGTCAAATCTATTGAAAAACGGATTCAGGTTGTTCGCCCACTCCCTGCCCCCCGTGGCCTGGGGGGAGGTATTGTGGAGCCCCGAGATGGTTTTGTGGTTTCTCCAGACCCTGCTGATGTCACTCTGTTGCAGTTTGTCTTCCATCTTCTTCCTGAAACTGTCCTTGCCTTCTCTGATCTTTCTCCTCAGCTCCCTCTGTACGGACTTCAGCATCTCCCTATTCCCCGACCTGAAGATCCTCTTCTTCTCTCTCAGAAGTGTTTTTATCTCAGGGTTGATCAGGGTTTGTTGTTTGAGTGACGCCGTATGGTCTTGGTGGGAACGGATTTGTCCACACAGAAGCTGAGGTAGCCCGTGAAGGTGTGAATGAGGCCATCGATGTCCTCACCATGTGGAACGCAGAGCTGCTTCCAGGCGGTGGCTTCAAAACAGTCCTTTAGAGTGTCCATTGTCTCCTCAGACCATAACTCCACAGTGTGCATGGCCGGAGGTTGTCTGTGCACTAGGGGTTTGTACACCGGCCGGAGATGAACCAAGTTGTGATCCGATCTCCCGAGTGGGGGGAGTTGTGATGAGGTGTACGCCTCCTTAGTGTTTGCGTAGAATAAATCCAGTGTTTTATTGTCTCTAGTGTGGCATGTGACATACTGGGTGAACGTGGGTAGAATGGGAGACAGTGAAACATGGTTGTTGAAACATGGTTGTTTTTTACACTAAAAAACCGCTAAAACACTGCAAAAATACTCAAAAGCTCACTTATTTCAAAACACACTTCATTACCGTTACTTTTCCCTGTGTGGCTGAAACTGGGATACTTCTAATAATCTTCTAATAATCAAACTTCTAATAATCCTTTTCATCCACGAGTCTTTGCCTTTCTAGTTGATCTTCTCAACATTTTTTGCTAAACTGTTTACAAATTATTTCTCAAAAAATCTCTGCAATATCTAAAAACACAGTGTCGACCGTGACATGATTGGTTGACCCAGAAGCAGACTTGGACCCGAGATAGACACAATTATCTTTTATTATAGAGTGTGAATGTGTGCGTGTGTGCAGGAGTGAGGCAGCTGGGCGAGCAGAGCACAGTTCAGACTGGCAACTGGCAAGTTTGCTGGAGGGCTGAAGTGCTGAAGAACTCCTAAGGGCTCCGGGCCAGCTGCTCCGTGTCAAAGCTGCTGCTGATGATGAGGTGAAGCGATGCAGGTGAGTAAAGTGCTCGTGAAGTGCGGGTTGCGCTCAGGTCCGCCGCCAGGAGGCTTCCACCTGTGCACAGGAGAGGAGGAGCAGAGCGTAGGAATGAAGGAATCACGAAGGCTTACTTGTTGGTGGGGAGCTCAGACTCCCAGGAGATTCGACGACCAGGAAGAAGCTGAGGAGACGGAACTCCAGAGCAGGATGAGTAGAGAAGATGAGGAGGTCTTACCCAACCGTTGGAGCATTGACGTTTCTGTGGAGACCAGAGGACAGCGTGGCTTAAGTAGGCTGCCAGATGAGGTGATCAGGTGTGCATGCAGCTGTGGAGGTAATTAGGGCAGCAGGCACACAGAGCGGATCATTACAGACCGGACGTAGAGACGAACAGATGAAAACAATCGAAAAGATGCTCCTTGCAAACATGGACAAAACACATTACAAAAACAATAAAAAAGACTCCAAACCTCTCACAAACAATACTACAACTACTATTTGCAATGCTAAAATATTATTTACTGTCATGTGTTAAGTTCTAGACAGCTCACGTGCACAATACCCAACACAGGATGGAACCACACTGAGGGGCACGTTTGACAGCTTTTTTTGAATGACAAAATAACAGCACACAGCTACGGAGACAGTCACTTGCCAGAGGAATTGGACCTGTCGAGAGAAGACAAGAGCTGTGAGCTGAGGAGTAGAGGAAGGGGGAAAATGGGCAAGCCAAATTGCCACTTACTTGGGAAATCCAGGGATGACCGGCAGGACCCAGTGGGAAGATAGACGAACCGGTAGGATAGGAGGGGAATGAAGCTGATGGTGCCTGACCGGGGGATGATGGTGCTGAAGGACAGTGAGGTAGGGCAGGAGAGCGCACACAGTCCCGGCGACACACCTACACGATGGCAGCAACCTGGGGAGAAGGAAAAGAAGATGGTTAACAGCATGTTAATGATCATACAAATGTATCAGCAAGTCCGAACACAGGCAGTATACCCAGACAAGCCAGCGGAGGGACCGCATGGAGGGAACCTCCCTAAGTACACTGGCTGATGAGCAGGCGCAGGTGTGTCGTCTGCCTCAGGTGCAGTGATGAGTTGTTGAAGGTTAGAACGGAGGGGAGGGGCACACTGCCACTGCCCATGACAGAGCCCCCCCTTCTAGGGACGCCTCCTGGTGGACCAGAGGGCTTGTCCGGGTGGGCACGATGGGAAGCCCGTAGCATCTCCTTGTCCAATACCCGAGACAAGGGGGTGCAGGATTGTTCCTCCGGCACGTAACTCTCCCAATCGATGAGGCTTTGCAGGCCCCGACCCCTGCGACTGACATCTAGGATACGTCGAACTGTGTGGGCAGCATGGCCATCGATGAAGTGGGAAGGAGGAGGAGGCTCAGGAGGGGGCACAGAGGACTGGTCGAGAGGGGCTTTATGTGACTGACATGAAAGTTGGGGTTCACCCGCAGGGCCACGGGCAGCCGGAGCTGGACCGACGCGTCGTTGACCACCCGGGCAATGGGGAACAGCCCGAGGAAGCGGGGGGACAGCTTCTTGGTGTTGTTCCTCAGAGGAATCTGGCTAGCTGCCAGCCAGAACAGCTGTCCCATAGCATACTTGGGGGCCGGGACCTGCCTCTGATCTGCGGCGACCCGGGTGCATTCAATGGTGCAGACGAGAGCGGCCCGAGTTGCTCTCCAGACACGTCCGCAGCGCCGAACCTGGACCCCCACAGACAGCGCCGAAACCTCCCTCTTGGCCAAGGGAAGGAGGGGGGGGCATGTACCCCAGTGACGCCTCGAAGGGGGTCAATCCGATGGCGGAGGACACCGCAGAGTTCATCAAATATTCCACCCAGGTCAGGTGTGTGCTCCAGGAAGAGGGATTGTCAGCTGCTACGCACCACAAGGTGGACTCCAGGGACTGGCTGACGCGCTCAGCCTGCCTGTTACTTTGGGGATGATTTCCAAAGGAGAGGCTCACCGTCGTCCCTAGCATCCGGCAAAAGGCCCTCCAGACCTGGGACATGAATTGTGGGCCCTGGTCAGACACAATGTCCACAGGGAGGCCGTGGATCCGGATCACATGGTCCATGAGGATGGCTGCTGTCTCCAGGGCTGATGGGAGCTTGGGGAGGGCCACCAGATGGACCGCCTTGGAAAACCAATCCACAACTGTCAGAATGACCGTCTTGCCGTGGGATGAGGGTAACCTGGTAACAAAGTCCATGGTGATGTGGGACCATGGCTGGCCGGGGATGGGGAGGGGATGAAGAAGTCCCGATGGGGGGGGGGAGTCAGTCTTCCCCCAGACACATGTCTGACAGGCTCTGACATACTCCTGAATGTCCCGCCGCAGTGTTGGCCACCAGAACGCCCGCTTGACGAAATCTATAGTCCGGGCGATGCCAGGATAGCAGGCAAAGCGGCTAGTATGTCCCCACTGGATGATGTCTCTGCGGAGGGCGGTCGGAACATACAGATGGTTCCGCGGGCACCCTACCGGCACAGGCTCCTGGGACTGGGCCTGGCAGACCCTCCGCTCAATATTCCAAGTAAGGGCTCCAATAATGTGTTTGTGACGGTTTGGTGTGGGGGGGCCTACATCCCCAGAGTCAAACTGGCGCGAGAGCACGTCCGGTTTGGTATTCCGGTTGCCAGGCCAGTATGTGATAGTAAAGTTAAATCGCTGGAAGAATAACGACCACCGAGCCTGCCTGGCATTCAGTCAGTGGGCCGACTGCAAGAACTCAAGGTTCTTGCGGTCGGTCCACATGACGATGGGGTGAACTGCACCCTCAAGCCAGTGTCTCCACTCCTCTAGTGCCAACTTAATGGCAAGCAGCTCTCTGTCCCCTACGTCACAATTCCTCTCGGCTGGCGCACAGGTGGAGCTTCTGATCAGGGGGCGTGTGCTGCGACAGCACAGCGCCAACCTCCGAATCATACGCATCTACCTCGAGGACAAACGGGAGCTGTGTGTCGACCTGGGCCAAGATAGGATTGTCCGTGAACTGGCGCTTTAATTTATAGAATGCCTGTTCAGCTGCCTCAGTCCACCGAAAGGGGACTTTAACCGAGGTCAGCTCTATTAAAGGCAGTGCAATCGCACTATAGTTCCGGATGAACCTGCAATAAATATTAGCGAACCCGAGGAAGCGTTGAAGCTCCCTATGGGAGTGGGGTGTAGACCAATCCAACACTGTCTTTACCTTGGCCGGATTGGCAATCAGCTCCCCCTCAGCCACGATGAAGCCCAAGAAGGTAGTAGATGGTGTAGAAAACTCACACTTCTCAGCCTTCACAAACAGCAGGTTCTCCAAGAGCCATTGTAAAACAGCTCTCACGTGGACCTCGTGTTCCTTGGGTGAGCAGGAGAAAATCAAAATATCATCAAGGTAGACAAACACGAATTGATAGAGCATATCGCGGAGGACGTCATTAATCAATCGTTGGAAGACAGCAGGGGTGTTAGTGAGCCCAAACGGCATCACTGGGCTGCACGGTGGCGCAGTGGTTTAGCACTGTGGCAGCACAGTTTTACCCTCGGCCGGGGGATCGCGGGGATCATGAGATCCTGGGTTCGATCCCAGCCCCCGGCCAACAGTGAGCTGTGTGGAGTTTGCATGTTCTCCCCGTTGTTGCGTGGGTTTACTCTGGGATTTCTCCGGTTTCCTCCTGCACACCAAAAACATGTAGGTTTAGGGCGCTTGCGCATGCAGCGACCAGCAGCCGGTGGCTTGTCACCAGACTGCAAACCAAATCTACCTATGGGTACAAATAAGTAACAAAAAAAAAAAAAAATCACTAGGTATTCGAACTGGCCCTGGTGTGTTTTAAAGGCCGTCTTCCATTCATCACCCTCGCGAATGCAAATCAAATGATACGTGTTTCTAAGGTCTAACTTGGTGAAAACCTATGAGTGCTCAAGGAGCTCAAATGCTGAATTGATTAAAGGCAGAGGGTATTTGTCTTTAATTGTAATGGCGTTGAGCTCCCGGTAGTTGATGCACAGGCGCAGTGAGCTATCCTTCTTCCCGACAAAGAAGAATCCGGCCCCGAGTGGACCTGAAGGTGGCCAAATGAGGCCTGTGTTCGGCAATTCCTTAATGTACTGCTCCATCGCCTCTATCTCCTGGCCGGAAATGCTGTACAGCCGGCTGGACGGCAGCCTCGCCCCCGGGATGAGATCTATAGCACAGTCGTAAGAGCGATGAGGCGGCAGCAACAACGCTCTCGACTTGCTAAAGACCTCACCCAAGTTGTGATAAGCCCGAGGGACGAGGCTGAGGTCCGGCGGCTCAGCCTGGGAGGGAGAAACGGAGAGTGACGGGGAGCAATCAGCCGAACGCATACAACTGGCCATACAAAAGGGGCTCCAGGCTGAGATGGTATTCTGAGCCCAATTGATCGTGGGGCTATGCTTCTGGAGCCACGGGTAACCTAGAACCACCGGGGAAGATAACACAGGAAGGACCAGGAACGCTAGTTCCTCCCGGTGGCTCCCGGAAAGAAGGATGGGAATAGGCACCGTGCTTAGGGTAATCACCACAAGCTCGCTACCGGAGATGGCAGTGGCTCTCTGCCTGTGGTGCAATTTATGTGTGGGAATATCCACCTGCTCCATGAGAGCAGCTGAAATGAAATTACTCTCGGACCCCGAATCAAACAGCGCCTCAACCCTCCTCTCGACCCCCGGCAACTGCACGAGGGCCGAAATACACAATTTACCAGGGGGAGAAGAAAAAGTCCTGCCCACCAGACCCCCGCAGTTACTGACGGGCCATATCTTTTCGGCCGGCGGCAGCATTCATCCAGACTGTGGTCGAGCGAACCACAGTACATGCACGCACACGCCAGCCCTTTGCCTTCGCCGACGCTCCTCGTCGGTGATATTCCGAGAGAGCTCCATCAGTTCAGGTGAAGACCTGGCACCACCGGTCTCAGCAACCACAGCGGGCACGTGCTGGGTGTGCAGACGAGGGATGGGGCCACGCTTCCTCGCACACTCACAGTGTCGATTGTCAAGCCCTACAGCCTGATCTACCAGGTCATCAAGCGTCTCCGGGACAGGATGGACCACCAGTTCATTGTGGAGTTGGTCGCTCAAGCCATGGAGGAATGTGCTGCGTAGAGCAGTCTCGTTCCACCCCAACTCAGATGCCACAACCTGGAACGCCACCGAGTACTCGGCCACCGACCGGGTACCCTGGCAGAGAGTCATTAGGCGGCTCATAACATTGCCTGACGCTTGGTCCGATCAAACTCGCTAGAAAATGCAGCCACCAATTGATCAAACGAATATCGGCACCCCTCAGGGTTGTCTAGAGTGGCCTAGACCCACTCCAGGGCTCGATCCCTGAGCAACAGGACAAAAAGCTGTTTTTTTGGCTACATCCCCCGGATACTCCTCCTCAACCTGCTCCAAGTACATTTGAAGTTGGAGAAGAAATGGTTTGCATTTCCCCACCTCCCCCGCGTACGGGGAGGGCGAGGGAACGGATTAAGTGCGGCGCATAGTGCGTGGAGCAGGCTGGGAGGGGGGCGTGGCCGCAGGATGTGCCATGGACCATAATGTTACCATATGGGAGACCTGTTGCATCAGTGCAGCGAGCTGCTGCTCGGTCGCCGCTAGGCGATCCATAGCCGACTGCTCCTGCGGTGAGGCACCAGCTGAGCTACCTTCCTGGTTGGCTTGTTCTATCATGGCATGTTAAATTCTAGACAGCTCATGTGCATGATACCAAACACAGGATGGAACCACACTGAGGGGCACGTTTGACAGCTTTTATTGAATGACAAAATAACAGTGCACAGCTACGGAAACAGCCACTCGCCAGAGGAACTGGACCTGTGGAGAGAAGACGAGAGCTGTGAGCTGAGGAGTAGAGGAAGGGGGAAAAGGGGCGAGCCAAATTGCCACTTACTTGGGAAATCCAGGGATGACCGGCAGGACCCAGCGGGAAGATAGACGAACCGGTAGGGTAGGAGGGGAATGGATCTGATGGTGCCTGACTGGGGGATGATGGTGCTGAAGGACAGTGAGGTGGGGCAGGAGAGCGCGCACAGTCCCGGCGACACACCTACATGATGGCAGCAACCTGGGGAGAAGGAAAAGAAGATGGTTAACGGCGTGTTAACGATCATACAAATGTATCAGCAAGTCCGAACACGGGCAGTATACCCAGACGAGCCAGTGGAGGGACTGCACGGAGGGAACCTCCCTAAGTACGCTGGCTGATGAGCAGGCGCAGGTGTGTCGTCTGCCTCAGGTGCAGTGATGAGTTGTTGAAGGTGAGACCGGAGGCGAGGGGCGTGCTCCCGCTGCCCATGACATTTACAGTTTAAACACTGCTAAAACACTGCAAAAAGCTTACTTGTGCTACACAGCCACTCCATGATGACATGCTAATCCCGTTAGCTTTGACTTTGTCCTGATCAGTAAACTTCTAGTGTGATGTATGACATTATTTCCGGTACTACCATAAAGGCCAACTTCTCAGCTTTAAGGAGCATTTGGAATGAAATTTTTCGGCTGACTATTCGCGGAGGTGCGGTCAATTGAATGAGCATGTCACCGATGAGCGTCACATGCAACGTCGGCATCCGCCAAGGGTTAAGGCGCTTTTTAACCTCCTCCACAGCCCTGCTGGCACTGATCATAATCACGCACAGATGAGAGCTGTACTATTCAGAAATTATGCCAGTCTTTGTTCATGATTTTGACAGAGTTGTAAAATTTCTTTCAGCTATATGATCATTTTTAAAATAGTTTTAAAACACATCTTAAAACCCATTTTTATTCTCTGGCTTTTGGCCCAGTTTGAGATACTGATTTTATTTGTTCTTATTGTCTCTATTGTATGACTAATGTTTTGTTTGTGCTGTTTTGTACCTTTTTAACTGTATTTTATTGTTGTTATTGTTTTTGCACCTTGTGTCAGCTGTCATTTTTTAAAGTGCTTTATCCAAGTTGGATTGGATATCATTCATCTGAACTTCTCTTTTAAACTGAGAAAGAGGAGCCAATCATCTCGGCTGAAATCCATTAATCTCATCTGCTGAATGTGAAATTGTTGTTTTAATTCAAAACAATTGTCAGGATACTTTCACTATGATTCATTGTGTTAAAAGATTGAATGAATTGAATGAGGTTAAAAATTATAACAACTGTCATCATTATCTTCTTGAATAAAGATGGCGGCGCGTGCACAACGCGAGGCTCAGCGTCCTACCAGATTCTGGGGACTAGCAGTGTTATTTCTGCTCATTTCGGGTATGTTCGTTCAGAACAGCTCTGCTTTTACATCTTACACCCGAGATGAGCTTTTGAATATTGGATTACAAAGCAACGATAACGACCTTTTTATCAGCAACCTACGTCTAAATCTACGTCTCATCCCGGAGCTACGGAGAACTCCCGACGCTCGGCAGGCTTTCCGGCCGACCGGAAGTGCTCGCAGGCGGCGTAGAGATCGTAAACAAAGGAGGGGTAAGCGCGGTGGGTTAAGAGCGAAGCTAAAGCTAACACCGCATCGGCTATCGCTACCCAGTATTTTCCTTGCTAATGTACGGTCTCTGGCGTGCAAAATGAGTGAACTACGGCTTCGGATCACCAACAATAAGAGACTTATGAACTGCAATATCATGATTTTTACGGAAACATGGCTTCACAGTGGAATACCCGACAATGCTATCGAGCTAGCCGGCCTACACACGCTCCGGGCAGACAGAGCAGCAGTTGACTCCGGTAAGACAAGAGGGGGGGGAGTGTGCATTTATATTAACAAGGCTTGGTGCACGAACTCTGTCACTGTTGAGAGACACTGCTCAGCTAACCTGGAGTTTCTCATGGTTAAATGTAGACCTTTCTATCTGCCACACGAGTTCACTTGTACCATCATAACAGCTGCTTACATTTCTCTGGATGCTAATGCTAAGCTTGCTATGAAAGAACTGCATGCAGCTATTAGCAAACAACAAACTGCACACCCAGAGGCAGCATTTATTGTGGCGGGTGATTTTAACCACTCTAACCTCAAGACAGTGCTTCCTAAATTCTACCAGCATGTCTCCTGTCACACAAGAGGGGACAAAACATTGGACCATGTTTACACCAATATTGTGGGAGCCTACACAGCAATTCCCCTCCCCCACCTAGGTCAGTCTGATCATTTATCCTTGTTCCTTACCCCCAAGTATGTACCGCTCATCAACCGGGTGAAGCCATCAGTGAGGACCATCAAAGTGTGGCCAGAGGGGGTTGACTCTGTACTCCAGGAGAAGTTTAGGAACACAGACTGGAGTATGTTCACCTCTCAGGCTACCTGTGGCTCCCACATAAACATCAACTCTTACACCCACTCAGTCCTGGACCATATCAACACCACTATTGACAGTGTCACCACGGAAAGACAGATCACCACGTACCCAAATCAGAAGCCGTGGATGAACAGAGAAGTGCGGCTTCTGCTAAAAGCACGTAACAATGCCTTTAGATCTGGTGATGCTCAGGCCTACAGTTCATCCAGGGCAGATCTGAAGAGGGGCATCAAGAAGGCCAAGCACAGCTACAAGCTGAAGGTGGAGGAACATTTTGGGGACTCTGACCCCCGACGTATGTGGCAGGGCATTCAAGCTATCTCTGATTATAAGCCCAGCAACTCCATACCTATAGCCATGACTGTGCCCTTTCTCAATGAGCTAAATGACTTCTGTGCTCGTTTTGACAAGGACAACAACGAAAAGAACATCAATTTTCCACCCTCTGACGATCTCCACCACCTCACACTCACCCACACCGACGTCCATAACGCACTGAGTCATGTCAACGTACGTAAGGCTGCTGGCCCTGATGGCATTCCTGGGCGTGTGCTGAGGGCATGCGCTGAGCAGCTGGCAGGGGTCTTCACAGACATCTTCAATCTGTCCCTGGCCCAGGCCGTGGTACCAGCGTGCTTCAAAACCACTTCAATAGTACCAGTGCCGAAACATTCAACACCATCGTGCCTAAATGACTATCGCCCTGTGGCACTGATGCCCATAGTCATGAAGTGCTTTGAGCGACTGGTCTTGGCACAGCTCAAAAAAGGCCTGCCCCCTACACTGGACCCTCATCAGTTCGTCTACCGGAGCAACAGGAGTACAGAGGATGCGGTTTCTACAGCGCTGCACTATGTACTCTCACACCTGGATGACAAGAACACCTACGCAAGAATGCTGTTTGTTGACTTCAGCTCAGCATTCAACACAGTTATCCCCTCCAAGTTGCTCACTAAACTTGGGGACCTGGGAATCAGTACCTCCACATGCAACTGGATCATGGATTTTCTGACCAACAGACCCCAGCATGTTAGGTCAGGCCCCAACCGTTCTTCCGTCATCACACTCAACACTGGTGTACCACAGGGCTGTGTGCTCAGCCCATTCCTCTACTCCCTCTACACCCATGACTGCAGGCCTATGTATGGATCCAATTCCATCATAAAGTTCGCAGATGACACCACGGTGATTGGACTCATCAGGGACAACGACGAGTCAGATTACAGGGCAGAGGTTGAGCACTTGGCTACTTGGTGCGCTGACAATAACCTGCTCCTTAACACCAGCAAAACCAAGGAGCTCATAGTGGACTACAGGAAGGAGAGGGAAGAGACACATGACCCCATCCATATCAATGGCATAGCTGTTGAACGTGTCCCCAGCTTCAAATTCCTGGGGACCCACATCTTGGAGGACCTGTCCTGGTCAGTTAACACCACCAGCCTGATCAAGAAGGCCCATCAGCGCCTCTTCTTCTTGAGGACACTGAAGAAGAACCATTTGTCAACTGACATCCTGGGCAACTTCTACCGCTGCGTGATAGAGAGCACCCTGACCAACTGTATCACAGTCTGGTATGGGAGCTGCTCTGTCGCTGACCGCCAGGCGCTGCAGCGGGTGGTGAAAACCGCCCAACGCATCACAGGGACTCCACTTCCAGTTATAGAGGACGTCTACAGGAAAAGATGTCTGCGCCGGGCACGCAGCATTCTTAGGGACTCCAACCATCCTGCTCATGGACTGTTCCAGCTTCTCCCCTCCAGAAGACGTTTCAGAAGCCTTCGGACTAGAACCAGCAGGTTTAGGAACAGTTTCTTTCCAACAGCTGTCACGTTATTGAACTTAGTTCCCCGCTGACTCTCTTACCATCATCTCTTACCATCCTCACCTGTACATAACTGCGTAACTACATAACTACATCTAACTTATTGCACATTATTTGCACATAACAGTACTCTTAACTTTCTGCACTGCTGCATATGTTTGCATATATTTGCTTAAATTGCACATACTGTTAATTACCGTATATACTGCACTGCTGTCCTTTGCACTTCTGATTGGATGCTAAACTGTGTTTCATTACCTTGTATTCATACATGTGTAATGACAATAAAGTTGAATCTAATCTAATCTAATCTAATCATTAGATAATGAATGTTTTGTGCGCACCTGCTGGCTCTTCTACGGGGCTGTGGTGACAGTATTGGGCAGACTGGTCCAGCTGCATTCAGGTAGTTAAATTAAAAAGAGAACTGAATTGTAAACCCAGCCATCATTTTTTAACTCTGTGCAGTGAAAACTCTGCTGTGTCTTCAAATAGTTTGCATTTAACTGTGCTCATTTTACAGAAAACAACAGCTGAGTGTGTTTTTTCATTAACCAGGACATGCAGGTACAAATGGACACAAGATATAATGATGTGATACGTAAACTGCCTGCTGCAGGAACAACCAGATGTCTGGCCACGGCCAAGAGGGATCATTTTTTTTCACACATAAGGAGTTGTAACTCCTTATACAAAGATATAGAGTGATGATAATCAAGTCAGTGGCGAAAATGCACCTGTAAGCTGGTTGCCAACCACCAATCAAATCTAAAAGAAGAAGAAGAAGAAGATGGCTGAGACAAAGGACTGATGAGTGGACAGTGAATTAGTGTATTTGTGAAGGTCTGTCATTTCAGATCTTCAGACTGACAGTGTCCCATCACATTTCCCCCATGTGCCACATCCACACCTGAATGCACACACGTTCCCTGTTTATGAAATCATTCCCCTAAAAAATTAATACATTACTGCCTACCGGAGTGGTGGCCTAGTGGTAGAGCATCCTCCCCACAGCCGCAAGATCTTCTGAGACCGTTGTCAGTAATCCAAAATGGTGACTCGCGTTGACCGAGCATAAACAAACTTTTCCACAGGTAGCGTTTCTTTTTTTGTAATTAATCCGCTAACTCACTATCTGTTCCTATCTTTTTTCATATATCATTTTGCCATCTTCTCGACGAAGCTGGAGGAACTTGAGAATCATATAGACAAGTTTTATTATCGCTGCTGTGAAACAGAGGAGAATGTATCTCCTTTTTTTTATCTCTTCTTCCTTATCGAAATGACCCAGACCCGCGGATTCTCTGAAATTAACACCCGAGAAATCCTGGGATGGCTCAGAGGTTAGTGACATCCTTTTCTCTATTGAAAATAAACTAAGCAGCATGGATGGTAGACTTGCGTTGGTAGAGTTTCTCCCAGGTGCAGCTTGCTTCTCTCTTAGAAGAAAACAATAGCTTGAAAAAGTCAATAAACACGCTAACCACGCAATTTGACATCGTTGTAAGAGAAAACCGGAAAATGAAGGAAACAATTCTCGACTTACAGTCATGCAGCATGAGAGATAACCTGGTTTTCTCCAAAACTGCTAAAAAAAACAATGAAAATCCAGAATAGCTGATCCATGAATTCACGTCTATGCAGCTGAAACTGCCCCCCGATGTTAAGAAATCAATTACTTTTCACCGAGTCCACCTCATTGGACAGAAAAATCCTCAAAATAAACGTCCCAGACCCATTGTTGCTAAAGTTGAACATTTCAAGCAAAAAATTCATGTAGAGAGGCAGGGCAGGCAGCTTAAAAACACAAATTATGGTCTAAATCATCAATTTCCACAAGAAATTATGGAAAGGAGAAGGAAGCTGTTTCCCATTAGGAAACAAAAAATCCAAGAAGGCAAATGAGCTATTATCTCTGTGGATAGCTTGTTTATGGATGGTAAGCTGTTTATGGATGAAACCATAACCCCCTGGCTATTCTAGAGCCTCTTTTGTTTCTTTTGCTACTTGTGAAAAAAGAGTGCGAGTGTGTGCAGGTCTCATATTTGTGCCCTTCAGAGGTAAAGTGGGCTATCCCACAAAACCATTATTTTGAGAAAATGAGCTCTAAAGTTGAAATATTCTGAAATTATTCTGAAATAAAAAGTTACCCCCTATAATAATTATAGGGGGTAACTTTTTAATGATATAGGCACACTGATTTTTTGAGAATATTTCAACTTTAGAGCTCATTTTCTCAAAATAATGGTTTTGTGGGATAGCCCACTTTACCTCTGAAGGGCACATTTGATCCCTGTTTGTTGAGGTTGTTGTTTGTCTATTGTAGCTAATTTTGTTGATGTTGTTAGGTTGTTGTTGTATGTTATCTGTATCTTCTCACCAATTATTAACCTTTATGTCTGTTCTGTCTCATACATTTGGTTTATAGGACATAACCGTAAGTACATGCACCCCACTTACTCTTGAAAATGCAAGCAAATGGAACAAAGATATCATGCACGCACACCCAAGCACACATACATAGGTAAATATTTTATGCACAACACACATGTCTACACATGTGTGTACATGCAGCCACACAGCATACACAGGACATTCATGTACACACACATACATACACTACAGACAAATAAACACATAGGCACATTTAGTTAGCCTTTAGCACAAAACCAGTTAATGAAACCATGTCCACATTAAAGTTTGTCAGGTGGAGCATGCGTGGAATAGGTATCAGGGAGAAGAGGCTACAAGTTTTTGATTGGCTGAAGGATCTACAGGCAGACTTTGTCTTATTATAAGAAACAGATGTTTCTAAGTCATCTTTAGATGCACTCACCTCCCCTGAATTTCCCCACATGCACTCAGCGTGCTTTAATTCCAAACAAAGGGGGGTATCTATATTTGTAAACAGAAGAATGCGTTTTGTTCTGAATCACACCATAGCAGATCCAGTAGGTAGATTTACTGTATAATAATAAAAATCTCAGTTCAAAATCTGTATCTATGTATTGCAAGCATTTATGGCTCAAATGTTGACCACCCATTCTATTTTCACACTTTCCTTACTTCTCTTTCTGAACACTTGGACACCACAATCATAATAAGAGGAGACTTCAACTTGGTATTAAACCCTGCAACCGACAGGCTCAGTACATTGAGAAATTATCAAAAATGGCAGGCTACTGATACTCTCAAACAATGCTTGAATGATTTTGGTCTATGCAATGAATGGCGTTCTCTTCACCCAACGCTTAGGGAATACCCTTTTTTTCACCAGTGCATAGTTCACATTGCCATTTAGACTTCTTTTTAGACAGTAACTTTGTGAGGAATATCACAGACACTGAAATATGCTCAAATCAAACTATCAGCGATCACCATCCAGTATCTCTTACACTAGTAAATAGGAAAACTATAAGGAAAACTAGGAACTAGAAATTTAATACATCACTACTGAAAGGCAAATACTTTATTAATTACTTTAATAAACAGTGGGAATCATGTCTGGAATATAATGACGTGCCAGGAATATCCCTGTGTTCTCTGGGAAGCAGCAAAAGCGGTCATGCGAGGTAAGATAATCTCTTATTGTTCATATAAGAATAAAAAAGAAAAAGCACTGGTACTGGAATTAGAACAGAAAATTAAGTCACTGGAGATGACCTTGGTCATTTCTCCACAGGAGCAGGTAATTAACAATCTGAGAAAATTAAAGCTGGAACTAAAAGAAATTACAAAAAAAAAAGGACACGGTTTTTAATACAAAGACTGCATCTTGAGAAGTTTGAACACAGTGAAAAATTGGGGAGATACCTTTCTAACCAGCTTAGATTGAATAAAGAAAAAAAACAACTATCCACTCTATTAAGGATATGACTGGAAATATCACCCATGAGCCTGAAGAAATAAATAACTCTTTCAGAAAGTTTTATGAAAGCCTCTATTCATCTCAGATTAATCAAAGTGCCTTTATTGTCATTCCATTGTTAATAAACAATGCAACGAAATTGAGATCCATTAATCCATCTGACTTAGAGATAAATGAATTTCTGGACAATGTTAATTTACCATGATTAAATAATTAACAGATTACAGCTCTGGATCCACCTGTTCTAATGTCGGAACTCCAGGGGGAACTTAAGCACATCCCAAACAACAAAGCTCCAGGACCAGAAGGTTTTCCAGTAGAATTTTATAAAGAATTCTGGCCTGTGATGGCACCTACTCTCTTTAAAATGATGAACCAAATTAAACAAGATAATGTAATCCCTCCAAATATGAACTTGGCTAGTATTATCCTTCTCCTTAAACCCAAAAAAGAACCCATGCTTACACCTAGCTACTATCCCATCTCACTGATGAATGTTGATCTTAAAATAATTTATAAAGCTCTGGCCAGAAGACTGGAAAGGATAATCCTATTTATTATGCATCCAGATCAAACAGGTTTCATCAAGAGTAGGCACTCGGCTAATAATACATGCAGACTATTTAATTTAATAGACTACTGTAAGATGAATAACTTAAAAACCACAATATTATCTCTGGATGGAGAGAAAGCCTTTGACCGTGTTAAATGGAAATTTCTTTTTATGGTGTTAAACAAGTTTGGGTTTGGTTCGTCTTTTATAAACTGGATAAAAACACTATATAGCTATCCAACTGCATCTGTCTGAACAAATGATCAAACTTCTCCAGAGAGGCACTATGCAGGGTTGTCCACTCTCTCCCTCACTTTTTACCATCTTTATCGAACCATTAGCAGCAGCCATACGACAAAATGTTGATATTAGAGGTATTCAAACCGGAGAAAAAGAACACAAGATAAGTCTTTATGCTGATGATGTATTGATTTTCCTTGAAAACTCACAAAGATTTCTTCCTCAGACAGTGGCGCTCATTGATAAATTTTCATCATTATCAGACTACTAATGCCTCATTTCCACTAGCCCAGTTCGACTCGCCTCGTTTCGTTTCGTTACTACTCGTTTCTGCCGCGGTTGTGCCTCCATTACAACCATGTAAAGCCGTGTATAGCTGGGGTGGGCGGGATTTTTTTTTACAGCAAGGCGGCGCCACACTCCCGTGACGTAAAACACGCGACCCAAGCCAAACACAACATGGCGGCTTTACAAGGCGACTCCTCGGTCTGTGGCTTTTTTCACCATAAATACCAAAAAGGACCATCAGACAAGGGTACAGGCAGTGAGACGAAACACTCTGGAATAGTTCTGCAGCTTCTGGAGAGAGCCAAAGACGTGAGGATACAAACTAGGTCATATGTGACGGTAAGCTAATGTTGCTAATGCTAGTTTGCTAAAAATACGTCGTACTACACTGTAATCTCTGCAAGTTATGTTAGTTAAGTTAGTTAGTTAAGTTATAAAATATGTACGCTGTGTGTGTTTCAGATGGCTCTGTTGTGGGAAAATTACCACTTCAAACGGTCAGTCTGGCGTTCAGCAAAGCCTGTCAACTGTCAGCACAGCTTCACAAACGATCAGTGGTTGTAGAGCTTAAGAATGTCTGGTTTATTTCCTGTGCAAAAATTTGCTGATCTAAGTAAAGGAACCCTATTTCACTGTTTATGGGAATGTAGAAAAATCAGAATGTTTTGGAAAGAGGTGAGGGTAACAATTGAAAAAATAATTTCAAAACAATTCACATTGAACCCTAAACTATTTTTGTTGGGTCTGTATCCAGAAAAACTTAACTTTAATAAGAGTGAAAGCACATTCATAGACCTCAGTTTGCTTAATGCCAAAAAATGTATTGCACTACTGTGGAAAAACTCATAGACCAGATGTGACTCAGTGGTTAAGACAGATGTTAACAACCTTCCACTAGAAAGAATAACATACATACTGAAATCAAAGGAAAATGTGTTTGAGAATATACACTCACCGGCCACTTTATTAGGTACACCTGTCCAACTGCTCGTTAACACTTAATTTCTAATCAGCCAATCACATGGCGGCAACTCAGTGCATTTAGGCATGTAGACATGGTCAAGACAATCTCCTGCAGTTCAAACCGAGCATCAGTATGGGGAAGAAAGGTGATTTGAGTGACTTTGAACGTGGCATGGTTGTTGGTGCCAGAAGGGCTGGTCTGAGTATTTCAGAAACTGCTGATCTACTGGGATTTTCACGCACAACCATCTCTAGGGTTTACAGAGAATGGTCCGAAAAAGAAAAAATATCCAGTGAGCGGCAGTTCTGTGGGCGGAAATGCCTTGTTGATGCCAGAGGTCAGAGGAGAATGGCCAGACTGGTTCGAGCTGATAGAAAGGCAACAGTGACTCAAATAACCACCCGTTACAACCAAGGTAGGCAGAAGAGCATCTCTGAACGCACAGTACGTCGAACTTTGAGGCAGATGGGCTACAGCAGCAGAAGACCACGCCGGGTGCCACTCCTTTCAGCTAAGAACAGGAAACTGAGGCTACAATTTGCACAAGCTCATCGAAATTGGACAATAGAAGATTGGAAAAACGTTGCCTGGTCTGATGAGTCTCGATTTCTGCTGCGACATTCGGATGGTAGGGTCAGAATTTGGCGTCAACAACATGAAAGCATGGATCCATCCTGCCTTGTATCAATGGTTCAGGCTGGTGGTGGTGGTGTAATGGTGTGGGGAATATTTTCTTGGCACTCTTTGGGCCCCTTGGTACCAATTGAGCATCGTTGCAACGCTACAGCCTACCTGAGTATTGTTGCTGACCATGTCCATCCCTTTATGACCACAATGTACCCAACTTCTGATGGCTACTTTCAGCAGGATAATGCGCCATGTCATAAAGTTGGAATCATCTTAGACTGGTTTCTTGAACATGACAATGAGTTCACTGTACTCAAATGGCCTCCACAGTCACCAGATCTCAATCCAATAGAGCATCTTTGGGATGTGGTGGAACGGGAGATTCGCATCATGGATGTGCAGCCGACAAATCTGCGCCAACTGTGTGATGCCATCATGTCAATATGGACCAAACTCTCTGAGGAATGCTTCCAGCACCTTGTTGAATCTATGCCACGAAGAATTGAGGCAGTTCTGAAGGCAAAAGGGGGTCCAACCCGTTACTAGCATGGTGTCAATGGTCTCAAATATATACCATGGTGTCATGGTCTCAAATATATATATATATATATATATATATATATATATATATATATATATATATATATATATATATATATATATATATATTATATATATATATATATATATATATATATATATATAATTTTTTTTTTTGTTACTTATTTGTACCCGTAGGTAGTCTGGTGACAAGCCACCGGCTGCTGGTCGCTGCGTGCGCGAGCGCCCTAAACCTACATGTTTTTGGTATGCGGGAGGAAACCGGAGAAATCCCGGAGTAAACCCGCGCAACACGGGGAGAACATGCAAACTCCACACAGCTCACTGTTGGTCGGGGGCTGGGATCGAACCCACGATCTCATGATCCCCGCGATCCCCCGGCCGAGGGTAAAACTGTGCTGCTACAGTGCTAAACCACTGCGCCACCGTGCATATGTCTCATATGTCCTTATTTTTAAAAGAAAAGCACAGTTTTTTTCAATGAAGATAACTTTAAACTAATCAGAAATACACTCTATACATTGTTAATGCTGGTAAATTACTATTCTAGCTGCAAATGTCTGTTTTTGGTGCAATATCTACATAGGTGTATAGAGGCCCATTTCCAGCAACTATCACTCCAGTGTTCTAATGGTACAATGTGTTTGCTCATTGCGTCAGAATTCTCCAGATTACCTCAACAAATTAACAGCTAGAATGCCAAAGGTCTGCAATGCTGTAATTGCTGCAAATGGAGGATTCTTTGACGAAAGCAAAGTTTGAAGGAAAAAATTATTATTTCAAATACAAATCATTATTTCTAACCTTGTCAATGTCTTGACTATATTTTCTATTCATTTTAGAACTCATGGTGGTAAATAAAAGTGTGACTTTTCATGGAAAACACAAAATTGTCTGGGTGACTCCAAACTTTTGAACGATAGTGTAATTTTATCAGTAATTCTAATTCAAATATAATAAAACACTGAGTAGCTTTTATTTTCAATTGCATTTTTAGTTTTAATTCTGTAACTTTAAACTTTGCAGGAAATAATACCCCCCCTCCTCCAAGGTAGGTTTACATGTAAATCTGGCACTTGGGAAGTGAGGAAAATTTTTTGTGGCCCTCACTACCACCAAAGTTGCCCATCCCTGATGTATCTCACAAACAGGTGTAAAGTCAGAGACCCTCCTGACATCATTGTAAATGGGCATACAACCAAAAAATACCTGATACCAGATACCTGGGTGTTACCGTTGATTCAGATCTTAATTTTAAAAATCCTGTAAAAAACTGAGTAAGAGTCTGAAATTTTACCTTTCAAATTACAGACACATAAGGTATGTTTGTACTGTTGAGGTGTCACACACATATCTAAATGCAATGATTCTGTCACATCTCATGTACTGTATGGCCAGCTGATCTCAGGCATGTAAAAAAAAACTTTTGTTTTTTTTTAAAAAACCTCTTGAATGCATACAGACGTGGACAAAATTGTTGGTACCCCTCTGTTAATGAACGAAAAACCCACAATGGTCACAGAAATAACTTGAATCTGACAAAAGTGGTAATAAATAAAAATTCTATGAAAATAAACCAATGAAAATAAGACAGTGCTTTTGAATTGTGGTTCAACAGAATTATTTTAAAAAACAAACTCGTGAAACAGGCCTGGACAAAAATGATGGTACCCCTAGAAAAGATTGAAAATAATGTGACCACAGGGACATGTTCAACCAAGATGTGTCCTCTAATTAACATCACAGGTGTCTACAAACTTGTAATCAGTCAGTCGGCCTATTTAAAGGGTGACAAGTAGTCACTGTGCTGTTTGGTGGCATGGTGTGTACCACACTAAACATGGACCAGAGGAAGCAAAGGAGAGAGTTGTCTCAGGAGATTAGAAAGAAAATTATAGACAAGCATGTTAAAGGTAAAGGCTATAAGACCATCTCCAAGCAGCTTGATGTTCCTGTGACTACAGTTGCACATATTATTCAGAAATTTAAGATCCACAGGACTGTAGCCAACCTCCCTTGACATGGCTGCAGGAAGAGACGGATAATACGAATGGTAACAAAAGAGCCCAGAACAACCTCTAAACATATTCATGGTGATCTCCAAGGTCAAGGTACATCAGTGTCAGATCGCACCATCCGTCGTTGTTTGAGCCAAAGTGGACTTCATGGGAGACGACCAAGGAGGACACCACTGTTGAAAACAAATCATAAAAAAGCCAGACTGGAATTTGCCAAACTGCATGTTGACAAGCCACAAAGCTTCTGGGAGAATGTCCTCTGGACAGACGAGACAAAACTGGAACTTTCTGGCAAGGCACATCAGCTCTATGTTCACAGACACAAAAATGAAGCATACCAAGAAAAGAACACTGTCCCTACTGTGAAACATGGAGGAGGTTCTGCTATGTTCTGGGGCTGCTTTGCTCCATCCGGCACAGGGTGTGTTGAATCTGTGCAGGGTACAATGAAATCTCAAGACTATCAAGGTATTCTAGAGAGAAATGTGCTGCCCAGTGTCAGACAGCTTGGTCTCAGTCACAGGTCATGGGTCTTGCAACAGGATAATGACCCAAAACACACAGCTAAAAACACCCAAGAATGACTAAGAGCCAAACATTGGACTATTCTAAAGTGGCCTTCTATGAGCCCTGATCTAAATCCTATTGAACATCTGTGGAAGGAGCTGAAATATGCCGTCTGGAGAAGGCACCCTTCAAACCTGAGACAACTGGAGCAGTTTGCTCTTGAGGAGTGGGCCAAAATACCTGCTGAGAGGTGCAGAAGTCTCATTGACAGTTACAGAAATCGTTTGATTGCAGTGATTGCCTCAAAAGGTTGTGCAACAAAATATTACGTTAAGGGTACCATCATTTTTGTCCAGGCCTGTTTCATGAGTTTGTTTTTTTTTAAATAATTCTGTTGAACCACAATTCAAAAGCATTGTCTGATTTTCATTGGTTAATTTTCCTAGAATTTTTATTTATTACCACTTTTGTCAGATTCAATTTATTTCTGTGACCATTGTAGGTTTTTCTTTCATTAACAGAGGGGTACCAACAATTTTGTCCACGGCGCTTTAAATACATGAAAACATAAATATGTATTAAAGAGCCATAATAAAACAAAACACATCAATATCACCATCGTCACATTCTCACTAAATATGATCTACTGAATTTTGAAAATCCAATCATGTACACTTTCTCCAGTAGACTGCTACAGCTTCACTGCTGAATAATTAGGTACAGGAAATCTTTCCTGCCACATGCCATTTCACTGTACAATGTCTCACTCTAATGTTGAATTCTGGTCATAACTATGCTGCCATACTGCACCTTACAGTCTAATTGGTGCACCAAGATCGCTGAACATGTGCGGCCCAGTTACATGTTTTGATTTCAAATTGTGGTCCAACTGATTTTGTATTTGAATAACCCTACAGTAGAAGATTGATGGATGGATAAAATTGTATCATGACCTAATTTTTAAAACGAGAAATTCTGGACAATAATTAACAAAAAAAAGCCAAGAAGTAGCTGCGTGGGTTTGGTAATGTTTGGCTCCCCAAAATGAGGAATTAAAAACAGTTCAAGAACCACTGGTATAAATGAACAACAACAACAACAACAACAACAACACCCCCCCAAAAAAAAAAAAAATCAGTAGATTACAATGACCAGTTTCTGAACTTTTATTGCTGACTTGGGCTTTCTTGTGTGGGGATTTGGCCTTAGAGGCCTGCCGTAGCCAGCACCAGGTGCACAGTGTGGTGACGTCAGGCGGGCTACATCTAGAGTGTATAAGTGATACTTCTATCAATAAAGTTCAGTTTGTTGCTTGGTTCAACATGACTCAGGTCTCCCGTTAATAGAACATAACATTTTGGCAATGAGGACTAAACCATGGGAGCGTGTATAAAACCGCCACCTCTGTTCTTAGTGTGCCAACTACACCATGGTGCCACTGGCGGGAGGCGTTTGAGGTGTACATCACCAAGGCTGGCCTGGAAAGTGCCGATGAAGAGAGACGGAGGGGCCTGCTCATTCACTGACTCGGTGAGGAAGGCCAGCAAGTATTTTGCGTGCTGGGTGACAAAGGCTGGTTGAAGGAATGTCTGGTGTAGAAATTTATTGTTTTGGACTTTATAGGGTTTTTTTATTGTTGGTATATTACTGTAAATATGAATGTGAGCAGGAATGATGATTTCTTTTCATTACACACACATAAGCTCATTGGGGCACCAGTCCAAAATAACAGACAATTTTATTCACCCTTTGACGGCCCACTTTCATAAGACATTAGTGTCACCTGCTGTCCCTCGTGCAGTTCTACTCCTGTCAAGTGATGTGTCCCAAAAGCACAGAAAACCCAGTTGTATCAAGCATTTCCCAGCACAAGATGTCAGACATGTATACTTTACTGCTCTTTACTGGAGGACTTCACCCAACAAACCATCGCAAACATCATTTCCGGTAACGCGAAGAAGAGAATGGAAACAAAGACTCCATCCCAACATGTATTTCCACACGGAGGAAGCGTTTGCTCCAAATTTTGCCAACTATGATTCTAAAAAGAGATTATTTAGCTTCTGAAGTGAAATATTTACGTTTTGTGACAGCAGAAGACGATCTGGAGCGTGTACACTTTCATCTGCCATCGACAGAGCTGCATGTGATGACAGAGAACAATAGTGCTGGTTCGGCGGCATAATGTAACCGACATTGAGGTGGAATAATTCATAACATACACATGTGACAGTTTCTGGATGTGGAAGAGAAAGCGAAAATGACTGGCAGAAGATGAAATAAAGACCGTGGATGACAAAAATGGATGAAGACACGACGAGTGGTAGGTCTGACCATTTTTTTTATCAGTTTGTATACATTCTACTGATTTTGTTCATATACTTTGAAGATAACAAAAACAAAAAATGAACAAATCCATCATTTATGTAAACATGTCCAAAGTCCACTTTTGAAGGTATGTAAATCGATACGGCTGCCATCATATTATGCAAATTAGATGTGCAAATTTACTCCTATCTCAAACTTTGGATCATATTCTACATCTTTCTAATAGACAGTAAGCCATTATCTCTTACCACTTTCAAGTTACAGCTTTTGGAATGTCTGATATCAAAACTGAATATTTTCTTCAAAAAACCTTGACCACCAGAGGAAGGGGGGTTGGCTGATGGGCGCACTGCTACACCACAGAATTTTAAGAGGCTAACAATTCTTTATTTGTACCAAGAATGAATCACTCTCAAAAAACCCTGAGTTCTTGTCTGCTTTTAATCAAGAAGATGGATATGAAATCAAACAATAACTCCCGTATGTCTTTCAATAGTTTAATAGGAAATGTCAGAATAGATAAACACATTTGGATGATTTTAGAACAGGGAATTCAACATGCATCATGAGCATCATAGACTTCTATTGAATTACTGAGCACGACATATGGATCAAACATTTGTGGAACCAAAGAGACCATAGTTTAACTTGGATATGTCATAAAAAAAACCTCATTGATATAGTTCTCTAGTTCCTCCAGCTCCATACAAAGAAAGAAAGCTAGAAACAGACAGTCAGTTAATGGATTAATTGCAAAAAGCAGAAAAAAAACTACTTGTGGAAAAGTTTGTTTATGCTTGGTTGGCAGGTGCCACCATTTTGGGTTATTTCTCAGCAGTCTCGGAACATCTCGCGATCACAGCATCGGCCAGCAAACTTTTTAAAAGAATGGAGGATGGGCTCCCTTTAATCCGGTGTGTCATGAGCTAAACTCCAGTAACAATTCTAGCAATTCTGCAGATTATTCATGCAAGAATAATCTTACTGATATGTTTCAGGACCCAGGAGACAGATGCTGACACGAGCAGATATGGACAATTATTCTTTATTGATGGAAAGTGAGTGTAGTGCATGTGTGAGTGCGAGTATTGATGTCTGGTCACAGGAGCTGAGCAGTTCTGGTGGCAACCTGGCAACCCTGGAACACACACAAGCATAAACAATTACAGCTGTTCAGCGATGGCGGTTAATTGCAGATGATTAGGCTTACTTGCATGTGCCACAGGTTGTGTTCTGCTGGCTCCGAGTGCCCGTGCGACATGGTAGTGATGGTGCCCGTAGTTGCGGGGGTGAGGAGGAACTCCGTGATGGAGGAGGCGATGCCCCGTTGGCCAGGGAGGCTGGTCCGCCGCCAGGGAGGTCCACCTGTGCACAGGGGAAAAGGCTAGGAGATGATGAGTGCAGAGATCTCTTACGTGACCGGTCTTGATGTGACGTTCTCGGCTTGGCTTGAGGTCGTGGTCTTGGCTCATTCCCAGGCAAAGACGACAGACGACTCCATGCCGAGCCGTCAGTGATGCCGGCCTTTAAAGGCCGCTGATTGGCACCTGCCAGTATATGCGCAGCTGGAGATGATGAGGCAGATGACGGCCCAGCGGCCGTCATGACAGTACTCCCCCCTCTAGCAGTGCCTCCAGGCACCTGCCCAATTCTACCTGGATTCGCCCGATGAAAGTCGCGGATCAACTGCTTATCGAGGATCAACGCTGGGCGAATCCAAGAATGATCCTCCGGTCCAAAGCCCTCCCAGTCCACCAAGTACTGAAGACCTCGGCCCCGCCGGCGCACGTCCAGGATGGCAGTCACCCCTCAAGCTGGATGGCCATCGATCATCCTCGGGGGGGCAGGTGCCGCGGGGGGCGGGCACAAAGGATCAGAGATGTATGGCTTGACCTGGGAGACATGAAAGGCGGGGCAGATGCGCATAGAAGGGGGGAGAGACAAACGCACAGATACAGGATTGACAATACGAGAGATGGTGTAGGGACCGATGAAGCGCTTAGTTAGTTTGCGTTTCTCAGCCGGCACACCGATGTTCCGAGTAGACAACCACACTTTCTGACCCACCTTGTAGTCCGGGGCGGGTCTCCTATGACGGTTGGCCACCTGGATGTTGCGCTCAGTGGTCCTCAGAAGGGCCCTGCGAGTGATGGACCAGACCCGCCGACAGCGCCTGACGTGGGTCTGTACAGATGGGACCGCTACCCCCCTCTCCTCCTCAGGGAACAGTGGTGGATCAAAACCGAGCGACGCCTTAAAGGGGGAAAGACCCGTGGCCGAAGAGACCGTGGTGTTGTGGGCGTACTCAATCCAAGGTAGATGCTTGCTCCATGAAGAAGAGCAGGAGGAGATGACACAACGCAGCGCTGCCTCTAGCTCCTGGTTAGCCCGTTCACACTGGCCGTTGCTCTGTGGATGATACCCAGAGGAGAGGCTGACTGTGGCTCCCAATGCTGCGCAGAACACCTTCCAAACTTGGGAGATGAACTGTGGTTCCCGGTCTGACACTATGTCAGCGGGGATGCCGTGAAGGCGGACCACATGCTGGACAAGGAGGTCCTCCGTTTCCTGAGCCAAAGGCAACCCCCGAAGGGGTACAAAATGGGCCGCCCTAGAAAAACGGTCCACAATAGTCAAAACAGTGGTGAAGTTATCTGAGGGGGGCAAGCCAGTCACAAAATCCATGGCAACATGGGACCAAGGGCGAGAAGGAACGGGCAGAGGATGTAACAGGCCCGCCGGGGGGGCGATGATGACGTTTTCCCAGTGGTGCATTGAGCGCAGGCCCGGACATAACTTAAAACATCCTTCCGCAGCCCTGGCCACCAGAAGGTCCTCTGGAGAAGGTCCACAGTCCGACCCACTCCCGGCTGACACGCCAGCTTGGAAGCGTGACCCCACTCAATCACTTGACCCCGAATGGAGCGAGGAACAAATAAGCGACACGGGGGACCCCCCCCTCCCCCGGATCTGGCTCCGTCTTCTGCGCTCTTCGGACTTTCTTGCAAATACCCCAGGACAAGGCGCCCACTACACAGGAGGGCGGTAGGATGGGTGCCTCCTGATCTTCGGTAGATGGTGCATCGAACTGCCGTGAGAGGGCGTCCGGCTTACCGTTCTTGCTCCCCAGCCGATAGGTGATGGTAAAGTTGAATCGACCGAAGAAGAGAGACCAGCGAGCCTGGCATGCGTTCAGACGCTTTGCCGTCCTGAGGTACTCCAGGTTGCGGTGGTCAGTCCATACGATGAACAGCTGAGCAGCCCCCTCCAGCCAGTGTCTCCATTCCTCCAAGGCAAGCTTCACTGCCAACAGCTCCCTGTCTCCTATGCTGTAATTCCTCTCCGCTGGCGACAGGCGATGAGAGAAGTAGGCACATGGCCGGATCTTGCCGTCCTCTGGGGAACGTTGAGAGAGCACCGCCCCCACCCCCGAATCCGAAGCGTCCACCTCCACCAAGCACTGTAGATTAGGGTCCACCTGGCTCAGTACACGGGCCGAGGCAAACTCCTCCTTGAGTCTTCCAAACGCCCTGGCCACCTCTTCACTCCAGCAAAAAGGGGTTTTTGGGGAGGTGAGAGCAGTCAAGGGGCGGGCAATATTCCCGAAATTGGGCACAAACCGACGATAGAAATTAGCAAAGCCCAGGAACCCCTGTAGCTGCTTCCTGGAGGTCGGTGTGGGCCAATCCACTACCGCCTTGACCTTGGCCGGGTCGGGGAGCACCTGATTCCGGGCAATGATGAACCCAAGAAAGGAGGTCTGGTCAGTGTGAAACTCACGTTTTTCTGCCTTGACGAACAGTTGGTTCTCCAGGAGGCGCTGCAATATTCTTCGAACGTGAACCTGGTGCTCTTCCAACGTGCGGGAGAAGATCAATATATCGTCTAGGTACACGAACACGAACGAGTTGAGGAAGTCCCGAAGAACATCATTTATCAGCCGTTGGAAGATGGCCGGAGCGTTGGTTAACCCAAACGGCATCACCAAGTACTCGAAATGTCTGCTTGGGGTCCGGAAAGCCGTCTTCCACTCGTCACCTTCTCTGATGCGCACCAGGTGATAGGCATTCCTGAGATCCAGCTTGGTAAACCAGGACGCCCCCTGGAGGGAGTCAAAGGCGGTGTTCATCAAAGGCAGAGTATACTTGTCCTTGACCGTGATCTCGTTGAGACCCCGGAAGTCGATACAGGGGCGTAATGAGCCATCCTTCTTCCCAACGAAGAAGAAACCGGAACCCACGGCCGAGGACGACGGGCGGATGATACCAGAGGCCAGGGATTCCTTAATGTAAGTGTCCATGGCCTCGCGCTCCGGGGCTGATAGGCTGTACAGGCGGCTAGCGGGAAGAGGGGCCCCAGCCTTCAGGTTTATAGCACAGCCATACGGTCGATGGGGGGGGGGGGAGGGGGGTAGAGACAACGCCTGTGACTTGCTGAATACTAACCCCAGGTCATGGTAAACCTCCGGTACCTTGGACAGATCCAGGGGTGGCGTCGAGGGTGGAGGCACCGTGACAGATGGGACACACGCCACAGATTGAAGACAGGCACTCAGGCAGAATGTACTCCATGCTGTAATGCTCCTGGCTTGCCAGTCAATGGTGGGGTTGTGAAGCCGAAGCCAGGGGTACCCCAGGATGACGGGTGAGGACGAGACGGGCAGGATCAGAAACCTAATCTCCTCCCTGTGGTTGCCCAAGACGATCACGGATACAGGGGCCGTCTGATGGGAAACGGAGGTCAGTGACGCCTTGGGCAGGGTGATGAGATTGACAGGAGGATCCAGAGGTTGACAGCTGAGGCCCATGTGGGTTGCCAGGTCTCTGGAAACAAAGTTTTGCTCAGCTCCTGAGTCAACTAAAGCCAGTGTGGAGTGTTCAGTATGCTTGTGAATTAGCCTGATGGGTATGCAGAAACTAGTGAGGGGTTCTTCTAAGTTTTTGTCCGTGAATCCCCCTACTGTGATCCATGGACTTCCCCTTTTAACCGACTAGGACATTCAAACACCCCATGAGACCCCTTCCCACAACAGAAGCAAAGGCCCAGATCCCTGCGGCGCTGTCTCTCAGCCGCTGACACTTTCGATTGCCCTATCACCATAGCCTCTTGATCCGGAAGTTCCTCCGACGCGGGTAGAGCGAGCAGAGGAGAGCTAGTGGAGCGAGGGCGGGGCTTAATCGAACGGGAAGTAGACCGCCGTTCGGCCGCTCGCTCCCTTAACCTGCTATCTAGACTAATAGCGAGGGCAATTAATTCTCCCAAATTATCCGGTTTGTCCCGTGCCGCTAACTCATCCTTCAAATCGGCGTTGAGACTGCGAAGGAAAATATCGCAAAGCGACAGCTCCCCCCACCCAATCTCAGCGGCCAGGACCCGGAAATCAATGGCGTAGTCAGCAGCGGAGCTATTGCCCTGCTGCAGGCTCAACAGCCGTTCTGTCAACACCGCACCCCTATCTGAATGATCAAACACATCCATAAACTCTGCCAAAAACTGCTGGTAAGTTAACACAGGATAACTTGGTTTAGCCATAACTGTATATGCCCAGTCAAAGGCTCTACCCCCCAACAAGTTGATATATCCAATCTTACTTGAATCAATGGCAAAGTCTCCCGGGACGCGGAGGAATACTGATTCACATTGCAGAATGAAACCGCGAGCTTCCCCAAGTTTTCCGCTAAACCGGGCAGGGGTTGGCACAGGGGTGAGGCGAGGTGTAGGTAATATGTTAGCTTGACCTGGCGATAAGCCTGCAGGGGTTGAAGCTCTGGCGGCCGGGGGAAACGTCTGGTGTCCTTCCAGACGATCCAGCCGGCTATTAATTTGAGTCAGTTGATTGAGAATAACTGTCTGTTGGTGTGATATCATATCTACCCGAGCGCTAAGAGTGTTTAGTCTGCGCGACAGCGCACTGTCCGCTGGGTCAGCTTGACGGAGTCGTACTGACATGTTTCAGGACCCAGGAGACAGACGCTGACATGAGCAGATATGGACAATTATTCTTTATTGATGGAAAGTGAGTGTAGTGCGTGTGTGAGTGCGAGTATTGATGTCTGGTCACAGGAGCTGAGCAGTTCTGGTGGCGACCTGGCAACCCTGGAACACACACAAGCATAAACAATTACAGCTGTTCAGCGATGGCGGGTAATTACAGATGATTAGGCTTACTTGCATGTGCCACAGGTTGTGTTCTGCTGGCTCCGAGTGCCCGTGTGACGTGGTAGTGATGGTGCCCATAGTTGCGGGGGTGAGGAGGAACTCCGTGATGGAGGAGGTGATGCCCCGTTGGCCGGGGAGGCTGGACCGCCGCCAGGGAGGTCCACCTGTGCACAGGGGAAAAGGCTAGGAGATGATGAGTGCAGAGATCTCTTAAGTGACCGGTCTTGACGTGACGTTCTCGGCTTGGCTTGAGGTCGTGGTCTTGACTCATTCCCAGGCAAAGACGACAGACGACTCCGTGTCGAGCCGTCAGTGATGCTGGCCTTTAAAGGCCGCTGATTGGCACCTGCCGGTGTATGTGCAGCTGGAGATGATGAAGCAGATGACGGCCCAGCGGCCGTCATGACACTTACAATTTTAACCCTTTGACTGTGAGATTTTGCATACCCCTAGTGGCAGAGCACAGTGCTGCGCCTGTCATCTCACTCTGACATCCCCAGCTGCATTGAAGATTTGTACTGATTTGTACTGATCTGCCAGTTTCAGAAGGTGGCAGACACGCATTGGAGGACTCAATGGATGACACATAATACACCAAAGAAGAAGAACTCCTCATTTCCTTTTCTTGGTGAGCAAGTCCCCTTAGCCGACGGTAAGTGACGAATTTCTTTGTTTTGTTTTTTTTTTCTAACATTGTACTGATTTCCTGTTCATATACTTTGAAGACAAGATGATAACGTACCTCTGTACAAAAAATGGTGTCAAAAGACTGAACTATTCTTTGTGTAAATATGTCCAAAGTTTGCTTTTGAATGAGTTATGTAATTCAATATAGTTGCCGTGGCATTGTGCAATATGCATAAAATCACTCCTATTTGAAACTTTGGATCATATTTCACATCTTTCTAATTGACAGTAAGCCATTATCTTTTTTCTTTTACACCCGCTTCAAGTCCATCAGCCACAGCACAGAAAAGAGACACACACTCACGCACCCCCCCCCCCCACCCACTAAGAGTCTCACCAGACCAAGTAAACAAAGCACTCAGAAATATCAACCCCCGCAAGGCAGCAGGACCAGACAACATCCATGGGCAGGCCCTCAGAGCATGTGGTGCGGAGCTGACTGATGTTCTCACAGCAATCTTCAAACTCTCCCTCAACCAGAACATAGTCCCCTCGTGCTTCAAAACAACAACTATCATCCCCGTCCCCAAAAGGAGCCCGCTAATCTGTCTGAATGATTACAGACCAGTAGCACTCACTCCAATCATCATGAAGTGCTTTGAGAGAGTGGTACTGCCCCTCATTCAAGACAGCATACCAGGCCCACTGGACCCTCTGCAGTACGCCTACCGGCTCAACAGATCCACCTCAAATGCCATTGCCGTAGCACTCCATTATTCTCTTTCCCACCTGGAAGATAAAGATTCCTACATCAGGATGCTCTTTGTCGACTACAGCTCCGCCTTCAACATGGTCATCCCCCACAAACTCACCGACAAACTGTCTTCACTTGGCTTGCACCTCACCCTCTGTAACTGGCTACTGGGCTTTCTAACCGGCAGGCCCCAGTCTGTCAGGATGGGTAACAGGACCTCAGCCAGCATCATCACAAACACAGGTGTCCCCCAAGGTTGTGTTCTCAGCCCCATCCTCTACAGCAGTGGTCCTCAACCCCCGGGCCATGGACCGGTACCGGTCCGTGGGTCATTTGGTACCGGGCTGCACAGAAAAAATAAATAACTTACATTACGTCCGTTTTATTTATTATCTGAGTCTGAATGATGTTTTATTTTGAAAAATTACCGGTTTCTCTCCGTTACATCCGTCTATGGCTCACTCTTGGCGCACGTCAAGACGCTTGTCTCAGTGACGTGATACGTTACTGCTAAAATTGAAGGCCGTTGATAGACGGCAGACATTACGAGAGCCACTGCAGAGATTTCTCTCAGATAAAAAGTCACCGCTGGCAGCACATTTCAGGGATGAGGAATGAGTCGCAAAACTCGCTTACTTGTGCGACATATTCAGCCTGCTCAATGAACTCAATCTGTCCCTTCAGCGGAAAATGACAACTGTCTTCAAGTTGGCAGATAAGTAGCTGCATTTAAAGCCAAATTGGATTTGTGGGGATGGCGCGTGAATGGAGGTATATTTGACATGTTTCAAACATTAGCGGGGATTTTGGAAGAGACTGAACCTTCATTCTCCCAGCTGGTGCACGATCACCTGTCTTTGCTTTTAAAAGAGTTCGAGCACTACTTCCCAACGACAAAAAATACACGAACTGCCAAAGAATGGATGCGTGACCTATTTCTCAACAAACCAGGTGAATCCAACATGTCTGTGCAAGAAGAAGATCAACTGCTGGAGATCGCAAATGACGGCGGCCTTAAAAGTATGTTCGAGACAACAGCTCTGCCGGTGTTCTGGATTAAAGTCAAGGTTGAATACCCTGAGATCGCCACAACAGCGCTGAAAACCCTGTTGCCATTTCCGACATCCTATCTGTGGGAAGCGGGGTTTTCTGCAGTGACAGCAACCGAAACAAAATTACGAAGTAGACTGGACATAAGCAACACACTTCGGGTGTCATTGTCTCCCATTACCCCTAAATGGGACCATCTTGTTGCAGAGAAACAAACTCAGGGCTCCCACTGATTCAGCGTTGTGGTGAGTTGTATTTTTCATGCGCTTTATATTTGTGTTTGTGGTGTATCTTATTTTGAAAGCATGTTTAAACATTACCATAGCAACCAGAGAGCGTTGTGGGTAGAGAGGATGTTACTCATGTTACGTTGTTGTTGTCCCAATGTTAAGAGGACGCTGCTAATAAAGTTGCAAACGAGTGCACAGTAGATTCACGTTTATTATTATATTTAGAAAATACCACAGTTTTTATGCCGGTCGCATCATGTTCTTTTGTTGTATTTATCCACCACACCTTAAAGGCCGGTCCCTGAAAATATTGTCTGACATTAAACCGGTCTGTGGCGCAAAAAAGGTTGGGGACCACTGCTGTACAGCCTCTTCACCCATGACTATGTTGCCTCCCACAAAGATAGCATCATCCTAAAGTTTGCGGATGACACAGCAGTGATAGGACGCATCACTGGTGGTGATGAAGCCTCTTACAGGAGGGAGGTGGCCAACCTGGTGTCATGGTGTGAGGACAACAATCTCACCCTCAACATGGACAAGACAAAGGAAATGATAGTGGACATGAGGAAAGGGAGGAAGAGACCCCATCGGCCACTGTTCATCCGGGAGCTTGAGGTGGAGAGGGTGAACAGCACCGGAGTGGTGGCTCAGTTGGTAGAGCATCCGCCCCACACCCAGGAGGCAGGGGTTCAAATCCCGGCCGGGTCATGCCAAAGACCATATAAAAGTGGAACTTCCTGCTGTCCAGCTTGGTGCTCAGCAAAAATGGAATGGAGGAGGGAAATTTGTGGCGGCGCCTTGCGTGGCAGCGGCCCTCTGATTCTACACTTGGGGTGTGTGTGATTAACACAGTAGATAGGTAAAGCACAATCTCGTTCTACTGTACATGATTGGTTGTACAGTTGAATGACAATAAAGGGTGATTTGATTGATTTAAATACCTGGGCATCCACATCAGCGAGGACCTTACGTGGACCCACAACACCACAGAGCTGGTCATAAGAGCTCAACAGCGACTGTACTTTCTGAGGAGGCTGAAGAAGTTCGGCATGTCTTCCAGGATCCTCAACAATTTCTATAGCTGCATCATTGAGAGCATCCTGACCAATGGCATCACTGCATGGTACGGAAACACCACTGCCATGGAGCACAAACGCCTGCAGAGAGTGATGAAGACAGCGGAGAAGATCACTAGGACTCCACTCCCCTCAATGCAGAGCACCTACCACCGCAGAGTCCAAAAGAGAGCTGACGTCATCCTCCGGGACCCCACCTGCCCCCAACACAAACTGTTCACACTTCTACCCTCAGGCCGGAGAGACAGAAGCGTGAAATGCCGGACAACCAGACTGAAAAACCTCTTCTTTCCCGCTGCCATCAGACTCATGAACAGACAACAACTCCCAAAACTCTGTAACACAGCTTTGCATATAGGAACTCACACACCAGCTGCTAAATTAGCACACTGCTCACCTGTACAGTAGATATAGTATCACCTGTCCGATGTCCATATCATCTCTGCTGCTACTTACCAATAATTTGTAATTATACACTGCTTTTTTTTTCTTTAATGGTGCCGGAGGCAGGGCAGCCGTACCAGCAGCAACTCTCTCGTGTCTTTGTGTTTCTATCTGTTTATACCTGTATATAGTGTGTCTCTTATTAACCAGGGCTCTGTAGGAATACTCCGACTAAGACTGGACCAACTTTTTAGCCGGTCTTTTTCTAGCTTTCTTTTCTTTTTCTCTTCCTTGGGCAATGGAGATCAACAGAGGTGGGGGCGGACGCATTGTTTACACACGCGAACAGCTGATTGCGCTGAGGAGGCCGGAGCCTGGAGCGCTGCGGCCGGCAGTGAAGCCCCTCATCCCGGATGAGCTGAAGAGGAGACACCGCGGGCGAAGGGCTGGAGCGAAGGTGAGGAGGAGGAGGAGGAAGCATAAGCCGGCTGTACCGATGATCATCACCGGGAACGTGTGATCGCTGGGAAATAAAACAGACGAGCTTACAGTGCTGGTCAGGACGCAAAAGGAGTATTGTGAGTGTAGTTTCATGTGTTTTACGGAGACGTGGTTACACTCACAGATCCCAGATGTAAACGTAGCGATACCTGGCTTCAAGACTATATGGGGGGACAGAGACGTGATAAGTAGCAGGAAAAAGAGAGGAGGAGGAGAGGCACTTCTCGTTAATGAGCGGTGGTGTCATCCCAGACACATTTATGTGAAGGAAAAGTGCTGCAGCCCGGACATTGAACTGCTGGCTGTTAGTATGAGACCTTATTATATGCCGCGAGAAATGAAGTGCGCTTTAATTGTTATCGTCTACGTCCCTTCGTCAGCTGACGCAGCGGTGGCCTGTGACGTCATCAGCTCCACTGCGGCCACATTACTGAAGAAGCACCCGGATGCATTCATGGCCATCACAGGTGATTTTAACCATGTCTCAGTGGGAAAAACACTACCAAACTTTCACCAGTTTGTTGACTGTCTCACCAGAGAGAACAAAACGCTGGATTTACTATATGCCAACGTCAGAGATGCATATAGTGCCACAGCTCTACCCCCCATTGGCAAATTAGATCACTGCATGGTCATGTTAACACCCAGGTCCGTCCCCCTTGTGCAAAGGCAGCCTGCTTCTACACGGACTGTGAGGAGGTGGACACAGGAGGCTGCTGATGCACTGCAGGACTGCTTCGAGACGGCGGACTGGAGCGGACTCTGTGAACCACATGGGGTGGACATAGACAATATGACTGACTGCATCACAGAATACATTAGATTCTGTGAAGACACGACCATGCCAGCTCAGACTGTACACTGCTTCTCCAACAACAGACCATGGATCACCAGTGACCTGAAAGCACTTCTGAACAAAAAGAAGAGAGCTTTTAGGGCTGGAAACAAGGAGAAGCTGAGGGGAGTGCAGCATGAGCTGAGAGAGATGCTGAGGAGGTGCAAGGACAATTATAGGAGGAAGTTGGAGGATAAACTCAGGCAAAACAACACTAAAGATATGTGGGAGGGAATGAAACAAATAACTGGGTGCAAGGGGAGAGTCAGGCAGCCATCTGGGAGCCAGGAGAGAGCTGAGGAACTGAATCTGTTTTTTAATAGGTTCATCTCACAGTCTGTCACCCGAGCAACACAACCAGACCCCCACGCACCCCTCCCCACCCACCCTGCTGTGCAGAACCACTCTCCATCTCCCCCCTCTTCCTTCTTAGGGGGCACCAGGACCCTCCCTCACTTCACGGTGACTACGGATCAGGTGGAGAAACAGCTGGAGAGACTCCGTCAGCAGAAGGCTTCGGGCCGTGATGGCATCTCCGCAAGGACCCTGAGGACCTGTGCCAACCAACTAGCTCCGGTACTGAAACACCTGTACAACCTGAGCCTGAGTCTGGAGAGAGTACCGGTGCTGTAGAAGACATCCTGCCTGGTTCCTGTCCCCAAGAAGTCATCGCCATCGGATTTGAATGACTACCGACCAGTTGTCCTCACATCTCATGTGATGAAGGTCCTGGAGAGACTGGTCTTAGCCCACCTGAGGCCGCAGGTGATGACGTGGCTGGACCCTCTGCAGTTTGCATATCAGCCCCATTTAGGAGTTGAAGATGCTGTCATCTACCTGCTGCAACAAGCCCATCTGCACCTGGATGGTGGAAGAGATACTGTGAGAATCACTTTTTTTGATTTCTCCAGTGCCTTTAACACCATCCAGCCACTGCTGCTGGGTGAGAAGCTGCGGGTGATGGGGGTTGACAGCTCTGTGATCTCCTGGATTACTGACTACCTGACAGGCAGACCACAGTTTGTCTGGCTGGGCAATGTCTTGTCTGGAGTGGTGGCTAGTGATACGGGAGCTCCACAGGGGACTGTGCTCTCTCCTTTTCTTTTTACCTTATACACCACTGACTTTCAGTACAACACTGAGTCATGCCACCTGCAAAAATTTTCTGATGACTCAGCTGTTGTGGGGTGTATAAGAGGAGGGGGAGTACAGGGCACTGGTGGACAGATTTGTGGAGCTGTTACACTGTAATTTCCCAGTTTGGGATCAATGAAGTACATCTATCTATCTATCTATCTATCTATCTATCTATCTATCTATCTATCTATCTATCTATCTATCTATCTATCTATCTATCTATCTATCTATCTATCTTGTTGCACAGTGCTCATTTGCACACTGTACATAAGTCTATGCCATCTAAGGTTACATCAGGTTGCACACTGCTCATTTGCACACTGTACATAGGTTCATGCCATCTCAGGTTCACATCATATCAGTATACCACTATCACTTTAGTCATCCGGTGACTTCATTTTCATTCCTCTACTGCCTAACTGTGTGTTGGTGTATGTCTTAGCATCCATCAGCACTAGGATTGAGTTACTGTATTAGTGTGTCATGACCTATTAGAATTGTTATTTCTGTACCTTTAACTTGGCATTCGTTCAGAGAACAAAGTAAGAATTTCATTACTCAGGAAATGTAACGTTTCTTAACTGTGCACATGATAATAAAGCCTTTGAATCTTGAATCTATCTCTTACCACTTTCAAGTTATAGCCTTAGAAATCTGAACTATTTTATTAACAAAAAACATTTACCACTCTTGACCACTAGGCAATTCGGCGACAGTCACACTCAAAGGATTAACTTCGTGTATGATTCGGCGCTGTTGCCTCAAACAATTTTCTCTCAGTAACTTTTCATTACTGTTGTTCAACATGAAGTAGCTAGTTTCATTCATTCATTCATCTTCTTCCGCTTAATCCTTTTCGGGTCGCGGGGGGGCTGGAGCCTATCCCAGCATCTTTGGGCGAGAGGCAGGGTACACCCTGGACAGATCGCCAGTCCATCGCAGGGCCAACACAGAGAGACAGACAACCATTCACTCTAACAGTCATACCTAAGGACAATTTAGAATCCCCAGTTTTGATGCCAATTAACCTAACGTGCATGTTTTTGGCATGTGGGAGGAAACCGGAGAAATCCCGGAGTAAACCCACGCAGACACGGGGAGAACATGCAAACTCCACACAAATCACTGTTGGTTGGGGGCTGGGATCGATCCCAGGATCCCCCGGCCAAGAGTGAGTTGCTGTGCTGCCACAGTGCTAACCACTCTACCACCGCGCCGTCACCGCTTCCCAAATGAGGTTAAAGAAAAAAATTGGTTAATTCAGTTTTTTCGCTGGGAATCTCGCCAGTCGAGCTAAATTAACAAGGGACGGGTCGGATTTCTTCATGATTCCGCCTCTTCAGGCCTTTTTAAAAAAATTTAATTCAGCGTATGGCAACACTTTTTTCAACTTTAGCATGCTTTAAAAAAAAACAGTCTATGGGTGAATGGCCAATTAGGGAAACCCCTCAGAACTCAGAAAAGATTTATTGCCAAGTACATTAACAGATAACTGATAACATAAGAGGGATTTGACTTGACACAGAAAACGACCTGCATTCCCGGTGACACGGCTGCATCTGTGAACGCGCCTGCCAACAGTAGGGTACAGGGGTCTGCGCTGTTCACACACAGACCCCAGGCTAAACTCAGGCAGATAAGGAGGGGTGACTCACCTTCTCCCCTCTGTGCTCTTCACACACAGGCACTGCTAGGCTCAGGAAGATAAGGAAGGGGGGGGGGGGGTTAAAGACATGTGTCTGGCTGAGCAGCCAGTCAGTTAGATACAGACTAATAGAGAAAAATCAAGTTTTACTGTGCAAAAATCAGATTTGACTATACACACACAGCTTGTGACCAAAGAATTTCATGTCCATTCTCTGATTTTATGCAGCCTCACACGGGGCACATGGATATGTAGGAATTTATTGTTTGGGGTTTTATAGGTGTTTTATTGTTGGTACAAGTATTACTGTAAATATGAATGTGAGTAGGAATGAAGGTTGTTTTTTTTTTCATTACACACACATAAGCTCATTGGGGCACCAGTCCAAAATAATGGAAAATTTTATTAACAATTCTTTATTTGTACCAAGAATGAATCAGCCTCAAAAAACCCTGTGAGTTTTTGTCTGTTTTTAATCAAGAACATGGATATGAAATCAAACAATAACTCCAGTATTTCTGTCAATAGTTTAATAAGAAATGTCAGAATAGATTAAAACATTTGGATGACTTTAGAACAGGGAATTCAATATGTATCATGAGCATCATAGACTGCTTTTGAATTACTGAGCACGACAGATGGATCAAACATTTGTGGAACCAAAGAGACCACGGTTTAACTTGGATATGTAATGAAAAATGAGAAACCATGAAATAACCTTGGTTAAGAAAAGGGGATGCAATTTTATGAAGAAAATGATGACTATTTTATAAAAAGGAAAATTGGTGTTACTCTGAAAAGGAATGAAGATTAATGAAAAGACAAAATGCATTTTGAAATTCTGATAGGAGTTTGCATGAAATTAGGTTTAAAGAACTTACGCCAGGAATATTCTGAAGAATTAAATTTAAATTGAACAACAGACCGTCAGCCAAGCAGACAGTCAGATTGCTTCTCCTTGGGCAGCAGGCAGTCCATTGGATCTTGTTCCAATCTGGACAGGCGTGGATTCTGTTGGAAGAACTGGCAGATAGGTTATGTACCACGGTTATGGCATGCTCCCGAGATCACAACTGTAGACAATGGCCGATGTCTTCTTATCTACAGCAAAGAGAATTTGGTCAGGTTGTCAAATTCCAGATAATATTTGTATATTGTTCAAAGTCCAATTAGAAAATCAAGTTGAGAGAAAATAAAACAAACCACAAATCTGTTTCTTCCGATGTGTTGTGGTTTGAGTAAGTTGGTTTAAGCTTAGTAAAAATTAAACAAAATCTTCTTAACATGGTAATTTAAGGAAAAGGAGTAACATAGGAAAAAAGTGAACTTTAAAGAAAAGAAAAAAGAATTTTAACAGAGCATTATTAAAAGAGAGAAAAAAGTGTGAGAGCAGAAAATGCTCCTTCCAGGGACTGACCAACACCCCAACTGAAGACAAAGGAATTTTTTTTTTTTTTCCAGGGTGTGGCAGGATCTCGTTAAATTTCATGAAAACTGAGCTGGACCAATTACACTGAGTTTCTTTGTTCAGCAGAAGTTGTAAACCAACTAAAAAGTCAGTGAAGATAAATTTGGACCACAATTGGTCAGTTCAAATTCCTGAGGTGGGTGCCTCCAAAAGGAAGAGGAGAGAGAGAGAGAGAGAGAGAGAGAGAGAGAGAGAGAGAGAGAGAGAGAGAGAGAGAGATTGATTTGATTTTTAAAAGATCTTTAATAAACACACTTGTCCATCAGTCAATACAATTTCTATATCATGCTATGTTACACAGAAAATTAATCCCCCCAAAAACGCCCAAAAAAAAGCTGTCCATCATGAACTGAACAGAGGACATTCTCCAGGGACCAGAGGGTCCTGAAACCTTCCACATCCCCATTCCCCATAAAAAACTGAAAGTCCAGCCTGATTCTGGCTTTAAGTAGCCTCACAAATAAAATTTTGACATCAACATCATTCTCAACATTTTCAAGTTTTCTTCTCCGGCTTACATAGATAGCCAACTTTGCCTGCCCTAAAACAAAGTTCAGTAGTTGACACTTCTGCTTAAAACGACGATTGTACATAAAACCACAAATGAAAACCTGCTTAGAGAAAACTTCCTTAAAAATATGAAAAAGTTTTGTGAGAAGTTCAAAGAGGCCACTCAGGCGCTGACATTCAATAAAACAATGAAAAACAGTCTCCCTAGAGGAATAAAAAACACACTGATCACTGACACTGCTGTTAATCACAGAAACAAAAGCATTGACAGCTATAATACCATGCAGGACCCTCCACTGTAAGTCTCCATGCCTCTTAGGGAGAGGGGCTTTGTAAAGAGCCCTCCAGGCAGGCCGATGCCCTTTTCCTAGTTTAAAATAGGCTCTCCAAGGAGTGTCCACACAGGTGTTCAATCGGTCCTTGTTGAGTGCCATCACCACCAGTCTGTAGAGTGCCTTACCACTGGCTCCTCCAAAGTCCACACCAGTGGGAGCACAGAATGCCAGTAAGGAGCAAGGAGCGACGTCAAAGTCCATATAGAGCGTGAGAGAGGGAAAGGGGTCAGTGCTTTCTGGCTGCAGCGTGCCATTGCTAAAGTCCAAGAGTAGGGAGTGCTCAAGTCCATGAAGCTCCTGTTTCCAGTGTGCAAGAAGACCATCGATGAAACGATTCGACCTGACACCAAGATGAGCTGCTAAAGCTGAGGCGTTGTTGAGGCCAGGACCAGCCAGTTCCACCACTTGCTTCAGAGTGAGAATGTTCCTGGAACACAGCCTATCAAGGAAGGTCCTTCCAACTCCCGGCAGGACACCAAGGCGACCACCAAAAACCAGCGGCTCCCTCAACAACCAGTAGAGGGAATCGCATGGCCCTCTTTGTTTTTTAAAAAGAGTCCACACTGAAAAGAGACTGCGGTAAAAACTGGGTAAAGACAGTGCATTAGAGTTCTTAAAATCCATTAAAAACACAGGGAGGTCTAGCCCAAGCCCAAGGACTCTCTGTAAAATAACACAGGCCAAAGGCCTCCATACCAGGTCCTGGGGGCCCGTCAGCAGTCTCTGTATGAAAGTCAGTCTAAAAGCAGCACCTCTACTAGCTAAATGAATCACTCCTTGCCCCCCCTCCTCTTTGGGAAGAAATAACAGGGCTTGAGGAACCCAGTGGAGTCCACCCCCCCAAAAAAAGTCCACCATAACAGACTGAATTTTGGACAACAAACCAGCAGGGGGGTCCAAGCACATGAGGCGGTGCTACAGGGATGAGGAAACAAGATTATTTAAAATGAGCACTCTTCCTCTAAAAGATATTCTTGGCATTAGCCACTTCCACTTGTTTAGTCTCCCGTTAATTTTCTCTATGACCCCATCCCAATTTTTTTGCTCAAACTGCTGATTTCCAATAAAGACACCAAGATACTTAAAACCTCCTTTTTTCCAAATCAACCCACCCGGCAGCGTAAGCTGATTTTCTAGTTTCTCCCCCACCATCAGAGCCTCGCTTTTTCCCCAGTTTATCTTTGCAGAGGAAAGTTGGCCAAAAAGATTGACACTCCTAACCAGAACGTCAATGTCACTCTGCTTGTTTAGCAGAATGACTACATCATCTGCATAGGCCGACAGCTTGAACGTGGTGTCACAGCCAGGAAAAGTAACTCCTGATAGATCCCTTCTCAGGCAGTGAAGCAAAGGCTCTATGGCGAGGGAGTACAGCATCCCTGAGAGAGGGCAGCCCTGCCGAACCCCCCTCTGGACTTTTAAAGGGGCAGACAGGCCCCCATTTATCTTCAGCACACTCTCAATGTCACTGTACAAGACCCGTATCCTGGCTATGAAGCCTGGGCTGAACCCAAAAGCTGTTAAAACTGTCCATAAATATTGGTGTTCAACCCGATCAAATGCCTTTTCCTGGTCAATTGAAATCAAACCAGTTTCTACCGCCAATGAACCAGAGACCTCCAAAATATCCCGAATTAAAGTGACGTTGTCACTAATCAGCCTGCCAGGCACACAGTAAGTCTGGTCTACATGAATGAGCTCGCTCATCACCTTTCTCAGTCTTCGGGCCAGAGCTTTTGAGAGAATCTTATAGTCTGTGCAGAGCAGAGAGACTGGCCTCCAGTTCTTTAGGCTCTGGAGGTCCCCCTTTTTCGGCAACAGTGTGATGATGGCCCTCCTGCAGGTCGTGGGTAGGGTCCCCCTTTCCAAGCTATCTTGGAGAACCTCCAGCAGGTCTGGACCAAGCAGGGGCCAGAATTCCTTAAAAAAGTCCACAGAGAGACCATCTATGCCTGGTGATTTTCCATTCTGGAGGCTCATTAGCACCGTATGCAGCTCAGACAGAGACAGTGGAGCATCCAAGCCGGCAACAAGGTCCTCCGAGAGCACTGGAAGACCATCAAGGAAGACCTGGCCCAGTGACGTGTCCTCCCTCCACTCTGCTCTAAACAATTCACTGTAAAAGCTAGCAGCGTGTTTCCTGATCTCTGCTGCTGTGGAGATTGTTCTCCCGTCATCGCCCAACAAGGAGTGAACGAGCTTTCTCTGTCCATTTTTCCCCTCCAGTCCAAAAAAGTACTGGGAGGGCGAGTCCATCAGAGCTACATCCATGTAGCGTGAGCGGACCAGAGCACCCTGTGCGGTGACCCCTAGCAAGCTAGCCAAGGCTGACCTTTTTGACTTAAGAGCCTCTAAGTGCTCCTGTTTTCCGGTAGAACTGAGTAACTCCTCTATCTCTACCACCTCAGTCTCCAGAACTTTCAAGGATTGGGTCAAGCTACGAGTGACATTTTGAGTGTACTGTTGGCAGAATTGTTTTATCTGTGCCTTACCAAAATCCCACCACATTTGGAGAGAACTAAAAGAGGATTTTTGTTCCCTGTGTGACTTCCATACATCATGAAAAACTCCCTTAAAAAACACATCATTTAAAAGTGTATTATTAAAATGCCAAAAAGCACTCTTACACTTTACATTTTCAATGAAAACAGAACAAATCAGCAGGCAGTGATCAGTGAAACCAACAGGACAGATACAACTATTTTTAAAAACACTCATTTGGTGTTTAAAACCATAGAAACGGTCTAACCTAGCCATAGATAAGAGGTTATCTTTAGCATGGCTCCAGGTGTACTGCCTCTGGTCCCCATGATGTGATCTCCACACATCGGCCATTTCATGTGCCTTCACTAGTTCCCTCAGCCTATTGGCAGAAGCAGGGTGAGGTTCCTGATGGTTCCTGTCCAGTCTGTGGTTTAATGTACAGTTAAAATCACCCCCAGAAATAAAAAACTATTTGGATTACAGGATCTAACCGTATCTGATAGCATATTAAAGACCCTGATCCTTTCTGCTCTCTGGGTTGGCACATACACGTTTATAAGAACCAAGTTTACGTTTTCAAACTGTACCTTTAGCAAGAGTGCATGTCCTTTCACCACCTCTTCTACCTCATAAGAGACAGGCACACAACCCCTAGAGAAAAGTACAGCCACCCCTCCACTATTATTGGATTTGTGGCTAAAAAAAATGCAGCCATCCCACTCTTTTCTCCACTGGCACTCAATGTCTACAGTGCTGTGAGTCTCCTGGACCATCAGCACGTCAAGTGCCTTTAAATTAAAAAGCTTGTATAAAGAGGCCCTTTTTACATCATCCCTTGCCCCGTTTATATTAAGAGTGCCAATTCTAAGGTGGGGCATTAAAAAGGATAAAAATAAGGTACAGTAAAAAAACACAAACATAGCATAAAAGGGAAGAAACAAACTAAGAGTCAACATGACTGTTAGTAATTTGTGATTTCAGTTTGACAACCAGTTTCTTTAAACGAAAAATTTCCTGATCAGTAAAAGTCTCATTCCCATCATTCAGTTTCATCAGCTTGCGAGCTGATGCCACAAATAACTCCAGATCTGGAAAGTAATTTTCCACTTTCACAGCTCTGCTCCCCTTGGTCACCTGGAGAAATTGCCTAATTTTGGTAAAACAATAGGAGCTTTGCTCCTCCTGCGTCTGCATCATTTCAGACTCAGCTCCACTTTCGTCAGAGACGCTCTCATCTAGTAAATCTAACTTCCCAACCCTACTAGATTTAGCAGAGCTCTGCAAGTTTTCAGCACTTTTTCTTTTTTGTGCAGCTTTAAAAGGATCCTCTTCAACAAAACTACATTCCTGCATTTCTTCATGAACTGCAACGTTTGTCATGCAGTGTTTGCTCTGTGTGTCCCCTACAGCCTCAAACCGCTCCTCCCCCGCCTGCAAAGTCTGTTCATTCACGTTCCTTCGTTTAACTACACTTTTACTTACACCCTCCACCTGTTTACCCCGGGCGACAGGCTCATCACAATGATCAGAGCTGCCGTCAGACAGAAATTCCCCACCATCACTGTTTGGGGGGGCAACTACCGCGCCTGCCGCGGCCACCCCAGCAGAGGCGGCCGCGGCCGCCCCAGCACAAGTGGACGCGGACGCCCCCGCAGAAGTAGAAGCGGACGCGGCCGCAGTCGCGGTCGCGGCCGCGACCGCCCCAGCGGAAGCGGCCACCGCAGCGGCATCCGCCGCACAACATGTAGCGCTACCCTCCGGACCACCAGAAACAGCGGCGTCACCTTTCTTACCGCCAGTGCTCTTTGTGTTCGCCTTTTCAGGACATGACCTAATAAGATGGCCTTCTGCGCCACACGCAAAACACTTCATGGTTTCAGATGTTGCAAACACCAAGTAGCTAAAGCCGTCAATCCTGAAATTAAAAGACGCGTTCAGTTCAGCAGAGCTCTCTTTCAACACCATGAAACACTGCCTCCTGTGACATACAACATGCTTCAGCAGGGGTGATTTACTACCCAGAGAGACCATTCTGATAGGGGACACAACCTGGCCAAAACGGGACAACTCTCTAATCAGCTGATCATTTTTAACGAAAGGAGGAGCGTTTGAGATGGTGATCCTCCTAGACGGGTTCGCCAGCGGTAAAACGGGAGTAAAAGTGTCACCTATGACCACTCCCTGTGCCACCACCTGATCAGCTTTTTCAGTCGAATCCAGAAAGATCACAACTGCGCTGTTCATCCTCGATGCTGATTTTATGCTGCCATGCCCAACCACCTGTCCTACAGCGAGGCTGGCCTTCTCCACAGAACAGGGAACTGTCGGGAGGATTCTCACACCATGACGCCGGGTTAAGCGCTCAAACTCCACACCACCATCAATCACCGGCATGATGCCGGCCGGGAAAAACCGGCAGCAGAAGCTACCATTCCCCAACACACTCACTCCAACACTCACACCCCAGCACACACACACTCAACCCACTATATTAAACACACACACCTCAAACACACAAGATAGAGAAAAAGTTAGAAAATACAAAGTTTAAAGTACTCACTCGACACCACTCCACACCCCTGCTCCCACAAACGCCCACGCATGCGCACGAGAGAGAGAGAGAGAGAGAGAGAGAGATTTGATTTTTAAAAGATCTTTAATAAACACATTTGTCCATCAGTCAATACAATTTCTATGTCATGCTATATTACACAGAAAATTAATCCCCCAAAAAACGCCCCAAAAAAAGCTGTCCATCATGAACTGAACAGAGGACATTCTCCAGGGACCAGAGGGTCCTGAAACCTTCCACATCCCCATTCCCCATAAAAAACTGAAAGTCCAGCCTGATTCTGGCTTTAAGTAGCCTCACAAATAAAATTTTGACATCAACATCACTCTCAACATTCTCAAGTTTTCTTCTCCGGCTTACATAGATAGCCAACTTTGCCTGCCCTAAAACAAAGTTCAGTAGTTGACACTTCTGCTTAAAACGACGATTGTACATAAAACCACAAATGAAAACCTGCTTAGAGAAAACTTCCTTAAAAATATGAAAAAGTTCTGTGAGAAGTTCAAAGAGGCCACTCAGGCGCTGACATTCAATAAAACAATGAAAAACAGTCTCCCTAGAGGAACAAAAAACACACTGATCACTGACACTGCTGTTAATCACAGAAACAAAAGCATTGACAGCTATAATGCCATGCAGGACCCTCCACTGTAAGTCTCCATGCCTCTTAGGGAGAGGGGCTTTATAAAGAGCCCTCCAGGCAGGCCGATGCCCTTTTCCTAGTTTAAAATAGGCTCTCCAAGGAGTGTCCACACAGGTGTTCAATCGGTCCTTGTTGAGTGCCATCACCACCAGTCTGTAGAGTGCCTTACCACTGGCTCCTCCAAAGTCCACACCAGTGGGAGCACAGAATGCCAGTAAGGAGCAAGGAGCGACGTCAAAGTCCATATAGAGCGTGAGAGAGGGAAAGGGGTCCGTGCTTTCCGGCTGCAGCGTGCCATTGCTAAAGTCCAAGAGTAGGGAGTGCTCAAGTCCATGAAGCTCCTGTTTCCAGTGTGCAAGAAGCCCATCGATGAAACGATTCGACCTGACACCAAGATGAGCTGCTAAAGCTGAGGCGTTGTTGAGGCCAGGACCAGCCAGTTCCACCACTTGCTTCAGAGTGAGAACGTTACTGGAACACAGCCTATCAAGGAAGGTCCTTCCAACTCCCGGCAAGACACCAAGGCGACCACCAAAAACCAGCGGCTCCCTCAACAACCAGTAGAGGGAATCGCATGGCCCTCTTTGTTTTTTAAAAAGAGTCCACACTGAAAAGAGACTGCGGTAAAAACTGGGTAAAGACAGTGCATTAGAGTTCTTAAAATCCATTAAAAACACAGGGAGGTCTAGCCCAAGCCCAAGGACTCTCTGTAAAATAACACAGGCCAAAGGCCTCCATACCAGGTCCTGGGGGCCCGTCAGCAGTCTCTGTATGAAAGTCAGTCTAAAAGCAGCACCTCTACTAGCTAAATGAATCACTCCTTGCCCCCCCTCCTCTTTGGGAAGAAATAACAGGGCTTGAGGAACCCAGTGGAGTCCACCCCTCCAAAAAAAGTCCACCAAAACAGACTGAATTTTGGACAACAAACCAGCAGGGGGGTCCATGCACATGAGGCGGTGCCACAGGGATGAGGAAACAAGATTATTTAAAATGAGCACTCTTCCTCTAAAAGATATTCTTGGCATTAGCCACTTCCACTTGTTTAGTCTCCCGTTAATTTTCTCTATGACCCCATCCCAATTTTTTTGCTCAAACTGCTGATTTCCAATAAAGACACCAAGATACTTAAAACCTCCTTTTTTCCAAATCAACCCACCAGGCAGCGTAAGCTGATTTTCTAGTTTCTCCCCCACCATCAGAACCTCGCTTTTTCCCCAGTTTATTTTTGCAGAGGAAAGTTGGCCAAAAAGATTGACACTCCTAACCAGAACGTCAATATCACTCTGCTTATTTAGCAGAATGACTACATCATCTGCATAGGCCGACAGCTTGAATGTGGTGTCACAGTCAGGAAAAGTAACTCCTGATAGATCCCTTCTCAGGCAGTGAAGCAAAGGCTCTATGGCGAGGGAGTACAGCATCCCTGAGAGAGGGCAGCCCTGCCGAACCCCCCTCTGGACTTTTAAAGGGGCAGACAGGCCCCCATTTATCTTCAGCACACTCTCAATGTCACTGTACAAGACCCGTATCCTGGCTATGAAGCCTGGGCTGAACCCAAAAGCTGTTAAAACTGTCCATAAATATTGGTGTTCAACCCGATCAAACGCCTTTTCCTGGTCAATTGAAATCAAACCAGTTTCTACCGCCAATGAACCAGAGACCTCCAAAATATCCCGAATTAAAGTGACGTTGTCACTAATCAGCCTGCCAGGCACACAGTAAGTCTGGTCTACATGAATGAGCTCGCTCATCACCTTTCTCAGTCTTCGGGCCAGAGCTTTTGAGAGAATCTTATAGTCTGTGCAGAGCAGAGAGACTGGCCTCCAGTTCTTTAGGCTCTGGAGGTCCCCCTTTTTCGGCAACAGTGTGATGATGGCCCTCCTGCAGGTCGTGGGTAGGGTCCCCCTTTCCAAGCTATCTTGGAGAACCTCCAGCAGGTCTGGACCAAGCAGGGGCCAGAATTCCTTAAAAAAGTCCACAGAGAGACCATCTATGCCTGGTGATTTTCCATTCTGGAGGCTCATTAGCGCCGTATGCAGCTCAGACAGAGACAGTGGAGCATCCAAGCCAGCAACAAGGTCCTCTGAGAGCACTGGAAGACCATCAAGGAAGACCTGGCCCAGTGACGTGTCCTCCCTCCACTCTGCTCTAAACAATTCACTGTAAAAGCTAGCAGCGTGTTTCCTGATCTCTGCTGCTGTGGAGATTGTTCTCCCGTCATTGTCCAACAAGGAGTGAATGAGTTTTCTCTGTCCATTTTTCCCCTCCAGTCCAAAAAAGTACTGGGAGGGCGAGTCCATCAGAGCTACATCCATGTAGCGTGAGCGGACCAGAGCACCCTGTGCGGTGACCCCTAGCAAGCTAGCCAAGGCTGACCTTTTTGACTTGAAAGCCTCTAAGTGCTCCTGTTTTCCTGTAGAACTGAGCAACTCCTCTAGTTCTACCACCTCAGTCTCCAGAACTTTCAAGGATTGGGTCAAGCTACGAGTGACATTTTGAGTGTACTGTTGGCAGAGTTGTTTTATCTGGGCCTTACCAAAATCCCACCACAATTGGAGAGAACTAAAAGAGGGTTTTTGTTCCCTGTGTGACTTCCAAACATCATGAAAAACCTCTTTAAAAAACACATCATTTAAAAGTGTATTGTTAAAATGCCAAAAAGCACTCTTACACTTTACATTTTCAATAAACACAGAACAAAACAGCAGGCAGTGATCAGTGAAACCAACAGGACAGATACAACTATTTTTAAAAACACTCATTTGATGTTTAAAACCATAAAAACGGTCTAACCTAGCCATAGATAAAAGGTTATCTTTGACATGGCTCCAGGTGTACTGCCTCTGGTCCCCATGATGTGATCTCCACACATCGGCCATTTCATGTTTTTTCACCAGTTCTCTCAGCCTATTGGCAGAAGCAGGGTGAGGCTTCTGATGGTTCCTGTCTAGTCTGTGGTTTAATGTACAGTTAAAATCACCCCCCAGAAATAAAAAACTATTTGGATCACAGGACTTAACCGTATCCGAAAGCACATCAAAGACCCTGATCCTCTCTGCTCTCTGTGTTGGCACATACACGTTTATAAAAACGAAGTTCACGTTTTCAAACTGTACCTTTAATAAGAGGAAATGACCTCTCACCACCTCTTCTACCTCATAAGAGACAGGCACACAACCCCTAGAGAAAAGTACAGCCACCCCCCCACTGCTACTGGATTTGTGGCTAAAAAAAATGCAGCCATCCCACTCTTTTCTCCAATGGCTCTCAATGTCCACAGTGCTGTGAGTCTCCTGGACCATCAGCACGTCAATTTTCTTTAAATTAAAAAGCTTGTATAAAGAGGCCCTTTTTACATCATCCCTGGCCCCATTAATATTGAGAGTGCCAATTCTAAGGTGGGGCATTAAAAAGGATAAAAATAGGGTACAGTAAAAAAACACACACATAGCATAAAAGGGAAGAAACAAACTAAGAGTCAACATGACTGTTAGTAATTTGCAATTTCAGTTTAGCAACCAGTTTCTTTAAACGATAAATTTCCTGATCAGTGAAAGTCTCATTCCCATCATTCAGTTTCATAAATTTGCGAGCTGATGCCACGAATAACTCCAGATCTGGAAAGTAATTTTCCACTTTCACAGCCCTGCTCCCCTTAGTCACCTGGAGAAATTGCCTAATTTTAGTAAAACAATAGGAGCTTTGCTCCTCCTGCGTCTGCGTCTGCATCAGTTCAGACTCATCTCCACTTTCGTCAGAAGCGCTCTCATTCAGTAAATCTAAATTCCCAACCCTACTAGATTTAGCAGAGCTCTGCAAGTTTTCAGCACTTTTCCTTTTTTTTTCCACAATATCTTTATTGAACCTTTTTTTTTTAACAAACATGATACAAACAATCAAACACTAACACTAAAGTACTACAAAAAAAATGCACTAAAAACACCAACAACCACCAACAAAATCAAATCTTCAACAATGCTCCTCTGTGTAGTCTAGACAATCCAATACATAAGTATACATATTATGTTCACCAGTTTGGAATTTACAAGGTCCACACACATCATTCACCTTCTTCTTCAAGAGTTATGTTTAAATTTTTTACATAATCAATAAAAGGTCTCCATATATTCTCAAACACAATTTCCTTTGATTTCAGTATATATGTTATTCTTTCTAAAGGAAGGTTTGTTAACATCTGTCTTAACCACTGAGTCACATCTGGTCTATGAGTCTTTTTCCATAATAGTGCAATACATTTTTTGGTATTAAGCAAACTGAGGTCTATGAATGTTCTTTCACTTTTATTAAAATTATGCTTTTCTGGGTACAGACCCAACAAAAACAGTTTAGGATTCAATATGATTTGTTTTGAGATTATTTTTTTCAATTGTTACCCTCACCTCTTCCCAAAACATTCTTATTAATCTACATTCCCATAAGCAATGAAATAGGGTTCCTTTACTTTCCATGCATTTTGTGCATGTATCTGGTATATTTTTGTTATATTTATTTAACTCCTCCGGTGTAACATACATCCGCATTAACCATTTGAAATGTATCAATTTAAGGCGTGCATTTATTGATTTGGTTTGAGCTTCTGTACAAGCCAATTCCCATTGTTCCTCTGAAATTTCAGTTTGCAGATCTTCTTTCCAGTAGTTTAATCTTTTCAGTGAATTTTCACTTGAAGATAGTGTCAATGAGTTATAAAACTCTGAAATAATACCCTTTCTTTTACTATCTTTCATCATCATTTTTTCCAAGGATGAATAAATAGGTCGAGTGAGAGCTTTATTTTGATTTGATCGAATAAAGTTTCTAAGTTGAAGATATTTAAAAAAATGTGTTCTATTGAGATTAAATTTGATCCTCAGCTCTTCAAAAGACATTATGTTATCTGCACATGGCAAATATAAATCCTGAATCTTTTGTATCCCTTTTAAATTCCATACTTTAAATACAGCGTCCGCTCTCCCTGGTTTAAAATATTGATTACCCCATATTGGACTAAATTGTGACAATAACTGTGGTTCTTTTAAATAGTTTTTAGCTTCACACCATATTTTGATCATATGCTTTACAAATGGATTTTTAACTTGTTTTTGTAATTTTTTTGCCGAATCTGAGTATATGAATATGGGAAGAGGTAAAGGTAAATTGTATGATTCCATTTCAGTCCAGTGAGGGAGATCATTTGATGAAAAATAATATGTCATAGACCTCAGTTGTGCCGACCAATAATACAACATAAAATTTGGACATTTCAGACCTCCACGATCAAATGGTAAATATAATAAAGACAAACGTAATCTAGCCCTCCTGTTGTTCCATATAAATTCCACTAACTTTTTTTTTATTCTTGAGAATAGATCTAAAGGTGGTGATAAGGGAATGTATTGAAATAAATAAAGTATTTTAGGTAAAATATTACTTTTAAGTATATTGATTCTCCCGATCATCGACATTGGTAGTGACATCCATCTCTGAGTTAACTCATTGATATCTGACATTAAGGCTTCATAGTTGACACTGGCGACTGATTCTAGCTTAGGCACAATTTGGATTCCTAAATATTTAAACTGATTTACAACATTGAATTGATTTACCTCAGGGGCTGGGTAATTTCTCTGGGTCTCATTTAGCATTAATATTGAAGATTTAGTTTTATTTATTTTATATCCTGATATTTCCCCACAATTCTTTATTAAATTCAACAAGGTTGGAATTGATTCTTTTAGATTCGACATAAACAAAATTATGTCATCGGCGTACAGGGAGATTTTATGTTCTGTTGGTCCAACTTTAATTCCATATATTTGTGAATGTAAACGTATCGCTATCGCTAAAGGTTCAATTGCCATAGTAAACAGTAAAGGTGAAAGTGGACAGCCTTGTCGACATCCTCTATTGATTTTTATTGGTTTTGAAATATTGTTATTTGTTAGGATTTCTGCTGTAGCATTATTGTATATTATTTGAACCCATTTTATGAAATTATTTCCAAGTCCAAACCTTTGTAGGACTTCAAAAAGAAAGGGCCATTCAACTCTATCAAAGGCCTTTTCGGCGTCCAGTGATAGGAGAGCTGTATCCGGTGCTTCTTTATTAAAATAAATAATATTAAATAGTCTTCTTACATTATGGAAGCCTTGTCTACCCTTTATAAAGCCATTCTGATCTCGATTAATAATATTTGGTAAAATTTCTTGTATTCGTCTTGCTAAAATTTTACAGATTATCTTAAGGTCGGCGTTTAATAGGCTTATTGGTCTCATATTTTCACATTTATTAGAGGGCTTACCGGTTTTGGCAGCAGTATAATTAAGGCATTATTTATGTATGATGGTAAATTATTATTTTGAAATGCTTCTAAAACCATTTCCAAAAAAGGTTTTATTAATTTATTCTTAAATTTTTTATAAAGGTCAACTGGAAGACCATCTGGTCCTGCACTTTTTCCTGATTTCATATTATCAATGGCTAGCCCAACTTCTTCTTGACTAATTTTAGACTCCAATATCTCCCTGTTTTCATTTGGAATACACGGTATAGATAGTTCGTTCAAAAACCCATTTAGTTTTGTTAAATCAGGTTCATTTTTGGTATCATGTAATTTTTCATAGTAATCTCTAAAGGCTCTATTAATTTCTAAAGGATCTATAACTACCTGTCCATTACTTATAATACTGGTAATTGGTGTTTTAATTTCTAATTGTTTAATCTGCCATGCTAATAATTTTCCTGATTTTTCACCTTGTTCATAAAAAGATTGTTTCAATCTTAGAAGACTCGAGGCAGCTCTATTCGCTGATTTTTTGTCGTATTCAGCTCTCAAAATCAGTAATTCATTCTCCAACCTTGGGTCACTTCCTGCATACACTTTTTCCTGAAGACTTTTTATTTTATGTTCCAATTTAGCTCTCTCCTCTCGAGTCTTCTTAGATTTTGATCCTGTATAACTAATAATATGTCCCCTAATAAAAGCTTTGAAAGCCTCCCACTTTACACATGCTGATGTTTGTGTAGTATTGATGTCAAAGAACTCGTCTATCTGTTTTTCTATATACTTGACAAATTCCTCATCCTGAAGCCATTTATGCTGAAATTGCCATCTACCTGATTCCTTTGTCAAATTTTTATCTACATATATTAGACAACAGGGTGCATGATCAGAGATCACGATGTTATCATAAAAGCAGTTTTGAATCTTGGACCTTAATTCTGTGGAAATCAAAAAATAATCAATACGTGAGAATGTCTTGTAGGTACTGGAATAACAAGAATAGGCTTTAACTTGTGGTTTCATTTCTCTCCATATATCTAACAATCTCAATTCTTTCATAAAATGATTAATAGTCATCCTACATCCAATGTGCGTACAATCCAGTCCTGTTGATCTATCTATACCTGGATTCAATGTACAATTAAAATCCCCTGCTATTATATGTTGCCCTGTAAGTGATGATAAGATAAGAAATAAATTAGCAAAGAACTTCTGATCATCTATATTGGGACCATATAAGTTCACAAGATTTATATTTTCTAATAGCAAAGAACCTTGAATGATTACATATCTTCCAAATTTGTCTCCAATTACATTTTTCACTTGAAAAGGAACTGATTTATGTATGAGAGTCATAACTCCCCTGGCTCGGGATGAAAATGAAGAGGTGAATACACTTCCTTGCCATCTACTCCTAATTCTTTTAACATCCTCCTCTATTAGATGAGTTTCTTGTAAAAACACAATTTTTGAACCCATGTCTTTTATTTTATTCATAACTTGTTTAAGTTTTTTTAAATTTTGTAGACCTCTGCAATTCCATGAAGTTAAATTAAGATTAACACTTTGGTTTATGATCAATAGAGAGTTTGGGATTACCTTGCAGTGTAAACATGCTCATACAGAGAAGCAAAAACATGAGTGGTTGAACATTCATCCTACAAACTACACACAAACAAATTTCCCCTTCCCACACTTGTGGCAAACCCCCCAAAATCAAAAGAAAAATTCTGTCTCCCGATATAGCCATCGACCGCTCCACACCCACGGGGAACAGCCTAAGCCACTCCTTCTTCATCCTCCCAATCACCCTAACTCTACTGCTTTTAATGACGTAACATTAACTCTCCTCTGTAGTTTTCCAACTTAACTCCAAAATTTTTAACAACTTTGTACATCATAGTTTTTTTTGTTTGTTTTTGTTTTGTTTTTTTTAATATATAATACAATCTATATTTTGTAAACTTACTATTTTCTTCAAGTCAGTCAGATGCCTGTGCAAATGCTTAATTATTCTACCTTATATTTTGTTCATGCTTAGCTCCCACCAGTCTCTTCTTCTTCTTTGATCTTCTTGATGAACTCCTGCGCCTCCTCTGGGGTCTTGAAGATGTGGGTTCTGCCCTCATACGTGGTCAGCAGTCTCGCAGGATAGATTACACCATGACGAATCCCAAGGTTGCGCAGCTCCTTACGTATGGGATCAAACTGCTTCCTCAATTGCTGGATTCCTGTGGCCAAATCTGGGTAGAACCGCACCTGCTGATCCTGGTGTTTAATCTCTCCTTTAGCTCGTGCAGCGTTGAAGATCTTCATCCTGTCTCTGTTGCTAAGAAACTTCATAATTAAGGTCCTCGGCGGTCCCTTATCTCTCCGTGGGCCAATACGATGTGCATTTTCCAGAACCACTGCTGATTGCAATTCCTCGCTGCCCAGCACCTCCGGAATCCACTTTTCCAGAAAGGAACATACGTCCCGACCTTCTGATTCCTCTGGAAGACCCACCAGCCTCAAGTTATTCTGTCTCGACCGAGATTCCAAATCCAAAATATTATTTTCCAGAGATTTATTTTTTTTTTCCAAAGTGCGCACCTTTAATTGAAGACGGGTGACGTCATCTTCAGCACTAGCGAGACGGAGCTCCATCTGCGCCGTTCGTTCTACACAGTCACCCAATTCCTTTCTTATTCCTTCCAACGCTGTCATAATCCCATCAAATCTAGAGGAAAAGTCTGCTCTCATTGAACTCATGGCAGCCATCAGCGCATCTGCGCCTCCCCCCGCAGACATCGCACCGTTGCCAGCCTCCTCCGCCATATATGGAGTTTTATTTGCTGCGTCACAGACCTGAAAGTCCGTTAATTTGGACTGTTTCGGCGGCTCGCTTTTTCCTTTGCTTGGTTTTCCAGCCTTAGGCTTCGCCGACATATCCTCGCCCAAACGCTGGGATACGTTCTGTCCCAAATGAGAGAGTTATTTGCCATTTTTTTTTTCTCCAGGAGCAGAGCAGAGCGAGACACGTCCGTCCTACGTGGCAGCCATAACCGGAAGTCCACTTTTCCTTTTTTGTGCAGCTTTAAAAGGATCCTCTTCAACAAAACTACATTCCTGCATTTCTTCATGAAACGCAACGTTTGTCATGCAGTGTTTGCTCTGTGTGTCCGCTACAGCCTCAAACCGCTCCTCCCCCGCCTGCAAAGTCTGTTCATTCACGTTCCTTCGTTTAACTGCACTTTTACTTACACCTTCCACCTGTTTACCCCGGGCGACAGGCTCGTCACAATGATCAGAGCTGCCGGCAGACAGAAATTCCCCACCATCACTGTTTGGGGGGGCAACTACCGCGCCCGCCGCGGCCACCCCAACAGAGGCGGCCGCGGCCGCCCCAGCACAAGCGGACGCGGACGCGGACACGGACGCCCCCGCAGAAGTAGAAGCGGACGCGGGCGCCGCAGCGGCATCCGCCGCACCACATGTAGCGCTACCCTCCGGACCACCAGAAACAGCGGCGTCACCTTTCTTACCGCCAGTGCTCTTTGTGTTCGCCTTTTCAGGACATGACCTAATAAGATGGCCTTCTGCGCCACACGCAAAACACTTCATGGTTTCAGATGTTGCAAACACCAAGTAGCTAAAGCCGTCAATCCTGAAATTAAAAGACGCGTTCAGTTCAGCAGAGCTGTCTTTCAACACCATGAAACACTGCCTCCTGTGACACACAACATGCTTCAGCAGGGGTGATTTACTACCCAGAGAGACCATTCTGATAGGGGACACAACCTGGCCAAAACGGGACAACTCTCTAATCAGCTGATCATTTTTAACGAAAGGAGGAGCGTTTGAGATGGTGATCCTCCTAGACGGGTTCGCCAGCGGTAAAACGGGAGTAAAAGTGTCACCTATGACCACTCCCTGTGCCACCACCTGATCAGCTTTTTCAGTCGAATCCAGAAAGATCACAATTGCGCTGTTCATCCTCGATGCTGATTTTATGCTGCCATGCCCAACCACCTGTCCTACAGCGAGGCTGGCCTCCTCCACAGAACAGGGAACTGTCGGGAGGATTCTCACGCCATGACGCCGGGTTAAGCGCTCAAACTCCACACCACCATCAATCACCGGCATGATGCCGGCCGGGAAAAACCGGCAGCAGAAGCTACCGTTCCCCAACACACTCACTCCAACACTCACACCCCAGCACACACACACTCAACCCACTATATTAAACACACACACCTCAAACACACAAGATAGAGAAAAAGTTAGAAAATACAAAGTTTAAAGTACTCACTCGACACCACTCCACACCCCTGCTCCCACAAACGCCCACGCATGCGCACGAGAGAGAGAGAGAGAGAGAGAGAGAGAGAGAGAGAGAGACTTTGACTTTTAAAAAAAGGCTTTATTGTACAATTCCAAAATGCAAGAACACCAATATCACGGCCCCAAGTGTGTCACATCTCAAAAGTGCAAACATAATTCATCCCCCTGACCCACAGAACACAAAACGTTCCCTACAGTCCATCTATTGGTGAATGCCTCCAAATTGTCCACCATTTGGTAGTAAGAGAACTCCACCTGGAGTCTGACTTTCAACAAGGCCTTGAAAGCAGACACAGGATCCACATTGCCAGCGTTGGTAGTCCGATTTTTCTTGTCAGCCAGATGGCAAGTTTAGCAGTACCAGATAGGAAGTTCATCAAAGTGTGGGGAGACTTCCTTGCCACTTTATACTTTGGACCGTAAATGAACAAACCAAAAGAGAAACGTTCACCCAAAGCCTGAAACCACTCCCGCAAAAGATCAAAAAGGCCAGATAAACGAAAACATTGAACAAACAAATGCTCCAGGGTCTCAACTTGGGAACAAAACAAACACCCCCCCCCCCACACACACACAGTTGGATCCAGGCGTGCTCTGTATTTATTTGTAGCTATTGCCCCATGCACAATCCTCCACTGGAGATCTGCTGTCCGTTTCTCAATAGGGAGCTTGTACATGCACCGCCAGCTGCCTTTCGGGGAGACTTCTGGCCCCAAAAAACCAGCCCACCTCGACTCTGTCACGTCCATCAGAGAGCGCAGATTCAGAACCTTCACACAGATGTGATACACCGTCCTTGTCCCGACAAACTGGAATCTGCCCAGGCGAAGATTTCTGAAGGTCAGCAGGTGATCCTCTCCTCCCTGCCACTCTCCCACAGCTGGACTTATGGAAATGGCAGGAAAGTTGGACACAGTGTTGTCATCCCATTGATTGGAAAGAGTGCGGTTTGTCGCAAACGCTCGAAGTGGTTGTGGCAGGGCAGCGCACACTTCCCCCACCACCCTTTGCAGCAGTCTGACAGATGTAATGTTGGCACTCCGCCTCAGCGTTTCCATCGATGTGGTCGACATCTTCATAAGGTGACCAAGCTTGGTACAGCGTGCCTCTCGCAAACAAGTCCGCAGACTGAGCAACTGCAGCACCTTAGCGTCGATGAATCGATTGAAAAACAGTGGTTCCTCGAACAGCCACATGCCCGGTGCCTTGTCATGGAAGCGGGCTACAGTGAAGACTCGCCATGCATGCAAGATGGACGTGTAAAAAGCAGAAAGTCCAGTAAGGTCCACCTCCCCAGATATCACGAGGAAGAGCTGCTTATCATAGCCCAAGCAACCAACTCTCCTCAGGAGCAGTTTAGCAGTGTCCATCCAGCAGGGTCCGCATCCGTAAAGGAGGCGTTGTGCAGTTCGAAGCCTGAAGCAGGCGATCTTGGAGTGTATGTCCACCAGGCCCTGTCCCCCCTGGGCCACAGGCAGGTAGAGAACAGGCGCACGGACCCAGTGCTGACCAGACCAAAAGAAGTCCACGATGATCCTCTGAACCTCCTCCATGAGGCTCCTGGGCGGTGTCAAAGCAACAAGCCTATGCCAAAGAGCCGAGGCGACCAGATTATTTGGGACCAGAACCCTGCCCCTATATGACAGCTGTGGTAACAACCATTTCCATTTTGAAAAGCGAGCACACACCTTGTCCTTAACACCCTCCCAGTTCTTTCGTTCAAACGCCTCCGAACCCAGAAAACCCCCCAACACTTTGAGACCGGCCGTCCCCCACTGAAGACCGGCGGGTAGCCGAGGGACGTCTTGATGCGACCACTGGCCCACCAATAGACCCTCACTCTTGGCCCAATTCACCCGGGCAGAAGATGCCCTTTCATAAACTGACAAAGTGTCCACCAGACGCTGCACATCCCCGTGGGACGTGATGAAAACGCTGACGTCATCCGCATAAGCAGAGAAGTTTTAGTTCCAGGGAACTAAAATGAGCCTTTGTGGTCCTCCAGTGTTCCCAGAAGCACACAAAATACTGACAAAAGGCGTTGTCCTGAAGGAGCTTGTTATTGAAGTGCCAATAAGATTTTGTCCGTTTCCCTGGTGAGTTAAGTAACACTGCAATGGCCAGGTGATGATCCGTGAAACCGACGGGACTTATGTTACTGTGAAGGATTCTGGGGCCAAAGGTTCTAGAAACATATATCCTGTCTAATCTAGCAGCACTGACAACACCGTCAGTGACCCTGACCCAGGTATACTGTCTCGCGGTTGCATTTTTAGACCTCCATGTGTCCACTAAGTCGAACTGCACAGTGAAATTTTCCAAGATTCTAGAAGACTGCAGATGGGGTTCTGCATTAGTGCGATCCACAGTGAAGTCCAAGGTACAGTTGAAATCACCAGCAACAACAAGTTGTTCTTGGTGATAGCGCTGCAATTCAGTAGTCAGTATATTGAAAAGGCAACCCTTTCAGCGCCGTGGTTTGGCGCGTAAACGTTTACCAGGCAAAACACGGAATCCCCTATTTGGGCCCTAACAAGAAGCAGCCTGCCCCTCACTATCTCCACCACCGATAAAACTTGTGCATTTGCTGATTCCCCAAACAAAATGGCCACTCCTGCACTAAGATTGGTACCGTGACTGAGTGAAAAAGGGCCTTTCCACCACAAGCCCCAGTCCACTTCATCTGCCGAAGTGGTATGAGTTTCCTGCAAAAACAAAATGTCGAGACTTTTTCGTCGGAACAGATCACTAATGAATCCCCTCTTATGATTACCCCTCCCACCATTGATGTTTAAGGACCCTAATTTTATTTTCTGCATTAGGCGATAGATGTGAGGAACTCTGTGCTGTTGCCATGGAAATCATTCCATCTTCGCGCGCTTGACCTTTTGTCCCCCTGCTGATTTACGCAGGGCTGTGAGGTGCTTCTTCAGGCGGTAGCGTTTTCTTTCATCCAGGAGGTCAACACCAACCTGCCTCTTCAGTACATTAACAGACCGAATGAATTTGTCAGTGTCACTGAAGTAATCAGCGACGTTAATGGCCCTGTTATTATAGGTTTCATCCAGGAAAGCATTTATTTCTTCCAGTGAATACAAACCCGCGTTTGTACTGCAAGTTGCCCCATAGACTCATTTTTAGCAGACACAGCGTCAGAAACACACTCCATTTCCTCCTCAGCACAACTCTGCTGACTGTTGGATTCAGCTGGCACGTCAGCTGGCGCAGCTGATCCATCATCAGCCACGTTTTCCAGGGCGGCGCCTACATCAGGCGACCGGCGTTGTTCCGCGTGCTACTCTGAAGTGGCAGCAGGCTGCGGAAGCACAGCCGCTGATGTCACACAGCGCGATTCTGACGCAACATCATTGACTGGTTGGGCGCCATCACCAGCGACGCCCCCAGCTGCAGGCCGCGCTGCGGGCGCAACAGGCAGGCTGTCCACAGACACAGCGGCAGGCTCCGGAGCAGGAGCGGCGGAAGGCCCCGCAACGTCGTCCGCAGTAGCGGCGGGTGCGGAGGCCTCGCTGCCAGGCTCTGTGCCCCCGCCGGGCTCCGCCGCGGCGGAAGCCCCCCCAACACCGTCCGCAGCAGTGTCGCGAGCGGAAGCTGCACCGCCGGCTTCAGCCGTGGCTCCACCAGAGCTCCCCACCGGCTGCCTGTGCGGGCAGGCGAAATGTTTATGGCCCACGTCCCCACATTCAAAACACTTCATCTGTCCCGAGCTTGCATACACCATATAGTAGCCGTCCCCATGTTTGACCCGGAAGGACACTTCCAGAGTTTGTGTGATTTCACATGTTTTAACTGGGCTTCCCTGAATCCCAAACTCACGTGTCTAAACGGGCCCGCAAACTTCCCGAATCTGCGGAGCTCCATCGCCAACTGCTCGTCAGTGATGAAAGGTGGAACACCCGAGATGGTGATAAGCGTTGATGGAACTGATAAGGGGGACACCTGTTCAGACATGTCTCCAATTACAATACCGCTCGCAACCAGAGCGTGGACATTCTCCTCAGCAGCCAGAAACACAACTACAGCTCTATTCGTCCTGGACGCATAGCAGATCGCATCATGGCCCACCTGGTCACCCACAGCCATAAGGACCCCCTTCACAGTAACAGTGCCGTCCGGGAGAACGATCCACACCCCCTGGCGGATAGATGGAGGTGGCATTTCCAAGGTCGCCATCCTCCTCCCCAAAAAAACAAAGTTTAATATGAGGGCAGTGATAGAAAAATGAAAAAAAGTCCAAAAAACCACAGAGAGAGAGAGATTTTTGATTTTTAAAAAATCTTTAATAAACACACTTGTCCATCATTCAATACAATTTCTATGCCATGCTATATTACAAAGAAAATTATTCCCCCCAAAAACGCCCAAACAAAAGCTGCTCATCACGAACTAAACAGAGGACATCCTCTAGGGACCAGAGGGTCCTAAAACCTTCCACATCCCCATTCCCCATAAAAAAACTAAAAGTCCAGCCTGATTCTGGCTTTAAGTAGCCTCACAAATAAAATTTTGACATCAACATCATTCTCAACATTCTCAAGTTTTCTTCTCCGGCTTACATAGATAGCCAACTTTGCCTGCCCTAAAACAAAGTTCAGTAGTTGACACTTCTACTTAAAACGACAATTGTACATAAAACCACAAATGAAAACCTGCTTAGAGAAAACTTCCTTAAAAACATGAAAAAGTTCTGTGAGAAGTTCAAAGAGGCCACTCAGGCACTGACATTCAGTAAAACAATGAAAAACTGTCTCCCTAGAGGAACAAAAAACCCACTGATTACTGACACTGCTGTTAATCACAGAAACAAAAGCATTGACAGCTATGATGCCATGCGGGACCCTCCACTGTAAGTCTCCATGCCTCTTAGGGAGAGGGGCTTTATAAAGAGCCCTCCAGGCAGGCCAATGCCCTTTTCCGAGTCTAAAATAGGCTCTCCATGGAGTGTCCACACAGGTGTTCAATCTGTCTTTGTTGAGTGCCATCACCACCAGTCTGTAGAGTGCCTTACCACTGGCTCCTCCAAAGTCCACACCAGTGGGAGCACAGAATGCCAGTAAGGAGCAAGGAGAGACGTCAAAGTCCATATAGAGCGTGAGAGAGGGAAAAGGGTCTGTGCTTTCTGGCTGCAGCGTGCCATTGCTAAAGTCCATGAGTAGGGAGTGCTCAAGTCCATGAAGCTCCTGTTTCCAGTGTGCAAGAAGACCATCGATGAAACGATTTGATCTGACACCAAGATGAGCTGCTAAAGCTGAGGCGTTGTTGAGGCCAGGACCAGCCAGTTCCACCACTTGCCTCAGAGTGAGAACATTCCTGGAACACAGCCTATCAAGGAAGGTCCTTCTAACTCCCGGCAGGACACCAAGGCGACCACCAAAAACCAGCGGCTCCCTTAACAACCAGTGGAGGGAATCGCATGGCCCTCTTTGTTTTTTAAAAAGAGTCCACACTGAAAAAAGACTGCGATAAAAACTGGGCAAAGACAGTGCACTAGAGTTCTTAAAATCCATTAAAAACACAGGGAGGTCTAGCCCAAGCCCAAGGACTCTCTGTACTTTCTTGCACTGCGTGCAAGAAATATAAGACAGAATAATAAAGAGCGATGGCAAGAACCAAGCAGACCGCCCGTAAAATCTACTGGAGGAAGAAGCCCCCCAGGAGACAGCTAGCCACCAGGGCTGCTCGGAGAGGCACTCCAGCCACCGGCGGAGTGAAGAGGCCTCGCCGTTACAGGCCCGTGGCTCTGAGAGAGATCCGTCGCTACCAGAAATCCACGGAGCTGCTCATCCGTAAGCTGCCCGTCCAGCGCCTGGTGAGGGAGATCGCTCAGGACTTCAAAACCGTCCTGCGTTTCCTGAGCTTCGCTGTCATGGCTCTGCAGGAGACCAGCGAGGCCCACCTGGTGCCCTCTTCTTCGCTAAGGGGGTCACCATCATGCCCAAAGACTTCCAGCTGGCCCGCCGCATCCGCGGAGAGAGAACTTAGACTTTCTGCTGCACATTCACCAATCAACCATAATGCTCTGCACTATGTGTCTATATATATACATTTATAGTAATATGGACATATGTTTACTAGATGTTGTTTTTTCTTGCCTTCTGATTGTTGCTCTGAGTGTTGCTATCCCTGTGCTGTTGCAATCCTGGAATTTCCCCATTGTGGGACTAATAAAGGCTTATCTTATCTTATCTTATCTTAAAATAACACAGGCCAAAGGCCTCCATACCAGGTCCTGGGGGCCCGTCAGCAGTCTCTGTATGAAAGCCAGTCTAAAGGCAGCACCTCTACTAGCTAAATGAACCACTCCTTGCCCCCCTTCCTCTTTGGGAAGAAATAACAGGGCTTGAGGGACCCAGTGGAGTCCACCCCCCCAAAAAAGTCCACCATAACAGACTGAATTTTTGACAACAAACCAGCAGGGGGGTCCATGCACATGAGGCGGTGCCACAGGGATGAGGAAACAAGATTATTTAAAATGAGCACTCTTCCTCTAAAAGATATTTTTTGTATTAGCCACTTCCACTTATTTAGTCTCCTGTTGATTTTCTCTATGACCCCATCCCAATTTATTTGCTCAAACTGTTGATTCCCAATGAAGACACCAAGATACTTAAACCCTCCTTTTTTCCAAATAAGCCCACCAGGCAGCGTAAGCTGATTTTCTAGTTTCTCCCCCACCATCAGAGCCTCGCTTTTTCCCCAGTTTATTTTTGCAGAAGAAAGTTGGCCAAAAAGATTGACACTCCTAACCAAAACATCAATGTCACTCTGCTTGTTCAGCAGAATGACTACATCATCTGCATAGGCCGACAGCTTGAACGTGGTGTCACAGCCAGGAAAAGTGACTCCTGACAGGTTCCTTCTCAAGCAGTGAAGCAAAGGCTCTATGGCGAGGGAGTACAGCATCCCTGACAGAGGGCAGCCCTGCCGAACCCCCCTCTGGACTTTTAAAGGGGCAGACAGGCCCCCATTTATCTTCAGCACACTCTCAATGTCACTGTACAAGGCCCGCATCCTGGCTATGAAGCCTGGGCTGAACCCAAAAGTTGCTAAAACTGTCCATAAATATTGGTGTTCAACCCGGTCAAATGCCTTTTCCTGGTCAATTGAAATCAAACCAGTTTCCACCGCCAATGAACCAGAGACCTCCAAAACATCCCGAATTAAAGTGACGTTGACATAACGTTCGGCTCAGGAGACGCACACACACAGGCTCAGAGTAGTTCAAACTGTTTATTAACAACAGGGATGTATGGGTGTGTGTCAGCGGAATGTAAATGTATTGGTGGTGGCGTCTGCTTCGGGCACAGAGGCAGGAGACCGTTCAGCCGGCAACCCTATGGGAAAGAACAGACACAAGGTGGCGGGCACACACCAATACAGGAGGAGAATAGGCGAGGGAGAGAAGCTTACTTGTGTTAGACTGATGGCAGGCACTTCAAGGACGGAACCCCGGGAGACAGTCACCTGCAGGACTCGGTGCAGCAGCGAGGAAGGACGAGGGACGGAGTTGTCCGCCGCCGAGGAATCCACCTGTGCACAGGGGAGCAGACTGGGAAAGGTAAGGTAAGGAATCTTCTTACCGCTTAGCGTGATGCTGAAGAGAGAGTTGATGCTTCGCATGGAAGGCAATGAAGTCTAACGGCTTCAGGCCAAAGCTCAGGGCGAGGCGGCTTTTATCCCTCGCCGCTGATGATTAGCAGGTGTTTGAGCAGGTGGCGCCGTTGATGAGCAGCGCGGCGTGACAGTACTCCCCCCTCTAGCAGCGCCTCCTGGCGATGGCTTATCCGGGTGCGCTCGGTGGAAGTCCGTGATGAGCGATGGGTCCAACACAAACGACGGGGGCACCCACTGTCGATGCTCGGGCCCATAGCCCTCCCAGTCCACCAAGTATTGCAACCCACGACCCCGGCGCCGGGAGTCCAGGATGGAGGAGACGGACCAGGCCGGATGGCCACCAATCATCCGGGGCGCGGGTTGCGCTGCAGGAGGAGGGCAAAGGGGGTCGGTGACTGCCAGCTTCACCTTTGACATGTGGAAAGTGGGATGAATGCGGAGGGAGGGGGGAATAGCCACGCGCACAGCCACCGGGTTGATGATCCGGGTGATGGGATAGGGACCCATGAAGCGCTGTGCCAGCTTTCTCCTCTCGCCTTTTAAAGTGACGTCCTGGGTGGAAACGTAAACAAGTTGCCCAACTCTGTACGTCGGGGCAGGTCTCCTACGCCGGTCCGCCACAGTCCTGTTGCGCTCCGCTGTGCGTAAGAGCGCATTGCGCGCGGCAGTCCAGGTGGAGCGGAACTGCCTGAGATGGGCCCTAACTGACGGGACAGTTACTTCACTCTCCTGCTCCGGAAACAGCGGGGGGTCGTAACCCAGGGACGCTTTGAAGGGGGACATCCCTGTAGCAGAAGAGCGAGCGGTGTTGTGGGCATATTCAACCCAGGCAAGATGGTTGCTCCAGGACGTGGGTTTGGATCTGGACACACAGCGGAGCGCAGCCTCCAGCTCCTAGTTGGTCCTCTCACACTGCCCGTTGGATTGGGGGTGATGGCCGGAGGAGAGGCTCACCTTGGCTCCGATGGCGTTGCAGAAAGACCTCCAAACCTCAGATGAAAACTGGGGGCCCCGGTCCGAGACCACGTCCACCGGAATCCCGTGCAGCCTGACCACGTGTTGGATGAGGAGGTCCGCCGTCTCCAGGGCAGTAGGGAGGCCTCGCAGGGGGATGAAGTGCACGGCCTTGGAGAAGCGGTCCACGATGGTCAGGATGGTGTCATAGGAGTTGGAGACAGGGAGTCCGGTGACGAAATCCAACGCGATGTGCGACTAGGGCCTGCCAGGGACGGGCAGGGGCTGGAGCAGACCCGCTGGAGGGGCATTTCCCGACTTGCAGGTGGCACAGATTGGGCAAGCCCGGGCGTAGCGGGCTGCATCCCTCCGCAGGCCTGGCCACCAAAAGGACCGTTGGAGGAGATCTATCATCCGGGAGGTGCCAGGGTGACAGGTGAGCTTGGAGGTGTGTAGCCAGTGGATGACCTCTCCTCGGACCGCGGATGGCACGAACAGCCTCCCCTCAGGTCCGCCGCCAGGGTCAGGTTCCACCTCCTGTGCCTTCCGGATCTTGCTCTTGATGTCCCACGAGATGGCTCCCACAACGCACGACCTGGGCAGGATGGAGTGGGGCACCTCCTCCGACTCCACGGGAGTGAACTGCCTGGAGAGGGCGTCAGGCAGGCCGTTCTTAGAGCCAGGCCTGAAGGTGATTGAAAATTGGAACCTGGCGAAGAACAAAGACCAACGCGCCTGGCGGGCGTTCAGGCGCTTGGCAGATCGTAGATATTCTAAGTTCTTGTGGTCCGTGAGGACCACAAACGGCAGGTTCGCCCCCTCCAGCCAGTGACGCCACTCCTGCAGGGCGAGTTTGATGGCCAGGAGCTCTCTGTCCCCCACATCGTAGTTCCTCTCCGCCGGGGACAAGCGCCGGGAGAAGAAGGCGCAGGGTCGTTTGGCGCCATCGTCCGGCGATCGCTGGGACAGCACTGCCCCCACTCCCGTGTCCGAGGCGTCTACCTCTACGATGCACTGCAGCGCGGGGTCGACCTGGCGAAGGACCCGGGAGGAGGAGAATTCCGCCTTCAGCGCCTCAAAGGCGGCAGCGACCTCTTCGGTCCACCGGAATGGGACCTTCGGGGACATGAGGCGGGTCAGTGGTCCAACGATGGTACTGAAGTTGGGGACAAAGCGGCGGTAGAAATTGGCGAAGCCAACAAACTGTTGCACCTGCTTCCGGGATGCAGGTGTAGGCCATTGTCGCACCTTGTCGTGGGCGATGATAAACCCCAGGAAGGACGTAGTCCTGGCGTAAAATTCACATTTCTCTGCCTTTACGTACAGACGATTCTCCAGCAGCCTTTGGAGGACCCGCCTCACGTGGACCTGGTGCTCGTCCCTGGACTTGGAGAAGATGAGGATATCGTCCAGGTAGACGAACACGAAAAGGCCGATGAAGTCCCGGAGGACGTCATTTATGAGGCGCTGAAAGACTGCAGGAGCGTTGGTCAACCCGAACGGCATCACCAGGTATTCAAAGTTGCCGTTCGGGGTACGGAAGGCTGTTTTCCACTCATCTCCCTCCTGGATCCGGACGAGGTGGTAAGCGCTGCGTAGATCCAGCTTGGTGAACCAGGTCGCCCCCTGGAGGGAGTGGAAAGCAGTGTCCATGAGAGGCAGGGTGTAACGGTCCTTCTCCGTGATATCGTTGAGGGCCCGGTAGTCAATACAAGGGCGGAGGGACCCATCCTTTTTTCCCACGAAGAAGAACCCTGCCCCCACGGGTGACGATGATGGGTGGATTATCCCAGCACTTAATGACTCTTTCAGGTAGGCGTTCATCGTCTCCTTCTCCGGCACAGACAGGCTGTAAAGGCGACCAGAAGGTAAGGGAGCCCCCTGGCGGAGGTTGATAGCACAGTCATAGGGCCGATGAGGGGGGAGAGACATAGCTTTCGCTTTGCTGAACACCATACCCAGGTCGTGAAATTCCGGAGGCACCAGAGACAGGTCCGGGGGTGCAGCGTCCGTCGCAGGGGGAGGAGCGGACGGAGAGCAGGCAGCGGACTGAAGGCAGGTGCCCATGCAGAATGTACTCCATGCCGATATCCCAGCTGATTTCCAATTCAGGACCGGGTTGTGAAGGCGAAGCCAGTGATACCCCAGGATGACGGGCGACACAGAGTTGGGGAGGACATAGAAGGTCATCTCCTCCCGGTGGTTTCCCGAGATGATGACCGGAACGGGGATGGTTTGGTGTGACACTCTCCCAAGGGAGGCACGGGAGAGGTTGACTAGGGAGATGGGATTTTTCAGTGCCTGACAGCGGATGCCCAAACGGGTTGCCAGGCTCTGTGAAATGAAGCTGCCTTCTGCACCCGAATCCACCAGTGCGTGGGTGAGATGCCCAGTGGGGTTGTGGCAGAAACGGATGGGCAGCTTTAACTGAGTGAGTGGACCTAACCGATTGACGTCCGCGAGGCCCCCTACAGTGACTCACGGACCCCGCCGTTTGGCTCTTTGTGGACAAAGCTCCACCGTGTGTTGACTGTCTCCACAATACATGCAGAGATTCAACTCACGGCGGCGTTGTCTCTCTGCCGGAGAGAGCTTTGTCCAGCCCGTCACCATCGGCTCCGACTCCTTGGGGCACGATGGTGGCGGCGCCGCCAGGGGGCGAGCTTGGGGCAGGCGCAGTGAGACTCCCCGAGGGCGCGAAGTAGACGACTTCCATCCTGAGGAGCGCTCGCGCAGCCTGTTGTCCAAGCTGATGGCTAAAGAAGTTAGCTCCGCTAGCGTTTCAGGGATATCCCGTCCAGCCAGTTCATCCCTCAGATCATCATTGAGGCTGCGGAGGAACAGGCCACAGAGGGAGCGTTCCTCCCAGCCCAATTCCTCCGCCGCTACCCGGAAGTCGACCGCGTAGTCCGCTGCCGACCGGCTTCCCTGCTGGAGCGCGAGAAGCCGATCGGTCTGGACCGTCTCGGTTTGAGAATGGTCAAAGACCTCCAGAAAGCGCCTCACGAATTGGTCATAGGTGAGGGTGGCATAACTGGGCCTCGTCATTACGGCGTAGGTCCAAGTTAACGCACACCCCTCCAGAAGATTCCCTATGTAACCAATTCGGCTGTGATCCGAGGGAAAATCTCCGGGCACACGGTGGAACACGGACTCACATTGCATAATGAACCCCCGCGCTCCACCGAGCTTACCGCTAAAGCGGGCGGGGGTCGGAATCGGTGTGAGCCGAACCGGTGCCACTGGAGCCGGCTGGACGGCCGCTGGAACAGCAGGAGCCGCGCCACCCTGGCGAGCCGGGGGGAACAGCTGTTGGGGGTCCAGGCGGTTCAATCGGTTAGTTAAATTTACTAATTGATTTAGGATCACCTGTTGCTGATAAACAACCTGATCCACTCGAGCCTCGAGGATGGTAAACCGGTGTGCGAGCCCGCCGTCTGCCGAGCCGCTCTGCTGAAGCCGTACTGACATAACGTTCGGCTCAGGAGACGCACACACACAGGCTCAGAGTAGTTCAAACTGTTTATTAACAACAGGGATGTATGGGTGTGTGTCAGCGAAATGTAAATGTATTGGTGGTGGCGTCTGCTTCGGGCACAGAGGCAGGAGACCGTTCAGCCGGCAACCCTATGGGAAAGAACAGACAGGGTGACGGGCACACACCAATACAGGAGGAGAATAGGCGAGGGAGAGAAGCTTACTTGTGTTAGACTGATGGCAGGCACTTCAAGGACGGAACCCCGGGAGACAGTCACCTGCAGGACTCGGTGCAGCAGCGAGGAAGGACGAGGGACGGAGTTGTCCGCCGCCAAGGAATCCACCTGTGCACAGGGGAGCAGACTGGGAAAGGTAAGGTAAGGAATCTTCTTACCGCTTTGCATGATGCTGAAGAGAGAGTTGATGCTTCGCATGGAAGGCGATGAAGTCTAACGGCTTCAGGCCGAAGCTCAGGGCGAGGCGGCTTTTATCCCTCGCCGCTGATGATTAGCAGGTGTGTGAGCCGTTGATGAGCGGCGCGGCGTGACAGACGTTGTCACTAATCAGCCTGCCAGGCACACAGTAAGTCTGGTCTACATGAATGAGCTCACTCATCACCTTTCTCAGTCTTCGGGCCAGAGCTTTTGAAAGAATCTTATAGTCCGTGCAGAGCAGAGAGACTGGCCTCCAGTTCTTTAGGCTCTGTAGGTCCCCTTTTTTCGGCAACAGTGTGATGATGGCCCTCCTGCAGGTCGTGGGTAGGGTCCCCCTTTTCAAGCTATCTTGGAGAACCTCCAGCAGGTCTGGACCAAGCAGGGGCCAGAATTCCTTAAAAAAGTCCACAGAGAGACCATCTATGCCTGGTGATTTTCCATTCTGGAGGCTCATTAGCGCCGTATGCAGCTCAGACAGAGACAGTGGAGCATCCAAGCCGGCAACAAGGTCCTCTGAGAGCACTGGAAGACCATCAAGGAAAACCTGGCCCAGTGACGTGTCCTCCCTCCACTCTGCTCTAAACAATTCACTGTAAAAGCTAGCAGCGTATTTCCTGATCTCTGCTGCTGTGGAGATTGTTCTCCTGTCATCGTCCAACAAGGAGTGAATGAGTTTTCTCTGTCCATTCTTCCCCTCCAGTCCAAAAAAGTACTGGGAGGGTGAGTCCATCAGAGCTACATCCATGTAGCGCGAGCGGACCAGAGCTCCTTGTGCAGTGACCCCTAGCAAGCTAGCCAAGGCTGACCTTTTTGACTTAAGAGCCTCTAAGTGCTCTTGTTTTCCTGTAGAACTGAGCAACTCCTCTAGCTCTACCACCTCAGTCTCCAGAACTTTCAAGGATTGGGTCAAGCTACGAGTGACATTTCGAGTGTACTGTTGGCAGAGTTGTTTTATCTGTGCCTTACCAAAATCCCACCACATTTGGAGAGAACTAAAAGAGGGTTTTTGTTCCCTGTGCGACTTCCATACATCATGAAAAACTCTTTTAAAAAACACATCATTTAAAAGTGTATTATTAAAATGCCAAAAGCACTCTTACACTTTACATTTTCAATGAACACAGAACAAAACAGCAGGCAGTGATCAGTGAAACCAACAGGACAGATACAACTATTTTTAAAAACACTCATTTGATGTTTAAACCCATAAAAATGGTCTAACCTTGCCATAGATAAAAGGTTATCTTTAGCATGGCTCCAGGTGCACTGCCTCTGGTCCCCATGATGTGATCTCCACACATCGGCCATTTCGTGTGTCTTCACCAGTTCCCTCAGCCTATTGGCAGAAGCAGGGTGAGGCTCCTGATGGCTCCTGTCTAGTCTGTGGTTTAATGTACAGTTAAAATCACCCCCCAGAAATAAAAAACTACTTGGATTACAGGATCTAACCGTATCTGATAGCACATCAAAGACCCTGATCCTCTCTGCTCTCTGTGTTGGCACATACACGTTTATAAAAAAACAAGTTCACGTTTTCAAACTGTACCTTTAGCAAGAGTACATGTCCTTTCACCACCTCTTCTACCTCATAAGAGACAGGCACACAACCCCTAGAGAAAAGTACAGCCACCCCTCCAGTGTTATTGGATTTGTGGCTAAAAAAAATGCAGCCATCCCACTCTTTTCTCCACTGGCTCTCAATGTCTACGGTGCTGTGAGTCTCCTGGAGCATCAGCACGTCAAGTTTCTTTAAATTAAAAAGCTTGTATAAAGAGGCCCTTTTTACATCATCCCTGGCCCCATTTATATCAAGAGTGCCAATTCTAAGGTGGGGCAGGCATTAAAAAGGATAAAAATAAGGTACAGTAAAAAAACACACACATAGCATAAAAGGGAAGAAACAAACTAAGAGTCAACATGACTGTTAGTAATTTGTGATTTCAGTTTAACAACCAGTTACTTTAAACGATATATTTCCTGATCAGTGAAAGTCTCATTCCCATCATTCAGTTTCATAAACTTGCGAGCTGATGCCACGAATAACTCCAGATCTGGAATGTAATTTTCCACTTTCACAGCTCTGCTCCCCTTAGTCACCTGGAGAAATTTCCTAATCTTGGTAAAACAATAGGAGCTTTGCTCCTCCTGCGTCTGCATCAGTTCAGACTCAGCTCCACTTTCCTCAGAAGCGCTCTCATCCAGTATTTCCAAATTCCCAACCCTACTAGATTTAGCAGAGCTCTGCAAGTTTTCAGCACTTTTTCTTTTTTGTGCAGCTTTAAAAGGATCCTCCTCAACAAAATTACATTCCTGCATTTCTTCCTCAACTGCAACGTTTGTCATGCAGTGTTTACTCTGAGTGTCCGTCACAGCCTCAATCCGCTCCTCCCCTGCCTGCAAAGTCTGTTCATTCACGTTCTGTCGTTTAACTGCACTCATTTCGCCCTCCACCTCTTTACTCCGGGTGACAGGCTCGTCACAATGATCAGAGCTGCCACCAGACAGAAATTCCCCACCATCACTGTTTGGGGGGGGGGCAACTACCGCGGCCGCCGCGGCCGCCCCAGCACAGGCAAACGCGGACGCCCCAGCAGAAGCGGACGCCGCAGCGGCATCCACCGCACCACATGCAGCACTACCCTCCGGACCACCAGAAACAGCGGCGTCACCTTTCTTACTGCCACTGTTCTTTGTGTTCACCTTTTCAGGACATGATCTAATGAGATGGCCTTCTGCACCACATGCAAAACACTTCATGGTTTCAGATGTTGCAAAGACTAAGTAGCTAAAGCCGTCAATCCTGAAGTTAAAAGACACGTTCAGTTCAGCAGAGCTGTCTTTCAACACCATAAAACACTGCCTCCTGTGACACACGACATGCTTCAGCAGGGGTGATTTGCTACCAAGAGGAACCATTCTGATGGGGAAAACAACTTGGCCAAAACGGGACAACTCTCTTATCAGCTGATCATTTTTAATGAAAGGAGGAGCGTTAGAGATGGTGATCCTCCTAGAAGGGTTCGCCAGTGGTAGAACAGGAGTAAAAGTGTCATTTATGACAACTCCCTGTTCCACCACCTGATCAGCTTTTTCAGTTGAATCCAGAAAGATGACAATTGCACTGTTCATCCTCGATGCTGATTTTATGCTGTCATGCCCAACCACTTGTCCTACAGCGAGACCAGCCTCCTCCACAGAACAGGGAACTGTCGGGAGGATTCTCACGACATGCCGCCGGGTCAAGAGCTCAAACTCCACACCACCGTCAAACACCGGCATGATGCCGGCCGGGAAAAACGGGCAGCAGAAGCTACCGTTCCCCGACACACTCACACCAACACTCACACCCCAGCACACACACACTCAAACCACTATATACTAAACACACACACCTCAACACACACGATAGAGAAAAGTTAGAAAAAAACAAAGTTTAGAGTACTCACTCAACGCCACTCCACACCCCTGCTCCCACAAACGCTCCCACAAACGCTCACGCATGCGCACGAGAGAGAGAGAGAGAGAGAGAGAGAGAGAGAGAGAGAGAGAGAGAGAGAGAGAGAGAGAGAGAGAGAGTTTGAGTTTTAAAAAATGCCTTTATTGCACAATTCAAGAAATGTAAGAGCACCAATATCATTCCACCAAGTGTCTCACATTGGAAAAGTGCAAACATAAGTCATCCCCCCCACACAACACAAAGTATTCCCTGCAGTCCACCTATTCCACATTGCCAGTGGCAGTAGTCCGAGTCTTCCTTGTAGTCCGTGCAAAGATGAGCAACAGGCCTCCAGTTCTTAAGCAAGGCCAAGTCCCCTTCCTCCGGCAGCAGAGATAGCGCTGCGCGCCCGCAGCCAGTTCCATTGTACGTCCCAGAGACATTTTCCTCATCTCAGATGGATTGTAGTCCTTAGACCATGCGGGATTTTCAAGCAAGTCACCTTTGCAGCAGGCTCGTCCAGATTGTAGAAAGAAAACGTTGGAGCATCCATGCCCTGCAGGCGAGTAAACCATGACCTTGTAGTCCGTGCAAAGAAGAGCCACAGGCCTCCCGTTTTCAAGCCAGGCCAAGTCCCCGTCCTCGGGCAGCAAAGATAGTGCTGTGTGCCGGCAGGAGACCGGTAAAGATCCAGTTCTGTGACAGTCAATTACAGTCAATTAGAAACGTCATAAAAGTCTGATCGAACAATATCCCAAAAATGCGTAAAACAGGCAGAGGAACGACCCCCATTTATTCCTTCTGTCGGGCGCGCTTGACCCCTGTTCCCCCTGCTGCTTTACGCAGGGCCGTCAGGTGTTTCTTGAGGCAAAAACGTTTCCTTTCATCCAGGAGGTCAAGACCAACCTGCCTTCTTAGCACATTAACAGACTTGATGAATTTATCAGTGTCACTGAAGTAGTCAGTGACTTTAATGGCCTTGTTATAGGTTTCATCCAGAAAAGCATTTATTTTTTCCAGTGAATACAAACTCGTGTTTGTACTGCATTTTGCCCCAGTAGATTCAGTATTAGACACAGTGTTGGGATCATCTGGCCCAGTGGATTCATCATGGGCCACATTTTCCTGGACGCCACCCACATTAGCTGACTGTCGCTGTTCCGTCCCCTGCTCTGAAATCGTAGCAGCCTCCGGAAGTGCAGCCACTGATGTCACACAGCGAGATGATTCTGACGCACCATCAGTGACATTTTGGGCGCCATCACCAGCGACGCTCCTGGCCGTAAGCTGGGCTGCGGGTCCCACAGCTTGGCTGTCCACAGACACAGCGGCAGGCTCCGGAGCAGGAATTGCGGAAGGCCCCGCAACATCGTCCGCAGTAGAGAGGGAGAAAGAAATTTGATATGAAGAGTGAAATCTTCCTAAAACACATACTGTATATTCTGCCTCAGGTCAGGCATTGGCTTGCTTGCTACCGGATAACCATGAAAACCGGCTCTACCTCTCTCACGGGCTTGGCCATCGGCGACTCAACCAGTATCCCCGCCCTTCCGAGGGCATGGACGGTGAAATTGGGCATCCTGGCGGAACTAAAAGCAATATCTGCCACAGGTCTGTGGTGGACCACTCCCAGTTACACGGGATGACACTGGACATCCTGGCAGATAAATACACCTGTCACAAGGTCTGTGGTGGACTGTGCCAGTCAGTGCATCGTGACATGCACTACACAAAGAGCAGAGATAAACAAACCTATCATCTGGTCAGTCACTGCAACAGATACTTGAGTCAGTTTGTCTTGGCTTGTCCTTGCCACTGATAATACCGTTATCTGCCAAGAATGTGCTGCTAGTCCAGCAAAAGCTAGCGGTGTTCAAATACTTTGCAAGCAGTTTCATGAAATAGTCACTAGTGCAATGAAAGGCCAAAAGAAGCAGGAAGAACTTTCACAGGAAATGGATGAAAACTTGAAAGACTGGGACAGCAACAACTCTGAGAATGACATAGAAGAGAAATGGGCAACACTGAAGGATACAGTGTATCAGACTGCGAGTGATGTATTAGGCCACTCTGAGAGGAAACATCAACATTGGCTCGATGAGCATGATGAACATCTGAAGAAACTACTCGAAGTGAGGAATACAGCTAGGCAGAAAAACCTACAGTGTAACACAAGGTTGAAGAAGAAGAAATACTCAGAGGCTCAGCGGGAGCTACAGAAGTACACCAGAGAGATGAAGTCCAACTGGTGGGATGAAAAAGCAGAGGAACTTCAAACTGCAGCAGACAGGAAGGACATGAAAACATTCTTCACAGGTTTGAGAGAAATCTACTGTCACAAACTCCTGTGCGCCATAACAAGGCGCACGAGGGAGAGAATGAAAAACCCAATTGCGAGAGTGGAGAGTGCCATGTTTATTGAAGTCCCCGCAAAAACAGTTCACTAATAACCAAGTTTCTGTTCAGCTTCAGCACACAAAAATACAGAAAGGTGTAATGACAGGATGAGGCCACCAAACATACAGGGTGCCCACTGGATGCTCCACAGCCCGGTCAAAGAAGCCTAGTGCCACAGGACTGTTTAGCACAAAGTAGAAAGGCGATAAGCCTCGCGCTGCGGGGCTGCAAACAGCACAAAAAGAAAGGTGAAACAAAATGGCACTTACAGGGCTGGAGCAATCCGAGGTGAACCGAGCAGTCTGGGGGAAGAGGATGAGACGCAGGGCCAGCCGAAACACCAAGGGAGATAATCCGACAGAAGTGACAGGCTGGAGAACAATGAAGGCAGTGAATCACATAGGGGAGAATTGGCTACCGCGTATGGAGACGAATGCCCCGACAATCTCTTTCCTCTGGCGCACCCAACAAATACTCCAGAAGCTAACGAGGAAAGAGATTGCTGGTGTGGGAATGCGTGGGCAGAACTGATTAACACCAGGTGTGTGAGAGTGTGTGAAAAGAGAATGAATGGAGCATGTGCCTGTGTGTGCAGCTGACAGAGCTTGACAGGAGGAGGGACGTGTTTGAGCTGTCAGGAGGAAACTAGGTCAAATCTTAACAATAAGCCAGACCCCACCCCCACCATCAGGGGTGGATTCCACACACCCCAGCACCATAGCACCATCAGCAAAAAAGAAAACAACACCCCTCAAGGGAACCCCACCTCCCACCCTGGATTAGTGTTTGTTGCCAGGCCCTCCTAACGAAGCAACCAGTGAAAACACAATCAGAACAAAAAATAGAATAAAGAGCAAACCCCCCCTGACGACCCACAACCTGGAACACTAACCCCCCTCCCCCGAAGTCCAAAGTTCAGGGGGTCGAGCTGAGTTCCAGGCCCCCAGTATGTTGAGGAATGGTAGATCAGGTGGCCTGCCCCAGTCCCAAGTCCAGCAGGCGGCCCGCGGGATAGTGTCTGGTGGCCTGCCTGGGCCGATGGGCCACCCGACCCATAAGCCAAGTCCATCGGGTGGCCGACTAGCGTGGTGGAGCCACCAGGACCTGAGAGGAGGGCAGAGAGGCAGCTTCTAGACTCGGGAACCTCAGCGGTGAAGCCAAGAAACAGGAGCCCCCCTGCCATTCAAGGCTTGGGGCAGGGGGACCATTGCACCTGCGACGGTCCCGGTCTGGGACATGGCTGCACCCGCGATGGTCCCGGTCTGGGATGTGGCTGCACCCGCGACGGTCCCGGGCTGGGACGTGGCTGCACCCACGATGGTCCCGGTCTGGGATGTAGCAGCACCAGCGGTGGACTCCAGCTGGAGCCCTGCTGCACCCATGGTGGACCCTGGCTCAGGCCCTGCTGCACCTGCGGTGGACCCCGGCTCAGGCCCTGCTGCACCTGCGGTGGGCTCCAGTTGCTGCCCAATTGCACCTGCGGTGACCCCATCGGGGGCCTCATTGCTCCCACGGTGGCCTCCCCAGCGAGGGAGGTGACACTCCTCGAGTCCTCCGGCATTGGACCCCAATCCTCGGTTGCTTCCAGTAGCTCTCTGGCGACCCTGGCTGGAGGCTCCGAACCCAAAGAGAGAGAAAGAGAAACCGGGTCAGGGTCACCGGCAGCGGCAAAGCCCGGTGTGGCGGTCCTGAGGGCTACTGTGAGCTGCCCTGGGTCCACCTCACCATAAGTCGGGCAGTGTGACATTAACATTGATACTCCTGACATAATGGAGCACACTTGCCTGGCTTCTGGCTCCACCACTGTCCAGGACTCCGGCGATTTAGGGTGCATAGGTCTCTCCAGTCTGTTGGGTGCTGCATCCCCATCAACCTCCTTCGGGACAACTGGACCCTCCTCGTCGTCCATGGGCAACCGCAGTTGCGGCCGCTCCTCTCCGGCAACCTTAGGAAGGAGCTCGAAGGAGACGGGAGAATGGAGATGGTTCGGGTCGCCGGCAGCGGCAGAGCCTGGCGAAGAAAGTTTAGATGCAGCTGGGGGTTGCACCCAACTCTCCTCCCCAAGAGCCAGGCAAGAACTCTCAACACATGACAGGTGAACTACAGGAGAGATTAAGATAAGATAAGATAAGATAAGCCTTTATTAGTCCCACAACGGGGAAATTCCAGGATTGCAACAGCACAGGGATAGCAACACTCAGAGCAACAATCAGAAGGCAAGAAAAAACAAGCAAGCAAGAGCAGCTAATATACATATGTACATATTACTATAAAATATATATATACACACACACACACACAGACACACAGTGCAGAGCACTGTAGCTGGATGGAATAAATATATGAATATATGAACACACAGTGCAGAGCATTGTAGCTAGATGGAATAAATATGTAAATATATAAACACCCACAGTATGGAGCATTGCAGCTAGGTGGAATAAATATGCAAGTATATAAACACACACAGTGCAGAGCAATGTAGCTAGATGGAATAATATGTAGATATATAAAAACACAGTGCGGAGCATTGTAGCTAGATGGAATAAATATATAGATATATAAATATAAACACACACAGTGCAGAGCATTGTTGCTAGGTGGGATGAAACAGCATAACCGTCTATTTAGTTATCCTACATGGTATGATTATGTGCCCATACATATTCTCACCCTCCATAGCGACCGGTATGTTCCTAGTTGTATGCCGGAGAGGACCATTGTGTAAGTCTATTGCATCTTTTGCATTCAAAAAAAAAAAAAAAAAAACTATTAGTTTGTTACGTCTTTTTGCTATCTCTGCGAGCAGCCCTGCTTAGGTTGTACAGTCTGACAGCCGTTGGTAGGAAGGACCTACGAAACCTCTCGGTTGTGCACCTGGGATGATGTAGTCTGCTGCTAAATGAGCTCCTCAGTGCATTCAGTATGTCCTGCATAGGGTGGAACTCGGACTCCAGCAGAGATGACAGTTTAGCCACCGTCCTTCTCTCTCCTATCTCCTCCATCGGATCAAGGCGTTGCCCCAGGACAGAGCTAGCTTTCTTAATCAGTTTGTTCAGTCTCTTCCTATCGGCTGCAGTAATGCCACTGCCCCAGCAGACCACTCCAAAAGTGATGGCTGATGCCACCACCGTGTCATAGAATGACTTCAGCAGCGCCCCTTGTACACCAAAAGACCTGAGTCTCCTCAGCAGGAACAGCCTGCGCTGTCCCTTCTTGTAGAGTGCGTCAGTATTGTGTGACCAGTCTAGTTTATTGTTCAGATGAATACCCAGGTACTTGTAGGATGTCACCATCTCGATGTCTGTTCCCTGTATATTTACTGGTGCTGTGAGGGGCTGCCCATGCCTGCGGCAGTCCACCACCAGCTCCTTAGTTTTCCTCGCGTTGATCTGGAGGCAGTTCCGATGGCACCAGTCCACAAAGTCCTGGATAAGCCCTCTGTACTCAGCTTCATCTCCGCTGGAGATGAGACCAACGATCGCAGAGTCATCAGAGAACTTCTGTAGATGGCAATGTGTTGTGTTGTGTGAGAAGTCCGCAGTATAAAGAGTGAACAAGAAGGGAGCCAGCACCGTTCCCTGGGGGGCCCCCGTGCTCCTGATGATCGTGTCGGAAACACAGTCCCGGGTTCTCACAAACTGAGGCCGGTTCGTGAGGTAGTCCAGGATCCATGATGACAGGTGCTGGTCCACCCCTGCGCGCAGCAGCTTGTCCTTCAGGATCATCGGTTGGATGGTGTTGAAAGCACTGGAGAAGTCAAAGAACATGATCCTCACCATATTCCCGGGCTTCTCCAGGTGGGACAGAGAACGGTGAAGGAGGAAGATCACCGCATCCTCCACCCCAATGCCATGCTGGTAGGCGAACTGGAGTGGATCCATCGCTGGTTCCACCAGGGGGCGGAGATGAGCAAGGAGCAGTCTCTCCAGGGTCTTCATCAAGTGGGACGTCAAGGCCACCGGTCTGAAGCTGTTCAGGTCTTTGGGGTGGGAAGTTTTTGGTACAGGTACCACACAAGATGTTTTCCACAGCTGTGGTACCCTCCCCAGTTTCAGGCTCATGTTGAAGATATACGTCACAATCCCACACAGCTGGTCTGCACAGGACTTGAGGAGCTTTGCGCTGATGCCGTCCGGTCCCGACGCCTTCCTCGCCTTGCCTTACTTTACTTGCCTGTGCTCGAGTTCTCCCGCTGTCCAGGACTCCGATGATGTTTGGGGTCCAATCAGCTGGAGGTTTGGTCCAGGGGATTTTTTTATTTTTTTTTTTTGTTACTTATTTGTACCCGTAGGTAGATTTGGTTTGCAGTCTGGTGACAAGCCACCGGCTGCTGGTCGCTGCGTGCGCGAGCGCCCTAAACCTACATGTTTTTGGTATGCGGGAGGAAACCGGAGAAATCCCGGAGTAAACCCGCGCAACACGGGGAGAACATGCAAACTCCACACAGCTCACTGTTGGTCGGGGGCTGGGATCGAACCCACGATCCCCGCGGTCCCCCGGCCGAGGGTAAAACTGTGCTGCCACAGTGCTAAACCACTGCGCCACCGTGCAGCCAGGTTCTCCGGCAGCGGCAGAGCCTGGCGAAGAAAGTTTGGATGCAGCTGGGGGTTGCACCCAACTCTCCTCCCCAAGAGCCAGGCAAGAACTCTCAACACATGACAGGTGAACTACAGGAGAGATTACTTGCCTGTGCTCGAGTTCTCCCGCTGTCCAGGACTCCGATGATGTTTGGGGTCCAATCAGCTGGAGGTTTGGTCCAGGGGATGGCTCTGCCGTGGCGGCCCCCACAGCAGGCTTGATGGTCTCGGCAGTCGTGGTCTCCTCTAGTGAAGCCCCTAATGCTAGTAATCCTGCCGGCATGAAGGCTGGAGGTGGAGACCTGGGTGGCACTGTGTCCGCAGAGACTGAAGCAGGAGGATGCTCCTTCATTGGTGCTCACTCAGCACCAGTCACACAGGAAACTCACAAAATGAACTAAAACAAGATGATAGCATAATGCAGCTGCATCCTTGACACTTTCACACAGACTCTGAGAGGCATGGTGAACTTTTACAGGTGTTTTATTCCCCATTATTAAGTGACTATCAAACCCCTCCGGGCCCTTCTGAAGCAGGACGTGCTGTGGCAGTGGACCCCAGCCTGCTAAGCGGCAGTTGCTAGGGTGAAGCCCCAACTCACCTCCTCTCCAGTGTTGGCCCACTTTGATCCAAAATGACTGACTTTTGTGAGTTGTGACCTGTCTGGTTCAGCGGAGGGGGTGGTTGCAAGACAGTACCGAGTGCCCAGTGGCGTTTGCATCGAGGTCCCTTTCAGTGGCTGAACAGAAATATGCCGTAGGTGAGAGGGAGGCACTTGCTTGTGTCTGGGCGTGTGAACGGTGGCACATCTACCTCTATGGACACCATTTCACCCTGCGAACGGACCACCGGGCGCTGATGACACTGCTGGAGATGACAGGCTCGGGGCACAGGCCCCTACAGATCCACAGGTGGACTGAGCAGCTGAGGGCCTACAACTTTACTACCCAGTTCACCCTTTGAAAAGAAAATGTAGTGGTGGATCTCTTGTCCCGTGTCATGGCCAACACCACATAACCGGACAACGACGACAACCCCAAGGAGGCAGATCTGGTCAACACGCTGCATGGACCCCTCCGGGACGTGATGTCCCTCCAGGAGGTCTGGGCGGAGTCAAAATGGGACCCCACATTGTCACAACTATGCTCGGTCATCAGGGAGAGTTGGCCCACAAAAGTACAGGGCAATCTGGCACCTTTTCACCAGTTCAGAGATGAAGTGAGTTGCTGGAACATGGTGTGTGTGCTAAGGGGACACTGCACATTGATAAGATAAGATAAGATAAGAAAAACCTTTATTTGTCCCACAGTGGGGAAATTCCAGGATTGCAACAGCACAGGGATAGCAACACTCAGAGCAATAATTCAGCAGATAAGATAAAAAGAGCAGTGAATATACATTCACTACCGTTCAAAAGTTTGGGGTCACTTAGAAATTTCCTTATTTTTGAAAGAAAAGCAGTTTTTTCAATGAAGATAACTTTAAACTAATCAGAAATACACTCTATACATTGCTAATGTGGTAAATGACTATTCTAGCTGCAAATGTCTGGTTTTTGGTGCAATATCTACATAGGTGTATAGAGGCCCATTTCCAGCAACTATCACTCCAGTGTTCTAATGGTACAATGTGTTTGCTCATTGCGTCAGAATTCTCCAGATTACCTCAACAAATTAACAGCTAGAACGCCAAAGGTCTGCAATGCTGTAATTGCTGCAAATGGAGGATTATTTGACGAAAGCAAAGTTTGAAGGAAAAAATTATCATTTCAAATACAAATTATTATTTCTAACCTTGTCAATGTCTTGACTATATTTTCTATTCAGTTTACAACTCATGGTGGTAAATAAAAGTGTGACTTTTCATGGAAAACACAAAATTGTCTGGGTGACCCCAAACTTTTGAACAGTAGTGTATGTACACACACACACACACACACACACACACACACACACACACACACACACACACACACATATATATATATATATATATATATATATATATATATATATATATATATATATATACAGTGCGGAGCATTGTAGCTAGATGGAATAAACAGTATAACCGTCTATTTAGTTACCCTACATAGTATGAATATAAGATAAGATAAGATAAGCCTTTATTAGTCCCACAGTGGGGAAATTCCAGGATTGCAACAGCACAGGGACAGCAACACTCAGAGCAATAATTTAAAAGATAAGAAAATAAGAGCAGTGAATATACATATGTACACATAAATGTATATACACAGTGCGGAGCATTGTAGCTAGATGCAATAAACAGCATAACCGTCTACTTAGTTATCCTACATAGTATGAATATGTACCCATACAGCATATTTCGTATTTAAGTCAGCCTAGTTGTCACCTAGTGACAACTAGTAGCGATTGATATTGTCCTAGTTGTGTAATGGAGGGGACCATCATTGTGCAAGTTTGTTGCGACTTATGCATTCAGTGCTTATTAGGTCATAAAGTTGTTTTTTTTTACAACCTCTGCGAGCAGCCCTGCTTAGGTTATAAAGTCTTGATAGCCGTAGGTAGGAAGGACCTGCGAAACCTCTCGGTCGTGCACCTAGGATAATGCAGCCTACCACTACATGAGCTCCTCTGTGCGTTCAGTGTGTCCTGCATGGGGTGGGACTCGGACTTCAACAGGGATGACAGTTTAGCCACCATCCTCTTCTCTCCTGCTTCCTCCACTGGGTTGAGGCGCTGCCCCAGGACAGAGCTAGCCTTCTTAATCAATCTGTTCAGTCTCTTCCTGTCAGCTGCTGTGATGCCGTTGTCCCAGCAGACCACTCCAAATGTGATAGCTGATGCCACCACCGAATCGTAGAAGGTCTTTAGGAGCACCCCTTGTACACCAAAAGACCTGAGCCTCCTCAGTAGAAACAGCCTGCGCTGTCCCTTCTTGTAGAGTGCGTCGGTATTGTGTGACCAGTCTAGTTAATTGTTCAAATGAACACCCAGGTATTTGTAGGATGTCACCATCTCAATGTCTGTTCCCTAGATGTTTACTGGTGCTGTGGGGAGTTGTTCTCACCTGTGGCAGTCCACCACCAGCTCCTTGCATTGATCTGGAGGCAGTTCCAATGGCACCAGTCCATAAAGTCCTGGATAAGTCCTCTGTATTCAGCATCATCTCCGTCGAAGATGAGGCCGACGATCGCAGAGTCGTCAGAGAACGTCTGTAGATGGCAATGTGTTGTGTTGTGTGAGAAGTCCGCAGTATAAAGGGTGACCAGGAAGGGAGCCAGAACTGTTCCCTGGGGGGCCCCTGTACTGCAGATGATTGTGTCGGATACACAATCCTGGGTTCTCACAAACTGTCGCCGGTTTGTGAGGTAGTCCAGGATCCACGATGACAGGTGCTGGACCACCCCTGCGCACAGCAGCTTGTCCCTCAAGATCACAGGTTAGATAGTGTTCAAAGCACTGGGGAAATCAAAGAACATGATCCTCACCCTGTCTCCGGGCTTCTCTAGGTGTGACAGGGAACAGTGTAGGAGGAAGATCACTGCATCCTCCACCCTGATGCCGTGCTGGTAGGCGAACTGGAGTGGATCCATCACTGGTCCCACCAGGGGGTGGAGGTGGGCAAGAAGCAGTCTCTCCAGGGTCTTCATCAGGTGAGAAGTCAGGGTCACTGGTCTGTAGCTGTTCAGGTCTCTGGAGTGGGAAGTCTTTGGTACGGGTACCACACAAGATGTTTTCCACAGCTGTGGTACCCTCCCTAGCTTCAGGCTCAGGTTGAAGATGTGCTCCACAATCCCACACAGCTGATCTGCACAGGACTTGAGGAGCTTCGCGCTGATGCAGTCCGGATCCGATGCCTTCCTCACCTTGATCTTCCCTAGCTCCGCCCTCACCTGGGTCTTAGTGAGGGTCAGGTTGGGGCAGGGGGGCTGTGTGCTGAGAGTGGGGGGTATTGGTGGAGGGGGGTGGACAGCAGGATTAGATGATGGTAGAGGCAGCAGTGGTTGGTGTGCAGGCAGAGGGGAGGGTGGTTGGTCAAACCTATTAAAAACAGGTTCAGATTGTTCACCCACTCCCTGCCTACCATGGCCTGGGAGGAGGTATTATGGAACCCAGAGATGGTTTTGAGGCTTCTCCAGACCCTGCCGATGTGGCTCTGTTGCAGCTTGTCCTCCATCTTCTTCCTGAAGCTGTCCTTGCCTTCTCTGATCATCCTCCTTAGCTCCCTCTGTATGGACTTCAGCTCCTCCCTGTTTCCCGTCCTGAAGATCCTCTTCTTTTCTCTCAGCAGGGACTTTATTTCCGGGTTGATCCAGGGTTTGTTGTTTGAGCAGCACCGCATGGTTTTGGTGGGTACGGTGTTGTCCACACAGAAGTTGATGTAGTCCGTGATGGTGTGAGTGAGGCCATCGATATCCTCACCATGTGGATTGCAGAGCTGCTACCAGGCAGTGATTTCAAAACAGTCCTTTAGAGCGTCCATTGCCTCCTCAGACCATACCTTCACCGTGCGCATAACTGGAGGTTGTCTGTGTACTAGGGGTTTGTACACAGGCAGGAGGTGAATCAAGTCGTGATCCGATCTCCCAAGTGGGGGGAGTGGCGATGAGGTGTACGTCTCCTTCAGTGTTTGCATAAAATAAGTCCAGTGTTTTTTTGTCTCTGGTGTGGCATGTGACATACTGGGTGAACGTGGGCAGAATGGAGGACAGTGAGATATGGTTAAACTCACCCGAGATGAGGAGGAGAGCATCTGGGTGTTCTGTTAGAAGGCTGCAAGTGACTGAGTGGATGATGTCACGTGCTGCCCCAGTGTTTGTCATCGGCTTTGCATAAACAATGCGGATCACATGTGAGTATTCCCTAGGGAGGTAAACAGGCCGCATGCTAACAGCTAGCAACTCAATGTCTTTGCTGCAGTGTTGCTCTTTAACTGTGATATGTCCCGGTTTACACCATCTGTTATTGACATACATTATCATTCCTCCGCCCCTTGTCTTCCCACTGTCTCGTGTCCAGTCTGCCCGTATGGTGTGGAAGCCCTCCAGTTCAATGTTAGCATCTGTCACTATTTCTGTTAGCCACGTCTCAGTAAACAACATCATGCTAATCTCTCTGAAGGCGCTCTGGTAGTGGGACATGGCCGCTAGCTTGTCTGTCTTATTGAGTAGCGATTGTACATTCCCCATAATAACGGATGGGAGGACGGGTCTGTACTTGGTGTTCCTCACTTGCAATCTCACTCCAGCCCGACATCCACGCTGTTTCCGAGTGATTTCTGCCGGTATGTTGAGTTTTTGCATTAGCACCGTGGGCCGGTTAAGTGCTAACAGCTGGTCCCTGTTGTACCATCTCCTGCTATAAACAATGACTCTGTCCACTGGATCAGGAGACATTTGGGGCCATCTGCGTGTCCGTGATGGGTAAGGTGTCGCTGGATCAGAAGTTTGTCCAGAGAAGACAGATAGTAAATAAGAAATAGGAAGAAAAAACTCAGAATTGAACTGCAGTTGCAAAAAGGCAGCCGACTCATATGGCGCCAGAAGTGGAAAATTGATCCTGGTGTCTCTGAGATCACGAGTTCTGGCAATGCTCCACGAGGGTCACCTGGGTGTGGTCAAGGTGAAGCAGCATTGCAGGGATTCACTTTGGTGGCCTGGTATCAATAAGGACATTGAAATTATGGTAAAGGACTGTGTTCCGTGCTTGGAGAGTGGAAAGACAGGTGCTCCCCCCCCCCACCCTTACGACCATTTCCATACCTAGAGGGCCCTTGGAAGCACATCCAATTGGACATTTGCAGTGGACTACATACGGAACCACCAAACGGCCATTTTTTGCTAGTGGTCTACGATCTGTTCTCTAAATGGCCGGAGGTGTTCCCCACTAATTCGGTCACGAACGATGTTGTTATGGGTTTCCTCTCATCGCTGTTTGCCAGATGGGAGGGTCCCGGATGCCATCACTACAGACAATGGCCCACAGTTCACCTCTGGGAGGTTTGAGGAGTTTTTGGGTGCTTGGGGGGTGGAGCACATCAGAACTGCATTCTACCACCCCCAAGCCATTGGGGGCATGGAGCGTTTCAACAAGACTCTGAAAAATGGTCTGAGAGCCCATTTGGTGGATGGCTTCACGTTCCCTGACGCCCTCCAGAGCACCCTCCTCCACTACAGGTCAATGGCCCACATCACAACAGGGTGCTCCCTGGGAAAACACATGCTGGGGCGCGAATTTCACCTACCCCTGGACCAACTGAGGCCCTCCACAACCTTCCCTCCTGGGAACACAGACTGTCCATGAGACCAGGTTGTCGCCCAGCGCCAGAAGATGAAATGACGTTTTGACAGGAAGCAAAGGCTCATGGACTTGATGTGTCGGACTGGGTCTGGATTAAGCATCCCAACCACACGCATAAACTGCAGTCTTTCTGGACGGGGTCCTTACAGATCATGAGGCGGCGGGGCTGGGACATGTTCGAGCTCTCGGACGGGTCACGGTAGCATTCCAGTCGACTCAGGAAGTCATTACCTGCACAGGGTCCAGGAGCTGCGGCTCATTGGACTGATGAGGGTTGGGACTTATCTGATGGGGGTGTTGGGGACTCTCAGGTGCTGCCAACGGAGCCCGGAGCAGGTCCTCCAACGGTGAGGCGCTCGGCTAGGATGCATCAGAGGCCCAGATACCTCGATGACTTTGTGACTCAAGTAGCTTTAGCTGAAGCGTGTTGGGCATGGGCAGCAGAATAATCCACTCCATCACAGGGCCCATCCAGGGACAAGAGTTGCAAATTAGCTAATAGCTATACACTCTATGTGCAACACATCAGATTGATTGTCTTTGATTAATTGTCTATGTTTATTGCACTGTCCCTGTCAAATAAACTAATCTACTACTACACATGAGGGTACCCTGGCAGCCTACCCAGGTGCCCGTTTAGCTTATTAGGCCTGTTGTTCTCTGTGTAAAAAAAACCCAAAACAAAACATTATATATTGCATGTGTTCTGTGGGGTTTTTCATGCTATTGAAGAGGATGATAAAATAATGGCAGCGTTGGATTTTTAAGTAGCTTTATTATCATCCCCCTTCATCAGAACTCGGCTCCAGCCCATAGTGTGAGCAGGCTGAAGCCGACTTCCTCAGGCTCTCAAAGAGGAGACAGTGTGTGTGTCTCGCAGCAGATGCAGAATCAGAGTGAGAGAAAGAGAGAGTTTGCGTTACAGAGTTGCAGCATATATACTCGACTACAACGATACATCAAGGGCATACCCCAGCAGTTGGTCTGATCAAAGAGATAACAGAACAGGCATAAGACATTTGCATTTGAGAGACATATTGATCTCAGTCCCTAGGTCACAGTGAGGACAGGACGCATGAGCACAATGCATGAAAGGCAACATTAACATCACAGAAGTGAGCCAGAAGAAACGAGTCTGCCTGTAGACATTAATACACATTTCACTGTTCTGTTAATTGCTCTAGCCGAGCGCTGTGTTTGACCAGTCTGTTTGTGGGGGTTACACCAAAGCACATCTACATATCAGTAGTGCAGCAGAAAAAAACCAAGAGAAGAGAGCTGAGTGTCCTTAATCTGTTGTGGGGGTTAACCGAACCGCCACACTATACCTGATTGGGGGGGTTCTATCTTATGTGTATATGTGTTCTACATAGTGCCTTTCATGTTTTGTTAAGGGGAGGGGGAATGTTTTGTGGGAATTTGGCCTTAGAGGCCCGCTGTAGCTGGCGCCAGGCGCCCACCGTGGTGACATCAGGTGGGCTACAGCCAGAGTGTATAAGTGATACATCTGTCAGTAAAGGTCAGTTCATTGCTCAGATCAGCATGACTCAGGTCTCCCGTTATGAGGACATAACAGGCTTCACAAACCAAACAAGAATAAATGCTGCAGCTTCTCAGCTGTACAATTTATTCTTGTTTAAGAGTAGCCTACTTTGTACATTTAGTGCTGTTTACAGCCTATTAATGTGGTCTTATCATGCAAAGCATACCTGACAACACTCCAGTGTGCAGCACACTGTCACTGCTGCTCCTGCTAGTGGCTCCTTCACTCTTGCTCTATGCTCTATCACTTGCAGAGAGCGGAACTAGGTTTCAATTAGAACGCCATCTGCTGGCGGACTCTATAACTGCATTTAAGAATGCAGTTCCAAACGTGATATAAATAAATAATTGATTTTTGGAAATGGACGGGCCGCCAGTTGCCCATCCCTGAAATACATAGTCACACCTTGTTGGACTTAATAGAACTCCGTTGCAGTGGTTTAAATCTTATCTGATAGGTTCCAGTTTGCTCATGTCCATAATGAGTTTTCTTCCAACTCAAAGCTCAGTCATGGAGTTCCACAGGGATCTGAGCTAGGCCCTATTCTTATAGCCAAATTAGAGGCTTATCTTAAGGAAATCAAAACTTGGATAACTTGTAATTTCTTGCTATTAGATTCAGATAAGACTTAAGTCACTCTAGTTCACATATGTCAAACTCAAGGCCTGCGGGCCACATGTGGCCCGCCACATCATTTTATGTGGCCCGCGAGAGCTTAAAAGGCCTGAGTGTCTAAAAATAAATAGGTCAAAAGAGTGCTTTGACCAAAAACTACATTTCCCACAATGCCTGTCGACTATGATACCTGTGAAGTGATGGCTCACCGCCACTACACGGCAGTGTTTCCACATCAATGCTACTGAGTGGAATTCAGAAATAAATAATGATCCCAAAATGTCCAGGAAGAGAAAAGTTGATGCAGACGGAAGACTGTTTCAAGAAAGATGGGAAGGCGAATACTTGTTTGTGCTTCAAGGAGAAAGACCGGTATGTCTTTTGTGTTACGAGGCGGTGTCGGTTGTCAGAGTACAATCTGCGTCGGCATTTTGACACCAAACACGGAGCCAGGTACGCCAAAGCTAGCCTTCAAGAAAAGCAACAAATTGCCCAAGAATTAAAAGGCAAACTGCGGTTGCAGCAGAGTGTGTTCACGAAATCCACAGCCAAAAACAATGCGGCAGTGAAAGCTAGCTTTATTGTGGCTGAAGAAATTGCCCACGCTTCCAAGTCTTTTTCAGAAGGAGCGTTTTTGAAGCAGTGCATGCTGAAGGTCTGTGAGCAGGTGTGTCCCGACCAATTACAGACTTTTAAAGGCTTAATGAATCTGAACAAAAACAAGCACAGATCACGCCTCACTGATGACAACCTCCATTCTGTTCTATGGATTGCCTCAGCACAGGACCTAAAACCAGACATTGACACACTGGTAACGGGAAAACGGTGTCAGACATCTGGTCAGAAAGCACATAGGTAAGCATTTTTAAAAAACTTAATTAGAATATAATAAAATGTAATTCAACCAAGAAGAAGAATAGTTAAATTCTGTGTGCAATTTAATGATTGTGCTTGCATTTTGTTTTGTGTTTGTTATTTTCAGAACATGATCAATGGATGGTAGAGAGGGGATCCACTTGGTGTGTTCAAGGACAGACAAATTATTGTAATCAAACCATCAGTTGGATGCAAGGCTGTGTGCAGCCTTTTTTTTTAAATGCTGCATCTGTCATACATGTTCTTAGCAGCTCACAATTGTTGATTTTACAGTCGTCGGCCTCCGTCGGTCTATGATAACCATGGAAGAGAAACCTAAACGTCTACTCTGCTGGAACAGCACCGCCTGTGGCTGAACAGGCCGATGCGCGAATGGCAGTCCCTGTCACACAGGTCGCACTTGTGGGTGGTCTCCGTGCTGCTGGGTCTGTGGCGGTTCTTCCTGCGGGTCCTTTTTTCATCTGCAGCAGCAGCCAGTCTCTCTTCACCCGCCTTGAGCTGTCTGGTCAGGGTGCCTCTCCATTTGGAGCGGTCCGTTGCAAGGTCCTCCCAGCGCTCTGTGTTGATCTCCAGGGCCTTCATGTCTCTCTTGCAGACATCTCTAAAACGCAGCTGTGGGCGGCCAACGTCTCTCTTGCCAGTTGCCAGTTCTCCATAGAGGACGTCTTTGGGGATTCTGCCATCCTCCATACGGTGAACGTGGCCTAGCCAGCAGAGCCTGCGCTGCCTGAGTAGAGTGAACATGGAGGGAAGGCCGGCGCGGGACAGAACTTCTGTGTTGGGCACTTTGTCCTGCCAGGATATGTCCAGGATGTGGTGAATGCAGCGCAAGTGGAAGGAGTTCAGTCTCTTTTCCTGCCGGGCGTATGTCGTCCACGTCTCACTCCCATAGAGCAGTGTGCTGATGACGCAGGCGTTGTACACTGCCATCTTCGTCTTGACAGAGAGTTTGGGATTCTCCCACACTCGTGTGGTGAGGCGAGCGAGTGTGGAGGCTGATTTTCCAATCCTCTTGTTGATCTCTGTATCAAGGGAGAGGTTGTTGCTGATCGTGGACCCCAGGTACGTGAACTGATTCACGACCTCCAGCTCATAGTCGTCAATGGTGATGGTTGGTGGTGCTTCCGTGCCTTGCGCCAAGACGTTAGTCTTCTTCAGGCTGATGGTAAGCCCGAAGTCCTTGCATGCATGATTTTACAGTAATTAAGCCCATTTTAATGGGTATTTATTGTGTTATTTTTCCGAGTTTTTTCCGAGTTATTTATTATGTTATTTTTCTTCATTCACTTGGATAGTTTGATCCATGATTGATGGAGTTATGTGGGTTTCATAAGCTGACAAATTAAAAAGGTGTATGTTATAACAGAGCAACAAGCAAACATATTTTTTCTATGCAACTGCAATATTTGTGACTTGAATAAGTAATAAATTCAGAGTTATTTAACATTAAGGAGTAGTTACATTTATTTTACATTACATTCGATTACATTTAGTTACATTTATAAGTTACATCTGGCCCTTTGAGGACAGTCATTACGCTGATGTGGCTCTCGGTAAAAATGAGTTTGACACCCCTGCTCTAGTTGATCAAAAAAAGCCTTAGAAATACCTTTCCAAATCAAACTCTTAGTTTGAATGCGGTTACTCTTTCTCTTAATAGTTCTCTTAATAGTTCTGTGAGGAACCTTGGCGTTGTTTTTGATCAAAATCTGTTCTTTAATTCCATCCATCCATCCATCTTCTACCACTTTTCCGGAGTTCAGGGTTGCGGAGGCAGCAGATCAAGCAGAGAAGCCCAAACTTCCCTCTCCCCAGCCACCTGCTCCACCTCTTCAGAGAGGATACCACGGCGTTCCCAGACCAGCTAGGAGACATAGTCTCTACAGTGAGTCCTGGGTCTGCCCCGGGATCTCCTCCCAGAGGGACGTGCCCGAAACACCTCAAGTGGGAAGCGTCCAGGAGGCATCCTAATCAGATGCCCATAACACCTCAACTGGCTCCTTTCAATGTGGAGGAGCAGCGGTTCTACTCTGAGCCTCTCCCGGATGACTAAGCTCCTCACCCTATCTCTGAGGGGGAGTCCAGCAATCTTACGAAGAAAGCTCACTTCAGCCGCTTGTATCTGCAATCTCATTCTTTCAGTCATTACCCAAAGGTCATGACCATAGGTGAGGGTAGGAACGTAGATTGACTGGTAAATTGACAGCTCTGCCTTAAAGCTTACCTCCCTCTTCACCACAACAGACCGTTACAACGTCTGCATCACTGCAGATGCTGCGCTGATCCGTCTGTCAATCTCTCACTCCATTCTCCCCTCACTCATGAATAAGACCACAAGATACTTAAACTCCTCCACTTGGGGCAGGAGCTTGTCCCCAACCCAGGGACAGGGATCAGGTGCCCCTGAACCCTCTCTTAATTATGCTGCTAATAGGTTTAGACAGCCGGGGGACCTCCAACAATGCACTGAGCTTCAGTCCTTTCTTCATTCTCAACAAAATATTTTTGCTGGCTATTAATGTTGTGTGTGCATTGTTAGCTCTTTATTGTGAAGTGCAGTGTGGTGACGTGGACTTCCTGTCACGTCACAGCACTGCCCTTTATAGCAGGGCGAGCCGCCATGTTATGGTCTCTTACGCTGGATGCCCATGCCAGGTGCCTGCTGTGTAACCACTGTGTTCAAGCCATTAATAATGCTGTGTTCCATGCTACCTCATCTTGCCTCATTCAACACCAAGTTTTCTATACATAACATTTGGCGACTGAGGAATTAACTCGTGGAGGTGTGCATAACACCACTTTGTCCCTTCCTTGAGCTCCCGGGTGAACCGCCGGTGCCTTGGCCTAGATGGTTTGGGGCTTTTCAGACCTACATCACGACACTGGACCTTGGGCAATTTGACAAGCTAAGGGCACGTGTGCTTCTCGTCCATAACCTGGGTATTGAGGGCCAGCGAGTCCTGCGGTGCTCGGCACGTCGGACTTGTTTGAGGACATTGTAGAGCTGCTAGCCAACCATTTCCACACCCCAGACAGAGTGACTGTCCGAAGGATTCGTTTTCGGCAGCGACATCAATGAGTAGGTGAGCCTATCCACCAATTTGTTGTCGACTTGAGGCAGTTAGCTAGTGAGTGCCACTTTGGGCCGTTGGAAGAGGAAATGGTGCGCAACCAGCTAGCAGAGAACACATGGAGCACTGTATTGCAGGCTAGGGCTATTTACAGAGCCGAATGACATAACCCTTTGAGTGCGAGAATTTGTGTGCCCCTAGTGGCAGAGCGTGGTGCGGCGCCTGTCATCTCACTCTGACATCCCCGGCTGCACTGAAGATTTGTACTGATTTGTACTGATCTGCCAGTTTCAGAAGGTGGCAGACACACATTGGAGGACTCAATGGATGACGCGTAATACACCAAAGAAGAAGAACTCCTCATTTCCTTTTCCTGTATTCCCTTCTTTCAGCTCAGAAAGCTAATATGGCCACTATTGGTCATTGTTGCCATCACTTAGACGGCTTTGTACACAGAAAATAGCCGCGGGATACAAGCGAAATTTATGTGGGATAATCATAAGACTTTGTAGATGTTGTAGAGAGCGTAACACAGAGCGAATGAGAGTTGAATGAGGCAACACACAGAGCGGATTTTTCCAGACTCGCTGGTTATTGTGGCTGGCGACTTTAATCAGTGCAATCTGAGCCACGATCTCCCCCGCTACAAACAGTTTATTAAATGCCCCACCAGAGGATTAAACACACTGGATCACTGTTACACCACAGTGAAAGACGCATATCGCGCTGTTCCCCGCGCTGCGCTGGGATTATCTGATCACGTGATGGTTCACCTCATTCCCACATACAGACAGAGATTGAAGCTCACTAAACCTGTCGTGAGCACTACGAAGAAACGGACCAGTGAAACTGAGGAGAAGCTGGAAACGTGCATGGAAATATCTGACTGGGGCATGTTTAAACGAGCCACGCATGATCTGGATGAGTACACGGACACTGTGAACTCATATATCCACTTTTGTGAAGAGGACATTCTTCCATCACGCACCAGGGTGAGTTACTCTAATGACAAACCCTGGTTCACAGCTAAGCTCAGACAGATCAGGAAGGAGAAGGAAGCAGCGCTGAAAAGTGGAGACAGGGGCTGCTACAGGGAGGTTAAATACCGGTTTAACAGAGAGCTGAAGAGGGCTAAATCTGTGTATTCTGAGAGACTCCAGCAGCAGTTCACTGCTAATGATTCGGCTTCCGTGTGGAGAGGACTGAGGCAAATCACCAACTATCGGCCTCAGGCTCCTAAACGTCAGGATGACAAAGCCCTTTGTCAAAGACTGTCCCAACACTATGCCCGTTTTGACACCTCGTCATCTGTGTCCAACTCCCCCCCTCCCTCCAGCTCCACAGCCTCCACAATCCCTACTTCATTAAAGGCACCCCCCTCCTCCCCCCCTGCCCTTATCATCAGTGAGCAGGAGGTGCTCAAACAGTTCTCCAGACTGAACCCGCGCAAGGCCCCCGGTCCGGACGGCGTGTCTCCCTCCACCCTGAGACACTGTGCGAAACAGCTGGCTCCTGTCTTCACAGACATTTTTAACACCTCCCTTAAGTTATGCCACGTGCCGTCCTGCCTCAAATCCTCCACCATCATCCCTGTCCCCAAGAAGCCACGGATCACTGGACTTAATGACTACAGACCTGTAGCGCTCACCTCTGTAGTCATGAAGTCCTTTGAGCGCCTGGTCCTGCCCCACCTCAAATCCATCACCACCCCTCTCCTGGACCCGCTGCAGTTTGCCTACCGAGCCAACAGGTCTGTAGACGACGCAGTCAACCTGGACCTCCACTCCATCCTGCAGCACCTGGACTCCCCGGGAACCTACGCCAGGATCCTGTTTGTGGACTTCAGCTCCGCATTCAACACCATCCGCCCCGCTCTGCTCCGGGACAAGCTGTCCCTGCTCAACGTGCCTGACTCCCTCTGCAGGTGGATCACCGACTTCCTGACGGACCGGAGGCAGCATGTGCGGCTGGGAAAGACTGTCTCAGACTCTACTAGCATCAGCACCGGATCACCCCAGGGATGTGTACTTTCCCCCCTACTCTTCTCCCTTTACACCAACTCCTGCACCTCCAGCCACCAGTCTGTCAAGTTGATCAAGTTTGCGGACGACACCACCCTCATCGGGCTCATCTCCAACGGCGACGAGTCCGCCTACAGGAGAGAGGTGGCCCAGCTGGCGTCCTGGTGCAACAATAACAACCTGCAGCTGAACGCTCTGAAGACAGTGGAGATGATTGTAGACTTCAGGAAAGTCACTACCCCTCTGCCCCCCCTCACCCTCACAGGCTCTCCCATCACCACTGCTGATTCCTTCCGCTTCCTAGGCACTACCATCACCAGGGACCTCAAATGGGAGCCGACCATCAGCTCACTCATCAAAAAAGCCCAGCAGAGGATGTTCTTCCTGCGGCAGCTGAGGAAGCTCAAGCTACCCACCAAGATGTTAGTGCAGTTCTACACAGCCATCATTGAGTCCATCCTCACCACCTCCATAACCGTGTGGTACGCAGGAGCCACTGCCAGGGACAGACTAAGGCTGCAGCGCGTCGTGCGCACTGCTGAGAAGGTGATCGGCTGCAAGCTCCCATCTCTCCAGGATCTGTACATCTCCAGGACCCGGAGGCGTGCTGGCCGGATCATAGCCGATCCCTCACACCCTGGTCACGTACTGTTTGCCCCCCTCCCCTCAGGTAGAAGACTTCGGTCCATCCAGACTAAAACTTCCCGTCACATGAACAGCTTCTTCCCCTCTGCCATCAGACTGCTGAACACTAAGTGACTTATTGACTCTCGTGCACTATGTACAGCAGCTCAACCAGACTCATGTCAATCATCACTGTTTTCTTCCTGCATTACCGACTGCACTATATAGTTCTCCACAGTATCTGCTGCTCGCTAATATATTTTAACTGCTGACCAGTATCACTTACTCTTATTCTACACTTTATTGCATGTATAGTTTATTTCTTTTATTTTATCATGTTTAATGTTGCAGCATTGCACCGAGACAAATTCCTAGTTTGTGTACTACATGAACAATGGCAATAAACCTGATTCTGATTCTGATTCTGATTCTGATTCTGAAATGACCAACAGAATGCAAAATAACGACCACAATGGGTGAAAACACAGCGACCATGGCAGTGAGTGAGTCCTGTTAACTGCCAGTAAGTGACTTATGTCTGTTTGGGTTTTTTTTTAATATTGTACTGATTTCTTGTTCACATACTTTGAAGATAAGATGATGAGGTACCTCTGTACAAAAAACGGTGTCAAAACACTGAACCATTCTTTGTGTAAATATGTCCAAAGTCCAATTTTGACTAAGTTATGGAATTTAAAGAGCTGCCGCGACATTATGCTAATTAGATGCGTAAATTTATTCCTCAGCACCTCCAAGTCCGAGTCCATGGTCCTCAGCCGGAAAAAGGTGGATTGTCCTCTCTGGGTTGGGGACAGGCTCCTGCCACAAGTGGAGGAGTTTAAGTATCTTGGGGTCTTGTTCACGAGTGAGGGGAAAATGGAGCGAGAGATTGACAGACGGATCAGAGCAGCATCTGCAGTGATGTGGACGTTGTACCGGTCTGTTGTGGTGAAGAGAGAGCTTAGTTCGAAAGCAAAGCTGTCGATTTACCAGTCAATCTACGTTCCTACTCTCACCTATGGCCACGAGCTTTGGTTAATGACCGAAAGAACAAGATCGCGGATACAAGCGGCTGAAATGAGCTTTCGCTGTAGGATTGCTGGACTCACCCTCAGAGATAGGGTGACGAGCTCAGTCATCCAGGAGAGGCTCAGAGTAGAACCACTGCTCCTCCACATTGAAAGGAGTCAGTTGAGGTGGTATGGGCATCTGATTAGGATGCCTCCTGGACGCCTCCCACTTGAGGTGTTTCAGGCACGTCCCACTGGGAGGAGACCCCGGGGCAGACCCAGGACTCGGTGGAGAGACTATGTCTCCCAGCTGGTCTGGGAATGCCTTGGTATCCTCTCTGGAAAGCTGGAGCAGGTGGCTGGGGAGAGGGAAGTCTGGGCTTCTCTGCTTGAACTGCTGCCTCTGCGACCCAGACCTCCGGAAAAGCAGTAGAAGATGGATGGATGGATGGAAATTTATTCCTATCTGAAACTTTGGATCATATTTTACATCTTTCTAATTGACAGTAAGCCATTTTCTCTTGCAACTTTCAAGTTATAGCCTTGGAAATCTGAACTATTTTATTGACAAAAAATATTTACCACTCTTGACCACTAGGGGTTATGTTGCAATTCGACGACAGACACTCAAACGGTTAACATTTGCCAGAGCTGTCAAATCACCTCTCCAGTTGGAGGCCGCAGACAAGCTAACTTTGGAGCTAAACTGGCATCAGTCACAGCGGCCGCTGGAGCCACCCAACACAGCTAATGCTGCAGACACGGATAGCAAGAATAGCTTGGAAGACAAGATTACAGAAACAAATGCTGCCAACTGAAGGTCTGTCCGTGACACACCACCATAAAGCGAAGGAATGCCCGGCAAGAGGAAAACATTGTAGCAGATAAGGACGCTTGAACAATTATGCTAGAGTGTTCCGTGTATCTGAACTGGAGAGCCCACGGAAGAAATCATTCCACCCGCCCCGACAACCATCCATACCGTGTCCCCCAGCACAAACGGGTACATGTATTGTGCAGTGGAGTTGGACAGCATGGAGGTGCCACTGTCGCTCAACATGGCAGTGGAGGGGTCGTTGCTGAACTGGGCCATGGTGAGGAAGTTCTTCCCCCACTACAGGATTAAAGGTAACCTGGCGCTGTTTTATGGTTATGGAGCTGGCCGGCTGTGCACGGTTGGGACTTTTGAGTTAACGGTTCGTTACAAGTCTGCAAACATGGTTGACTTCATGTTCCATGTGACAGCACGAGGCAATAACATCATGGGCTGTGACCTGTTTTACGGACTGGGTTTCACCATTAAAGATGGTGCCAGGAACGAATGGTTGGGTTGTGGCCGTCGGAACCAGAGGGTTCCGGCGATCGAAGAGGACATTGTGTGGGATGAGGGACTAACAGACACCCTAGCAGTCAAGCAGGACCAGTTTCAGTCAGGTTTGGTGTAGGAAAGTCTCAGCACCGGCGCTTGGGACATGGTAGAGTGGGGTACCGAGCATGCTGGTGGCGCACCTGCATCGGTGAGTGACACCATGCTAGCCCCAGATGCTTCCAGAGCTTGGCTGCAGAGGGATGGGGGGTCTGCAGCTACAACGGTGAGTTCTATGATGCTTTTAGAAGAGGACGGGGCCGGACTGATGAGGGTTTTGGATTTGGTTCGGGTTCGGGGTGATGAACATCCATGGCGAAGATGGGCCAAACGACAGCCAGCAAAACATCGAGGATGTCTGCAGACAGTGGCGAAGTTGGGTGCAGCATACTTCCGGTTGTCTGATGGCTCATCTAAGCATGCCAATCAGCTTTGGCGTGTCCAGGAGGACACTCCAGGTGATGAGGCTGGACGGGAGTTGTGTTGGTGGTGAAGGAGTCGGGCCTCACCATCCAGAAGATCAGCCATTGTCCCGGGGGCTTGCTACTTCCAGGGGCACGCTTGCTGAGGGGCTACCCTGGGTCCCCCGTGCCGGTTCTACCTCTCCCACCCAATCATTATTTTAGAGCGTGATTCGGGTTCCAAATTGGGGTGGGATTCAATTGTATGTGTGGTTTTGGACTTTTCTAAATGGGGGAGGAAATGTTGTGTGTGTATTGTTGGCACTTTATTGTGAAGTGCAGTGTGGTGACATGAACTTCTTGTCATGTCACCGCACTGCCCTATATAGCATGGCGGGCCGCCATGTTACAGTCTCTTACGCCGGATGCCCACGCCAGGTGCCTGCCGTGTAACCGCTGTGTTCAAGCCATCAATGAAGCTGTGCCCGATGCTACCTCATCTTGCCTCATTCATCACCAGGTTTTCTATACATAACAATTAACATCTGTTTGTTCTTTCCCATAGATTGAGTCCCCGTCGTGCTGTTTGCGCTCTTCATGTCTGTTCTTTTCTTCTTCTTGATCCCCTCACCCCCCAGCCAGTCACAGCAGATGACTGCCCCTTCCTGAGCCTGGTTGTGCTGGAGGTTTCTTCCTGCTAAAAGGGAGTTTCTCCTCTCTACTATTGCCAAGTGCTGCTCACAGGGGATCACCTGATTGCTGGGATCTTTCTGCAATTGTGGGGTTTTCCCCTACAGTTGAAAGTGCCATGAGGTGATTGTTGTTGTGAAATGGCGCTATATAAAGAAAGTTGAATTGAATTGAAAGTTGAGTTGAATGTTCAAAATTTAAAGTAAGACAGGAACTATGTAGCCAACAACCATGCTATGTAGTTCAACAACATTGTAGATTGCCTTTGTTAATTTTGTATAAACCTTGGTCACATTTTTCCCATGAGCATACAGAACAGTGTCATCAGCATACATTATTAAATCTACATCGCTAAGGCTGCGTGTCCACCAAACGCATTTTTTGTCGCCCGACCGCCCTGAGCTTTCTTTTATCAGCGTTTGTGCACTGCGTTCTGGGAAAAAAAAGTCTGTGCCCTGTATCCCAGCAACAGCTTGTCACTTTCAGTTCAGCACTTCCGCTTTTCCTATGGTCAGACTTTCTACTGATTTTTTAATAGCAGTCTCTAAATGACAATAGACCAGAAACGTATTCTAGCAGCTCTGGATGTAAAATTTGATGACACGGAAAACAGGAGTCTGAGTAGAGACTGTATCGGCATCCTATGTCTTGCCCTTCTTTATGCTGATTGGCTGCTTAGAAAGGTCTGACTGACGAGCTCAACTGCAGTCTGAAAAGTTGAACTTTTTTCAACCCTGAGCACCCTGAGCACCGTGACAAAAAAAATGGCCACCACTCAAAGTGTATCAGCGCTGAGGGCGCTCAGCGCTGTAAACACTGGACTACATAGAGAATGAAGAGAAAACCGTCGCCCAGAGCGGAAAAAACATGCTTGGTGGACACGCAGCCTAATGACATACTTTCACCTTATGGGCACGACCTGGCCACAAACTTACTAACTAACAGTTTACAAACACTGGATTTTGTTCTCTTTTATCCAGTTTTAAGAAGGCCATATGAAATGGTCCAAAAATCATTTGTACAGTGTTTTCAGCCATTCGTAAGGGTATTTGTGACCATAGCTTTAGGGCGGGGGTGTCCAATCATGTGCCATGGAGGGCCAAGATCCTGCAGGCTTTACCTCCAACCAGTGTCTTCAACAGCAGATTTCACTGAATTTCTTCCCACTGATAGCTGGTAAGTGAAAACACCTGCTGAAGAGACTGGGTAGAAAAGAGAACCTGCAGGGTCTTGGCCCTCCATGGCACATGATTGGGCACCCCTGCGTTAGGGCCTGCCCAGACAGCCCAGTGTTATATAGTTTCTTCTTTAGCAGCGTGCCATCCACTGAATCAAATGCTTTGGATGGATCTATGAACAAGGCTTCACAACTCTGCCTATAAACCTAGAAATGCCACTACCTGCTACCTCCCACTGACCTGCAAAAGCACACACACGCACGCACATTTGCATGCACGCACACACCCTTCCATCAAGCTGACCACAAACAACAGCATCACTCCCACTTAATTCTGACACCTCAGTAAGGTCATTCACACACGTCACTGTGATGTTTGCATTCCAGTTGACTGGAGCGAAACTGGTGAGTAACAATCCCTACACACACACACACACACACACACACACACACACACCTTACACTCCCACAGTTTCTGTGTTTTTTTGTTTGGGTTTGCTGCTGCTGCCCCTTCTATTTTCCTAAACTTTTCGCTGTAGTCTGTTGAGAAAACTCCTGTACTGTCCTGTACCATTATATTTTGAGGTCTCACATTTTTTAATGTGCAGAGGTGGATAGAGTAGCAAGAAAAAAAAAATAAATATATATATATATATATGTGTGTGTGTGTGTGTGTGTGTGTGTGTGTGTGTGTACTGCTCAAAAAAATTAAAGGACCACTTTTTAATCTGAGTAAGCTGGACTAGCCTGCCACATTGTCTTCACTTTAAGTTTTGGAGTGTTTTCATTTCCATCAAAAGACATGGCATCTTTTCATTCTTAACACATTATCCAGTCCATATCAGTGTAGATATCCAGCTTATTTTTTCCCATTAAAATCTGATGTGTTTTCAAAGTGTTCTCTTATTTTTCTGAGCAGTGCAAGTTAGGTTAATTGGCATCAAAAACTGAGGATTCTAAATTGTCCTTAGGTATGACTGTGAGAGTGAATGGTTGTCTGTCTCTCTGTGTTGGCCCTGCGACAGACTGGCGACCTGTCCAGGGTGTACCCTGCCTCTCGCCCAAAGACGCTGGGATAGGCTCCAGCCCCCCGTGACCCAAAAAGGATTAAGCGGAAGAAGATGAATGAGTATGCATATATATATATATATATATATATATATATATATATATATATATATATATATATATATATATATATATATACTGTATATATATATACAGTATATATACGTATATATATATATCATCATCATCATCATCATCATCATCATCATCATAGCAGTCTGTTGTGGGCGACAATGACTGTTTCATTTAGGTCTGATCAGATTCCTCCACACAGCTCTGTCCTTAGCCTTCTGCTGCCAGGAACTCCTGTCTATATCCAACTTCTTCAAGTTTCTTTTTACAGTGTCTTTAAATCTGAGCCTTGGTCTACCCTGATTGCATTTGCTCTTGCATAACTGTGAGTAGAGTAACTGCTGAGGGAGACGCTGGTGGTCCATCCTCTCAACATGTCCGAGCCATCTCAGGTTCATCTGTATTAGCATGTCCTCCATTGATGTTAGACCAGCTCGTTTCAACACTTCTATGTTGGTTATCTTGTCTTTCCATGAGATGTTCATTATGGCTCGAAGGTGTCTCATCATGTACATGTGGAGTTTCTTCACCTGCTCTCTGTAGACAGTCCAAGTTTCAGCACCGTACAATAGAGTAGCCAGTACTGTCGCTCTGTACACTTTGCATTTCACACGGATTGACACATGTCGATTGTTCCACAGTCTCCCCCTCAAGTTTCCAAACACAGCGCTCGCTCTTCCCATTCTGAGAGATAGTTCATCCTCCAGCCTAGCATTGTCTGAAACAGTACTCCCTAGGTACTTGAAAGTCTTGCACTTGACTAGTGGCTCTGTGCCAATGCTGATCTCTTCTGGTAGAGATGTTGATAATTGGAACTTTGGTGGTTGATAAAGGCACTCTGTCTTCTTGATGTTGATTTTGAGGCTGAATTGGCTAGCTGCTCTTGCAAATTTCTCCACTAAAGATTGCATATCTTCCACGCTGTGTGCAACTAGAGCACTGTCGTTGGCAAAGAGCATTTCTCTTACTATCTTTATCGATGTCTTACTCTTGCCTTTAAACTGTGCCACATTGAACAAGTCTGCTTCTTTGCTTGTTTGAATGTATACTCCTTCTGAAGTGTCTTTGAAGGCCACTTCAGAAGTGGCCATGGCTGCCAGATATAGCGAGAAGAGTATAGGTGCCAGCACACACCCTTGTTTCACCCCATTGCTTACTGAAAAGTCTTTAGATACTGAACCACTCATTGCCACGTTTGTTTGCATACCTGTATGGAGTGCCTCGATCAGGCTGACAAACTTCTCTGTACAACCATATTTCTTGAGTACCTGCCAAAGTCCTTGTCGCGAAACAGTATCGAAGGCTCTACTGAAGTCTATGAAGACTACATAAAGCGGCATGTTCTGTTCGATACACTTTTCTTGAACCTGTTTCAAGCAGAAAATCATGTCCATTGTGCTTCTTCCACTTCTAAAGCTGCACTGGGTTTCCGGTATTACATTCTGCGAGATGTGTTCACTGAGTCTGTTAAGTAGTACACGTGAGAGAATCTTACCAACAGTGGCTAGTAGTGATATACCTCGGTAATTTCCACAATCCTTCCTGTCATCTTTCTTGAACAAAGGCACAATACTTGCATCCTTCCAGTCTTGAGGTACTTTCTGGGCATACCATATCTCTTGGATGAGCTTGTGCAGGCAGTTGGTTAGCTGAACCCCACCAAATTTCCACACTTCTGCTGGAATTCCATCCCTTCCTGGAGCTTTACCATCCTGTGTTGTCCTGATAGCTGCCATTAGTTCATCAAAATTTGGTGGTTCATCCAGACTTGATACAGCTGGTCGCTGCACTAGAGCTTCTTTAGCCTCTTCAGTGAGATCTCCAGGGTTGTTTAGTAGTTGGTCAAAGTGGTCTGCAAATCTGTCCAGGATCTTGTCTTTCTCCTGCAAAACTGTTTCACCATCCATAGCCTTTAGTTGGATCAATCCTCTTGGTTTAGGGCCGTAGATTTCTCTCAAACCTGTGAAGAATGTTTTCATGTCCTTCCTGTCTGCTGCAGTTTGAAGTTTCTCCGCTTTTTCATCCCACCAGTTAGACTTCATCTCTCTGGTGTACTTCTGTAGCTCACTCTGAGCCTTTGAATATTTCCTCTTCTTCGACCTTGTGTTACATTGTAGGTTTTCATGCCTAGCTGTATTCCTCGCTTCTAGTAGTTTCTTCAGGTGTTCATCATACTCATCAAACCAATGTTGATGTTTCCTCTCAGGGTAGCCTAATACATCACTCGCAGTCTGATACACCATTTCCTTCAGTGTTGCCCATTTCTCTTCTATGTCATTCTCTGAGTTGTTGCTGTCCCAGTCTTTCAAGTTTTCATCCATTTCCTGTGTAAGTTCTTCCTGCTTCTTTTGGCCTTTCAGTGCACTAGTGTTTAGCTTCCATGGTGGCTTCGCACCCGTCCTGCAGTGCTGTTTTTGTCTGCAAATCCTTAATCTAGATCTCAGCATAACATGATCAGTGCCACAGTCCGCACCTCTCATTGCTCTGGTGTCCAATACGTCCCTTCTGTCTCTCTGCCTGACTATGATGTAGTCTAATAAGTGCCAGTGCTTGGATCTTGGGTGCATCCATGTCTTCTCATGTGTGTCCTTGTACTTAAATAGAGTGTTGGTTATCACAAGGTTGTACTCTGAACATAGTGCAAGTAGAAGTTCTCCATTAGCATTGCACTTGCCTACTCCATGACTGCCTAGCACTCCTTTCCATTTCTCGGTGTCCGAACCAACTCTAGCATTAAAATCTCCAACGAGTATCAGCCTGTCATCAGTTCGTACATGCCTGATAGTCTCACGTAAATCACTGTAGAACTCTTCCTTCACCTCCTCTGTGTTGGTCATTGTTGGGGCATATACACTGATGAGTGTGGCATACATCTTCTGCTGTAGTGGGAGTCTCATAGTCATTATCCTGTCGTTGATTGGCACCGGTTCCTCATCAAGCATTGCTACTATCTCCTTTCTAACTGCAACGCCCACTCCTGCTTCTGTCTTTTCTTGAGTTGATCTCCCACTCCAAAAGAAGATGTACCCATGGTCTTCCAAGCTGTCATATCCAGGCAATCTTGTTTCACTAAGTGCAGCTATGTCTACATTGTACCTGTTCTTTTCCAGGGCCACAAGCGCGGCCTGTCTTTCTGGGTGCTGTGATGTTGTTCTGTCAAGCAGAGTGCGTACATTCCATTCTGCTACACACAAGGTTGCTGTTTTCCTCTTCTTTTGTCTTCCTGCTCCTAGCTTACTTTTCGCTGCCTATCGGAGTGTGAACAGATCAGCACGGACCTTGTAAGCCCGGGCGGCGTCCGAGCCGGTATGAGTTGCTTTCTGATTGACCATTTCATGAAACTGCTTGCAAAGTATTTGAGTACTGCTAGCTTTTGCTGGACTAGCAGCACATTCTTGGCAGATAAAGGTAATATCAGTGGCTAGAACAAGCCAAGACAAACTGACTCCAGTATCTGTTGCAGTGACTGACCAGATGATAGGTTTGTTTATCTCTGCTCTTTGTGTAGTGCATGTCACAATGCACCGACTGGCACAGTCCACCACAGACTTTGTGACAGATGTGTTTATCTGCCAGGATGTCCAGTCTCACCCTGTGTAACTGGGAGTGGTCCACCACAGACCTGTGACAGATATTGTTTTTAGTTCTGCCAGGACGCCCTGTTTCACCCTCCACGCCCTCGGAAGGGCGGGGATGCCGGGCGGGGATGCTGATATATGTCTATCCATGAGATGTTCATTATGGCTCGAAGGTGTCTCATCATGCACGCGTGGAGTTTCTTCACCTGCACTCTGTAGACAGTCCAAGTTTCAGCACCGTACAATAGAGCAGCCAGTACTGTCGCTCTGTACACCACCAGCGTCTCCCTCGGCAGTTACTCTACTCACAGTTATGCGAGGGCAAACGCAATCAGGGTAGACCAAGGCTCTGATTTAAAGACACTGTAAAAAGAAACTTGAAGAAGTTGGACATAGACAGGAGTTCCTGGCAGCGGAAGGCTAAGGACAGAGCTGTGTGGAGGAATCTGATCAGACCTAAATGAAACAGTCATTGTCGCCCACGACAGACTGCGATATAAATCAAATCAAATCAAACTTTATTGTCATATTGCTGTACATACAACTGTAGTGCAGGCAAGATGAAATTGCGTTTCTCTCGGCATCCATATAAGAAGCAGCATGATTTAAGACACACTCCCACATAGCTCCACCCCCACCCCCACCCCCCCAATCCATTCACACATCCCTGAGACATACTTGGAAAAAAAAAACTAACTAACTATAATATACAAATAATATACAAAATGTCCGTAGGTGCAGTAGTGTGTATGAGAGATTCCGGGTCAACTGTTCAGCATCCTGACAGCTTGTGGAAGGAAGCTGTTGATCAGTCTGGTGGTTCTGCCTCTGATGCTCCGGAATCATTTACCAGATGGAAGAAGTTCAAAGTGTTTATGCAGAGGGTGAAAACGGTCCTTGACAATGTTCAGTGCCCTGCTCCTACAACGGTCCTGAAAAAGTTCTTGGACAGAGGGGAGGGAGACTCCAATTACCCTCTCAGCCCCCTTGACTATCCTCTGCAGGGCTTTTTTGTCTGACATACTGCAGCTGGAGTACCATGTAGCAATGCAGTACGTCAGAACACTCTCCACCACACCTCTGTAGAAGGTCCTGCGGATGCAGATGGAGAGAGAGGCCTGTTTGAGTTTCCTCAAGAAGTGCAGTCTCTGCTGAGCCTGCTTCCTGATCTCCAAGGAATTCTTGCTCCAGGTCAGGTCCTGCGAGATCTGCACTCCGAGGAACTTGATGTTCTCTACTCTCTCCACTAAACGGCCGCCGATGCTGAGGGGAACGTGCTCAGGCTGTGACCGCCGAAAGTTGATAATCATCTCCTTCGTTTTGTCCACGTTGAGCACCAGATTGTTCTCCCTGCACCAGCCCTCCAGGTCTCTCACTTCTTCCCTGTACATTGATTCCTCATCCCTCTGAATAAGTCCCACCACTGTGGTGTCGTCTGCAAACTTAATAATCTGGTTCCCCTCGTGTCTGGATACACAGTCATGTGTTAGAAGTGTAAACAACAGTGGACTGAGTACACAGCCTTGAGGGAATCCAGTGCTCAGCGTGACAGAGTTGGAGATGTTGTTTCCAACCCGGACAAACTGAGGTTTCTCAGTCAGGAAATCCAGGATCCAGAGACATGTGGCGGTGTTCAGACCGAGAAGGAGTAATTTCTCCATCAGTCTCTGGGGAATAATGGTGTTGAATGCTGAACTGAAATCAGTGTACAGGAGTCTGGCATAGGTGTCTTTCTGGTCCAGGTGGGTGATGACAGAGTGTAGGGTGGTGACTATAGCATCCTCCATGGAGCGGTTTGAACGATATGCAAACTGGAGTGGGTCGTGTGATGCAGGGAGGCAGGCTGTAATGTGTGGTTTGACAAGCCGTTCAAAACACTTCATCACAATTGGTGTCAGTGCAACAGGACTATAGTCATTCAAACAGGACACAACTGGTTTCTTTGCCACCGGTACAATGATAGAGGTCTTGAAGCATCTGGGAACGATGGCCTGACTCAGGGAGATGTTATAAATGTCAGTCAGGACATCCGCCAACTCGCTTGCGCAGTCTCGGAGCACACGTCCCGGAATGTTGTCCGGACCTGCAGCTTTGCGTGGGTTGACTCTGGTTAGGGTCCTCCGTGTGTCCGCTGTGTTGATGGTAAAAGCTGGTCCGACCGATGGTGGGGGTGGGCCAGTCCTCCCTCTGATTGTCGAGTTTGATGCTTCAAAACATGCAAAGAAGTCGTTAAGCCTGTCTGGAAGTGAAGCATCGTCATCATCGACCCCCTGCCTAGACTTATAGTCCGTCAGTGTCCGAACTCCCTGCCACATCTGTTTGGTGTTCCTAGTGTCACAGAGGTGTCCCTGGATTTTCTCCGCATAGGCGCGTTTTGCCGCCTTAATTCCCTTTGAGAGCGCAGACCTGGCTGAGCGGAGGGCGATCCTGTCCTTCGCTCTGAAGGCTGCATCTCTGGCTGTAAGCAGCGAGCGCACCTCTGCAGTCATCCAGGGCTTATGATTACCCCGCATAGTGATGGTCTTCACTGTAGTGGCATCCACTGTGCACTTTGCGATGTAGCTGGTGACTGTATCAGCATACTCCTCCACATCTGTCTTGTCTTCCTGGGAGGCTGCTATTTTGAAGACCTCCCAGTCTGTGTGCAGAAAACAGTCTTTCAGTGCAGAGGTTGCACTCTCTGGCCAAATCCTGATTTGTTTCACTGCTGGCCTGCTGCGCTTCAATAAAGGTTTGTAGGCAGGCAGCAGCATCACGGACATGTGATCAGAACGGCCGAGATGGGGGCGGGGTATCGCTTTATATGCATCTGTGTCTGTGTACACTAAGTCCAACATATTCTCTTCTCTGGTCTTAAAGTCTACACATTGTTTAAACTTGGGGGGGCACAGTCTTTAAGGCTGGTGTGGTTAAAATCCCCCGCAACCACCACAAAACTGTCCGGGTGTAAAGTTTGGATTTCACTAATCGCATTGTGTAGTACCCCGAGTGCCTTCTTAGCATTAGCTTTAGCATTAGGGCTCGGCGCTATGTAAACACCAGCTACAAACACGTTGCTGAATTCCCTCGGCAAATAATATGGCCGACAATTTACAATAAGGAACTCCGCCAATGGAGAGCAGTGTTTAGACACTAACGTGGCATTAACGCACCAGTTCTTGTTAACATAGATGCATAGCCCACCCCCCCAGCTCTTACCGGAGCTCGCCGTTTCCCTGTCAGTTGAATGGCCTCGTCAGGAATGTTGCTGTGGAGCCATGTCTCGGTGAAAACAAACACACAGCAGTCCCTCCACTCTCTCCGGGTTTCTCTCAGCAGACACAGCTCGTCCAGCTTGTTTTCGAGGGTGCGGACGTTAGAGAGAAGAAGCGGTGGTACCGCTGGTCTGGAGGGGTTAGCCTTTAGCCTGGCATGGATCCCGGCCCTTTTTCCTCGCTTTTGCTTGCGTTCGCTCCACTTCCTCCTCTCTCGGGTAGCTTCCAGCAGGGACTCCGCCAGAATTCCATGCTGGCGTAGAATGTCCAAATCACAACTGATCGCCGCGATTCTTGCAGCGTGCAGTACCTTGATATTTAATAAGGTCTCACGGTTGTAAGTTTTACAGAATGTACGTCTGGGCTGATCAAAACACTCAAAACTCTCACACTCACTGATGCCAAGAGGGGCCGCTGCGTCCGAGCGCGCTGCCGCCATCTTGTCAAGCTGATATATATATATATATATATTTATATATATATATATATTTATATAGATAGATAGATAGATAGATATGGACTCTATATCATCACTCTATATCTTTCTCTACTGCTCTGTATCATCACTCTATATATCTTGGCCGTGGCAACTGCCACCAACATCACTCTATATCCAATTCGATCACATCTTCTTCTTCTTTTAGACTTGATACGCGGTTGGCAACCAGCTTACAGGTGCATTACCGCCACGTATATATATTTATATATATATATATTTATATAGATAGATAGATAGATAGATATGGACTCTATATCATCACTCTATATCTTTCTCTACTGCTCTGTATCATCACTCTATATATCTTGGCCGTGGCAACTGCCACCAACATCACTCTATATCCAATTCGATCACATCTTCTTCTTCTTTTAGACTTGATACGCGGTTGGCAACCAGCTTACAGGTGCATTACCGCCACGTACTTCACTCTATATCATCGCTCTATATATAATTCAAGAAATCTCTGTCATGATTTCACGATCATAGGACTCGCTAAAATAGGACTTGCTATGAGATCAAAGGCAGGCATCACTAACGATCATAGGACATCAAAGATCAAAGGCAGGCATCACTCACGATCATAGGACTGTCATGGTGCAGTCCCCACGGACCACTAATGAGACACTATAGGCAGCTGTTGAGTTTGCACATTTATTAAAGGAAGACATACAATATAAAATAATGAGCATCGTGGGGCAAAACACAAATAAAGACTAAGACACACTATGATATACTGAGAACTAGGAAGACTGATAGGAGACAAGGATACAACACTTACAAGCTAATAGCGAGAGCGGAACCTAACACTGAAAGGAACTGGCTTCGGACATAGGGAACTCAGTCTGGATAAGGCGAGGTCGCAGCCCTGAGTGACAGGAGCTGCTCCCTTAAATAGGGCAAGATAATTAATCAGCTGATGATGGATGAGGCATCATCAGCTGAATCAAATCAACGTCAGCTGTCACTGCTGAGCTCGGCTCTGACAGCCGGAAGCCCCGCAGAGACGCTGTCGAAATAAGAGCTCAGAGAGCCCTCAAGGAATTAATAAAGAATGGGAAGAAAATACTGCATGACCCGAGCGCGAACGAGATCGGCGCTCAGACCCCAGCAATCAGGCGATCCCCTGTGAGCAAGCACTTGGTGACGATGGAGAGGAAAAACTCCCTTTTACCAGGAAGAAACCTCCAGCAGAACCAGGCTCAGGGAGGGCAGTCATCTGCTGTGACTGGCTGGGGGGTGAGGGGATAGAGAAGAAGAAGAAAAGAGCAGACATGTAGAGAGCAAACAGCACGATGGAGACTCAATCTATGGGAGAGAACAAACAGATGTTAATGACCAGCAAAAATATTTCATTGAGAGTGAAGAAAGAAGTGAAGCCCAGTGCATTGTTGGAGGTCCCCAGGGAGGGTTCAGGGGCACATGATCGAACCCTAATTATAGGCTATATCAAAAAGAAAGGTTTTAACCCTATTCTTAAAAACAGAGAGTCTGACACCCGAATCCAGATTGTCAGTTGGTTCCACAGGAGAGGAGCCTGATAACTGAAGGCTCTGCCTCCCATTGTACTTTTGGAGATTCAGGTTCAGGTTCAGGTTACTTTATTTGTATCCGTAGGTAGATTTGTTTTGCAGTCTGGTGACATCCATATTTACAAGCCACAAATTACATTCAACATAGACACAAACACAGGCACACATGAAGCTGACTATAAACATGATAAAAATACTTAAGGCTCCATCAATCAGGGTATAAAAAGACAAAGAGATGAGAGAAAAAACAGAGGTAAGAGAGGAGAGTCATATTAAAAGTTAAAAACTAGTCAAAGAGGTTAAAAACTCAAAGGTCTAAAACCCAATAAAATATTTAGAACCCAAGTAACATCCTACAAAAATAAGTAAATATAAAATGGAGTTAATAAATAGGTACCTAAATTATGTGCAATATATTGTTACAGCTTGTTCAACTCTTTGACAGCAGCAGGAACAAAGCTGTTTTTGTAGCGCTGGGTTTTACTTTTTGGGACAGCAAACCTCCGTCTTGAGGGAAGAAGCTGAAAGTTGCAGTGCAAAGGGTGGGAGTCATCATTTAAAATGGAGGTAGCCATCCTCTGTACCTGTCTGGTGTACAGGAATGTCAGGCTCAGCTGTGGCTCACCAAGCAAACGACTGGACCATCTAACTACCTGATCCAAGGATTTCCTCTGTTTCAGTTTTATCTGACCAAACCATGACACTAAAGAAAAGGATAAAACAGATTCAATAAAAGCCCGATAGAACATTGTCATTATGGTTCGGTCAATTTGGAAGCGTGCAAGTTTTCTCAAGCAATGCAAATGTTGCTGACCCTTTTTGCACACCCTTTCACAGTTCTCTTCAAAGTTTAAATTACTATCAATAATCGTCCCAAGATATTTGTAGGATTGTACACATTCAGTGGTCTGGCCTTTTAGTACGGTGACTTTGTGCCTGGGAGTTTTCCTCCTAAAGTCTATAATCATGTCTTTAGTTTTTGTCGTATTCAGCTGCAGGTAGGAATCCTCACACCAGTGAACAAAATCATCAACTACCGGGCCGTGGCCACTCTCACCATCCTGGAGGAGACTGACAATAACTGAGTCATCAGCATACTTTATAATAAGATAAGATAAGATAAGATAAAATAAGCCTTTATTAGTCCCACAATGGGGAAATTCCAGGATTGCAACAGCACAGGGATAGCAACACTCAGAGCAACAATCAGAAGGCAAGAAAAAACAAGAACAGCTAGTAAACATATGTACATATTAATGTGTCTGTTGTCATGTCTGCTCCGACACATGTTTGTGTACAGGATGAAGAGTAGTGGTGACAACACCCCCCCCTGAGGAGAGCCAGTAGAAGAGCACCTTAGGTCAGACAATGTACCATTGACCCTTACTCTCTGCGTCCTGTTGGTTAAGAAATCCAAAATCCAACCCACCAGATTATTGCTCAGATCAAATTGTTGCAGGAGGCTTTCAACTAAGATATGAGGTTGGATTGTATTAAAGGCAGAGGAAAAGTCCACAAATAAAAGTCTGGCGTGTGTCCCATTAAAATCCAGATGTTTAAAAAGCATGTTAAACAGAGTGACAGTGGCATCCTCCACTCCTTTGTGAGGCCTGTAGGCAAACTGCAGAGGATCCAATGCATGCTCAGTCTGCTTTAGGACCTCACATCTGACCAGTTTTTCAAAAATTTTCATTAAAATTTTTGAAGTCAAAGCAACTGGTTTAAAGTCGTTTACCGTTTTAGGACAGCTGGATTTTGGAACGGAAACAACCACGGCTTCTTTCCAGATCTTAGGCACATGTTGTGTCTGTAAGGACTTATTGAAAATGTAATGAAATATAGGACTCAGTTCATGAGCACAGGACTTTACCAAGCGCCCACATATTTTTTTTTTTTCCGGTTCCGGTTCCGCCGGACCGGTGGCGCCACACGAGTCGGCTGCCCGTTGCAACAGCCTTTTTTTAATCTTCCTTCTTCTTTCTACACCTTTCACTCTGTATATATATCACGGACGCACGGATCGCCCCGGGGGTCTCCCGGGTCGGCGGACGGAGCCACTGTTTGCAGCGGGAGACGTTGCAGCGGGGAGGAGCTGGTGCTAGCTAGCACTTGGCCGGCGCTAATGGGAAACTCGACATACCGGGAGCTGTAGCGAAAACGATGCAGGTGCCGGGCTGGAGTTTGGGTGGCGTGCAAGAAATATAAGACAGAATGGTGGAGAGCGATGGCGGGAACCGGGCGGACCGCCCGTGGAATCTACTGGAGGGGGAAGCCCCCCCGGGGGACAGCTAGCCACCAGGGCTGCTCGGAGAGGCGCTCCGGCCACCGGCAGAGTGAAGAGGCCTCGCCGTCACAGGCCCGTGGCTCTGGGAGAGATCCGTCGCTGCCAGAGATCCACGGAGCTGCTCATCCGTAGACTGCCCGTCCAGCGCCTGGTGAGGGAGATCGCTCAGGACTTCAGGACCGTCCTGCGCTTCCTGAGCTTCGCCATCATGGCTCTGCAGGAGACCAGCGGGGCCCGCCTGGTGGGTCTCTTCTTCGCCAGGAGGGTGACCATCATGCCCGGGGACTTCCAGCTGGCCCGCCGCATCCGCGGAGAGAGAGCTTGGACTTTCTGCTGCACATTCACCAACTAACCATAATGCTCCGCACTGTGTGTCTATATATATACATTTATAGTAATATGTACATATGTTTACTAGATGTTCTTGTTTTTTCTTGCCTTCTGATTGTTGCTCTGAGTGTTGCTATCCCTGTGCTGTTGCAATCCTGGAATTTCCCCATTGTGGGACTAATAAAGGCTTATCTTATCTTATCTTATCTTATATATTATCAGGGCCCTGACTTTTGTTCACTTTTACAGCGCAGAACTCCCTTTTAACATCCTGCACCTCAATATTAAAGTGCTGATTGTCTTTGAGTTTCTGTTTCAAATCTTGGGTTTCTGTGCTAAAATCAAAGGAGTCAAAACGACCATAAAAACAATTAAGAGCATTAGCCAGCTCTGTGTCTGAATTAAAACCATCTAAAAACACACGATTACTGTGTTCTGTGCTCTGAAGGCCTGCAATAGTTTTCATACTGGCCCAGGCTGAACCAAGTTTCTTTGTTGCCATCTTGCTTTCCAATTCTGATTTATAATTCTGTTTTGCTCTTAAAATTTCGGCCTTCAGCTCTTTTGTGGCAACCTGTAGCTCAGAAACAGACCCCTGTTTAAAGGCAAGTGCTTTCCTCTGTAAGCAGGATTTAACTGATTTTGTAACCCATGGTTTGTTGTTGGGATATATTTTGACACGTTTACGTGGAACGATCTTATTTTTACAGAAAGACATGTATGAGCATGTGACATCCACCAAAGAGTCCAAATCATCCCCGCAGGCCAGTGTGAACATCTCCCAGTCTGTACAGTTAAAGCATTCCTGGAGGCTGTGCACTGAATCCTCTGTCCACACATCAGTGTCTCTCATCTCCACCTTGCCTCTTCTGAGAGCAGTTTTATATGTGGGCAGGAAATATACACAGTTGTGATCTGAGGATCCTAAAGGAGGAAGGGGGAGTGATTTATAAGCCCTCTCTATGGATCCATAGCACAGGTCCAATGTCTTTTTTTTTTTGCCTGGTTGGGCAGGAGACATATTGATAAAAGTTTCCTCATGGATCGTCACCTTATCGTGGTGGGGGGGTTTGCGTGCCCCAGTGATCCCAGGAGCTATGTTGTCCGGGGGCAATTTGCCTCTGATAGGGTCTCCCAAGACAAACTGGTCCTGGGTGAAGGGCCAGACTAAGAACGATCCAACAGACTCTCATGATAAATTGTATATCAAGGATTCAGTGTACCCCGCCCGGTATGGGGTTATCGGGGCCCAACCCTGGAGCCAGGCCTGGGGGAGGGGCTCGAAGGCTAGCGTCTGGTGGCCGGGTTTCCACCCATGGGACCCGGCCGGGCTCAGCCCGAAGGAGTTACATGGGTCCGCCCTCCAGTGGGTCCACCACCTGCAGGAGGGATCATGGGGGTCCGGTGCTATGTGGATTAGGTGGCGGTCAAAGGCGGAGACCTTGGCAGACTGATCCCAAGAGGAGCAATGTGGTTTTCGTCCTGGCCGTGGCACATCGGACCAGCTCTTTACCCTCTCGAGAATTCTTGAGGGTTCGTGGGAGTTTGCCCAACCAGTTTACATGTGTTTTGTGGACTTGGAGAAGGCATTTGACCGCGTCCCTCGTGGATTTTTGTGGGGGGTGCTTCGGGAGTATGGGGTATCGGGCTTGTTGTTACGAGCTATTCGGTCTCTGTACGACCGTTGTGAGAGTTTGGTTCGTATTGCCAACACTTGGTCGGAGTCATTCCCAGTGAGAGTTGGACTCCGCCAGGGCTGCCCTTTGTCACCGATCCTGTTCATAATTTTTATGGACAGGATTTCTAGGCGCAGCCAGGGAATGGAGGGTGTCATGCTTGGTGACCACAGGATCTCATCTCTGTTGTTTGCAGATGATGTTGTCCTGTTGGCTTCATCCAGCAATGACCTGCAGCTCTTGCTGGGACGGTTTGCCGCTGAGTGTGAAGCGGCTGGGATGAGAATCAGCACCTCCAAGTCCGAGTCCATGGTCCTCAGTCGGAAAAAGGTGGATTGTCCTCTCCGGGTTGGGGACAGGCTCCTGCCCCAAGTGGAGGAGTTTAAGTATCTTGGGGTCTTGTTCACGAGTGAGGGGAAAATGGAGCGAGAGATCGACAGACGGATTGGAGCAGCAGCTGCAGTGATGCGGACGTTGTACCGGTCTGTTGTGGTGAAGAGGGAGCTTAGTTCTAAGACAAAGCTGTCGATTTACCAGTCAATCTACGTTCCTACTCTCACCTATGGTCACGAGCTTTGGGTAATGACCGAAAGAACGAGATCGCGGATACAAGCGGCTGAAATGAGCTTTCTCCGTAGGATTGCTGGGCTCACCCTCAGAGATAGGGTGAGGAGCTCAGTCATCCGGGAGAGGCTCAGAGTAGAACCGCTGCTCCTCCACATTGAAAGGAGTCAGTTGAGGTGGTATGGGCATCTGATTAGGATGCCTCCTGGACGCCTCCCACTTGAGGTGTTTCAGGTACGTCCCACTGGGAGGAGACCCCGGGGCAGACCCAGGACTCGGTGGAGAGACTATGTCTCCCAGCTGGTCTGGGAACGCCTTGGTATCCCCTCTTAAGAGCTGGAGCAGGTGGCTGGGGAGAGGGAAGTCTGGGCTTCTCTGCTTGAACTGCTGCCTCCGCGACCTGGACCTCCGGAAAAGCGGTAGAAGATGGATGGATGGATGGATGGAGTCTTCTTTAAAGAAACATGGTTAAAATCCTCAAGAATGAAGTTTGGCGCCTCTGGAGAAATTGATTGCAGCCGCTGGATCACATCAAAGACGGTGCTGGAGGCGGAGTCAGTGTCTGCCCTCGGGTGAATGTACACAGTTGTGATGAAAAGCTGGGGGAACTCACGAGGCAAATAAAAGGGGCATAGTGACACAGACAGCAGCTCCACATCGGGTGTACAGATGTGCTCTCTGACCGTGACAGATGTGCAGTACTGCTTATTAATGTATACTAACTAACTAACTAACTAACCTGCACTTATATAGCGCTTTTCTAGTCACGAAGACCACTCAAAGCGCTTTCACTAATACTAACCCTCTATTCTAAGGGCCTATAGGAAACAGATATCTAGGGACAATTTAGAACAGCCAATTAACCTAACATGCATGTCTTTGGATTGTGGGAGGAAACCGGAGCCCCCGGAGTAAACCCACGCAGCACAGGGAGAACATGCAAACTCCATACAGAAAGGTTCCAACCCCTGCCAACCTGGGGATTCGAACCAGGAACCTTCTAGCTGTAAGGCAACAGTGCTAACCACTGCACCACCGTGCTGCCCACGTATAAACATACGCCGCCCCCCTGACGTTTCCCCGTTTCCTCTTCCTGCCGATCCGAGCGCAGTGGGGCTCCAAAGCCGTCAATCCACAGGTCTGCATCTTGATCATGCGCATTAAGCCAAGACTCGGTGAAAGCCATGACACAGCAGTTCTTAAAGTCCTTCTGGTAGCGTACATTCCCTTGAATTTCATCCACCTTGTTTCTCAGAGATTGTACGTTCCCAAAAATCATAGAAGGAAGAGGAATGTTACCAAACTGACGTCTTCTCAGGCGCAATTTCACGCCTCCACGCTTTCCGCGTTTCCTTCTCCCGTCTCTCTTTTCACCGCTGTGTCCGTCTCTCAAAATAAAGTCCGGCAGTTGCGGCTTAGGCTCAATCACAGCCGCTGCATCAACCGTGTTTAAATGCAGCAACATGTCCCTGGAATAATGTATCCTGCCCGCCATGATGCCGAACGCGTTTACTTCAGAGACAAAGAGCCAGAAGAAAAGTAGCAGCAGTGCAAAAAAGGTGTGGGGGGGGGGAGTCCATATTGATGGAACCAGGGAGATTCTAGGTATTACAAGTAATCCTTCATTTTGGGAGCGTAGTGACTAACAAATTTATAAGAAAAAAGTTTAAAAAAAAAAATACACAGATTTATGAGAAAAAGTTGCAAGTTTACAGTTAAAACAAAATTGTCATAAATTGCCCTTCGGGGGCAGAAATGCGAGACCCATGTGCTGAACTGTTAATTAGTGCAGTTTATTAAATCAACGGATAAACACAAAGTTCCATAAAGTGTTCAAGAAAACAAAGAAGCAAACAAGAGGGAAGTTACTTACAAAGTACTAGCCAGAGAAAAGCAGGGCTCTGGTGGAGATGTGCATTAGCAAGCCAAAGCGGCGACACAGTAGAATGAAAAATAGAGCTTTTAAATAGGGTTCAAAACCCATCACATAATAATTGGCAGGTGTGGGTGCCTGAACAGGCGGGAGAAGGCAATAATACAAAATCAGGATCAGCTGGGCGAGTGAGAGGGAGGCAAACCATAGACTGACAGCTGACAGGGCATGCCCACACGAAGCTTCATGCCCCTGACAGCTGTCAACAGAAAAAAGAACAATACTGGAGATAATGAGATAACACATCATGCTAAAGCATGCTTATGAATAGGTACAGAAAATAAAAATATAACACTAACACAAACAGAAAAATGACAAGTAGAAAACAAATACATGAACCCAAAAGGCATGAAGTGCAACAGATGAATAAATAAACAGAAAATCCATGAGACCGAGTCTGGTGGCGTTTTCCAGCCCTTGGCTCATGACAGAGCCCCCCTCTCAAGGGGTGGTCCAGACACCCCATGATAACACCAATAGAACCCCCCCCCCCCAGCAGGAACCACAATGATCTACCCAGGGCAGGTGGTGGGGGGAACATGCCAGGAGGGAACAAAGGAACAAAACAAACCCTGCTAAGGACCCACACCAGTTACTAGCAATGGATTAGGCCCACCTGGCCAAAGAGCTGGAAAGTTCAGGGGGGCGATCAAAGTCCCAGGCCTGGCAGACAGCAAGGTGGTCCAAGTTGGGTGGTCTGCCAGAGAGCATGGGCCACCCAACCCAATAGCGCAGTCCGTCAGGGAGCCGACCAGAGTTCTTAAGCCACCTGAATAGGAGAGGTGGCCCAGGAGGCGGCTCCCCCATGGGGAGACCCAATGATGGGAAGGAGAGCCATGGAGGGGGAACCATGATGACGTCTGGCAAAGAAGGAGTTGAAACCACGATGGCTTCTGGCAGAGGAGGAAGGGGGACCATGACGGCATCTGGCGCTGGAAGGGGAAACACGATGGCATCTGGCAGAGGAGAAAGGGACACCACAGAGACCCAGACAGAGGAGGAGGGACCCAAACAACAGCCTCGGTCAGAGGAGGGGCTGCACCCATGGTGGGCCCCACCTGGGCCGAAGCTACACCCATGGACGTCCCGGGCTGGGACAGGGCACATGCGATGACCACCACTGTAGGGAAAGCTGGACCTGTGGTGACCTCGGGTGGCAAACCCAGACCCACAGAGACCTCTTGATGTGCTGGAACATCTCCGGTGACCCTGGGAGAAAGCTCACAGGAGATAGACAGAGGAACAGGGTTAGGGTCACCAGCGGCGGCGGAGCCCTGCAAGACGAGCGCAGGTGCAGCGGGTGGCTGCACCCAGCTCTCCTAACCAAGAGCCAGGAAAGACTTCTCCAAAACTGATAAGAGAAACACAAGAGAGAGCAATTGCCTTAGCTTGAGCTCCACCGCCATCCAGGACACAGTCAATCCAGATAACGACGATGTTTTGGGCTCAATCTTCTGGATGTCCAGCTCAGCCTCGAACTCTGCTGCAGCTTCCTCCACAGCAGGCATGATGTTGATTGCAGTCTCGGTTTTCCCCGGCAAAGTGGCCCACGCTGGTGGCTCGTCCGGCGTAGCAGCTGGGGTTTGGGTCAATGTTGGCACTGGAACTGGGTCCTCCAGGACCACAGGTTCCTCCCGTATCTGGCGGCTCAATTCCGGGGCCAGCAAACACTCAGGGGCCACAGGAGAGGACACGGAGAGGACTGTTGAGCAATTTATTACTGCAACAGGTGGGGAGAGCTCAGGGGACTGCATGTCCTGAGCCTCCCTACCCGGAATCAGGCAAGGCATATCATCAAAAATTAAATTAGACTGAAATGAATCTTGCCTGTTTACCCGGTGTTCACTGTTGTCTGCTGCAGCAGGTGTAACGTCATCCCTCTCCATGGCAATGGTGGATGTAGGCCCCCCTGAGGATTGTGAAGGAGCCACCCCTGTTGTCATGGGGATGGATGTAGCCGGGGAACAAAGACAGGACCTCTTGGCAGCAGGAGAGGACGCCATAGTGGAGTTGGAAACAGCAGCTACAGACCCAGAGGAAGCTGAGGATTCAGCTGGAAAAAAGAGCGAGGAAGGCTGCACTGCTGAGGAGGGCTTCAGTATTGGTGTCGGGGAATGAACTGTCCAACAGATGGGCTTATTCCTCCGGTGGTCCGGAGCTGGAGGACTCTGTTATTGTGATGGAGCTGGAGCTGACGAACCAGAAGAGGGAACGGACTTCTGTCGAGGTGAGAGCCTCTGTGATGGCTTCGGTCCAGTGGGAGGCGGGCCCATCGTCATCCCGGGGAATGATTGCTGAAGCGTGGGTACCATGGACAGCAGTCCCGCATATTGAGGATGTGCCCAGAGGCTGGGGTGTGCCTCCAGAATCCCCACCGCTCCATACAAACTCTCCCAGGTTTTCTTGGTACCGTGGGTGGCGAGTGCTTCATCCACGAAACTCTGGATAAAGTCTGCCACCCATTCCTCCTCCAGGCTTGGAGACCCTGCTTGCCAGCCTTCTTTGGTTTGAGTGAGGACAGCGAGCCGGGGACATGATTAGCTCCAGAGCAAAGGTGAGTGAAGAACACAAAAAGAAAAATAGAAAAAGTCAACACACACTAATAACAGCAGCTGGGTCTCTACTGGTCGCCGCTTTCTGTCATAAATTGCCCTTCAGGGTGTGATGACTCACTCTGCCTGATTATCGTCCTCAGCTGTGTGCACACCTGCGCTTCATCATCACCAGAGCTATTTAGACCGCGCTGCCCTCAGATCAGCGTGGAGTCGTCTGTCTCCATGGTCAGATGAGACCAACACACGCCTTCGTCCTCCTCGCAGTTCCTTGCAGTCACAGCCTACATGCTCCTAAGAACATCGCTCCTTGTCATCTGTCGTCAGGAAGGATTATCACTCCACGACAAGTAAGCCATCACAACTCTCATCTTTATCTACGCTCATCCCCTGTGCACAGGGAGATCCGTGGCGGCGGACCTCTCCCTCCTGGCGGCGGACCGAGCAACACTCCACATCCACAAAGACTTCCATCCTCTCCAGCAGCAACTGGGACAGCGGGCGCTGTCTCCCTGGCCAGAGCCTTCAGGTCAAACCTGAGCACAACTCCATCTCTGCAACCATTAAGTATTGGACATTTCTGTACATCCCCTCCGGGGTCAAACGCTAATCCTCCCTGTCTCTGCTTATCCTTAGTGTTGCCAGGCTGCACGGTGCTCTGCTCACCCCCAGCTGCTACATCCACACACACACGCACACACACACACTCTGAACATAATAAAGATAATTGAATCTGCTTTTGAGTCTGAGTCTCCTCACTGGGCCATAAAACCATGTCACAGGGGCAGAAATGCGAGACCCATGCGCTGAACTGTTAATTAGTGCAGTTTATTAAAAAAGATGAACTTTTGTTATTGACCAAATACTTATTTTACTGAGGAATTTACCAATTAATTCATTAAAAATCCTTCAATGTGATTTTCTGGATTTTTTTTCTTATTTTGTCTCTCACAGTTGAGGTATACCTATGATGAAAACTGGAGACCTCTCTCATCTTTTAAGTGGGAGAACTTGCACAATTGCTGGCTGACTAAATACTTTTTTACCCCACTATATATATATATATATATATATATATATATATATATATATATATATATATATATATATATTATATATATATATTATATATATATGATATTAAAGGTAAAATATCCAAATCAATTGCAATATTACACAGAGTGAAATATTTGCTGAATCAACCCACACTATATACCTTGTATCATTCATTAATACTCCCATACATGACATATTGTACTGAAGTATGGGGAAATACATATAAAACAAACATATATCCAGTCTTTATGCTTCAGAAGAGAGCTATTAGAATAATAAACAAAGCTGCTTACAGGGAACCAACAAACCCACTTTTTCTTAAATTAAAAGCTCTCAAGTTGAAAGATCTAGTTGACTTTAAAACTGCAGTAATAATGTTTAAAGTGAAGAATCTATCACTGCCCGCAAATATCCAAAAGTTGTTCCAAATAAGGGAGAAACAATATCATTTCAGAGGAACATGTATATTTCAAAAACCTTCAGTGAGAACTACCACCAAGCAACACTGTGTTTCAGTGCAAGGAGTCAGATTATGGAACGATTTTGGACCTGAATTAAAATCATGTACAACGCTTGGACAATTTAAACAAAAACTAAAGGAAGAAATACTCCAAACATATATACAAGATGACATGTAAAATCACATAAGGATTGTCATATCCAGTCTGTGTTGTGTTGTTGCTTAGTTTTTTGTCACATTTTGTCTTAGCTTTGTTCTGAATTGTAATCGCTCTTGTTTTGTTTTTCTTTTGAATTCTTGGATGGAATATGGGTGGACAATATAAGCTGCGGCTTCAGCCATCACCCATTTCAGATAACTTATGTTGAACTGTATAATCAGAGGAGTTATTGTTTAATTTGACCTTGTTGTTTGACCTTGTTACTATATATATATATATATATATATATATATAGCAGCAGATATAACAGCAGATGAGAAAATAAGTTGAAAACAGGTAAAGTCCATGTGGGCAAACACAGATGGGGCCAACATGGGAGCTGCGGACAAACCCACATGGGACCCATAAGACAGCCCAGTTTAACTTTAACCTTTTGTGGGGTCCACATGGACATGCTGGTGTGCTGGTGTTGGTGGAGGTGTGCTCTCTCTGACTGCCCTCCTGTTGGTTTCACAAAAACTCCTCAGACTCCTTACTTCATTTCTCAGTCAGGAAGTCCTGTCCTCCTCATGTTGACATGTCCTCCCACTGATTACAGCAGTGGGTCACAGATATCAGTGAGAACAATGATCAAGGATAAAGGCTGGAGTGCAAGAAAAAAATATAATAATTGCTGTTAATTATTACAGTATGATAAGCAGCAGCAGAGGTGGTATTTATGGATGTTTGGAAGCTTCTGGTCTCAGTGTATTTGTGAGAGCAGCAGCAGGAGGACGGCGGAGGAAACTTTGGATTGGAGTCAGATAAGGACACTACAGTCAGGTATGTGGGACAGGCTGATCACTGACCTAAGTCAATGGTTTTTAAAACTTTTTTAAACTTTATTTTGGTCATTTATTTAATTATTGATAGTAATAACCTTAAAGTTGTCTTCACATTAGAAGCTTATTGTAGGATACTTTTACCTCTCACTCTGTAACATTTATGTCAGGAAAAAAAAACTTTCACTGATTTATAACCTGGTCATAAATGTTCTTGTTTATATGGTAATAACTTATTCTTACATTTACCAATATGACTGAAGGTGGTTCCTTCAGTCATATTGGTAAATTTATAATGTTATTTTATATGTTTGGTTTTAGTTTTTTATCAATGCTTACTTGTAGTTTTAGCAAATGTCTGCTTTTATTAATGCTAACACCAGCCTGCCCAGGGACTACAGGTGGAAATTAGCACTAGTGCTATAACCTGGTATAATGCATCTTTCCTCTTTAAGGTCAATGTATATTGTGCATGTCCCTGCAAAAATAAATAAATAAAAGATAAAGATATAAATCAGACTGGAATTGACTGGTCTTCCACTCTTGCTCAGTAAATATTTATTTCCCTACATTTTCTTTATATGAAAAACTTTGTCTTATTGGAGTTGGAAATTTGCATGAAAGAAGTTGTCCTTGGTATATTGAGGAGCTGTAGCATTTATTCTTGTTTAAAAGCAGCTTACTTTGTAGATTTACTGCTGTTTACAGCCTAGTAATGCACTCTGAGCATGCAACACATGCCTTACCACACAACTCTGGTGCGCACTGCTCATCTCTCTCTGTGGCTCCCTCACTCTCATTCTGCCACTCTCACACAGCAGCACCAAGGTTTCATTTAGAACTCCCTCTGCTGGCAGACTCTATGATTGCATTTAAGAATGCGGTTCCAAATACGGTCAAACGTGATACCAATAAATAATTGATTTTTGAGAATGGACTGGAGGGCCAGTGGATGAGGGTGCGGGCCACCAGTCGCCCATCCCTGCTCTATAGTTCTCCATGCATGTGGATGTTTGTAGAGCAGAGAGGACAGATAAATGTGTCATGAGTCTGAGCTCAGCGATTCTCTGGAGCTCAGACTATCATTTTATTTCTGTTTATTTTATGTCTATTATGATTATTCCTGTCTAGTTTTTGTGTTAGTTTGTGGTTTTGGCATGAGCCTCCTTCCTCTGCTCCCAGACACTCCCACCTTCCTCTCACAGCCTGTTTCCCCAGTTACCTCAGCTGTGAGTGATTTAAGAATTAGGTCTCTGCCCGCTCCTTGCCACACCTGCTGCTTATCATTCTCCATTACCTCCATGTATTTAAGCTCTGCCTTGTCACTGTGTTGCTGCGGCTATATTGAGTCTATTCCTGTTCACTCCTGGTTTCCCAGCCTCTGAAGTATTTCTGCAACTTCTCCTGAGCGCTTCCTGCTTTGAGGCTCATTGTTGTACATTATTATTTGTTACCTTTTTGTACCTGTCAGCACTATTTTTGGACTTTATGTTTTCTCTGTTAATAAATGTCACAAACACCATTCAGCGCTTGGGTTTGTCTCTCTGCTCCATGGGGCGAACATGACAAAATGATTCAGGAGCCTCTGAGTCATTCAGTGAAAATCTGTTGTCAGACCAGAATGATCGCTGCACGATATGTTTTACTGTCAAACTAGACTGATCACATGTTTGTTGTAATGCTAAGAAGGACAGGGTTCCATTCTGGTGCTAAAACTAAGTGGTGATGATGGGGCAAGTTGTTGCAGTGTATAGTATGGCACTGGATTATAAACCATGGTGCTAAAGTAGAAGCACTGAGTTTACAGTTTGAAGAAAAACTACAGAAACAAATACTTGTGAATTTTTCAACTTACCACCCACTGTAACAACTTACCCCAGTACGTGTAAGAACTCTCCCCAGCAGTGGTGTAAAAAATTACATGACAAAACTATATTAAGCACATTTATGTGGCAATTGTTTTTAAAAAAAATGTTACTTTGTGCCCCAGCGTGGCCTACTTGAGTATTAATAGCCTGTCATGAGGTTATGCTACTTTTAATTAAATGTAATTTCTGGGTCCTCTACCACCTCTGTACAAAGCAGGTGATGTATGGAAGTGGGGGTACAATGCATTATTGACGGGTCTTTATCTATAAATGCAAGGAATCACTCTGTGTGTGTGTGTGTGTGTGTGTGTGTGTGTGTGTGTGTGTGCATGCGTGCGTGCGTGTGTTCCTCACATATCCCTCAAAGCGTCCATCAGACTGACCTCAGGTTTTATAAGTTTATAAGCTCAAATAAGGTTAAGACTAATATTGTTGGACCAGGGTGGAATGAGCATGTGTCTGAACTTCATACAGAATCTAGGGATGCTCATAAAACTGGGTTTTAAGGGGAAGGTCTAGGCATGGTCCAGAGTTTGAACACAGAAAAACTGCAAATGCTAGATTTAAATATGTACTATGATTCATTAAAAGGAATGAGCAGACCATGAGGGCAAACTCCATGGCAAAGAAACTCCAACAAAATAATGTCTATGACTTCTGGAAAACAGTTAGACTTTGGAACAACAGTAAGATTCCCTTTCCATCAAATACTGACGGGATAACTGGGCCTGATAAAATCATTCTATGTATTTATTTAATTGTATAAAAAGCGATGAGTATCCTGTTGGTGATGTCTCCTATAATCATGGTGTGGTCATTAGACCATCTGAAGTGCACGATGCTTTTGAAAAACTAGCAATTAACAAAGCATGTGACCTTGACCTGATAACAGCAGAGCATCTGAAGCATGCTGGTCGTGGAGCTGCAATATTACTTGCTCTTTGCTTCTCTAGACTTCTAATGCATGGAGTGTTACTGGGCAGCACAGCGGTGCAGTGGTTAGCTCTGCTGCCTAACAGCTAGAAGGTTCCAGGTTTGAATGGCCAGGTTGGCAGGGGTGGGAACCTTTCTGTGTGAGTTTTGCATGTTCTCCTTGTGCTACATGGATTTACCCTGGGAGCTCCACTTTTCTCCCACAATCCAAAGACATGCACGTTAGATTAATTGGGCGTTCTAAATTGTCCCTACGTATCTGTCTCTTATAGGCCTTAGAATAGAGGGTTAGTACTAGTGAAGTGTTTTGAGTGGTCTTTGAGACTTGAAAAAGCACTATATAAGGACAGGCCCTTACCTCTGTGCTGTCAGTGGTATTAGTGCCAGTAGTCCAGGACAAAAATATCTACTATAGAAAACTAAAGACCAATTGCTCTGGCTACTATTCTGTCTAAAGTGCTAGAAATTATTCTTTTGGATTGTCTTCAGGAATACATTATTACAGACCATCAATTTGGTTTTAAAAATCAACATAGTACAGATATGTGTAATTATGCACTAGAGGAAGCTGTTAGTACAGTGGTGTGAAAAAGTGTTTGCCCCCTACCTGATTTCTCTCTTTTTTTCTGTCACACTTAAATGTTTCAGACCATCAAACAAATTTAAATACTAGACAAAGATAACACAAGTAAACACAAAATGCAGTTTTTAAACAAAAGTGTTTATTATTAAAGGGAAAAAAAATCCTAACCTACATGGCCCTGTGTGAAAAAGTGATTGCCCCCAAACCTAATAACTGTTTGGGCCACCCTTAGCAGCAACTGCAATCAAGCATTTGTGATAACTGGAAATAAGTTTTTACAGCGCTGTGGAGGAATTCTGGCCCACTCATCTTTGCAGAATTGTTGTAATTCAGCCACATTGTAGGGTTTTCAAGCATGAACCGCCTTTTTAAGGTCATGCCACAGCATCTCAATGGGATTCAGGTCAGGACTTTGACTAGACCACTCCAAAGTCTTCATTTTGTTTTTCTTAAGCCATTCAGAGGTGGACCTGCTGCTGTGTTTTGGATCATTGTCCTGCTGCAGAACCCAAGTGCGCTTCAGCTTGAGGTCACAAACAGATGGCCGGACATTCTCCTTCAGGATTTTTTGGTAGAAAGTTCAACTTTTGCCTCGTCAGTCCACAGAGTATTTTCCCAAAAGTCTTGGGGATCATCAAGATGTTTTCTGGCAAAACTGAGACGAGCCTTTATGTTCTTTTTGCTCAGCAGTGGTTTTCGCTTTGGAACTCTGCCATGCAGGCTATTTTTGCCCAGTCTCTTTCTTATGGTGGAGGCATGACCACTAACCTTAACTGAGGCAAGTGAGGCCTGCAGTTCTTTGAATATTCTTGTGAAGTTTTTGTGATCTCTTGGATGAGTCGTCGCTGCACTCTTGGGGTAATTTTGGTCAGCCTCTCCTGGGAAGGTTCTCCACTATTCCATGTTTTCATCATTTGTGGATAATGGCTCTCACTGTGGTTCGCTGGAGTCCCAAAGCTTTAGAAATGCTTTATAACCTTTTCCAGACTGATAGATTTCAATTATGTTGTTTCTCATTTGCTCCTGAATTTCTTTGGATCGCAGCATGATGTCTAGCTTTTCAGGCTCTTCTAGTCTACTTCACTTTGTCAGGCAGGTCCTAGTTTAAGTGATTTCTTGATTGAGAACAGGTGTGGCAGTGATCAGGCCTGGGTGTGGCTAGAGAAATTGAACTCAGCTTTCTAAAGATGTGATAAACCACAGTTAATTTATGTTTTAACAGGGGTGGCAATCACTTTTTCACACAGGACCATGTAGGTTTGGATTTGTTTTTACCCTTAATAATGAACACCTTCATTTAAAAACTGCATTTTGTGTTTACTTGTGTTATCTTTGTCTAATATTTATATTTGTTTAATGCTCTGAAACATTTAAGTGTGACAAGCATACAAAAAAAAAGAGAAATCAGGAAGGGGGCAAACACATTTCCACACCACTGTATGTACAAAAACTCCACATTTATGTGTTTCCTGGATGCATCCAAAGCATTTGATAGAATAAATTATGGTAAATTATTTATGAAATTACAAAATAGAGGGATACCCTTCTGTTTAATAAGAATGCTACATTTGTGCTACTTACATCAAACCATGCAGGAGCATATCAGCACCTTTCTCAGTGACTAATGCGGCACAGCAAGGTGGAATTCTGTCACCACTCTTATTTAGTTTATATATGCATGATCTTTCTCAACAACTGACAGCATGTAAAACTGAATGCATGATTGGAGATAGACTTGTTAGCAGTGTTGGGAGCAACACCTTACTGTAACACCACTACTTTTGCAGTAACGTGCTGTGTAACAAAATTACTGTTTAAAAATTCAATAATGCATTACAGTTACTGAAATTTGATCAGATGTGTTAATCACGTCTTCAGTCTGTAACGACGTACCTGGCAATCATTCGGTTTAATTCTTGCTGGGTCACAAACTGTCCAGGCGCATACCTGTGCCTGAACTCCAGCTGTGGTTGTTGAGACAAGAGTATGTCTACTTTCCATCCAGCCGTGGCTGTTCAGAATACAATAGATCCATTAACATGGTGTTAGGTGTTAGCATAGTTAGCTGTTATTTAGCACTAGCTTTGTCAGAGCTTGTTACTGTTTTCAGGCACTTCTGAAGATTGCAGTAGGTGTCAACCAGCACTTAGCTTGCAACCCACCAATATGCATTTGTCTTTAACCGCGACAAAAGAAAACAAATCTATTTCCACAAAAACAAAGTAGCTTCATCTTTTCCTCCGCTCAGTAGTGAAGACTCAGGCTCCTTGCAACAGGTTACATCTACTGACAGCTCGTCTCAGCTATGGTAGGGTCAGTTTGTGTGTGACAACTTCGTTTGCAAAAACAGGTAAGTTCAGTTGGTTTAATAATGAGAAAAACAACTTTTTCATCTGTTTTTATGTGTTAGTATTTCCAGTTCAGCTTCTAAGACATGATCACTTGAAATATGAGTATCTCAGACATAGTAATGCAAAAAATTGAACTTTAACTCATTGTTATTTTTTGGCAGTTTATGAGTACAAAAACAGATAAGTCCACAACACACACTTTTGCAAAAACAGACATGTCCCGAAAACCACGCTAGTTTGTCTGGTGAACACATCACTGGTTCATCTGCTTTATCAAAATTATCCATATTTGACATAAAATGCAACAAAATTGTGAAAAAAATGGCAGGGAAATCATGCAAAGCGAGCAGACCCAAGTAGGGGTCTCTGCAGAACGCTGCTGCAGCAGACAGACACATGATTGGCTGCTCTCAGCATCTAGACACCTGACTGGCTGATCCTTGCTGCACCATTGAGTCATGTCACCCAAATACCAAGCGCTGATTTGCCGTGTGTGGAGTTATCTGCTTTTGTAAAAACATAATCCAGACATTTATCGGCTTTTGAAAAAAAAAAAACCGTGAACTTCGTAGTGTATACAGAGGATACAGCTGATTTTTAGAAAAAAACAATTTGAACTTCTATAAGTAGGTAATGTGAACAGTTGTTTGTTGTACAGAGGGAAATTTTCTTGGAAGTGGCGTTTATCGGTTTTTGCAAACAAACTCTTCATATTCATTTTTTTGCACTAAAAATATCTATCCATATTAATAAAATGAGTAACACATTTGGTCAAATGTCAGGTCTGAACCTCCTAGGGGTAACAAGAGGATGTGAAGTCTGGTCTTTTGTATGCAAAGAGATGGCCGTGAGAGATTTCCTGACCACCAGGACTTTAGGTGGACACGAGAAGACCTGGTGGGGGATGTATTGTGATTTGGGATTAAAAGACAATGTGACTGTGTGCTTTGATGTCCTGGGGTATTTAAGGAACAGATGTTGGGGGATTCTTTTCTCTTTCTGTTTTTGGATGTTGGAGAATGTGAATGGGAATAAAACTGGACTTGAGAAATAAACTCAGCCTCGTCCTTCCACACTTCTCCACACTGGTGACCCTACGACGTATCATGAGCGGAGACGAATCTCCCAAGCCAAACTCGTCAGCAGCCAGCCAAACAAATGCAGCCACAGTTCAGCTACCGGACTTCTGGCCGAACAATCCGCGCTCCTGGTTTAACGCAGTCGAGGCACAGTTCCACCTCCGGAGGATTTCGGCAGACGCCACAAAGTTCTACCATGTGGTTGCAAAGCTGGACAACCACACAGCCCAGCGAGTGGAGAGCCTGATCAACCACCCGCCGGACAGCGACAAGTACAGCACGTTGAAGGCTGCACTCATCCGTTACTTCACCCCCTTGGTGGAGGAGCGAGCAGAGAGGCTCCTGGCGCTGACTGAATTTGAGAGCGACAGACCTGCAGACCTGATGGGGAAGATGTTGAGTTTGAAAGACTCCGAAGATGATAGCTTCATCTTCACCCACCTTTTCCTCAGGACCCTACCGCCAGTGGTGAGAGTGACCCTGGCCAGTTCACCACTGTTGTCCCGACGAGACTACCACGAGCTGGGCCAGGAGGCGCAACGACTCGTCGACGCCAATAAACGGTGCCCGGCTACAGCGGCGGCAGCGGAGCCAGGCGCAACGTCTGGAGAGGGCGGGGGGCCAGAGGCTGCAGCACCAGACTCACCGACAACGGCGGCGGCAGGGGCCAGGAAACACGGAGCAGACGAGGTCCTTTGCTTCTACCATCGCCGCTTCGCAGAGAGGGCACGCAAGTGCATTCCACCGTGCCATTTCAAGCGCTCGGGAAACGCCAAGACCGGGGGTCAGTAGCAGCTGTGGCCCTTGGAGAGGAGAACAAGCTGCTCTACTTGAGGGATGCGCACTCGGGGAGGCATTTCCTTGTGGACACGGGCTCCCAGCTGAGTTTCATCACACCTTCCTACGCTGACCGGCTGGTTCCTTCCAGTGATCCCCGGGTGTCAGCAGCGAACAGCTCAGCAATTAAGACCTTCGGTGAGAGGACTCTGCTTCTGTCTTTACACGGCTGTACATTTGAGTGGACTTTCGTCATAGCGGCAGTCAATTTCAATATGTTAGGGGCTGATTTTTTGTGCTCACATGGGTTGTTGGTCGATCTTGCTAACAGACACCTGGTTAATGCACTCTCTTTTCATTCTATTCCCTGTACAGCTCGAGTGGCCCCGCCAACAGCACAAGCCAACGTCACAGCTGCAGGTGGTAAGTTCCACACACTCCTCACTCAGTTCCCAGCACTCACAGTTCCAACATTTTCGGCGACCGTGGCTAAACACGGGGTGGAGCATTTTATTACTACCACCGGTCCGCCCGTTTTTGCAAAAGCTCGGCGCTTGGATTCAGCTAAACTGACCATAGTGCGCGAGGAGTTCGCCAACCTGGAAAGGTTGGGCATCATCAGGCGTTCGAAGAGCCCATGGGCTTCACCGCTTCACATGGTCCCGAAAGCTAATGGCTCGTGGCGACCTTGCGGTGATTTCCGCAGGCTGAATAACTCTACAGCGCACGACCGCTACCCGATCCCGCACATCCAAGATTTTTCAGTTCATTTGGCGGGGGCGTGCGTTTTTTCTAAAATAGACTTGGTACGCGGTTACCACCAGGTCCCAGTGCGCGCTGAGGACATACCCAAAACAGCGGTAATAACTCCTTTCGGGCTTTTCGAGTTTTTGCGCATGCCATTTGGGCTTAAAGGCGTGGCGCAGACGTTCCAACGCATGATGGACGCGGTTTTACGCGATCTCCCTTTCGTGTTCGTCTACCTGGATGACATATTGGTAGCCAGCGCGTCCGAAGACGAACACGAAAACCACCTCACGGCAGTTTTCCGGAGGTTGGCAGAGCACGGGTTAATAATTAACCCAGCGAAGTGTCAGTTTGGGGTGATGCAGATTGATTTTTTGGGGCATCGCGTCTCCCCAGAAGGAGCGGTCCCTCTGCCTGACAAAGTGCGCGTGGTAACAAATTTTCCCCAACCACAAACGGTCAAAGCGTTACAGGAGTTTTTGGGAATGGTGAATTTTTATAACCGTTTCCTCCCCCGCGCAGCGCAGCTCATGCAACCATTGTATGCTGCACTAAAAAAACAAAAGCCCACAAATAAAGTTGAATGGTCTCCAGAGCGAGAGCGCGCATTCTCTGAAGTCAAAACAGCCCTGGCAAACGCTGCGTTGTTGGCACATCCAGTCCCAGCGGCCCGCATGACGCTCACTACTGACGTGTCAGATGTGGCCATAGGGGCGGTCGTGGAACAGTTTGTAGCCGGAGCCTGGCAACCGCTCACCTTTTTCAGTAAGACCCTGCGTGACAGCGAACGAAAACACAGCGCATTCGACAGAGAGTTGTTAGCTCTCCACTTGGCCATTCACCACTTCCAGTTCTGGCTGGAAGGACGCCGTTTCACCGCATTCGTTGACCACAAGCCGCTGACTTTTGCAATGGCCAAGATTTCAGAACCTTGGTAGGGCCGGCAGCAGAGACAGCTGGCCGCGATATCGGAGTTTACTACCGATATCCAGCATGTGGCTGGTAAACTTAATGTAGTGGCGGACTGCCTCTCGCGCGCCGTGGTGCCTCCAGCCCGCGTGGAGGTAGATTCTGCAGCCATGGCCGCGGAGCAGGTTAGCGATGCGGAAGTGCGCGCGGCCCCGGTCCGCGTGGGGATAGATTACGCAGCCATGGCCGTGGAGCAGGGTAGCGACGCGGATGTGCGCGCGCTCCAGTCTGGACCAACAGGGTTAAGGCTGGAGAACAGGGTGCTGCAAGACGGTATGCCCCCCCTAATCTGCGATGTCTCCACTGGGCAGCTGCATCCGGTGGTTCCAGCTGCGTGGCGCCGCCGCGTTTTTGACTCAATCCATTCTCTGGCGCACCCGGGAGTGTGTGCGTCGATCAAAATGGTAGGAGAGAAATTTGTATGGCCGAGCCTGCGCAAACAAGTTAGAGAGTGGGCGGCAGCCTGCATGGCCTGTCAGCAGGCCAAGGTTCATAGACACACAAGAGCTCCCTTGGAGCCGTTTCACATCCCAGCTAAAAGGTTTGATCATGTCCACGTGGACCTTGTAGGCCCCCTCCCGCCCTCACAAGGGTGCACACATCTTCTGACAATGGTTGACCGCACCACGCGCTGGCCGGAAGTGGTCACTTCGTCAACCACAGCCGAGGAGGTTGCGCGCGCATTTTTAATGGCATGGGTAGCGCGTTTTGGAGTCCCGTCAGACATTACATCCGACAGAGGCCCGCAATTTGTTTCCGAACTTTGGTCAGCGATGGCCCGCAGCCTGGGGGCAACGATCCACCGCACGACCGCGTACAACCCGTGGGCTAACGGGTTATGCGAACGTATTCACAGGTCACTGAAGGCGGCTCTCAGAGCGTCGCTTACGGATGCAAATTGGGTGGACAGGCTACCATGGGTTTTATTGGGGTTGCGTTCTGCACCTAAAGAGGATTTTGAAGCCTCCCCAGCTGAGCTAGTTTTCGCACAGCCACTTTGGCTGCCCGGGGAATTTCTCCCAGATAATCCAGCGCCAGAGTGCTCCCCGGCTCAGCGGTTACAGAATAGCACGGGCCCGAGCATGCTACCTGGCCCCGTTCACCACAGTTTTCCGCATGTTTTTGTGCCTAAGGCTTTAAAAAATGCAGAGTTTGTTTTTGTCAGACATGATGCCCATCGTCCGCCGTTACACCCACCTTATGATGGACCATATAGAATGCTGGAAACAGGGGATAAGCATTTTTTGCTAGATTTGGGGGGCAGAAAAGAAATGATTGGCATAAACAGGCTCAAACCCGCTTTTGTGGTAGCTGACGAAGTTGTGCAGTTGGCTAAGGCTCCTCGGCGCTGCAGACCCCCTAGAGAGCATTCCCCAGAACACCCACAGAGGTTGACTAACAGTTCTCACCCCCAGGCAGCAGCTCCACAGCAGGAAGACGCCGCGGAAGTGGTACAGCCTGCTTACAGCAAATACAGGAGAAGGCTGAGGCCCAAGCAGCATGTGGACTGATATGTAGTGATTTTATTATGACATGCAATCTGTGGTTATGTTGTTCCATCTTAGACGTTTGGGGGGGGGGGGGGGGTCATGTGATGCACATATGTGGGTTCCATATGCTTCACATGTGTATTACTGCATGCTTATTGTATGCTTCACGTCTCAGAGGAACAAAAGGTCTGAACCTCCTAGGGGTAACAGGAGGATGTGAAGTCTGGCCTTTTGTATGCAAAGAGATGGCCGTGAGAGATTTCCTGACCAGCAGGACTTTAGGTGGAGACGAGAAGACCTGGTGGGGGATGTATTGTGATTTGGGATTAAAAGACAATGTGACTGTGTGCTTTGATGTCCTGGGGTATTTAAGGGACAGATGTGGGGGGATTCCTTTCTCTTTCTGTTTTTGGATGTTGGAGAATGTGAATGTGAATAAAACTGGACGTGAGAAATAAACTCAGTCTCGTCCTTCCACACTTCTCCACAACTGAATTTTTAAACAGTAATTTTGTTACACAGCACGTTACTGCAGAAGTAGTGCTGTTACAGAAACACATTACTTTCAATCAATCAATCAACTTTATTTACAGTATAACGCACTATAAAAGCAACACTCACTACACAAAGTGCTGTACAGCAAGAAAACACACATAAAAACATACAAACAGGAAGCAGGGCACTAACACACAAACAATATAGAACCACAGTCAAAAGAAACAATAAAATAAAAGGTAAAATAAATAAATAAATAAATAAAAATCCATTTCATTCAATAAAATCAGTGTCTCACACTGGGTCGATGGCCAGGGAGTAAAAGTGTGTTTTAAGATGGGTTTTAAAAATGGACAGTGAAGATGCTCGTCTGATGTCCAGGGGTAAATCATTCCATAACCTTGGTGCTGTGATCAAAAAGGCTCTGTCCCCTCTGAGCTTCCGCTTCGCTTTCGGCACCCCCAGAAGCAGCTGACCTGAGGGACTTTGTAACGCACAGGTGCATGCCTGTTACTTTGTAACGCATTACTCCCAACATTTTGTAACGCGTTACTCCCACCACACCTTGCCATGTGTCCCCCCTAGCTTAGGTTTGTTGTGTGAATGTGATAGGCCCTTTTAGCGATTTCACTTTTAATTTTTTTTTAGTGCGTGATTCGGGTCCTAAATTGCGCCACTGCACCGCCCCTATAAATAGCAGCGGGCATCCAGGTTCAGCCTCTTTGCCAATGTCCCAGTCTGGTGGCTGTGTTCTGTGTAATATTATCATTAATAAAGCTAAGTTTGACTGTGCACCTGGCCTCGTCATTACAAGGTGGTTCCAGACATAACAGGTTTGTCTGTTTGGTTGTTTGTTTGCTTGTTAGCAGGAATATGCAAAAACTGCAGGACATATTTTGGTGAAAATTTAACCAGAGATAGCCCTTGGGTCAAGGATGAACCCATTAAATTTTGGTGATGATCTGAGAGTGCATACCTCCACCAAAGACCTTGTTTGTATTTGTGCAGCAGGATAACTCAAAACTGGTCTTGTTCTTCTATTAAGACAAAGCAAAGAGATCCCTCATACCTTTGATATGTTTTGACAGTCATCTGCAGTCTTCTTCAGAAGATGTTGTCTGACATTCATGGCAAGTCACGTCAGCTGTTTTAACCTTTCTGCAGCTGTGACTGACCTGACAGATGTTTTCTGAAGAAGACTGCAGATGACAGTCGAAACATGTCAAAGGTATGAGACATCTCTTTGCTTTGTCTTAATAGAAGAACAAGACCAGTTGTATAGATAGACAGACAGATAGATAGGTGTACTTTATTGATCCCAAGCTAAATTGACAGCTTTGCCTTAGAGCTTAGCTCCCTCTTCACCACAACAGAGAGATACAACGTCTGCATCACTGCAGATGCTGCTCCGATCCGTCTGTCAATCTCTTGCTCCATTCTCCCCACACTCATGAATAAGACCCTGAGATACTTAAACTCCTCCACTTGGGACAGGAGCTTGTCCCCAACCCGGAGAGGACAATCCACCTTTTTCTGGATGAGAACTATGGACTTGGACTTGGAGGTGCTGATTCTCATCCCAGCTGCTTCACACTCGGCGGCAAACCGTCCCAGTAAGACCTTAGTTCATTGCTGGATGAAGCCAACAGGACATCATCTGCAAACAACAGAGATGAGATCCTGTGGTCACCAAGCATGACATCCTCTGTTCCCTGGCTGTGCCTAGAATTCCTGTCCATAAAAATTATGAACATGATCGTGACAACGGGCAGCCCTGGCGGAGTCCAACTGTCACTGGGAATAACTCCAACAGAGTGCTGGCAATACGAACCAAACTCTCACAATGGTCGTAATAGAGACTGGATAGCTCGTAACAACAAGCCCGATACCCCATACTCCCAAAGCACCCCCCCAAAAAAAACACCAGGACCAGGTCAAATGCCTTCTCCAAGCCCACAAAACACATGTAAACTGGTTGGGCAAACTCCCACGAACCCTCGAGGATTCTTGAGACGGTAAAGAGTTGGTCCGATGTACCACGGCCAGGATAAAAACCACATTGCTCCTCCTGAGTCCGAGGTTTGACCAACAGCCGGACTCTCCTCTCCAGTACCTTGGCATAGACCTTCCCTGGGAGGCTGAGGAGTGTGATCCCTCTAAAGTTGGAGCACACCCTCCAGTCCCCTTTCTTGAAGAGAGGAACCACCACCCCAGTTTGCTATGCCAAAGGCACTGCCCCCAACCTCTACACAGTGTTGCAGAGGTGTGTCAACCATTACAGCCCTACAACATCCCGGGCCTTGAGGTACTCAAGGTACTCATATTTTTATTTGCACTATGGGATGTCTGGGTCTATCTTTTGTCGCCATTTGCACTATGGGTAACATTACTGTACATAGACTGCTGTTGTTTTTCCAGCCTTATTCCTTTTTCTTGTTTTATATTGTGCACACCACTGAAGGGAGAGATAAATACCATTTCAGTTCTCCTGTATGTCCTGTATGTATAGTAGTACTGACAAATACAACCTTTAAATATCTGTTGAATTACAGTTTAATGATGTGGGATGATTGGAGTTGTTGTCCACTAGTTGTTTATACAAAAACTAAATATTACTCTGTTATTATACGACAGCTGACAACTTTAATTACGGGGAAAAATATCTTTTGACAAACATCTTCTATGTAACTCATGGCAAAATTTGATTGGGATGAAAAGATAATTTTGCTCATGCTGCTCATTTCAGTGGAGAATTTTTTCGATTTATGGTCCCATACACTGATCTCTATAGAAAAACCAGACTGATCATTGGCTGCCAGAAGTGAAACCACCTGACCGCCACACCAGCACACCCAAAACCCTCAGCGAGCCAACGGAGAAGGAATGGCCCCAGCAGCAAATGGCGTCACCCCCACCTCAACAACCTCCTAAAAAAAACCAACAGATCCTGAACTTCTTGGCACGGAGACACAGCCCACAATCCCATGCAACCGGTGAACTGCAGAAATTGATTTCTGTAGTTGGTAGATTTCTATAGTTCACCGGTTCTGCAAGACCACAAGCCGTGCCTCCACACCAGGAAGCCCAAAATCTGCCAATTTCCAGGGAAGCCACTGAGGCAAAAGTGGCACCATCCACCATCAAACCCACCCATTCCCCACCAACTCACTGTCGCCGAGTGTCCTGGGTGCACCAACACGGCGTCCAGGTGGCCTCACTCGGCTCTGTACTCGTTAATGGGGCGTGAGTCACCCATCTTTTCTTTAGAGATCAGTGTCCATTGTGGAAGTAGAGGGGGCATGACTTAAGCTGAGAGCTGGGAGAGCTGTCACGCAGACAGCAAAGCAAACCCAAGTAAGCAAATACATGTTCAAAAACAAGCCCAAAAACCCGCAACCCACGACTGATGAGATTTGCAAGCGACTTTAGAGAAAAAAAAGCCCAAAGCCACTTATAATAAGCAGACTTGGCAACACTGGCGAAACAGTTGTTCAGCATTTGAAGTTGCACTATAACAGGAAGTGCTGTGGGGGCATTAATTTTTTTTTAAAAAATCTATTAATGGACAACCGTAATTAATTGTGTTAACACTTAATCTTCCCAGGTCTATTATATAGTATGGTCTTTTTTCTTTTTTTCTGGTAAATTTGGCCCTTTTCATGTAAACTTAATAATTGCAAGTTTTTTGTCAACACCATGGAGGCCTTTGGTTTTGAGGCAAAGAGCCTTATGTGGCTGTGGAGCTGATGTCATCTACCCCACCACTAAAGCTGCAGAGGACAGTAAAGTGGGACCTGTTTTTTGTCGGGAGGAGGCCTGGACCTTTGTTGTTGTTCTTGTTCTTTGATGATGGTGTTCAAACAGCAGAGACAGGAACCTTAATGTGATTTTCTGTCATGTCAGAGGCTCACAGGGAGGAATGGTTGGTCCTGCAGGCAGCAGCAGAGCAGAGATGATGAGTCCAGGGGTGAAGCAGCGCTATGTGGTCTCCAGACCCATCTACTCCGAGGACTCCTTCACCGAGGGCTACGAGAAGGTCTACAGGCACAGAAAAACCATGCTGGACCACGCCAAGCAGTACTTCACGTAAGACACACATTTAAGCTTTTTCTTATCTCTGAGTTTAAAATCAGCAGACATTTACAGTTTGTTTCTCAGCCCCAAAATCTTAATGGAGCCACAAAATATATCTGAGAAATCAGCAACTTTTCACTGAAATTACTGATTTTTTTTTCCACTGGATGTTTTCTTTTTATCCTAAAAATGCAAGGTTTTTTTTGCAAATTTCTTTGGAATTTTTATTCTTACATTAATAACTTTTCTTGTAACCTTAAAGTTGTTTTTTTTTGTTGCAAATTTGCATGGTTAAAAAAAAATGTTGCAACATTTTTCTAATTGTATTTCATACATTTAGATTCTTTTTCTCTTAAATTTGCCTTTTTTGCGTAAATTTGAATCTTTGGTGGCCTGGCAGGACGTAACGGCTCCACACAAACCTTGGCTACGGCACAGTCTCTCATTTTCATTTTCAAACTAATTTGTTCTCCTCCATTACCGGTGCACGCTCATTAGTGTTGTAAACACTACTGAGCGCGTGCACACACACACGCAACGTACGCGCATGCGTGTGTGTGTGTGTGTGTGTGTGTTTGTGTGTTATAACATTCCAAGAAAAATGTTAAAGTTTACCAGAAAAGCTTCACTGATTGGTGAGAAAACTGGATATTTGTGAAAGAAAAAACTTTTTAAAAAAAGTATAAAAATGTTGTAGAAAATTGGCAAAAAAAAAAAGTGAATATGGGACTTGATTGTTGTAAATTTATGACTTTTTTCATAGAAATGTTTTTATTTAGCATTTGGAAGTTGTGTTTTTTTTCTCATGAAAATGTCACTTTTTCTTGTAAATTTGGGACTTGCTTATCCATTTTATTCCTCGGCCCCATGATGCCTTGCGTGAATTATGGTAGCAACTTCCAGTACTAGTTTAGAACATATGGCTGTCACTGAAACGGGACACTTTTCCTTGTTAAAAAACAATGACTTCTGCATCAGAAATGTGGGAACACGGCCTCTTGCACCTCAAAACAGTAACATAATCCTCCCACTTCCTACAACTATCGAGGGATGGGAAGATGACCTTATAAAGTGGCCTCGTGCACAGTAGCTCCGTTAGTTAGCGCTGCTGCTAAGAGGCTAACGCTGTAAACAAATGACCCGTGCTGGCAAAATGAGTCACTTTGAGGACATTTTCAAAACTGGTGTAACATTATTTCCACATTCTGTGTTGAAAGACCTTCAAAATTATATTTAATTTGTAGGAAGTGTGCAAAAACTGACCCAGAAAAAGATGATTTGTTTATATTTTAGCTAGGTTAAAAACTCGCGTTCAATCGGTCAGGAGTTATGTCTTCCACAAAAACATTTTTTAGAAAGTGCGATTTCTAAGTTTTCCAATGATACCAGGCACTCATGGGGTTTTCCCGGGACTTGCCGCTACCAAACAAAGAAAGAATCATGATTTATGACTTCTCGTTGCCTGTACTCATAATGATGCAGTGCGCATTTCAACCAGCACTTCTCCATCACAATAAAGTTGGCTGCATTTGGTTAAAATATGTTGGACATAATCAAATTTACTTTAGAGCAGACGTACGCCACAACACCGTGCTAAAATCCCTAAGCTTAGGGCAATTAAAACACAGAAATGTCAACAGACCAGGGGTCTGTAACCTTTGTAAACCAAAGAGCCATTTCGTCCTTCTTCGACTAAAATAGAAGTAGCTGAGGGCTTCAACAGCAATTCTGACCTTTGAAATAAAGATGCTTATAAAGTTTTATATGGCTCTGAATATTATGTGGCATTAATGAATTCATACGGGGGGGGGGGGGGGCTGAAAAGTTCATAGTGGTCAAATTTGACCAAATGTGTCTTATTTTTCAACCACAGGGATCCAAGTGCTGCAACACCGATGGACAGTTGAAAAATAAACCACATTTATTTTATTTTTTTTAATTTAAGCTTTATTTATTACAGGGAAGTTCCATTGAGAGGGAACCTCTCTTTTTCAGGATGCCCTGTTCATATTCACACAGTTAAGACCCATTGTGGGACTAATAAAGGCTTATCTTATCTTATCTTATCTTACACATTCACACCTGGAAGCTGCTCAGTACAACCACAGCCTGACCTGTGGCCACTGAGCAGCTCCACTGGAAATATGACCACTGCGAACTTTTCAGCCTATGAACTTTTCAGCCCCCCTTCGTACATCGTTGGCCTCCATCGGTCTATGATGACCATGGAAGAGAATCCTAGATGTCTACTCTGCTGGAACAGCACCGCCTGTGGCTGAACAGGCCGATGCGCGAACAGCAGTCCCTGTTACACAGGTCGCACTTGTGGATGGTCTCCGTGCTGTTGGGTCTGTGGCGGTTCTTCTTGCGGGTCCTATTTTCATCTGCTGCAGCAGTCAGTCTCTCTTCACCCACCTTGAGCTGTCTGGTCAGGGTGCCTCTCCATTTGGAGCGGTCCATTGCGAGGTCCTCCCAGCGCTCTGTGTTGATCTCCAGGGCCTTCATATCTCTCTTGCAGACGTCTCTGAAGTGCAGCTGTGGGCAGCCAGCGTCTCTCCTGCTAGTCGCCAGTTCTCCGTAGAGGACGTCTTTAGGAGTTCTTCCATCCTCCATTCGGTGAACATGGCCTAGCCAGCGGAGTCTGCGCTGCCTGAGTAGAGTGAACATGGAGGGAAGGCCAGCACGGGACAGGACTTCTGTGTTGGGCACTTTGTCCTGCCAGGATATGTCCAAGATGCGGCGAATGCAGCGCAAGTGGAAGGAATTCAGGCTCTTTTCCTGCCGGGCGTATGTTGTCCACGTCTCACTCCCATAGAGCAGTGTGCTGATGACGCAGGCGTTGTACACTGCCATCTTCGTCTTGACAGAGAGTTTGGGATTCTCCCACATTCGTGTGGTGAGGCGAGCGAGTGTGGAGGCTGATTTTCCAATCCTCTTGTTGATCTCTGTATCAAGGGAGAGGTTGCTGCTGATCGTGGACCCCAGATACGTGAACTGATTCACGACCTCCAGCTCGTAGTCGTCGATGGTGATGGTTGGTGGTACTTCCGTGCCTTGCGCCAAGACGTTAGTCTTCTTCAGGCAAATGGTAAGGTAAGCCCGAAGTCCATGCATGCCTGGGAGAAGCGGTCCATCAGGGTCTGAAGCTCCTGCTGTGTGTGGGTCACGACTGCAGTGTCGTCTGCGAACAGCATATCTCTGATTAGAGCCTCACGTACTTTGGTTCGGGCTTTCAGGCGGGCGAGGTTGAAAAGCCTGCCATCAGATCTTGTATGCAGGTAGATTCCCTCTGTTCCTGTGCTGAAGGCGTGCCTCAAGAACATAGCAAAAAAAATCCCAAAGAGAGTTGGCGCAAGTACACAGCCCTGTTTCACTCCGCTGTGTATATTGAATGGCTCTGAGACGTTGCCGTCGTACTGCACCATCCCCTGCATGTTGTGTGAAATGATTCGATGAGGCTTTGCAACTTTGGTGGGCATCCTATCTTTGGCAAGGTCTTGAAAAGGCCCTCTCTGCTGACCAGATTGAACGCTTTGGTGAGGTCGATGAAGGTGACGTACAGGGGCATGTTCTGTTCTCTGCACTTCTCCTGGAGGTGGCAGATGGAGAATATCATGTCCACCGTCGATCGCCCAGCGCGGAAGCCACACTGAGGCTCGTGGTAGACACGTTCGGCAAGCTTCTGTAGGCGAACGAGGACAACTCGTGCGTAGACTTTGCCAACAATGCTGAGGAGGAAGATGCCCCTGTAGTTGTTGCAGACGGGGTGATGATCTTGGCGTCCCTCATGTCCTGTGGTACGGCACCTTCCTTCCAGCACTGGCAGAGGACATCATGCAATGACAGCAGTAGGGCGGTCTTGCAGTGCTTGATCAGGTCGGGGGGTATGCCGTCGTTGCCGGGTGCCTTGCCAGCGGCCAAGCTGTCAATAGCCTTGCTGAGTTTGTCGATGGTTGGCTCGGCATCAAGTTCATCCATGGATGGCAGGCAATCGATGGCGTCAAGGGCTGACGGTGTCATGGTGTTCTGTCTGGAGTAGAAGTCGGAGTAGTGCTCCACCAATCTCTTCATCTGCTTGTTCTTTTCTGTGATCATCTCCCCAGTGGAGGATTTGAGGGGGGCCGTCTTGCTCTGAGCCGGACCAAGTGCTTTCTTGATGCTGTCGTACATACCACGGATGCTCCCTGTTATGGCAGCGGTTTGAATGTCTTGCTGAGCTGAGTCCAGTACTCGTTGGCGCAGCTCCGAGCAGTCTGCTGAACTTTGCTTCTCGCAGCCCTGAGAATCTGGAGATTCTTCTCGTTTGGGTACTTCTTGTACTCAGCAAGTGCTGGGCGCTTGGCTTCAATGACGGGGGTCATCACGGTCGACTTGGCATCAAACCAGTCCTGTGACTTCGAGGTCTTCCTCCCAAAGGTAGCCAAGGCTGTGCGATGGATGATGTTTCGCAGCTCTTCCCACATATGCTTTGCAGACTCTCCTTCTTGTTGTTCACCAAGCTCCTTCACAAAGGTGGAGGCAATTTGCTCAACAAGTTCTGGTTGGGCCATCTTGCTGGTGTCAATCCGTGCCTTTCCAGGCTGTCTGGCACGATGAAATTTCTTCAGCTGCAGCATGACCTTGCAACACACCAATACCAATGAATGGTCTGTGTCGCAATCTGCACTCTGGAATGAGCGGGTGATTAGCACGTTCTTCAGTGAGGTGCGCCTAGTGAGGATCAAGTCCAGCTGCCCGGTTCTGCATTGCTGCACGGTTCCACCATGTTCAGCAAGGTGTTCTTCATTGCGAAGCCCACTCCGTGTTCCCTGTGTTCGTCACCCTTCGTACAACAACAGTGAAAAAACTGTCAAGTTTTATACACTACCGTTCAAAAGTTTGGGGTCACTTAGAAATTTCCTTATTTTTGAAAGAAAAGCACTTTTTTTCAATGAAGATAACTTTAAACTAATCAGAAATACACTCTATACATTGCTAATGTGGTAAATGACTATTCTAGCTGCAAATGTCTGGTTTTTGGTGCAATATCTACATAGGTGTATAGAAGCCAATTTCCAGCAACCATCACTCCAGTGTTCTAATGGTACAATGTGTTTGCTCATTGCGTCAGAAGGCTAATGGATGATTAGAAAACCCTTGTGCAATCATGTTAGGTCTGCAATGCTGTAATTGCTGCAAATGGAGGATTCTTTGACGAAAGCAAAGTTTGAAGGAAAAAATTATTATTTCAAATACAAATCATTATTTCTAACCTTGTCAATGTCTTGACTATATTTTCTATTCATTTTACAACTCATGGTGGTAAATAAAAGTGTGACTTATCATGGAAAACACAAAATTGTCTGAGGTGACCCCTAACTTTTGAACGGTAGTGTATATAGCTTCATAATAAAAAACGTATTACAAATATATGACAAACTTTTTTGTGCTGAAAAATAAAGGCTATATCTGAATATCTGGCCTAGTTTTTGTATTGTTTTTAATTATCAGCACAATCATAAATTGTTTAAATCTGAAAAATATCATCCGTCTCCTACTTTCAACAGTGATCACACAGCTGTAGTTCCTGATATTTTAATAAATCAAAGACAAACGTTTTATTTAGAAGAAACTACTTTTCATCCTTTTTGTGTTTTCTCAAAATGCCCCTTATTCAGGTGTATTACAGCCATCCATCCATCCATCTTCTACCGCTTTTCCGGAGGTCCGGGTCGCGGAGGCAGCAGTTCAAGCAGAGAAGCCCAGACTTTCCTCTCCCCAGTCACCTGCTCCAGCTCTTCAAAGACAACACCAAGGCGTTCCCAGACTAGCTGGGAGACATAGTCTCTCCACCGAGTCCTGGGTCTGCCCCGGGGTCTCCTCCCAGTGGGACGTGCCTGAAACACCTCAAGTAGGAGGCGTCCAGGAGGCATCCTAATCAGATGCCCATACCACCTCAACTGACTCCTTTCAATGTGGAGGAGCAGCGGTTCTACTCTGAGCCTCTCCTGGATGACTGAGCTCCTCACCCTATCTCTGAGGGTGAGTCCAGAAATCCTACGGAGAAAGCTCATTTCAGCCGCTTGTATCCGCGATCTTGTTCTTTCGGTCATTACCCAAAGCTCGTGACCATAGGTGAGAGTAGGAATGTAGATTGACTGGTAAATCGACAGCTTTACCTTAGAACAGGGGTGTCCAACCATGTGCCATGGAGAGCCAAGACCCTGCAGGTTTTACCTCCAACCAGTGTCTTCAATAGCAGATTTCAGTGAACTTCTTCCCACTGATTGCTGATAAGTGAAAACACCTGCTGAAGAGACTGGGTAGAAGAGAAAACCTGCAGGGTCTTGGCTCTCCATGGCACATGGTTGGACACCCCTGCCTTAGAACTAAGCTCCCTCTTCACCACAACAGACTGGTACAACGTCCGCATCACTGCAGATGCTGCTCCAATCCGTCTGTCAATCTCTCGCTCCATTTTCCCCTCACTCGTGAACAAGACCCCAAGATACTTAAACTCCTCCACTTGGGGCAGGAGCCTGTCCCCAACCCAGAGAGGACAATCCACCTTTTTCCGGCTGAGGACCATGGACTCGGACTTGGAGGTGCTGATTCTCATCCCAGTCGCTTCACACTCAGCGGCAAACCATCCCAGCAAGAGCTGTAGGCCATTGCTGGATGAAGCCAATAGGACAACATCATCTGCAAACAACAGAGATGAGATCCTGTGGTCACCAAGCATGACACCCTCCGTTCCCTGGCTGCACCTAGAAATCCTGTCCATAAAAATTATGAACAGGATCGATGACAAAGGGCAGCCCTGGCGGAGTCCAACTCTCACTGGGAATGACTCTGACCGAGTGTTGGCAATACGAACCAAGCTCTCACAACGGTCGTACAGAGACCGAATAGCTCGTAACAACAAGCCCTATACCCCATACTCCCGAAGCACCCCCCACAAAAAAAACACGAGGGACGCGGTCAAATGCCTTCTCCAAGTCCACAAAACACATGTAAACTGGTTGGGCAAACTCCCACGAACCCTCAAGAATTCTCGAGAGGGTAAAGAGCTGGTCCGATGTGCCACGGCCAGGACGAAAACCGCATTGCTCCTCCTGAATCTGAGGTTTGACCAACGGCCGGACTCTCCTCTCCAGTACCTTGGCATAGACCTTCCCAGGGAGGCTGAGGAGAGTGATCCCTCTAAAGTTGGAGCACACCCTACGGTCCCCTTTTTTGAAGAGAGGAGCCACCACCCCGGTTTTCCATACCAAAGGCACTGTCCCCGACCTCCACACAATGTTGTAGAGGCGTGTCAACCATGACAGCCTAACAACATCCAGGACCTTGAGGTACTCGGGGCGAATCTCGTCCACCCCCGGGGCCCGGCCACCAAGGAGATTTTTAACCACCTTGGTGACCTCAGCCCCTGTGATAGGTGAGTCATCCCCCTCGTCCCCAAACCCTGCTTCCTCTGTGGAAGGCGTATCAGTGGGATTGAGGAAATCCTCGAAGTATTCCTTCCACCGCCCAACGATATCCCCAGTCGAAGTCAACAGTGTCCCATCCGCACCATACACAGTGTGAACGGGGAGCTGCTTTCCCCTCCTGAGCCGCCGGACAGTTTGTCAGAATCTCTTCGAGGCCGACTGAAATTCTTGTTCCATGGCCTCACCAAACTCCTCCCATACTCGGGTTTTTGCTTCAGCAACCACCCGAGCTGCACTCCGCTTGGCCTGCCGGTACACCTCAGCTGCTTTGAGAGTCCCACAAGCCAACTAAGCTTGATAGGAGTCCTTCTTCAGCTTAATGGCCCCCCTCACCACTGGTGTCCACCACTTGGTTCGGGGCCCGTGCATCGACTTCAGAGCCCTCAACAACATCACGGTGAAAGATAGATAAACCCTGCCTCTCATGGACACTGCCTTCCATTCCTGGTTCACCAAGCTAGACCTCCGCAATGCTTACCATCTCATCCGGATCCGGGAGGGCGATGAGTGGAAGACGGCCTTTTGGACGCCCAGCGGCCACTTTGAATACCTAGTTATGCCGTTCGGGCTCACCAACGCCCCTGTCGTCTTCCAGCGGCTCATCAACGATGTCCTGCGAGATTTCCTAGGGAGCTTCATCTTCGTGTACCTTGACGACATTCTCATCTTCTCCAGGTCTCGGGAGGAGCACCAGGCCCACGTGAGGCGGGTTCTGCAGCGGCTGTTGGAGAACAGACTTTACATCAAAGCAGAGAAATGTGAGTTTTATGCCAAGACCACCTCTTTCCTGGGTTTTGTCATCTCCCATAACCAGATCTTCCCCGACCCCGCCAAGGTTAAAGCGGTGGTCGAGTGGCCCACTCCTACCTCCAGGAAACAGGTGCAGCAGTTCATCGGCTTTGCCAATTTCTACCATCGCTTTGTTCCCAACTTCGGCGCCGTCGTCACTCCCCTGACCCGCCACACCTCACCCAAGGTGCCCTTCCAGTGGACCGAGGAGGCAGTGACTGCATTCGAGACCCTGAAGACGGAGTTCTCTTCCTCCCGGGTCCTAACCCAGGTGGAACCCCACGCTGTAGTGCCTGGTAGAGGTGGACGTGTCTGACACTGGGGTGGGGGCGGTGCTTTCCCAGTGTTCATCGGTGGATGGAGTCAAGCGGATCTGCACCTTCTTCTCCCAGCGCCTGTCGGCAGCTGAGCGCAACTATGACGTCAGCGACAGGGAGCTGCTGGCTGTTAAGCTTGCGCTGCAGGAGTGGCGTCACCGGCTGGAGGGGGCAGCTCAGCCTTCCGTGGTCTGGACGGACCACAAGAACCTGGAGTATTTGAGGTCAGCCAGATGCCTGAATGCCCGTCAGGCACGCTGGTGTCTGTTCTTTGCTCGGTTCTGGTTCACGATCACCTACTGTCCAGGCTCCAAGAATGGGTTGCCCGACGCCCTGTCCAGACAGTTTGCCCCTGAGACCTCGGAGAAGCTGGATCACACCATCCTGCCCAGCTCGTGTGTTGTGGGGGCGGTTTCCTGGTCCATCAGGGACAAGATCCGCAGGGTGCAGGAGACTGAACCGGATCCTGGCGGCGGCCCAGATGGGAGGCTCTTCGTTCCATCGGCAGTGCGGGGGGATGTCATTCACTGGGCCCACACGTCCAAGCTCGCCTGTCACCCTGGCGTCTCCCGACTGGTGGATCTCCTTCAACACTCTTTCTGGTGGCCCGGTATCCAGCCTGCCCCCAGTGTGCTACTAGCAAGACCCCGAATCCCCCCCCCCCCGCGGGCCTACTCCAGCCCCTGCTGGTCCCGGGCAGGCCCTCATCCTGGACTCCGTTACTGGTCTCCCTGTCTCCAACTCCTACGACACTGTTCTGACCATTGTGGACCGATTCTCCATGACCGCCCACTTTGTGCCGCTCTGGGGTCTCCCTTCGGCACGGGAGACGGCCAACCTCCTTGTCCAACATGTGGTCAGGCTGCACGGAATCCCAGTGGACGTGGTATCCGATCGGGGGCCCCAGTTCATGTCCCAAGTGTGGAGGTCCTTTTGCAATGCCCTGGGGGCCACGGTGAGTCTCTCCTCCGGTCACCACCCTTAATCCAACAGGCAGTGTGAGCGCACCAATCAGGAGCTGGAGGCTGCCCTGCGCTGCGTCACCTCCTCCAACCCATCCTCCTAGAGCTCTTGCCTGGCCTGGGTGGAATATGCCCACAACACGACATGGTCATCGGCTACCGGGATGTCCCCCTTCCGGGCGTCATTGGGCTATGACCCCCCCCCCCCTTGTTTCCCGAGCAGGAGAGTGAGTTGGCCGTTCCTTCCATCCAGGCGCATCTGAGATGCTGCCGGAGCCTGTGGACCAGGGTGCGCGAGGCGCTTTTACGCATGGCGGCACGCAACAGCACCACAGCTAATCGCCACAAGAAGCTGGCCCCCAGTTACCAGGTGGGCCAACGGGTCTGGCTATCATCCCGGGACATTAATCTTAAGGCCGAGAAGAGGAAGCTGGCTCCACGCTTCATCGGTCCCTTCACCATCTCCAAAATTGTCAACCTGGTGGCTGTGCGTTTGGCCCTCCCCCTCCCTCCGTGTGTGCCCCACGTTTCATGTGTCTAAGATCAAGCCCGTGATCTCCGACCCACTCTGTCTGCCCCCTAGGGCACCGCCCGCTCCCATGATGATCGACGACCACCCGGCTTGGGGGCTTGCATCCATCCTGGACTCCTGGCGTCGAGGTCGCGGGCTGCAGTACCTGGTGGACTGGGAGGGATATGGCCCGGAGTGGAGATCCTGGGTGCGCTCTTCTTTTGTGCTGGATAAATATCTCATCACGGAGTTCCACCGGGCGCACCCGGATAAGCCATCGCCAGGAGGCGCTGCTAGTGGGGGGAGTACTGTCACAACTCGCCGCTCCCTGTCATCTACCTCAGCTGTGCGCACACCTGCGCCTCGTCAGTCTCGGGCTATTTAGCCCACTCGGCCCAGAGCATCGGTCTGGACCCGTCTGTGTTTCTACACGCTCAAACCCTCAGCAGGATTGTCTCTTCCCGTCCTGCTGCTCTTCAATTCAGCACGTAAGCTGCTTTGCCACTTACCTGTCTACCAGTCTCTCCCCTGTTCACAGGTGGATTCTCTGGCGGCGGATTCTCCCGTCCTCGCCATCTTCTCTCCCCTCATCTCCACGCCTCGTCGTGTGCGCAGCAGGGCGCTGTCTCCCAGGCCGAAGATCCTTAGCCAACGCCAGCCACCTTCCCATCTGCAAGTAAGCAACACTCAGCATATCTCTCCCGTATGGTGAAGCCCAGCTCATATCTCTGTCTTTGCTCTTCCCATAGGGTTGCCTGGCTGCACGGTGTGCTGTTCTGTTCCCGACACTCATCGTTCACCCACACTCCATATACATATCACATACACGCACCCAAACACCCCTTGCTGTTGAATAAAGCTGTTGAATCTTACCTGAGCCTGCGTGTGTGTTTCCTGGGCCGATAATTATGTCAGATAGTCTTGAGATTTCATTGTACTCTGCACAGATTCAAGACACCCTGTGCCAGATGCAGCAAAGCAGCCCCAGAACATAACAGAACTTCCTCCATGTTTCACAGTAGGGACAGTGTTCTTTTCTTGGTATGTTTCATTTTTGCGTCTGTGAACATAGAGCTTATGTGCCTTGGCAAAAAGTTCCAGTTTTGTTTCGTCTGTCCATAGGACATTCTCCCAGAAGCTTTGTGGCTTGTCAACATGCAGTTTGGCAAATTCCAGTCTGGCTTTTTTATGATTTGTTTTCAACAGTGGTGTCCTCCTTGGTCGTCTGTCATGAAGTCCACTTTGGCTCAAACAGCAACGGATGGTGCGATCTGACACTGATGTACGTTGACCTTGGAGTTCACCATGAATGTGTTTAGAGGTTGTTCTGGGCTCTTTTGCTACCATTCGTATTATCTGTCTCCTCCTGCGGCCATGTCCAGGGAGGTTGGCTACAGTCCCGTGGATCTTAAATTTCTGAATAATATGTGCAACTGTAGTCACAGGAACATCAAGCTGCTTGGAGATGGTCTTATAGCCTTTACCTTTAACATGCTTGTCTATAATTTTCTTTCTAATCTCCTGAGACAACTCTCTCCTTTGCTTCCTCTGGTCCATGTTTAGTGTGGTACACACCATGTCACCAAACAGCACAGTGACTACTTGTCACCCTTTAAATAGGCCGGCTGACTGATTACAAGTTTGTAGACACCTGTGATGTTAATTAGAGGACACATCTTGGTTGAACATGTCCCTATGGTCACATTATTTTCAATCTTTTCTAGGGGTACCATCATTTTTGTCCAGGCCTGTTTCATGAGTTTGTTTTTTAAAATATTTCTGTTGAACCACAATTCAAAAGCATTGTCTGATTTTCATTGGTTAATTTTCATAGAATTTTTATTTATTACCACTTATGTCAGATTCAAGTTATTTCTGTGACCATTGTGGGTTTTTCTTTCACAATTTTGTCCACGTCTGTAATATAATATAAATATGAATCTATTGTGGCATCCAAATCCACAAGCTGCTGAGAGGAGAAAAGTGGGCCTATTTGTCTGACTTGTTTCCCATTAAAACAGTTGCTGGACTCTGATTAAAAAAGTTTTTCCTTTATTAATTCAATTCAGTTCAATTCAGCTTTATTTATAATGCGCCACATCACAACAAAAGCCGTCTCGTGGCGCCACAGTGCAGATAAAAAAAATCACACAGTCACAGAAAGACCCAGCAATCAGACGATCCCCTATGAGCAAGCACTAGGTGACAGTGGAGAGGAAAAACTCCCATTTGGAAGGAAGAAACCTCTAGCAGAACCAGGCTCAGGGAGGGGCAGTCGTCTGCTGCGACTGGCTGGGGATGAGGGGATAGGGAGGATGGAAAGGATAGACATAAACAACATAGCAGTAAGATGCCAAGTACAATATTGGAGATCAACCAGCAGTATGGATCAGATAACAATAGAACAAGAGTGGGGTTAAAAGACACAAATACCCTCCTTAAACGAAAGCTATATTAAAAAGGAAGGATTTTACCCTGTTCTTAAAGACAGAGACCGAGTCTGACTCCCGGACCCAGAGTGGTAACTGGTTCCAGAGAGAAGGGGCTTGGTAGCAGAAGGCTCTGTCTCCCACCGTACTTTTGGAGATTCTGGGCACCACAAGTAAGCCAGCAATTTGGGAGCGTAATGCTCTGTTAGGATGGTAAGGTAATATCAGATCTTTTATATATTGGGGGGCCAGATTGTTAAAGTGTACCTGTGGTGGTTGTGAAAAAAAAGATATTATATTGAGCCCCTGTCTCACGTTCTAGTTCAAGTTTAAGTTGAAATTCACGTTCAAAGCAATTTGATATAAATCCATTGCTGATGTACTGGTTCAGCTATGTCAGCAAAACATGGGTACAGCCATACTAGCGGCTACATGGACTTCCAGGACGCTTCCTGTGACGTAATTTCGTGGCTACCGCGATCTGGATCAGTATTGGCTGAGCCTCGAGTACCCGGATGTGCAGCGGCTTTGGGGATATTCTAATTCAAATTCAAACGTTTATTTCAAACTCAGGGTTCATATTAAATGCAGAACTGAAACGAGTAGAAAATAAATAAATAAATGCTTAAATTCGGCGGGTCGTCTCGTCTGATCTGAGGTCGTTAACAGCCGCAAAACGGCAGATTAATTCGGCTCTTCCCTCGCCTTTATAAAGAGCGGCAGACAGTGTGTTGCGTTGTATGAGAACCAAAATTCAAACGTTTATTTCAAACTCAGGGTTCATATTAAATGCTGAACTGAAACGAGTAGAAAATAAATAAATGCTTAAATTCAGCTGCTTGTCTCATTTGATCTCGTAACTGCCGCAACACGGAAGATGATTCTACAACTATATACAGAGCAGCAGACACTCAGTGCTCTTGGAAAAACAAAAACATACAATGCGATATAGATATCGCAACATGGTGGAATGTAAAGCCTTTGGATGTCTGAATAATAAGCGAAAAAAACAAAGAAACACTTATTTTGTGTACCCAAACCCAGCTCACCATGTCAGAAGATCGGAGCGGAAACAGGGCACAGACGAATAATTTCAGACGAAATTGCGTTGTGTGTGAGGACCACTTCGTCACTTTAACCCTCAGAAGACCTTTCTGGCTCAAACCTGTAGCCATGTTGGACAAATTCTTCCTCAGAGTCCGACAATTCAGCCATAATAGAATAAAAACACTCACAACAGCACCCTAGTCTCTCATACAGGCGGAGCATTGACTGTTGAGTATCAATGAAGTGACGTCACATCCGCATGTGTCATGGCTGCGCCCACAGTTTTCATTGGCTGCCCATGGCCAAGGTCCTATTTGAATATATGTCTGGTGGTATATGGCTGGCAAAAATTATTTACCAAAATAAGAAATACTTTTTCATAATGTTTTCAAGTCAAATGCGTCTTCACGACCACCACAGGTACGCTTTAAGAGCTTTGAAAGTAAGAAGAAGGATTTTAAACTTGATTCTGAATTCAATGGGAAGCCAATGGAGGGAGGACAGAACCAGCGAAATATGATCTCTTTTTCTAGAACCAGTTAAAACTCTAGCAGCAACATTTTGAATCAACTGAAGACTTTTTAATGATACTCAAGGACAACCAGATAATAGCAAATTACAATAATCTAATCGCGAACTGACAAAGGCGTGAATCAGTTTCTCAGCATCACCCAGAGACAAGATGCTCCTGATCTTAGCAATATTGCGCAGATGATATAAGGCGGTCCTAGAAACAGTTTTAATATGTGAATTAAAGGACAAATCCTGGTCAAAAATCACTCCAAGGTTCCTCACACAACTGTTCAGAGTGAGAGTGGCAGCATCTAAATTAAGGGCATAATCTGAAAAGGAATTTCTAAGATGTTTTGGGCCAACAACAATGACTTCAGTCTTATCAGAGTTCAATAGTAAAAAATTACAAGTCATCCAAGCTTTGATGTCCTTAAGACAGGCATCTAGCTTGGCCAACTGATCACAATCATCGGGCTTCATTGACAGGTATAGTTGTGTGTCATCAGCGTAACAATGAAAATGTATACAGTGCTTTCTGATGATATTGCCCAGCGGGAGCATATATAAAGACTAAAAAGAGTAGGGCCCAACACAGATCCCTGTGGAACTCTGTGAGTGAGCTTAGAGCTGGAAGAAAATCCATCATTGACATGGACAAACTGAAATCTATCAGACAAATAAGATCTAAACCACTGCAATGGAGTTCCACTGAGTCCAACAAAGTGTTCCAATCTATCAAGTAGAATGGCATGATTGATAGTGTCAAAGGCTGCACTGAGATCTAAAAGAACAAGAACATAGACAAGTCCATTATCAGATGCAGTCAGGAGGTCATTAGAGACCTTCACTAAGGCAGTTTCAGTGCTGTGATGAGCTCTGAACCCAGATTGAAACACCTCAAACAAACCAACTCCCTGCAAATGGTCAGATAATTGCACAGCAACAACTCTTTCCAGGATTTTTGAAATGAAAGGCAAATTGGAGATTGGTCGATAATTGGCCAAAACTCCAGGATCGAGCGTCGGTTTTTTAAGTAAAGGTTTAATTACAGCAGTTTTAAAAGCCAGTGGAACATAACCCAGAGTTAAAGAAGAATTAATGATAAGAAGAATACGGCTACTAATAATTGGGAAAATAATTTTAAATAACCTGGAAGGAATAGGGTCCAGAAGGCCAGATGAAGGCTTAGAAGAGAAAACTACCCTATCCAACTCCAAGAGGTCGATTGGAGTAAATCTATCCAAGCAGATATCAATTGAGGGAGCTGCAGTAGTTAATGTACTAGAGTTTACGGTAGGAAGAATCTGAATAATTTCATCTCTAATAGATAAAATTTTAAGATTGAAATAGTTCAGAAAATCCTGACTAGAAAGCTCAGGGGGGATGCGAGGATTGACCGAGTCATGGCTCTTTGTAAGCCTGGCTATAGTGTTGAAGAAAAACCTGGGGCCATTCTTGTTTGCTTCTATTAATGCAGAATAATAGCTTGATCTAGCTTCCATCCATCCATCCATCCATCTTCTACCGCTTTTCCGGAGGTCCGGATCGCGGAGGCAGCAGTTCAAGCAGAGAAGCCCAGACTTCCCTCTCCCCAGCCACCTGCTCCAGCTCTTCAGAGAAGATACCAAGGCGTTCCCAGACCAGCTGGGAGACATAGTCTCTCCACCGAGTCCTGGGTCTGCCCCAGGGTCTCCTCCCAGTGGGACGTGCCTGAAACACCTCAAGTGGGAGGCGTCCAGGAGGCATCCTAATCAGATGCCCATACCACCTCAACTGACTCCTTTCAATGTGGAGGAGCAGCGGTTCTGCTCTGAGCCTCTCCCAGATGACTGAGCTCCTCACCCTATCTCTGAGGGTGAGTCCAGCAATCCTACGGAGAAAGCTCATTTCAGCCGCTTGTATCCGCGATCTCGTTCTTTCGGTCATTACCCAAAGCTTGTGACCATAGGTGAGAGTAGGAACGTAGATTGACTGGTAAATCGACAGCTTTGCCTTAGAACTAAGCTCCCTCTTCACCACAACAGACCGGTACAACGTCCGCATCACTGCAGATGCTGCTCCAATCCGTCTGTCGATCTCTCGCTCCATTTTCCCCTCACTCGTGAACAAGACCCCAAGATACTTAAACTCCTCCACTTGGGGCAGGAGCCTGTCCCCAACCCGGAGAGGACAATCCACCCTTTTCCGGCTGAGGACCATGGACTCGGACTTGGAGGTGCTGATTCTCATCCCAGCCGCTTCACACTCAACGGCAAACCATCCCAGCAAGAGCTGTAGGTCATTGCTGGATGAAGCCAACAGGACAACATCATCTGCAAACAACAGAGATGAGATCCTGTGGTCACCAAGCATGACACCCTCCATTCCCTGGCTGCGCCTAGAAATCCTGTCCATAAAAATTATGAACAGGATCGGTGACAAAGGGCAGCCCTGGCGGAGTCCAACTCTCACTGGGAATGACTCCGACCGAGTGTTGACAATACGAACTAAACTCTCACAACGGTCGTACAGAGACCGAATAGCTCGTAACAACAAGCCCGATACCCCATACTCCCGAAGCACCCCCCACAAAGATCCATGAGGGACGCGGTCAAATGCCTTCACCAAGTCCACAAAACACATGTAAACTGGTTGGGCAAACTCCCACGAACCCTCAAGAATTCTCGAGAGGGTAAAGAGCTGGTCCGATGTGCCACGGCCAGGACGAAAACCACATTGCTCCTCCTGAATCCGAGGTTCGACCAACGGCCGGACTCTCCTCTCCAGTACCTTGGCATAGACCTTCCCAGGGAGGCTGAGGAGTGTGATCCCTCTAAAGTTGGAGCACACCCTCCGGTCCCCTTTTTTGAAGAGAGGAACCACCACCCCGGTTTGCCATGCCAAAGGCACTGCCCCCGACCTCCACGCAATGTTGTAGAGGCGTGTCAACCATGACAACCCAACAACATCCAAGGCCTTGAGGTACTCGGGGCGAATCTCGTCCACCCCCGGGGCCCAGCCACCAAGGAGATTTTTAACCACCTTGGCGACCTCAGCCCCTGTGATAGGCGAGTCATCCCCCTCGTCCCCAAACCCTGCTTCCTCTGTGGAAGGCGTATCAGTGGGATTGAGGAGATCCTCGAAGTATTCCTTCCACCGCCCGACGATATCCCCAGTTGAAGTCAACAGTGTCCCATCCGCACCATACACAGTGTGGACGGGGAGCTGCTTTCCCCTCCTGAGCCGCCGAACAGTTTGCCAGAATCTCTTTGAAGCCGACCGAAAGTCTTGTTCCATGGCCTCACCGAACTCCTCCCATACCCGGGTTTTCGCTTCAGCAACCACCCGAGCTGCACTCCGCTTGGCCTGCCGGTACACCTCAGCTGCTTCGGGAGTCCCACAAGCCAACCAAGCTTGATAGGACTCCTTCTTCAGCTTAATGGCCCCCCTCACCACTGGTGTCCACCACTTGGTTCGGGGGTTGCCACCACGAGATGCACCGACCACCTTGCGACCGCAGCTCTGGGCCGCTGCTTCAACAACAGAGGTGGAGAACATGGCCCATTCAGACTCCATGTCTCCAAACTCCCTCGGAATGTGGTTGAAGTTCTTCCGGAGGTGGGAGTTGAAGACCTCCCGGACAGGGGCCTCAGCCAGACGCTCCCAGCACACCCTCACTATACGTTTGGGTCTACCAGGTCTGAATGGCTTCCTCCCCTGCCATCGGATCCAACTCACCACCAGGTGGTGATCAGTTGACAGCTCTGCACCTCTCTTTACTCGGGTGTCCAAGACATACGGTCGCAGGTCTGATGATACGATAACAAAATCGATCATCGACCTGTGACCTAGGGTGTCCTGGTGCCAGGTGCACATATGGACACCCTTATGCTTGAACATGGTGTTCATTATGGACAGACTGTGGTTAGCACAGAAGTCCAATAACTGAACACCACTCGGGTTCAGATCGGGCAGGCCGTTCCTCCCAATCACCCCCCTCCAGGTTTCACTGTCGTTGCCCACGTGCGCATTGAAGTCCCCCAGTAGGACAATGGAGTCTCCAGGAGGAGCACCCTCCAGCACCCCAGTCACAGACTCCAAAAAGGGTGGGTACTCTGAAACATCATTTGGTGCATAGGCACAAATGATGGTCAGGACCCGTTTCCCAACCCGAAGGCGCAGGGAAGCAACCCTTTCGTCCACTGGGGAAAACTCCAATATAGAGGCAGCAAGGTGGGGCGATACAAGAATACCCACCCCTGCTCGTCGCCTCTCGCCCGGGGCAACTCCAGAAAAGGCCAAGCTCCAGCCCCTCTCCAGGAGACTGGTTCCGGAACCGGAGCTGTGTGTTGAGGTGAGGCCGACTATATCTAGCCGGTATCGCTCAACCTCGTACACCAGCTCAGGCTCCTTCCCCACCAGAGAGGTGACATTCCACGTACCAAAAGCCAGTTTAGAAAGCTTGGGATCAGTCCGCCAAGGTCTCCGCCTTTGACCGCCACCTAATCCACATAGCACCGGACCCTCATGATCCCTCCTGCAGGTGGTGAACCCACTGGAGGGCGGACCCATGTAACTCCTTCGGGCTGAGCCCGGCCGGGTCCCATGGGTGGAAACCCGGCCACCAGACGCTAGCCTTCGAGCCCCTCCCCCAGGCCTGGCTCCAGGGTGGGGCCCCGGTTGATCTAGCTTTTCTAAGAAATTTTTTATAGATTAAGAGATAAGATAAGATAAGATAAGATAAGATAAGATAAGCCTTTATTAGTCCCACAACGGGGAAATTCCAGGATTGCTGGGATTCCAGATGATTTCTCCACGCCAAGTAGAATTCATCTGAATTAGTTGAACGCCATTTTCTTTCCAATTGACAAGCCTTCTGTTTCAAGCCACAAGTTTCTGAGTTAAACCAAGGAGTAAGAAATCTCTGGTTAGACTTTTTCTTTTTTAAAGGGGCTACCAAATCTAGAGTCTGATGCAGAGAGGCAGTAACACCATCAACCATGCTATCAATCACGAATGGAGCAGACTCTGAAATCACTTATTTCAGGTCTTTCTGTTGTGCTGACCCATGGCATAGAGGAGACAATCTGCAAAAATTTAGCAACAATGTCATCAGAAAGACATCTGCTGTAGTAGTATTTTTCTTTAAGAAATAAGTGATCAGCGATAATGAAATAAAAAATTAACAGACAATGGTCAGACAGTACAGGATTATGAGGAGACACAACCAGATTTTCGATATCTAAACCATATGTCAAAACAAGGTCCAATGTATGGTGGAAATAATGGGCAGAATTTTTTACTTTTTGGGAAAACCCCATTGAGTCCAAAATTGATTTGAAAGCCTTATTAAGACAGTCACTCTCAACATCAACATGTATATTAAAGTCCCCTACAATAATTATTCTATTTGCTTTCAGCACCAAATCAGCTAAAAATTCGGCAAATTCCAATAGAAACTCTGAATAAGCCGTGGGAGGACGATAAACTATGGCAAAGAGAACTGGGATCAAGCCAAGATTGCCAACAGGCCCCACACTGAGGACCAAACCTTCAAAGGAATTAAAACATAATTTCTGCTTAACATTAAACAGCAATTTACGATGGAAAATTACCGCCACTCCACCACCACGACCAGAACCTCTGGGGTTATGACAGTTTAAATACCCAGAGGGAGTTGATTCATTCAAACCAACATAGTCATCAAGCCCAAGCCAGGTCTCTGTGAGGAATAAGATAAGATAAGATAAGATAAGCCTTTATTAGTCCCACAACGGGGAAATTCCAGGATTGCAACAGCACAGGGATAGCAACACTCAGAGCAACAATCAGAAGGCAAGAAAAAAAAAAAAAAAAAAAAAAAAAACAAGCAAGCAAGAGCAGCTAATATACATATGTACGTATTACTATAAAATATATATATATACACACACACACAGACACACAGTGCAGAGCATTGTAGCTGGATGGAATAAATATATGAATATATGAACACACAGTGCAGAGCATTGTAGCTAGATGGAATAAATATGTAAATATATAAACACCCACAGTACGGAGCATTGCAGCTAGGTGGAATAAATATGCAAGTATATAAACACACACAGTGCGGAGCAATGTAGCTAGATGGAATAATATGTAGATATATAAATATATAAACACACCCAGTGCTGAGCATTGTAGCTAGATGGAATAAATATGTAAATATATAAACACACACAGTGCAGAGCATTGTTGCTAGATGGAATGAAACAGCATACTTAGTTATCCTACATGGTATGATTATGTGCCCATACATATTCTCACCCTCCATAGCGACCGGTAAGTTCCTAGTTGTATGCCGGAGGGGACCATTGTGTAAGTCTATTGCATCTTTTGCATTCAAAAAACTATTAGTTTGTTACGTCTTTTTGCTATCTCTGCGAGCAGCCCTGCTTAGGTTGTACAGTCTGACAGCCGTTGGTAGGAAGGACCTACGAAACCTCTCGGTTGTGCACCTGGGATGATGTAGTCTGCTGCTAAATGAGCTCCTCAGTGCATTCAGTATGTCCTGCATAGGGTGGAACTCGGACTCCAGCAGAGATGACAGTTTAGCCACCGTCCTTCTCTCTCCTATCTCCTCCATCGGATCAAGGCACTGCCCCAGGACAGAGCTAGCTTTCTTAATCAGTTTGTTCAGTCTCTTCCTATCGGCTGCAGTAATGCCACTGCCCCAGCAGACCACTCCAAAAGTGATGGCTGATGCCACCACCGTGTCATAGAATGACTTCAGCAGCGCCCCTTGTACACCAAAAGACCTGAGTCTCCTCAGCAGGAACAGCCTGTGCTGTCCCTTCTTGTAGAGTGCATCAGTATTGTGTGACCAGTCTAGTTTATTGTTCAGATGAATACCCAGGTACTTATAGGATGCCACCATCTCGATGTCTGTTCCCTGTATATTTACTGGTACTGTGAGGGGCTGCCCATGCCTGCGGCAGTCCACCACCAGCTCCTTAGTTTTCCTCGTGTTGATCTGGAGGCAGTTCCGATGGCACCAGTCCACGAAGTCCTGGATAAGCCCTCTGTACTCAGCTTCATCTCCATTGGAGATGAGGCCAACGATCGCAGAGTCATCAGAGAACTTCTGTAGATGGCAGTGTGTTGTGTTGTGTGAGAAGTCCGCAGTATAAAGAGTGAACAGGAAGGGAGCCAGCACCGTTCCCTGGGGGGCCCCCGTGCTACTGATGATCGTGTCGGACACACAGTCCCGGGTTCTCACAAACTGAGGCCGGTTCGTGAGGTAGTCCAGGATCCATGATGACAGGTGCTGGTCCACCCCTGCGCGCAGCAGCTTGTCCTTCAGGATCATCGGTTGGATGGTGTTGAAAGCACTGGAGAAGTCAAAGAACATGATCCTCACCATATTCCCGGGCTTCTCCAGGTGGGACAGAGAACGGTGAAGGAGGAAGATCGCCGCATCCTCCACCCCAATGCCATGCTGGTAGGCGAACTGGAGTGGATCCATCGCTGGTTCCACCAGGGGGCGGAGGTGAGCAAGGAGCAGTCTCTCCAGGGTCTTCATCAAGTGGGACGTCAAGGCCACCGGTCTGTAGCTGTTCAGGTCTTTGGGGTGGGAAGTTTTTGGTACAGGTACCACACAAGATGTTTTCCACAGCTGTGGTACCCTCCCCAGTTTCAGGCTCATGTTGAAGATATACGTCACAATCCCACACAGCTGGTCTGCACAGGACTTGAGGAGCTTTGCGCTGATGCCGTCCGGTCCCGGCGCCTTCCTCGCCTTGATCTTCCTCAGCTCCGTCCTCACCTGGGTCCTGGTCAGGGTCAGGATGGGGGGCTGTGTGTTGGGAGTGGGGGGGTGTTGGTGGAGTGGGGAGTGGGCAGCAGGACTTGATTTCTTTAGAGGCAGCAGTGGTTGTTGTGCAGTCAGGGGGGAGGGCGGTTGGTCAAATCTATTGAAAAACAGATTCAGGTTGTTCGCCCACTCCCTGCCCCCTGTGGCCTGGGGGGAGGTATTCTGGAGCCCCGAGATGGTTTTGAGGTTTCTCCAGACCCCGCTGATGTCGCTCTGTTGCAGCTTGTCCTCCATCTTCTTCCTGAAGCTGTCCTTGCCTTCTCTGATCTTTCTCCTCAGCTCCCTCTGTACGGACTTCAGCATCTCCCTGTTCCCTGACCTGAAGATCCTCTTCTTCTCTCTCAGAAGTGTTTTTATCTCAGGGTTGATCCAGGGTTTGTTGTTTGAGTGACGCCGTATGGTCTTGGTGGGAACGGATTTGTCCACACAGAAGCTGAGGTAGCCCGTGAAGGTGTGAATGAGGCCATCGATGTCCTCACCATGTGGATCGCAGAGCTGCTTCCAGGCGGTGGCTTCAAAACAGCCCTTTAGGGTGTCCATTGTCTCCTCAGACCATAACTCCACAGTGTGCATGGCCGGAGGTTGTCTGTGCACTAGGGGTTTGTACACCGGCCGGAGATGAACCAAGTTGTGATCCGATCTCCCGAGTGGGGGGAGTTGTGATGAGGTGTACGCCTCCTTAGTGTTTGCGTAGAATAAATCCAGTGTTTTATTGTCTCTAGTGTGGCATGTGACATACTGGGTGAATGTGGGTAGAATGGGAGACAGTGAAACATGGTTGAAATCGCCTGAGATGAGGAGAAGAGCATCTGGGTGTTCTGTCTGCAGCCTGCTGGTTACTGAATGGATGATGTCACGTGCTGTCCCAGCGTTCGCCGTCGGATTTGCATAAACAACAATGCAGATCACGTGTGAGTGTTCTCTCGGGAGATATGTAGGCCTCATGCTAACAGCTAGCAACTCAATGTCTTTGCTGCAGTGTCGTTGTTTAACAGTGATATGTCCCGGTCTGCACCAGTTGTTGTTAACATACATTATCACTCCACCGCCCCTAGCCTTGCCACTGTCTGGTGTTCGGTCAGCTCGTATCATGTGAAAACCCTCCAGCTCAATGTTAGCATCTGCTGCTAGTTCAGTTAGCCACGTCTCAGTAAACAAAAGGAGAGAGCACTCCCGGTATGTGCTATCATAACGGGAGATAGCTGCTAGCTCATCTAACTTTCCCAGTATCGACCGTACATTTCCCATGACAACAGATGGAAGGGAGGGTCTGTACCTTATATTTTTTGTCCTCCGCCTTACTCCAGCCCGGCAGCCGCGGCGTTTTCGCCTCAGTTCTCTCGGTATGTCGAGTTTTTCCAATGGGACCGGGTGGCGGTTGAATGCTAGCAGCTGTTCTCTGCTGTATCGTATCCTGCTATAAGCAGTGGCTCCGTCCACCGGCTCAGGAGACATTTAGGACGATCTGTGTGTCCGTGATATAAGTGGGGTGAAAAAAAAAGACGGATCAAAAGAGAGAGGAAGGGAAAAAGACTCGGAATCGAGCCGCTGTTGCAAAAGGCAGCCGACTGGTGTGGCGCCGAGGAGTAGATCGATCTGGTGATCGATTAATAGATCATGGACCAGAAGAGACTTAGAAGATAGAGACCTAATGTTTAATAAGCCACATTTAATTTTTAAACTTTGGGGGGGAAGAGAGGCCAAATTATTAATTGTATTAATTTTAGAGACTTGAGGCTGGATTAGAATTTTCCCAACATTTTGTTTAATCAATCTGGGAAGTTTATGCATTCTATTTTTTTTAAAAACTTTTTTATTAACTTTAAAGGGAGCAAAAAAAGGTTCTCTAAGGGAGGAGAGAGGGGCAAAGTTGAAGGGTGGTGGATGAGGAAGAGCTGCAGAAGTGCGAGTGTTTTTCAGGTTGTGTTGTATTTGTCCTGGGTTACAATATTTAGGGCAACGGGAGACAGACTCAATCTCTGAAGGATTATAAATCAAAGGCTGATCCAAACAGTAAAGACCACCCGAGTTAACGGGATCGATACAATATGTGGGAACAGGACCAAAACAGGGCAGATTGGCAAACCCAGAAACTTCAGAGTGAGTAAACACACCAAATTTCAGTCACTGTACCAGAAAACACCGAATAAAATAGAAAAGATTGTCTGTTAAACCACGTGCACCAAGTCTATTTGGGTGGATGCCATCAGGCCTCATAAGTGATGGGCGGTTCCCAACATAAATTAAAATTACCATATATATACAATACAATCTATATTACAATATACAATATACTGTATATTACAATATATTAGTATCACAGTGCTAATATACACTGATACTAATATACAGTGCTATATTAGTGCTATATTAGTATCAGTGCTATATTAGTATCACAGTGCTCAAAACAGTCCATTAAAAGTAACCACGGAGACGATATGTCATAAATTGCCCTTTCAGGGTGTGACTGGGGTCACCAAACGCCAACTGTGAGTTTGCAACATTTTTTTAACTTAAACACAAACACTACCCAACACTTACACATAAGAAAATGGTGAGAGGAGTGCTGGAGGAGGACGGGGCTTACATCTGGCAAATGAAGTTGAAAAAGGATTAATCCCAGACGGAGCACACCCGTTTACCTCTGTGGAAAAACGCATATTCATTCAGTTACAGCAGGTAACGCTGAGGAAGCTAACAGTAGGACACGGCAACGGGAAGCATTGCCGTTGTCCTTAAATGGGTAAATGGGAAATGAACCATGAATGACAGGTGTGGGTCACAAGAGTGAGGAAATAATCACAACAACTAGTGACAGCTGTGCAGCCTGTGAGAGTTTGACAGCCGGACGTGCATGGGGCGCTGTCAAAATAAAAGCGCCAGAGTGAATAAATAATGTTATTGAAAATGGAATGAACATAAACCCACAAGAAGCAAATAATACAATAAATACAAGATGCTACACAAATTCATAAACAAGACTATAATGACAAAACTAAGAATACAAGATTGTCGTCGTTGTCAGCTCCAGCTCGTGTCGGAGCATTGGTTTCGTCTTAGTTTTCAGGACGTTGCCATCTGTGATCGATGTCGATGGCGGATGTGGCTCTGAAGGCCCAGCCTATGATAGAACTGTCGCGGGCAGACGTCACATTTTATTGTGGGTGGGGGACGTGGTTGGTTTTGTTTTTCTTGTCTTTGTTTGTGTTTATCATCATCCTGTTGTTTTCTGTGCCTCTCAAATGAGTCTGTGCCTTCGCAAGTTCTTCTTCTCCAGGCTGCTCTGTCGGTGGCAAGTTGTTCCCAAGATCTTTTGTCTATGTTGGCTTGCTTCAGGGAACATTTTAGCTGGTCCTTGTAGCGCAGTTTTGGCCTACCATGTGGTCTTTTTCCTGTCTCAAGCTCCCCCTGGAGCATGATTCGTGGTAGTCTGGTGGGTCCATCCGTACAACATGTCCTGTCCATCGAAGGAGGTGCTGCAAAATGGTAGCTTCCACACTAGGCAGCAGAGCACGCTTGAGAATCTCATTGTTTGAAAGTCGATCCTCCCAACGAGTGCCAAGTATTTGTCTGAGCTTTCTTTGTTGGAAGTTCTCAAGGCGCTTGATATCGCAACGGTACAAGGTCCAGGCTTCACAGGCGTAAAGAAGGGTGGAAAGAACAACGGCCCGAAAAACCATGATTTTGGTGCGGATGGTTATTTGCATTTTTAAAGTCACCTGGTAACGTCTTGGTTTCCCATATTTTAAGTAGAAGCTGCATTAAATAGTTTTTCACCTCGGGACCTCCATGAAGATCGAACTCCAGAGGGATGTTATCTGGTCCTGGTGCTTTGCCTGTCTTCATGTGCTTTATAGCTTTATTTAGCTCATGTAGTGAAGGTGGTGTAGACATCCACTCACGAGTGGGGTGTTGTGGGGTCTTGCAGAGGAGATCACTAGGGGTGCAAAAGTGACTATTTAATAGACTCTCAAAGTGGGACTTCCAACGGTCAAGGATCCCCTTGGTGTCTGTGATAATGGTGGAGCCATTTGCATCTTTTAGGCTGCCCACAGATGATCTGGTGGGGCCAAAGATCTCCTTCGTTGCAGCATAAAAATGGCGCATATCCCGTTGGTCGGCATATTTTTGCAAATCTTCTGCTTTTTGCTGCCACCAAGTGTTTTGGGCTTTACGAATCCCTCTCTGGCATGCCGCTTTTGTTTGGTGGTGTTTCTGTTGATTCTTTGCAGATGGATCATTTTCAAACGCAAGACATGCATGGCGTTTAGCCTCTATGAGGTCGGTGATTGTTTCATCATTCTCATTGAACCAGTCTTGGTTTTTCTTGTGTTTGTGACCAATCGTTTCTTTGGCGGCAGCAGTCAATGCATCACGGAGAGTGGTCCATCGGTCTTCAATTGAGGCATTGTCTGGAAGGCTCAGTTCATTCATGTTTCTACCAATGGCCTCTCTAAAGGACTGCAACATTTGGGGATTGCAGAGCTTGTCACAGTCAAAGCGATGGTGAGGAACGTTTGCCAAAATGCGCTTTGGTGGTCGCCGGATCGTAATATTGAGTCGGGAGATCAGGAGGTGGTGATCTGTCCAGCAGTCATCTGCTCCAGGCATGGATCGCATGATGCAGACATCATTTCGGTCTCTTGTTTTTGTGATGACATAGTCGAGAGTGTGCCACTTTTTGGAGTGAGGGTGTTTCCAGGTCATCTTCTGGCGATGGGGGAGTTGGAAAAGGGTGTTTGTTACAATAAGATTGTGTTCGGCACAAAGGCCCAGCAAAAGTTCCCCATTTGCATTGCATTTTCCCATACCATGGTGGCCTATGATGCCTTTCCACAGCTGGTGGTCACTGCCAACTCTGGCATTGAAGTCACCCAGAATAACAAGCTTGTCGGATTCTGGGACTGTCAGAATGGTATGTGTGAGCTGTTCATAGAAGGAGGTCTTGCTTTCATCTTCAGATGTAAGTGTAGGCGCATACACTGAGATCAGAGTGAGGAAACGTTTTTGGGTGAGCGGGATTCGGATGGTCATTATTCGCTCATTGATTGCAGTTGGGACAAGGTTGTGTTGGTCCACAAGCTGGGATCAGATGGCAAAGCCTACACCATGGATACGTGGATCTTCTGTATCCTTTCCCTTCCAGAAAATGGTGTAGTTTGATCCAGTTGAGATGGTCGAGAGCGGTTGAGTTTGAGTTTTTATGGTTTTGATATGTAGGTTGACCACTGTGATGGGTAATCTGCCAGCTGCGGCATGCTAGCCAGATAAGTCTACAGTGTCCGATGTTTGCCCCACCTTTTCTAGGGGCCTCCTCATATGGGGTGGGCTGTGGGAGTCCTAAATAGGCCAGCCCAGTCGCGGATCCAGCTACCGAAATCCAATGTCACCGCAGAGTTCATTGGAAGGCGATCATCTTAGATCCGCCACCAATGTGAGGCTGTGAGTTAGAGGCTTCCAGTCATACCAAACCTGCCCCCGTTACTCGCAGTTCCATCGCCATTGGGCTTAAAGGGATCGTCCGAGTTGAAGACGAAGGCCAATCGCTTGTGAATTTGTTTAGGGTGGTCGTGGCTGCGCGAGGGCCACGCACACGCTCTTGGCCATCAGCATGTCCAATGCGGTTCGGCAGGCCGAAACGTGCGATTTTCATGAAGTTGGCTGCAACGGGCTGCTGGGTGCTTGACAAAACTAAGAGTACAAGATATCTCATAAACAAAGACAAATAACAACCCAGACAAAATACAGAAAAGCATGAAAACCCCTAAACTAAGATAACTATAGTAAATACATGATAAACAGAGATGTAAACAAACAGAACTTAAACTAAACTGGAGGCTAAGCATGGCACCCGTCCGTGCTCAGAACCATGACACGATAGCCTGCTGTTATATCTCCACAACATCATGGAAGTACAATCAACAAAAATTGCAGCATCCCAGTTCACCCTCTCACCCACCCCTACACAGGTGAACAGGTGATATTTATTAAGAACTATCACCACCCATATTTACATGACTAACCAATCACCATGATTACACAATTAACCAACAAGAGGAATATAAAATTCATTCATGGCTCCTACATTCCAGGCCCTAGTTAGTATGTCACCACATAATAATTAACTAGTTATTACCAATAGGAAACCTGAATCAAAGACCAGTTCTCAATTATCAAATAATCAAACAACATTATCTTCTTTCTTCTTTTTATATCAAGTCTTTATCTTCACAATAGTAAAACACAAAGCTCAAAGTCCAGAGCCATAGCAATGTTAAGTCAGTTAAAAATCAAAGTCAAAGTCTCATGCAGCAAGTCCTCCTTCGGCTTTGGACTCCTGTAGCAAACAAACTTTAGTTATAGGGCAATCCAGGCAGCTGCTCCCTGTCTTGATCCACACCTGACATGCAAATCCATTTCTGTCTAGAAAGGTCTGTAGAACTCTTCCCATGATCCATGAGTTTCAAGGTGCTGTGTTGTCTACCACTAGCACCATATCCCCAGGTGCAAGGTTGCACTTCACTCCTAACCATTTCTGACACTCTTGCAGTTGAGGCAGGTACTCTTTAACCCCTTACACTCCGGTCAATTTCCCTATAAACTCCTAAAAATAACGTGCCCAAAGTAAATCAAAAGCTGTTCTTCAACCCTTTGCAGCATCTTCATGGGGTTGGTCTCATTTAAAAGAAAACACTTTGATTTTTTTTGGCAAAGCAGTCACAATCTCTCTAAGTGCTCCGGCCACTGAGTAACAGTCATCTAAACATACTGAATCTGAAGAAAATAAAGTTTGCCTGGGTGTTTTTTTAGATACAAATTTTTATTTTTATTTTTTATTTTATTTGTTTATTTGTCAGGGACAGTGCAATAAACAGACAAAAAAGAAAATCTGATGTGTTGCACATAGAGTGTATAGCATTAAGCTAGTTTGCAACTCTTGTCCCTGGATGGGCTTTAGAGAAAAGAAACAAATAAAAAGAGAAAAAGATGAAGAAAAAACAAAATGAAAACAGTATAAACAATATCCACATACATCAATGCAAACAAAATTATAAATACACAATATAAAAACCTGGTTCACATTTGCCTGTTCCAGTAAAATGCCTGTTACACATTTGCCTTCCCTTCTTCACTCTCACCCTGCAGACAATCATTTCATACATGGGGACATTCTTGTTTACTTTTCAGCCAGTTTTTAACCTTTGTAGTAAATGTTTTGAAGTCCATTATTATTTTGATTTCATTTGGCATTGTGTTCCAGATATGACTGCCCTTTATAAAAAAGCTGTTTGTCCAAATGTGGCTTTGCGGTGGGATATTTTACAGTTATTGTTAACAGAACTCCTGGTGGCTCTGCTGCTGTCCTGTCTTTGGATGAATCCAACAAGTGGCTCTGGAGCTGATTTATGGAAACATTTAAAAATTAATTTCAGAAAACAGAGGTCAATGAAACTCTCAAAACTCAGTAGATTATATTTTTTTAGAATATAACAATGATGCCACCTAATGGGCTTTTTATCCAGAATTTTTAGAGTTTGATTATATAATGAACCTATATGTTTTATTGTAGAAGGAGCTGCTTGAGCCCAAACTGTCAGACAGTATGATATATGCAAAAAAAAAAAAACATAGAATGCATATACAGTACAGCTGCTTGGTGTGGTATATAATGTCTAATTAATTTAAAGCAATTCAAAAAAATTTTTTTTACTGTTTTAGAAATCTTCTTTATGTGAAGATTAAATTTGAGTTGAGGATCTAGTACAATGCCAAGGTATTTGAATTCTGTAACTGAACCAATATCTTGATCATGTATATTAACTTTAAAATGATGCAAATTACATTTTTTGATTGAAAAGCACATTGAAACTGTTTTCTGAAGGTTCAGCAATAGATGGTTCTGAATGAGCCACTCTTGGACATCAACCATGCTTGAAGACAGGACATCTGCAGCCTGAGCTGGAGTCTTAGCAGCTGTGTAAATAACTGCATCATCTGCATAAAGTTGACATGTTGCAGCTGAGCAGTGTAATGGGAGGTCATTAATAAAAATGCTGAAAAGTAAAGGACCAAGAATGGACCCTTGTGGGATACCCATACAATTATTTAAAAGGAAGGATTTATCCTGGTGAACTTTTACACACTGTTCTCTGTTCTGAAGATAAGATGCAAACAATTTTATTGTATTGGGAGAAAAGTTAAAAAATACCATTTTGGATAAAAGCAAGCTGTGGTTTACAGTGTCAAAGCCTTTTTGAGATCCAGAAAAACAGCTCCCACCACATTACCCCTGTCCAAGGACTGTTTGACATTTTCAATAAGGCAGCAGTTTGCTGTTTCTGTTGAATATCCTGGTCTAAAAACCAAATTGGTGTGCATGAAGAAGTCGACCGTCTATGCTTGCAAATAACACACAGCTGTCAGATACTGGCTGGAAAATTCAGCAGAAATGTAGAACCAAGTGCTATCAAGCTGAGGTCAAAATTTTGTAACAATACCACACAAAATGAATATATTACACAGCTTTTTTCTCAGGTAGTTACCAGGCGTTTTTGAACTGTGCCAAATTGTGCCAAATGGCACAGTTTGGAAGAACGTCTATAACTTTTGAATGCTTCAACATAGAAGCTTCATCTTGGGCTCTAATGAAAGGTGACACTCAGGGCTGTGTGTGTGTGTGTGTGGGGCGGGTTGTTTATTCATTCATTCATGAATGAATGAACGAACAAACAAGCCCCCCACACACAAAGAAGCGTGCCACGTAAAAAATGTGTGGCCTTTTTTTACAAGAAAAAATAACCTACAGTGCAATAAAAATTATACTAAAATATCTGCAATGTAGAGGATAACAACTCCCCCCCCCCCGCTACAGAGGAGCTCGGCACACAAAAAACGGTCCGTCATGTGGCCGTGACGCACCATTGTAATTACCGATCGGTCAAAAGTCATTTTTATTACTATTTTCATTGATAAAGAATAATTTAGCTTATAACACTTACCTGTCCACAACAATAGTGTCGTTGGCGAACATCTGTTCCTCATTGTCAGATGAACATGAAGCTGGCCCGCTTGTTACGGACTCGTGGTTCTGGTCACGCGACCTGGTCAAACCATCTCCGCTTCCATGATTGCGGTTTTGGCGAACGATTTTTCAAAACAAATAAGAACAGTATTAATAAAAAAAGACTGGCTAACGCTACCGTTACACACAGGTCTCAATGTGTGTCACCCAGTGGCTTAGACAAAACAGATTTTACGCACGGGACGCACACGTTTCAATCGTCGAACTTCTCTGCTTCAATTGGCTTGTTGTATTCACGGTCGTTGGTAGGCGGGTCCTTCTTGCTAGGTTTTCAGTCATTGGTTCTTCAAGGTTTCAGAAATCCAATTCAAGGCTCTTATTAGTTGAATGAGAGGTCAATCAAATCTAAACCAATCAAAACACTCCTTTGGCTTTCTGTTCGTGGCTGTGTCTGTACTGGAAGAACGGAAATACAGCTTTTTTTTTTTTCAGTGCGCACTGAGACGCACAGTGTGCACTGAGACGCACTAGGACGCAGAGACGTGACTGCCTGCGGTATCCCGGAGTGCAACAGGTTAACCCATCTTTTCCAGAACAAGTCTGACATATATTGCACGTGCTTCCATCGTCGGTGGGCATGTACATCTGTTCGTTCAAAACATCCTAGTGGTAAAGATGGCTGACCTTTTAAAATCAGCAAGTGATTTGGGATCAGTACCTCCAGATCATTTGGATTGGTTGATGCTTTAGTAATTGGCTGGCTGTTAAGTATGGCCTCCACTTCACAGAGAACTGTATGCAGCCCCTCTTCATCCAGGTTTGCCCTCTTAAAGTTGAGTTAAGAACTTTCCAGATTGATCTTATCAACCTCTCCCAAGAACTGCCATGTGAGCCAGCTGAGGGGTTAGAGGTCCATTTAATTCCCTTTTGTAAAAGTACATTGTTTATGCGTGACTGATTCCACTGCTCAATCGCTGTATGTAACTCACGTTCTGACACTATAAAGTTTGTACCATTATCATACAGCAGCTCTTGAACCTGACCTTGTCTTGCTATGAAGGGCCTAAGAGCATTTATAGATGAGTCAGTATCCAATGAAGATGTTACTTCAGTGTGAACTGCTCTTGTGGTCAGGCAGGTAAAGATCACCTCATATTTCTTCACCACACTCCTACTCTTCACTTCAAAAGGTCCAAAGAAATCCACTCCGACATGAGTGAATGGTAGTTCATCAGACGTGATTCTTTCACAAGGTAGGTCTGCCATCTGCTGTGACAATGGCTGAGTGTTGAGTCTTTGACAGATGACACATCTTGATAGGACTTTCTTTATTGCAGCGGTGGCACCAGTAAGCCAGTATTTTTCCTACAACTTTGATAACATATGATTACAGCCACCGTGCCTGATGGATATGGTCACTTCCTGATGGATATGGTTTAAGAGCAGCTCCGAGATATGGAAATCCTTTATCAGTATTACAGGATGTTTAACTTCTGTTGGCAGGGCTGATCTCCTGAGACGTCCTCCAACTCTCAGAACTCCATCTTCCATCAGTGGGCAAAGTTTGTAAATACAGTGGGGTAAAAAAGTATTTAGTCAGCCACCAATTGTGCAAGTTCTCCCACTTAAAAGATGAGAGAGGTCTCCAATTTTCATCATAGCTATACCTCAACTATGAGAGACAAAATAAGAAAAAAAAATCCAGAAAATCACATTGAAGGATTTTTAATGAATTAATTGGTAAATTCCTCAGTAAAATAAGTATTTGGTCAATAACAAAAGTTCATCTCAGTACTTTGTTATATACCCTTTGTTGGCAATGACAGAGGTCAAACATTTTCTGTAAGTCTTCACAAGGTTTTCACACACTGTTGCTGGTATTTTGGCCCATTCCTCCATGCAGATCTCCTCTAGAGCAGTGATGTTTTGGGGCTGTCGCTGGGGAACACGGACTTTCAACTCCCTCCAAAGATTTTCTATGGGGTTGAGATCTGGAGACTGGCTAGGCCACTCCAGGACCTTGAAATGCTTCTTATGAAGCCACTCCTTCGTTGCCCGGGCAGTGTGTTTGGGATCATTGCCATGCTGAAAGACCCAGCCATGTTTCATCTTCAATACCTTTGCTGGTGGAAGGAGGTTTTCACTCAAAATCTCACGATACATGGCCCCATTCATTCTTTCCTTTACACGGATCAGTCGTCCTGGTTCCTTTGCAGAAAAACTGCCCCAAAGTATGATGTTTCCACTCCCATGCTTCACAGTAGGTATGGTGTTCTTTCTCCTCCAAACACGACAAGTTGAGTTTTTACAATAAAGTTCTATTTTGGTTTCATCTGACCATATGACATTCTTCCAATCCTCTTCTGGATCATCCAAATGCTCTCTAGCAAAGTTCAGACGGGCCTGGACATGTACTGGCTTAAGCAGGGGGACACGTCTGGCACTGCAGGATTTGAGTCCCTGGCAGCATAGTGTGTTTCTGATGTAGCCTTTGTTACTTTGGTCCCAGCTCTCTGCAGGTCATTCACTAGGTCCCCCCATGTGGTTCTGGGATTTTTGCTCACCGTTCTCGTGATCATTTTGACCCCACGGGGTGAGATCTTGTGTGGATCCCCAGATGGAGGGAGATTATCAGTGGTCTTGTATGCCTTCCATTTTCTAATAATTGCTCCCACAGTTGATTTCTTCACACCAAGCTGCTTACTTATTGCAGATTCAGTCTTCCCAGCCTAGTGCAGGTCTACAATTTTGTTTCTGGTGTCCTTTGACAGCTCTTTGGTCTTGGCCATAGTGGAGTTTGGAGTCTGACTGTTTGAGGTTGTGGACAGGTGTCTTTTATACTGATAACGAGTTCAAACAGGTGCCATTAATACAGATAACGTGTGGAGAACAGAGGAGCCTCTTAAAGAAGAAGTTACAGGTCTGTGAGAGCCAGAAATCTTGCTTGTTTGTAGGTGACCAAATACTTATTTTACTGAGGAATTTACCAATTAATTCATTAAAAATCCTTCAATGTGATTTTCTGGATTTTTTTTTCTCATTTTGTCTCTCATAGTTGAGGTATACCTATGATGAAAATTGGAGACCTCTCTCATCTTTTAAGCGGGAGAACTTGCATAATTGGTGGCTGACTAAATACTTTTCTGCCCCACTGTATGGCTCTGATTTTGTTGCTGCAAATTATTCAGATTCCACTGCAACTCATAGATCTGTTGGATGTAGACAACTGCCTCCTGAGGGCCCTTCTCAAGCTCTGCTTTTAGTTGAGATATCATCTCCAACGTAGTGCAATTAGCCTGCAGCTGCTCGTAATGGGTTTGGAGGCATTTAGACTTCTCCCTCTTGTGGGTCATTTGGTTCATCAGGATCTGAACCTGCACCAGCTCCTTCTGCAAAATCTCAAATCATCCACTCCAGTAATTCTGTTTGCAGCTTCTCATTCTCCAGCATCTCTTCAAGTGGTAAGTTAATCTGATATTGGCCATTGACTTGTTTAACTGAACTGTTAACCAATTCCATAGATTTCTGATCTTCTCTTGAAAGTCCAGACTGCTCTTTCAAACTGCATTAAGGAAAATTCATCTTGAATTGCTGCTGCCAAAGACCATCCAAACTCTGGACAGAGATTCTGTTGACCGATGCTTCTGGCTGTTCACAACTGATTGTACTCCCACTGTTTCCTGTCAGTGGTCTATTAACAGTCCAGCCAAGTAGAGTTCTGACTGCATAGTGGTTCCACTGCTTTCGGCACATTTGCTCCTATCAGCAACTCAATATAAGCATCAATTTCAGTCAAATGAACATGCTTCAGATGTGGCCATCCCTGAATCACTGTCTGATTTGGAATGTCTCCCTTGTGGACAGGCATACATTTTTGTGTATAGGTCTTTGGCAGTTCAATAAAATTTTCCTGTCCTATAGCAACAACCTCCAGTCCTGACACATGACTGTTCACCACCTTCTCTTGGCCCATGGTCCTTAACAGGATGTTAGTCTTTCTTCTGGTTAGGCCAAGTTTATGCATCAAACGCTCTGTACAGAATACTGTGGTGCTCCCTTGATCCAAGATCGCATAAGTGGAGACAACTTTGCAACCCTTCTTGGATTTAACCTGAACAGGAACAATGGGGAGTTTGCATTCATCATCGCCAGCCCCAGTAACACCACTTGACACAAGTGTGCTGTCCACTGCAACCTCAGCTTTATTAGAGTCCTTCTTATTCTCCTTTTTTTTTTTTTTGTTACTTATTTGTACCCATAGGTAGATTTGGTTTGCAGTCTGGTGACAAGCCATCGGCTGCCGGTCGCTGCGTGTGTGAGCGCCCTAAACCTACATGTTTTTGGTATGCGGGAGGAAACCTGAGAAATCCCGGAGTAAACCCACGCAACACGGGGAGAACATGCAAACTCCACACAGCTCACTGTTGGTCGGGGGCTGGGATCGAACCCACGATCTCATGATCCCCGCGGTCCCCTGGCCGAGGGTAAACTGTGCTGCCACAGTGCTAAACCACTGCGCCACCGTGCAGCCCCCGACCTTTGGAGGAATATGTAGTAGAGTTGGATGTTTGAGACCACACTTTCCACAAGTAATTCTTTTTCTGCAGCCTTTGCTGATGTGTCCAGTATACAAACAGCTAAAACCCCTTTCCTTCAGAAAATACATCTTCTCTTTGTGAGTCTTTTTCTCCAACTGCCGACATAAATCCAAAGTGTGCCCTCCTCCACAACTTATACACATTTTCCTCAGTGTTGGACTTTGCTCCCTTGTGATTCTATGCTGAGTTTCATGCTTCAGTGGGGCAATAGTGGTGGCAAAGCTTGTTGATTTTATTCCCAACTGAGACTGTGATTTATATTTGTTGGCACCTCTGTTGTTAATAAGGGAGTCCTGTATGTTCCCAAACACTGGGTCTGTCAAGATTCTCACTTGTTTCTCAATAAAATCCACAGTGTCAATAAAAGTAGATCTCTGGCTGCTCCTTTCCTGAATTTCACATGCTACAGTTCTCCACTTGTCTCTGAATCTGTAAGGTAACTTCTTTACAATAGTGAGCATGTTTGATGGCATGCCCAGCTCCCTGAGATGTTGTACTTCTCCCATAATGTTACCACACCTTCTCAGAAACAGTCGATACTCTTCAAGGCCTCTCACGTCTTCCATCTTAATAAGTGGCCATGAAAGAGCCTTTCCCACGGAAGAATGTGCAACTCTTTGCTCATTTCCAAAATTTTCTCTTAATAGATCTTGAGCCTTGATGTAACCTTTCTCTGATTCCATGTGCTGACAGCTGCAAACAAGTTCTCTTGGATGTCCTTTTGTATATTGTTCAAAGAAATGTAGTCTGTCACTGTAGTTGTCCGTGTTCCTCTCAGGACCATTCTCAAAAGCATTCATAAAGGAGTGATATTTTAGTGGATCACCATCAAAAGCTGGAATTTCTTTTAGGCAATGATGAGAGACACTGTTGTTGTATCAGCAGTGTTGTTATTTCATTTTGTTTCCTCATTACGCCCAACATGTTATTCTGACCTCCATTTGCATCAAATGTGTCACAGGTTTGAGTTTCACTGTTTCCTTCCATCACAGTGTTTTGCTTGGATGCATGACTCTTCAGTAACACCAGCTGTGACTGTTGAAACTGAAGCACAGCCCTCTGTTTTAGTCTTGCTCCTGGATCCATATGATCAACTGTCATGATGCAGAGCACAGTTGGGGAACCTTGCTCATGCGCCTTTGTTATTCTGGCTAGTTTCTGTATTTCCCCATTTCTGTTTAGTATTTAATATGTATGATGTTATCTGAGTTTGCTCTTTGTTTCTCTTTTGAGCTGCCTACTTATTGTATCTTAGTTTGGTCATTATAATCTTGTTTATTATTATTAATGTTATATATCCTGGTATTTGGACTTGAGCCTATTCTCGTCTCTGCTTGTTTTGTTCCCCATTCAAGTAGCAGTATTTATTATTATCTCCAGCACCTGTAGTATTTCTTGTTTGTATTTTATGCTGTTCAGGCCTCAGTAAATTTAATTTATCTTTATTATTTATCCAGGCCTTAATAAATTTACAAAAATTTCAAACTTTTTTTTTTTCACGTTGTCATTATGGTGTGTGAGTGTGTGTGTGTGTGTGTGTGTAATTTTGAGGGAAAAAATGAATTTAATCCCTTTTGGAATAAGGCTGTAACATAAGAAAATGTGGAAAAAGTGAAGCGCTGTGAAGACTTTACGGATGCACTGTACAAATCCAGTGAAGTTGAAGTGCAGTTATCGTGGAACATAGTAACTCCTGGAATCCCTATTATCCAATCAAATTGCTTGGTCAGAACTAACTGTTGTATAACATTCATTAATCCTCCAGAACTGTGACATGCTCAGCCACAGATATTTTCGAAGATCCATCAGGTATGTACAGTGGCATAAAATGTTTTACTGTTTGCCGCTGGTCCTGTTTTAGTGCAGTCCCTTTCTCACCTGCAGGACTGCACCAAAGATCCCAATTTGATTCGAATCAAGACCGCCTTATTTAGGTGGTCTTGGTACAGTTGCTTTGGTGCGCAGCTGAGTGCGATTACGGTGTTCTCACCAGACAAAATGAACCGCACTAAGAAAATGAACTCAAGTTCGATTGAAATGAACTAAAGCCTGCAGGTGTGAAAGCACCCAGCACAGAAGTTTCTACAGACGCTAGACAAGGGGTGTGATAGTGAAAATAATTTTACACTACTTCACACTTTGGTCATGTCCAGTGAATCCAGCATTTATAGGGCAGGCAGGAATTCAAGGACTGTCTTTTTCCAGGATAATTAAGGCGTAGATTTTAGATAATCACATTTATGCCTTTTTTTGGACCTGTAGACTCTAATGAGATGGCTGTTTTTTCTCATTGTGTTATTGTGGAGAAATTCTCAACACATAACAACCATGCATGATTACAAATGAATCTGTCCACACAGATTAAACTCTCTATTTTCCTCTGTGATTTTACTTTTTCTGGATTTGTCCATGTCTTACTGAGGGTGGGGAGGATAAGCAGGTAGATGGTCTCCATAGCGTGGTCTCCATATTCATGGTGAGGCTCAGTGGGTCTGTGCATATAAGCTGCTGTCGGATATGACGCATACAACTGACAACATAATACATAATTTAAAATATATTTTACATTCAAAAAAGCATGCATTTCAGTTGAAAAATGTATTCATCCATCCATCCATCCATCTTCTACCACATTTCCGTGGGTCTGGGTTGCGGAAGCAGCAACTCAAGCACAGAAGCCCAAACTTCCCTCTCCTCAACCACCTGCTCCAGCTCTTCAGAGAGGATACCAAGGTGTTCCCAGGACAGCTGGGAAATGTAGGGGCAGATTTACTAACGTGCTGCGCCACCCTGTTTTGGCATTACAAAATATTGTTGAGATTTACTAAAGGGCACAGGGCAAAATTAGTGGTGGTAAGGTGTGGACTATGTTAATTTTGCACCTGGCCTCATTCTCATCTGCAGTACAGGGGGGCCCCTGTACTGCAGATGATGGTATCAGACACACAGTCCGGGGTTCTCACAAACTGTGGTTGGTCTGTGAGGTAGTCCAGGATCCACAATGACAGGTGCTGGTCCACCCCTGCACACAGCAGCTTGTCCCTCAGGATCACTGGTTGGATGGTGCTGAAGGCACTGGAGAAATCAAAGAACATGATCCTCACAGTGCTTCCAGGCTTTTACAGGTGGGACAGGGAACGGTGTAGGAGGACAATTACTGCATCCTCCACCCCGATGCCATGCTGGTAGGCAAACTGAAGTGGATCCATCACTGGTCCCACCATGGGGCGGAGGTGAGCAAGGAGCAGCCTCTCCAGGGTCTTCATCAGGTGTGGCGTGAGGGCCAAGGGTACCACACAGGATGTTTTCCACAGCTGTGGTACCCTCCCCAGCTACAGGCTCAGACTGAAGATGTGCTCCATGATCCTGCACAGCTGGTCTTTGCAGGAATTGAGGAGCCTCGAGCTGATGCTGTCTGGACCTGCAGCCTTCCTTGCCTTGATCTTCCTCAGCTCAGCTGTCACCTGGGTCTTAGTGAGGGTCAGGTTGGGGCAGGGGGGCTGTGCGCTTTGAGAGGGGGTGTTGGGTCTCTGGGGGGAAGAACAGTGGGGGATGCACGGGGGGGCAGTAGACAGCTGGACAGCAGTTTTTGGTGGGGAGGCGGAGAAGAGGACGGTTGGTCAAACCTGTTAAAGAACAGGTTCAGGTTGTTCACCCACTCCCTACCCCCCGTGGCCTGGGAGGAGGTATTCTGGTGCCCAGAGATGGTTTTGAGGCTCCTCCAGACACCGCTGATGTCACTCTGCTGCAACTTGTCCTCCAGCTTCTTCCTGTAGCTGTTCTTCCCCTCTCTGATCTTCCTCCTTAGCTCCCTCTGTACGGACTTCAGCTCCTCCTTGTTTCCCAACCTAAAGATTCTTTTCTTCTCCTTCAACAGTGACATTATCTCAGGGTTGATCCAGATCTGTTAGTATACATTTTTTTAATAGATCTGTTTTTAATATAATTGATGAGGTGAATAGTATTTATATATAACCTTGTCTTTTAATCTTTCTTTTATGTCTTTTTTTAATGTGTCAGATTCTGTTGCTAGAGGTGTTTTTGTGTTTTTATTGTGTATGTTTTTATTGGGACCGATTGCAGCGTAATTTCGTTCTACACTGCTCTTTTGATGTAGTGCTGAATGACAATAAAGTAATCTCGACACTCTTGGTTTGTTATTTGAGAAACACCACATGGTCTTGGTGGGTACGGTGTTCTCTACACAGAAGTTGATGTAGTCTGGGATGGTGTGTGTGAGGCCATCGATGTCCTCACCATGTGGATCCCAAAGCTTCTCACACACAGTGGATTCAAAACAGTCCTTCAGAGCATCCTCCGCCTCCTCGGACCATATTTTCACGGTGTGGGTAACAGGAGGTTTTCTGTGTACCAGGGGTTTGTACACAGGCAGGAGGTGAACCAAGTTCTGATCAGATCTTCCGGGGGGTGGGGGGAGTGGTGATGAGGTGTAAGCCTCCTTGGTGTTTGTATAAAATAGTCCAGTGTTTTATTGTCTCTGATGTGGCACATGACATCCTGGGTGAAAGTGGGCAGAATGGAGGACAGGGAAGTATGGTTAAAATCACCAGAGATTAGCTGGAGAGCTGTGGGGTTTTGAGTCTGTAGTTTGCTGGTGACTGAGTGGATGACGTCACACGGTGCCCCAGCACTCATGGAGGGGGGGGTACATAAATAACAATCACGATGACATGTGAGAACTCTCTGGGAAGATATGCCAGTTGCATGCCAATGGCTAGCAGCTCAATGTCCTTGCTGCAGTGTTCTTTAATCATGATGTGTCCAGGATTACACCATCTTACTGAGGAGCTCATTCAACAGTAGGCTACATCATCGTAGGTGTGCAACCGAGAGGTTTCGCAGGTCCTTCCTACCTACGGCTGTCAGACTGTATAACCTAAGCAGGGCTGCTCGCAGAGACAGCAAAAAAAACGTGACGACCTAATAGCATTGAATGCAAAAGACGCAACAGACTTACACAAATAGTCCCCTCCAGTATACAACTAGGACAATATCAATCGATACGGAGGGTGACAATATGTATGGGTACATATTCATACTATGTAGGATAACTAAATAGGCAGTTATGCTGTTTATTCCATCTAGCTACAATGCTCCGCACTGTGTATATATATTTCTATATTTATAAGATAAGATAAGATAAGATAAGATAAGATAAGATAAGCCTTTATTAGTCCCACAACGGGGAAATTCCAGGATTGCAACAGCACAGGGATAGCAACACTCAGAGCAACAATCAGAAGGCAAGAAAAAAAACAAGCAAGCAAGAGCAGCTAATGTACATATGTACATATTACTATAAAATATATATATACACACACACACACAGACACACAGTGCAGAGCATTGTAGCTGGATGGAATAAATATATGAATATATGAACACACAGTGCAGAGCATTGTAGCTAGATGGAATAAATATGTAAATATATAAACACCCACAGTACGGAGCATTGCAGCTAGGTGGAATAAATATGCAAGTATATAAACACACACAGTGCGGAGCAATGTAGCTAGATGGAATAATATGTAGATATATAAAAACACAGTGCGGAGCATTGTAGCTAGATGGAATAAATATATAGATATATAAATATAAACACACCCAGTGCTGAGCATTGTAGCTAGATGGAATGTGTGTACGTTATGTGTACGTATGTACTGTATATGCACTGTTCTTATTTTCTTATCTTCTAAATCATTGCTCTGAGTGTTGCTATCCCTGTGCTGTTGCAATCCTGGAATTTCCCCATTGTGGGACTAATAAAGGCTTATCTTATCTTATCTTATCTTATCTGTTGTTCACATACATTATCAGCCCTCCACCTCTGCTCTTCCCGCTATCTGGTGTCTGATCTGCCTGTATTAAGTGGAAACCCTCCAGTCTGATGTTAGCATCTGTTGCTAGTTCTGTTAGCCACATTTCAGTAAACAACATAATGCTAATCTCTCTGAAGACGCTCTCATACCGGGACACAGATGTCAGTTTGTCCGTCTTGTTAAGCAGCAATTTGACATTTCCCATAATAATGGACGGTAGGACGGGCTTGTACCTTATTTTCCTCGTGCGTCACTTCTCTCCAGCATGACATCCCTGCCATTTTCACCTAATTTCTCATGAGATATCAGGTCTCAGTAAGCATCATAGAGTTGCCTGAGGCTAATAATTGACTCCTACTGTAAACAATAGCTCCTCCACTCACCAGGTCAGTAGTCATTGGAGATATGAGCAGAAAGATGGTGTGCCACCAGTGTGGTGATATTTGTGTCCTTAGCGTCTGTAGTGATATTTAATTATAAGGTACAAAGATTATTTAATTTATATTTAGAGGTGTGTGTGTTGGGACAGAGGTTTGTTCCATCACAGCAAAAGGGGCACCAGTCCAACAGGACAATTTCTTAATAACTAATCTTTATACCTTCAATCAATCAGTCTCATATATTTGTGAATTCTACTGGGTGACTTTAGAAACAAACACAGGAAAAGAAATCAAGAGAAACTTCCATATACAGTTTACAGTTTTAATGATCAGATTCAGATTAAATGACGTTACTTTCAACGGATTTGTTGGTAAAGTGAAATGACCAAGTATTAAGCATCACATTCAACTTGTAATGGATTATTGAGCAACAGAGTGTAATCACATTTGTGGATCCAAGTAAGCCTTAGTATGAATTTGTAACTGTGATGAAAATAGAAGACTGAATTAACTGTAACAAAAATATGAAGAAAATTGGATGCAGATTTTATGAAGAAAATTAAAACTAATTATATGAAAAGAAATTCTGAGTTACTCTATGAAAGTAAAAATGGAATTTAAGGGAAAGGGAATATTAATTTCTCTTTAATAATTTCTATAGCTCCGATCAGAGTCATGAACTAGTTTTAAACCTGAGACAAATTATGGCATACTTTTAAGGTGATAGACATCATTACTCAGCAGATGAAACAAAGAGATCTCGCTCACATGACTTTTCTTGCATTGCTGGCTTCTCTTCAGCTGGATACTTAGCTGGAGCTTTATTTGAGATGATACCAGAGAATATCTGCCCACAGAGATTTCTTCCAAAGTCCAGCAATCACAAGCTGCGATTTGAGTGTGATAATAAGGCTTCTTCTCTTTCCTCAGCCACGTAATATGCCATGTGGGACAACACAAGAGGGTTTTTGTGGTTTAGCGCCCCCCTCCCCCTCCCTCTTCCCCCGGGTCTGAATAAATTGGAGATAATTCAAAAGTCTGATCAAGATTGATAAAAAAAAAAAAAAAAATCAAGCCATGAAATCCGATTCCTTCAGATGTCGTGGGGCTTGGCGAAACAGCTTCCAGTGTGAGGAAAAGCAATCAGTCCCCTTTAAAACACATGCTGGGTTTAGAAAAAGTTTTACAGGATAAAAATAGAAAAACGTCTGGGAACGAGGAGTTTTACTCCATATAACGAGATGTTTTGAGCTCAAAGGAAGAAAAAGTATTTCCCAGATGTTTAAAGAAAAGGAGCATTAAAAGCAGAACACACAGACTTACACAAAAGACAACTCTCCCTGACCCTTCTGAACTGCTATGGTCGTTCTCCCTTAAAACTGAGTAAGCTTTCCCGGGGAAAACGTGACTGACATGAACGGGAACCAATTGTCTTCCATTGCAGGAGGTTTGAATGAACTCTAGTCCAATAAGAAGACAGTACTTTGTCTGTAACCGACCAATAGAATGAAAGGGGCCATTGCCCAACAGAGACTAGCTGTCACAAACCCACATGCGCCATAACACGGCGCATGAGGGAGAGAATGAAAAACCCAATCGCAGGAGTAGTGAGTGCCATGTTTATTAAAGTTCACAAAAGTAATAAGTCCAATAATCACCAGTTCAGTTCAGACAAACCACACAAGATTATGGAGAGGTGTTATGACAAGATTGGCCACCAAACATACAGGGCACCTGCTGAATGCTCAACAGCCTGGTGAATATGGAGCCTGGTGCTGCAGGGCTGCGTTACGCACAAAACAAGAAAGGTGAGCAGCCTAGTGCTGGAGGGCTGCTAGCACAGGAGAAAAGGCTAAAGACACTTACAGGTCTGGAGCTAATCCAGGGCAAGCCGTGCAATCTGGCGGAAGAGGCAGAGAAGCAAAGGCGAGGTTGCAGTATGCGGGACTGGACGCTTCTTACTACGGCGCTTCCTCCCTCTCCTCCGCTTGGGTGACGTGGGGATGAGGTAATCCGGGACGCGGAGCACCGTGCCGGGCAGCTGGTCACCCATGCAGAGAGACTCCATCCTCTTCAGAGAAGGAGGCGGCGTGGCCGCGGAGAGTTCGAGCGCTGAGGGATCCTCGTCCAGATCCTCCTCCATTCAGCAGCCGAGCTGGGCCTGTCCCCACTCCTCCTTCATTTGGCATTCCTCCTTCACCCAGCGATTTACTAGAGTGATCAGGGCCTGCCGCTTCTCCTCAGTCGTGTCCATGGATTGGGAAGACACAGGGGCGGGAACCCTCTCTGCTGGAGAAGCGCGTCCTCATGTCTCCTTCTCGCAGCACTCCACCTCTGTCCTCTCATCCGAAAATTGGGTGGGCACTGGCCCAGGAGATGAAGAAGATCCGAGGAAGGAGGAAGTCTTCCTCTGATGGGAGGGTTTCTTCTGGCGGGAGGCCGGCTCTGATCGCGGAGAGGCATCCTCTGGCTCTGCGTCAGGAACGGGAAGGATGACTGAGAGAATGGCGTCTACCCTATGCATTACCCGGAGGTGAGAGTAGCGCCGCTCGAAGTTCTCCGTGACGAGTCGTGCCCACTCCCGGTCCTCAGAAAACCGAGACAACTGAAAGGCGAAGCCCGCCTCCTCCAGCAAATCCTGGGCTTCCTGCTCTTCGTCTGTCCAAATCATCGTGCCCACGTACGAGGAGAAAAAGGAGAAGGGAAAAAAACCACAACTCTACTCCGCTGGTTTCTTTTCTTTTTTTTTTTTTTTTTACAGTCGGGGCATTCTGTCACAAACCCCCATGTGCCGTGTTATGGCGCACGAGGAAGAGAATGAAAAACCCAATCGCAGGAGTAGTGAGTGCCATGTTTATTAAAGTTCACAAAAGTAACAAGTCCAAAAATCACCAGTTCAGTTCAGACAAACCACACAAGATTATGGAGAGGTGTAATGACAAGGTTGGCCACCAAACATACAGGGCGCCTGCTGAATGCTCAACAGCCTGGTGAATATGGAGCCTGGTGCTGCAGGGCTGCGTTACGCACAAAACAAGAAAGGCGAGCAGCCTAGTGCTGCAGGGCTGCTAGCATAGGAGAAAAGGCTAAAGACACTTACAGGTCTGGAGCTAATCCAGGGCGAGCCGTGCAGTCTGGCAGAAGAGGCAGAGAAGCAGGACCAGCTGAAGCACCAAGGAATAGATCGTCTTCAGATGTCAGGCTGAGTTGCACGCAGGGAGTGAATTAATGTACGGGGAAAGCTAGCTGCCGCGTATAGAGGCAAATGCCCCGACAATCTCTTTCCTCTGGAGCGGCCAACAAATACTGCAGAAGCTAATGAGGAAAGAGATTGCCGGTGTGAGAATGCATGGGCAGAACTGATTGGCATCCGGTGTGTGAGAGCGCGTGTGATTGAGAGTGAATGGAGCGTGTGCATGTGTGTCTGCGTGTGATTGTGTGTATGTGTGTGAGCACCAGTGACAATGCAGCTGACAGCGCTTGACAGGAGGAGGGGGCGTGCCAAAGCTGTCAGGAGGAAACTAAAACAAATCATAACAATAAGTCAGAACCGGGTTTGGCCTCCAAACCCGGATTCATGACACTGGCTGGTGATTGGCTGAGCCAGTCAGATGACTTGAGTACTTTCTCAACAGGCTAAACACATCTTGATTAACAGAAAAAATTCACTTTATATACTTAATATGAAATCTAAGCTAACTCCAGTGAGCAAACTCGTCCTTATATAATTAATATACAGTAGAATAAGGTTTCACTTAAGCCTGTTTCAAACATTCAATCACATTTAAAAACAATGATAAATAAAACATTTCAACGCAGAATGATATGTCAGAGTCCTACTTGATTTTCCAGGGTGTCCTGAAAAAGAAGATAATCTGAGAATTGATACTTTTGGTAACAAAGGAAGTCATTTCATTCATTAACCTCGGTTCAGCTTGTAGAGTGAAAAGCAAACCTATTCCAGAGTCGTCCACCAGGGGGTAATGTCAAGCTGTGGATAATTCCTAGCGAGTTGGAATGCGCTCGAGGAGTTTCTGGGATATGTCAGACAATTGTTAAGGCATAAAACTGTCTGATTTGGGAGGAAGCTCCAGTTTATTTATGATAGCAAACTACTCCGTTCCTGGCATGAAATGGGATCCTGTTCATAGCTTTTTCCATAGAATGTGTTTCAACCAGTGGTCCCAGGAAAAGGGAAACAGTTGTTGACCACACTTTTTTGGGTGAAACAATTTCTTTAAAGTGAAGAGTAGTTTTATAGATTATAGCCAAAAGGAATGATGCTACAGTGTCTGTGATAGATATGGGGTAACAGGATCAGAAAAGTTGTGGCAAAGAAAAAGTAGATAGTAAGTAAAGAAATGAGAATTGAGCCGCTGCAGCAAAGGGCTGCTGACTCATGTGGTGCCGGAAGTAAGGGGAAAATCTGTAATTTCCCAGTTTGGGATCAATAAAGTACATCTATCTATCTATCTATCTATCTATCTATAAAATGTGTGCGTTATTATCAGTTCACTTTAGTCAACTGAAACCGCAAAACTGCAAAATTTCCAGCCAAAAAACGTGCAACTTTTTCATAAATAATCTAAGAAAAAAGCTGCAGATTTATGCAACTTTTTTTTATCAATTTGCAAATTTTTCCTCATTTTTTAAAACTTTTTTCCCTCATAAATCATCAGCTTTTGGAGACAATTTTATGCAAATCAAAGGGTTATTCTTGTCAGTTTGTGGCGTTATTGTCAAAATCTGTTTTTGTCTTCAGTAAATTAAAAAAGTTAAATAATTGTGTGTGTGTTGGGGGGTCCATCTCAAACTTTTTTTTGGTCTGTTTTCAAGTTATCTCATTAATTTATTGTTTTCAGTTTTTTATCACTTGACTTTTTTGTTTTCCAATTTGTGACTATTTCTCTCTCACCAGTTTGCCACTTTTTTCAGATCAATTTGTATTTTTTATAACTTTTGCAGACTACTGCATGAAGAATTCATGAACAGACCTTTTTCCCCAGTCTTTATTCCTCTTTTAGCAAATGCCTCATATCTGAATCTTTGCAGGTGCAATGCCAAACGAGCCAAAAATGTAGTTCTGTCCCTGTTCCCCATTATTGGCTGGATGAAAATCTACAGGATCAAAGAGTGGCTCGTCAGCGACATCGTATCTGGAATCAGTACTGGATTAGTGGCTGTTCTGCAAGGTGAGAACCAGCTGGTTGTGGACTTCCTGTACTGGAACTCAACTGACTTGGATGACGTTTCTGATCTGCAACAATAGGTGGGGGGAAATCAAGTAGTATTGCAATACATTGAGTGGGTGACATTGCACTGATTCAGCACCATGCCAGTGTTGCAGTGCCTCAGTGCACAGGCGACACAGGCATACGGTAGTGTGTCAGTGTGTGAGTCTGTTACCGGGTTTTCAACTCACCTGGTTGAAATCAAGTAGAACTAAAGGCTTGAATCAATCATGTGTTCTGTAATCGTGTTTTATCTAATCCTTCTCTCTTACTTTATTGCACAGTAGCCTGGTGGAGCTCCCACAGTTTTGTTGTGCTGTACTACTGTACAATGGCAATAAGGCCAGTTCTATTCTATTCTAAAAGAACAGCTCAGTGGTGCAGTAGTGAGCTCTGTGGCAGCACAACAAGAAGGCCACGGGATCGATTCCAGCGCCTGACCATCGGCGACCCTTCTGTGTGGAGTTTGCATGTTCTCCCCATGTCTGCGTGGGTTTACCCCGGAGACTCCAGTTTCCTCCCACAGGCCAAAAACATGCAGGTTAGGTTAACTGGAGACTCTAAAGTGGCCCTATGTTTGTGTGAAGGGATTGGTACCGTGGCAGCTTCACCCATCCAGGTGGAGGCCCTGAATTTCCCTCTGGGATTAATGAAGTATATAAAATACAAACTCAGTTTTTTGAGTAACAAAGCCTCTAGAACGGGGGTCAGCAACCTGCGGCTCTTTTGCCCATATTCAGTAGCCCATTGTGGTTTTGAAAAACTCACAAATTTGCAGAAAAACAGTCACAAATTCACAAATTTACAAAAAAGCTGCAAATTAAAGACCAAAAACTAAAACATCAGAGAAAACTAACAAAAATTGATGAGAACGTGTTGCTTATTTTTAAGAACAAAATTGTGAATTTACAAGAAAAAGTTCCACATTACAGAGAAAAAATCGCAAATTTACATGAAGAGTTGTAGATTTAAACAAATATGATGAAAAAGCTACACATAAATAAGAAAAAAGCCCCAGATTTAGGAAAAAAGTTTCACATTTTTAAAAAGTCACCAGTTTGTTGCAAATATACAGTTAAAATGCTGCAAATTAAAGATGACAAGGGCACACATTTGAGAGACTATTTATGCACATTTACAAGAAAAAAGTTGCTAATTAATGAGGAAAAACTGCAAATTTCTGTGGCAAAAGTTGCATATTTTTAAGAAAGCAGTTGTAAATGTTGAGAAAAAGTTGCAAATTTATGAGAAAAAGTTGCCAATTTAATGAAAAAACAGTTTTCAGGAAATGAGTTGCAAATTTATTTGATATTTGTGAGAAAAAAATCAGAAGTTAAGAAGAAAAAAGCCTCAGACTTATAAGATAAGTTGCAAATTTAAGTGAAGAATATACATTGTAGCTTCAATAAAAACTAGTAAATTAATACAACAGGTGCAAATTTACAAAAAATAAGAGTTAAAAGCTGTTTATGAGAACAATATTGCAGTTTTATTTGGCCCTTTTACCTTTTTTAAGGCTCAAATAAATGTTATGACTCCATGCAGATTTTTTTGAACAAAAATTGCTTGAAATGGCGCTTTTCATGGCTGACCGCTGCTCTACATGGTGCCACAGGCTCACTGTCTGGTTAGGTCAGTACAGTTTGTCACGAACGGCTCTACGAGGCACAGAAGGATTAAGGAGGAACCCACTCGCTGAATGAGTTTGCAACGTTTAATAGACAAAACTGAAGTTCACAAAATGCCATTCAAAAAATGCGACACTGAGGAACTTACAAAGAGTTGGGCTCCTGAGTGGGTTTGCTCAGGCAGAGTCGATGTAGGAGGAGAAGGAATTAGTGTCCCGAGGTACAGTCAAGGGAAGGACAAAAACTCCAACACAACCGAGGAACTGGCAACAATAGGTGACAGTGCTTAAATGGAGACTAAACTAATAACCAAAGTGATCACAGGTGCGGACTGAGCAGGAGAGAAAAGGCAATCACTAATAATTGGAGGCAGCTGCTCATAGTAATGAAAGAGAGCAGCTGACAGTAAGTGACAGGTGAGGGAGGGGCAGCTGGCAGTTTGACTAGCGGCAGGGCACGCCCACAAGAGACTGCACAACCCTGACCGCTGTCAAAAGTGAAAAGGGAACAGATACAGATCAATACAAAGATAACGGAGGGCAGCAAGGAACACACAGGACATAATAGCATGAATAAACAAGGAGGTCATGAAGCTGAGTTTGGGGGGAGACCCCAAACTCCGTACATGACGCAGTTAAGGAGAGACCTATTATATTTCTGCAGGAGTTGAACAAGACAAAGTTTGGGAAATCACCATTTATCATATTCCAATGCTATTTGTTCTACTGCAGGTCTGGCCTACTGCTTGCTGGCATCCCTTCCAGCCTGGTATGGACTCTTTTCCGCCTTCTTTCCTGTTGTGTGCTACTTTTTCCTCGGCACATCTCGACACATCTCAGTGGGTAGGGTCACTTTATTTATCCGATTTTCCAGTTTCTCTAAGGCTGCTCTCAAAATGCAAAAATTCAAACTATGAGTGATAATGCACGATCTCTCTGCCTCAGGTCCATTCCCTGTCCTGTGCCTTATGATCGGCTCAGTGGTCACCAGGCTTGTCCCAGATGAAGGACCTGCCGCTAACATCACAGGGTTTGAAGGTCTGACAACGGACCAGCAGAGAGTACTGGTGGCCTCTTCAGTGTCCTTCCTCGTTGGAATCATGCAGGTTAAAACACCTCATCATCAGGGAAATTCACTTTGAAAGCTAATTGTTTCCAGGAAAAATCTTGGATGGGTTAATAATAATGCATCGGTTTTATATAGCGCTTTATCATATATACTCAAAGATGCTTTACAAATAGGTACATTATTCATTCACTCCAGACAGACAATGGTAGTGGCAGCTACTTCTGCAGCCACAGCTGCCCTGGGGCAGGCTGACGGAAATGTGGCAGCCAATCTGCGCCAACGGCCACCACCAAACATTTTATACATTTATACACATTCATACCCAGTGTTATGGACACTGGAGGCAATGCAGGTGAAGTGTCTTGCCCAGGGACACAACGGCAGGATATCTGGGGAGAGCGGGATTCGAACCGCCAACCATCCGGTTATTAGACGACCTGCTCAACCTCCTTAGCCACTGCCGCCACTGGGTTAGACTCTAACCTCTAACGACAGGTGAAAAGGTCAAAGGTCAAGGTTAGCATTCCCTTTGCATTGTTACTATAGAACAAGTAAAGCTAGGGTGACCAGACTTTATACACAGGTTCGCCTTTGAATTGTGACTTCAATTGCGGTCTGGGGTCAAAAGGTCAAAGGTCAAGGTTTTAGGATTTCATTCAAATTCAGTTGACTTTCATGAATTTTCTTTAGGTTCTCAGCGGTTGAAGCCACAACCAGCGGGCATTCATACTGGCATGCTCTCAAAGTTTCCAGTGGGAATTTTCTGGTTGTATCTTTGGAACATCTTGAACAAGTTTAAATTTGTCCCTTGTTTAAATTTTCTTAATTTTTTTAATTATTGAGACAAATGTTTTTTTGTTTTTTTGTTTTATTGTTCTTGGCTTTCTTCAAACGCTCTGATTCAAAGCTCATCACTTTAAGAAACAGACTTCAACTGTTCATCTCCACCCTTCCTCTTAAGTCAGTTAGCTATTAGCTGAGTAGCTTCCAGCCGGCTCCTTCCAGCTCAGCTGAGCAGTACTCTAGTTCACTGATCCACAGTCGATGGTGTATCTCGTGTCAGTCCGGTCTATCCTCCAATAAATTTTGCCATGATTCCGCAAATCGCTAGCACCACGTGCTGGACGATCGCCACAACCCAATGTGAGCTACCAGGCCAAGGGATCTCAAAGGGTAGTGGGACTGTGTGGGACTCCACTCTGGTCTCACAGCCAGCTGAAGGATGGAGCAACTACACTACCCGTGAGAGCAGAGGGGATCTACAGAGGACAGTGGAGTTGCTGGGTGTGAGCGCCAGCAGCATCTGGTCCCGGGACATTTTAATTGTAGGGAGCCAGAGGCTTCGTCCTGATTCTGCGGCGGATCGCACGTACTGGTGTTATGCCAATAGCTCCCCCGCCAATTTGGAGGAGTTCTTGTCATAACACCAGCCAGTAGCCCTGATCCTGGGCCATAAAAGTGACTGGTGTGCCATGGTGGGCGAGCCAATCCGATCACGATGAAACCACTTGGAGATGGGCCGGAGTGAACCAGGTGATGGCTATTAAGCCTTATTCATGCTGCATATCCCCACTGGTCCACTTTGGTCTGCATGTGCTTTGGATGAGCCCAGTGGGCACGTGGCGTTGTACATGCTCACGTTTTTTTGTCTACCAGGCCAAGCAGTTGATGCATGTGCACAGCTGTTATTTATAGTTTTGCCCCAGCCCTATGGTAGGGTAGCGCAAATGCACTAACACGCCAGTTTGTTCACTCGGCTGTAAACACGAGAGTGACACATTTTTTTGTAGCAACAACAATGGTGTCATTTCAAGGAAAAGGATGAATTACCGTTTTCCACTGCTCTTCTCCGCTCAAGCTTCTGCTGCTGCAAAAGGATTCACGTATGTTTCTTCTCATCTTCCGCCTCCTCATCGTCTTCCTCATCTACTTTGTCTTTGTATGTTGTGTTGGTAGCACCGCCTCGTGAATGGGACGTTCAGTTTTGCACATGCTCCGTCAAAGCACAGATCATGGGCAGGCCACGCAGTCACAAAATTTGGGCTGCACGCGGTCGTCCACAGTAGAGCCCTGCGTACACTAGTGGACTGGAGACGATGACATAAATTTCTTCACACGAGGTTTCAGGTTGCACGTACGCGAACAGCCAAGGTGCAGCATGAATCCAGCTCAAGGGTGACTAAGGTCTAAAGAAAATAACAATATAAGCCACGCTTGCAGTGACTTGTCCTGATAACAGTGTCAGCCTGTGGGCTAATAGGCTACCTTTAGCCAACACTTCATCTACATGACGGACAGCTAGGCGGGCCAATAATAGAGCAGTGGGTGGGCTTTTTTGAAACCTGGCGTGTATGATTTGCCCGGAAGAGTCAAAAAAACATTTTGGGGAGTTTCTCTGAGAGAAAAACAAGATAAAGACAGTGTGCTTTCGTCAGATAGCTGACTTTTGGGAAAATCTTGGGCTAATTACATGACCAGTTCACACATTTGAGACAGCTAAAACCCACAAACACACCATTTTTCAATCAATGACCCCTTTAAAGTCCAAAAATTGAGGTGGAGAGCCGCTACATCACATGTCCTTGTTGTTATCATGTGATCACGATCGGTTCATCTCGATCACTCTCGGGTCTTTCCTCAAGATCTTGCGCAATCTTGTATTTTGAACTCTGTTTCTTATCCATGGTGCTGCAAAACACAAACGGAGCTGGTTGGGATGAACGCAAGGGGGCCATTGACACTGCATCTGCATGGACTGCATCCGAGTCGGTGTAAGTGCTGGGGTAACTGTGGTAATGACTGTGGTAATAACTACAGCAAAATAAGCTAAAACAACCTCTAGGAATGAGATAGTACATGGTCAAATGTTGGTAGATGATCTGGCTGGGGATCAATAGCATTATAGAGAAAATTTCCAAAAGGACCAACCACCATCGGTCTGCTAAGCTAACGCTAGCGACCTGATGTGCCAGGTGTTTGCCAGCCATTGGGATGCCTAGTTAGGAAGAAAATGGCCGTGATCCCACTGACTGACGCTCCTGGGTTTCATACATTATCAATCACAGTTTTTCCAGGCCAAACAAGGCCAAAAATAACGAAACAGGCAAGAATGTTCACTTATATAGCGCCTTTTCTCATCTCCGGATGACCAAAGCGCTTCACAGATCCTGCTGTCCACCCATTCACACACTGATGGTGGTGGTGCCGCCAGTGCACCCGGTGCTGGCCTGGCCCGCCAGCAGCAGCTGGGGGGTCCGTGTCTTGCTCAAGGACACTTCAACATGCAGACTGCAGACAGAGTGGGGGAATGACATGAGATATATTATCAACTGTGATTAATGAACCAGCAAGGAATTTTCACCTTTCCCTCAGAAATTTGTAAAAAAAAAAAAAAAAAAAAAAACAGTGAAAAAAATTGCAAAAAAAATAGCGGCAAATTTATGAGAAAAAGGTCACGAATTTACTAGCAAAAAAGTCACAAATTTAGGAGAAAAAAGTGAAAATTTAGGAGAAGAAAAATTGTAAAATTACTTGAAAAGAGTTACAAATTTACAAAAAAAAACTTAAGCAAATTTACAAGAAAAGGGTCACCAATTTATGAGGAAAAAATAGAAAAAGTTGCAAATTACAAAAAAAAGGTTTGAGAATTTATGAGGGAAAAAAGACCCAAATTTATGAGGAAAACTTGTAAGTTTACAATAAAAAAAAAGTTGAAAGTTTTTGAGAAAATTTCAAACTTACAAGAAAAATTTTTAGAAATTTATGGGAAAAACTCACAAATTTACAAGAAAAGAGCAAATTTTACAAGGGAAAAAGGTAAATTTTGGTGGAAGACTACAGTGAAAAAAAGTTTCAAATTTATGAGAAAGTGCCAAAATTAAAGAAAAAGTTAACAAATTTGCAAGAAAAAAAGTTAGTTTTATAAGAAAAACTAAAAAATTTGAGAAAAAAGTTGCAAATTTACAATAAAAAAATGACAAATTTATGAGAAAAAGTTGCAAGTTTATAGTAAAAAAGATACAAATTTATGAGAATGTTTCAAATTTTCAACAAAAAATGTTCAAATTAGGGGGAAAATCACAAATTTACCAGAATATAGCAAATTTATGAGAAAATAAGTTTAAAATACTGTAGGTATAAAAAGGTAAAGTCCATGTGGGTTAACACAGATGGGCTTTAAAACCCATGGATTCCATGGGTTTAATCCATGGAATCCATGGATAAACCCACATGGACCCATAGGGACAGACCTGTTTTAATCCTTTGTTGGGCCCACATGGACTGGTTAGGAGTGTAACGGTACAACCTAAGGTCACGCATCAGTACATACCTTGGTTTAAAGTCACGGTTCGGTTCAGTTTTGGGTACAGTAAGGAAACAAAATGCAAAACATAAAACTGCTTATCTTTTGTATAAGCGGGGAGCAGCTTTACTGACAAAAAAGTGCAAACTGCCAGCAGTAGATTCTCCAATGAATATATTGTCAAATAAACAAAATTAACATGTATACAAAAAAAAATTTCTTTTTTAAGAAATGAACGATGCAGACAAGTGCAACAATAGAAGTTTGAACAGCCTATTTATAAAACTTGCCATAGCTAAATAAAGTAATGAGCCATGAAACAGGAGCTGGAAACGTGAACTTACCAGCTTAATCAGAGTGTTTGTAGCACACAATTAAATAACAGACATTAAAGTTCGATCTTTTAACCCCAAAACTAAGAAAATAAACTCAAATATCAGCTTCTACTGTTCCATACAGGGCTGCTGGAACTCCACTGTTAAACACAAGCTGGAGTAATAATATTCAACTCCATTAAAGTCAAAAAGAAAATAAACTAGTCCATCCTGTTTGAAGCCTTGCTGAGTCTAGAAGTTTAAAAAAAATTAATAATTAGGCTTCAGAATGAAAATTGAAAGAACTTTTTTTCCAGTCCAGAAATAACAGTTTACAAATGCTTTAAGTTCCAGTGCAGGAACGTGAGTCTTCACTACACAGTGAAATATTTAAGCTGTTTTAATTTATTTGTGATGATTAGTGGTTTTCTTTTTAAAATTAAATTGACAAATCATGGTATTCTAATTTACCAAGATGCACTAATATTCAGAATGAGGGCTTATTAACCGCGACCATAACAGAGAAGATGAAAAAGAGTAAGCTGCTCCTGTAATTCACTCACTTGCGCAGTCAACATGTTACCAGCAGACGTGAAGCAGCTCAGCTGTCAGCAACATCATTCAAGCGAGATGAGGGCCCGACAGCTAATGCTAGCACATGCTAACAGTTTAATCAGTTTTCCTAAGCTCAGACAGTCACTCATTGAAAATAAGAAACGCTAAACTTTACTCGCTAAAATCTTACTACCTTACCGATGGTTGTGTTTAGAAGTGGCCCAATTTCAGTCAGTCTCTTCACCGGGGCGGAACGCTGCAGAAGTTTGCAAACTCGCCACCGGAGACGGGGAAACTGAGCGGAGGAGGGGGCATGATATGGCAGTTACACTTTCTGTCCGTCACTCAATGTAGTCCGTGTCGTACCTCAGTATGTGTCTGGACCGTACCGTGGGTGGCATACCGAAAAATTGAATACAAGTACCGTTACAACCCTAGCAAGGGAGTGTTTTGGAAATAGGGTAATATAACCCCAAAGACTCTTTTAAACACATCACACCCTCAGCTGATCTGGTAGGAAGTTTAAACTACTCACCATAACAGCTGGGTATGTTCTCCAGATGATTTTCCTAACTCCACAATTTCTTGCTGGTGGTCATTATTTCTTCTAATCAATCCCCTGCTCCTTGTCTCTGTGAAGCTGAAGCTATGATCACAAAGATTCTTACGAACGATGGGGTTCATAAGAATATCCCAGTTCCTACAAATTCTGGAGTTTGCAGACATTCATGTAGGTGGGCAGTGGTGGCCTAATGGTTAGGGATGTGGACTGGTGAGCGGAAGGTTGCTGGTTCAATCCCTGGACCGCCAGGATCAGATCTGGTGGGGACAGATGACATAGCAGTGTTTGCCCCACCCTCCTAAACCCCACTGTGGTGCCCTTGAGCAAGACCCTTAACCACAACTGCTCCAATGGAGCTGCTCAGTGGGCCACAGGTCAGTCTGTGGTTGGACTGGGGCAGCTTCCTGGTGTGAATGTGTAACTGTGTGAGTGTGGACAGGGCATCCTTGAAAAAGAGAGGTTGCCTCTCAACAGAATTACCCCATATAAATAAAGTTAAATAAAATAATTTCTTATGGCTGCCATTCAATTCGCAAGAGCAACTTGAGCCATTCCTGAGAAATGAGGGAGCTTTTCTGTAGTACAGTGGCCCTGCAGTTCTTCCATTCGTCATCAGGGGTGCCTTGGGATCTTCTACACCATACTTAATACCATCTTACGAAAATGTTTAGTGCAACTCACAGCACTCTCAAGTGGTTGGTGGGGAAGATCTCACGTCTTTCAACACATTTTTTCACATTTTCACATAAATCGCTACTCCCAAGGCATTTTGCCTGATGCTCCACCAAACTCACTCATAATGATCCTCAAAGAGGGTCTGCATCCACGTGTTGCTCAAGGTCAGGAGATCTGGGCACTCTTGGGGGGGATTTCATCTGGGCCCAAATTAGCTGCACTGGCTTTGACAGTCTGGTTTATGGCTAGTTAAGTCTAAGTATTTTTTTTTTTTTATTAACCATACTGTCTCCCATTACTGAGCAACAAAAATCAAAGTTAAATCATCAATTCTGTGTCTCCTCCAGCTGGGATGGGTCTGCTGCAGGTGGGTTTTGTGGTCATGTACCTGTCTGACACTCTGGTGTCAGGTTTCACCACGGCCGCCGCCATCCACATCCGTGGTGTCGCAGCTCAAGTTTGTTTTGGGGGCTGGAAGTCCCGGGTCTTAACTGGACCACTGGGCCATCATATATGTAAGTACACAACATTTACAACGCTCTCACAGACATGGAGATCTGTTAGTAGAGGGGCAGTATGTCCTGAGAATGACATACAGTGCTGTGGAAAAGTATTTGCCCCCTTCCTGATCACATTTTTGCATATTTGTCACACTTAAATGTTTCAGATCATCAACAAATTTTAATATCAGACAAGGATAACCCAAGTAAATACAAAAATGCAGTTTTTTTAATATAATTTTAAGATTTTCTGTACTTTATTGATCCCCAGAGGGGAGATTATGGGCATCCACTTAGATGGATGAGACAGCCACGGTACGGCACCATCCCTTCACCATTCACACACACATTCACACCTAGGGCCACTTTAGAGTCTCCAGTTAACCTAACCTGCATGTTTTTGGCCTGTGGGAGGAAACCGGAGTAAACCCACCCAGACACGGGGAGAACATACAAACTCCACACAGAACGGTCACTGATGGCCAGGGGGTGGGATTGAATCCATGATGATCAGGGGTGGAATCGATCCTGTGACCTTCTTACTGTGCTGCCACAGCTCTAACCACTGCGCCACCATGTTGTGATTAATGGAACCAAGCTACAGGGAGTTGCACAAGCCAGTGTAGTCCTTGTGCCAGTTCCAAGCCCTGGTAAATGGGGTGAGGGTTGTGTCAGCAAGGGGCATCTGACGTAAAACCTTTGTCAAATCAAACATGCGGATTATGACAAATGAGACTTTTGTATTGGATCAGTCGACAGGGTGCCTGTGGAAATTGGGCTACTGTTGGTCGAAGATCGAGGAGAAGGAGAGGGGGGGAAGGCGTGTTTAGGAGGAGAGAGAGAAAAGGGAAAGGTAAAAAGTGTGGAGGTGAGAGTAGGGGACGTTAAATGTAGGGACTAGTGACTGGTGAAGGCAGAGAGTTGCTGATATGATGGAGAGAAGAAAGGGCAGATATACTGTGTGTTCAAGAAACCAGATGGAAGGGAAGCAAGGCTAGGAGCATTGGAGGGTTGGATTTAAACGTTCTACCATGGTGTAGATAGGAAGAGAAATGGAGTAGGAGTAATCTTGAAGGAAGAGTATGTGAAGAGTGTTTCAGGAGGTGTTGTATATAAAAGTAATAATCACAGATTCACGTTCAGCTTCACTCAACAGGTTCCACTTATGTTCTCTACACACAGGCATTACTCCGTATTCTTAAATCACAGCACCACCTATTGGCTTGTAAGATATACCATATAAACCCTCTTTGTAAGGAATGCCAAGAACCCATCAATTTTTTTTTTCCAAAGAACCAGAACTTACAGCAGATCATAGAGGTAGTAAATGTATACCACATTAGCGTCACAATTTTTTTTATTTTTTTTTATTAATGAACTGATTGTCTACTTCATTCATTCCCTTTTCTTTTAGTGTCTATGTCACAAAGTCTTTGAGCCACACTGGAGCACAAACCGCTCTCCGATTTGGCACTGCAGGGTCTGGCTGTGCCTGTGATTGGTATACCGGGCCATGACCTACATGTCTTCTCTTGCTTGTGTTGCAGTGGGAAGGGAGTGTCTGGGTAGGCAGGGGCCAATTGACTGACATTCCAGACTTTCTGTCTGAGAGAAGAAAGGTTGCTGGTCCCTTCTGTGCCACGATCTGGAGTGGTTTTGTAAACTTGTATACACCTTTCTTGATCAAGCCGGGTTTCATTATGCGAACAAACCCACCAACCTGTAGGTTGGGCTCTGCACACCTCAACGACGATCTGTGTATTGTTTAGATTTTAATTGCTTCTTTTTAGCAGTGTGGGCTTAACCCTTTTTGGGGTCAACCTGTGTTTTTGCGCAATGGTAACCCCCTGATATTTAGCTTGGTTTTCAGTGGATGGCCATGGAGAAGCTCATCAGGTGATACTTGTGTGATTGTATGGAGGAGTAGTACGGTACAAAGCAAAGGAAGTCAGGCGACAAACTGTTTCCACGGTTTCCTTTCATACTGTCTGCCATGTTGGAGACAGTCTTTGAGAACTCTGTTCCATCTTTCAATCTCTCCCATTGCATTGGGGGATAGTAAACCTGTGTTGGGCGGTAGTGTTTGATATCTCTGCTGGCAAGGAAGATTCAAATTCAGCTGCGGTAAACACTGTTCCATTATCAGATACTATCTCAAGTGGATTTCCTTCATGGCCAAGAGACGACAGTTAAGAACTGAATGACTGCTGAAGATGGTCACCTCAGACATGAATGCAACCTCCAGCCATTTGCTGTAATAAGTCCATGAGTGTTTACTGCATGGCAGCACTCAGCTGGAGCTCTGTAGTAAGGCCCTTCAATATCAATAGCCACCTTTTCCCATGCAGCATTAGGATGGCTTACAGGTGTCAGTGGGGCTGGTCTGATGACCACAGTTTTGTCATATTGAGCACAAGTAACACATGTTTTAATGGCAGTCTGTACATCAGCATCCATGCCTGGCCACCAGTACAGTTCCTGAAGCCTCTGCTTTATACGGACAATTCCTTGGTGTGTATCATGGGTAAGTTGCACCAGCTTGGGACGAGTAGAGGCCGGCACAACAACACAGTGTGTACTGTGGATGATGCAGCTATCGTATTTGGACAGTTCAGAGTGAAGTCTGAAGTATGGCACCAGAGCTGGATCCAGACCTTTGGTTGTACAGGGCCAGCCTCCCCTGATGAACTTGTTGTAAGACAGAGCATTTTGTGAATGCGGCTTTCAGCTGGGCAGCGGTGACAGCAGCTAAACCATCAGAGACCAATGCCACCAGTTTGACATCAGTATCCAACTGAGATTCAGTAACAGGCGGTGGCAGACGTGAGAGACAGTCAGCAATTACATTGTGGCATCCTGGTTTGTATTCAGTTTCATAGTTAAACGCTAACAATCTTGCAGACCACCTGGCGATTCTCATACATGCTCTGCCAAGGCCTTTTGTGATGAGCAGTGTAGTCAATGGGCTATGGCTATTGTGGAGAACATTTGTGCTCTGCTGAGTTCATGGAGCACTTCTTCAATGTGTGGCATTAGGTGGCTGTCAATGATGACTGCTTTGTTTGGTTCCCTTAGGTCGACACATAACCAAAGCTGTCCATTCCTCTTCTTTATAGCTAATACAGGTGACAGCCAGGGCGATGAATCAATTTTCTCAATGATGCCATCATTCTCAAGTCTACGTAGGGTGTGCAGGATTTTATTGTTGTAATGTCCAAACACAGAGGATTCATGAGATCCATTCCTAAAATGGGTGTTCCTAATGGCACAAAATAGAATTTGGACTGAGCACATTTAGAATTGCATGTAACACTTAAGGAAAGACAGCCCAGTACCGGTATTGGAGTCTTTGTGTAGGTCATAAAATGCACAGCTGGTTCAGTTAGGACAGAATCTCTGAATTTGTCATTGTAAAAGTTCTCTGGAATTATGGACACAGCTGACCCAGTATCAACAAGCAACTTTGTGTTTACTTCTGTGCCATGAGCAGCTTTAAGTGAAAGGTTGCACCAGAGTTTATTTGACTGCATGTCCTCTCCTTCAGCAACACAGAGAAAAGTCACATCAGAAATGTCTGTAACTTCTTTTACTGTGGCCGCCAGAGCGCTTCTACAGACACGGACAAAATGGCCAGATTTGTTGCACTGATTGCAAGTGCAACAAATCTCAACAAGACAAGTCTTCTCTATCCCCTCACCCCCCAGCCAGTCGCAGCAGATGACTGCCCCTCCCTGAGCCTGGTTCTGCTGGAGGTTAATTCCTGTTAAAAGAGAGTTTTTCCTCTCCACCATCGCCAAGTGCTGCTCACAGGAGATCGCCTGATTGCTGGGGTCTTTCTGCAATTGTGGGGGTTTCCCCTACAGTTGAACGTGCTATGAGATGACTGTTGTTGTGAAATGGCGCTATATAAATAAAGTTGAATTGAACTGAATTGAATTGAAGTAGCAGACCTAGCAGAGCATTTACTATTGTTTGCCAAATGAGCAGATGAACAACAGCGGTAACATTTCTTACCAGCTGCATTCTCAGTTGTAGTACGACTGTGCTGTAGCACATGCTCATCACTCCGTTTTTTGGTGCAGGCATTACCTTTTCATCCGCTGTGAAAAGTAGTCCCTTGCACAACCCTGACCATTGCATCTTTATTTCCCATCACCTGTACTTCGGCAAGTGCAGTTTCAATTTGTCCAGCAATCATCATAACTTTCTGGAATGTTAGTCCAGTTTCCAAAAGCAGTTGTTCTCTTATCCTTGCACTTGTCTTCTCAGCTAACTGATCTCGGCTCATCTCATCACATGCATCTTCAAACTAACATGTTGATACTAGCTCCCGCAAGGTAGTCACATAATGCAAAGTGGACTCACTAACGTTCTGTGCACGCTGACGAAACTTGCTTCTTTCATCTACTACATTTACTTTGGGTGCAAAAAATCCTTCAGTGCAGAAAGTGCCTCAGCATATGAAGTCCCAGTCTCAAGAGTATGAAATATCCTTTGTGCCTCCATGCCAATGCAGTGAATAAGCAAGGTGTGCGTTTGCTTTTCAGACAAGTCTTTGTCCGAAACAACAATGATATAAGTATCAAAAGTATGCAACCAGGCTTCAAAACTAATCATTGGTTCAACTGGTGTTTGTAGGAATGGAGGAGGTGGTGCCAAACCAATGAAAGCATCCTCATCTCCAAATATGTTGCAAAGTAATAATCATAGATGCACGTTCAGCTTCACTCAACAGGTTCCACTTTATTTCTGTTCCCTACACACAGGCATTACGCCATATTCTTAAATCACAGTGCCACCTATTGGCTTGTAAGATATACTACAGGAGGTAAAGAAGTCAGACAGAATCATGAGTTTGAAGCTAGAAGTCAAAGGTGTGATGTTGAATGTTGTCAGTGCGTATGCCCCACAAGTTGGATGTCAGGTAGAAGAGAAAGAGGAATTCTGGAGTAAGTTGAGTTGGATGAAGTGGTAGAGAGTGTTCGGGGTGGGGGGCAGTGATTGGAGCAAACTACGCTTGTAGGTGAAGAGAACAGAGGTGATGAGGAGGTTCTGGGTAGGTATGGTCTTAAGGAGAGAAATGTGGAAGGGCAGGTGGTTGTGGATTTTGTTAAAATTGTTTGTTTTGTCCTTCAAGGTACTGTTTTCTTTTTCCAAAGCCGAGAGTTGCTATTCAGAATTTCGTTATGTGCACACATAGTGTCAATAAAGAGTTCTTGATTCTTGAGTCTTGATGAAAGGATGGAAATGGACATGGTGAACACATACTTTAAGAAGAGAGAGGAACATAGGGTGAATTACAAGAATGGAGGAAGGTGCACACAAGTGAGCTACATCTTATGTAGAAGGAGAAATCTGAAAGAGACAGGAGACTGCAAGGTGGTGGGAGGGGGAAATGTATCTAGACAGCATCGGATGGTAGTCAGTAGGATGACTTTGGAAAGCAAGAAGAGGAAGAGAGTGAAGGCAGCAAAGATTAAGTGGGGGAAGTTACAGAAGGAAGAAGGTTGCACAGCGTTCAGGAAGGACTTGATACAGGCTCTGGGTGGTAGGGAAGAATTACAAGATGACTGGGAAAGTACATCAAAAGTGTTGAGGGAAACCGGTAGAAAGGTATGTGGCGTATCCAGTGGAGAGGGGAAGGAAGACAAGGAGACTTGGTGGTGGAATGAGGAGATTCAGGAAAGTATCCAAAGGAAGAGGTTAGCAAAGAAAAAGTGAGACAGTCAAGGAGATGAAGAAAGAAAACAGGTATAATTTGGAATCTAGGTGCATGGCAAAGAGAGAGGCAGCAAAGTCAAAGGAAAAGTCATATAGTGAGTTGTATGAGAGGCTAAACACTAAGGAAGGAGAAAAGGACTTGTATTGATTGGCAAGACAGAGAGATCAAGCTGGAAAAGACTTACAGCAAGTTAGGCTGATTAAGGACAGAAATGGTAATGTACTAACAAATAATGAGAGTGTATTGAGCAGGTAGAAGGAGTACTTTGAAGAGTTGATGAAAAAAGAAAATGAGAGAGAGAAGAGGATGGATGAAGGAAAGATGGTGAACAAGGAAGTCCCGAGGATTAGCAAGGCAGAAGTGAGGGTAACTTTGAAGAGGATAAAGAATTAAAAGGCAGTTGGTCCAGATGACATACCTGTGAAGGTATGGAGATGCTTGGGAGAGATGGCAGTGGACTTTTTAACCACATTGTTTAACACAATCTTGAAGAGTGAGAAGATGCCTGAAGAGTGGAGAAGAAGGGTTTTGGTACCAATTTTCGAGAACAAAGGTGATGCTCAGAACTGTAGTAACTACAGAGGCATACAGTTGATCAGCCACACTATGAAGATATGGGAAAGAGTTGTTGAAGCCAGGTTAAGAGGAGAGGTGGCAATCAGTGAGCAGCAGTACGGTTTCATGTCAAGAAAGAGTACTACAGATGCAATGTCTGCTGTAAGAGTGCTGATGGAGAAGTATAGAGAAGGTCAGAAGGAATTGCACTGTCTGTGTCTTTGTGGATCTAGGGAAAGCAGATGATAGGGTGCCAAGAGAGGAAGTGTGGTACTGTATGAGGAAGTCAGGAGTGGCAGAGAAGTATGTGAGAGTGGTGCAGGGCATGTATGAGGACAGTGAGATGGTGGTGAAGTGTGCTGTAGGAGTGACAGATGGGGTTAAGGTGGGCATCATCAGGGATCAGCTCTGAGCCCCTTCTTGTTTGCCATGGCTGGCAGGCTGACAGATGAGGTCAGGCAGTGATCTCTGTGGACCATGATGTTTGCAGATGACATTATGATCTGCAGTGAGAGTAGGGAGCAGGTGGAAGAGAATCTGGAGAGGTTGAGGTATGCTCTTGAGAGAAGAGCAATGAAAGTCAATAGAAGCAAGAGATAATACATGAGTGTGAATGAGAGGGAGGCAGGTGTAACAGTGAAGATAGAAGGAGTAGAGGTAGTGAAAGTAGATAAGTTTAAATACCTGGGGTCAACCATCCAAAGCAATGGAAAATGCACAAGAGAGGTGAAGAAGAGAGTGCAGGCAGGGTGGAGTGGGTGGAGACGAGTGTCAGGGGTGATTTGTGATAGAAGGATAGCAGCAAGAGTGAAAGGGAAGATTTACAAGACAGTAGTGAAACCTGCTATGATAATAATAATGTGCTTTATCATAGACACTCAAAAATGCTTTTTATAGATACAATATTCATTCACTCCAGACAGACAATGGTAGTGGCAAGCTACTACTGTAGCCACAGCTGCTCTGGGGCAGACTGACGGAAACGTGGCTGCAAATCCATGCCAATGGCCTCTCCGGCCGCCACCAAACATTTATACACATTCATACCCAGTGTTATGGACACTGGAGGCAAGGTGGGTAAAGTGTCTTGCCCAGGGACACAACGGCAGGATATCTGGGCAGAGCAGGATTCGATCCGCCAATCATTCAGTTATTGGATGACCTGCTCTACCTCCTGAGCCACTGCCGCCCACATCATGATGTATGGCTTGGAGACTGTGGCGCTGACAAAAAGACAGGAGATGGCGCTGGAGGTGGGAGAGTTGAAGATGCTAAGATTTTCACTGGGAATGACTAGGAGGGACAAGATTAGAAATGAGTATGCAGTGGTGTGAAAAAGTGTTTGCCCCTTCCTGATTTTTCGGGGGGTTTTTTGTATGTTTGTCAAACTTAAATGTTTGTCAAACAAATTTAAATATTAGACAAAAATAACACAAGTAAACACAAAATGCAGTTTATAAATGAAGGTGTTTTTCATTAAGGGTAAAAAAAATTCCAAACCTACATGGCCCTGTGTGAAAAAGTGATTTTAAATCAAAAAACTTTTAAAACATAAATTAACTGTGGTTTATCACATCTTTGGTAAGGTGAGTTCAATTTCTCTAGCCACACCCAGGCCTGATTACTGCCACACCTGTTCTAAATCAAGAAATCACTTAAATGGGACCTTCCTGACAAAGTGAAGTAGACTAAAAGATCCTCAAAAGCTAGACATCATGCTGCGATCCACAGATATTCAGGAACAAATGAGAAACAAAGTAATTCAATTCAATTCAATTCAGCTTTATTTATACTGCGCCACATCACAACAGAGGCCGTGCAGAGAAAAACCCCACAGTCTCAGAAAAACCCAGCAATCAGACGATCCCCTATGAGCAAGCACTAAGCGACAGTGGAAAGGAAAAACTGCCATTTGGCAGGAAGAAACCTCTAGCAGAACCAGGCTCAGGGAGGGGCAGTCATCTGCTGCGACTGGCTGGGGGTGAGGGGATAGGGAGGATGGAGTGGGCAGACATAAGAACATAACTGTAAGGTGCCAAGTACACTATTGGAGGTCAACCAGCAGTATGGATCAAATAACAACAGAACAAAAGTGGGGATAAAAGACACAAAATCCCTCCTTAAACATAAGCTATATTAAAAAATAAGGATTTTACCCTGTTCTTAAAAACAGAGACCGAGTCTGACTCCCGGATCCAGAGTGGTAACTAGCTCCAGAGAGAAGGAGCTTGGTAGCAGAAGGCTTTGCCTCCCACTGTACTTTTGGAGATTCTGGGCACCACAAGTAAGCCAGTATTTTGGGAGCGTCAGAATCAGAATCAGAATCAGAATCAGGTTTATTGCCATTGTTCATGTAGTACACAAACTAGGAATTTGTCTCGGTACAATGCTGCAACATTAAACATGATAAGATAAAAGAAATAAACTATACATGTAATAAAGTGTAGGATAAGATTAATGTAGGATAAGCGTAATGCTCTATTAGGATGGTAAGGTAATATCAGATCTTTTATATATTAGGGGGCCTGATTATTAAGAGCTTTGAAAGTAAGAAGAAGGATTTTAAACTTGATTCTAAATTTGATGGGAAGCCAATGAAGGGAGGACAGAACCGGAGAGATATGATCTCTTTTTCTAGAACCAGTTAAAACTAGCAGCAGCATTTTGAATCAACTGGATTTTTTAAGGATATTTTAGGACAACCAGATAATAACGAATTACAGTAATCTAATTGAGAGCTGACAAAGGCGTGAATCAATTTCTCAGCATCATTCAGAGACAAGATGCTCCTGATTTTGGCAATATTGCGCAGATGATAGAAGGCATTTTTAGAAACAATTTTAATATGTGAATTAAAGGACAAATCTTGATCTTTTTGATCAAGATTTGTCCTTTAATTTTGTAACTCCAAGGTTCCTCACAGAACTATTAAAAGTGAGAGTGGCGGCATCTAAATTAAAGGCATAATTTGAGAAGGAATTTCTAAGATGTTTTGGACCAACAAGAATGACTTCAGTCTTATCAGAGTTTAATAGTAGAAAATTACAAGTCATCCAAGCTTTAATGTCCTTAAGACAGGCATCTAACTTGGCTAATTGATTACAATCATCGGGCTTCATTGACAGGTATAGTTGTGTGTCGTCTGCGTAACAGTGAAAATGTATACAGTGCTTTCTGATGATATTGCCTAACGGGAGCATATATACACTAAAAAGAGTAGGGCCTAACACAGATCCCTGTGGAACTCCGTGACTGAGCCTAGAGTTGGAAGAAACTTCATTGTTAATGTGAACAAACTGAAATCTATCGGACAAATAAGATCTAAACCACTGCAACGGAGTTCCATTTAGTCCAGCAAAGTGTTCTAATCTATCAAATAGAATGGCATGATTGATAGTGTCAAAGGCTGCACTGAGATCTAAAAGAACAAGAACAGAGACAAATCCATTATCAGATGCGATCAGGAGGTCATTAGTGACCTTCACTAAAGCAGTTTCAGTGCTGTGATTAGCTCAGAACCCAGATTGAAACACCTCAAACAAATCAACTCCTTGCAAATGGTCAGTTAGTTGTGCAGCAACAACTGACCATTGAGATCTATCAGTCTGAAAAAGGTTATAAAGCCATTTCTAAAGCTTTGGGACTCCAGCAAAACACAGTGCCATTATCCACAAACGGTGAAAACATAGAACAGTGGTGAACCTTCCCAGGAGTGACCAGCCAACCGAAATTACCCCAAGAGCGCAGCGACGACTCATCCAAGAGGTCACAAAAGACCCCACAACAACATTCAAAGAACTACAGGCCTCACTTGCCTCAGTTAAGGTCAATGTTCATGTCCATGCAAAAATGACCTGCATGTCAGAGTTCCAAGATGGCAACCACTGCTAAGCAAAAAGAACATAAAGGCTTGTCTCAGTTTTGCCAGAAAACATCTTGATGGTCCCCAAGACTTTTAGGAAAATACTCTGTGGACTGACGAGACAAAAGTTGACCTTTTTGGAAGGTGTGTGTGTCCCATGATATCCGGCGTAAAAGTAAGATAGCATTTCAGAAAAGGAACATCATACCAACAGTAAAATATGGTGGTGGTAGTGTGATGGTCTGGGGCTGTTTTGCTGCTTCAGGACCTGGAAAATTTGCTGTGGTAAATGGAACCATGAATTCTGCTGTCTACCAGAAAACCCTGAAGGAGAATGTCCGGCCATCTGTTTGTGACCTCAAGCTGAAGATCACTTGAGTTCTGCAGCAGGACAATGATCCAAAACACACCAGTAAGTCCAACTCTGAATGACTTAAGAAAAACAAAATTAAGACTTTGGAGTGGCCTAGTCAAAGTCCTGACCTGAATCCAATTGAGATGCTGTGGCATGACCTTAAAAAGGCGGTTCATGCTTGAAAACCCTGCAATGTGGCTGAATTACAACAATTCTGCAAAGATGAGTGGGCCAAAATTCCTCCACAGCACTGTAAAAGAGTCTTTTTTTTTTTTTTGACTTATTTTGTACCCGTAGGTAGATTTGTTCTGCAGTCTGGTGACAAGCCACCAGCTGCCGGTCGCTGCGTGCGCAAACACCCCTTAACTCCCTAGCCTGCATGTTTTTGGCATGTGGGAGGAAATCCCGGAGTAAACCCACGCAAACACGGGGAGAACATGCAAACTCCACACAGATCACTGTTGGCCGGGGGCAGGGATCGAACCCACGATCTCATGATGCCCGCGATCCCCCGGCTGAGGGTAAACTGTGCTGCCACGGTGCTAACCACTGCGCCACCGTGCAGCCCATTGCAGCATTGCCAGTTATTGCAAACACCTGATTGCAGTTGTTGCTGCTAAGGGTGGCCCAACCAGTTACTAGGTTTTGGGGGCGAACACTTTTTCACACAGGGCCATGTAGGTTTGGATTTTTTTTCCCCTGATAACAAACACCTTCATTTACAAACTGCATTTTGTGTTTACTTTTTTTTTTTTTTTTTTTTTTGTTACTTATTTGTACCCGTAGGTAGACTTGGTTTGCAGTCTGGTGACAAGCCACCGGCTGCTGGTCGCTGCGTGCGCGAGCGCCCTAAACCTACATGTTTTTGGTGTGCGGGAGGAAACCAGAGAAATCCCGGAGTAAACCCGCGCAACACGGGGAGAACATGCAAACTCCACACAGCTCACTGTTGGTCGGGGGCTGGGATCGAACCCACGATCTCATGATCCCCGCGGTCCCCCGGCCGAGGGTAAAACTGTGCTGCCACAGTGCTAAACCACTGCGCCACCATGCAGCCAACTACTTGTACAAACTTGTGTACATACTTGTATTATCTTTGTCTAATCAGTCAGGTTGACACACCTTGACACCTTCAAAATTTTCTGGTAAAGAGCAGAAGTCATGGTTCCATTAATTACGGCAATTTGTCCCGGTCCTGAAGCAGCAAAGCAGCCCCAGATCATGACACTACCACTACCATGTTTGACTGTTGGTATGATGTTCTTTTTATGAAATGTTGTGTTAGTTTTACACCAGATGCCACCAGATGACACACAACTTACAGAAAGTTCAACTTTTTGTCTTGTCAGTCCACAGAATGTGTTTTTGACAAATGTGAGACAAGACTTTGTGTTCCTTTTGGTCAGCAGTGGTTTTGGCTTTGGAACTCTCCCATGGATACCATTATTGCCCAGTCTCTTTCTGATTCTTCAATCAAAAACCAGGGTCCAAACTGAAACACATGAGGCCTGCAGTTCTTCAGTTTTTGTTCTGTATTTTTGTTTTTAGATCGTGGCATGATGTGTTGCTTTTTGAGATCTTTGAGCCTATTTCACTTTGTCAGACAGGTTCTATTTAAGGGATTTCTTCATTCAAGTCTGGCAGTAATCAGACCTGGGTGTGGCTAGTAGTAGTAGTAGCCACACCACAGGTTTGGATAGTTTTTTTTCCCTTTAATAAATGAAATCATCATCATAAAGGCTGCATTGTGTATTACTCAGGTTATACAGTATTTGTCTAATATTAAAATTACTTTGATGATCTGAAACATTTAAGTATGACAAATATGCAAAAATATAAGAAACTTTCACAGCACTGTTTAAACAACTGACAATTAAACAGGCACTTAGATAATGAGAAAAACTGATTAAAAAACATGTAAGAACCATCATGTAATACACAAATGGTTAGTATCAATTGTTCTTTTACATATGAAAATAGTTGGGGTTTTTTTTTTTCATTTTTATCTCTAAAATCTTTTGGACCATTCATCTGATATAAGTAGTTTCATTACATCTCAGACATGGTAAGCTGTGTTACAAATACCAGACGACTGTTACAACGTACTTACAAAATACTCCCAGGAAGTTACACTGGCCTTAAAACATAGTTGAGCTACAGTACACAATATCAAAAAAGACTCAGAGGGTAGATTTATCATGGTTAATGGCTTCATCAATGGAATTCATGCATCTCTTATATATATATACAGTATATGCCCCAAATGTGTTATGGATGCCCCCTTGCAGGGCATCAATGAGACGCTAGAGACCAACCAGTGAGTTTGTTTGTTTATTAACCAAAACACTAGTAATACAAAATAAACAGCCACGTGGGGCAAAATATGAACATAAACTAGACACAAGAAAACTGACTCTGGAGATAAACTATGAGAGGCAGCAAAGACAAAGCCTACACTGAACAATAAACACTTACGGGAGAAAGGACAAAGAGAATCAAGGGGTGACTGGAGTCGAGGATAGGAACTCCAGTCGCGTACACGGAAGTGCACGATGTTGTTGTAGGTCGCATCAAGGAGTGAGCTTCAGTTGCTCCCTTAAGTGCAGAATGCACACCAATCGCAGAAGGGGAATGTAATTAATGAAATGACATACAGCTGTCACCGCGCCGACTCGGCTTTGACAGCCAGAAGTCCCGCCATGACGCTGTCACAATAAAAGCCTTGGGGGAGGCCACATCGCCAGTCCTGAAATAAAATGAGAGAACCGGGAAAATACTGAACAACCTGAGCGCAGATGGAATCAGCACTCAGGCCATAACAGTACCCCCCGCTCAAAAGGTGCATTCCAGGCATAGACGTAACATCCACGGCCCCCCCAACCAGAAGGCCATCAGAACCGACTCAGGGAGGGTGGAGGGGGAAACAGGCCAGGAGGGGGAGAACCAAAACAAAAAGAAAATGAATAACTACAGGGACCCACAGAGGGGGAGAGAGAAAAAAAACACAAGGAATGGGTAACATGGATAAACATAAAGTGGTGGGGCTTAAACACCGGAGTGACCAAAACGAAACTACACTAAAGAGAAATAGTCAGGCACAATGGAATGAATAAAGAAATATATATACGTCCTGCCTGGTAAGGAAAAAAGAGAAAACCAAAATACAGGTACACTTCAGAAAAAAAACCACAAGTACCATGTAAACACTAAGGAGAAGAAAAAAAGAGAAAAAAAACTCAGTAACTTCAGAGTAGGCAAACAAAAACTATAGATATAGTTCTGTAAGTCCAACATTAACAAACATTAAAATAAGGCATTAGAAAGTAAGTTTATCCAGCAAGTGCAGCATGAGACAGAGTTGCACAGTATTGTTCATGTTTGCTCTCTACAGCTAAAACAAAATGCAAAATAATTTCAGAGAACTTGCCAGGTAATCAAAAAGGAAAATTCACTTCCCAAGGCACATGTGTATATAAAAAAAAACCCTAGGCAAAAATAGAAAAATAAATACTGCCAAGCAAACAGATCCTTCAGTTCACTAAAATATTGAAATGGAGGCCCAATTCTCAAAAACACTGATTTAAAGTATGTCGTTCTTGAATGTCTTTAAACAAAAGTGACAATCATCTCCTCCTTTTTGCAACGGCCACAGGGTTTACAATGCAGTAATACCCAGAACACATAAATCATACTACCAAAATAAGAAACTGGGCTGATGCCCGCAGTCGGCACTGGTCTAAGAAAGAAGAGCATCCCTTCAAACCCACGAGACTAAGACTGACACAAACTAAAGTACACAAGGAGGCACTGTGGGAACACAGAACAGGTGGAGAGACAAATCAGGATAAACAGAAAACACACCGGGAGAACAATGAAGCACGGTACGGGCAGGGCTGAACAGACAGAGCACATCGGAACCAAAATACTAATGATAATAACAAGCACAGAAAGCAGGGCAAGAATCAAAACTACAAAACATAAGAGACATGATAATGAAAATAAACACAATGACTAAACTAAGGCCAAGGCAGGGGAACCCAAAGAACTGAGGGCAAGGACATGGCTGACCCTAACAAGAAGTAGTAAATTTATAAGAAGGGAAAAAAAGTTATGAAAAAAAAAAACAACTTCAGGGACGCCGGCAGGTAGAGAGCAGAGAAGAAAAAAAAGGCAGTTCAGGCCGTCTACCCAAGTCCAGATTCCACCTGACAGAGAGGAAAACAAACAGTTCAGGCAGCCTACCCAAGTCCCAGACCCGGGAAAACAGTACCTCAGGCGTCCGGACCTGTTCGCCGCACCAACAAGACAGTTCTTCATGCGGACGACCCAGAACGCAGAACCCACGAAGCAGTTTTTTGGGCGGCCGAACCAGGTCGGCGACCCAACAAGACGGTTCTTCAGGCAACCGTCCCATGTCCTTAGACCACCAGGACTGGAGGGGGAAGTTCAGATACGGCCTTCCTACCGAGAGAGACAGCAGGGGAGAGCCGACCCGAATGAGGGGAACGGAAAATAGGAAGAAAGAGGAGGAACCAGCCTGACGTCTGGCCGAAGGGGGTCCCCAACTCCCTCACCGGCCTCGAACCAAACCGGCGCTGCACCCTCGATGGACCCCGATTGGGCCAGCGCAGCGTCCTCGACAGGGCCCGAATGGACCTGCGCTGCATCCTCGATGGGCCCCGATTGGACCGGCACAGTGTTCTCGAGGGCCCCGATTGGACTGGCGCAGCACCAGGGTTGACCTCTGAACTCGAGCCTGGAGCCTCCATGACAACGACCGGAACTGATTTGTCTCCAGTGACCCTGGGAGAAGGCTCAGAGAAACAAAAGGAACCAGGATCAGGATCACTAGCAGCGGCAGAGTCTGGCGAGATGAGCTCAGATGCAGCGGTTGGCTGCACCCAGCTCATCTCCCCGAGAGACAGGCAAGAATGCTCCAAAATGGAAAATAGGAAGACGAAATAGAACACTTGCCTGATCTCGGGCTCCACTTCTGTCCAGGACTCCGATGATCCAGGTCCGATAATCGGGAGGTCCATCCCTGGCTCCGACTCGACTGCGGCGGGCTCTGCAGCTGGCATGATGGTCGTCACAGTCCGGGAACCCCCAGGCGCTGAAGCCCACGCCGACGGCCCCCACGGTGTGATGGCAGGGGATTCGTAACCTGCTGGGTCCGACTGCTCCTCCACGGAGACCGGGTGATGCTTGATCGTCGGCACAGGCTCCAACTGGCAGTCCGCCCTCCTCCTCTGCCCGTAATGCGGCTGCGGGGCTGGCACCAGGCTCTCCAGGCCCGCAGGCTCCTTCTTCGTCCAACGGTTGATTCCTGGAGCTGGGGGACGCTCATAGAGAGGGGAAGGAGACACAAAGAATGCAGGTTCATTGTTCATAGCTGCAGCAGGGGAAGGGAACTCAGGGGACTGTGAATCCCGAGCTCCACCTCCAGGAGTCAGACAAGGCAATTCACTATATCGAGTGTAAGAATAAGACAACACTTGCCTGCTCACCTGAGGACCGATGGTGGCTGCTGCAGCGGGCTTGGTTTTCCCCTCTCCCCTATGGATGGTGGCGGAGGACCCCCTGGGAAGACGAGGAGGAGCTGCTCGCACGGGATCGGTGACAGGCGCTGCCGGGGCAGGACTCACTGAACTCACAGCAGCTGGAGAGAGTGCCGAGGAGGGGGGAGGAGCAGCCGAGGCAGTCCGGGGACAAGGAGCTGACGGAGCAGTGGGAACGGATGACCCGGAGGCTGAGGCTGCTGACTGTCCCTTCCATTGCGACGCAGGGGAAACAGCTGGCTGAGAGGCAGAGTTCTCATGGCGACCTGGAACAGGATCCGGACAGGGATTTCGCTGAGGCTGATGACAGGCAGGGTGGCGATGTCTTCCGGCAGAGGGCGAAGCTAGCATTAGGTCTGGGAAGTGCCACTGCTGTACAGACACGGAGGCTAGTAGCTTGGCGTACTCAGGATAATGATGCAGTTCAGGATTGATCTCCACCAGTCTAACTGCTGCCACCACATGTTTCAGGATCTGGCTGGGATGTGAGGAAGAGCGTGCTTCAGCCACACGGCCCTGGATGAGCTCAGCTGCCCACTGCGTCTCTTCATGGGGAATCCCGGCTGTCCTCTTCCTCTGCTGCAGATGGGGGCGGCCCTTCGGTGATGTAGGCCCCTGGGCTGGATGGGTGACAGGAACCTGATCCCGAGGCGAGGAGTGAAGATGCCTCACCTTCGGGTCTGGCTTCGGTTTCCTGCCGGAACTCCTCTCTGGTCCACAGATCTTCTCCCGAAGTGCCGTAATTTCAGCCATCCTCTTCTTGACCTCAGAATGATCGGCATGGCGAGGATTCTGCTTAGTTGTCATCTCTGCGAGGTCCAGGTACCAGCGTGAGCCTCCAGGGATGGGGTCGCTACGAGCTTGGGAGAGGATGCCATCTACCTCGATGAGAAACACAATTAGTTCGTAGCCCAAGTTCAAAGAATAACCCTTCCTTGGCGAAGCCATTTCCCAAAATACACTGGTACACGGAAAAAAAGAAGGGGAAAAACTACAAGCCCAAAAACAAACTCATGGTGGCCGGCGTCTCGTTTGGCTGCAACCTACTGTTATGGATGCCCCTTGCAAAGCATCAATGAGACGCTAGAGACCAACCAGTGAGTTTGCTTGTTTATTAACCAAAAGACTAGGAATACAAAATAAACAGCCATGTGGGGCAAAATACGAACATAAACTAGACACAAGAAAACTGACTCTGGAGATAAACTATGAGAGGCAGCGAGGACGAAGCCTACGCTGAACAATAAACACTTACGGGAGAAAGGACAAAGAGAATCAAGGGCTGACTGGAGTCGGGGATAGGAACTCCAGTCGCATACACAGAAGTGCACGATGTTGTTGTAGGTCGCAGCAAGGAGTGAGCCTCAGCTGCTCCCTTAGGTGCAGAATGCACACCAATCGCAGAAGGGGAATGTAATTAATGAAATGACATACCAGCAGTACCGCCGCCGACTCGGCTTTGACAGCCGGAAGTCCTGCCATGACGTTGTCACAATAAAAGCCTTGGGGGAGGCCACATCGCCAGTCCTGAAATAAAATGAGAGAACCGGGAAAATACTGAACAACCCGAGCGCGGATGGAATCAGCGCTCAGGCCATAACAAAATGAGGATGATCCAGGTTTTATAAATAGGGTTTTCACAACATCTCTGCTACATGGTGCTGGTATTTTGTTACTTGGAAGGACTTCAATTGTGTCATGGATCCTCATAAGTATTGGCACCCACCTCCAAACACCCCAATATCTAAAATGAATAGAGCACTGTTACATCTTGCAGGGGAGTCTGGTATGGCAGACATATGGAGATGTAAATTCCCCAAGGGTATAGACTACACCTTCTATTCACACAGCACACAGAGATTTAGACAACCTGCTAACTCAAAAGATTAAGGGCAATTTAAGATTCACCAATCAAATGTTTGATGAGAATGGCAGTAGGGCACGTAAATTGCTGGCACTATGATTAAAGAAACAACAATCGTCTAATATTGTTCAAAAAATAAGGACTAGCAATTCAACATTTACAAAACCTGATGAGATCTCTCAGTCATTTGGAGAATTTTTCAAATCTCTATATAAAAATACAGACACTTGTATGGGATAACGCTCTGTCACAGTTCTTGGAAGACACAAAATTAAAAGAACTAACTGAGCCCATGGCTAAAGAGTGGGATGAACCAATTACTAAAATGGAAATAAAGCCGGTCACATCCACTCTCAAAAGCAATAAAATCCCTTGACCAGATAGCTTAATTAATGAATTCTAAAAAAGTTTCAGTGATGTAATAACACTATTATTATTAAAAGTGTATCACCACGCATTGTAGGCTGAATCCTTGGCTCCCTCTTGGAAGGAAGCAACAATAGTTGTTATACATAGGGAAGGAAAGGACCCTACCAAATGTCAGTCGTACCGTCCTATCTCACTGCTGAATGCTGATTTACATACATATACTAACGTCCATCCTAATTTGACATGTCAGTAAAATCATATCATATATTGTGATGTACAGTGAATAGAAGCAGATCGTTGGTGTATAAGGATAATTTATGTTGCATAAATTATCCTTATACACCAACGATCTGCTTCTATTAATGACAGAACCTGCAACCACAGTCCCACGGTTGATGAACTCTTCTCCACTTTTGTGTTTCTCTCAGGTTACAAAGTTAATATCGACAAAACAGTTGCCATGAATATAGTTTGTGGAATCCCCCAACCATTCAAATTATAGTGTGGGTTCAAACGCCCAAAGATGGTATGAAACATCTCGGAATTCAGATACCTCCATTACTTAATTATTTGAAGTCAATTACAGGAATATTATTCAAAATATTGCAAAGGGGGGCGGTGCGGTGGTGGAGTGGTTAGCACTGCGGCAGCACAGCAACTCACCCTTGGCTGGGGGATCCTGGGTTAGATCCCAGCCCCCAACCACCAGTGATCTGTGTGGAGTTTGCATGTTCTCCCCGTGTCTGCGTGGGGGTTTGGTACGTCCCTGATTTCTCCGGGTTTCCTCCCACATGCCAAAAACATGCAGTTTAGGTTAATTGGCATCAAACTGGGGATTCTAAATTGTCCTTAGGGTCTGACTGTGAAGTGGAATGGTTGTCTGTCCTCTCTGTGTTGGCCCTGCGATGGACTGGTGATCTGTCCAGGGTGGACCCTGCCTCTCACCCAAGATGCTGGGATAGGCTCCAGCCCCCCCGCAACCCGAAAAGGATTAAGCGGAAGAAGATGGATGGATGGATATTGCAAAGGACTTAGACCAATGGTCATCACTGCCCCGTCTCTATTGGGCTGTATTGAAAGCATGTGCGTGAATGTGCAACCTGGACTTTTATACCCCTTCCAGATGCTCCCCATTCAGGTCCCTAAAGCAGCAGTCAATTTACTGGATAGATTAATTTTGAAATTTGGCAAGGGAGATGCCAAAGAATCAGATTAAAACCACTGCAGTCCCCTGAATCACATGGGGTTTCAAACTTCCAAACCACAGATGTTATTTCTGGGCAGCACAATTAAAAAATTTTATAACATGGTCTAAGGGTATCTCAAGTATGTGATGGTATGATGTGGAACAAAGTTTACGTACGTTGCCTTTCCAATACTCTGCCATTCCTTACACTTCCTTGAGTAAAATCCAAATGAGTGACTGGACTAGGGCCATGCTAAAAATTTGGAGAAAAATAAAACTATCGTTTGGATTGAACAAAACAATTTCTATCCTATCAGATATTGAGTTCATGCAGGATTTCACCCCTTCCCAAACTGATGCTGGCTTCAAAAAATGGGTGGACCATGGTCTTACCAAACGACATCAATTTCATAATAATGGAACAATATTAATATTAATATTAACATATATTAACAATATTAATATTATTAACAATTATTACTAATTATTATTATTATTATTAATATTATATTATTATTAACAATAATGAATAGTCATATGAACAGCTGAAAGAAGAATTTAAAGTAAGCGATAGACTTTTTCTGCTATCTTCAAGAATGAAACAAAGAATGGAAAAAATTTTCAGAACCAAATTCAACTGAAGAGTACTTATTAGAAATCTATACAGGGAAAGGAGGCAGTCATCGATTTATTTATCTTTTTTTTTTTATCTACAACTGATAATAGTACACTAAACACAAAAAGAAATTGGGAAACTGAAATGCGTACAGAAATTCCACTAGAAGGATGGGAAGAGATATGCAGTACAGCACATACGGTTACAAGCTGCACAGTGTTTATAACTGTGTACATATGTATATTTATTTACTGCTTTGGATAACCAATTCTTATCTTATTTACTATTGCTCTGAGTGCTGCTATCCCTGTGCTGCTGCAATCCTGGAATTTCCCCACTGTGGGACTTGTCAGAGTTTCTGCTTTGGGAGGCAGATGCAGTTTTTTAATAGGAACCAGTAGTGCAGGCAGGACTTCGGCGCAATGATGATTTATTAACAAAACACAAAGAATAAACGAACAGCAGCACTGGGGCTGAACACGAAATTAAACTACAGAGGCAAGAACTTACTTGGAACGCTCAAAACACAATGGGATGATTGACACACAATTACCCAACAATCACTGAACGCAAGGAGGCAACATAAATAGGGAGGAAACTAATCAGGGGAACACGGGACAGCTGGAGGATATCAAGGGCTAACAGGAGCACACATGAGGGGGGAGTGGGATCAAATGGGAAGGTAATAAAATAGATTCTTTAGAACACCAGAAATAATAGCAAAAATATGCCCAAGATATCAGAATGTTTGCTGGAGGAAATGTGGTCCACACACCGGGAACCATACCCACATATTTGTTGGTTGTACTACTGGGATTAACATCAGTGAGTTTTGAGGGGAATTCCAGGAAATACCTCAAACAAATATTATTGACAGCAACTATTAAATGTATCACAATTAGATGGTTAAATCCTACCCCTCCAATACACCATTTGTGGGTAGATAAGGTAGGGGAATCTATTGGATGGAACAAATACAAACTCCTTAAGACTTCAGAAAGATCTATTGTTGATCAGATTCAGAAAGATCTATTGTTTCCACCTAATGGTGGAAATAAGTCAATATGATACTTAGTGAAGGGGAGGGTTACAGCCCTGAGGATGGAAGGGGGCTTCCAAATTTAAGTATCTTTATTTATTTTATTTTTAGTGTGTTTTTTGCTGTCCTTCTTTGTGAGTTAATCATTAACAATATTATAAATGTGAAATTAATAAGAAATGTGTAACTGACAGTTCATAAGCATAATGTGCAAATCACTGAATGCTAATAAAAATGCAAGCTAAAAAAAACATAGTTAAGCTCTCCCTAGGGTATGGTTGAGGACTTTGAATCTACTGTTGCTCTTAAACTTAAAACGTAGATACACTTACAAAATAGTTGCACTGTAATTTCTTTGGTGTATTATGAACAGCTGCTGACCATTTTTTTTCTCTATAGACCTTGGAGAGCATCTTTAAGCAGATCACATCCGCCAACGTGTGTGACCTGGTTATCGCCCTGGTGGTCATGGTGGTGGTGTTCATCGTCAAGGAGCTCAACGACAGATTCAAGTCCAAGCTTCCAGTACCCATTCCTATAGAGGTCATCATGGTGAGCAGCACTCTGTTAGGGGCATAATCAAATAAATTAGCCAGAAAATGTACTCAAGTTAAATTAGTTTTAATCTACCATATTTGCCATAATATAAATAATAAATAACAGACTACTGCAAACTCATGGATTTGATTGTCCCATCCGGGTTGAGGATGAGCTGCTGTCCCAAGTTGAGGATTTCAAAGTCTCATTCACAAGTGATGGGAATTTTTTTTTTTTTTTTTATACTTTATTAATCCCAGAGGGAAATTCAGGGCATCCACATGGATGGATGAGGCAGCCACGGTGCGGCGCCAATCCCTTCACCATTGATTGGCGAAGCTGGCTAAAATAAATTATAAGAATAAGGTGGAGCAGAAATTGACATCAGGAAGTGCGAGAGAGGAATGGCAGGGTCTAAACATGGCAGGGTCTAAACATCGTGATGGGCAGAGCCCCAAAACCTGCCACGGTCAATTGCCCAGACCCCACTTCCTTTGCAGAACAGCTTAACACCTTCTTCACCCGTTTTAATACCAGCAGCACACCGACCACCTGGACCTCCCCACCTTCCATCTCCCCCCATGAACCCCTTACCATTGAGGAGCAACTTGTGACGTCCATCTTACATAGGGTCAACCAACACAAAGCCGCTGGCCCTGATAGGCTCAGAGGTAGAGTCCTCAAGGAATGTTCCACTCAGCTAGGTGGAGTCCTCACCAGACTTTTTCAGCATCTCTTGGATTCTGGAAGTGTCCCTGATCAGTGGAAGGAATCTACCATCATTCCAATCCCCAAAAAGACTCACCCTAAGGACCTGAAAGACTACAGACCAGTGGTCAGAACCATACATTTACAGAGCACCTCTGTGCTCTGTAAATGTATGGAGCGAGTGATGTGTGACTTTTTGACTAACATGTTGTCACACAAATTGGATCCCCTCTAGTTTGCCTATAAGGCAAAATGGGGTGTAGAGGATGCATGTCTTACACTTCTTGTCACAAACCCCTGTGCGCCATTACACAGCGCACAAGGGAGAGAATGGAAAAACCCAATCGCAGGAGTAGAGAGTGCCGTGTAAAGTTCACCAAAATAACAAGTTCAACAATCACCGAATGCAGTTCAGTTCACCACACAATAAGCGACTTTCGCATTACGAGTGCGCATGTGCGGACTATGTGAGTTCAAAGTTTACGACTACCAAACATTGCGGTAGCCGCCTTGCTTTTGTATAAAGGCAGTACTGTCACACCTGAACAACTGCCGTTTAAAGTCTGCTTCAAGCTTTAAATCTCTCTTATGCCAGGTGCACATTGTGCCGTAGTGAAGTGTGGGAACGGCATGTATCATCTAGAGTGGTGGAAAAAGCAAACTTGTAGCATACATGCGTGTAACTTCGGGACCAGCGTGTGCACATGTCCACCACCATTCACGTTATATATATTCACCACGGAGCTGAAGGATCCAGACGGACGTAATTGTTGGATTAAAGCAGTCAGTCTACAGTATATTATAATATAATTAAATAATGTTGTGTTTTGTTCAAGTTCTAGCCTAACTGACACGAGTCTAAACCCTGAAGTAGTAGGTACGGACAGGCAGGCCTGGATCTAGGATCTAGTTCTTTGTATATTGGTAATGAAGCTTGATCTACACACACATGTAATTAAGGCCATTGATAAGCAGGCTGGTATAAAATAAAATTGCAAATCATTGAAAACGTGTGGTACTTAAACTATAGTAGTATGGACCTATAGATCTAAGTAAGCAGGCTATGCCTTGTAGTGAAATTTACTCAGAATGACAAAACCAAAGTCGAGCTGTCAAACCACTCGCTTACCTTCTTTGAAGTCATTTCGGAGTCTCGCAAGTAAGGGTGCTTGGTCCTTTGACATCAAAAAATCTGCTATGTCAGCGTACATACAGGGGGGCCATTTTGGCCAATTTCTGCAACATGGCCACGAATGCAAGCGCAACTAGTTCATCCTTGCATTTGCAGGTACAACCAGGAAGACCCCTACACATACAATATGCTCATAGATCAGGAACTTTCCATCAATTAAATGTATCAATAGAGCATGTTTGGTAGCCACATTCCCATGATGCTTTGCGTGAGCGGAGATGCGAAAGTCGCTTATATATGGAAAGGTGTAATGACAGAATTGTCCACCAACATACAGGGCGCCTGCCGAATGCTTGACAGCTTGGTGAATATAAAGCCTGGTGCTTCAGGGGCTGCATTACGTATGAAACAGGAAAGGTGTGCAGCCTAATGCTGCAGGCCTGCTAGCACAGGAGAAAAGGCTAAGACACACTTACGGGTCTGGAGCTAATCTGGGGCGAGCAGTGCAGTCTGGAGGCAGAGGCAGAGACGTGGACCAGCCAAAACACCAAAGTACAGATCATCTTAAAATGTCAGGCTGAGTAGAACGCAGGGAGTGAATAACCATACGCAGAGGAACACGCTGCCACGTATGAAGGGAAATGTCCCGACAATCTCCTTCCGCAGCAGTGGCAAACAAATACTCCAAAAGCTAACGAGGAAAGAGATGTCGGGCGTGTGAATGTGTGGGCCGAACTGATTGGGAACAGGTGTGTGAGAGCGCATGTGAATGAGAGTGAATGGAGCGTGTGTATGTGTGTGAGCACCAGTGACAGTGCAGCTGACGGAGCTTGACAGGAGGAGAGGGCGTGCCAGAGCTGTCAGAGGGAAAACTAGGACAAATCATAACAATGAGTCAGAACCGGGTTCACGACACTTCTAGACACTGTCACTAAACAACTGGATTCTTCACATCCACACACATGGATTTTGTTTATGGACTTTTCTTCTGCTTTTAACACTGTACACACAGGTACCTTGCTACATCACTTGACAGACCTGCAGGCTCACCCAACATTGATTTTATGGATTCACAGTTTTTTATATGACAGGCCACAACAAGTGTTTTTAAATGGTTTTACATCTAGCAAGTTGATTTTAAACACAGGTCTTCCTCAAGGTTGTGTTTTATCTCCGGTTTTGTTCTCTGTGTACACAAGTAACATTTCCTGTGACAGTGAAGGAATGACTCTTTTTAAATATGCTGATGACATGGTCTTGGTGGCTCATCTGACAGACGGTACTGCACTGACCCACTATCAGCAGGCAGTCAACGATCTAGCTCAGACTTTTAATCAAAACTCTCTGGAGTTAAACACGACAAAGACTAAGGACTTGTGCTGTGGGAGCAAAGAGGAACTTTCAACTACTCTCTTTACACCCCTCAGTATCCAGGGTCAGGCTATTGCACAAGTTCAAGTTTTTAAATATTTGGGAATAGAGATGGACTGTAGCCTGTCTTTTTCCCACCATGTTGACTCTATTTATAAAAAAGCACAGCAACGCCTCCACCTGTTGAGGAAACTGAAGACTTTTAATGTCAGTAGACACATTTTAACTCTGGTTTACACTTCATTAATTGAATCCATTCGCACTTTTAACATTTCATCCTGGTACAGCTCCCTCTTCATCAAGCACAAAACAAAGCTGTCCCGTATAGTTAATAAGGCTAGCAACATCATTTCTCCTAATCTCCACCAGAGCCCTGCCTCGCTCTGGTGTGCTACACTCGTAAGTCTTTCCCCTCGTTGTTCCTTGTATTTTGAAGTTTCTTGTTTTACTTTGTCTGTTGCTTTTTTTGTAATAAGATAAGATAAGATAAGATAAGCCTTTATTAGTCCCACAATGGGGAAATTCCAGGATTGCAACAGCACAGGGATAGCAACACTCAGAGCAACAATCAGAAGGCAAGAGAAAAACAAGAGCAGCTAGTATACATATGTACATATTACTATAAATATATATATATATATACAGTATATATATATATATATATATATATATATATATATATATATATATATATATATATATATAGACACACAGTGCGGATCATTGTGGTTGGTGGATGTGCAGCAGAAAGTCTAAGCTCTCTCTCCGCAGATGCGGCGGGCCAGCTGGATGTCTTTGGGCATGATGGTGACCCTCTTGGCGTGGATGGCGCACAGGTTGGTGTCCTCGAAGAGACCCACCAGGTAGGCCTCGCTGGCCTCCTGCAGAGCCATGACGGCGGAGCTCTGGAAGCGCAGGTCGGTCTTGAAGTCCTGAGCGATCTCCCTCACCAGGCGCTGGAAGGGCAGCTTACAGATGAGCAGCTCCGTGGATTTCTGGTAGCGACGGATCTCTCTCAGAGCCACGGTACCGGGCCTGTAACGGTGAGGCTTCTTCACTCCGTCGGTGGCCGGAGCGCTTTTCCGAGCAGCCTTGGTGGCCAGCTGCTTCCTGGGGGCTTTTTCCTCCAGTAGATTTACGGGCGGTCTGCTTGGTTCTTGCCATCGCTCTTTATTATTCTGTCTTATATTTCTTGCACGCCGCCTAAACTCCAGCCCGGCACCCGCGTTGTTTTCGCTTCAGTTCCCCGGCATGTCGAGTTTCTCCGTTAGCACCGGGTGGCAATTGAGTGCTAGCTAGCTCTTCCCTGCTGTATCGTCTCCTGCTGTAAACAGAGGCTCCATCCGCCGACTCGGGAGACCTTTGGGGTGATCTGTGTGTCCGTGATATATATAGAGTGAAAGGTGTGCCGGATCAGAAAGTTATCACCAGATCAGAAAGAAGAAGGAAGATAAAAAGACTCAGAATTGAGCCACTGTTGCAAAAGGCAGCCTACTCATGTGGCACCGGAACCGATGATAAAGTCCATTAACAGCAGTTCAGCGCATGTGTTGTTTTCTCTGCCCCAAAGGGGCACTCATGACAGAATACTGCTGCCAGGAATAAGACCCAGCTGCTGTAGTTGCGCATTTTTCGCACTTCTTTTTGTTTTTTTCCACTCACCTGTGCAGAGGAGCTCATCGTGTTCCCGGCTCGCCAGTCCCCCACAAATAAAGGGAGATTGGCAGCGGGGTCTCCAAGCTTGGAGGAGGAATCGGCAGCTGACTTCATCCAAAGTTTTGTCGATGAAGCTCTCACCGCCCACGGACACAAGAAGATCTGGGAAAGTGTTAATGGAGCGGTGGGGATTCTGGAGGCATACCCTGGCCTCTGGAGATATCTTCAATATGCGAGACTGCTGTCCACGGTCACCGCGCTTCAGCAATCCTTCCCCGGGCTGAAGATGGGGTCGCCTTGAAACGAAGCCATCGCGGAGGCGTGTTCCTCTGCAGACATCCACCTCCTTTTCTGGTTCACCAACTCCAGTGCCTGCGAGCACGTTGTCAGCTCCACGGCAATGCTGTCGTCCCACTCTGGACCGCCGGATGAAAGCATCCACTTTCTCGCCAGCAATCCCTCCTTCACCAAGGCAGGAGACTCCCGCAGCAGCCTTTTTTTCTGACTCTTCCTCTCTGGCTGTCCCGCCAGCCAATCTCTCCACTGCAATTTTTTCTCCCGCTTCCTCGGTGACTCCTCCCACTACACAAGAACTGGTCGCCTCCCTCTCGGTCCCATCCATCTCTGTGACTACAGGAGCGGCTCCTGCACAATACATAGAGGGGCCCTGTTATGGTGTGGCCCTTGCGGACCGCAAATGAGACGCTATAGGCGACCAGTGAGTTGTGTATTTATTAAACTAAGGCAAAAGGTACAAAATAATGAGCCACGAAGGGCAAAACACAAGTAAGGATACGCCAAGAGCACACTGATGATACACACAAAATAAGGAATTAACTTACATAACATAGCGACAAGTAGAGGATGACTGGAGCCGGACGTAGGGACTCCAGCCAGCGTAATCCATACGCCGAGTGAGGTCGCAGCCCCGAGCAAACAGAGCTGCTCCCTTAAATAGGGCTTTGACAGGTTAATCAGATGATGAAGGTCATTAGCTGATTGAAATCCAGCCGTCCCGTGTCGCTTGGCTTCTGACAGCCGGAAGCACCACCGAGACGCTGTCACAATAAAGCCCAGAGGCTTAGTGGTGTGCCTGAGGAGAGAACGGGGAACAACCGGATAATCCAAGCGCAGACAAAGTCAGCACACGGACCATGACAGTTGCCCCCATTCACGAAGCGGATCCCAGACGTGGTGTAACATCGAGCACCCCCACCTGGAAGGTCCACAGGACCGCCCCAGGGAGGGAGGAGGGGAAAAAAAGGCCAAGGCGGGCCAGAACCAGGAGAAATACAGAGAATACAAACATGGAGTATTTGTTGTTTGTTTTCCCATGCTCTGTAGTTGCCCATCATGCACACATGTGAAAAAATAGTCAGAACAATACAGGCGAACACGACATACAGCCTACAGGCCACAAATACAAATACCAAGCCTACAAATCAAAATAACAGGCCTAGGGAAAGGGAAAAAAAACATGCCAAACCACGGCAAAATACACAGTCCCATAATAAGCATACGAGCGCATCCCAAAAATTACAGAAGAGCGGGGGCGGGGGTGGGGGAAACACAGGGATGACAGCAGGCAGAGCACAATGGCATGAACGCAAACAGTTCAGGGGGTCTTCCTGCATCAAGCGCCCAAACCGCTGGCAGGGAAAAAGGAAAAGTTTGGGCGGTGTACCCCAGTCCCCGGCCAGGAAAAACAGTACTTCTGATGGCCGGACCAGATTGCCGAACAGAAAGATAAGTTTGTTGGGTGGCTGACCCAGGACGCCAAACGGGCGAAACAGACTCCCAGTCGGGCAACCCGCGTCATTCAGGCACCAGGCCCGCAGGCGAGAATATGGAGGCGGACCTCCTGCTGAGGGCGCAAGGGAGAACCGAGCCGATCACGGGAAAACCCTGCGGCACCCGTGAGGGGGGGGGATCGGGGGAAACATGAGGGCCCAGTCCAGCTAAGATCAGCGGGGGATCTGCAGCTCCACCTCCAAACTTTACCAGAACAGGTGCTGACCTCCTGTTGGACCCCGACTGGGTTGTGGCTGCACCCACGATGGACCCCGACTGGGTCGGAACAGCACCAGGGATGACCTCCGACCCCGAACCCGGAACCTCAAGAGCAGAGACCAGGACCAACTCATCACCGGCGACCCTGGGAGAAGGCTCAGAAGAGGGAACAGAACCGGAATCAGGATCACCGGCAGCGACAGAACCCAGCGAGACCAGCTCGGATGCAGCGGACGGCTCGTCTCCCCGAGAGACAGGCAAAAATGCTCAAGGGTGGAAAGGAGAAAGACAAAATAGAGCACTTGCCTAATCTCAAGTTCTGATGCCGTCCAGGACTTCGGCAATCCAGGTTCAGGACGTAGAAGAACCTCCTCTGGTTCCCACTCGGCTACAGTGGGCTCTGCAGCTGGCATGATGGTCTCCACAGCCTGAGGACCCTCCAACGCTGACAACCACGCCGACGACCTGCACAGCGTGGTGGCAGGAGATCCTTGACCTGCTAGGTCGGACCGCTCCTCCATAGAGACCCGGGGACGCTTCGTCGCCGGCGCAGGCTCCAACTTGCTGTCCGCCCTCCTCCTCTGCCCGTGACGTGGCTGCGGGGCTGGAACCAGGCTCTCCAGGCCCGTAGGCTCCCTGCTCATCCGCTGGCGCAGTCCTGATGCCGAGGAACGCTCAGGTGAAGGAGACACAAAGGTGGCATGTTCATAATTAATTTCTGCAGCAGGTGGAGGAAGCTCGGGGGGCTGTGAACCCCAAACTCCACCCCCAGGAATCAAACAAGGCAATTCACCCAATACAGGGAAAGAATGAATAGACACTTGCCTGATTCCCGGAGCGCTGATGGGACCCGCCGCAGTCTCCCCGGGAAGACGAAGAGGAGCATCTCACACCAGATCAGGAATGGGAGCATCCGGAGACAGACTCGTGGAGCTCACAGCAGCTGGGGTGAACGTCAAGAAGGAGGGAGAAACAGCCAAGGAGAACCGGGAACGAGGAGCTGACGGAACAGTGGGGAGAGATGACCCGGGGGCGGAGGCCGCAGATTTACCTCTTCGGCGAGACACAGAGGCTACAGCTGGCTGGGAGACAGAGTTCATGTGGCTACCCGGAACTGGATCCAGACGGGGTTCTCGCTGAGGTGTGCAATCTGCATGGAGACGACGTTTACTGGCAAAGGGCAAGGCGAAGGTGAGGTTAGGAAAATGCCGTTCCTGCGTGGAAACAGAGGCGAGCAGGTCAGCATATTCAGGATAATCACACAGTTCAGGATTTCTCTCCACCAGCCTGACCGCCGCCGTCACATGCTTCATGATCTGTGTGGGGTGGATGGCGGAGCGAGCTGCAGCCACTCGGTCCCGGATGGAAATAGCTGTCAGCTGTAACTTCTCCGGGGGAATCCCGACTGACGTCTCACTCCTTTGGGGATGACCCCTGGGTGGTGCAAACTCCTGGACTGGATCGGGGACATGAACGGGATACCGAAGCGAGGAGCGAGGGTGCCTTCTCTTCGGCTTCCTGCCGGAGTTTCCCTCCAGCCCACGTCTGTCCCGAAGCGCAGAGATGTCCGCCATCCTCGCTACTCCAACCACCCTGAAATCACGGCGAGGATGGCGGTTAATGATTGTCTCAACGAGGTCCAGGTGCCGGTGTACATCGCTGGGCATATCGTAGAGGCGGGCCTCCACCAGCTCATAGCCCAGGCTCCGATCGTGGCTCCTGAGCGGCGACATAATCTCCCTTTACGCAGGTACCCAGACAGGGAAAACAACAAGTCCAAATTAGGCAAAACTCACGGTCACCGGCGTCTCATTTGGGCTGCGACCTACTGTTATGGCGCGGCCCTCTCACGGACCGCAAATGAGATGCTATAGGCAACCAGTGAGTTGCCTATTTATTAAACTAAGGCAAAAGGTACAAAATAATGAGCCATGAGGGGCAAAACACAAGTAAGGATAAGGCGAGAGCACACTGATGATAAACACAAAATAAGGAATTAACTTACAGAACATAGCGAGGAGTAGAGGATGACTGGAGCCGGACGTAGGGACTCCAGCCAGCGTAATACATACGCCGAGTGAGGTCGCAGCCCCGAGCAAACAGAGCTGCTCCCTTAAATAGGGCTTTGACGGGTTAATCAGCTGATGAAGGTCATTAGCTGATTGAAATCCAGCCGTCCCATGGCGCTTGGCTTCTGACAGCCGGAAGCACCACCGAGACGCTGTCACAATAAAGCCCGGAGGCTTAGTGGTGCGCCTGAGGAGAGAACAGGGAACAACCGGATAATCTGAGTGCAGACAAAGTCAGCACGCAGACAATGACAGGCCCAAGTTCACCAGTGCCATGGAGAGGGACAGCTCCCCACACACAGCAGCAGACAACATCAAGATCCGGGAAAACAGGCAAGTTTCATTTCATTCTATTTCATTTTTTGATGATATGCCTTGCCTGATTCCCAATAGGGAGACTCAGGGTGTGCAGTCCCCTGAGCTCGCCCCACCTGCTGCAATTGATAAATCCTCACCTGCCCTCTTTGTGTCTCCTCCTCTTGCCCCTGAGTGTTTGCTCAACTCAACTGTCAGACGTTGGAGGAGCTCGTGGCCCTGGAGGACCTATTTCCTGATCCAGCGGTGAGCCGACCCCCAGGTTCCAAACCAGATGAGCCACCAGCATGGACCACTTCACCTGGGGCACCGAGATTGCACCAACCACCATGCCTGCTGCAGGGGCTGCTGCAGCAGAGTCAGAGCTGGACCTCAAGAAGATCGAGCCCAGAACACCTTCATCTGGATCGACGGAGTCCTTGACGGTGGTGGAGCTCGAGCTCAGGCAAGTGCACTCCTTTGTTTTTCTCATATCTGTTTTGGAGAGGTCTTGTCTGGCTCTTGGTGAGGAGAGTCAGGTGCAGCCATCAGCTGTGCCTGAGCTCACCTCCCCGGGCTCCGCCGCTGCCGGTGACCGTGACCCTGTTCCTTTGTCTGTTTTTCCTGAGCCTTCTCCCAGGGTTGCTGGGGAAGAACCACCTTTGCCAGATGTCTCTGTAGGTCCAGACTCGCTGCCTGAGGTCATCGTGGGTCCAGCTCCCCCCGCTGAGGTCATCACGGGTGCTCTGCCACAGCCCGGGACCTCTGTGGGTGCAGCTTCCACTCTGCCCGAGGCCGTCGTCTGGGTTCCCCATCCTTGGTCCAAGTCTCCATGGGTGCTGTGTCCTTTACTGGGACCCTCGTGGGTGCTGCGCCCCAGCTTAAACCCAACTTGGGTGCTGTGCTTCAGCTTGGGCCCGCCATGGGTGCTACGCCTGAGCCTGGGGTACACCAAGGGTACGGCATTGACCCAGTCCAAGTCCACCGAGGGTGCAGCGCTGGCCCAGTCCGGGTCCACCGAGGGTGCAGCGTTGGCCCAATCCAGGTCCATCGAGGGTGCAGCATTGGCCCAGTCCGGGTCCACTAAGGGTGCAGCACTGGCCCAGCCCGGGTGCACCGCGGGTGCGGCTATTCTCCAACCCCGAGCCACCGCGGGTGCTGCAAAGCTCCATCCATGAGCCACCGCGGCAGCTACAGCACTCCAGCCCTGAGCCACCGGGGGTGCTGCTACGTTCCAGCCCGGAGCCACCAGTGGTGCTGCTACACTCCAGCCCGGAGCCACCGGGGGTGGTGCTACACTCCAAACTGGCAGCACGTCGGGTGCTGCAGTGCTCCAAACCGGAGCCACCGCTGGTGTAATGTCGTCTCAATCCGGGACCACCGAGGGTGCTGCTGGTAAGACTAAGGGCATCGTGGTCTCCCTTCCTCCTCTGCCAAATGCCGTTGTGGTTTCCCCTCCTTCTCTGCCAGACGCCATTGTGGTTTCTTCTCCTCCTCTGCCAGATGCCATCATGGTCTTCCTTCCTCCTCTGCCAGACACCGTCGTGGGTCCCCCTCCTTGGCTCTCCTTCCCGTCAATGGGTCTCCCAGTGGGGGAGCCACCTCTCGGGTCACCCTTTCTATTCAGGTGGCTCAAGAACTCTGGTCAGCTGCCTGATGACTTAGCCATTGGGTTGGGTGGCCCATGCTCTTTGGCAGCCCACCCAACTCAGACCACCTTGCTATCCGCCAGGCCTGGGACTTTGGTCGGTCCCCTGAACTTCCTAGCTCCTCTGCCCGGGGGGCCTAATTCTGTGTTTTTTCTGGTGTTGGCCCTGAATGGGTTTTTTGTTTTGTTCCCTCCTGGCCTGTTTCAACCATCACCCACCCAGGGTGGGTTATTGTTGTACCTCTTCTGGGGGGGCTCTTTTTCTTTTCTGTCGGTGTTACCCTGGGGTGTCTGTGCCCCACCCCTTGAGGGGGGGGGGGCTCTGTCACGAGCTGAGTCTGATGTTCTGCCAGACTGAGTCTCGTGGCTCTGTCTTTGTATTCTTACTGTATATATCTATTGTATTTTTTGCTTTTTTGAATTGTTATACTGCTTTCTATTTCTTTGTTTTTGTGTCATTTTGTATCGGCCATGTCTCGTTTCTTTTGTAGCTATTATCTAGTCTGTATTTGATTATGTTTATTTATTATATTTATTCTATGGGCTGACAGCTGTGAGGTGACATGTCTGGGTTTGTGCTCTGCTTAGGCGTCGTCTGTCAAGTTGTCAGTCCAGCCGCTCCTCCCTCATCTCTCCCAGCTGTTCTCAATGACCATTCATTATTTCCTTTTGCCCGCTCATGTTAACCCACACCTGTCACTTGTTTGGTAATGGTTTTGATCCCTATTTTAGGGAGTTTGTTTTTCATTTCGATAGCCGCTGAATTGTTAGATTTCTCCTAATCTCCGCCAGAGCCCTGCCTCGCTCTGGTGCACTATACCTGTAAGTCTTTCCCCTCGTTGTTCCTTGTATTTTGAGTTTCTTGTTTTACTTTGTCTGTTGCTTTTTTTGTAATAAAGTCCACTAACAGCAGTTCAGCACGTGGGTCGTTCTCTCTGCCCCAAAGGGGCACTCATGACAGCTGAGCTCTAAAGCAAAGGTGTTGCTTTACCGGTCAATCTACCTTCCTACCCTCACCTATGATCATGAGCTTTGGGAAATGACTGAGAGGATGAGATCATGGATACAAGCAGCTGAAATGAGCTTTCTCTGTATGATTGCTGGACTCACCCTTAAGCTGGATTCATGCTGCACCTCCACTGTCCGCGTACGTGCAACTGGAAACCTTATGTGACAAAATTTACATCATTGTCTTCAGTCTGCTAGTGTACGCAGGGCTCTTTTGTGGACGACCGCGAGCAGCCCAAATTTTATGACCATGCGGCCTGCCCACAACCTGAATGTGTTGACAGCGCATGCGCAAGACTGAACTTTCCATTCACGAGGTGGTGCTACCAACACAGCATACAAAGACAAAGTAAACGAGGAAGACAACGAGGACATGGAAGACGAGAATAAATGCTCAGCTTGAGCATTATTAGTTGTTACCGTGCGTCAGCCACTTGGCCTGGTAGACGAAAAATGTGAGCATGTACAATGCCAGGTGTGGGCTGGGCTTGTCCAAAGCACATGTGGACCAAAGTGGACCAGATGAGAAATGCAGCATGAATAAGGCTTTAGCGATAGTATGAGGAGCTCAGTCATCCTGGAGAGGTTCAGAGTATAACCGCTGCTCCTCCACATCAAAAGGAGCCAGTTGACATGGTTTGGTCATCTGATCCGGATACCTCCTGGACACCTCCCACTTGAAGAATTTTGGGCACGTCCCACTGGGAGGAGACCCTGGGGCAGACCCAGGACACGCTGGAGACACTATGTCTCCCAGGTGACCTGAGAATGCCTTAGTCTTACCTCTGAAGAGCTATAGCTGTCATGGAGCGGTCCTCGCGGACCGCTAATGAGACACTGTAGGCAGCCGATGAGTTTGCACATTTATTAAATAAGGATATACACCACAAAATAATGAGCCTCGTGGGGCGAAACACAAATAAAAGCAAAGACACAACACTTACATACAATTAGCGAGGGCGGAACCTAACGCTGGAAGGAACTGACTTTGGGAGCAGGGAAACCAGACTGGAAAAGGTAAGGTCACAGCCCCGAGTAAACTGGGCTGCTCCCTTAAATAGGGCTGACAGATTAATCAGCTGATGAGAACGTCATCAGCTCATTAGATTCCCGCCGTCCCTGCAGAGCTTGGCTCTGACAGCTGGAAGCCCCACCAAGACGCTGTCACAATAAAAGCCTGAAGGCCATATGGTGTGCTTAAGAAGAGAACGGGGAACTACTGGACAATCCGAGGGCGGACAGAGTCAGCACTCAGACTATGACAATAGCATTTGGCTGGGGAGAGGGAAGTCTGAGCTTCTCTGCTTGAACTGCTGCCTGCATGACCCAGATCCCTGGAAATCGGTAAAAAATGGATGGATGCAAAATCTATCCTAAATTAACATGTCTACATGTAGGGAGCTATTCAATTTGAGCTTTAAGCATATCAAAAAAGACAAAAACTATTCAGAATATTCTCTAGTCTAGAAAAACCTCATAAGTACTGCAGAAATACTGCATGTGCAAACAACAGATGGGCAGGATGTTAATGAGCTCATTTCAACATCACTTAGAATATACTGACGCAATTAAGTATCCTACTTTACTCCTGTAGTTAACATCCCTTTGTGACAACAGTGCCACAAAACCCTTCCACTGCAGACACTGAGTTCAAACACGTTTTTTTCGGAATCATCACAGCGGATCACAGACTGCACATTACACTTGCCAAGGATTTTATCCTGGTTGCCCTTCCTGACAAAACCCTCCCCATTTAAGCTACAGTCACAAACATTCTTATGAACGATGGGTTCGTAAGAATCTCCCAGTTCTCATGAATTCTGGAGTTCACAGACATTTGTGGAGGGGGGCATAGTTTCTTAATGCCTTTTTATGGGTGCCATTTAATTCACAAGAGCAACTTGAGGCATCCTTGAGAAATGAGGTGCTTTTCTGTCGTATGATAGCCTAGAGTTCTTAACGTTCTTCGTATGGGTGCCTTGGGATCTTCCTACAGCATACTTAATGCTATCTCACAAAAATTTTTGCGCAATTCACAGCACTCTCAAGACTCTGGTAGGAACATCTTATGGCTATTGGCACATTTTGTTGGTACAAATGTCACACGAATGACATGGGATTTGTACGGCATTTCCTATGACTGTAAGGGGCCCTCAAGAACAACTTAAGGGGCCCTATTTTGAGGATCATCACTGGACTTTTCCGCCAGGCTTTCCATCATATGCCAGTGTTTTTGTTAGTTTCTGTCAGCTCATTGTTTGTTTTTTTATGCTTTGTGTTACACCGTTTAATTACCAGTAGACAGTGTCCGCTTTCTGCTGACAGGCGGAGGCTCAGTTCAAAGAGGTATGGTGGTGTTCTGACATTTTGCCATACTTTCTAAGAATACCATACCCGTATGGCAAACCAGTAGATATAGCTGTTGATTTAGCATACTTTGTCAGAATAGCATACCTATAATATTCAAACTAATAATATGCAAGTCCATATTGTTATATAACAGTTGCACTGCAAATATGGCACTAATATTACATACTTGCTTACCTTCCATCAGCTGTATCGAGTAATTTTTAACAGCAGAATATATATATATATATATATATATATATATATATATATATATATATATATATATATATATACTGTATATATATATATATATATATATATACAGTGGGGTAAAAAGTATTTAGTCAGCCACCAATTGTGCAAGTTCTCCCACTTAAAAGATGAGAGAGGTCTCCAATTTTCATCATAGGTATACCTCAACTATGAGAGACAAAATGAGAAGAAAAAAAATCCAGAAAATCACATTGTCTGATTTTTAAAGAATTTATTTGCAAATTATGGTGAAAAATAAGTATTTGGTCAAAAAACAAAAGTTCATCTCAATACTTTGTTATATACCCTTTGTTGGCAATGACAGAGGTCAAACGTTTTCTGTAAGTCTTCACAAGGTTTTCACACACTGTTGCTGGTATTTTGGCCCATTTCTCCATGCAGATCTCCTCTAGAGCAGTGATGTTTTGGGGCTGTCGCTGGGCAACACGGACTTTCAACTCCCTCCAAAGATTTTCTATGGGGTTGAGCTCTGGAGACTGGCTAGGCCACTCCAGGACCTTGAAATGCTTCTTACAAAGCCACTCCTTCGTTGCCCGGGCGGTATGTTTGGGATCATTGTCATGCTGAAAGACCCAGCCACGTTTCATCTTCAATGCCCTTGCTGATGGAAGGAGGTTTTCACTCAAAATCTCACGATACATGGCCCCATTCATTCTTTCCTTTACACGGATCAGTCGTCCTGGTCCCTTTGCAGAAAAACAGCCCCAAAGTATGATGTTTCCACCCCCATGCTTCACAGTAGGTATGGTGTTCTTTCTCCTCCAAACACGACAAGTTGAGTTTTTACCAAAAAGTTCTCTTTTGGTTTCATCTGACCATATGACATTCTCCCAATCCTCTTCTGGATCATCCAAATGCTCTCTAGCAAACTTCAGACGGGCCTGGACATGTATTGGCTTAAGCAGGGGGACACGTCTGGCACTGCAGGATTTGAGTCCCTGGCAGCGTAGTGTGTTACTGATGTAGCCTTTGTTACTTTGGTCCCAGCTCTCTGCAGGTCATTCACTAGGTCCCCCCATGTGGTTCTGGGATTTTTGCTCACCGTTCTCGTGATCATTTTGACCCCATGGGGTGAGCCTTGCGTGGAGCCCCAGATCGAGGGAGATTATCAGTGGTCTTGTATGTCTTCCATTTTCTAATAATTGCTCCCACAGTTGATTTCTTCACACCAAGCTGCTTACCTATTGCAGATTCAGTCTTCCCAGCCTGGTGCAGGTCTACAATTTTTGTTTCTGGTGTCCTTTGACAGCTCTTTGGTCTTGGCCATAGTGGAGTTTGGAGTCTGACTGTTTGAGGTTGTGGACAGGTGTCTTTTATACTGATAACGAGTTCAAACAGGTGCCATTAATACAGGTAACGAGTGGAGGACAGAGGAGCCTCTTAAAGAAGAAGTTACAGATCTGTGAGAGCCAGAAATCTTGCTTGTTTGTAGGTGGCCAAATACTTATTTTACCGAGGAATTTATCAATTAATTCATTAAAAATCCTTCAATGTGATTTTCTGGATTTTTTTTTCTCATTTTGTCTCTCATAGTTGAGGTATACCTAAGATGAAAATTGGAGACCTCTCTCATCTTTTAAGTGGGAGAACTTGCACAATTGGTGGCTGACTAAATACTTTTTTGCCCCACTGTATATTGTGGTGACTCACCACAATCTACAGGGACATTCATCCTCACACTCAGTAGGTCCGGAAGAAGCAGAGGACCATTCACATACGGACAGAGAGCCCCTGGGGGGAGAACCAGAACAATGAACTATTGTTTATACATCCCCGGATTAAGGAGGAGACGTCTGGCACCCGTTGGTCATGCTAATCATATGTATTGACTGATATGTATATCAATATGCTAATGTGCCATGCATTCTCTCTGTTTGTATAAAAGAGCTGACGATACATGCCTCAACAGCACACACAGCACAGACAGTACAGCACAATAGTGCTCAGCGCTACAAGTGTGTCTCATTATGATGGAGGAAAATAAAACTCTGCAACCTTCCAGCTCGTTGCATCTCGCCTGAACTTATTCCTCCACACTGGTGACCCTAGACGTGTCATGGTGAGCCCCTCGCTTGATCTTTTCCCTCACACTGGTGACCTGACGAGAGAGAATGACCGTCTGCTCCCTCTCACCGCGCTGTGGACCCCAGAGGACCAGAGAACGCCTGCAGCCTTTTCATCCTCACCAGAGCGCGCCCTTTGGAGCGGGCAGCACTGGGACCAATGCACCATGAACGGCGACACGAGCGAGCCGAAGGAAGCAGCCTGAACAGGGAAGGACATCGGCGCCGACTGCGTTGATTTCCACCAAGCTCCCCCAAACCCTGACTCACACGACAGCGGACCGCCCACGCACAGAAGCACCGCATGCACACCGCAGGATTACGAGGACAGCGCAACTGCCAGCTTGTGGTCAAGGCGCCAAGCGCCGCCATGCACAGAGACGAACCAGCCCACAGACTGATACTTTGTCCTCCGCCGCCTGCACATGCCCGAGAACATGGCCGATCACCCACCCTTGGAACCTTCAGGGCTGCTCACGCACCTGAAGCAGACGTGCAGCCCACACACTGGACATTGTATAGGTTTCTCAGCCACGGCGCACACCAGGAGTTTAGCCGATTGCTGTCCCCCGATGGCTTTAGGGCTGTGTCTGCCACTGAAAGCCAAACCGCCAATCCCTCACACAGCTGCAGTTGTTTCACAGCCGCTACGCATCCTCGGGGAATTTGGCCATTCGCCTTCCCCACATCCTCGCTGGACCGAGTCATGGAGAGGAGTCAGAGACTTAATTTTTTCACAGCTGCTGTGGACCACCACCAGGGTGACCGGGAAAGTCCCTCACCATCGCGGATCCACACACAATTTTTGTGTGACCCAGACACCTTTGACATCCTGGGCCGGCACTCACTTCTCTCCCACCCCCTCCCCCCTCCTCCTCCACAGCGCTCTTCCCGCACCTCACTCCCTAAAGCCGGCCGATCGGCGTCTTGTTCCATTGCACACGAAGCGCACCAACCCGTGCGCCCACGATTCACAGCCGTTCAACGTGCTGGAACCCTGAGCGGAGCACACTGTTTTTTTCTCACCCCTCCCCTGTCCCCCCACAGACTGACATGCCCTCTGACAGTTCTACCGGAGCTGGAGCCCAAACGACGCGGGGCGGGGGGGGTCACAGCCCCTTCTGAGAGTTCTGGGGGAGCCCTGTGGTGACCCATCACAATCTACAGGGACATTCATCCTCACACTCAGTAGGTCCGGAAGAAGCAGAGGACCATTCACATACGGACAGAGAACCCCTGGGGGAAAACCAGAACAATGGACTATTGTTTATACATCCCCGCATTTAAGGACAAGACGTCCGTTGCCCGTTGGTCATGCTAATCCATATGTATGACTGATATGTATATCAATATGCTAATGTTCCATGCATTCTCTCTGTTGTATTAACATATAAAAGAGCTGACCATACATGCCTCAACAGCACGACACAGCACAGCACAGTAGTGCTTCAGCGCTACAAGTGTGTCTCATTATGATGGAGTAAAATAAAACTCTGCAACCTTCCAGCTCGTCACATCTCATCCTGAACTTATTCCTCCAATATACTGTATATATATATATATATATATAGGGGAGAGAGAGAGAGAGAGAGAGAGAGAGAGAGAGAGAGAGAGAGAGAGAGGGCGAGGCGAGAGATGTCAGAAAAGAACCATGGAGTGAATATGACAAAAAAAAAAAAAATCAATCTGTAGCACACAGTCTCAGCTTCTCATTGTGTGTGTTGTAATGTTGTAATGTGTCTGTAGTTTTGGCCGTGTATATACTTATATATATTTTCTGCTGTTAAAAATGGTCATGGGTGTTTTTCACCATTAACTCAAGGTTAAAATGCCAAGATACATAGTCCATAGTTGAAGCACACAGTAAAAACGTAGTACGGATGACACAGTGAAATCTCGCTAAACAAAGACTCAAACCCGCAACCTTCAGCACCAGAGTCCAACATTCTATGCTATGCTATGTAAAAGCACTGTGTTGACTGACTACATTTAATTCTTTAGATTTGAAGAGATACCATAGGAACGCTTAATGCCTCAGGAAGAAATTGGTGAGAGTTCTTGAATAAAGCAGCTCGTCAGGATCTTTTTGTCATGCGCTGGCTCTCACGAGCCAGCCATAAGATGCACGAGTCACCAGTGAGTTTACAGTGAGTTTTATTACGGTGAAAGGTTAAACAACACAAGATGCAGGGGCAATGACACATGAGTCTACACACTTCCGGAGGCGTAAGGCTAGACAGCTCACTTACGAGTCCATAGGAGGAGACAGTCATACACAGCAAAGGTTGATTAAATAATCAGCTACACAGGCTGCTGAAGCAAAGACACACAAAAGGTCCACTCTCACCGGGAGGAGCAAGGCTAACAGCTAACTTACTGGTGCCGGAGAGGCGACGGTCAACCACAAGCATGCGAGGTAGATAATGATCCAAGTCGTCCGTAGCTCAGACGTATAGCGACTGACACTGCTGCGTCTTACCGTCGCCAGTGCTGGGCTTATATGGCGAAACACTAACGACGGTAATGACACTCAGCTGGCCGACCGTTGACAGGCGGAAACCCCACCGAGCACCTTCACAATAAGAGCCCGGTGAGGCCAGAAATACAGCCCGCAGCTGTCAAGGCCGGCAGCGGGGACATAACTTTAACCCGAGCGCGATCAGAACCGGCGCTTCGGGTCATAACAGTACACTGCCCTCACGGGCGGACTCTGAACGCCCCAAGGAAACCACCCTGCCCCCCGCCCCCCCAGGGTGGAGGTGGGAGGACAGGTGCGGAGGGAGAGAAACCAACCCCTGAACAAGACCATGACCAGACCAAAAAAAAAACTTACGAAACCCAAAAAAATACATGAAAATACCTGGAAACAAAGAACAAAATCTCATACAATAGCCCCTCAAAAGGAGGGGAGAACAAAACCAAAGACAAGACTTGACCAAACTATGAATACAAAACACAAAAGGCAATATAGATTGCTTTACCTGACTATGGCTTTCAAAACACGAACAAAACAAAAAAAAAAATCCACACCAACACACTCAGGGAGCAATCTAAATTGCTTGGGGGCGGGGGGGCGTATCACAGGTCTGGACGCGGGGCACGAACCGTGTACCGCGGCACACGCACTTCGGACTTCGTGCGCCGCACAGTTGTATATTTACCGATCGGTCAAAAGTCCTTTGTGATTACAATTTTCAGGGATAAAGAATATTTAGCTTATAACACATACCTCTATCACAGCAGCAGTGTCCCTGGCGAACTTCTCTTCCTCATGTCAGACGAACCACGACCGCTGGGTCCCTTGTTACGGACTCATGGTTCTCGGTCCCTCGCGACCCGGTTCCATTATAATTATAATCCATTATTGCGGTTTTGCGCGTCCATGATTGCAGTTTTGGCGAATGATTTACGAGCCTTCGTCGCGGCCTCCGTCGGTCTATGATGACCATGGAAGAGAATCCTCAACGTCTATTCTGCTGGAATAAGTGCAGGTCGCACTTGTGGGTGCTCTCCCGTGCTGCTATGTCCGGTAGCAGGTTCTTCCTGCGGGTCCTTTTTTTCATCTGCTGCAGCAGTCTGTCTTCACCCAGCCTTACACAAACAGCTTTCGAGTTCTGTGCTTCATTGGCTCGCTGCATTCGCAGCGATGGTAGGCAGGTCCTTCTTGCTAGGTTTTCAGTCATTGGTTCTTCAAGGTTTCAGAAACCCAATTCAAGGCTCTTATTAGTCGAATGAGAGGTCAATCAGATGAACTAATCTGTTCGCGGCTGTGTCTGTAGTGGAAGAACAAATACAGCTTCTTTTTTTTTCAGTGCGCGCTTGGACGCAGCACCCTCGTGCATCTTAGAGCGCACGAGGGCGCTCCCGTGCACCCTCGTGTGCTCTGGCACGCAGAGACTTGCCTGTCCGCGGTACACCGGAGTGCAAGAGGTTAAATCAACAATTTTGCATTCACCGGAGTAGATTAATATAGCTCAGGCCGTGATGAGTGGCTCCTTTCTTAGTTTAAAAGAGAAGCTCTGATGAACAATAATACCTTTTTTAGTGAGATCAGGTTGATGATTATATGGCTGAAGTCAACCTCATGGACGAAGAGAAAGACTGGCATGGTCTCTGAATTGTAGCCAAACGCTCTCCTCTATGGGCAAGCAAAGCTGTTGAGTTAAAAAGCTCCTGGTTGTAAATGTATTTTCACTTTGTGAATGAGCACACAATGTCCGCACACCTTGGAACTTGGGAAACACCCATAAACGCGTTCTGCATCACTGACAAGTGACTGACTGCCCACATCCTTGTAATATGACCCAAAGTGTTCCTTGAAGCATACTTACGGCAACATCTTGCATAGTTCTTATGGCTTCTTTGGGCATCGTTCGATGAGAGGGTTCGTGGGGCATTCAGATAATCTTGGCCAGGACCCTCGACCTCACCATGAGCTTACGGACGGTCTACAAACGCTGGATTCTCTTGCGGCCATCCTTAAGAAGGCCGTAACCGTAAATGGCCCAAAAATTATTTGTACGTGTTTGCAGCCGTTCGTAAAGGTATTTGCACAGCTTTACCTGTGCTTGGGTCTGGCACAAGGAGAACACCTTGTTTGCACACCCCTCATGGCGGGGTAACCAGCTTTCCTTCCTCATTTGATTATGCTGAGCAGCCAGCTAGAAGGTGAAAGTACCATGATTATATGGCCTTTCACTGGAGCTTGAACCCACATACCCCCCAGCTTGTGGGGCAGATGCTGTACCACATAGCCCTCCACTGCGGTCAAATCCTTACATTTTCAACACCTTGAAAAAGTAGTGACTTCCTTAATGTGGCATTTATTCAATATTAGCACTCCGATATGGGTTTTCTCAGAAGTAGGAAATTCTACTCATTACCTCCACCATACATTGAGACCTGTGTTCTGACATATGGCATAGAATAGAAATCTTGTAGTGTCTCCTCATAACCCTGTACTGTCAGACCATTGGTTTGTTAACCTTTGATTTTACTATTTCTGACTATTTGGCTCCTAAAGAAAAATATTATTGCAGTAGATGCCTCTCAGATGTGCTGTTACCAAATTTATGCAGATTGTTTCTCTATGCCATGTGTCAACAAACAGAAATAAGCTATAGACAGCTTGCTCCTTCTGTAATTGATAACATGGTGGATAGTGTTTCAGCTTCTCTGCATCAGACTCTAGACTTGGTGGCCCCCTTAAAAAAGAAGGGGGCCGCCTATCCACCTATAGAATTCTGGGGGCCACCTATAGAAATCTCTAATCAGAGATTTCTACACTCCTTGGTTCAACACAGAAACTCGTAGCTTAAAACAGAAAGCATCGTCAATTAGAAAGGGAAAATGGCGTCCACTATTTAGATGAAATCTATATAGCTTGGAGAATTCATCTTTTATTTTATAAAAAATCTCTTAGAAAAGCTAGAAACGAGTTATTATTCTGCATTATAGAAGAGAACAGATTAATCCCAGTTCTTTTCAGTACTGTATGCCAGGTGACAAAGAGTCAGGAACTCTGTCAATCCTAGCAATTCCCTTAGAAGCTTACTAGTCAGGACTTTATGAAATTTTTCAATAATAAAATTTCATCCCTCAGATATAAAATCAATCAGATTTCTCCCCACAGTTAATTTAACATACAGTAAACTACTAACAACTCCTTCTATGGTTGTCTGTCTTGATGAGTTTACTCCAATCGACCTTTGTGAGTTAGACAAAATAGTTTCCTCATCCAAACCTTCAACTTGTCTTTTAGACCCTATTCCTACCAGGTTATTTCAAGAAATCTTCCCACTTATTGGTAGCTTTATTCTTCATATAATCAATTCTTCATTAACTTTAGGCCATGTACCGCAGGCTTTTAAAATGGCTGTAATTAAACCCTTACTCAAAAAGCCAACGCTAGATCCAGGAGCTTTAGCTAACTATAGACCAATCTCTAATCTCCCTTTCATTTCAAAAATCTTAGAAAGAGTTGTTGCTACGCAATTATTTGACCACCTGCAGGGAAATGGTTTACTTGAAGAGTTTCAGTCTGGGTTTAGAATCCATCATAGTACTGAAACAGCCTTAGCGAAGGTCACTAACGACCTCCTCATTGCATCTGATAATGGACTAGTTTCTGTACTTGTCCTTTTAGACCTTAGTGCAGCTTTTGATACTATCGATCATAATATTCTACTTGATAGATTTGAACACTATGTTGGACTTAATGGAACTTCGTTGCAGTGGTTTAGATCTTTATTTATCTGATAGGTTCCAGTTTGTTCATGTAAATAATGAGTTTTCTTTCTCAAACTCAAAGCTCAGTCATGGAGTTCCACAGGTCTGTGCTAGGCCCGACTCTTTTTAGTTTATATGTGCTTCCGTTAGGCAACATTATTAGAAAGCCATGTATAATTTCATTGTTAATGCTGATGACACACAATTCATACCTTATCAATGAAGCCAGATGGTAGTAATCAATTAGCCAAGTTCGAAGCCTGTCTTAAGAAATCAAAGCTTGGATGATTCTGTTATCAAGCTCCTCTCCTGTGGGATTCAGCTGCAATCTGGTTTCGGGAGTCAGATCGATCTCTGTTTTTCAGAATAGGGCTAAAACCTACCTTTTTGATATAGCCTACAATTAGGGAGGGATCATGTGTTTCTGACACCCTCCCTTAGTTATGCTGCTAATAGGTTTAGTCAGCCGGGGGACCTCCAGTAATGCACTGGGCCTCACTCTTTTCTCACTCTCAATGAAATATTTTTTTCTGCTGGTTCATTAACATTTGTTTGTTCCTCTCCCATAGATGATTTGTCCCCACATCGTGCTGTTTGCTCTCTACATGTCTGTCTCATTTTCTTCTTCTCTATCCCTCACACCCCCAAGCCAGTCACAGCAGATGGACTGCCCCCCTCCCTTGAGCCTGCGTTCTGCTGAGGTTTCTTCCTGTTAAACGGGAGTGTTTCCTCTTCCACCGTCGGCCCAAGTGCTTGCTCACAGGGGATCGCCCTGATTGCTGGGGTCTTTCTGCAACTGTGGGGGTTCCCCCTTTACAGTTGATAGCTGCTAATGAGATGACTGTTGTTGATGAAATGCGCTATATAAATAAAGTTGAATTGATGAATTGAATTGAACTAATCCCACCCCAATGCCAGTTGTCTTATGAGCAGAGACTCAACTGCAGCAAGAAGTTTGCCAGTTTGGGTAAAAAATGTCTCCAGTTGTACGGGCCTCTGTGTTTCCTGGGTGGATCTTGGTTCGTCATGGTGCATATTGTTTTGGGTGGGCCCCTTGTCTGCCCATGGCACTGGGCTGCCCATGGGAGTGGCCACATCAGTGGGGGGGTTGTTGGTTGTGAAGTTGTCTGGGTGTCTCTGTTGCGGACTCTCCATGTCTACCCTTGTGCTTCACTGGTGGGTGGTGTTTTGCAGCTTGGTGTGCTCCGGTAATGACTGGGTTTAGGCTGGTGGTGGACACGGATTGCTTTGCTCTTGTCAGGAGAGTCATCCAGCGGTTCTTGGAGTTGGGCCTGCCTGTTATTTCCATTTCGGCTTCTTGAGGCCTCCGTCCCGGGCTGCCATCCACCATGTGCTGCACTATTTCATGACTTCCTAAACTGCGGCAGCTGTGGGCCATAAGTTATAGTGAGCCAACGAGGTCCAAAGCAGCCAAGTTGGGGATAACGGCAAGAATGGATCACGATCAAAGGGATGTTGAATTAACTGGTGATTAATGCTTTAACCATTTCAATACTAATCTAGGTATATACAAACTCACTGGTGTCCACACAGTTTGCTTGATCATAACCAACTGTTGTATAATTTAATGTGGTCATTTGTAGATTTGTGGAGAGTGCAGTATTTTTTATTTCTTTGATGTTATAATATCCTATAATATCCTATGAAAAATATCCTATAAAACTATTAAATGTGTACAGACATAGTACTTTGAGTCTGTACATAAAAATGATAAATTTCATAAAATTCTATGTCACAAAAATATCGCTGTAAAAAGCAGTTTTGAAATAATTATTTGCTGTAACTTTTGCTGATTGTTGCGATATCTGTCAGTGAAATTTCAGAATTGCCATATACAAAACCTTCTATATATTGATTCAAGATGCACACAAATAATTGTATAAAGTGTCTTTGCTAAAGGGAATTACATTTACAGTACAATGAGTCGATGCCCCACTTTACTGTGAAACAGGCCTAAAGGCACCATGATTATAAGCAGGAACAACAGTAACAGTTTTTTTTTACTTTTTATGAGTGTGGTCTGCAGTCACAAAAATGTACCAATGTGGCAGTTATTAAGGAGATTTATGAACAAAACAATCACTTCAGAACAAGCTGCTGACATCAGCAGTATTGTGTGAACGAGTCGTGTTCATTTTCAACTGTTGCTGAGTAACGTGTCTTTTCCCCTCAGACTGTTATAGCATGTGGAGGTTTTCTATGGATTCGACTTTGAATCCACGTATGGCATCGCAGTTGTTGGAGAAATTCCAAGAGGGTAAGAAGTGGAAATGATCCTGCATGACCCAGCACCTCCTAAACAATAAAGATGCAAAAGGGATGAGTATGTGATGGTTTAGAGCAGGGGTCAGCAATGTCCGCTATGGAGAGAGCCATTAAAACAATACTTCAGACAAAAAAAATCTTACACAAGTCTACATTAAATGTGAGACTTTTTCCGATAAATCTGACATGGTGTTCTAATCTGAGACTTTTTTTCTTGTAAAGTTTAGCTTTTCTCTTCTCCCTAAGTATTTCAGTTTTGGAGATTTTTTTTTTCTTGTAGAGTTTAACACTATTTTTCTCCTAAACTTACATTTTTTCTTACAAGATTCATAGTATTTTACTTTGTTCTTACTGTGGAAGGAGGCTCAGCGTGGGTAGAGAGTATGGCTGCTCTAGCCACGCTGATCCTAGAAGTGGGAGAATGCCTGTATAAAGAGGTGGCTGTGAGGTGGTTGTCTCACGATTCATGCCAACAACAAAGTGGAGAACATTACAAAAGGGGTCACAAGCTTTCGACTCCCTGTTTGGTATGTACAGGGGTCATCCCTAAGACAACAAAACAACAATGGGATCACAACGAAGGGTCATAGGTTTTGCATATGGAAAGTGGCATTTGAAATTTTGTTTTGGCAACTACAGGGTCAGGACAATATACAGGGTTTCTTCTGGTAATATTTCAGCGTGGCGGATCGCCACCCTTGGAATTTTGCCGCAACACCAAGGATATATAAATTTAAGAAAAAAATATTGAAAGAAGACACACACCACAAACGATGCGTGTGACCCGACATGTGCACGGAAGCACCCCACCTGCCCACGAGACTTTTCCAGTGTGCAGGCAAAGTGTCTGTCTAGCATCGCTGTCTGAGAGAAGCATCAACTTATTAAAGTACATTAAACAGGGAAAAAGCAGAAGAGATATGTAAGCAGTGGAGACATTTTATGGTGGGTTTTAACTCGCTGGTAACGGGAACAATGATGAAATGCTCAGCAAACAGGTGTGGTTAGGCTTCATATTGTAGCGAACTCAATATGAGCACCCTACTTGCTTGCCAAGTGGGTTGACCCTAATTGGCGACACAGTAGGGTGGCGGGACTCCGGAGGCGGGAGGCGTGAGTTCGAAACCTCCCGGTGGGACGTCGCCATGTCAAGCCGCACGTTACCATATGCAGGAAAGGCAAGAGTGACTGAATCGCTGAGGATTTACTTCACCAGCCACTACACTATATTTATGTTCATTATCATGTTCCTGGCCAATTAAGATGACCGAAATTCATGAAGTCAATGACTTTAATCCGTCAGCAGCCTTCAGACAAAACTAAACGTGCCAGCATTTGATTTCAAAATAACTAACTAACTAACCTGCACTTATATAGCGCTTTTCTAGTCACAAAGACCACTCAAAGCGCTTTCATTAATACTAACCCTCTATTCTAAAGGCCTATAGGAAACAGATATCTAGGGACAATTTAGAACAACCAATTAACCTAACATGCATGTTTTGGCATGTGGGAGGAAAACCGGAGATAATCCCGGAGGTAAAACACACGCAACACGGGGAGAACATGCAAACTCCACACAGATCACTGTTGGTCGGCGGGCTGGATCGAACCACAATCCACGATTCCCACAATCCCCCGGCCAAGGGTAAACTGTGCTGCCGCAGTGAAACCACTGCGCCACCGTGCAGCCCAAGGGGAGGTTTCGTGTCCTGACTGTACTGGTTGGTGAGGAAAGTTCTAAAAAAAATATAAATATATAGAAATATTATAACAGAAATAACTGCATCTTTGGTCATTTTAGTTAATTTATTTCTATATAATTTTATTAATAATTATATTTTGTCATAAGGTTTGGGTGAAGAGGACTCACGTGTAGGCAGGATCAAGTGCAAAAACAACTATCATTCTATATATAATTCAAGAAAATCTGTCAGAAACAAGACTTTCATCGTCTTGGAAGTGCTTGCCCTTCAAAAAATCTTTAATTAAGTACACAGTGGAACGGGGTTGACGTTCATGACACAATCCCCCCGTGCACAGATCGTGACAGTATTTGCTGATTTCTTATGTAGTGATCCAAATGTGATAAAACTTCACAGTCACAACAGTATTCTTCAGAAGCACACCACATTTCATGTAATTCTGTCCATGTGCCAGAAATCAGCCTTTGCATCTTGTCAACGAACCATTTTGTTTTGAAAAAGTGAGCCCATGACCCAAAGCAGTCCTGTGGTGTAGTGAGTTAAGGTGTTCATCTGGTATGCTGGAGGTCCCAGGTTTGAATCTTCCCAGAGAAGTGTTATTTTTCTGAACAGCAGTTGAAGTGCAGTGTGCCTCTCCTGTGCATTTTAAAACCGAAGGTGCAGCACACCTTAGGTTTTAAATGCTGTTGATAAATGGTAAAACATTGAAGTCTACAGCTGCTTGGAGCCCAACGATCACCACTTGCAGCTATATTTAGTCTTATTTTTTCTTGCGTTAGAGTGATAAATAGAAAAATGCTGGCCTGACTGATTTGTTCCATTTCAGGTACGAGGCTCCAGTGGCCCCTAACCTGCAAATCTTCCAGGAGACAGCAGTGGAGGCATTTCCCATGGCCATTGTGGGGTTTGCTGTGGCCTTCTCTGTGGCAAAAGTTTATTCAGTAAAACATGACTACACCATAGATGGAAACCAGGTGTGGAGCAACATTTGAACATTTACATGAATGTGATAAAGGCTGCATGAAGTGTTTGTTTGACACTTTGATGCATGATCTTTTTTCTCCTCCGAGTAGGAGCTGATAGCCTTCGGTGTCAGCAACATCTTTGGAGCTTCCTTCAAGTCTTTTGCAGCGAGTACAGCTCTGTCCAGGAGCGCTGTGCAGGAGAGCACAGGCGGTAAGACTCAGGTAAACTCTCACCGAACATCATTACTGTTAGAATGAGACTTCTGAAGATATGATGAACAAAGAGGATTGACGCAATCTCTGACTGAGGCAGTTTTAATACAGCACTGGGAGACAGGAAGGCATCTCAGCATTCTTACATTTCTCTCTAACTCATATACTCAGCTGTCTTCACCTAAGTCAGATATGAAGACTTCATGGTGCCTCAGCTGTTATTCTCCAAAGATCTCTTGTGGCCAACACAAACAGTCTATAGCAGGGGTGTCCAATCTTGTGCCATGGAGGGCCAAGACCCTGCAGGTTTTCTCTTCTATCCAGTCTCTTCAGCAGGTGTTTTCATTTATCAGCAATCAGTGGGAAGAAATTCAGTGGAATCTGCTGCTGAAGACACTGGTTGGAGGTAAAGCCTGCAGGGTCTTGGCCCTCCATGGCACCTGATTGGACACCCCTAGTCTATAGGTATCAACTTATACTTTCCCATCTGGTTTTCATCAGCTCTGCTGCTGACTTCACCAGAGTTACATTACAGGTCAAAGTTCAAACTTAGACTTATAATAATGCGAGGGGGGGCTGAAAAGTTCATAGACTGAAAAGTTCATAATGGTCAAATTTGACCAAGCGTGGTTTATTTTTCAATGGCAGGGATCCAAGCGCTGCAACACCGATGGAAGAAGTGTGTGGTCCAAAGGGGAGACTATGTTGAAAAATAAACTACATTTGGTCAAATTTGACTTCTATGAACTTTGCAGCCCACCGTCACCCCCCCCTCATATACTCACTGCCAATAAAAATGCAACACAGTTTTTGTATAAATATTTTTGGGTCTATCCTATCTGAGCTTGAGTGTTTGTATGATTCAAAAAATGTCTAGAACTCATTTCTAGTGGTTGTACTCACTGTTGCAACTCACTGCCTTTGAGCTCTAGCTCTATAGTTTTTTGTGTGGTTTTTTTTTTTTAGCTCATTGTTGGTTTTGGGTATCCAAAAGTCAAAAATGGGTGATTTTAAGGAGTTTGTCATCGTCCCTATTTAAAATTGAACAAAAATGCATAGCACTATGCTGCGAAATCTCCATGTCTCATGACGAACGTAATTATGCTTTGAGACTTTTGGAGGACGGCAATGTTGACACGACAGGCGGCACTCCAATTGGACTGCAGTGCATCATCCATTGTTTGGTTGCAACAATACCATGTTGAAAGTAGGTCTGTGGCCAATAGATCATGTACAGGATGAGCACGTGTCACCACCCCAGAGCAAGACTGGTACATCGTGCTGCAGCACCTCCGAGGTCATATCCACACAGCCTCCCAGACAGCCCAGGAAACTCCAGGGAGACACCAGCCAAGGATTTCAGCCAATACCGTGAGAAGGCGCCTCAGGCGTCAGGATCAACAAGCCTGAAGACCCTTTTGAGGGATGATCGTAACGACAGAGCGGCAACAAAATCACCACAAGCGGACCCATCAGCACAACAGGTGGACCCTACAGCAGTGGAACACTGTTCTTTTCTCTGATAAATCCTGATTTTGTCAGTCCACAGCCCCGTGTTGTGTTTGATAGGTCAACCGTTGGGGTGGTGCTGGGGTCATGGCGTGGGCTGGCAAGAAAGAAAGAAAGAAAGAAAGAAAGAAAGAAAGAAATCCCTGTGGGTGGAAAAGTTCGAATGTAAAGCGTTGTTGGCAGAGTAGCTGCAGACCAGCAGGCAAGGCAGGCAAATGCTTGGGGCCCCCCAAGGGCTGACCAACTTTTGATTGATGTGGAGAACTTGCAATGACAGTGGTAGGCCGGCGCAGAACTCCCAAAAGGGGCCCCACCCTCCCCTCTCATTCTGGCAAGTGTCATGTTTGCCGCTACGGGGCAGAAAAGACAAACCCAAGTGCTGAATGTTATTTGACATTTATTTACAAAAAACAACACAAGTCCAAAAATAGTGCAGAAAACACAAAATGCAAAAAAAAAAAAAAAAAAACTTACAGGGAAATGCACTCTTGAGCTGCCAAGCTCAGGAGGACACGAGGATTACATAACACAAGAATTGTCCAGAGGAGGAATCAAAAGTAAAACATACAATGTAGCCGCGATGACAATGTGAATAGACAGAACTTAAATAGTGAATGGCATGACAACATGAGTGATAACAGGTGTGGGTGCACCTGAGCAGGAGAAGGGAACAATAACCAGTTATTGGGACCAGCTGGTAGTGCTGAGGGTTGAGGGAGGGGCGGCTGACAGCTTGACAGGCAGCAGCAACACAAACCCGGAAATGTCACCTGACAGCTGTCAGCCCACAGAATAAATATCAACAAAGCCAAATACATATTAGAAAATAATTACAAATGAAGCAAGACATAGCAAATACAAACTGAAACATGAACAGAGAAATAGGAAGCAGTGACAACTCAAAAGGCACCAAAAATACCACAGATAAATATATATAACAACAAAGAAGGAGCCACGAGACTGAGTCCGGCAGACCATCGGACTCAGCTCGTGACAGCAAGTACCGGTGCACACCTTGTGTAAACAAACGGGTGAGAGTTGATGTATCAAAATGAAGTGAAGTTATGTCTGGCAGTGACAAAAGAAAGAAGTAAAAGGGGAAGAGGAGAAAATAAAGCAAGGCAGTGGTAAGTAGTGCAAATAATATAGTAGTCAGTTTAGCTCAGACCAGTTTAGTGTGTCCTGCCTCTGCTGGTCCTGATGTGACTGCGTTCAGTTCATGGGTGTTGCAATAAAGACACCGGTACTCATCTTGTTGACTTGGATTATTTATTAGAAAAAGTGAAGGGCAGCTGTGGTACAGGTGTAGTGTGGCCGACTACTGATCGGAGGGTCAGGAGATTGATTCCCGCTCTGTCTGCAGTCTGCATGTCGAACTGTCCTTGAGCAAGACCCCAGTTGCTCCTGGTGGATCAGGCCAGTGCCTGTGTATGGTAGCTATGCCGCCATCAGTGTGTGATTGTGTATGTGAATGGGTAGATAGCAGGACTTATAAAGTGCTTTGGTCATCTAAAGATGTGAAAAAGGATTATATTGTGATATATTATAGTATTAGGATTATTATATGGGCTGCACGGTGGCGCAGTGGTTAGCACTGCGGCAGCACAGTTTACCCTTGGCCGGGGGATTGTGGGGATCGTGGGATCGTGGGTTCGATCCCAGCCCCCGACCAACAGTGATCTGTGTGGAGTTTGCATGTTCTCCCCGTGTTGCGTGGGTTTACTCCGGGATTTCTCCGGTTTCCTCCCACATGCCAAAAACATGCATGTTAGGTTAATTGGCTGTTCTAAATTGTCCCTAGATATCTGTTTCCTATAGGCCCTTAGAATAGAGGGTTAGTATTAATGAAAGCGCTTTGAGTGGTCTTTGTGACTAGAAAAGCGCTATATAAGTGCAGGTTAGTTAGTAGTTAGTTAGTTATATTGTCATAAGCTTTGAGTGAAGAGGACTCAACGTGCAGGCAGGATCAAGTGCAAAATAAAATTATTTATTAACAGGAAAAAACAAATAACAGCATGTTGGCTGAAAAACAGAACTTAAACTAGGCAGACTGAACTTACTGGAGCAGGATGTAAGCAGGAACATCCACACGCGACAGGGCAGAAACATTAATGATGGATACAGACTGACACCGGGACATATTCAATTCAGTTTTATTTATAGAGCGCCATTTCACAACAACAGTCATCTCATAGCACTTTCAACTGTAGGGGGAACCCCCACAATTGCAGAAAGACCCCAGCAATCAGGTGATCCCCTGTGAGCAAGCACTTGGCAACGGTGGAGAGGAAAAACTCCCTTTGAACAGGAAGAAACCTCCAGCAGAACCAGGCTCAGAGAGGGGCAGTCATCTGCTGTGACTGGCTGGGGGGTGAGGGGATAGAGAAGATGAAAAGAACAGACACGTACAGAGCAAACAGCATGATGGGGAGTCAATCTATGGGAGAGAACAAACAGATGTTAATGACCAGCAAAAAAAAAAGTATTTCATTGAGAGTGAAGAAAGGAGTGAGGCCCAGTGCATTATTGGAGGTCCCCCGACTGTCTAAACCTATTAGCAGCATAACTAAGGAAGGGTTCAGAAACACATTATCCCTCCCTAATTGTAGGCTATATCAAAAAAGAAAGTTTTAACCCTATTCTTAAAAATAGAGATCAAGTCTGACTCCCGGATCCAGATTGGCAGCTGGTTCCACAGGAAAGGAGCTTGATAACTGAAGGCTCTACCTCCCGTTGTACTTTTGGAGATTCTAGGTATCTGATATTAATCTAGCATTTTGGGAGCGTAGTGCTCTGTTAGGATAATAGGGTAGTATTGTGGAGTATGTGGAAATGACAAGGCTGAGTTTATCTCACGAGTCAGGTTTATTCACATTCTCCAACATCATCAAAAACAGAAAGAGAAAGAAACCCCCAGACATTCGTCCTTTTATACCCCAGGACATCAAAGCACACAGTCACATTGTATTTAATCCCAAGTAACAATGCGTCTTCTTCCAGGTCTTATCACCTCCACCTAAAGTCACTGGTAGCCAGGAAATCCCCCAAGGCCATCTCTTTGCATACCAAAGACCACATTTCACATCCTCCTGTTATCTCCTAGGAGGCTCAGTCCTTTTGTCCATCTGAGACGTGAAGCATACAGTAAGCATACAGTGATATACAAATGAAGCATATGAAACCCACATATGTGTCCCACATGACCCCCCTCCCAAATGTCTAAGATGTAACAACGGAATAAAAGTCAGCCTGTCATGATAAAATCATTACACATCAGCCCACGTGCTGCTTGGACCTCAGTCTCCTCCCGTATCTGCTGTAAGCAGGCTTCAACACTTCCGTGGTGCCATCTTGCTGGGGGGCTGCTGTCTGAGGGTGAGAACTGTTAGTCAATCCCTGTGTGTGTTCAGGGGAATGTTTCCTAGGGGGTCTGCCGCGCCGAGGAGCCCAGGCCAACAGCACAGCATCGTCCGCCACCACAAAGGCGGGTTTGAGCCTGTTAATGCTAATCTTCTCCTTCCTGCCCCCCAAATCAAGCAAAAAATGCTTATCCCCTGTTTCCAGCACTCTAAATGGTCCATCATAAGGTGGTCGTAATGGCGGGCGATGGGCATCGTGTCTGACAAAAACAAACTCCGCGTTTTTTAAAGCCTTAGGTGTAAAAGCGCGCGGAAAACTGTGGTGAACGGGGCCAGGCCGCGTGCCGGTTTCCGTGCCACGCTGCAACCGCTGAGCCGGGGAACATTCTGGCGCAGGATTATCTGGGAGAAACTCCCCGGGCAGCCGAAGTGGCTGCGCAAAAACTAGCTCAGCCAGGGAGGCTTCTAAATCCTCTTTAGGTGCCGAACGCAACCCCAATAAAACCCACGGTAGCCTGTCCACCCAATTTGCATCCGTAAGCGACGCTCTGAGAGCCGCTTTCAATGACCTGTGAAAACGTTTGCATAACCCGTTAGCCTGCGGATTGTACGCGGTTGTGCAGTGGATCGTTACCCCCAGGCTGCGGGCCATTGCTGACCAAAGTTTGGAAACAAATTGAGGGCCTCTGTCGGACGTAATGTCCGACGGGACTCCAAAACGCGCTACCCATGCTGTTAAAAACGCGCGCGCCACCTCCTCGGCTGTGGTTGATGCCAGTGGAACCACTTCCGGCCAGCGCGTGGTGCGGTCTACCATTGTCAGAAGGTGTGTGCACCCCTGTGACGGCGGAAGGGGGCCTACGAGGTCCACGTGAACATGATCGAACATCTTAGCCGGGATGTGAAACGGCTCCAAAGGAGCTCTCGTGTGCCTGTGTACCTTGGCTCGCTGGCAGGCCGTGCAGGCTGCTGCCCACTCCCTAATTTGTTTGCGCAGGCTCGGCCATACAAATTTCTCTCCCACCATTTTGACCGACGCGCGCACTCCCGGGTGCGCCAGAGAATGGATCAGTCAAAAACGCGGCGGCGCCACGTGGCCGGTACCACAGGACGCGGTCGCCCAGTGGAGACATCGCAGATTAGGGGGGGGCATACCGTCTTGCAGCACCCTGTTCTCCAGCCTTAACCCTGTTGGTCCAGACTGGAGCGCGCGCACGTCCGCGTCGCTAACCTGATCCGCGGCCATGGCTGCAAAATCTACCCCTACGCGGGCTGGAGCCGCCACGGCGCGCGAGAGGCAGTCTGCCACTACAATAAGTTTACCCGCCACATGCTGGATATCGGTAGTAAACTCTGAGATCGCGGCCAGCTGCCTCTGCTGCCGGCCCGACCACGGTTCCAAAACCTTGGCCATTGCGAAAATCAGCGGCTTGTGGTCAACGAACGCGGTGAAACGGCATCCTTCCAGCCAGAACTGGAAGTGGCGAATGGCCAAGTGGAGAGCTAACAACTCCCTGTCGAATGCGCTGTATTTTCGTTCACTATCGCGCAAGGTCCTGCTGAAAAAGGCGAGCGGTTGCTAAGCCCCGGCTACATGCTGCTCCATGACCGCCCCATGGCCACATCTGACACGTCAGTAGTGAGCGCTATGCGGGCCGTTGGGACTGGATGCGCCAACAACGCAGCGTTTGCCAGGGCTGTTTTGACTTCCGAGAATGCTCGCTCTCGCTCCGGAGACCATTCGATTTTATTTGTGGGTTTTTGTTTTTTTAGTGCCGCATACAATAGTTGCATGAGCTGCGCTGCGCGGGGGAGGAAACGGTTATAAAAATTCACCATTCCCAAAAACTCCTGTAGCGCTTTGACCATTTGTGGCTGGGGAAAATTTGTTACTGCGCGCACTTTGTCAGGCAGAGGAACCGCTCCTTCTGGAGAGACGCGATGCCCCAAAAAATCAATCTGCGTCACTCCGAACTGACACTTCGCTTGGTTGATTATTAACCCGTGCTCTCCCAACCTCCGGAAAACTGCTGTGAGGTGGTTTTTGTGTTCGTCTTCAGACACGCTGGCTACCAATATGTCGTCCAGGTAGACGAACACGAAAGGGAGATCGCGCAACACCGCGTCCATCATGCGTTGGAACGTCTGTGCCGCGCCTTTAAGCCCAAATGGCATGCGCAAAAACTCGAATAGCCTGAACGGAGTTATTACCGCTGTTTTGGGTATGTCCTCAGCGTGCACTGGGACCTGGTGGTAACCGCGTACCAAGTCTATCTTAGAAAAAACGCGCGCCCCCGCCAAATGAACTGAAAAATCTTGGATATGTGGGATTGGGTAGCGGTCGTGCGCTGTAACGTTGTTCAACCTGCAGAAATCTCCGCAAGGTCGTCACGAGCCATCAGCCTTCGGGACCATGTGAAGCGGTGAAGCCCATGGGCTTTTCGAACGCCCGAAGATGCCCAACTTTTCCAGGTTGGCGAACTCCTTGCGCGCTATGGTCAGTTTAGCTGAATCCAAGCGCCAGGCTTTTGCAAAAACGGGCGGTCCGGTGGTAGTAATAAAATGTTCCACCACGTGTTTAGCCACAGCCGCCGAAAATGTTGGGACTGTGAGTGCTGGGAACTGAGTGAGCAGTGTGTGGAACTTACCACCTGCAGCTGTGACGTTGGCTTGTGCTGTTGGCGGGGCCACTCGAGCTGTACAGGGAATAGAATAAAAAGAGAGTGCATTAACCAGGCGCCTGTTAGCAAGATCAACCAACAAACCATGTGAGCACAGAAAATCAGCCCCTAACATATTGAAATTCACTGCAGCTATGACAAAAGTCCACTCAAATGTACGGCCGTGTAGGGACAGAGTCCTCTCACCAAAGGTCTTAATCGCTGAGCCGTTCGCTGCTGACACTGCGAGACCACTGGAAGGCGCCAGCCGGTCAGCGGAGGAAGGTGCGATGGACCAACAAGAATGACTTCAGTCTTATCTGAATTTAATAGCAGGAAATTACAAGTCATCCAAGCTTTGATTTCCTAAAGACAGGCTTCTAACTTGACTAATTGATTACTATCATCTGGCTTCATTGACAGGTGTAATTGTGTGTCATCTGCATAACAATAAAAATGTATACAGTGCTCTCTAATAATGTTGCCTAACGGAAGCATATATAAACTAAAAAGAGTACGGCCTAGCACAGATCCCTGTGGAACTCCATGACTGAGCTTTGAATTCAAAGAAAACTCATTATTTACATGAACAAACTGGAACCTATCAGATAAATAAGATCTAAACCACTGCAACAAAGTTCCATTAAGTCCAACATAGTGTTCTAATCTATCAAGTAGAATATTATGATCAATAGTATCAAAAGCTGAACTAAGGTCTAAAACGGCAAGTACAGAAACAAGTCCATTATCAGATGTGATAAGGAGGTCATTAGTGACCTTCACTAAGGCTGTTTCAGTACTATGATGGATTCTAAACCCAGACTGAAACTCTTCAGATAAACCATTTCCCTGCAAGTGGCCAAATAATTGCATAGCAACAACTCTTTCTAAAATATTTGAAATGAAAGGCAGATTAGAGATTGGTCTATAGTTAGCTAAAACTCCTGAATTCAGCGTTGGCTTTTTGAGCAGTTTTAAAAGCCTGTGATACATGGCCTAAAGTTAATGAAGAATTGATTATTTGAAGAATAGAGCCACCAATGAATGGGAAGACTTCTTTAAATAACCTGGTAGAAATAGGGTCTAAAAGACAAGCTGAAGGCTTGGATGAGGAAATTATTTTGTCTAACTCTCAAAGGTCAATTGGAGTAAACTCATCAAGACAGATATCAGTTGAAGGAGTTGTAGTAGTTACTGTATTTAAGTTAACGGTGGGAAGAATCTGACTGATTTTATCGCTGATAGATGAAATTTTAGTATTGAAAAAGTTCATAAAGTCCTGACTTGTAAGCTCTAAGGGAATGCTAGGTTTGACAGAGTCCTGACTCTTTGTCAGCCTGGCTCCAGTTCTGAAAAGAAACCTGGGATTATTCTTGTTCTCTTCTATTAATGCAGAATAATAACTCATTCTACCTTCTCTCAGAGATTTTTTGTAAATTAAAAGATGATTTCTCCAAACTAAGTAGATTTCATCTAAATTAGTGGAGTGCCATTTTCTTTCTAATTGACGAGTCTTCTGTTTTAAGCTATGAGTTTCTGTGTTGAACCAAGGAGTTAGAAATCTCTGAATAGACTTTTTTCTTTTTTAAAGGGGCCACCATGTCTAGAATCTGATGCAGAGAAGCTGTAACACTATTACCATGCTATCTATTACAGAAGGAGCAAGCTGTCTATAGCTTATTTCCGTTGTGTTGACACATGGCATAGAGGAAACAATCTGCATAAATCTGGTTACAACATCATCTGAGAGGCATCTACTGTAGTAATATTTTTCTTTAGGAGCCAAATAGTCAGAAATATAAAATCAAAGGTTAACAGACAATAGTCTGACAGTACAGGGTTATGAGGAGACACTACAAGATTTTCTATTTCTATGCCATATATCAGAACAAGGTCCAACGTATGGTGGAGATAATGGGTAGAATTTCCTACTTTCTGAGAAAACCCCATCGAGTCTAATATTGAATTAAATGCCATATTAAGGCAATCACTATCTACTGTACATCTACATGTATATTAAAGTATCCTACTATAATTACTCTATCTGAGTTCGCCACTAAATCAGCTAAGAATTCAGCAAATTCAGATAAAAACTCTGAGTAGGTTGATGGAGGACAATAAACTATGTCAAATAAAATTGGGTTTAGCCTAAAATTGGTAAAATGCCCAATAGATAGATAGATTAGTTTATTTGACAGGGACAGTGCAATAAACATAGACAATTAATCAATGACAATCAATCTGATGTGTTGCACATAGAATTTATAGCTATTAGCTAATTTGCAACTCTTGTCCCTGGATGGGCTTTAGAAAAGAGAATCAAGTAAAGAAAAAAAAATACACAATAACCACATACATCAATGCAAAAAAAGATTATAAATACACAATTATAAATATTATAAATATTATAAAATATTATAAATACACAAATATAACCAACTCTTGTCCCTGGATGGGCTTTAGAAAAGAGAATCAAGTAAAGAAAGAAAAAAGAAAAAAAATACACAATAACCACATACATCAATGCAAAAAAGATTATAAATACACAATTATAAATATTATAAATATTATAAATACACAAATATAACAACCTGACTCACATTTGCCTATTTCAGGCCTCCCTCCCTTCATCACTCACTATAAACAAACACATTCATTCCTTCCCTTCATTCACTCTCACCTTGCAGACAATCAATTCATACATGAGTACATTCTTGTTTATTTTTCAGCCAGTTTTTAACCTTTTTAGTGAATGTTTTAAAGTCCGTTATTATTTTAATTACATTTGGCATTGTGTTCCAGATGTGACTGCCCTTTATAGAGAAAGCTGTTTGTCCAAATGTGGTTCTGCGGTGGAATATTTTACAGTTATTGTTAACAGAACTCCTGGTGGCTCTGCTGCTGTCCTGTCTTTGGACGAAACCAGCAAGTGGCTCGGGTGCTGATTTATGGAAACATTTGAACGTTAATTTCAGAAAACAGAGGTCAATGAAACTCTCAAAACTCAATAGGTTGTATTTTTTTAAAACATTACAGTGATGCCACCTAATGGGCTTTTTGTCCAAGATTTTTAGGGTTTGATTATATAATGAACCTATATGTCTTATTGTGGAAGGGGCTGCTTGAGCCCAGACTGTCAAACAGTATGATATATGAGAAAAAACCATAGAATGCATATACAGTACAGCTGCTTCGTAAGGTATGTATTATCTAATTAATTTAAAGCAGTTCAGATTTTTTTTTACTGTTTTTGAAATTTTCTTTATATGAAGATTAAATTTGAGTTGACGATCTAGTACAATGCCAAGGTATTTGAATTCTGTAGCTAAACTGATGTCATGATCATGTATATTAACTTTAAAATGTTGCAGGTTACATTTTTTGATTGAAAAGCACATTGAGACTGTTTTCTGAAGGTTCAGCAATAGATGGTTCTTGAGGAGCCACTCTTGGACATCAACCATACTTGTAGACAGTACATCTGCAGCCTGTGCTGGAGTCTTGGCAGCTGTGTAAATAACTGCATCATCTGCATAAAGTTGGCATGTTGCAGCTGAGCAGTGTAACGGCAAGTCATTAATAAATATGCTGAAAAGTAAAGGACCAAGAATGGACCCTTGTGGGATACCCATGCGGTTGTTTAAAAATGAGGATTTATCCTGGTGAACTTTTACACACTGTTCTCTATTCTGGAGATAAGATGCAAACCATTCTAATGTATCTGGGGAGAAGTTAAAACATACCATTTTGGATAAAAGCAAACTGTGGTTTACAGTATCGAAAGCCTTTTTGAGATCTAGAAAAACAGCTCCTACCACATTACCCCTGTCCAAGGACTGTTTGACGTTATCAATAAGGCAACAATTTGCTGTTTCTGTTGAGTATCCTGGTCTAAAACCAAATTGATGTGGATGAAGAAGTTGACTGTCTTGTAAATATTCAATCAGCTGTGTAGCTACAACTTTTTCAAGAACCTTAGACAGGACTGGTAAAATAGAGATTGGGCGGTAATTGCATATATCGTCTTTACTGCCTGATTTATGAACTGGTATGACGACAGCTTTTTTCCAGCCAGATGGAAATGTACTAGACCTAATGGAGAGATTAATGAGATGAGTCAGTGGTTTGATTAATATTTTGCTGTGCATTTTGAGAAAGGAGGTGCTCATATTGTAGATATCATTAGTTTTTGAGTTTGACAGTGTTTTAACAATACCAGCAATTAACTCCTCATTTACCTCATCGATGTGAAAAGAATCTGTTGGAAGTATGGAATTTGTGTTGTTGAGCACATTTGGCAGCACAAAGTTTTTTGTTAAGTCTTCCACAGAGCCCACAAAGTATGAATTAAATTCATTTGCCAAAGTAGCCTCGTCACTGATGGTCTTGCCATTGATTCTAAGTTCCTTTACCCCCTTCTGATCGTTTTTTTTATTAGTTAAGTTATTTAAATGTCTCCATAGGGAACTGTTGTTACCCTTTGCATGATCTATCAGTTTATTGTAATAAGATATTTTTGATTTTCGCAGCTCTTGTACCACTTTATTTCTTAAACTTTTGTACACAAGGTGATCATTTTGTAGTTTAGAGGTTAATGATGTTTTCAATGCAGAGTCTCGCCTCTTCATAAGTTTTCTTATTTCATTATTTAACCATGGTAGGCTAATCTTCTGTTGTCTGCTATTAATTTGCTTTGTAAATTTTTCTATAGACTTTGTAATTGTTGCAGTTATAAAATTACAGCAATCATCTACTTCATTTATTGACATGAGCTGCTCCCAATTTTGATTCTCTAAGTAATGTTCAAACTCCTCATTTTTTACTGAGGACCAGGCCCTCAAAGGAATTATAACATGTTTTTTTGCTTTACATTAACTAGTAATTTGGAATGGTAAGTTGTTGCTACTCCTCCTCCACGACCAGAACTTATGGGATTTTGACAGTTTAAATAACCAGAGGGAGTTGATTCATTTAAACCTAAGCAGGGCTGCTCGCAGAGATAGCAAAAAAAAAAAAGTGACGACCTAATAGTATTGAATGCAAAAGACGCAATAGACTTACACAATGGTCCCCTCCAGTATACAACTAGGACATTATTGGTCGCTACGGAGGGTGACAATATGTATGGGTACATATTCATACTATGTAGTATAACTAAGTAGACGGTTATGCTGTTTATTCCATCTTGCTACAATGCTCCGCACTTTGTATACATATTTATATATTTATGTGTATGTATGTATATCCACTGCTCTTATTTATATCTTCCGTATCTTCTTGATTATTGCTTTGAATGTTGCTATCTCTGTGCTGTTGCAATCCTGAAATTTCCCCATTTTGGGACTAATAAAGGCTTATCTTACCTTATCTTATCTTAAACCAACATAATCCTCTTGCCCTAACCAAGTCTCTGTAAGGGATATTAAATCAATCTGATGATCAATTAACAGATCATGAACTAGCAGAGACTTGGGAGTTAGAGACCTAATATTTAACAAACCACATTTAATTTTTAAATTATGAGGTGGAACAGAGGCCAAGTCATTAAATTTAGAGGCTTCATGTTTAATTTGAGTTTTACCAACTTTTTGTTTAATCAAAAAGTTGCCCGCCGAGGGTCTCTTTCTCCCCTCCCCCGAGTGGGGGAGGGGGGAGTCTCCCGAGGCTCTGCCCGGCTCTCTGTCCCAGTCCCTCTGCCTGGAGGGAAGGAGGAGGGCCGGCCGGTGCAGCGCCCTGGCCGCCGCCGGCCCCCGTCCGAGTCAGCTCCATCTCGGTGGTCCCTCCCAGGGGCTGACGGGTGCCCGTCGTGGAGCTCGCTGGGGGCCGGTGGTCCGGTGCGCCCACCGCCGCGGAACTCCGACCTAAGTACGGCACACGGCCTCGTCCCAGGCCGTCGCGCCGCGTGCCTCCGGGTACCCAACTCTCCTCCCTCCTCCGGCGGGAGCACGGGGGGTTTAATGTCTCCTCCTCCATCCTCCCTGGCGGGGATGGAATGGAGCGCCCGGGGGTTCTGTGTCCCCCCCAATTGGTTCCAAGGTTGTCATAGCCAGGAGCAGCACTGGGGTTAAGCTCCCAGTGCTCATAAAATACTCCTTACGGCGTGTGTCTCGAAAAGCCTCTGACAACCAAGTCCAACTCCTAGCCTGCCCGTGTGGTTTAGTCTCTAAGCCCGGCGGAACTGCTTTTACTAATAGGAGAAGGGGGGAGGGCGGATCTCTGGCGCCTTAAAACCAGATGCTTCGGGTAGATGGTGGCTCGTCAACCTGGGAAGGTAGCCCATCTAGGGGAAGGTAAACCCTGATTTCAAACCTCTGCTGCCTTGCGGCACACCCGGTCACGGGAAAGGCTTCGGGAGTCAACCCTGAGGAAAAATCCAGAGTCGGAGCCCCTAAGGCAGTTCTATGTTGTGCTCAACATCGTACTGGCAGCTCCTGCGATGGCGCTGGTGCCAAACTATAGCAGCCCTGCTGTTCCTTTGGATTTATCAGTGACGTGGAGAGGGGGGACATGCTGCATGGGTAACATCTTGTCCTCCATATCTTCCTGCCCAGGCTTGAATCCTACCAACGCCCAACGCTGGAAGGTAGAACACCGGTGTGCATCGGCCTGTTCAGCCACAGGCGGTGCTGTTCCAGCAGAGTAGACGTTTAGGATTCTCTTCCATGGTCATCATAGACCGACGGAGGCCGACGACGACGACCAACTTTTTGTTTAATCACTTTGGGATGCTTATAATTATATTTTTATTTACTTTGGAGGGAGCAGACAATGATTCTCTGATGGGGAAGACAGGGGGGTAATCAAGACAACACAGGACAGGAGGGAACAGATAATTGACTAAATATAGGACAGCTGGGACTAATTAGGAGACAACGGGGGAGCAACTACAAAACAGGATGGGTGGGGCTGTACAGACAGAGAGGAAGTGACTAAGGGTACGGAAAACATGAAGAGCTGGAACAACAGGTAAACAGTTACACACACAGGCCCAGGACCAAACAGGGGATGACAGAGCAGACCAGGGGAAACTCAGGAGTTACATAAATCACAGGGAGAATGAGAAAATCCTAAAGCGTGGGCATAATCCTGTGATCATGCCCACACTGTGACATATATAAGTGAACGCCATTTACCATTTACCATTATGAGGGTGAGGAATGTTAACTGGATGGGCCCCCTGTGAATTTTTGATTAGGGCCCCAAGAGACTCTCGAATCACCTCTGGTTGCTGGTCTCGTGCAGTGGGAAGGCAGGCTGCACTCTTGCGTGCTTGCATTCCTCGATGGCTTTTGCTTGTGGAGTGAAAACACGTAGTAACACCGATCACCGCAACTTATCCAAGGAGGCATATATCATCGGTGTCACTGTGACTACTTTCCCCATCCCCCATTCAATTATAGTGAGCACCAAGCTAGAAGGTGGAAAGTACCATAAAAAACAAGGAAGCAACATCAGTCGTTCACTAAAATTAGAGAGGGGTGATACAAAGATTTCAGACTTTATGATTAAGATCATTTTGAAAACCTTCTGCTTCACTTTGTTACCATCACTTGCATTTTAAGAGGCAAAAGTGTATCTGGAAATAACAGTTAATGGTTTTCAATGCCTTATTTCAAAGCAAAATCCATTTAATGCCTTTTAGTACTTTTAATTCCTATATAAACCCTGCACCATTTTAGTGAACGACATAAGAACACTATAAGTAAGTAAAATGCAGTTACATTAACATGAAGAAAACAGCCTATGTGCTTATAATTACTGTACAATTATGGTATAATTTCAACCAATTAAAGTAACCAAAAATACCATAATCAAGGGATACTGTAATTACACTCTAATTTTGTGTGTGTATGGGGGGGTGTTCCTTGTGAATTTACAGTTCTTTTCCAAATTTCCAACTTTGTTCTCACAACTTTCTGCATATTTTTAACCCAGGCAACTGTTACATGCAGCTTTTTTCACTTCCATTCCTCTGATTCCTTTTCAGGTGGCAGGTTTACTGTCAGCGATCATCGTGATGATTGTCACGTTGGCAATTGGATTCCTGCTCAAGCCTCTGCCAACGGTATGAAAGTCTGAAGTCTGCTGAGGTGACCTGACTGGGGCTGTAAACCACAAGCTCCAACCTTTGTTTCCTTGTTTTCCTCAACAGTCTGTGCTTGGCGCCGTGGTGATTGTGAACCTGAAGGGTATGCTGATGCAGTTCAGAGAAGTTCCATACCTGTGGAGGAAGGACAGACCAGACTGTGTAAGACTTCCTTGCAAAAACAATGCTCCTCTACACTCAGTCCTCTGTGTAGGAAATGCACCTGATGCTCTGTAGAAATATGCAGCTCTTAGAAGCCTCCCAGTCCCAGGAGATGAGTAAACAGCCAGATTTGTCCCGCTCATTTTTTGCTGCCCAAACGGAACTGCCCAAAATGACTCAGGACAGTGGTCTGTGTGTATTGCTTTGTGTGCCCTCAGTTGTAGCCATTTCCTTCATAGGGCAATGTATGCAAATGCCCCTGGCAAAACTTGAACATTTTAACAATGTTCAATTTTTTTTGACAAATGTATTTTTCTGCAAACAGTTGCAAACATCTGCAAATGGTTGGAACCAGTTGGGACATTTTTGAAAATTTTCCTGTTTTTATAAATATTGTGTTGGTTTTTGAAAGTGTTGTTTACATTTGTTTAGATTGGAAAATTTAGCAGACAGCAAATCTATACTCACAAACAAACAGGAGGCTAATTAAATTTTGCATTGCCCCCCCCCCAAAACCAGGAAACAGAGGGCAAGCTCTAAGGGCAAGCCCAGAATCAGAATCAGAATCAGAAAAGATTTATTGCCAAGTACATTAACAGATCACTGATAACATACGAGAGAATTTGACTTGACACAGAAAATGAACCTGCATTTCCAGTGACACGGCTGCATCGGGGACACGCCTGCCAACAGGATAGAGGGTACAGGTAGCATAAGAATAAGAATAATACGAGGAACAATAGGAAGGAGCAAAAAAATCATTGATTCAGAATACTGGTTGCATAATCAATCAATATTATGATTACAAGGAAAAAAAAAAAGCTCTCGATGCACATACGCAAGACAGGATTCACAAGACACAAGAGAGCAGTGTGTGTATCTTTATTCAGTTCATGGATCAATGTGTGTGCGCTGTTGAAGCAATGTTGATGATAATAAGAGAACAACAAGGGCACTTGGCAGGAGATGTTTTGTCTGGCTGCCGCCGATCGTCCTTGCGATTATCTGGGCAGGCTGTCCAGATGGCTGTCCAAGGCCTTGTGCTCGATGATTTTGAAAATACAGACTGCAGACAGCCAGGAGGAATTTTCATGGGGAAATTGAGCCAAATCGGACTGATCACAGAGAAGCCTTTTTATTTCTTCTGTAGATTCAGTACTTAATCCTTCATTGCGGGGCTTTAAATCCATCGTGGAAAGACCTAAGCGAGACCATGATGTAATCCACCTTCCGAGACAGTTCTCCATTTGTCGCTATCAGGGTCTTCTCCAATTTTTCAATTTGACAGATGCACCTCGCCTGGCCAGCATTTTGATAGGTCACTGATAGGCCCTGATCGAGTCATCATAGCCATTGTCCAAAATGACCACAGGAGTGGAATTCTTTGCAGTTTACTGCAGCCCACTGACACTATGTGTTCAGTTTAATGTTTATTCTGAATTGGACATTACAATAGTACATGAACAAAACCCCAAATGTAAGTATGCCAGAATTAGCAATACTGCTAACTGAGCATCTGTAGTCTCCTGGTGGGTCACAAAAAACACACCAACAATCATACACCGAGAAGAACAACTGAATTAAAGCTGCAAGCAATGCTGTAAGTGAGCCCCCCCTTCCCTCCCCCGCGTGCCGGACTTTGCTACCTGTCAGACCCAGACCTGGCTTGGCAAAGGCTGTGTGAATAATAAGAAAACTGTGAGGGGTGTTTTTTGCCCAATGGAGGTGGGGCAAGATATTTGAGGCAGGGCTGGCGGACTTCCTGTTTGGACATGGGATAAGGGCCATAATTATGTTTTTTGTATGTCTTGAGGTGGAGCACACCTCACCCAAATTTCGTGCCTGTACAGCAAACTTTAGATAGATAGATAGATAGATAATAGATAGATAGATAGATAGATAGATAGATAGTCGCTAGCTAGATAGAAAGATAGATAGATAGATAGATAGATGAAAGTTAGATGTACTTTGTTGATCCCAAACTGGGAAATTACAGTGTAACAGCAGTATGACAGTTGACAAACCAAACAAACAGAAAACACACATGACAGACAAAGGGATTACCCATGGAAAGTAAAACTAACACGACTATAAAACCTATATACATCATAGCTTAATATATGATGACCCGTATAAACACATGAATCATCCCATTGCACACAGAAGGACTATCAGGAGCAGAGTGAAATGTGAGGTACCAGTTAGTCTGTAAGGTGCAGTGTGGCAGCATAGCTATGACCAGAATACAACATCATAGTGAGTTATTGTACAGTGAAATTGCATGTGGCAGGAAAGATTTCCTGTACCTGGCCATTCGACAGCGAGGCTGTAGTAGTCTACTGGAGAAAGTGCTTCACTGCCTATCTAGTGTGTGGTGGAGGGGGTGATCAGGATTGTCCATGATGGATTGCAGTTTATTTAGTGTTCTCCTCTCCACCACGGTCTCAAAGGTCTCCGGTCTGAGACCAATTACAGAGCCAGCCCTCTTGATAATCTTGTCAAGTCTGTTGGTGTCTCTGGCCCTGATACTGCTACCCCAACAGACAGCAGCAAAGAAGATGGCGCTGGCGACAACGGTCTGGTAGAAAAGCTCCAGCATCCTGCTGCACACGTTGAAGGATCTCAGCTTTCTCAGGAAGTAGAGTCTGCTCATCCCCTTCTTGTGCGCAGCATCGGTGTTGGATCTCCAGTCCAACCCGCTGCTGATCCTGACACCCAGATATTTGTAGTCCTCAACCACTCCCACATCCCCCCCCCCAATCTGCGGTGGATGAGAAGGCATCTTCCTCTTCCTGAAGTCAATCACCATCTCTCTGGTCTTGCTGACATTCAACCTCAGGTGATTCTGCTCCGTCCACTCCACAAATCTGTCTACCAGTGCCCTGTACCCCCCCTCCTCCTCTTATACACCCCACAACAGCTGAGTCATCAGAGAATTTTTGCAGGTGGCATGACTCAGTGTTGTACTGAAAGTCAGTGGTGTATAAGGTAAAAAGAAAAGGAGAGAGCACAGTCCCCTGTGGCGCTCCCGTATCACTAGCCACCACTCCAGACAAGACATTGCCCAGCCGGACAAACTGTGGTCTGCCTGTCAGGTAGTCAGTAATCCAGGAGATCACAGAGCTGTCGACCCCCATCACCCGCAGCTTCTCGCCCCAACAGCAGTGGTGGATGGTGTTAACGGCACTGGAGAAATCAAAAAAAGTGATTCTCACAGTATATCTTCCACTATCCAGGTGCAGATGGGCTTGTTGCAGCAGGTAGATGACAGCATCTTCAACTCCTAAATGGGGCTGATATGCAAACTGCAGAGGGTCCAGGTGGGCTAAGACCAGTCTCTCCAGGACCTTCATCACATGAGATGTGAGGGCAACTGGTCGGTAGTCATTCAAATCAATGGAGATGACTTCTTGGGGACAGGAACCAGGCAGGATGTCTTCCACAGCACCGGTACTCTCTCCAGACTCAGACTCAGGTTGTACAGGTGTTTCAGTAGCTAGCTGGTTGGCACAGGTCCTCAGGGTCCTTGAGGAGATGCCATCAGGGCCCGAAGCCTTCCGCTGACGGAGTCTCTCCAGCTGTTTCTCCACCTGATCTGTAGTCACCGTGAAGTGAGGGAGGGTCCTGGTGCCCCCTGAGGAGGAGGAGGGGGGAGATGGAGAGAGGTTCTGCACAGGAGGGTGGGTGGGGAGGGGTGGGTGGGGGTCTGGTTGTGTTGCTCGGGTGACAGACTGTGAGTTGAACCTATTAAAAAACAGATTCAGTTCCTCAGCTCTCTCCTGGCTCCCAGATGGCTGCCTGACTCTCCCCTTGTACCCAGTTATTTGTTTCATTCCCTCCCACACATCTTTAGTGTTGTTTTGCCTGAGTTTCTCTTCCAACTTCCTCCTATAATTGTCCTTGCACCTCCTCAGCATCTCTCTCAGCTCATGCTGCACTCCCCTCAGCTTCTCCTTGTCTCCAGCCCTAAAAGCTCTCTTCTTTTTGTTCAGAAGTGCTTTCAGGTCACTGGTGACCCATGGTCTGTTGTTGGAGAAGCAGTGTACAGTCTATGGTCACCGGTCTCCATTGACCTTGTCCTTTGTCCCCACCCACAAAAATTGGGGGTGGGGGGCACATATCTTTTTTTTTTAAATTTTGTATACTTTATGATCCCAGAGGGGAAATTGAGGGCATCCACCTGGATGGATGAAGCAGCCATGGTACGGCGCTATCCCTTTACCATTCACACACACATTCACACCTAGGGCCACTTTAGAGTCTCCAGTTACTCTAACCTGCATGTTTTTGGCCTGTGGGAGGAAACTGGAGAAATCCCAGAGTAAACCCACGCAGATATGGGGAGAACATGCAAACTCCACACAGATCACTGTTGGTCAGAGGCTGGGATTGAACCAGGGATCCCATGGCCAAGGGTGAGTTGCTGTGCTGCACCATCTTTCCAGTTTATCAAATTTTTCACCGGGTCTGAGGTGTGTGTGAAAAAAAAAAATCTCATTTTGGTTATAAGGGGTCAAAAATGTGATCGTTTACGCGGAAGAAGAAAAATAATAAAAAGAAATGGACCAATTACAATAGGGCTGTAGGCCACTGACATTGTCAGTGGCTCAGTCCCTAATAAAACTGTACAAAGTGAATATGCAACAGTGCGAGAGTTAAGATGCTACAAAACAAAACATGCAAATGTCACACGAGTGAAGTGCTGTGTATGTAGACACACAAGCACCTCACAGCATCAAAGAAGAGGTGGGGCATGTGTGTGTGTGAGACACACGGGCACATATACAGTGGCGTGAAAAAGTGTTTGCCCCCTTCCTGATTTCTCATTTTTTTGTATGTTTGTCACACTTAATTGTTTCAGATCATCAAACAAATTTAAATATTAAACAAAGATAACACAAGTAAACACAAAATTCAGTTATTAAATCGTATTTATTATTAAGGAGAAAAATCCAAACCTACATGGCCCTGTGTGAAAAAGTGATTGCCCCCTAAACCGAATAACTGGTTGGGCCACCCTTAGCAGCAACAACTGCAATCAAGCATTTGTGATAACTGGCAGTGAGTGTTTTACATCACTGTGGAAGAATTTTGTCCCACTCATCTTTGCAGAATTGTTGTAATTCAGCCACATTGGAGGGTTTTCAAGCAAAAACCACCTTTTTAAGGTCATGCCACAGCAACTTAATCAGATTCAGGTCAGGACTTTGACTAGACCACTTCAAAGTCTTAATTTTGTTTTTCTTAAGCCATTCAGAGGTGGACTTGCTGGTGTGTTTTGGATCATTGCTCTGCTGCAGAACCCAAGTGCGCTTCATCTTGAGGTCACAAACAAATGGCCGGACATTCTCCTTCAGGATTTTGGTAGACAGCAGAATTCATGGTTCCATTTACCACAGCAAGTCTTCCAGGTCCTGAAGCAGCAAAAAAGCCCGAGACATCACACTACCACCACCATATTTTACTGTTGGTATGGTGTTCCTTTTCTGAAATGCTGTGTTACTTTTACGCCGGCTGAAATGGAACACACATTGTCACAGTGTGGATTGGGTCTCATGCCCTCATCCTATTTATTATTCTTGTATCTTGTTTTTTTGGGCATGGGACTCAGCCCTCGCTTTAACCCTGAGAGGACTTTTGTCTCAGGTCTGCACCATCTGCATGCACCCTCTAGTGGCGAAGAAATTTTTTCAAGAAAATATCCAGTTCAGATATCACAAATTCCAAAGGCTGTAACTTGCAAGTGGTAAGCGATAATGGCTTACTGTAAATGAGAAAGATGTGTCCGTGTGCTCATGCCCGGTCCTTATTTTTTCTTCTGTTGGTCATTTTCGCTTTCTCTCCCACATCCAGACACTCTTACATTTATCTTCTGATTTATTCCACCTCAATTTCGGTTAGATTATGCCGTGGAACCGGCAGTATTGTCCTGTCCGTCACGCGGACTCCCTTTTAGAATCATAATTGGCAAAATTTGGAGCAAATGCTTCCTCCCTGTTGAAATATATGTTGCGCAATTGTTTATACATCTCTTCTTCTGTACCCTGGAAGTGATATCAGATTCGACGCAGTTCTGGTGGGCTGAACTGAGTCCTCCAGTGAAGAGCAGTAAGCTATGTGTATCTGCCATCTAGTGATGTGAAATGTTTGGTACATTTGGGTTTACTTTGGGATTGTTTTCATACTTTTTGACCAATCACGTGACAGGTGCGGATCTGCGACCAGCCGCAGGAGAGGCAGATCATGTAATCAACTTTAATCCTTACAGGGTAAAGTTCACTGCTGGGGTTTTCTGCATTTCAATCTGGTGATTATGATCCTGGGTTGCCATTATCTTTGTTATCATTATTATTCTGTTTTGTGGAGTTTTTCTCTGTGGGTCTCTTAGTTGTCAGTATGATTATTATTAATTATCATTATGTGTCATATTCTTGTTTCCCTTTGGATTGTTGTTTCCTCTGTGTGTGATTATTCATTCAGCCTGTCTTGTTCTGTCCAACCATGTCCCACTGTGTCAGTTTGCCCTGATTTTTGCCACCTGTTCTGTATAGTGTCTAATTGCCCCGTGTGTATTTATACCTGCCCAAATCTGTATGTTACTATGATTGCCGTTAGTCATGCTGCATGAGCAACACACTTCTGTCTATTCTGACCTGACCCATTCCCGCGTGAAATTTGTAAGTTCTGTACAGCCCCCGTGCTGCCTGTTATTTTGTGTTTCTTTTGAGCTGTGCTCGTTTGGCCAGCTCATTAATAAATCTAGCCGAACTCTAAGTGCCACATTTGGGTCTAATTCAACACCTACTGTGACAGTATGGCAATCATCGTGGACCCAGTGTACTTAGAGTTTCGGATAATACGTCTCAATGAAAGGAAAGCCTGGGTGGCCACCAACATCGAGGCCTACATTGAGGATGCCCGTGCCTCCTTCTCGCCAGAGGAAGTCCTCCACTGCCTGGAGTGTGTCGAGAAACTGGGTGAGGCATTTCCAGCACTTCTACGGTTCCCTCAGCTCTCCCGTCTGCATGAACTGAGCGTCGACATGCAGATTATCTGCCGCAGGTTGATGGAGTCGTTCCCGGCGTCTGGAGAGGCGCGGAATGAGGAAGGACTGGATCCAACCAGAGTGGCAGACGAAGTCGACGCTGGCGTCATGGGACACAGCAGCCCGGTTTCTCAGCCTCGGTGAGGGAATGTCAGGCTTCCCTTTCTTCCTTTGATGCGCTACCAGCGCATCATCATTTTGCATCCTCCCCCCCTTCTGATGTATTACAGCTTCTCCCCGGAGGACTCGCCAGACAGATCAGTGGCAGCAGAGCGGGAATGCAGGAAAGTACCCATTCATTTTTTAACATCATGTAATGAAGGGACTTGTCTGGTTTCCGGTGGGGAGACTCCGTCTCAGCTGTAATCTGTTGCTTTCTCTCTACCCTCCCCTGCTATTAACTCTGCTGCCTTTTCCATCCACCTATCCTCACCCACTTCTCTGTCTGTTTTTTTGTAAGAGACTGGCCATACTGCGTGGAAACCAGATCATCTGGGAGGAATCTGCTATCTCGAAGGGCCCCCTAGAAGCAGCTTCTTCCACATCAACGCCACTGGACGCTGATGTTTACTACACTGGGGCTGCAGCTGTGGAACCCCTGTGTGTGGATGTCGACGAGGAGCAGGAGGAGTGTCGGCAGGCTGTGCTAGCCCAGGACGAGCTAATGCTGGACTACAAGCTGTAGGTCCTTCCAGAGCGTGTGTCCCAGCTGCATCAGATCCAGCTGGCTATAAACATTCCAGCTCCAGAACCTGCTCCATGGCACCACTGAGCTCCAATTCCTGCTTCATGGTGCCACCCTACTCCATCACCTACTCTAGCTCCGTTTCTGTCTGTTCTAGCTGCTCATGAGGTGCGCTTTCAGCTCCAGCCATCCCAGCGGTGCACACAACAGCTCCAGCCACTCCAGAGGTCCTCATAATGGCTCCGGCTATCCCTGAGGTGCACGCTATGGTTCCAGCTGTCACTGAGATGCGTGTAATGGCTTCCACTGTCCCTGATGTGCACAGTGCAGCTCCTACTGCTGGTCCTGTTCTGTCAGAGGAGCCTGTTCCTGTTCAGCTCAAGGTCCACGCTCCAGCTCCTGCAGCTCATCCTGAGGAGACCACCCTTGCAGCGGAGGATCAGGAGCTCAGGCAAGTGCTTTTCTTTACTTTTATAAGATCTATACTAGTTAAGTCTTGCCTAGCGCCTGATATTTTTGGTGATGGCTCAACCTGCCTTTCTCCTCCATCTGAGGCAACTACAATGGGGGTGGTGCCCCAGGCGTTGGACCCAGACATCCCTACACCATCTGTCCAAGAGGTTGAGCAGTCTGCTCCACCCATCATCATCGTCCAGGAGGTTGAGCAGTCTGCTCCACTCGTCATCATCATGCAAGAGGTTGAGCAGTCCACTCCACCCATCGTCATCGTCCAAGAGGTCGAGCAGTCTGCTCCACCGGTCATCTTCATCCAAGAGGTGTATCATTATTATTCTGTTTTGTGGAGTTTTTCCTCTGTGGGTCTCTTAGTTATCGGTATGATTATTCTTAATTGTCATTATGTGTCATATTCTTGTTTCCCTTTGAATTGTTGTTTCCTCTGTTTGTGATTATTCATTCAGCCTGTCCTGTTCAGTCCAGTTGTGTCCCGCTGTGTCAGTTTGCACTGATTTTTGCCACCTGTTCTGTATTGTGTCTAATTGCCCCGTGTGTATTTATACCTGCACAAATCTGTGTTACTTTGATTGCCGTTTGTCATGCTGCGTTAGCAACACACTTCTGTCTGTTCTGACCTGACCCATTCCTGCTTGAAATTTGTAAGTTCTGTACAGCCCCCATGCTGCCTGTTATTTTGTGTTTTTTGTGTTTCTTTTGAGCTGCACCCGTTTGGCCAGCTCATTAATAAATCTAGCTGAACTCTAAGTACCGCATTTGGGTCTAATTCAACCCCAACTGTGCCACACACCTTCCAAAAAGTTCAATTCTGAACAAGAAGAAGAGAGCTTTTAGGTCCGGAGACAAGGATAAACTGAGGAGAGTGCAGCATGAACTGAGAGAGATGCCGAGGAGGTGTAAAGATAAATACAGGAGGAAGTTGGAGGATAAACCAGGCAAAACAATACCAAGGATGTGTGGCTGGGAATGAAGAAATTACTGGTGCAAGGGGAGAGTCAGACAGACATCTGGGAGCTTTGAGAGAGCCGATGAGCTGAATCTGTTTTTTTAATAGGTTCAACTCACCGTCTGTCACCCCCACAACACAGCAAGGCCCCCACACACCCCTCCCCCCCCACCCTCCTGTGCAGCACCTCTCTCCATCTCCCTTCTCACCCCCCTCCTCGGGGGACACCAGCACCCCCATCACTGTGACTACAAACCAGGTTAAAAAAAACAGCAGGAGAGACTCCATCAGTGGAAGGCTGAGGGCCCTGATGGCATCTCTGCCAGGATCCTGAGGACCTGTGCCAGCCAGCTAGCTTTGGTACTGAAACACCTGTACAAACTGAGCCTGAGTCTGGAGAGAGTACCGGTGCTGTGGAAGGTGTTCTGCCTGCTTCCTGTCCCCAAGAAGTAATCTCCATCTGACCTGAAGGACTATCGACCAGTTGCCCTCACACCTCGTGTGATGAAGGTCATGGAGAGACTGGTCTTAGCCCACCTGAGGCTGCAGGTGAAGACGTGGCTGGACCCTCTGCAGTTCGCATATCAACCCCATTTAGGAGCTGAAGATGCTGTCATCTACCTGCTGCAATGGGTACATCTGCACCTGGATGGTGGAGGAGATACTGTGATACTATCACTTTTTTTGATTTCTCCAGTGCCTTTAACACCATCCAACCACTGCAACTGGGTGAGAAGCTGCGGGTGATGGAGGTCGACAGCTCTGTGACATCCTGGATTGCTGACTACCTGACAGGCAGGCCACAGTTTGTCCGGCTGGGCAGTGTCTTGTGTGGCATGGTGATTAGTGATACAGGCGTTCCACAGGGGACTGTGCTGTCTCCTTTTCTCTTCACCTTATACACCACTGACTTTCAGTACAACACAGAGTCATGCAACCTGCAGAAATTCTCTGATGACTCAGCTGTTGTTGGATGTATAAGAGGGGGAGAGGAGGGGAAGTACAGGGTACTAGTAGACAGATTTGTGGAGTGGACGGAGCAGAATCACCTGAGGCTGAATGTCAGCAAGACCAGAGAGATGGTGATTGACTTCAGGAAAAAGAGGACGCCTTCTCAGCCACTACGGATTAGGGGGGAGGATGTGGAGGTGGTTGAGGACTACAAATACCTGAGTGTCATGATCAGCAACGGGCTGGACTGGAGATCCAACACCGATGCTGCGTACAAGAAGGGGATGAGCAGACTCTACTTCCTGAGGAAGCAGAGATCCTTAAATGTGTGCAGCAGGATGCTGGAGCTTTTCTACCAGACCGTTGTCGCCAGCACCATCTTCTTTGCTGCTGTCTGTTGGGGTAGCAGTATCAGAGCCAGCGACACCAACAAACGTGACAAGATTATCAAGAGGGCTGGCTCTGTAATTGGTCTCAGACCAGAGACCTTTGAGACTGTGGTGGAGAGGAGGACACTAAATAAACTGTGATCCATCATGGACAATCTGTCACGAGACTGAGCGCAGTGTTTCCACTGTGCTCATGCTCTCACTTTGTTTATTTCCTGTATTTTCTCAATTTATGTGATTATGTTTCTGTGTGATCATCCTGGTTGTATTTTCTATGTTTCTGTTTGACATGAGCTCCCCATCTTTTCCTCCAGGCACTCCCACTGTGGCATCATCCTGCCATTGGTTCTGTTCACGGGTCGTCAGCTGACACCTGTCATTAATTAGGTCAACCTTCCCGCTCTTGCGGTCCACACCTGCCATCATTTATGTTCATTGATTACGGGCTGCACGGTGGCGCAGTGGTTAGCACTGCGGCAGCACAGTTTACCCTTGGCCGGGGGATTGTGGGGATCGTGGGATCGTGGGTTCGATCCCAGCCCCCGACCAACAGTGATCTGTGTGGAGTTTGCATGTTCTCCCCGTGTTGTGTGGGTTTACTCCGGGATTTCTCCGGTTTCCTCCCACATGCCAAAAACATGCATGTTAGGTTAATTGGCTGTTCTAAATTGTCCCTAGATATCTGTTTCCTATAGGCCCTTAGAATAAAGGGTTAGTATTAATGAAAACGCTTTGAGTGGTCTTTGTGACTAGAAAAGCGCTATATAAGTGCAGGTTAGTTAGTTAGTTAGTTGATTACCTGCTTTATTTGAAGATCATTGTTCCTGTCTCTCCTTGTCAGAGTCTAATCTGCTCATCCCTGTCGGAACCCTTTCCCCGTTTCAACGTGTACTCCAGTTATCATCTCGCTTATCTCCCTGTTCATCTCCATCGTAAGTTTATTTTTGTGCACTGTTTAGACTTTGTGTTTTTCTCAGTAAATACGACAAACTGCAGTTCATTGCTTTGGCCTCCCTTTCTGCCCCGAAGGGGCCAATTCATGACAGTAGACTCCAACCAGTCTGAGACCCAGCTGCTGCTAGTTTGTGGCTTTTTGTTTTCACTCACCTCTTGTCCCGAGTATCCAGCATGTCCCCAGCACCCCGGCCTTTAGCCAACAAAGGAAGATCGGCAGCTGGGTCCTCGAGCCTGGAGGAGAAATGGGTGGCGCACTTCAACCGGGACTTCATGGCTGAAGCCCTCGCCGCCCGTGGCCCAAAGAAGATTTGGGAGAACATGGAGGCAGCGGTCAGGATCGTGGAGGTGCATCCTGGATTGAAGAGGCATCCCCAGTTCCTGGAGCTGTTGTCCACCATCTCCACTCTGCAGCTGTCATTTCCCAGGCTGAAAATGGGTTTGCTCTCGGCGGGACCAAAGCCAATGAGGAAGCGCTCCCGCAAGAAACGTCTTCCCCCCTTCCTCTGTTCGCCCGCTCCTGCTCCACCTGCTTCGAGACACCGCTTTCCTGGGTCTGCCTTTGCTCGTCCTCGAGTTGCGGTGGGACAGGATTTCCCAGAAAAGAGCCTCCTGGGCCAGCCGCCTCCCACTTCCTGCCACTGCCCAGTGAAACACCGCCGGAGGAACGCTTCCACCTCTCAGCCAGCAGTTTCCCTGACACTGAGTCAGACAATTCCCACAGCATCTCCCCCTTCTGGTTCGTCTTCGCCGGCTGTCCCGTCAGCCTCCTTCTCCTCCATGGCTGCTGCGACCCTCTTCTCCTCTGCGTCACCTCCTGCTGCAGAGAGTCCGGTTGTTCCTCCCCCGGCTCCGCCCATCACCGTGTCTGCATGGGCGGCTCCTCCCAGATCCTCTGAGGGGCCTACAACAACTGTAGCCATGGAGAGGGCTGGTCCAAGACCAGCTGCAGCAGTAACCAACGTGACTCGGGAACACAGGCAAGTGCTTTTTCATTCTGTCACTAACACATGAATTACCTTTCCTGATTCCTGGGGGTGAGGCTCAGCCATTGCAGTCCTCTGAGTCCTCACCTCCTGCTGCAACCATAAATTCCTCACCTGCTCTCTCTGTGTCTCCTCCTTTGCCCCCTAAGTGTCCGCCAGTCCCAGGATTGAGCTGCCGGAGGAGGAAGGAGCCTGCGGCCTGAGAGGACCTGGTTCCAGCTCCGCAACCATGGTCCAGACTCATCCGAAGCCTGCAACAGATGAATGAGCATCCCCTGGCTTCAGCTGAGCAGGATCCAGTGCCAGCAGGGTGTTGACCTCCTGTTTCCATGCCAGGCAAGCCACTGGCATGGGTCACCTCACTGGGGGGGTCCCGGGACTGCACCAACCACCATGCCTGCTGTAGGGGCCGCCACAGCAGAGCCAAAGCTGGACCTCCTGAGGGCCGGGCCTGAGACGTCGCCGCCTGGATTGAGAGAGTCTTGGACGATGGTGGAGCTTGTGCTCAGGCAAGTGCTCTTCTTTGTTTTCACTGTCTTTATTTTGGAGAGATCTTGCCTGGCTCTTTGTGGGCAGGGCCAAGTGCAGTCATCAGCTGTACCTGAGCTCATCTCACCGGGCATCACTGCCACCGGTGACATTGACCCTGTTTCTCTGTCCTTCATGTTGGAGCCTTTCCCCAGTGTCACAAAAGGATGTTCCAACTTCACCTGGGTGCTGCTCCCCCTCCAGTTGAGGTCATTGTGGGTGTTCCATTGCAGCCAGGGACCTCCGTGGGTGCCGCTTTCCCTCTGGCTGAGGTCTTCGCGGGGGCTCTGTCCCAGCCCGGGACCTCCGTGGGTGCAGCGCCTTAGTCTGGGTCATCGTGGGTGCTCCGTCCCAGCCCTAGACCAACATGTGTGCTGCACCCCAGCTTGGGTCCACTGTGGGTGTCATGCTCCAGCCCGGGGGCCACCATGGTTGCAGCTGTGTCCCAGTCCAGGACCACCGTGGGTGCAATGCCTCAGTCCAAGGCCACCATGGGTGCAACGCCTCAGTCCGAGGCCACCGTGGGTGAGACGCCATAGTCCGAGGCCACCGCGGGTGCGACATCTCAGTCTGAGGCCGCCACGGATGCAATGTCTCAGACCGAGGCCGCCGCAGGTGCTGCTGTGCCACTGTCTTTGGTCCCTGAGAGTGCTGCTGTCCCACTGTTTATGGTCCCTGAGGGTGCTGCTGTCCCACTGTTTGTGGTCCCCGAGGGTGCTGCTATCCTGCTGTTCATGGTCCCCAAGAGTGCTGCTGCCCCACCGTGTCCGGGGCCGCCGTGGGTGCAGCCATGCCCCAGTCTGGGGCCACCGCAGGTGCAGCCATGCCCCAGTCCAGGTCCACCGTGGGTACAGCTATGCCCCACTCCGGGTCCACCGCGGGTACAGCTATGTCCCAGTCCGGGGCCACTGCCGCGGGTGCTGCTTTGCCCCAGCGTGAGGCCGCCACTCGTGCTGCTATGCCCCAGCCCGGGGCCGCCGTGTGTGTTTTGTTTCAGCCCGGGCCCTCTGCGGGTGCATCATTGGAAGTTCCCGCTGGTCGGCCATCTTCTCCACTCTGCTCCACACCACCAATTCTTCCCATTGGATGGCCACCTCCTGGACTACCCCATCTGTTCGGGTGGCTAAAGAACTATGGAACACCACCTGACAGGCTGTGCCGCTGGCGTAGGTGGTCTATGTTGAGGCTGCACAACTCCTTCCATCGCGCCATCCGCCGAGCCTAGGACTCTGGCCGACCACCTGAACTGTCCAGCTCTCTGGTCCAGGGGGCTTAGGTGGTTTTGGTTTTGCCTGGTGTGGATCCGGAGGGGGTTCCCTGTTTTTTGTTTCCTCCTACCTGTTGCCCCCACCACCCTTCCGGAGTGGTTTATTGTTCTATTCCTTCTGGGGGGGGGGGGGGTCTTTTTTCTTTGATGTTACCCTGGGGTGTCTGGAATCCACCCCTTATGGGGAGGGGGCTCTGTCACGAGACTGAGCGCAGTGTTTCCACCGTGCTCATGCTCTCACTTACTTTTGTTTATTTCCTGTATTTTCTCAGTTTGTGTGATTATGTCACTGTGTGATCATCCTGGATGTATTATCTATGTTTCTGTTTGACATGAGCTCCCCACCTTTTCCTCCAGGCACTCCCACTGTGGCATCATCCTGCCATTGGTTCTGTTCACAGGTCGTCAGCTGATACCTGTCATTAATTAGGTCAACCTTCCTGCTCTTGCAGTCCACACCTGCCATCATTTATGTTCATTGATTACCTGCTCTATTTAAAGACCATTGTTCCTGTCACTCCTTGTCGGAGTCATCCCCATCGGAACCCTTTCCCCACTCCGACGTGTACTGACGTGACCCTGTTCATCTCCACCGTAAGTTTATTTTTGTGCACTGTTTAGACTTGACCGGAAGAGTGACCCCGGAGGCGGCTTCCTCCCGGGGAGGCCAAAGCAGGAAGAGTGACCCAAGGAGGGGGTGCCCTGACGGCGAAATGTTTAGTGTGGTACATTCTCTGATTGCAGGTGGTATATTATTCCAGATCTTGGTGCCCTTCACTGATAGCACAGATTGATCAAATGTGATGCGTCTGTTTGGGACCTCGCAGTCTCCTCTAGTGATTGCTCTGGTGGCTGTACTGGTGACAGTTCTCAGTTTAACATATTCTCCCCGGGCGGAGGGGGGGGGTGCATAGCCATTTAATATTTTATAAATTGAACAGGCAAATTTGAGAGTTTTATAATTTTCAAAAGACAGGGAATTGTATTTCTTGTAAATGTGACAACAATGATATGTGGAATCTTTCTTATTAAAGATTTTTATGGCTTTTTTGTATAAAGATTCAGTCGGTTTGTGTCATGATTTGCTGCCTGTCCGAGGCAGAAGAGACAAGCAACCCACTTGCAATATTGTGTGTTTATTAACATAAAAGTCCAAACAATAATTCCAAAGAACAAACAGGTGAACTGTACAGTCAAGAGAAGATGCAAGTTGTTCCCAAACTGACTGGAAACGGACAACAGAGGAAAAACCCAAAGCGCTCCCAGTGTAATGGCGAGCAGGGGGAAGAAACACATGAACCCAAAACTCTCCTGAGCAAAAGTACAGGCTGGTGTCAGGCAACTCAAAACACTACAACTCTGCACAAAGGAGGCACCAGGGAAAAATAGAGAAAAAACAAAATGCACTAACAGGCAGGTGCTGGTACTTACAGTGAAGAAATCTCCAGAGCAACAGTGCTCCAGTGAACGGTTGACAATTCAATGAGCTGACAAAAATTTGGTGAACAGACAGAGCTTAAACAATAAGTGACATAACGAGCTGAGTGATAACAGATGGTGTGTGTTGGCTGACCTGAGCAGAGGAAAATCAATGACAGATTGGAAACTGCTGTCAAGCACTAACAGGAGAGGGAGGCGTGGCTGCCAGCACACAGGAGGCACAACAAGACCAAGAGTCCCTGACAGCTGCCAGTCACAAAATAAATATAAACAAAACCAAAAGCAGACTGAGGAATAACTATGAATAACTCAGGAGATGATCAAATAACCAGAAACATAAACAGACAAAAAAAAAGGTGCCAAAAATACAACAGACCATGGTAACACAAGCTAAATAATGACAAGGAAGAGATGAGAGACAATATAGAACTCCAGAGGTAACACAAAACACAGATAAATATATGAAAATGGGAAAAAGCCATGAATCTGAGCTCGGGAGAAACCCAAGCTCAGTTCATGACAGGTTTGATTGGAGTTATACCACTGAGTGACCAGTTGGTAAAACACTAATCGGTGTGTGAGATGATCATTGCATGCAGGAACATTTTGGCCACACTAACTGTCAGCAATGGTCTAATTTGTTTAAAATTTCTCAGGTTGAATTTGATTATGTTTGAGATTTTGTTATGTGTTTTTTAAAGGTTAATGAGGAGTCTAAAATCACGCCGAGGTACTTAAATTCCTAGACTAGCTGCAGCTCCTCCCCTTTTAAGAAAACGTTTGAGTTTGTAATATTTGATCGTTGTTTGGTAAACATTATGCAAACAGTTTTTTAGTGTTTAGTAAGAGGCATGAATTATTCAGGCAGTCATGGATTTGGGTCATCGCTGTTGTAAGAATACAGGTGGCTTCTTCTGTGTTTTTTAAAGGTGTGACTATTACTGTGTCATCTGCATGCATTTGTATACATATTAATGTTTCTGTATGCATTTGATAAATCATTTATGTATAGGGAGAAAAATATTGGTCGAAGCCTTGTGGGACACCCATTTGACATTTCAAATATTTGACACTGTAGACTATTACACATTGCTGTCTGTTGATTAAATAGGATTTCATCGACTTGATAAGTTTGGTTAAAAGGATGTTGTGGTCAACGGTGTCAAATGCCTTCTTCAGATCTAAAAACACAGCACCTACACAATTGCACTTATCTAAGAAAGATTTAGTTTTCTCTAAAAACAAGTTTATTGCAGACTCTGTTGAATGATGGGCCCAGAACCCAAGCTATGCATGATGCAGGGGGGCGTTCCCATAATTCAGATGTTCACATAATAAGTGTACCACCATGTCAGCACAGTGATATAGTGGTTAGCGCTTTTGCCTCACAGCTGGAAGGTTCCTGGTTCAAATCTCCAGGCTGGCAGGAGTGGGAACCTTTCTGTGTGGTGTTTGCATGTTCACCATGTGCTGTGAGAGTTTACTCCAGGGGCTTTGGTTTCCTCCCACAATCAAGATATTGTCATCGGCCTCCATTGGTCTATGATGACCATGGAAGAGAATCCTAAACGTCTACTCTGCTGGAACAGCACCGCCTGTGGCTGAACAGGCCGATGCGCACCGGTGTTCTACCTTCCAGCGTTGGGCGTTGGTAGGATTCAAGCCTGGGCAGGAAGATATGGAGGACAAGATGTTACCCATGCAGCATGTCCCCCCTCTCCACGTCACTGATGAATCCAAAGGAACAGCAGGGCTGCTATAGTTTGGCACCAGCGCCGTCGCAGGAGCTGCCAGAACGATGTTGAGCACAACAGAGAACTGCCTTAGGGGCTCCGACTCCGGATTTTTCCTCAGGGTTGACTCCTGAAGCCTTTCCTGTGACCGGGTGTGCCGCAAGGCAGCGGAGGTTTGAAATCAGGGTTTACCTTCCCCTAGATGGGCTACCTTCCCAGGTTGACGAGCCACCATCTACCCGAAGCATCTGGTTTTAAGGCACCAGAGATCCGCCCTCACCCCTTCTCCTATTAGTAAAAGCAGTTCCGCCGGGCTTAGAGACTAAACCACACGGGCAGGCTAGGAGTTGGACTTAGTTGTCAGAGACTTTTCGAGACGCACGCCGTAAGGAGCATTTTATGAGCACTGGGAGCTTAATCCCAGTGCCGCTCCTGGCTATCAAGATATGCATGTCAGGTTAATAGGTGATTCTAAATTGTCCCTATATCTGCCTCTGATAGGCCCTCAGAATAGGGGTTTAGTGTTCCTACTAGTTAAACAATTTGAGTGGTCTTTGTGACTTAACAAAGCCATATATTTATCCCTTCATAATCTAATAGGTTCATCCGTAGCCCAAGGGCCATCTTTGGTGAATAATTGGGCCTAGGCATCTCTCTGGAAAAACCCATAGAATAGAGAGTTATTTAGTTATAAATAAGCAATTTGAGGGGTTCTTGAAAACAGGGGGAAAAGTTATATAAAATTCTGGTCCTTAGCCCTTAGAAACTTCAGGTTCAGGTTCAGGTTCAGGTTACTTTATTTGTACCCGTAGGTAGATTTGTTTTGCAGTCTGGTGACATCCATATTTACAAGCCACAAATTACATTCAACATAGACACAAACACAGGCACACATGAAGCTGCCTATAAACATGATAAAAAAACTCAAGGCTCCATCAATCAGGGTATAAAGACAAAGAGATGAGAGAAAAACCAGAGATAAGAGAGAAGGGTCATATTAAAAAGTTAAAGACTAGTCAGAGAGGTTAAAAACTCAAAGGTCTAAAACCCAATAAAAGATTTAGAACCCATATAAAAATCCTACAAAAATAAGTAAATATAGAATAAAATTAATCAATAGGTACCTAAATTATGTGCAATATATTGTTACAACTTGTTCAACTCTTTGACAGCAGCAGGAACAAAGCTGTTTTTGTAGCGCTGGGTTCTACTTTTTGGGACAGCAAACCTCCGTCTGGAGGGAAGAAGCTGAAAGTTGCAGTGCAAAGGGTGGGAGTCACCATTTAAAATGGAGGTAGCCATCCTCTGTACCTGTCTGGTGTACAGGGATGTCAGGCTCAGCTGTGACTCACCAAGCAAACGACTGGACCATCTAACTACCTGATCCAAGGATTTCCTCTGTTTCAGTTTTATCTGACCAAACCATGACATTAAAGAAAAGGATAAAACAGATTCAATAAAAGCCCAATAAAACATTGTCATTATGGTTCGGTCAATTTGGAAGCGTGCAAGTTTCCTTAAGCAATGCAAATGCTGCTGACCCTTTTTGCACACCCTTTCACAGTTCTCTTCAAAGTTTAAATTACTATCAATAATCGTCCCAAGATATCCGTAAGATTGCACACATTCAGTGGTCTGGCCTTTTAGTACGGTGACTCTGTGCCTGGGAGTTTTCCTCCTAAAGTCAATAATCATGTCTTTAGTTTTTGTCGTATTCAGCTGCAGGTAGGAATCCTCACACCAGTGAACAAAATCATCAACTACTGGGCCGTGGCCACTCTCACCATCCTGGAGGAGACTGACAATAACTGAGTCATCAGCATACTTTATAATGTGTCTGTTGTCATGTCTGCTCCGACACATGTTTGTGTACAGGAATCTTCTGTGAGAAAAATGAAAGAAATTTTTAAAAAATCATCCTTTTCACCATGCTCAGGTTGTGTGGGTGGTAACATGCATTGCATCCATCCTGCTGGGACTGGATCTGGGACTGGCTGTAGGACTTGGAGTGGAGCTGATCAGTGTCGTTCTCAGGACTCAGTTGTAAGTGACTTCACTAACTATATATATTTCTTTGTATCATAGCTTATTAATCTTTAGTGAGAGGTTGATATTAAACCTTGATTGGAATATAGTTTATTTTTATTGATATGTACAGTATTGAGAATGGGTGCATGACATCACTCGACAGAAAAACCGCAAGGAATTGTGGGAGAAGTGTTCAGCCTGTCTGTGCTTAGTAGTGAGCAATGAATGCAGTTAGGCTGTGTGTCCACCAAATGCCTCTTTTTTTCTGCTGTGGGCAACTATTTTCTGTTCATTTTCTATGTAATTCGGTATAAGATAAGATAAGATAAGCCTTTATTAGTCCCACAATGGGGAAATTCCAGGATTGCAACAGCACAGGGATAGCAACACTCAGAGCAACAATCAGAAGGCAAGAAAAAACAAGAGCAGCAAGTATACATATGTACATATTACTATAAATATATATATATATATATATATATATATATATAGACACACAGTGCGGAGCATTGTGGTTGGTGGATGTGCAGCAGAAAGTCTAAGCTCTCTCTCCGTGGATGCGGCAGGACAGCTGGATGTCTTCGGGCATGATGGTGACCCTCTTGGCGTGGATGGCGCACAGGTTGGTGTCCTCGAAGAGACCCACCAGGTAGGCCTCGCTGGCCTCCTGCAGAGCCATGACGGCAGAGCTCTGGAAGCGCAGGTCGGTTTTGAAGTCCCGAGCGATCTCCCTCACCAGGTGCTACACTGCGTATTTAATGCACTCAGTGCCCTCGACACAAAAACTCAGCAGTCAGCGCTGTGCTCATGGAGCTGAAAACTTAAAATAGTTAAACTTTCAGAATGCTGCAGCACTCATCAGCTGCAGACCTCTCTCACCAGCCGATCACAATCAGCCTAAAAGTACACCATGATCAATTTTTAACAGCCAAAGCTTGGAGGGATGTGTATTTTCTTTTACCAGTTTGATGTGATTTATTCCAGTGAGTGGAGCGTTTCAGAGCAAAGTCTGAAATCCTCGGCACTCTTTGAGTGACAGGTCAAGCGGCTGCCAGGATACCGGGCAGAGTGCTTTTTTTTAAAATCAGCACATGAAAAGTGCTTAGGAAAACAGATTGAGAGCATTTTTACTTTCCCTGTGGGCACGCAGCCTTATGACACTGAATTTGTTATTCAAACATAGGAAATGTAAATATACATATAAAATGTCATATAAAATCAAAGATGACACAAGAAAGTGAAAACACTTATTTCCAGTGTGGTCCTTTCAATCACATTGTTATTCCTCCGAATACCACGCAACAACTGCTCTCAAGATTGGAGTGGAAAAAGATTGATAATGACATACTCTTTTTATAACGTCCCAACTTGGAAAGAAAAGTGGAGAGAAATGGGTCTCTGAGCTAAAAAAAAAGAGGCGTGGGATGGAATGGATTGCAGCAGTGAGAAGGAAAGACATCAGCTCTGACAATATTCCTGCACACATGGTCGTATGTTAATGGCATTTTCACAAAGTTAAGTAGTGATTTAAAAATATTTAGAAGTTCAGAAAGATGTCCCCTCTCCAGAGCAGCTGTCTTGTGCACCGTGCGCTTTAGCTGCACCTCAGCCATGCTCTCTGTCATCTTTCAATAACGTGTAAAGACATACAGGGCAAAATCCAATAATTTCCTCACGTCATCTCTGCTATTCCCAATTTCTCTTGCTAATCTGGAGCAGTGTTTTTTTAATGGGAGCTTTTCAGCATTGCTGATTTTCTTTGATTTTTTTCTTGAAGTTGTGATTATTTGTTACCTTCATTACGCGTGGATTTAATATCAGCTGGGGACTGAAGTCCATAGACCGTTTGGTATCGTTAAATTAAGCAGATTCTCCTCTTTCAGGTGACTATAAAAATGTCACTGTCCTGATTTAGGATGTTTTTATAGTAGCTAATTATACCGGTAATTTTTTTTCTGTGAGCCAGCACGATCAGTTGATTAGATCCCCCTCCTCTGGTGTTCTGACATTTTGGCATATTTAGCAGAACAACACTGGACAGCTGATGTTTACAGACTGCAATCAAAGATAAAAATCTTTGTCCAGTAGCTTGAAAATGCTCAGACACATCCCTGACAGTTCCCATTATACGTACAAGTATGTGCGTTTAGCTCTGTGTGTGTGTGTGTGTGTGTGTGTGTGTGTGTGTGTGTGTGTGTGTGTGTGTGTGTGTGTGCAGCAGGCAGCAACAGAGTTCTGTACACTGCAAATACGCCATTTTATGGTAGCTGTAAGTTAGAAACCTGTTCAATAAGTTACACATGAGTTCAAAGAGTATTACTCATATGATAGAAATCATTTTTGGGTACGTTAGACATTAATCTCTACATATTTCGACTTTGTAGAAACAATGATTGCTTACCTTTGTGTTAAATGGCGGTTTACTGGTCCTTCACCCAGAATATTTGAGGTGGCTGGACCATCCATTGGTGAATTGAACATGAGCCTCTAATGATTTATAGTTTTTAAATTGCTTGTGGGTTTATGCGCTCACCCCACAAACCAGGTAGCCAAACACTTCTGACAGCATGACTCCAGGTTCTTGGTTGAGATCCCTGCTCCATTTCTTATACTCCTAATCGATCTATCCTGTTTATTTCTTATTTTTTTTTAGCAGTAGTGCTCCTTTGCTACCTAATTCAGCTTCTCTGAATAAGGAATTTTAATTTTCTGTTTGCGGCGTTCCATCAAACGTATGTCTGTCCACGTTAGCAGCTGCCTAGACTACAGGTAAACAAAGAAGCCGGACCATGACAATGGCGACAATGGCCCAGAATGCAGCGTGACATGACGTCAATACCCATTCTCTATACTCAAGGCTGTCCTCCAGCAGAAAACAACAATATAGCAGGTGTTGCAATATATAGTTAAGTATTAAAAAAGTGACCTCTAGTGGTTGTGAAAATAACTACATGAATTGACATGGCTGAGGGTTAAGGGTGTAACGTACCCTAACATTACCCTAACCCTAACCATCTATAAATATGTATTTATTATGTGAAATAAGTGAAACATGGACAAGGAAGTTAAACAGGAGTGGAAAAAATGCAACAAGGAGGTGCAAACACAGTCTTTTGCATAGGAGAGCGATTTTAAAATGGAGAAACTAGGTGATATCCACTGGGTTGTATTGGGAGGCTTGGAAGAAACAACTTTGTTTTGCCATATTTGCAGAAGCTATTTGTAAGATAAGATAAGATAAGATAAGCCTTTATTAGTCCCACAACGGGGAAATTCCAGGATTGCAACAGCACAGGGATAGCAACACTCAGAGCAACAATCAGAAGGCAAGAAAAAAACAAGCAAGCAAGAGCAGCTAATATACATATGTACGTATTACTATAAAATATATATATATACACACACACACAGACACACAGTGCAGAGCATTGTAGCTGGATGGAATAAATATATGAATATATGAACACAGTGCAGAGCATTGTAGCTAGATGGAATAAATATGTAAATATATAAACACCCACAGTACGGAGCATTGCAGCTAGGTGGAATAAATATGCAAGTATATAAACACACACAGTGCGGAGCAATGTAGCTAGATGGAATAATATGTAGATATATAAATATATAAACACACCCAGTGCTGAGCATTGTTGCTAGATGGAATGAAACAGCATAACCGTCTACTTAGTTATCCTACATGGTATGATTATGTGCCCATACATATTCTCACCCTCCATAGCGACCGGTAAGTTCCTAGTTGTATGCCGGAGGGGACCATTGTGTAAGTCTATTGCATCTTTTGCATTCAAAAAACTATTAGTTTGTTACGTCTTTTTGCTATCTCTGCGAGCAGCCCTGCTTAGGTTGTACAGTCTGACAGCCGTTGGTAGGAAGGACCTACGAAACCTCTCGGTTGTGCACCTGGGATGATGTAGTCTGCTGCTAAATGAGCTCCTCAGTGCATTCAGTATGTCCTGCATAGGGTGGAACTCGGACTCCAGCAGAGATGACAGTTTAGCCACCGTCCTTCTCTCTCCTATCTCCTCCATCGGATCAAGGCGTTGCCCCAGGACAGAGCTAGCTTTCTTAATCAGTTTGTTCAGTCTCTTCCTATCGGCTGCAGTAATGCCACTGCCCCAGCAGACCACTCCAAAAGTGATGGCTGATGCCACCACCGTGTCATAGAATGACTTCAGCAGCGCCCCTTGTACACCAAAAGACCTGAGTCTCCTCAGCAGGAACAGCCTGCGCTGTCCCTTCTTGTAGAGTGCATCAGTATTGTGTGACCAGTCTAGTTTATTGTTCAGATGAATACCCAGGTACTTATAGGATGTCACCATCTCGATGTCTGTTCCCTGTATATTTACTGGTACTGTGAGGGGCTGCCCATGCCTGCGGCAGTCCACCACCAGCTCCTTGTCACTGGTGTATTTGGGTTTATTTATATATATTGCAAAAATCAGCGAATGCTTAGGAACGTTCACGAATGTTGTCCTTTTTTGGGTTTCTTCAGTCTACGTAAGAAGTTGTGTAACAGTCTGCAAAACAGTTTTTAAGGTCCCAAAGAGTTATTCTTGTTGACAAATTTTTTTTTTAACCTGTTCAAATTTTGTTTGCAAATGTATTTTTCCACAAACGGTTGCAAATGTTTGCAAAATACTTGTAACAATTCTTTCTGGTTTGCCAAATAGTGAACACAGGTGACTGTTTAACAACCTTTATGACAAAACTTTTTGTGGCCTTAAAAACTGTTCTGCAACATTTTTACAAAGCCTGAGGAAATTTTTAAAAAATTTGCACAGCATTCGTTGTTCTGTGAGACACTGCTCTTAGATTATACTTTTGTAGCATTTACTTAGTAACTTAAGCTACGGTCACAAATACCCTTGCAAACAGCTGCGAACACCATACGAGCGATTTTTGGACAGTTCATGCGACCTTTGTAATGCAGCTGCAGGACAATCCAGCATCCGTAGACTGTTCGTAAGCTCATGGCCAGGTCGATGGTCTTGTCCAAGATTTCTACAAACGCCTCATGAAAACCCTTCATGGTAGGGTGGCCATACGAATGCCATAGGAACAATGTAAGAACTACGCAAGATGTTGGGCGTAAGCAGGGCCAGTCCTAGGATTAGGGGTGCTGAGCACCCAGTGAGCTTCTTCTTCTTCTTCTTTTAGATTTGATTGGTGGTTGGCAACCAGCTTACAGGTGTATTACCACCACTGACATGATTATCACGCTATATCCTTGTATAAGGAGGTCTTAGGAGTTCTTATCCAGCCACTGAGCTCCACCACACAACCACCCTTTTCACACACATACAAACACGTTATTTTGTTAGTTATCATCTTTCACACATCAACTCCCTGACTTCTAGTTAGTGAACATGATGATACATAAAAACAGTGACAGCTTGGATTTAATATTTTGTTTATACCAAAACAACAACAGCTTCCTTCTCTCAAATTCAAACAGCGCACAGTAGATGATTGACAATGCAACCATTAAAGAAAAATCTGCTACTAGCTGTCTTAGCCAGGGACAAAAAAATCAGCCCTGGCATTATTGGTCCAGTTTGTTAAGTAACAACATTCAACCATCACAGTTAATGGTCTAGAGGTCAGAATTATCCCACTTTTGCCCTTAACAAGTGAATCCCTGTGGTTAGAAAGAAAGAAAGAAAGAAAGAAAGAAACTTTATCTTTTTCGCATAAATATTTTGTCATAAATTTAAAGTCTCAAAATTTTCCAAAGACACAAAACTTTGAGAAAAAGCTACACAATTATAAAGAAAAAACCATCACAAACATAGTGTAACATCGGGGCTGTGTTAAGGGGGGGGCGTGCTGTCTCAGCGTCCCTGTGATGCGGAGGACTGTCGGCACTGCCAGCGGGCAGAGGATTGAAGCCAAGCCGTCCCACGGGCTGCTGCTCTCCGGACCGCTGTGAGCAGGAATAACAGCGGCGCACAGCGTCTCCTCGGATAATCAGGCAGCTCTCCCCAGCGATGATGTCACAGAGGCCCTCGGCGCGCAGCAGCTGCAGAGCAAGCAGGACAGAGATCTGGTCATTTCCTGGGTTCAGCAGTGGCTGGATGCGGGCCAGCGGCCCGCCTGGGAGGCTGTGCCTGTGCTGGACCCAGAGACCAAGGCCCTACACTCCCAGTGGGCCAATCTCCGCTGTCATGAGGGTGTTGTGTATTGGCAGTGGCAGACTCCAGCTGAGCAACATCACGTCTGGCAGCTGCTGGTTCCCCTGCGGCTCCGGCCCAGTGTACTCCAGCTGGTCCATGGGGCAAGTGGGGGCGGGCCATTTCAGGGTGACGAAGACTCTGCAGCATCTTTGAGCCCAGTTCTACTGACCCGGATGTCGCCAGGATGTAGAGCTCCATGTCCATTGCTGCGACACCTGTACGGCTCAGAAAGGGCCGACTCAGCAATCCCACGCCCCCTTGCAGCAGTACCGGGTGGGAGCACCGATGGAGCGGGTAGGAGTGGACATTCTGGGCCCTTTCCTGACCACGGACCAGCGGAACCACTATGTGCTGGTGGCAATGGATTATTTCACCAAATGGCCAGAGGCGTACGTGGTCCCTGATCAGAGTGCCGCACCACAGCATCAAAACTGGTGGACGAGATGTTTTGTCGCGGAGAGAGAGCTTAGACTTTCTGCTGCACATCCACCAACCACAATGCTCCACACTCTGTGTGTGTAAATATATATGTATATATATATATATATATATATATATATATATATATATATATATAGTAATATGTACATATGTATACTAGCCGTTCTTGTTTTTTCTTGCCTTCTGATTGTTGCTCTGAGCGTTGCTATCCCTGTGCTGTTGCAATTCTGGAATTTCCCCATTGTGGGACTAATAAAGGCTTATCTTATCTTATCTTATCTTGTCGGTTAGGTGCACCGGAGGAGCTGCACAGCGATCAGGGTAGGAACTTTGAGACAGAGGTTTTCGGGGAGGTCTGCAGGCGGCTGGGCATCCGGAAGACCCGGACCACCCCATTGCATCCACAGAGCGATGGCCTGGTCGAACGGTTCAGCCGGACCCTCACCACCCAGCTCACTGTCCTAGTGGACCAGCGACAGCGAGACTGGGACCTGCATCTGCCTTTGTTCTGTGGGCGTACCAGACGGCAGCACAGGAATCCACCTGGTGCACCCCTGCAGCGCTGATGTTTGGACGCGAGCTGCGCACACCGGTGGATTTGGTGTTGCCCCCCCCCCCCTCCAGGAGCCGGAGGTGGAGGGCAAACCAGGGTTGGATTATTTGTTTTGCTTGAAGGAACGTCTCTACACGGCACACGGACTGGCTTGGGAGGCCCTGGCAGCAGCAGGGAGCCGGCAGAAGCGGGCATATGACTCCCGCTGCCAGGGGAGGGACTTTGCACCAGGAGATCGAGTCTGGGTTTTCTGCCCGGAGCGAAAAAAAGGGGACCATGCGAGGTCCTACAGCGACTGTCGGATGTAGTGTACAGGGTGAGGCTGTAGAAAAGAGACCGGGTCAAGGTACTCCACCGTGACTGTCTCTCCCCGTACCAGCCATCTGCCCCAAGGGTGGTCGAGCCAGGGCCTTCATCCCAACCAGATACTCCGGCCGAGGCACAAATGGACACTAACGGGCCTGTATGTACTGGTCGCCAACAGCAGTGGCCGCCCCAACACCTGGACGGATTCATGTTGGACTTTTGAGCTGGACTTTATTATTCTGGGGACAGAAACCAGTCCGGGGGGACAGTGTAACGTCGGGGCTGTGTTGAGGGGGCGGGGATTCTCCTGGCATGCTTTGGCCGCAGAGAATTCAAAGGGTGTTATTATTCATGTGTTCTAAGTGTTATTGCTGTGTCATTATAACTGCATTATAATGACACAGCAGTGTTATAAGGCCAATTAGAGCAGTGACTGATCATGTGTTTGAGTCACCCTCAGTGAGATGGGGGTCTGTGTGAATGACCTCCCCTCCTGTCTGTGTTGAGTGGGGGTGTATAAAATAAAGCCTGTTTCGTCACAGTCATCTCTCCTTTTTCGTGTGAACCCTCACAATGTCACAATATATTCAATACAAGCTTCAAATTTACTAGCATAATGTAACAAATTTACAAGGATGAATGCCCATTTATTAAAGTATGTTCTAAATCCATGAGAGAAAAAAAATGCAAAATTACAAGAAATTATTTGTGACCATAGGCGTTATGTCTGGAAAAATTGGAAGGACCGACAGAGAGTTGCGTTTGCTGGGAACAAGAACTTTATTACAAACTGTGCAGATTAACAGAATACAGACTGTTGTCGGGAGGCTGAGCGCTTTAACAGCGAGCCGAAAGAGGCTGTAAAATGGCTGTCCCTCACATTACATGTGTTCGGCTGGATGACGTCACCAAGCGGCTGCGTGACCACGCCGATGCCAACCAAACTTGTGGTCTTCTTGCGCCACATTTAATCCCCATCCCCCTTGGAAAAAACAGAAGAACACACATGAACAAATTGACCCTCCCCATAAAAGACCCGGAACTAGCTAGAGCCAGCGGCTAGACTGCTGCATGACCCGACTTGGCTGAGTGGATTATTGTGCCACTATTTGCTGGCAGCCACGCCCCCTAGCTAAACAGTTCTTTTTACTGAGAAAAGCAGTTCAATCAGAGGGGTCTTGCGGCAAGTCCGTGGTGAACTCACCCCTGGAGGTACGGAGGCCTGCGGACCGAGATCATCTTCCTCAAAGCCCTAGTCCGGGTCCCTCACCGTGCGAGTCGACTCCCGCAAAGCCGTATCATCCAGAGCAGTTGCTCGAACTTATTAAAGGTGGTTGGCGTGCCACACCAAATCATCTGCCAGCTGGAAGGTCGCTGGCTGCAGCTGTGCAGTGATTTTGATGGGTGTCAGTCATGGTAGAGATGGTGTTGAAGCCAACTGTGGGTCCAGTCGTTTGGTTCTATGGACCCGAACCCAGTCCATCACTGCTAGTGGTGCTCTGGTCGGCTGCACTCGGCATCGTGGCTGCGATGGTGTAGTTCTCACATCTGCTGTGGGGCGTCCTCCAGTTTGTGGCGGTTCTGCTGTTGGGTCTCCTGTTGGGTCACAAACTCTTCATCCTGTGGCTCAGAGGCAGTTCCTGGTGGCTGATGCTGGTTGTGGATTTGGAAGGCATTCGGTGGCTCTACTGCATTTTGTTGGCTCGCGGACTCTTCATCCAGCAGCTCAGCGGCGGCTCCTGGTGGTTGATGCTGGGCATGAGTTCGGAAGTAGTCTGGTCTCTTCTCCCCCTCTCCTTGGAAATGTGGTTGTGGAGATGTGTTGCTGTTGCCGTTGGTAGAACGTGCACCGGGTTGTTGTGTCCCAGGGTTCCCGAAAGATGCAGGCTCCCTCTCCTGCAGCAGCTCCCTGAGACTCATGCTGGGTGAGGGTCTGAAGCGAGTCCAGTCACTGCCCTTCCTCCGGGCAGTGCTCCTCCTGTGATCACGGGACGGCTGTACCCTTGTCATCGTCCTCTGGGTGTGTTGCATCCCATTCGTCATCGTCGGTCAAGCGGAGTCCGTTACTATCACGGATGGAGAAGCCCAGTTGGTAAAACAGGTTTCATCCTAGTATGCTGTCTCCATCTGCAACCACTTGGAAAACAAAATCAGTAACAACTCTTGATGCGTAGCGGACTATTAGTGTGATGGGCTCTACATTGCTGACCCGGTAGCCACCATACCCATACAGCTCCACTGGGTTTTTCCCGATCAGGTGGTTGGGGAAGGACTTCTTCACAGTGACCCAGTTCAACATTGATCTCACTGTGGCGGTGTAGAGCAGGAGTGGCAAGTTGACGTCATCCAGCCCTACCATGCAGAATGCATATGCCGCACTTCTGGAACTCACCTTGTGGATGGTAGTCACAGGTGAGTGACTTGAACTGACCAGTGGGCTTGGCGGTGATGCTGACTGGGAAACCCTGGCAAAGTAGTTGAATTTTCTGAATCGCTTACATCATTGCCCCCTTGCCGGGCAGGAACATGCTCTCTCTCGGTGCATCGGGGAATCACAGTTGCCACATGAGAAGTGCCTTGTAGCGTTCTTCTGATCGACTGTTTTTACTTTGGCTTCTTCTGCCGTCTCACTGAGCCCTTCTGTGGTCACCGCGTGTGCTAGCGATGTGTGGCTTGGCTGCTGCTGTTGTTGTATACTTTGCTCTGACGCTAACCTGTCAGCGGACTCTAGTTGGAATGCTAGCTTGATGGTCCTGGCTAGTGTCATGTCGTTTGGCGCCATTAGCATTTTCATCCACAGCCGCGGGTTGCTAGTGATTCGTCCCCCAACAAACTGAATTGTTGTGTCGTCTCTCTGGCCTTCTGTCGCCATTGGCGAAACCTAATGTGCCTTGCCAACACATTGTTGGGTGTGGCAAAGTGGCTAGCTAGCAGCGCGACTGACTCAGCAAACGTTTCTGTTGGTCCTAATGTGTAGAAAATACTTTGGCCTTCTATGCCCAGATTGTGAACCAGTAGAGCTCACATCCGTACCTTGTCTAGCTTGTCCAGGCCCAGCGCCGATATGTAGGTGATGAAGAAACTGTTCCAGCACGGCCACGGTATGGGGGGCTTACCAGGGGTTTCCAGAAAAAGCTGTAGTGGCCTCAAACACGCCTCCATGGTTAACTCTCATCACCAAATGTTGTCTGGAAAACTGGGGAAGGACCGACAGAGACTGGCGTTTGCTGGGGACATGAACTTTATTACAAGCTGTGCAGATTAACAGAATACAGGCTGTTGTCAGGAGGCTGAGCACTGTAACAGCGAGCCGAAAGAGGTTGTGAAATGGCCGTCCTTCACATTATATGTGCTCGGCACGATGACGTCACCAAGCGGCTGTGTCACAATGTCAATGCCAATCAAACTTGTAGCTTTCTTACACCACAGTAGGGTATTTGTGACTGTAGCTTTAAGCTACGCAAATTAGGTTATATTGTATGTTTACTTGTCTGTGTGGCATTAGACTCTTTTCAAAACCAAATTTCATGTGTAATGCTGAGAAATTTTTTCTTCTTTTTCCCTGTAGTCCTCGCTGCAGCTTGCTAGCTAACATCAAAGGAACAGATATCTACAAAGACAGAAAAGACTATGTTGATGTAAGTTGGCAATGCTAGGTGTCTTGGATAAGCTGCACTTTTATTATCTCTATTTCCTCCGTTGAAACACATTTTATTAACAAGATAAACTGCCTATTTAAAGCAATTACCAAGAGACCACTTTTCTTGACCACACTGAATTTCTTTTGGCTTTGGTGTTATATACAATCATTTGGAAAGTGTTAAGTCTTAACATCTTTAAACTGCTTGTTATGGAAACTAGAAAAGTCCTGATAAGTCAATCCAGTTTTGATTTCATGATCCTTGTTTTCTCCAGATATATGAACCAGAAGGAGTGAAAATCTTCAGGATCCCGTCGCCAATCTTCTTTGCCAATATTGAGTTCTTCAGGACCAAAGTAGTGGAGGCTGTAAGTAAAGAGTCTGAAAGAGTAAAGAAAAAATTTGTCCTCAGTTGTGCTCATTTATAATATACATCACACTTACTGTACTGTCTATCCTCACAGATTGGGTTCAACCCACTACGTGTGTTGAGAAAGAGGAATAAAGCACTGAGGAGGATTCGGAAACTTGTGAAGAAAGGAGAATTGCACTGGACATCCGTAAGTAATAACTCTGATCTTGCTGATCACAGCAAACACTCATTCTCTGTGGTAATAAAAATCAGACTTACTGCACCACCACTGTCTTCAGTCTGGTCTGGAATGTCTGTTCAGGCCAGTGGTGTAGAAACATATTCATACATTATCAAAGCAAATACAAAAATAGTACTAATACGCAACAAATAGCTCAGAAAATTGGACATCATAGGACATATTGATAGAGTTATTAGTTTCATCTTTTACACTTTTGTTCAACAGATCGTACAAAGCTCATTTATACTTATCTCAGATATGGGGAATTGTGTAAATGTAGTTTGACTTGGCCTGTTGAACGGGTGAGTCACAAAAAATTACAACTTTTGGTACAATGTTTACAGGACTGAAAACTACTGTTGGCTTTATTTTTACTAATATAATTACACAGTGACAAAAGTACTTATCATATATGTAAAGTTGGTTTCACAGACAAAAGCAGTAGAAATATCTGTCTGTAAGTAGTAGCCAAGCCTGAACATGACTTTCAATATTTCCATATTAGTAACTCAGTTTTTCTTAAAGGAGTCACTGACTGCACTTTTTCCACGTTTTCATAGCTCACATGTCTTAATGAAATGTTTGTGACATATTTTGTTCACATTTCCTGTATTTTTTTAAATTATTGAAACAAATTTGTTTTTTATTTTTCCTAGCTCTGATTTAAAACCTGTTACTTTAAGAACCATCCTTCATCATTTCAGCTCCGCCCTCCCTCTTACATCAGTCAGCCATTATAGCTGACTAGCTTGGTTGAGCAGTGCTCTGGTTCACTGGTCCACACTCGGTGTATCTCGCGTCAGTCCGGTCTATCTCTCGGTGGTTTTGCCGTGATTTCGCGGCGAATGGCTAGCACTGCACACTGGGCAATCGCCACAGCCCGAGGAAAGCTACTGAGCCAAGGGACTTCAAAGGGCAGTGTGGGTCTGTGTGACTCTGGTCTCGTGGCCAGGTGAAAGTTGGAGCGACTACGCTGCCTGCGAGTGCAGAGCGGATCCACGGGGGACAGTGGCTGCTGGGTGTGAGAGCCAGCAGCATCTGGTTCCGGTACATTTTGATTGCAGGGAGCCGGAGACTTCGTCCTGATTCCTCAGCAGATCATACGTACCGGTGTTGTGTAGCACAGTGGTCCTCAACCCCCGGGCCGCGGACCGGTACCGGTCCGTGGGTCATTTGGTACCGGGCCGCACAGAAAAAATACATAACTTACATTACATCCATTTTATTTATTATCTGAGTCTGAATGATGTTTTATTTTGAAAAATTACCGGATTCTCTCCATTACATCCGTCTATGGCTCACTCTTGACGCACGTCAAGACGCTTGTCTCGGTGACATGATACGTTACCGCTAAAATTAAAGGCCGTTGCTGGACGGAAGACATTACGAGAGCCGCTGCAGAGATTTCTGTCAGAAAAGGAGTCACCGCTGGCAGCACATTTCGGTGACGGGGAATCAGTCGCAAAACTCGCTTACTTGTGCAACATATTCAGCCTGCTCAATGAACTCAATCTGTCACTTCAGGGGAAAATGACAACCGTCTTCAAGTTAAATCACCCTTTATTGTCATTCAGCCATACAACCAATCATGTACAGTAGAACGAAATTGAGTTTTTCCTATCTACAGTGTTCATCACACACACCCCATATGTAGAATCAGAGGGCTGCTGCCATGCAAGGCACCACCACATTTCCCTCCTCCATTCCATTATTGCTGAGCAACAAGCTGGACGGCAAGAAGTTCCACTTTTACATAGTCTTCGGCATGACCCGGCCGGGATTTGAACCCCTGCCTCCCGGGTGTGGGGCGGATGCTCTACCAACTGAGCCACCACTCCGGTTGGCAGATAAAGTAGCTGCATTTAAAGCCAAATTGGATTTGTGGGGACGGCGCGTGAATGGAGGTATATTTGACATGTTTCAAACATTAGCGGGGATTTTGGAAGAGACTGAGCCCAAGCCTTCATTCTCCCAGCTGGTGCACGATCACTTGTCTTTGCTTTTAAAAGAGTTCGAGCACTACTTCCCAACGACAAAAAATACACGAACTGCCAACGAATGAATGCGCGATCCATTTCTCAACAAACCAGGTGACTCCAACATGTCTGTGCAAGAAGAAGATCAACGGCTGGAGATCGCAAATGACGGCGGCCTTAAAAGTATGTTCGAGACAACAGCTTTGCCGGTGTTCTGGATGAAAGTCATGGCTGAAAACCCTGAGATCGCCACAACACTGAAAACCCTGTTGCCATTTCCGACGTCATATCTGTGTGAAGCAGGGTTTTCTGCAGTGACAGCAACCAAAACAAAATTATGAAATAGACTGTACATAAGCAACACACTTCGGGTGTCATTGTCTCCCATTACCCCTAGATGGGACCATCTCGTTGCAGAGAAACAAGCTCAGGGCTCCCACTGATTCAGCGTTGTGGTGAGTTGTATTTTTCATGCACTTTATATTTGCGTTTGTGGTCTATCTTATTTTGAAGGCATGTTTAAACGTTACCATAGTGACCAGAGAGCATTGTGGGTAGAGAGGATGTTACTCATGTTATGTTGTTGTTGTCGCGATGTTAAGAGGACGCTGCTAGAGTTGCAAACAAGTACACGGTGGATTCATGTTTATTATTATATTTAGAAAATACCACAGTTTTTATGCCGGTCGTATCATGTTCTTTTGTTGTATTTATCCACCACACCTTAAAGGCCGGTCCCTGAAAATATTGTCTGACATTAAACCGGTCCGTGGCGCAAAAAAGGTTGGGGACCACTGGTGTAGCAAATTCTCCTGCCAGTCCGGGGTAGTTCTTGGCATAACAGTGGCCAGTAGCCCTGGTCCTGGGTCATAAAAAGCGATCGGTGTGCTGAAACCACTCAGAGTTGGGATGGAGTGAACCAGGTGGTAACAGGGATGGCTATGAGGGTGACTAAGATCTGAAGAAAATAACAATATAAGCTGTGCTTACAGCCAGTGTTCTGGTACCAGTGTCAGCTTGTAGGCTAATAGCTCAGGGGCTAATAGGCTACCTTTAGCCACCACTTCGATCTACATGATGGACAGCTAGGCGGGCCAGTAATAGAGCAGTGGGTGGGCTTTTTCAAGATTTGACGTAGGAAACTTAATCGGAAGAGTCAAAAAACGTTTTTGGGAGTTTCTCTGAGAGAAAAACAACGTAAAGGCAGTGTGCTTTTTTCATATCGTTGACTGTTTGGAAAATTTTGGGCTTATTAAGTGACCACAACACATTTGAGACAGTTAAAACCTACAAACACACCATTTTTCAATCAACCTCTTAAAATGCAAGTTATTGATTTCAGTTCTTTTTGATGACACAAATCCAAGTAATATTCTCAGTTGAAATTTTCCTGCTTCACAAAGGTTCTACATTTCTTTTTAAATGTACACAGTTTGTACCTCAAAGGTTAAAATCCATCCATCCATCCATCCATCTTCTACCGCTTTTCCGGAGGTCCGGGTCGCGGAGGCAGCAGTTCAAGCAGAGAAGCCCAGACTTCCCTCTCCCCAGCCACCTGCTCCAGCTCTTCAGAGGGGATACCAAGGCGTTCCCAGACCAGCTGGGAGACATAGTCTCTCCACTGAGTCCTGGGTCTGCCCCGGGGTCTCCTCCCAGTGGGACGTGCCTGAAACACCTCAAGTGGGAGGCGTCCAGGAGGCATCCTAATCAGATGCCCATACCACCTCAACTGACTCCTTTCAATGTGGAGGAGCAGCGGTTCTACTCTGAGCCTCTCCCGGATGACTGAGATCCTCACCCTATCTCTGAGGGTGAGTCCAGCAATCCTACGGAGAAAGCTCATTTCAGCCGCTTGTATCCACGATCTCGTTCTTTCGGTCATTACCCAAAGCTCGTGACCATAGGTGAGAGTAGGAACGTAGATTGACTGGTAAATCGACAGCTTTGCCTTAGAACTAAGCTCCCTCTTCACCACAACAGACCGGTACAACGTCCGCATCACTGCAGATGCTGCTCCAATCCGTCTGTCGATCTCTCGCTCCATTTTCCCGTCACTCGTGAACAAGACCTCAAGATACTTAAACTCCTCCACTTGGGGCAGGAGCCTGTCCCCAACCCGGAGAGGACAATCCACCTTTTTCCGGCTGAGGACCATGGACTCGGACTTGGAGGTGCTGATTCTCATCCCAGCCGCTTCACACTCAGCGGCAAACCATCCCAGCAAGAGCTGTAGGTCATTGCTGGATGAAGCCAACAGGACAACATCATCTGCAAACAACAGAGATGAGATCCTGTGGTCACCAAGCATGACACCCTCCGGACTGATCCCAAGCTTTCTAAAGGTTAACATAATATGTTTAAAATATTAGAAGAAAGAAATGCCAACCACCTCGCTGACATCATGGTCAACTGGATGGTGGTACCTCTCATCAAAAGAGGGACTGAGGGGCGTTTTAGGCATGTCTCTCCCAGGTTTGTGAGTTAAGCTTCCTATCAAAGTTTGCTTGCATCCATCGATCCATCAATCCTTCCTTCCGTCCTCTGGGTATACTGGCTCTGTGATGTACCTTTTTTCATGGGGCTCTACTCTTGGTCTGGCCCTTTACCCAGGACCAGTTTGGCTTGGGACATCCTATCAGGGGCAAGTTGCCTCTGACAACATAGCTCCTGGGATCCTTAGGACACACAAACCTCCACCATGATAAGGTGGCAATCCACTTAGTGGTCCAAGTTTGCTAATATTATCTAACTGATAAGCATTCTATGGTCTTGTGAGAATAGAATACAGTGCATCTGGAAAGTCTTCACATCGTTTCACTTTTTCCACATTTTGTTATGTTTCAGCCTTATTCCAAAAGGGAATAAATTCATTTTTTCCTCAAAATTCTACACATAATACCCCATAATGACAACATGAAAAAAGTGTTGTTGTTTTTTTAGATTTTTGCAAATTTATTAAAAATAAAAAACTAAGAAACCACATGTACATAAGTATTCACAGCCTTTGCTCAATATTTTGTTGCTGCACCTTTGGCAGCAATTACAGCCTCAGGTTTTTTTGGATATGATGCCACAAGATTGGCAATCCTATCTTTGGGCAGTTTGGCCCATTCCTTTTTGCAGCACCTCACAAGCTCCATCAGGTTGGATGTGGAAGCGTCGGTGCACAGCCATTTTCAGATCTCGCCAGAGATGTTCAATTGGATTCAAGTCTGGGCTCTGGCTGGGCCACTTAAGGACATTCACAGAGTTGTCCTGAAGCCACTCCTTCGATTTCTTGGTTGTGTACCTAGGGTCGTTGTCCTGCTGAAAGATGAACCATCGCCTCAGTCTGAGGTCGAGAGCTCTGTGGCAGGTTTTCATCCAGGATGTCTCTGTACATTGCTACATTTTCTTTCCCTCTATCCTGACTAGTCTTCCAGTTCCTGCCGCTGAAAAACATCCCCACAGCATGATGCTGCTACCACCAAGAGCTTTTTAACCTCCTCCACAGCCCTGCTTGCACTGAGGAGACTTGATCATAATTATACATGGATGAGAGCAGTAGGCTGCAATTCAGAGATTATGGCAGTCTTGCGCTTTTTCCATGATTTTGATAGAGTTGGAACATTTTCTGAAGTTATGTTATCATTCATCCAAACATCTCTTTTAAACTGAGAAGGAGGAGCCGATAAATGAATCTCCTCTGCTTAATGCAAAACTGTTGTGTTTTAACTATTGGGATATTTTCATTTTGAATTATTCAGTTAAAAGATTAACAGTGAATGAGGTAAAAAAAAAAAAAATAAAACTGTCATCATTAGATAATGTGCACACCTGTCAGTTCTTCTCTGGGTAACAGCTCTTTTCCTGGTATAGGATAGACTGGTCCCGCTGTGTAAACCCACGCACTATTTTTCCCTCTGCATGTGCTGCATCCACACCATAAGCACACATACTCCCTGTTCATTAATTCATTCCCCTAAAAAATTAATACGTTAATGCCTAATCTATAGACTCCAATGGTAAGTCCACAATTAAAATGAGAATGTGAATGAAATAAAAAAATTAAGTGCATCATCATATTAGAATTAGAATTACAGGTGATTAGATTATAACTGGTCCTACTTTCTCCATTAAAATAACAGAAAATGCAAGTGCATGCTGTGTTTCCTCATGAGCTCCTGAGCTGTATGATTTCAAAACATGCCACTGAAATAGCATTAAACTGGAAAAGAGATAAGGGCCTGTACTTGTATAGCGCTTTTCTAGTCACAAAGACCACTCAAAGCGCTTCACTAGTACTAACCCTCTATTCTAAGGGCCTATAGGAGACAGATATCTAGGGACAATTTAGAACAACCAATTAACCTAACATGCAAGTCTTTGGATTGTGGAAGGAAACCGGAGCCCCCAGAATAAACCCACGCAGCACAGGGAGAACATACAAACTCCACACAGAAAAGTTCCTACCCCTGCCAGCCTGGGGATTTGAACCTGGAACCTTCTAGCTGTAAGGCAACAATGCTAACCACTGCACCACCGTGCTGCCCTCAGAAGTGATCCATGAGTGCATACCTCTCCCAAGGCTCCGTCCTTCCTTCCCTCCCTTTGTCCATCCATCTGTCAGTACCTCACTGCCTCCATCTCACCATCCATCCTTTGATAGTGTAAAACAGCACGCTTTAATAGTTGCATCTGCACTTCTTGCTGCATGTTGTGTTTTTGCCTGCTGGCTGCAGTCAGCAGCTTTGGCAGACAGTGGAGGAGAGCTCGTCTGAGGTGGGGGTTTTTTTTTTTCCACTTAAATGCCTTTTAGTCTGTGCTCTTAAACTTGATCAAGATAGGGTCTTGGTAGAGGTATGTGCTTATAGATCAGCTCCGAAATCTAATGGGTTCTTCTGCAGCCCGAGGACCATCTCTGGTGAAAATTTCAGCAAAATCTATCCAGAAGTTTTTGCGTAATCCTGCTAAACCACTGCAAGAAGATTGAGTCTTGGTAGAGGTATGCCCTCATGGATCACTTCAAAAATGTTATGGGTTCGTGTGTAGGCCAAGAGCCACCTCTGGTGAAAATTTCATCCAAATCGGTCCAGTAGTTTTTGTGTAATCCTGCTGCACAAATATAAATAAAGCCCTTGGTGGAGGTATGCACTCTCAGATCATCACCAAAATCTGATCATCTGTTCCCCGTGCCATTACACACCTTTCCTGCAAATTTCATCAAAATCTGTTCATAACTTTTTGAGTAATGTTGCTAACAGACAGACAAACAAACAAACAAACAAACCAATGCCAGCATAAAAATTACCTCCTCCCTTGGTGGAGGTAAAAAAAAAAATAATAATAAAATAAAATAATTTTCAAAAAAATTCCTGGATCCACATTGTGATCTGGTGTTCTGCCATTTTACCATACTTATCAGAAAAGCCATACCCTGGGTTACTATGCATGTGCCGCATGTGCCGCATGTGCCGCATGCGCACGCATGTGTAGTGACAGGAGAGATGCTTCCACTCATCATTTCAGCATACGATGCAGCTGACGAAAACAGCTGATGGTGCTGCACCGTGACTGGCTGATCCAAAAATGTGGCACGTTTTCAGTATGTCTGTTTGCATTTCCTTCTGTTAAAAATAACTCAATACAGCTAACGGAAGGTAAACAATAGTATACCGCGACCCAGTTGATGGAAGGTAAGCAATTATGTAATGTTAGTGGCACATTTGCAGTGCAACTGATTCTGACAAAGTATGCTAAACCGATAGCTATATCTATTGATTTGCCATATGGGTATGGTATTCTGATAAAGTATGGTAAAATGACAGAACACCAGATCACCAGCAAAATCTAATCATCTGTCCCCTGTGCCAGCGTGTAACTCTGTGGACATGTCTTAAAGGGGAAGTACATGAAAAGCTCTATCTATAAATGCACAAATTCTCTGTCTGTCTGTGTCTGTTCCACGCATATCTCTTGAACCGTTCGTCACACTGACCTAAGATTTCAATCATGCTTTGTTGTAGTTACGAGGGTGTGCATCCCTGAATATGGAGTCGCTTAGTCAAAATATGTAACTTTTATTAGTAAAAGTTTAGCCACCGCTCTGTCACTGCTCTGTCTCTTCATGCCCGGGCATCAAGAAGTGTGGGCGGGGTTTTGGATTGACTCGGGGTGAGCGTCCGGGTCTGACAACTCAACACAGAACATGCCGGGAGAAGCAGCGGCCAGACATGACCTGGCTCAAAGGCAGGCTAACTGATGGCGATAAAAAATGTTATTTTCAATAAAGTGAAAAAAAAGATAATGCATGGAGTGTGCTTTTGCCCTGAGGCTGATTTATCATGGAAAACAGCTGAACTCTGTGGTTCCATTGATCAGCTGATTGGATCCACCCGGTGTTCTGACATTTTGGCATATCTATCAGAACAGCTGATATACAGTGGGGCAAAAAAGTATTTAGTCAGCCACCAATTGTGCAAGTTCTCCCACTTAAACGATGAGAGAGGTCTCCAATTTTCATCATAGGTATACCTCAACTATGAGAGACAAAATGAGGAAAAAAATCCAGAAAATCACATTGAAGGATTTTTAATGAATTAATTGGTAAATTCCTCAGTAAAATAAGTATTTGGTCACCTACAAACAAGCAAGATTTCTGGCTCTCACAGACCTGTAACTTCTTCTTTAAGAGGCTCCTCTGTCCTCCACTCATTACCTGTATTAATGGCACCTGTTTGAACTCGTTATCAGTATAAAAGACACCTGTCCACAACCTCAAACAGTCAGACTCCAAACTCCACTATGGCCAAGACCAAAGACTAACTAACTACTAACTAACTAACCTGCACTTATATAGCGCTTTTCTAGTCACAAAGACCACTCAAAGCGCTTTCATTAATACTAACCCTCTATTCTAAGGGCCTATAGGAAACAGATATCTAGGGACAATTTAGAACAGCCAATTAACCTAACATGCATGTTTTTGGCATGTGGGAGGAAACCGGAGAAATCCCGGAGTAAACCCACGCAACACGGGGAGAACATGCAAACTCCACACAGATCACTGTTGGTCGGGGGCTGGGATCGAACCCACGATCCCACGATCCCCACAATCCCCCGGCCAAGGGTAAACTGTGCTGCCGCAGTGCTAACCACTGCGCCACCGTGCAGCCCAGAGAGCTGTCAAAGGACACCAGAAACACAATTGTAGACCTGCACTAGGCTGGGAAGACTGAATCTGCAATAGGTAAGCAGCTTGGTGTGAAAAAATCAACTGTGGGAGCAATTATTAGAAAATGGAAGACATACAAGACCACTGATAATCTCCCTCGATCTGGGGCTCCACGCAAGATCTCACCCCGTGGGGTCAAAATGATCACGAGAACGGTGAGCAAAAATCCCAGAACCACATGGGGGGACCTAGTGAATGACCTGCAGAGAGCTGGGACCAAAGTAACAAAGGCTACATCAGAAACACACTACGCCGCCAGGGACTCAAATCCTGCAGTGCCAGACGTGTCCCCCTGCTTAAGCCAGTACATGTCCAGGCCTGTCTGAAGTTTGCTAGAGAGCATTTGGATGATCCAGAGGAGGATTGGGAGAATGTCATATGGTCAGATGAAACCAAAATAGAACTTTTTGGTAAAAACTCAACTTGTCGTGTTTGGAGGAGAAAGAACACCATACCTACTGTGAAGCATGGGCGTGGAAACATCATACTTTGGGGCTGTTTTTCTGCAAAGGGACCAGGACGACTGATCCGTGTAAAAGAAAGAATGAATGGGGCCATGTATCGTGAAATTTTGAGTGAAAACCTCCTTCCACCAGCAAGGGCATTGAAGATGAAACGTGGCTGGGTCTTTCAGCATGACAATGATCCCAAACACACCGCCCGGGCAACGAAGGAGTGGCTTCGTAAGAAGCATTTCAAGGTCCTGGAGTGGCCTAGCCAGTCTCCAGATCTCAACCCCATAGAAAATCTTTGGAGGGAGTTGAAAGTCTGTGTTGCCCAGCGACAGCCCCAAAACATCACTGCTCTAGAGGAGATCTGCATGGAGGAATGGGCCAAAATACCAGCAACAGTGTGTGAAAACCTTGTGAAGACTTACAGAAAACGTTTGACCTCTGTCATTGCCAACAAAGGGTATATAACAAAGTATTGAGATGAACTTTTGTTATTGACCAAATACTTATTTTACCGAGGAATTTACCAATTAATTCATTAAAAATCCTTCAATGTGTTTTTCTGGATTTTTTTTTCTTATTTTGTCTCTCATAGTTGAGGTATACCTATGATGAAAATTGGAGACCTCTCTCATCTTTTAAGCGGGAGAACTTGCACAATTGGTGGCTGACTATATACTTTTTTACCCCACTGTACGTACAGGACATACAGAAGAATTGAAATGGCGTTTCTCTCTCTCTTCAGTGGTGTACACAATATGAAAAACAAAAGGAATAAGTCTGGGAAAACAACAACAGCAGTCCATGTACAGTACTGCTATCCATAGTGCAAATAGCAACACAAGATAGACTTAAGGTTTGATGCTTAAAAAGTTATACATAAAGTTGCTGTGATTGTGTAGGTCTAATGGATAATTCGGCATGAAGAACATGAGGTGCGGTGGGGGTGCAGCAGCAGAACCGGTGGATGGCAGTCCTTCGCAGGCATACGGGTAAAGCAGCAGCCAATGGGTCTCAAATATTTATAAATGTGTCCTCTTATAGTACTGCATGACTTTACTGATGACACACAGAAGAAATTCAATGTTCCACTGAACTGCATCGCTGAACAGTGATATAAACTAAAATAATTATAATGATGACTAAACAACTCCCATTCCCCAAAGTGAAGATACACTATTATCTTGAATATACTGTAAGTGATAAAAGATCAGACAAATAAGTGATCTGACAAACAAATAAACAAGGGATCTGAAACAGTCACTAATATTGTGTCAGGAACCGAGCCAGCTTGGTTTCCCCCGGCTCAGTCCTAAGCTCTCTGTGGGTTTAGGTACCATTGTATATGTATGTATGGTATGTATTTTAGTGTTTCCATACTCATAGCCACTGCCTGACCGGCAGCTGTTAGACAGCCACTGTGACCTACTTTCTGTGACACTGCTGACAGTCTGCTGGTCCGGCCACGACCCCTCTCTCTCTCTCTCATTTTCATCAGCTGTTCCCAGTCCCGTTTATCATCTTTCCCGCGCCTCGCCCAGATGTTCCCAATTTATTATGCCAGCAGTGTTTATGCTTAAGCAGCTCTTTGCTAGTCAAACACCGCTGGACCATTGTACGCGCTCACATGGTTTCTCTTCGCCATGTGACCATCACGTGGCGAAGGAATATTGGTGTGTGCGCTCGCTGGCAGGCTTGGATGACTCAGACTGTTCCTGCACGGTGAGTAAGAGCTGTCTGCGTTTCTATTTGCAGCTGTGCTGCTACGCTTGTCCGTAGTGTTTCCCCTTGTAGCACAACTGCTACGCTTAGGCACTGCTGCCCAGCTCTTCTCCCGTGCCAGTCCAGCGTCCTGGAGAACTCTAAGTTTACCCGAGCAGTTTGTCATTTTGTCCTGTCTGTTTTTGTGGCCACGGTGCACAGTGGTCTGCCCGCTGCACGCAATTTGTGTGAGCCGTTTTGTGCACAACTGTTACATTTCTGTAAGTCTTTATTTTTGAACTGTTTGATATCAATAAATGTGTGTTTGGTGTAACCCTGCACTTAAATCCTCATTGTTCCTTCTCTCCCTCCGTGCGCTGTGGAGAAGCACACGGGGAAGTTTATGACAGAATGGTCCAGCCCATAAAAAGGATTTAGCGGGTTCACCCACACATCCCTTTTTTCCCTTTTTGTGCATCACTTGTTGGAACTAACCTGGTTTTGAGATGTCTTTGGGCCGGTGTTATCCGATGAGTCTCGGCTGGGAACGCTGCCAAGCTCTCATGGACATCGACAGCCTGATATTTACGGCAAGTGGTTATTCCACCCCGGCGGACGTCATGTGGTACGTCAAGCTGGCGGAGGCAGAGGTTCGGCGATGCCCTCAGCTCTCCGAGCATCCCAAGGGAGCTTGTCAAGCCCTCCCCTCGGCACTCCCGGGACGCCGCTGAAACTGTCCCCCGCCAGGTCTCCGCTCCTGCTCTCACCAAGCCGGTTCCAGCAAACAAGAGACAGCGTCGTCCTGCGTGGAAGCGCCGGGAAAAGCCCTCTCCTCTGTCAGCTGCCATCGTCCCTCCGGCTGCTGTGAGGTCCACTGAGATCATCCCAGGAACGCCCACCTCCCTTGTCATGGAGACGGCTCCTCCGCAAGCCCTCGAGAGGACCTACATCACCGCTGGCCCGGAGAGGGACGAGTGTCTGCTGCCTGCAGCTGTGGATATCATCGACTGGGATGACAGGCAAGTACCCCCCCATCCTAAACCATGGTCCTCTCCTCCAACTGCAAACAATGATTCTTTCCTTCCCCTCTCCGTGTCTCCTCCTTTAATTCCTGAGGTCCTGCCAGTCCAAGAACCAAGCTGCCAGATGGTGGAGGAGATGGAGGTCCTGGATGATCCTGCCCAGGGACCCACACAGAGGCGTTTTCCTGCAGCCATGCGGGTAGAATCCCCAGTGTTGGAACCACTGCAGGAGGACAATAGGACTGCTATTACCATCTCGCCAGCTGCAGAGGCGTCTGCAGCGGATTGGGAACCAGAGCTGGACCTCTTGGAGGCCAGGCCCAAGTGTTCATCGCCAGGATCGACAGAGTCCTGGACAGTGGTGGAGCTCAAGCTCAGGCAAGTGTTCTCTCTTGTTTTTCTTATGACAATTTTAGAGAGATCTTGTCTGGCTCTAGGTGAGGAGAGTCAGGCGCAGCGCACAGCTATGTCTGAACTTCCCTTGCTGGGCTCCGCCGCTGCCTGTGACCCTAATGACCCTGTTTCTTCTCCCGCTCCTGAGCCATTTTCTAGGGTTGCCAGAGAGGAACGACCATCTCCAGGGGTCCTCGTGGAGCCGGACTCACCGCCTGATGACGTTGCAGGTCCAGCTCCCCCGAGGTCTGAGGTCGTCGTGTGGTCCCCTCCGCAAGCCGTGTCGCCATGGGTGCAGCGGGCTGGCCGTGGACCCTCGTGGGGGCTGCGCCCCAGGACTAGCCCCGTGTGGGTGCTGCGCTCCTGCTCAGACCCATCATGGACACCACGCTCCAGGTCGGGGTCCACCGCAGGTGCTGCAGAGCCTCATCCGGAGTCCACCGTGGCCGCTGGAGTCCACCGCGGGTGCAGCGTTGGCCCAATCAGGGTCCTCCGCAGGTGCTGCAGAGCCTCAGCCGGAGGTCACCGCGGGTACTGCAGAGCCGGCCTGGTCAGGGTCCACTGCGGGTGCAGCGGAGTTGGCCCAGTCGGGGCCAACCGGGGATGAAGTTGTGTCCCAAGATGAAACCATCAAGGGTGCTGCGGACTACCCTGAGGACGCCGTGGTCCTCTTCTCTCTGCCCGATGCCATGGAGGTTCCCTTGCCCCAGTTACCCACCAATGAGCCTTCCGGTGGGCAGGCCACCTCCTGCTTCACCCCTTTGGTCTTGGTGGCTAAACTATGCTGGGCTAAACTACGCTAGCCCATGTTTTCCAGCAGGCTGCCGGACTCCGTCCACCACTGTTAGACAGCCGCTGTGACCTACTTTCTGTGACACTGCTGACAGTCTGCTGGTCTGGCCATGACCCCTCTTTCTCATTTTCATCCGCTGTTCCCAGTCCTGTTTATCATCTTTCCCGCGCCTCACCCAGGTGTTCCCAATTTATTATGCCAACGGTGTTTGTACTTAAGCAGCTATTTGCTAGTCAAACACCGCTGGACCATTGTACGTGGTCACATGGTTTCTCTTTGCCGTGTGACCATCGCGTTGCGAAGGATTATTGGTGTGTGCATTCGCTGGCAGGCTTGGATGACTCAGACTGTTCCTGCACGGTGAGTAAGAGCAGTTTGTGTTTCTGTTTGCAGTTGTGCTGCTACGCTTGTCCGTAGCGTTTCCCCTTGTAGCACAACTGCTACATTTAGGCACTGCTGCCCAGCTCTTCTCCCGTGCCAGTCCAGCGTCCTGGAGAACTCTAAGTTTACCCGAGCAGTTTGTCATTTTGTCCTGTCTGTTTTTGTGGCCACGGTGCACAGTGGTCTGCCCGCTGCACGCAATTTGTGTGAGCCGTTTTGTGCACAACTGTTACATTTCTGTAAGTCTTTATTTTTGAACTGTTTGATATCAATAAATGTGTGTTTGGTGTAACCCTGCACTTAAATCCTCATTGTTTCTTCTCTTCCTCTGTGCGCTGTGGAGAAGCACACGGGGAAGTTTATGACATATTGGATGTCCCATTCATTTTCTATATTTAGATATTACTAACTAACTAACTAACTAACCTGCACTTATATAGCGCTTTTCTAGTCACAAAGACCACTCAAAGCGCTTTCACTAATACTAACCCTCTATTCTAAGGGCCTATAGGAAACAGATATCTAGGGACAATTTAGAACAGCCAATTAACCTAACATGCATGTCTTTGGATTGTGGGAGGAAACCGGAGCCCCCGGAGTAAACCCACGCAGCACAGGGAGAACATGCAAACTCCACACAGAAAGGTTCCAACCCCTGCCAACCTGGGGATTTGAACCAGGAACCTTCTAGCTGTAAGGCAACAGTGCTAACCACTGCACCACCGTGCAGGCTATATTCTGTAATTAATATTCACACAATCAAATCAGTCTTAGTGCCATTTACTCTCTTATATTTGTCAAAGTCTAACTTGTGATTGCCTACATATAGGCTCCACCTTTGTATTCCACTTTCAAACACAGCCTACATTTGGGCCTGGAAAGCCTGATTGGGATCCCTGTTTCAGACAGGAAGACTTGGTTCTATGGGCAATGCACTAGTATTATATTTTTTTTTTTTTTTATTTCTGGATCCACTGTGTGATGTAAGACGTGAGATGGCGGCGCGCCTAGATGCAGCGGACCCTCTTGGCATCAGCGAGTGTGAGAGTTTTAATCATCCCAGACGTACATTCTGTAAAACTTACAACCGTGAGACCTTACTAAACATCAAGGTACTGCACGCTGCAAGAATCGCGGCGATCGGTTGTGATTTGGACATTCTACGCCAGCATGGAATTCTGGCGGAGTCCCCGATGGAAGCTACCCGAGAGAGGAGGAAGTGGAAGCGGAGCGAACGCAAGCAAAAGCGAGGAAAAAGGGCCGGGATCCATGCTAGGCTAAAGGCTAACCCCTCCGGACCAGCGGTACCGTCGCTTCTTCTCTCTAACGTCCGCGCCCTCGAAAACAAGGTGGACAAGCTGCGTCTGCTGAGAGAAACCCGGAGAGAGTGGAGAGACTGCTGTGTGTTTGTTTTTACCGTGACATGGCTCCACAGCAACATTCCTGACGAGGCCATTCAACTGGAAGATATGGCGATGTTCCGTGCCGACAGGGAAACGGCGAGCTCCGGTAAGAGCCGGGGGGGTGGGCTATGCATCTATGTTAACAAGAACTGGTGCGTTAATGCCACGTTAGTGTCTAAACACTGCTCTCCGTTGGCAGAGTTCCTTATTGTAAATTGTCGGCCTTATTATTTGCCGAGGGAATTCAGCAAAGTGTTTGTAGCTGGTGTTTACATAGCGCCGAGCCCTAATCCTAAAGCTAATGCTAAGAAGGCACTCAGGGTACTGCACAATGCGATCAGTGAAATCCAAACTTCACACCCGGACAGTTTTGTGGTGGTTGCGGGGGATTTTAACCACACCAACCTAAAGACTGTGCTCCCCAAGTTTAAACAATGTGTAGACTTTAAGACCAGAGGAGAGAATATGTTGGACTTAGTGTACACAAACACAGATGCATATAAGGCCATACCCCGCCCCCATCTCGGCCGTTCTGATCACATGTCCGTGATGCTGCTGCCTGCCTACAAACCTTTATTGAAGCGCAGCAGGCCAGCAGTGAAACAAATCAGGATTTGGCCAGAGAGTGCAACCTCTGCACTGAAGGACTGTTTTCTGCACACAGACTGGAAGGTCTTCAAAATAGCAGCCTCCCAGGAAGACAAGACAGATGTGGAGGAGTATGCTGATACGATCACCAGCTACATCACGAAGTGCACAGAGGATGTCACTACAGTGAAGACCATCACTATGCGGGGTAATCATAAGCCCTGGATGACTGCAGAGGTGCGCTCGCTGCTTACAGCCAGAGATGCAGCCTTCAGAGCGAAGGACAGGATCGCCCTCCGCTCAGCCAGGTCTACGCTTTCTAAGGGAATTAAGGCGGCAAAGCGCGCCTATGCGGAGAAAATCCAGGGACACCTCTGTGACACTAGGAACACCAAGCAGATGTGGCAGGGAGTTCGGACACTGACGGGCTTTAAGCTTAGGCAGGGGGTCGATGATGACGACGCTTCGCTTCCAGACAGGCTTAACAACTTCTTTGCACGTTTTGAAGCATCAAACTCGACAATCAGAGGGAGGGCTGGCCCACCCCCACCATCGGTCGGACCAGCTTTTACCATCAACACAGCGGACACACGGAGGACCCTAACCAGAGTCAACCCACGCAAAGCTGCAGGTCCAGACAACATTCCGGGACATGTGCTCCAAGACTGCGCGAGCGAGTTGGTGGATGTCCTGAATGAAATTTATAACATCTCCCTGAGTCAGGCCATCGTTCCCAGATGCTTCAAGACCTCTATCATTGTACCGGTGGCAAAGAAACCAGTTGTGTCCTGTTTGAATGACTATCGTCCTGTTGCACTGACACCAATTGTGATGAAGTGTTTTGAACGGCTTGTCAAACCACACATTACAGCCTGCCTCCCTGCATCACACGACCCGCTCCAGTTTGCATATCGTTCAAACCGCTCCACAGAGGATGCTATAGTCACCACCCTACACTCTGTCATCACCCACCTGGACCAGAAAGACACCTACGCCAGACTCTTGTACATTGATTTCAGTTCAGCATTCAACACCATTATTCCCCAGAGACTGATGGAGAAATTACTCCTTCTCGGTCTGAACACTGCCACATGTCTCTGGATCCTGGATTTCCTGACTGAGAGACCTCAGTCTGTCCGGGTTGGAAACAACATCTCCAACTCTGTCACGCTGAGTACCGGATCCCCTCAAGGCTGTGTACTCAGTCCACTGTTGTTTACACTTCTAACACATGACTGTGTATCCAGACACGAGGGAACCAGATTATTAAGTTTGCAGATGACACCACGGTGGTGGGACTTATTCAGAGGGATGAGGAATCAATGTACAGGGAAGAAGTGAGGGACCTGGAGGGCTGGTGCAGGGAGAACAATCTGGTGCTCAACGTGGACAAAACGAAGGAGATGATTATCGACTTCCGGCGGTCACAGCCTGAGCACGTCCCCCTCAGCATCGGCGGCCGTTTAGTGGAGAGAGTAGAGAACATCAAGTTCCTCGGAGTGCAGATCTCGCAGGACCTGACCTGGAGCAAGAATTCCTTGGAGATCAGGAAGCGGGCTCAGCAGAGACTACACTTCTTGAGGAAACTCAAACAGGCCTCTCTCCCCATCTGCATCCTCAGGACCTTCTACAGAGGTGTGGTGGAGAGTGTTCTGACGTACTGCATTGCTACATGGTACTCCAGCTGCAGTATGTCAGACAAAAAAGCCCTGCAGAGGATAGTCAAGGGGGCGGAGAGGGTAATTGGAGTCTCCCTCCCCTCTGTCCAAGAACTTTTTCAGAACCGTTGTGGGAGCAGGGCACTGAACATTGTCAAGGACCATTCTCACCCTCTGCATAAACACTTTGAACTTCTTCCATCTGGTAAACGATTCCGGAGCATCAAAGGCAGAACCACCAGACTGATCAACAGCTTCCTTCCACAAGCTGTCAGGATGCTGAACAGCTGACCCGGAATCTCTCATACACACTACTGCACCTACGGACATTTTGTATATTATAGTTAGTTATTCTTTTTCCCCAAGTATGTCTCAGGGATGTGTGAATGGATGGGGGGGGGGTGGAGCTATGTGGGAGTGTGTCTTAAATCATGCTGCTTCTTATATGGATGCCGAGAGAAACGCAATTTCATCTTGCCTGCACTACAGTTGTATGTACAGCAATATGACAATAAAGTTTGGTTTGATTTGATTTGATCCAGATCACCACCAAAATCTAAGCATCTCTTCCCCATGCCATTACACACATTTCCTGAAAATTTCATCAAAATCTCTTCATAGCTTTTGGAGTAATGTTGCTAACAGACAGACAAACCAACAAACCAGCGAATGCTGCCCAGAACATTACCTCTTCCCCTTGGTAGCGGTAATCAAACGGTGTCCAGTGCTGTGTGTTTACATACTGTGTTGGTAACATGGCAGCTGCCAGTACAGGTCCTCCGAACCCCGTGTAACTCTGGCTGCGTCTTAATTCAGGTGATGCAGCCGCATTTGGAATATTTTTAAGATCAGCATAATAAAAATGATTACAGATGTCCTGTCCCTCCTCAGCTTCATAAAGTGTTCTGTTTTCTCTAAAACTAACCTTAGGTGTTTTTTTTTACAGCACCACTTAAGCAAATAAATAACATCAACTTCCTGATGTCACTACTGAACTTGAAACGTTATCTTAAAGCAAGTTATTTCACCCACATCATACTGTATTTTTATATTACTGACATTAGTTAATAAATTAACATTGATGGGAAAAAAAGGTTTCACTTCAGAAAAAGTATGTCATAAACTCCCCGTGCGCTTTTCCCAGGGCATGGAGGAGGGGTGAAAGGACGAGGATTTAAATGCAGGGTAATGCACCACACGCATTTATTAATTCAAATACTGACACATAGTTACAATTATGGCTCCCTCAGAAGCTTAAGGAGTCCTCAAGGACGCTCTACAGTTTTAGGTGAGAATGACCGGGGAACAAACACACACGCAGTGAATATTCACAGAACAGAAGCAGTCCGAGTTAGTCCAAAAAGGCACAGAGAGAGCATAGTCCTTCAGCAACTTAGGCTACCATACAGCGATTGACGACTGTATGTCTAGCACAATGACCCAGCAATGCGTGACTGGAAAAAGGCTCCTAGAGTCCACACATTGCTGGGGATGGTAGATTGGAGGCACCTGGGCGAGGCCCGGGAAAGATAATCAACGGGGCTGGGAACAGCTGATGGTGATCAGTGAGGGGGGCGTGGTCAGACCGGCAGACTGTCAGCAGACACACAACTGCCGGCCCCAGACCAGTGGCTATGGGCACGGTACAAACTGGAAATACATACTAAACATGCATGCTCAACGGCCCCACGACCCACAGAGAGATCAGGACCAAGCCGGGGAAAACCAAGCCGGCTTGGTTCCTGACAAATTAACAGTTCAACATGTTTAATTAACACATTAAGTGAAGCATACAGCACATCAGATAAAACTAATATCACATAACACAAGCTTTGAAAATCAGATGTTGCTGTTTTCTGGATTATTGGTGTTTTCACGTTCAAACTGCTGCATAATTCAAGCAAAAAACTTACTTTGAACTGTTTCTGACTTTGCTCTGCTTCTGTCTGAGCCGAGGGGGGAAAAAAGAAAAAGCCAGGCTGGGATATGTTAGGGCCACAAGGATCCTCTTCATGTATCCTTCATTTTCAGGGTTTTGAAGGCTACATTTGTTTGTCGCATGTGAAAAGAAGAACATGGTGGCTGAATGCACAAGTAGACTGGCAGGCTCTGCAAGCACTTCCCTTAAATCACCTTTTAAACCTTCTCAACCTGTATCTTTTAGACCTTCCTTTCACAAAACAGACTCAACCACCACCAGGACACTGGATAGTTGGTGTTGTTTTAATTGTCTGTCTACTACTGTCAATGCGGGGGTGCCCCACAACTGAGAATCACAATGCTACGGTCACCCACCAACAACATTTGCTGCACTCTACATTTTTGTACAATGGCCGTACCCGGGTGCTTCCTGCGAAATGGGTACAAGCCCTGGAAGGACAGCTTAGGGGTCTATCTACCTAGCAGCTATGAAATTTTAGTTCCACTGCTGTTTACTTTGTATATTAATGATTTCCCATTAGTATGTGAAAATGACACAGTCATCTACACACATGGGACGGATGTCAAACAAGTAGCTGACAAATGTTAATGATAGCAATGGAGAAAGTGTCAAAATGGCTTAATCAATCATGCCTCACTCTGAATGTAGGGAAAACAGCTACCATGTACTTTACCAACAAACAAAATCATACGAACTATCCGACTATAACTGTAAATGGAGTAAATATAGAAAATGTAACAGAGTTTAAGTATTTGGGTGTCACATTAGATCCCAAGCTCAGCTGTAAAAAGCACATAAAACTGATGAGCCGTCGTCGTTGTCGTTGGCCTCCGTCGGTCTATGATGACCATGGAAGAGAATCCTAAACATCTACTCTGCTGGAACAGCACCGCCTGTGGCTGATCAGGCCGATGCGCACCGGTGTTCTACCTTCCAGCGTTGGGCGTTAGTAGGATTCAAGCCTGGGCAGGAAGATATGGAGGACAAGATGTTACCCATGCAGTATGTCCCCCCTCTCCACGTCACTGATGGATCCAAAGGAACAGCAGGGCTGCTATAGTTTGGCACCAGCGCCGTCGCAGGAGCTGCCAGAATGATGTTGAGCACAACAGAGAACTGCCTTAGGGGCTCCGACTCCGGATTTTTCCTCAGGGTTGACTCCCGAAGCCTTTCCAGTGACCGGGTGTGCCGCAAGGCAGCGGAGGTTTGAAATCAGGGTTTACCTTCCCCTAGATGGGCTACCTTCCCAGGTTGACGAGCCACCATCTACCCGAAGCATCTGGTTTTAAGGCGCCAGAGATCCGCCCTCACCCCTTCTCCTATTAGTAAAAGCAGTTCCGCCGGACTTAGAGACTAAACCACACGGGCAGGCTAGGAGTTGGACTTGGTTGTCAGAGGCTTTTCGAGACACACACCGTAAGGAGCATTTTATGAGCACTGGGAGCTTAACCCCAGTGCCGGTCCTGGCTATGACAACCTTGGAACCTAATAAGCTTACAGCACCTGGTATTCCCAGGCGGTCTCCCATCCAAGTACTAACTAGGTCTGACCTTGCTTAGCTTCCGAGATCAGACGAGATTGGGCGTGTTCAGGGTGGTATGGCCGTAAGCACATGAGCCGTACTCTGAAATATAACCTTGCAAACTTTCGTTGCATTAGAAACTCACTTACTCAAAAAGGATCAAAAACCTTTCTGAATGCCATGATTTTGACACATTTCTCTTATTTCATCTCTTGCTGGTCACAAGCCAATAGTACGACTCTGAAACCCTTGGAATTCCTGTATAAACAATCCATCAAAATTCTGGATAAGAAGACATAACAGTATCACCATTGTGATATACTTGCCAAACATAAGATGCTAAGCTTTGAAAACATGATCATGTATGCAAATATACGGTTGGTCTTTAAAATTATCCGTGGTTCTGCACCCCTGTCCCTTAAGACTTTTGTGTACCTGACTTCTGAACAAAATACCAGAGTAACAAGGACTTCCTCTAGGTGGCATTGTTGCATCCCCCTAAGTAAAACTGCATTTGGACAATCAGCCTTCTCATACAAAGCTATAACGGAATGGAACAAACTCCCCACTGCTTTGAAGACCAGAACAAATTACAGAGACTTTTCCACAGAGACTAAAAATGGATTTTAAGTAATGAAGCCTGCCAACACTGACTCCGTTTAAATGGGATTTGAAATTGTACTCTGAAATTGTTTTTTATGCCTGCTATCTCTCTTACCTTTTTACCTTTAAACTTACTCCCTGCTTGTTTCAGGGACAGCAGTTTCTGAAACCCGGCCTGAATTGCTTTCTATATGTGCTGTTTTTCTTTTAATATATTCCTGACTGCCTCAGGGACTACAGATGGTAGTCCTTGAGGCAGGTATAATCTGGTAGAGAGTATCTTTACCCTGTGTTTAATGTTTTTCTATACATGGTCCCTGACAAATAAACCAATAAACTAAAACTGACTAAAGGAGCCCACAGCATGGGGCAGCCTTTGATGCAGCACAGTGATGCATCTGGCCTAGAAATGTGCACATGGAGGACGCAGAACCTGAACTGAGACACAGCATCTGTGGACATGTCTTAAAGGGGACCCTCAATATTATTATTATTTTCCCCCTAAAAAATGTTTGGATCCAGATCATGAATGGATCACCACCAAAATCTAATCATCTGTTCCTCGTGTCATTACACACCTTTTCTGAAAATTTCATCAAAATCCATTAATAACTTTTGGAGTAATGTTGCCAACAGATAGACAAACCAATCAACGCCACTAAAACATTACCTCCTCCCCTTGGCAGAAGTAACAGTGAGCTTATGACAGACCTCCTTTTTCCTGATCAAAAGTACATCGTCATTAAAGGCACCATAATACCTATGTGCATAAGACTGCATGCTGCCACACCTGTTTAAAAATGACGCTCCTTTTCCGAGTGCAAAGCCGGCGCAATGTCTACTGGTAATTAGATGGCGTGACACAAAGTGTAAAAAACTGACAATGCACTGACAGAAATTACCAAAAGCACTGGCGTAAGGTAGAAAATGTGGCATAAAAATACACTGTTGGTCCTCATAATAGGGCCCTTGGTCTCTCTACACTTTTCTCTGTCTTGGTGTGGTCTTGACTACAACACTACAAGACAGGTCTAGGGTGGAAAAGAATCCTCCACTCCACCAAACTTAACCTATGTGGTGGTAACAGTGGACAGGCAGACAAACTAGAAGGTTGATGAAGTCCTGACTAACAACAAGAAGCTAAATTCAAAGTGTAGAGGGTCTGGTTTCTTCTGTATACTTTGGTTTCTGTCCATATTAAAAATCCACAGAGACACACAGCAGTATTTTCCATTAAAAGTAGGACTACATTTCAAACACAATGTCCGAGGTAGATTTCTGAGAGCCTTGATTATCTTTATCACTTCCTTGTGGTAACGTATCGTCACTTCCTGTTTTGCTGTCTGCCTGTGTGGTTTGCTCTCCAGCTCTCCAGCCACTAGCTAGCCACTAGCTATGGCTACTACTTCTCCTTCCTCTCCTCCTCTGGTGTGCTCTCTCTGTCAGATGTTTAGCTACACCTCTGCCTCTTTTAGTGATAACGGTAAATGTAATAAATGTTGTCTTTTTGAGGCGCTTGAGGCGAGGTTGTCTGATTTGGAATCCCGGCTCCGCTGCATTGAAACACCGTCTGCGCCAGTTAATCTCGATGGACGCCCATTAGCTGCAGCGGAGCTAGCTAGCTTAGGCCCCCCTGTCAGCGGTTCCCCGGCTCTCCTCAGCAGCGAGGAGACTGGGTGGGTGACGGTGAGAAGGAAGCCTAGTCGCAAAGCCCCGGTTCACCACCAACCTGTTCACGTTTCTAATCGTTTTTCCCCGCTCAGCGACACACCCACTGAGGAAAAAACTCTGATCATTGGCGACTCTGTAGTCAGAAACGTGAACTTAGAGACTCCAGCGGCCATAGTCCAATGCATCCCTGGGGCCAGAGCAGGCGACATCGAGTCAAATTTGAAAATGCTGGCTAAAAGTAACTGTAAATACTCCACAATTGTTATTCACGCCGGCATTAATGACATCCGTCTCCGGCAGTCGGAAGTCACGAAACTTAATGTAGAATCGGTGTGTGAGTTTGCCAAAACGATGTCTGCCACTGTAGTATTCTCTGGGCCCCTCCCCAATCTGACCAGTGATGACATGTTTAGTCGCTCGTCATCCTTGAACCGCTGGCTGTCTGTGTGGTGTCCTAAAAATGACGTGGGCTACATTGACAGTTGGAGCTCTTTTTGGGGAAAACCTGGTCTTATGAGACGAGACAGCATCATCCCACTTTGGATGGTGCTTCTCATTTATCTAACAATCTGGCATCTTTTTTATCCAAATTTCCAAAACCCTGACTACTCAGAGTTGGGACCAGGAAGCAGAGTCGCAGTCTTACACGCCTCTCTGCAGCTCCTCTTCATCCGCCACCCCTCAGCTTAGCCCCTGTCTTCCCCATCAGAGAATCATTGTCTGCTCCCTCCAAAGTAAATAAAAATATAATGTATAAGCATCCCAAAGTGATAAAGCAAAATATTGGTAAAACTCAAATTAAACATAAAGCCTCTAAACTGAATGATTTGGCCTCTGTTCCTCCTCATAATTTAAAAATTAAATGTGGTTTATTAAATATTAGGTCTCTAACTCCCAAGTCTCTGTTAGTCCATGATCTGTTAATTGATCATCAGATTGATTTAATTTCCCTTACAGAGACTTGGTTAGGGCAAGAGGATTATGTTGGTTTAAATGAATCAGCTCCCTCTGGTTATTTAAACTGTCAAAATCCCAGAAGTTCTGGTCGTGGAGGAGGAGTAGCAACAATTTACCATTCCAAATTACTAGTTAATGTAAAGCAAAAAACATGTTATAATTCCTTTGAGGGCCTGGTCCTCAGTGTTGGGCACTTTAGCAATTTCAGGTTAAACCCAATTTTATTTGCCATAGTTTATCATCCCCCATCAACCTATTCAGAATTTTTATCCGAATTTGCTGATTTCTTAGCTGATTTAGTGCTGAAATCTGATAGAATAATTATAGTAGGGGACTTTAATATACATGTGGATGTAGATAGTGACTGCCTTAATGTGGCTTTTAATTCAATATTAGACTCGATTGGGTTTTCTCAGAAAGTAGGAAATTCTACTCATTACCTCCACCATACATTGGACCTTGTTCTGACATATGGCATAGAAATAGAAAATCTTGTAGTGTCTCCTCATAACCCTGTACTGTCAGACCATTGTCTGTTAACCTTTGATTTTACTATTTCTGACTATTTGGCTCCTAAAGAAAAATATTATCACAGTAGATGCCTCTCAGATGATGCTGTTTCCAAATTTATGCAGATTGTTTCCTCTAAATTGTTTCCAATTTTATTTGCCATAGTTTATCATCCCCCATCAACCTATTCAGAATTTTTATCCGAATTTGCTGATTTCTTAGCTGATTTAGTGCTGAAATCTGATAGAATAATTATAGTAGGGGACTTTAATATACATGTGGATGTAGATAGTGACTGCCTTAATGTGGCTTTTAATTCAATATTAGACTCGATTGGGTTTTCTCAGAAAGTAGGAAATTCTACTCATTACCTCCACCATACATTGGACCTTGTTCTGACATATGGCATAGAAATAGAAAATCTTGTAGTGTCTCCTCATAACCCTGTACTGTCAGACCATTGTCTGTTAACCTTTGATTTTACTATTTCTGACTATTTGGCTCCTAAAGAAAAATATTATCACAGTAGATGCCTCTCAGATGATGCTGTTTCCAAATTTATGCAGATTGTTTCCTCTATGCCATGTGTCAACACAGCGGAAATAAGCTATAGACAGCTTGCTCCTTCTGTAATTGATAACATGGTGGATAGTGTTTCAGCTTCTCTGCATCAGGCTCTAGACTTGGTGGCCCCCTTAAAAAAGAGAAAGTCTAATCAGAGATTTTTAACTCCTTGGTTCAACACAGAAACTCGTAGCTTAAAACAGAAGACCCGTCAATTAGAAAGAAAATGGCGCTCTACTAATTTAGATGAAATCTATTTAGCTTGGAGAAATCATCTTTTAATTTATAAAAAATCTCTTAGAAAAACTAGAACGAGTTATTACTCTGCATTAATAGAAGAGAACAAGAATAATCCCAGGTTTCTTTTCAGTACTGTAGCCAGGTTGACAAAGAGTCAGGACTCCGTCAATCCTAGCATCCCCTTAGAGCTTACTAGTCAGGACTTTATGAACTTTTTCAATAATAAAATTTCATCCATCAGAGATAAAATCAATCAGATTCTTCCCACAGTTAGCTTAAATACTGTAACTACTACAACTCCTTCTATTGATGTCTGTCTTGATGAGTTTTCTCCAATCGACCTTTGTGAGTTAGACAAAATAGTTTCCTCATCCAAACCTTCAACTTGTCTTTTAGACCCTATTCCTACCAGGTTATTTAAAGAAGTCTTCCCACTTATTGGTAGCTTTATTCTTCATATAATCAATTCTTCATTAACTTTAGGCCATGTACCGCAGGCTTTTAAAACGGCTGTAATTAAACCCTTACTCAAAAAGCCAACGCTAGATCCAGGAGCTTTAGCTAACTATAGACCAATCTCTAATCTCCCTTTCATTTCAAAAATCTTAGAAAGAGTTGTTGCTACGCAATTATTTGACCACCTGCAGGGAAATGGTTTACTTGAAGAGTTTCAATCTAGGATTAGAATTCATCATAGTACTGAAACAGCCTTAGTGAAGGTCACTAACGACCTCCTCATTGCATCTGATAATGGACTAGTTTCTGTACTTGTCCTTTTAGATCTTAGTGCAGCTTTTGATACTATTGATCATAATATTCTACTTGATAGATTAGAACACTATGTTGGACTTAATGGAACTTCGTTGCAGTGGTTTAGATCTTATTTATCTGATAGGTTCCAGTTTGTTCATGTAAATGATGAGTTTTCTTTCAGCTCAAAGCTTAGTCATGGAGTTCCACAGGGATCTGTGCTAGGCCCTACTCTTTTTAGTTTATATATGCTTCCGTTAGGCAACATTATTAGAAAGCACTGTATACATTTTCATTGTTATGCAGATGACACACAATTATACCTGTCAATGAAGCCAGATGATAGTAATCAATTAGCCAAGTTAGAAGCCTGTCTTAAGGAAATCAAAGCTTGGATGACTTGTAATTTCCTGCTATTAAATTCAGATAAGACTGAAGTCATTCTTGTTGGTCCAAAAAACCTTAGAAATTCCTTTCCAAATCAAACTTTCAGTTTGGATGCAGTTACTCTTTCTCTTAATAGCTCTGTGAGGAACCTTGGAGTTATTTTTGATCAGGATTTGTCCTTCAATTCACATATTAAATTTGTTTCTAAGACTGCCTTCTATCATTTGCGTAATATTGCCAAGATTAGGAGCATCTTGTCTCAGAGTGATGCTGAGAAGCTGATCCACGCTTTTGTTAGCTCGAGATTAGATTATTGTAATTCTTTATTATCAGGCTGTCCTAAAACATCTTTAAAAAGTCTTCAGCTGATCCAAAATGCTGCAGCAAGAGTTTTAACAGGTACTAGAAAGAGAGATCATATCTCTCCGGTTCTGGCCTCCCTTCATTGGCTTCCCATAGAGTTTAGAATTAAGTTTAAAATCCTTCTTCTTACTTACAAAGCTCTAAACAATCAGGCTCCTTTTTATTTAAAAGATCTGATACTACCGTATCATCCTAACAGAGCACTATGCTCCCAAAATGCAGAATTACTTGTAATACCTAGAATCTCCAAAAGTACAATGGGAGGCAGAGCCTTCAGTTATCAAGCTCCTCTCCTGTGGAATCAGCTGCCAATCTGGATTCGGGAGTCAGACTCGATCTCTGTTTTTAAGAATAGGGCTAAAACCTACCTTTTTGATATAGCCTACAATTAGGGAGGGATCATGTGTTTCTGAACCCTCCCTTAGTTATGCTGCTAATAGGTTTAGTCAGCCGGGGGACCTCCAGTAATGCACTGGGCCTCACTCCTTTCCTCACTCTCTATGAAATATTTTTTTTTTGCTGGTCATTAACATTTGTTTGTTCTCTCCCATAGATTGAGTCCCCATCGTGCTGTTTGCTCTCTACATGTCTGTTCTTTTCTTCTTCTCTATCCCCTCACCCCCCAGCCAGTCGCAGCAGATGACTGCCCCTCCCTGAGCCTGGTTCTGCTGGAGGTTTCTTCCTGTTAAAAGGGAGTTTTTCCTCTCCACCGTCGCCAAGTGCTTGCTCACAGGGGATCGCCTGATTGCTGGGGTCTTTCTGCAGCTGTGGGGGTTCCCCCCTACAGTCGATAGTGCTATGAGATGACTGTTGTTGTGAAATGGCGCTATATAAATAAAGTTGAATTGAATTGAATTGAATTGAATCTTTTGAGGATGACAGAAACTTAAACTTCCAAAGTCCTCATCTAACAAGATCTAGACCATACTAACTGTTCCACTTTATTTGATTTTCCACTTGCAGAAAGGATTCCTGAGCACCTCCAATGGGCCAATCATAGAGTCAGAAGACGAAAGAAACTCTGAGGAGCTGGACCAGCCCACTGATTTCAGGGACCTGCCCACTCGAATCAACTGGAATGCCAATCTTCCTGCTAATATTGTTGTTCCCAAAGTGGACCTCCACAGCCTGATCCTGGACTTTGCAGCTGTCTCATTCTTGGACATTGCTGCACTGAAGGGACTAAAAACGGTATGTTTTATTTTTTATTCAATAAGCCATAATAACACTACTTAATTTATTTTAGCTTAAAGTAATATTTTTTTGCAGTTGCTGAGAGAGCTTGTCCGGGTTGAAGTTAAGGTCTACATCGTAGCCTGTGATCGTAAGTAACATCACAGCTAGGAATGTTAATGATTAATTGACTTTTGATTAATTGTTGATAAGAATTTAGTCAACTAAATTAAATTAGCTGTCAACAGCACGCAAGCTTGAAGATCCACCTGCCTGCTTCAAATCAGCAGGGCGGAGAAACAGATCGGAGCAAGTAGCAAACTACACAAGCACAAAAACCCATCTCTGTTGCCTTCAACCCGCTACTAGACGGGAAGCAGACGTACTGGGTTTGTCTGGATTTCAGGGGCACTGTGATAATTTTTAACATGCAACAGATGAAGCAGCTCGCAATTTATTTTCCTGTTAACACATTCATCTTCTTCCTCTTAATCCTTTTTGGGTCGCGGGGTTGCTGGAGCCTATCCCAGCATCTTTGGGCGAGAGGCAGGGTCCACCCTGGACAGATCGCCAGTCCATCGCAGGGCCAACACAGAGAGACAGACAACCATTCACTCTCACAGTCAGACCTAAGGACAATTTAGAATCCCCAGTTTGATGCCAATTAACCTAACTTGCATGTTTTTGGCATGTGGGAGGAAACCGGAGAAATCCTGGAGTAAACCCACGCAGACACGGGGAGAACATGCCAACTCCACACAGATCACTGTTGGTCGAGGGCTGGGATCGAACCCAGGATCCCCCAGCCAAGGGTGAGTTGCTGTGCTGCTGCAGTGCTAACCACTGCGCCACCGCGCCACCCCCTGTTAAAACAGTCTAAATTAAATTACCCTTTATTGTCATTCAACCATATACAGTAGAATGAAATTGTGTTTTTCCTATCTACAGTATTAATTGTCATAACCCGAGTGTCGGTTCTGGCCACACTCGGGCCTCATATCTTTTTGTTCCCTGGCTTTGGCAGCTGAGGGTTCCTTCCAGCTCCTCGGGCTCTTATTGTGAAGGCGCCCGGGGGAGCTCCCTGCTGTCAAAGTCAGCTGCTGCTCTGCTGTCATTAGCAGCAGCTGTGCCGCGTTGGGGTCATTAGCCACCAGATATAAGCGGGTGCTAAATGTCCTCCAGCGCGGCAGTCTCTGTTATATTCTGTTATGTTCTCCTGTTACGATCATCTGTTACATCCTGCTACGTTTTGATGGTGCTCCTTTATGCTCAGGTATGTTCCTGTCTGCCTAGCTCATCATCAACGTTGTCGTCTGGCGCATCGGGTGTCCCCCGGCTCAGACTTCACTCAGCCGCTGTATGTGTTCTGTGTGTGTTCATCCTTACTTTACAATAAATTACCACTGCAAACTCACTGGTGACTGAGGCGTCTTGTGACGGTCCGTGAGGACCGTTGTGACATTAATCACACACACCCCATATGTAGAATCAGAGGGGCGCTGCCATGCAAGGCGCCGCCACAGATTTCCCTCCTCCATTCCGTTTATTGCTGAGCACCAAGCTGGACAGCAGGAAGTTCCGCTTTTATATGGTCTTCGGCATGACCTGGCCGGGATTTGAACCCCTGTCTCCCGGGTGTGGGGCGGATGCTCTACCAACTGAGCCACCACTCCGGTCTACCAGTGCATCCCAGTAAATCAGAACATGAAAGTTATTTTTTTTCTAATCTAACTAAAAAAGATAAAATTTATGATATTGGTAATAGTTTTTTAAAATAAATTAAAAATCGTGACATTTGTAATTTAGTGAGACAAGTGCATGCCCGTAGAACCAAGTCTTCCTGTCTGAAACAGGGATCCCAATCAGGCTTTCCAGGCCCAAATGTAGGCTGTGTTTAAAGTGGAATACAGAGGTGTAGCCTAGATGTAGGCACTCACACGTTAGACTTTAACAAATACATATAAAAGGGACTAAATGGCGCTAAGATTTACTTGACTGTGTGAATATTAATTACAGAATACCTAATTGTTGAAAATGAATGGGACATCCTGTCATGAACCGAGTCTGTGTTCTCCTGCGGGCTCAGTTCTGATCATTCTTGGTCTTATGTTGTGTTTTCTCTCCTGTGTCTTATTTCTGTGCTTGGTCGCTGCTCTGGTCGGCGATCGTTGGCCAGCTGTTTGACCCACTTTTTGGTGGGTGCTGTCTAACGTCCGTCGGTCTGACCATGCCCCGCTCTCTCTGACAGTCAGCTGTTTGCCCCGGTAATTATCTTTCCCGCTCCTCGCCCAGGTGTTCCCAATTTGTTAGGCCAGCGGTGTTTGTACTTAAGCAGCTCTTTGCTAGTCAAACATCGCTGGACCATTATACAAGTCACACGGTCGTTCTCCGTCGTATGACCGTCACATCGTGGAAGGACTTATGGTTGTGCTCGCTGGAAGAATTGGACTTTTTGGACTGTTCCTGCTTTTGAGTAAATTGTTTAGCGTTTCTCTGTGCGGTATTGCTGCTGCGTTTATCTGGTAGCGTTTCTCTCCACAGTTCTTCTGCTACGCTTAGGCTGTCACCCAGTTTGCTTCCTCCGAGTCAGTTGAGCTTCCTAGAGTCTTCCTCGCTCTCCCGAGTGCATTTGTAATTTCCTTATTTTCCTGTGGCCATGGTACACAGTGCTCTGCCCGCTGTTCGCTTTTGAGTCAGCCTTTTTATGTACATTGTTACCTACCTGTTAGTCTCAAGCTGTGAACTGTTTCAGGTCAATAAATGTGTTTGGTGTAACCCCGCATTTAAGTCCATCCTTCCTTCTCTTCCTCCGTGCGCTGTGGAAAAGCACACGGAGAGCTTATGACACATCCAGTATTAGCGACTGTTTCAGATCCTTGTTTATTTCTTTGTCAGATCACTTATTTGTCTGATCTTGTATCACTTATATTCATAATAGTGAATCTTCACTTTGGGGAATGGCAGTTGTTCAGTCATTATAATTATTTTAGTTTCTATCACTGTTCAGTGATGGAGTTCAGAGGAATATTGAATTTCTCCTGTGTATCGTCACTAAACTCATGCAGTGCTATAACAAGACACGTTTACTAATATTTCAGACCCACCGTAGTGCATCAGTTTATATTTTAGCCATATTTTGTTATTAAAAGGTTTTTTAAAACTGTGATCAACCAAATCGACGACAAAACACCCAACATCAATAAAGTACATCTATCTATTATTATACACAGCAGAAGGAGCCGTTTGACTACAACCGTTGCATCAGTGTTGCCCATTTGTCAGTAAATATTTAACTAAAAATGATTTATTTCATTATTTGGGTGTTTTTCTGTGCTGCATTTGGTTGTTAAGTCATTCCGGCCATTTTGCTCCGCAATCATGGCAGTATTAAGTTTTTAATTTTTCGATACTCGTGTGGGAGGGGGGATTTGCGGTCCTGCATAGTGCAGTGGTACCACACCGGTGAAGCAGAAGCAAGTACTCCCATCTACTACTGACTAGGCAGCCTAGGCGTGCCTCCCGGCGAATGATCGTGGAGCACCCGGTTGGACACCGGTGTTGGAGAAGCAGCAGCTGAATTGGTGGACTGCAGTCCTTTGCAGGGAATAAAGCCCAGCCTGCCCGGTTAACAGGAGTCTTGGCTGTTGCTTTACCCATGGTGCCAGCAGTTCAGCTGCTGCTCCACACCCCACTCCCACCCCCACCCCCAGCACACCTGCGCACCTTGTGTTCTCCATGCCAAATTATCCATTGAACCTATGCAATCACGGCAACTTTATGGTATAATTTTTTTTAGCATTAAATCTTAAGTATTATCTTTTTCTAGTCAAATCTGTCATTATTCGCGTCTTTGTTTTGCACATGGAGCACTGTGGTTACTGATGTCGTAATGTCACATATTATCCAATCAGTACAGAGTCAATCCGAAACCAAACCCCGCCCACACTTCTAGAAGCTTGGGCATGAGACAGAGCGGTCGCTAAACTTTTATTGATAACAGTTACATATTTTGACTGAGCAACTCCATATTCGGGGAGGCACACCCTCGTAACCTCAGCAAAGCATTTATAAAATCTTAGGTCAGTCTAATGAACAGTTCAAGAGATATGCATGGAAAAGTCACACAGACAGGGATTCTGTGCATTTAGATAGATAGATGTACTTTATTGATCCCAAACTGGAAAATTACAGTGTAACAGTAGCATGACAGTTGACAGCCAAACAACAGAAACACACACGACAGACAAAGGGATTACCCATGGAAAGTAAAAAAGAAACTAACACGACTATAAAACCTATATACATCATAGCTTAATATATGATGACCCGTATAAACACATGAATCATCCCATTGCACAAAGAAGGACTATCAGGAGCAGAGTGAAATGTGAGGTACCAGTTAGTCTGTAAGGTGCAGTGTGGCAGCATAGCTATGACCAGAATACAACATCATAGTGAGTTATTGTACAGTGAAATTGCATGTGGCAGGAAAGATTTCCTGTACCTGGCCGTTCAACAACAAAGCTGTAGTAGTCTACTGGAGAAAGTGCTTCGCTGTCTATCTAATGTGTGGTGGAGGGGGTGATCAGGATTGTCCATGATGGATCGCAGTTTATTTAGTGTTCTCCTCTCCACCACTGTCTCAAAGGTCTCCGGTCTGAGACCAATTACAGAGCCAGCCCTCTTGATAATCTTGTCAAGTCTGTTGGTATCTCTGGCCCTGATTCTGCTACCCCAACAGACCGCAGCAAAGAAGATGGCGCTGGCGACAACAGTCTGGTAGAAAAGCTCCAGCATCCTGCTGCACACGTTGAGTGTTGCTATCCCTGTGCTGTTGCAATCCTGGAATTTCCCCGTTGTGGGACTAATATATCTATCTTATCTTATCTCAGTTTTCTCAGGAAATAGAGTCTGCTCATCCCCTTCTTGTGCACAGCATCGGTGTTGGATCTCCAGTCCAACCCACTGCTGATCCTGACACCCAGATATTTGTAGTCTTCAACCACTCCCACATCCTCCCCCCTAATCTGCAGTGGCTGAGAAGGAGCCTTCCTCTTCCTGAAGTCAATCACCATCTCCCTGGTCTTGCTGACATTCAACCTCAGGTGATTCTGCTCCATCCACTCCACAAATCTGTCTACCAGTGCCCTGTACTCCCCCTCCTCTCCTCCTCTCATACACCCCGCAACAGCTGAGTCATCAGAGAATTTTTGCAGGTGACATGACTCAGTGTTGTACTGAAAGTCAGGGGTGTATAAGGCAAAAAGAAAAGGAGAGAGCACAGTCCCCTGTGGCGCTCCCGTATCACTAGCCACCACTCCAGACAAGACACTGCCCAGCCAGACAAACTGTGGTCTGCCTGTCAGGTAGTTGGTAATCCAGGAGATCACAGAGCTGTCAACCCCCATCACCCGCAGCTTCTCACCCAGCAGCAGTGGCTGGATGGTGTTAACGGCACTGGAGAAATCAAAAAAAGTGATTCTCACAGTATCTCCTCCACCATCCAGATGCTGATGGGCTTGTTGCAGCAGGTAGATGGCAGCATCTTCAACTCCTAAATGGGGCTGATATGCAAACTGCAGAGGGTCCAGCCACGTCTCCACCTGCGGCCTCAGGTGGGCTAAGACCAGTCTCTCCAGGACCTTCATCACATGAGATGTGAGGGCAACTGGTCGGTAGTCATTCAGATCTGATGGAGATGACTTCTTGGGGACAGGAACCAGGCAGGATGTCTTCCACAGCATCGGTACTCTCTCCAGACTCAGGCTCAGGTTGTACAGGTGTTTTAGTACTGGAGCTAGTTGGTTGGCACAGGTCCTCAGGATCCTAGCGGAGATGCCATCCGGGCCCGAAGCCTTCCGCTGACGGAGTCTCTCCAGCTGTTTCTCCACCTGATCTGTAGTCACTGTGAAGTGAGGGAGGGTCCTGGTGCCCCCTGAGGAGGAGGAGGAGGAGGAGGAGGAGGGAGATGGAGAGAGGTTCTGTACAGGAGGGTGGGTAGGGAGGGGTGTGTGGGGGTCTGGTTGTGTTGCTCGGGTGACAGACTGTGAGTTGAACCTATTAAAAAACAGATTCAGTTCCTCAGCTCTCTCCTGGCTCCCAGATGGCTGCCTGACTCTCCCCTTGTACCCAGTTATTTGTTTCATTCCCTCCCACACATCTTTAGTGTTGTTTTGCCTGAGTTTCTCTTCCAACTTCCTCCTATAATTGTCCTTGCACCTCCTCAGCATCTCTCTCAGCTCATGCTGCACTCCCCTCAGCTTCTCCTTGTCTCCAGCCCTAAAAGCTCTCTTCTTTTGGTTCAGAAGTGCTTTCAGGTCACTGGTGATCCATGGTCTGTTGTTGGAGAAGCAGTGTACAGTCTGAGCCAGCATGGTCGTGTCTTCACAGAATCTAATGTATTCTGTGATGCAGTCGGTCATATTGTCTATGTCCACCCCATGTGGTTCACAGAGTACACTCCAGTCTGTCATCTCGAAGCAGTCCTGCAGTGCATCAGCAGCCTCCTCCGTCCACCTCCTCACAGTCCGTGTATAAGCAGGCTGCCTTTGCACAAGGGGAACGTACTTGGGTGTTAACATGACCATGCAGTGATCTGATTTACCAATGGGGGGCAGAGCTGTGGCACTATATACGTCCCTGACGTTGGCATACAGTAGATGCAGTGTTTTGTTCTCTCTGGTGGGACAATCAACAAACTGGTGAAAGTTGGGTGAAGTTTTTCCCACTGAGACATGGTTAAAATCACCTGTGATGGCCATGAATGCATCCGGGTCCTTCTCCGGTAATGTGGCCGCAGTGGAGCTGATGACGTCACAGGCCACCGCTGCGTCAGCTGACGGAGGGACGTAGATGGTAGATAGATAGATAGATAGATAGATAGATAGATAGATAGATAGATAGATAGATAGATAGATAGATGTACCAGCACATAGTACACACTATACAGTACAAAGTTTGTTAAACCACAAAAAATGCCATTGTCTGCAGTAAAAAAAAATGCAAATTGTGCAATAAATCATTGAGGAATAGGATGTTCATGTTTATCCAGTATATTAGAAACAGTAATTAACTTTTTATGTTAAAGATGGAAAGACCATCTTGCACCAAGGGAAATTCAGATTCTCAAGAAAATTGTTGCTTATCAATTAATTGTTCATTGATCGATAAGATGAATCAACTAATGTAATCGATAATTTGGATCCCTAATCACAGCATCATCAATTAAATCTCCTTTCTCCAGAAAATGTAATTGATTGGCATGTAAAACTATCCATTTACAGGTACTGCATGGATATTTTGGAAACTCTGGTTTTAGAGGTACCTTGTGGTGATCAAGTGAACTGCAGATTCTCTGTTGTGACATGTATGAAAAGAGTTGAATGGGGGTGTCACCTCACACAAGATATCACTAAGATAAGATAAGATAAGCCTTTATTAGTCCCACAACGGGGAAATTCCAGGATTGCAACAGCACAGGGATAGCAACACTCAGAGCAACAATCAGAAGGCAAGAAAAAAAACAAGCAAGCAAGAGCAGCTAATATACATATGTACATATTACTATAAAATATATATATACACACACACACACACACAGACACACAGTGCAGAGCATTGTAGCTGGATGGAATAAATATATGAATATATGAACACACAGTGCAGAGCATTGTAGCTAGATGGAAAAATTCAACTAAAATTCAACTTTCCAAAAGTTCCTATAAATAAGCAATATCACACTTGAGGTTGTACTGTTGTCAGGAGATATCAGCACTGCTGTGATGATCATACGTTGGGTGATGCAAGGGGATATTGCATCAATGCGGGTGCATAAATCCAGCTGTACAGTCTACCAACTGTACCAGCATTTAACAGTTCCCAAGCACCACACTGAGCATGATATTGAAGAGAACAGCTTTATTGCCACGCACAACAAAATTAGTTATTGCGTAATGGTCATTGTTTATATACAGTTGCAATCTGAAAAATTATTCAACCCCACTGCAAAATAGGTTTATTGGCAAAATGTGCAATCTAACAGCTGTTTACAATAAACAAATCAAACAAGAACAATTTAAATAGCTCACCACAACTAATATCACACGGTTTCTCCAAATTCAGCACAAAATTCCACTTTTAATGACTATTGCGGTCTCAAAATTATTCAACCCCTTCATGACAAGGTTCTTTAGGACTTAGTAGAGCACCCTTTTGCTGTTATGATCTGCTACAAGCGTCACACCCGGCTCTAGGGAGCCGAGCAATAAGAGCCTAGGACGAGCCAGTGAGTCTTGATGTTTTATTAAGGTTGAGGGATGAGGGATGAGGAGAGCACAGATACTCATGCAGACGTACACTCACAGGTTGCACAGCGCAGGGGTAGGAAGCTCGTACCGGACATAGGGGTAACAAGACGTGCATACTCACAGCGGGATACAAACACAGGAATGCTGCAAGGGGAGTAGAGGCTGACACCAGACGAAGGGGCTTCAGCCTAGCAGTGCTTATGTCGCAGCCCCGAGTCATCGAGGCTGCTCCTATTTATTCTCATTGGCAGCGCCCCAGCTGATGAGGACTAATTGGCCCCAGCCGTCCGTAATGCTGCCAGCTGGGAGCCAGCTGAGACGCTGCTCAATGAGAAGCAGGGATGAAGGAAAACATGGGCTGAGTGCCGAGACGACATCTCAACCCATGGTGACAACAAGTGTGATGCCTAGTCAGACAGCAGCTTAGGGCAGCGTTCCTGAGGAATCTTAACCCATTCCTCATGGGCAAAAACCTCCAGTTTGCTAATACTCTTGAGTGATTCTGGGTGAAGCAGTCCCAGAGCATCACTGAGCCACCACCATGCTTCACTTTAGGCAGTGTTCTTTTCAGTGTATGCTTCATTCTTTCTCCTTCAGACATACTGCTGACCCATAGAGTTCCAGTTTTGTTTTTTGCTCCACAGAACAGAATCCCAAAACCTCTGGCTTATTTATATGGTTTTGAGCAAATTGGAGCTGACTTTTCAGGCCTATGGATCAGTAGTATGTCTGGAGGAGGAAGAATGAAGCATACACTAAAAAGAACACCATGTCTGAAGTTAAGCATGGTGGTGGTTCAGTGATGCTCTGGGGCTGCTTCACTTCCTCTGGAACTGGAAACCTGTAGCATCTGGAGGCAAGTTGGATTCAATCAAGTATCAGGAAATCCTGGGAGAAAATGTCATGCTGTCTGTGAGGAAGCTGAAGTTTGGACGTCATTGGACCTTCCAACAGGACAATGATTCCAAGCATACCTCAAAGTCCACCAAGGTTTGATTTCAGAAGTGCTGGAAAATACGAGAGTGGCCATCACTGTCACCTGACTTGAACCTCATTGAAAATCTCTGGTGGGATTTGAAAAAGGTGGCTGCACCATGCAAACCCAAGAATGTTAGTGAACTGGAGGTCTTCATCAGTGAGGAATGGACTAAGATTCCTCAGAACACTGCCAGAAGCTGGTGTCTGGCTATTAATCCTGTTTGCAGCAGGTCATAACAGCAACAGGGTGCTCTACTAAGTACTAAAGATGCTTGTCATGAAGGGGCTGAATAATTTTGAGACTGCAGTAGTTATTAAAAGTGTCATTTTGTGTTGAATTTGGACAAACCACTTGTGATAGTAATCATGTTGAGATATTGAAATTGTTGTTGTTTGATTTGTTTATAGCAAACAGCTGCTAGTTTGTACTGTACATTTTGCCAATAAACCTAATATGCAGTGAAGGGTGAATAACTGGAAGATCCTTACAGCGGGGCAAAAAAGTATTTAGTCAGCCACCAATTGTGCAAGTTCTCCCACTTAAAAGATGAGAGAGGTCTCCAATTTTCATCATAGGTATACCTCAACTATGAGAGACAAAATGAGGAAAAAAAATCCAGAAAATCACATTGAAGGATTTTTAATGAATTAATTGGTAAATTCCTCGGTAAAATAAGTATTTGGTCACCTACAAACAAGCAAGATTTCTGGCTCTCACAGACCTGTAACTTCTTCTTTAAGAGGCTCCTCTGTCCTCCACTCGTTACCTGTATTAATGGCACCTGTTTGAACTCGTTATCAGTATAAAAGACACCTGTCCACAACCTCAAACAGTCAGACTCCAAACTCCGCTATGGCCAAGACCAAAGAGCTGTCAAAGGACACCAGAAACAAAATTGTAGACCTGCACCAGGCTGGGAAGACTGAATCTGCAATAGGTAAGCAGCTTGGTGTGAAGAAATCAACTGTGGGAGCAATTATTAGAAAATAGAAGACATACAAGACCACTGATAATCTCCCTCGATCTGGGGCTCCACGCAAGATCTCACCCCGTGGGGTCAAAATGATCATGAGAACGGTGAGCAAAAATCCCAGAACCACATGGGGGGACCTAGTGAATGACCTGCAGAGAGCTGGGACCAAAGTAACAAAGGCTACATCAGATACACACTACGCCGCCAGGGACTCAAATCCTGCAGTGCCAGACGTGTCCCCCTGCTTAAGCCAGTACATGTCCAGGCCCGTCTGAAGTTTGCTAGAGAGCATTTGGATGATCCAGAAGAGGACTGGGAGAATGTCATGTGGTCAGATGAAACCAAAATAGAACTTTTTGGCAAAAACTCAACTTGTTATGTTTGGAGGAGAAAGAACACCATACCTACTGTGAAGCATGGGGGTGGAAACATCATACTTTGGGGCTGTTTTTCTGCAAAGGGACTAGGACGACTGATCCGTGTAAAGGAAAGAATGAATGGGGCCATGTATCGTGAGATTTTGAGTGAAAACCTCCTTCCACCAGCAAGGGCATTGAAGATGAAATGTGGCTGGGTTTTTCAGCATGACAATGATCCCAAACACACCGCCCGGGCAACGAAGGAGTGGCTTCATAAGAAGCATTTCAAGGTCCTGGAGTGGCCTAGCCAGTCTCCAGATCTCAACTCCATAGAAAATCTTTGGAGGGAGTTGAAAGTCTGTGTTGCCCAGCGACAGCCCCAAAACATCACTGCTCTAGAGGAGATCTGCATGGAGGAATGGGCCAAAATACCAGCAACAGTGTGTGAAAACCTTGTGAAGACTCACAGAAAACGTTTGACCTCTGTCATTGCCAACAAAGGGTATATAACAAAGTACTGAGATGAACTTTTGTTATTGACCAAATACTTATTTTACCGAGGAATTTACCAATTAATTCATTAAAAATCCTTCAATGTGATTTTCTGGATTTTTTTTTTCTTATTTTGTCTCTCATAGTTGAGGTATACCTATGATGAAAATTGGAGACCTCTCTCATCTTTTAAGTGGGAGAACTTGCACAATTGGTGGCTGACTAAATACTTTTTTACCCCACTGTATGTGTTTTGGACTGAACTAAAACTTTGAGGAGGCCATAGTGACTGTGGAGATCATTGAGAGATCATTGAGAGAGTGTTGCAAGGTCACTGAGCGATCTGGCCAGTTCTTGATCTCTGAACAATCTCTCAATGATCTCCACCCTGTGTAAAGGAGGGATACGCAACACAAGCAATAAGCCTATTCCTGCACACAAGCTTACTTTACTTTCCATCCCAGTTCATTAAAACAACACTACAGTATGTAAGATTTTAAACTAATGTTTCCAAAATGATTTTGATGGTACACCAGCCTTTGACCAGATGAATGTCACTTCCGCCACAACCTGCATCATCTGCAACAGCACTATGGAACTTTGAAAAGACTACAGCTGGCACATTTTACAGCCTGAGTCCCATTAGCAACTTTAGCCACCAATAAACAAAGCTGTGATTGGCTATTGGCACTGTGTTCCTACCAGGATCAGGAAAGGTACATGGTGCTGCTTTAGAAGGAATTAGAGAATGACTTTGCTCCTCCTCCTCACAGGCTACATCCTGGAGAAACTCCATGACTGTGCCTTCTTCGATGATGAGATCCAGCCATCCATGTTTTACCTGACTCTTCACGATGCCACGTTGAACATCCTGGAGAAACATCCAGAGTCCACAGAAAAGAAACCAGAATATGAAAAGGTAACATTTTCATTTTCGTATGAATTTTGATCAGGGTTTGACATTTTTTGTTCTCACCAGCCACTGTGGCTAGGAGTTTTCCAGAGTTAGTAGCCACTTGGCAAATATATGATTTTTTCCTCTTTAGTTTTAGGTTGCATCTTTTTTCTACCCACAAAAAGTTAGGGATGTTTGACTTTTGAGTGAAGTTTATGAAAAATGTAAAAAGTTCACACTACAGTGATATTAAGATAAGATAAGCCTTTATTAGTCCCACAATGGGGAAATTCAAGGATTGCAGCAGCACAGGGATAACAGCACTCAGAGCAATAGTATATAACATAATAAGGTAAGAATTGGTTAGCAAAAGCAGTAATATACATATGTACACAGTAAGGCTGCATTCAGCCCAGGATAGTCCAGGGGTCTCGGTTCGACTGGGTGGGAATGCTGAAAATCTCCACACCTTCGTTTGGTTTGGTTTACATTCACAGTGCAGCGGACCAAACTGCCTGGACAACATCACGCAGTTACAGCAACTGCTCATTTGGGGTGCTGTAGCCGAAACCACCACTGACTAGGAAGAAAAAGTCTTGGCAAAGAAGAAAAATCGGGCTCATCGATTGGCCAGGACCGAAAACAGATATCTGTTCCCTTCAGCTGGGTTGTTTGTCTGCCACAAATGAGACATTTTTTAACTTTTCTCCTCGTCTTTCTACTGTTAAAGAATTTCTCAGATTGACGCGGTTGTCTTTATTGTTATTTTCTACTCAAAATGTACTACGGTAAACGCCACTTCCTCTTCTCACACTATGTGTTGCTATGGTTCCACAAACACCGAGGGGAACTTCCACCCTTTGGTCCACTGGATACTCCATTTGGATTCACACTGCAAGCGGCGTGCACCAGACTTCGTTTGCAAGAGAACTGAGACCCCTGTTTTCAGGGGGTCCAGACTTCGCTTGTTTGGTGCGCACCAGAGTTCCGTGTGTTGAGATTGTTTTGGTCCTTTGATCTAGACCAAACAGTGGTCGTCTGGATGCGCCCTTATATACACAGTGCAGGAGCATTGCAGCTAGATAGTATTAACAGCATTACAGTTAAATTACCCAGCAAAATATAAATATGGCCCCAGACAGTATATTTCACATTTGAATGACAGTGTTGTTGCCACCATTGATAATAATTGTAATTGTCTTAGTTGTGTATTGGAGGGGATGATCTCTATTGTGCAGAGTTGTGACGTTTAACCCTTTAACTGCCCAGATTAAATGGACGGGCCATGCGCCCCCAGTGGCACAGCGCAGCAACTGCACGTGTCAACTTATTGACGTCCCCCGGCTATACTGAGAATTTGTACTAATCTCTATTGATCTGATAGTTTAGAAGGTGGAAGACACGTGCCGAAGGAATCATGGCTGACATGGAATAGAGCAAGGAAGGAGAAATCCTCATTATTATTCTTCCTTTTTCCGCTTTGAGCTCACACACCAATGTCGATGCCACCATGTTTGGTTATCGCTGCCGCAATGATGACTGAAACTGCATGAAACAGGAAAAATAACCACATAATACAAACAAAATTCATGTGGGATAATCATAAGAGTTTGTAGACAGGTGTAACTTACTAAGTAAACGTAAAAAACTGAGCTCCCCATACCAAGATGGCAGCGCCAACAGCGCATGGATTCCCACAGGAAAAATGTACCAAACAGAAAAAAATAGCCACATAATACAAACGAAATTTACGTGGGGTAGTCATAAGAGTTTGTAGATGTGGTACACGGTGTAAATGGCTGAGCAAACACAAAAACATCGGCTACGATGGACGAAAATGGACCAGTCACGTGGGCGATGAGCCCCCTCCCGGTAACAGGTAAGAGAGAAATATGTTTATTTTTTTTTACATTTTATTGATTTTCTGGTTCATATACTTTGAAGATTAGATAAAAACATACCCCTGTAGACAAATCGGCGTAAAAAAACGGACCATTCATTATGTAAATGTGTCCAAAGTCCACTTTTGACTGAGTTGTGTAATTTATATAGCTTCCGTGACATTATGCAAATTAGATGCATAAAATTATTCCTATCTGAAACTTTGGATCATATTCTACATCTTTCTAATTGACAGTAAGCCATTATCTCTTGTAACTTTTAAGTTATAGCCTTGGAAATCTGAACTATTTTACGGACAAATTTTTTACCACTCTTGACTACTGGGGGGGGGGGGGGGGGGGGGCTTGAGTTGCCTTGCATTGCCCCAGGCGCCACACGGCATAGTAATCAGTAATGCAGTAATCCTGCATTTTTGGAGTGTAGTGCTCTGTTAGGATGATCAGGTACTATCAGGTCTTTTAAATAGAAAAGGGCCTGATTATTTAGAGCTTTGTTCAGGTTCAGGTTCAGGTTCAGGTTACTTTATTTGTATCCGTAGGTAGATTTGTTTTGCAGTTGGTGACATCCATATTTACAAGCCACTAATTACATTCAACATAGACACAAACACAGGCACACATCTTACAAAATAGGTAAATATAAAATATGTACAATATAATTTTTATAGCTTGTTCAACTCTTTGACAGCAGCAAGGACAAAGCTGTTTTTGTAGCGCTGGGTTCTACTTTTTGGGACAGCAAACCTCCGTCTGGAGGGAAGAAGCTGAAAGTTGCAGTGCAAAGGGTGGGAGTCATCATTTAAAATCGAGTCGGCCATCCTCTGTACTTGTCTGGTGTACAGGGATGTCAGGCTCAGCTGTGACTCACCAAGCAAACGACTGGACCATCTGACTACCTGATCCAAGGATTTCCTCTGTTTCAGTTTTATCTGACCAAACCATGACATTAAAGAAAAGGATAAAACAGATTCAATAAAAGCCCGATAGAACATAGTCATTATGGTTCGGTCAATTTGGAAGCGTGCAAGTTTCCTCAAACAATGCAAATTTTGCTGACCCTTTTTGCACACCCTTTCACAGTTCACCTCAAAGTTCAATCCACTATCAATAATTGTCCCAAGATATTTGTACGATTGTACACATTTGGTGGTCTGGCCTTTTAGTATGGTGACTTTGTGCCTGGGAGTTTTCCTCCTAAAGTCAATAATCATATCTTTCGTTTTTGTGAGTGAGAAGAAGGATTTTAAACTTAATTCTAAATTCTATGGGAAGCCAATGAAGGGAGGCCAGAACCAGGGAGATGTGAGCTCTCTTTCTCGTACCTGTTAAAACTCTTGCTGCAGTGTTTTGGATCAGCTGAAAACTTTTTAAAGATGTTTTAGGACAACCTGATAATAAAGAATTACAATAATCTAATCTAGAGCCAACAAAAGCGTGGATTAGTTTCTCAACATCACTCTGAGACAAGACATTCCTAATCTTGGCAATATTACTGAAATGATAGAAGACAGTCTTAGAAACAAGTTTAATATGTGAATTAAAGAACAGATCTTGATCAAAAATATCTCAGAGGTTCCTCACAGAACTATTAAGAAAAAGAGTAACCGCATCCAAACTAAGAGTTTGATTTGGAAAGGTGTTTCTAAGGTTTTTGGACCAACTAAAATGGCTTCAGTCTTATCTGGATTTAATAGCAAGAAATTACAAGTCATCCAAACTTTGATTTCCTTAAAACAAGCCTCTAATTTGTCTTATTGATTACTATCATCTGGCTTCATTGATAAGTATAATTGTGTTCCATCTGCATAACAATGAAAATGTATACAGTGCTTTCTAATAATGTTGCCTAGTGGAAGCATATATAAACTAAAAAGAATAGGGCCTAGCACAGATCCCTGTGGAACACCGTAACTGAGCTTTGAGTTGGAAGAAAACTCATTAATAACATGAACAAACTGGAACTTATCAGATAAATAAGATCTTCACCAGCAGATGACCTCTGTTCAGATGAAAATATATTTTGCATTTCATTTGGAAATCAAAGTCCCAGAGTCTGGAGAAAGAGTGGAGAGGCACAGAATCTAAGTTGCTTTAGGTTTAGTGTGAAGTTTCCACAGTCAGTGATGATTTGAGGAACAATGTCATCTGCTGATGTTTGTCCACTGTGTTTTATCAAGACCAAAGTCAGCGCAGTCATCTACCAGGAAATTTTAGAGCACTTCATGCTTCCCTCTGCTGACAAGCTTTATGGAGAAGCTGATTTCATTTTCCAGCAGGACTTGGCATCCCCCCCCACACACACACACACACACTGCCAAAAGTATCAAAACCTGGTTTAATGACCATGGCATCACTGTGTTTGATTGGCCAGCAAACTCTCCTGACCTAAACCCCATAGAGAATCTATAGAGTATTATCAAGAGGAAGATGAGAAACACCAGACCCAACAATGCAGATGAGCTGAAGGTCACTATCAAAGCAATCTGAACCTTCATAACACCTCAGCAGTGCCACAGGCTGATCAGCTCCATGCCACGCCACATTGATACAGTAATTAATCCAAAAGAAGCCCCGACCAAGTATTGAGTGTGTACATGGACATACTTTTCAGTCGGACAACATTTCTATTAAAAAAAGTATTTTTTTTTAAATTAAGTTTATGTAATATTCTAATTTTTTGAGAAACTGAATTTGGGGTTTTTATGGGCTGTAAGCCCTAATCATCAAAATTAGAATAAATAAACACTTGAAATATATCACTCTCTGTGTAATGACTCTATATAATATTAAAATTTATTTTTTTAATTGAATTATCTAAATACATCAACTTTTTGTTGACATTCTAATTTACTGAGATGCACTTGTATCTCTGTTGTGTTGACACATGGCATTGACAAAACGATCTGCTTAAATTTGGTAACAGCATCATCTGAGAGACATCTACTGTAGTAATATTCTTCTTTAGGAGACAAATAGTTAGAAATAGTAAAATCAAAGGTTAACAGACAATGGTCTGACATTACATGGTTATGAGGAGACACTACCAGATTTTCTATTTTTTTGTCATATGTCACAACAAGGTCCAACGTGTGGTTGAGATAATGGGTAAATTTCCTACTTTCTGAGAAAGCCCCATCAAGTCTAATATTGAATTAAATGCCATATTAAGACAATCACTATCTACACCTAAATGTATATTAAAATCCCCTACTATAATTTTTCTTTAATCTGATTTTAGCACTAAGTCCGCTAAGAATTCAGCAAATTCAGAGAAAAACTCTGAGTAGGCTGAGAGAGGACGATAAACTATGGCAAATAAAATTAGGTTTAACCTAGAATTACTGACATGCCCAATACTGAGGACCAGGCCTTCAAAGGAATTATAGGAATTATAATAATTCCTTAACCCCTTGCTCTCTGGTCAATTTCCCTAAAAACGCCTAAAAACAACATACCCAAAGTAAATCAAAAGCTGTTCTTCAACCCTTTCCAGCATCTTCATGGGGTTGGTCTCATTTAAAAGAAAACACTTTGAATTTTTTGGCAAAACAGTCATAATCTCTCTAAGTGCTCCTGCCACTGAGTAACAGTCATCTAAACATACTGAATCTGAAGAAAATAAAGTTTGCCTGGGTGTTTTTTTAGATACAGATGCTTGCAAATAACACACAGCTGTCAGATACTGGCTGGAAAATGCAACAGAAATGTAGAACCAAGTGTTATCCAGCTGAGGTCAAAATTTTGTAACAATACCACAAAAAATGAATATATTACACAGCTTTTTTCTCAGGTTGTTCCCAGGCGTTTTTGAACTGTGCCAAATTGTGCCAAATGGCACAGTTTGGAAAAACGTCTGTAACCTTTGAATGCTGAAACATAGAAGCTTGATCTTGGGCTCTAATGAAAGGTGACACTCAGGGCTGTGTGTGTGTGTGTGGGGGGGGGGGTTGTTTATTCATTCATTCATGAATGAATGAACAAACAAGCCCCCCACACACAAAGAAGCATGCCACGTAAAAAATGTGTGGCCTTTTTTTTACAAGAAAAAATAACCTACAGTGCAATAAAAATTATACTAAAATATCTGCAATGTAGAGGATAACAACTCCCCCCCCCACTACAGAGGAGCTCAGCGCACAAAAAACGGTCCATCAAGTGGCCATGATGCACCGTTGTAATTACCGATCAGTCAAAAGTCATTTTTATTACTATTTTCAGTGATAAAGAATAATTTAGCTTATAACACTTACCTGTCCACAACAGCAGTGTCGTTGGCGAACATCTGTTCCTCATTGTCAGACGAACATGAAGCTGGTCCTCTTGTTACGGACTCGTGGTTCTGGTCACGCGACCCGATCAAACCATCTCCGCTTCCATGATGGCAGATTTTGCGAACGATTTTTCAAAACAAATAAGAGCAGTAGTAATAAAAAAAGACTGGCTAACGGCTGAGTGTGGCGAACGCTACCGTTACGCGTTTCAGTCGTCGAACTGCTTTGCTTCAATTGGCTCGCTGTATTCGCGGTCGTTGGTAGGCAGGTCCTTCTTGCTAGGTTTTCAGTCATTGGTTCTTCAAGGTTTCAGAAACCCAATTCAAGGTTCTTATTAGTCGAATGAGAGGTCAATCAAATCTAAACCAATCAAAACACTCCTTTGGATTTCTGTTCGCGGCTGTGTCTGTACTGGAAGAATGGAAATGCAGCTTTTTTTTTTTTTCAGTGCGCACTGAGACGCACTAGGATGCAGAGACGTGACCGCCCGCGGTGTCCCGGAGTGCAGCAGGTTAATTAAAGGAATTATAACATGTTTTTTGTTTTACATTAACTGGTAATTTGGAATGGTAAATTGTTGCTGCTCCTCCTCCATGAACAGAACTTCTGGGATTTTGACAGTTTAAGTAACCAGAGAGAGTTGATTCATTTAAACCAACATAATCCTCTTGCCCTAACCAAGTCTCTGTAAGGGATGTTAACCCTATGAGTGTGTATGTTGCCAAACTGTGACATAACCCCAGTGGTCAAGAGTGGTAAATATTTTTTTATCAATAAAATAGTTCAGATTTCCAAGGCTATAACTTGAAAATGGTAAGAGATCATGGCTTACTGTCAACTAGAAAAATGTAAAATATGATCCAAAGTTTCAGATAGGAATAAATTTACACATCTAATTTGCATAATGTCACAGCACCTCTTTAAATTCCATAACTCAGTCAAAACTGGACTTTGGATGTATTTACACAAAAAATGGTTCAGTCTTTTGACACCATTTTTTGTACAGAGGTACTTCATCATCTTATCTTCAAAGTATATGAACAAGAAATCAGTACATTAAAAAAACCCAGAAGTTTCTCACTTACTTTTGACAAAGGGGGGCTGGCTTGCTGGCTGGGTGGCGAGGCCGCTGTGTTTTCACCCATCATGGTCCATATTTTGCATTCTGCCAGTAATTTAAAATCTCTACCACATCTACAAAGTCTTATGATTATCCCACATAAATTTCACTTGCATCCCATGGCTATTTTCCGCGTACAAAGCCGAAAAAGTGACATGACGATCGTGGCCATATTAGCTTTATGGCCTAACTGCTACAAACAGGAAAAGGAAATGAGGAGTTCTTCTTCTTTGGTGTATTACGTGTCATCCACTGAGTCCTCCAATGGATGTCTGCCACCTTTTGAAGCTGGCAAATCAGTACATCCATCCATCCATCCATCTTCTACCGCTTTTCCGGAGGTCCGGGTCGCGGAGGCAGCAGATCAAGCAGAGAAGCCCAGACTTCCCTCTCCCCAGCCACCTGCTCCAGCTCTTCAGAGAGGATACCAAGGGGTTCCCAGACCAGCTGGGAGACATAGTCTCTCCATCGAGTCCTGGGTCTGCCCCGGGGTCTCCTCCCGGTGGGACGTGCCCGAAACACCTCAAGTGGGAAGCGTCCAGGGGGCATCCTGATCAAATGCCCATACCACCTCAACTGACTCCTTTCAAAATCAGTACAATCAGTACAAATTCCCAATGCAGGCGATCATGTCAGAGTGAGAAGTCAGGTGCAGTGCCATGCTCTGCCATAGAGGCATGCAAATTCTCACACTCAAAGGGTTAAATCAATCTGCTGATCAATTAACAGATCATGGACTAGCAGAGACTTGGGAGTTAGAGACCTAATATTTAACAAACTGCATTTAATTTTTAAATTATGAAGAAGAGCAGAGGCCTAGTCATTAAATTTAGAGGCTTCATATTTAATTTGAGTTTTACCAACTTTTTGTTTAATCACTTTGGGATGCTTATACATTATAATATTATTTACTTTAGAGGGACCCGAAAGTGATTCTCTGGTGGGGAAGACGGGGTCTAAGTTGAGGGGTGGCAGAAGGAGAGAAGCTCCAGAGAGGTGTGTAAGACTGCGACTCTGCTTTTATATAAAAAGTAGACGAGAGTAGATGAAATGGGAATGGTTGCCAAAATGAGATTTGACAAAATGGGAGTAGATGAAATGGGAAGTTACCAGGGGAGGAATGACTGATCCCATTCTTCTCCTCCGAAAGTAGGACACTTGGACTGTCATGGAATTCCAAATGTTGCCCAAAGGACAATGGGTGACATTTCTCTCAGATAAAAACAATCTTAAACTTCACTGTGCATTTGGACTCTGTCAATAATCTACCTTTGCTTCCCACAGGAATAAAGGACTCGTCACACAAAGTGGGTCATAGATTACCAGAATATTCTTCCTCATTTCTAATACTGCAATGCATCACGCGATGCAGTCTATTGTAAATATCTGCATCAATTTATATTTAGGAAAATTAGTTGATTACACACGGACACACAGAGGACCCTAACCAGAGTCAACCCACGCAAAGCTGCAGGTCCAGACAACATTCCAGGACGTGTGCTCCGAGACTGCGCGAGCGAGTTGGCAGATGTCCTGACTGACATTTATAACATCTCCCTGAGTCAGGCCATCGTTCCCAGATGCTTCAAGACCTCTATCATTGTACCGGTGGCAAAGAAACCAGTTGTGTCCTGTTTGAATGACTGTCGTCCTGTTGCACTGACACCAATTGTGATGAAGTGTTTTGAACGGCTTGTCAAACCACACATTACAGCCTACCTCCCTGCATCACATGACCCGCTCCAGTTTGCATATCGTTCAAACCGCTCCATGGAGGATGCTATAGTCACCACCCTACACTCTGTCATCACCCACCTGGACCAGAAAGACACCTACGCCAGACTCCTGTACATTGATGCAGACAGGGGCTGCACGGTGGCGCAGTGGTTAGCACTGCGGCAGCACAGTTTACCCTTGGCCGGGGGATTGTGGGGATCGTGGGATCGTGGGTTCGATCCCAGCCCCCGACCAACAGTGATCTGTGTGGAGTTTGCATGTTCTCCCCGTGTTGCGTGGGTTTACTCCGGGATTTCTCCGGTTTCCTCCCACATGCCAAAAACATGCATGTTAGGTTAATTGGCTGTTCTAAATTGTCCCTAGATATCTGTTTCCTATAGGCCCTTAGAATAGAGGGTTAGTATTAATGAAAGCGCTTTGAGTGGTCTTTGTGACTAGAAAAGCGCTATATAAGTGCAGGTTAGTTAGTTAGTAATTGATTTCAGTTCAGGATTCAACACCATTATTCCCCAGAGACTGATGGAGAAATTACTCCTTCTCGGTCTGGACACCGCCACATGTCTCTGGATCCTGGATTTCCTGACTGAGAGACCTCAGTCTGTCCGGGTTGGAAACAACATCTCCAACTCTGTCACGCTGAGCACCGGATCCCCTCAAGGCTGTGTACTCAGTCCACTGTTGTTTACACTTCTAACACATGACTGTGTATCCAGACACGAGGGAACCAGATTATTAAGTTTGCAGACGACACCACGGTGGTGGGACTTATTCAGAGGGATGAGGAATCAATGTACAGGGAAGAAGTGAGAGACCTGGAGGGCTGGTGCAGGGAGAACAATCTGGTGCTCAACGTGGACAAAACGAAGGAGATGATTATCGACTTCCAGCGGTCACAGCCTGAGCACATCCCCCTCAGCATCGGCGGCCGTTTAGTGGAGAGAGTGGAGAACATCAAGCTCCTCGGAGTGCAGATCTCGCAGGACCTGACCTGGAGCAAGAATTCCTTGGAGATCAGGAAGCAGGCTCAGCAGAGACTGCACTTCTTGAGGAAACTCAAACAGGCCTCTCTCCCCATCTGCATCCTCAGGACCATCTACAGAGGTGTGGTGGAGAGTGTTCTGACGTACTCCAGCTGCAGTATGTCAGACAAAAAAGCCCTGCAGAGGATAGTCAAGGGGGCTGAGAGGGTAATTGGAGTCTCCCTCCCCTCTGTCCAAGAACTTTTTCAGAACCGTTGTAGGAGCAGGGCACTGAACATTGTCAAGGACCGTTCTCACCCTCTGCATAAACACTGTGAACTTCTTCCATCTGGTAAACGATTCCGGAGCATCAGAGGCAGAACCACCAGACTGATCAACAGCTTCCTTCCACAAGCTGTCAGGATGCTGAACAGTTGACCCGGAATCTCTCATACACACTACTGCACCTACGGACATTTTGTATATTATTTGTATATTATAGTTAGTTAGGGTTTTTTTGTTTTTGTTTTTGTTTTTTTTTCCCCAAGTATGTCTCAGGGATGTGTGAATGGATGGGGGGTGGGGGTGGGGGGTGAAGCTATGTGGGAGTGTGTCTTAAATCATGCTGCTTCTATTTATATGGATGCCGAGAGAAACGCAATTTCATCTTGCCTGCACTACAGTTGTATGTACAGCAATATGACAATAAAGTTTGATTTGATTAGATTTGATTTGATTAACTAAGTAGAATTGCTTAGTTGTAGACAAATGTCTCTTAGGATCAATTATAATGTTAGTATGATATAGCTATTGCCTATTTCTGCCAACCTCAGTTGCTCAGAGATCACTCCTTCCCCCCTTCTTGTCTTCTCACTTGCATGTTGGGAAACCATAGTAACAAAGCCGGCCTCTGTGCAGTTACTCACTGATTCATTGAAAAACCCAAAGCCCCTCCCTTCCAATGTGTGAAGAGGGAGTTTTCAATCTGACACACAGAGAAGCTCATTCTCTTTTGGTTTCTCTTCTCTCTTTTGATCTCTCTTCCAAAGCTTTCTTTTTGTCCTCTTCAGTGCTCCGTCTTTTTAATGCTTCTCTTTGTCTCTCCCTTTTTAAGTTTTCAGCCTCGGCAATTGCCTTGCATTTTCTAGTTACTTGTTTTTGAGGTTTTTGTAGTTCACATTTTTCTGTAGAGTTTGCCTTTGTTAGACCTAGTGATTCCAGCCTGAGTAGATTGTGTTTTTTTTAGCTTAGTTAGCCTAGCCACCAATCAGCAGTAAACTGCGCACCCTCGTCGTCAGCCTCCGTCGGTCTATGATGACCATGGAAGAGAATCCTAAACGTCTAGTCTGCTGGAACAGCACCGCCTGTGGCTGAACAGGCTGATGCGCGAATGGCAGTCCCTGTCACACAGGTCGCACTTGTGGGTGGTCTCCGTGCTGCTGGAGCTGTGGCGGTTCTTCCTGCGGGTCCTTTTTTCATCTGCTGCAGCAGCCAGTCTCTCTTCACCCGCCTTGAGCTGTCTGGTCAGGGTGCCCCTCCATTTGGAGCGGTCCGTTGCAAGGTCCTCCCAGTTCTCTGTGTTGATCTCCAGGGCCTTCATGTCTCTCTTGCAGACGTCTCTAAAGCGCAGCTGTGGGCGGCCAACGTCTCTCCTGCCAGTCGCCAGTTCTCCGTAGAGGACATCTTTGGGGATTCTGCCATCCTCCATACGGTGAACGTGGCCTAGCCAGCGGAGCCTGCGCTGCCTGAGTAGAGTGAACATGGAGGGAAGGCCGGCGCGGGACAGAACTTCTGTGTTGGGCACTTTGTCCTGCCAGGATACGTCCAGGATGCGGCAAATGCAGCGCAAGTGGAAGGAGTTCATTCTCTTTTCCTGCCGGGCGTATGTTGTCCACGTCTCACTCCCATAGAGCAGTGTGCTGATGACGCAGGCATTGTACACTGCCATCTTTGTCTTGACAAAGAGTTTGGGATTCTCCCACACTCGTGTGGTGAGACGAGCGAGTGTGGAGGCTGATTTTCCAATCCTCTTGTCGATCTCTGTATCAAGGGAGAGGTTGCTGCTGATCGTGGACCCCAAGTACGTGAACTGATTCATGACCTCCAGCTCGTAGTTGTTGATGGTGATGGTTGGTGGTGCTTCCGTGCCTTGCGCCAAGACGTTAGTCTTCTTCAGGCTGATGGTAAGCCCAAAGTCCTTGCATGCCTGGGAGAAGCGGTCCATCAGGGTCTGAAGCTCCTGCTGTGTGTGGGTCACGACTGCAGCATCATCTACGAACAGCATGTCTCTGATTAGAGCCTCACATACTTTGGTTCTGGCTTTCAGGTGGGCGAGGTTGAAAAGCCTGCCGTCAGATCTTGTATGCAGGTAGATTCCCTCTGTTGCTGTGCTGAAGGCATGCCTCAGGAGCATAGCAAAGAAAATACCAAAGAGGGTTGGCGCAAGTACACAGCCCTGTTTCACTCCGCTGCATATGTTGAATGGCTCTGAGACATTGCCGTCGTGCTGCACTATCCCCTGCATGTTGGTGTGAAACGATTTGATGAGGCTTTGCAACTTTGGTGGGCATCCTATCTTTGGCAGGATCTTGAAAAGGCCCTCTCTGCTGACCAGATCGAACGCTTTGGTGAGGTCGATGAAGGCGACGTAAAGGGGTATGTTCTGTTCTCTGCATTTCTCCTGGAGTTGGCGGATGGAGAATATCATGTCTACCGTCGATCGCTCCTCAGCGCAGAAGCCACACTGAGACTCGGGGTAGACACGTTCAGCAAGCTTCTGTAGACGAACGAGAACAACTCGTGCGTAGACTTTGCCTACAACGCTGAGGAGGGAGATGCCCCTGTAGTTGTTGCAGTCACTTCTCTCCCCTTTGTTTTTGTAGAGGGTGATGATCATGGCGTCCCTCATGTCCTGTGGTACGGCACCTTCCTTCCAGCACTGGCAGAGGACGTCATGCAATGGCAGCAGTAGGCGGTCTTGCAGTGCTTGATCAGGTCGGGGGGTATGCCATCGTTGCCGGGTGCCTTGCCAACGGCCAAGCTATCAATGGCCTTGCTGAGTTTGTCGATGGTTGGCTCGGCATCAAGTTCGTCCATGGATGGCAGGCAATCGGCATCAAGGGCTGACGGTGTCACAGTGTTCTGTCTGGAGTAGAGGTCGGAGTAGTGCTCCACCCATCTCTCCATTTGCTTGTTCTTTTCTGTGGTCATCTCCCCAGTGGAGGATTTGAGGGGGACCGTCTTGCTCTGAGCCGGACCAAGTGCTTTCTTGATGCCATCGTACATACCACGGATGTTCCCTGTTATGGCAGCGGTTTGAATATCTTGGCTGAGCTGAGTCCAATACTCGTTGGCACAGCGCTGCTCAGTCTGCTGAACTTTGCTTCTCACAGCCCTGAGAATCTGAAGATTCTTCTCGTTTGGGTACTTCTTGTACTCGGCAAGAGCTGAGCACTTGGCTTCAATGACGGGGGTCATCTCGGTCAACTTGGCATCAAACCAGTCCTGTGACTTCAAGGTCTTCCTCCCAAAGGTAGCCAAGGCTGTGTGGTGGATGGTGTTTCGCAGCTCTTCCCACTTCTGCTTTGCTGATTCTCCTTCTTGTGGTACACCAAGTTCCTTCTCAAAGGTGGAGGCAAACCGCTCAACAAGTTCTGGTTGGGCCATCTTGCTGGTGTCAATCTGTGCCTTTCCAGGCGGTCTAGCATGATGGAATTTCTTCAGCTGCAGCTTGACCTTGCAACACACAAATGAATGGTCTTTGTCGTAATCTGCACTCTGGAACGAACGGGTGATTAGCACACTCTTCAGTGAGGTGCGCCTGGTCAGGATCAAGTCCAGCTGGTGCCAGTGCTTTGAGCGCGGATGTTGCCAGGAAACCTTGTGTTGGGGCTTGGTCTTGAAGAACGAGTTTGTGATGCACAGATCGTGATAAGTGCAGAACTCGAGCAGCCGCTGTCCGTTGTCGCTCATTCTGCCCACGCCAAATGGTCCAAGACAGGAGGGCCAGGAGTTGTGGTCAGCACCCACTCTGGCATTGAAGTCTCCAAGGAGAATGATTTGTTCAGAGTTGGGGATGATCCTGACAGTTGTTGCGAGATTCTCGTAGAACTTGTCTTTTGCCTCTGGTGTGGCTGTCAGTGTTGGGGCATACACACTGACGAGGGTGGCTGGGCCTTGAGTGGTGTTGAGGCGGAGGGTGAGGAGTCATGCAGAGCCATTGCTGCCCGGTTCCACCATCTTCAGCAAGGTGTTCTTCACTGCGAAGCCCACTCTGTGTTCCCTGTGTTCGTCACTGCTCTTTCCCTGTCAGTAGAACGTGTAGTCCTTCTCTCTCAGTGTGCCTGCATCAGCCAACCGTGTTTCCTGGAGAGTGGCGATATCCACTTCCAGTCTCTTCAGCTCATTATTGATGATGGCAGTCTTCATGGTATCGTTGATGTCCTGGAGGTTAGCAGCGAGTCCTGTCATCATAGTGCGGACGTTCCAAGTTCCCAGTTTTAGAGTTGGTCTCTTTTGTTTTTTTGTCTTGCCTGGTGCGAAAGTTTTCAGCCTGCCATTCAGACTTCTTCTCATCCCCATGCACCCAATGAGGAAAGCAGGCTGTGGCGGGACAACACTTTATTGGCTGGGGGATGCCCAACTTGAGGCGGGCGGTAGCTGTCCAGTGAGATCCGATGATCCCTTCCACCATCGGGAACAACCCCTGGCGCCGCGCTCTACGCCAATTGAGCAGTGGCTTATAACCGGTAACTGTCATTATCCGTGTTTTGTCTACGCCAAAGGCAAAGCTGGAGTGTCCTCTCCAGTGATCCGGTGTTCTACCTTCCAGCGTTGGGCGTTGGTAGGATTCAAGCCTGGGCAGGAAGATATGGAGGACAAGATGTTGCCCATGCAGCATGTCCCCCTTCTCCACGTCACTGATGAATCCAAAGGAACAGCAGGGCTGCTTCAGTTTGGCACCAGCGCTGTCGCAGGAGCTGCCAGAACGATGTTGAGCACAACAGAGAACTGCCTTAGGGACTCCGACTCCGGATTTTTCCTCAGGGTTGACTCCCGAAGCCTTTCCCGTGACTGGGTGTGCTGCAAGGCAGCAGAGGTTTGAAATCAGGGTTTACCTTCCCCTAGATGGGCTACCTTCCCAGGTTGACGAGCCACCATCTACCCGAAGCATCTGGTTTTATGGCGCCAAAGATCCGCCTTCGCCCCTTCTCCTATTAGTAAAAGCAGTTCCGCCGGGCTTAGAGACTAAACCACACGGACAGGCTAGGAGTTGGACTTAGTTGTCAGAGGCTTTTCGAGACGCACGCCATAAGGAGCATTTTATAAGCACTGGGAGCTTAACCCCAGTGCCGCTCCTGGCTATGACAACCTTGGAACCAAGGTTGTCAAACTGCGCACACCAGCATTGTATCTGGACCAGCTGCCCCTTTTCAGCATATCGGAGGGTTGAGATCCAGGACTGGGTCTCCCCTCTCTCTGAAGCAAGCCGACCAGGACCCCAGGCCTGCCCTGAGTGACCTAGGAGTATGTCCATATGGATTTTGTGGACCAAAATCTCAACGAGGCCTCGAGGAGGACCACATTCCCTTGGGCTGAAATGACCAACCTGGACTTCGTATCCACAGTAGATGCTCCCTTCATTTGTTGTGGTAGTTGCGCTGGTTTAAATTTGTTCCATCAGAAAAGTAGCTACAAGTGTCATGAGTCTGGGCACAGTGTTTCCACAGAGCCCAGATTATTTTTTCAGTTCTTGTATATATCTTTTTGGTTTTTTGTATTTTGTGTCCTCCTTTCTCCAGACACTCCCACTTGCTGCCCACAGTCTGCTCTCCTGTCATCTCAGCTGTGAGCAGTTAGGTAATTAGGTCACCTGCCAGCTCAAATGCCCCACACCGCTCATTTGTTTGCCTATTATTTAAGCACTGTCTGTTCACTGTTTCGTTGCAGCAGTATTGATGCTTTGTTTGGACTTGAATGGACTTCATTCCTCCATATCGTTTCCTCATCTCCTCCAGCACTAATCTGGTTCTGGAGCGCCTTTGTCTGTAAGTCCTCCTTGTTTGCATTTTTGTATTGTCTACACAGTTTTGGAATTTTTGTTCTCTCTTGTCAGTAAATGTCACAACTACAGTTCAGTGCATGGGTCTGTATTTCTGCCCTGGAGGGGCATTCATGACAGAATACTGCCGCCAGAATCAGACCCAGCTGCTGTAGTGGTCCATTTTTGTCTTTTGTGTTTTTCTCCTTTATCACTCACCTGTCCGGCGGAGCTGTCATGTCTCCTGCAGGCGAACCTGACTGGAGGATGAGGAAGTGGAGTTGGGATGAGCTGGAGTTTGTCTCTGTGATCAAGGACATGGCGATTGGTGCTCGAAACTGCTCATCCCGCAAGGACGAGATGCTGTGCTAGGGTGGCGTGGCCAACTTGCTGGAAGTCGACCCCACCATGCACTTCCATCCTCGGGTAATAAGACTCTCCCTTCCTCCACTCCCACCAATGCCATCTGCCTCCTCCTCACCTGCTCCATCAGCTCCACGGCGGCAACGTCATCCCGCTCCAGACTGCCGGAGGAATCCTCCTGCCTCTCCAGCAGCCAGTTCCCCGACGCCGAAACAGAAGCCTTCTTCAGCAGTGCAGCCTTCCTCTCTCTCTTTTCTGTCTGAATCCACAGCTTTCTCCGGGCCTGCAGCTGCTGTTCCCCACTCCATAGTGGAGTCTGCAGACCCACGGCAGACCTCTCCTGCTGCCGAGAGGTCCTCTCTTTGTTCCCCGGCTACATCCGTCTCCGTGACAACAGAGGCGGTTCCTCCACAATCCTCAGGGGGACCCACGTCCACCATTGCCACAGAGAGGGAAGACGTTAGATCTGCTGCAGCAGATAACAGTGAACACCGGGAGAACAAGCAAGTTTCATTTCTTTCTCTTGCTATTTCAATTTTTGATGATATGCCTTGCCTTATTCCCGGTAGGGAGGCTCAGGACATGCAGTCCCCTGAGCTCTCCCCACCAGTTGCAGTAATTAATTGCTCACCAGCCTTCTCCGTGTCCTCTCCTGTGGCCCCTGAGTGTTTGCTGACCCCGGGATTGAGCCGCCGGACATGGGAGGAACCTGTGGCCTGGGAGGATAAAGTTCTGGTGCCAACAGTGAGCCGAACTCCAGCTGCCATGCTGGAGCCAAAAGCGTGGGCCACCTCACCAGGGGGAATCAAGACTGCAATGAACGCCATGCCTGCTGTGGAGGCTGCCTCAGGAGAGGTAGCGACTGAGCTGGACCTCAAAGAGATCGGGCCCGAGACATCGTCATCATCTGGATCGAAGGAGTCCTGGACGGCGGTGGAGCTTGAGCTCAGGCAAGTGCTCTCCCTTGTTTTTCTCTTATCTGTTTTGGAGAGATCTTGCCTGGCTCTTGGTGAGGAGAGTCGGGTGCAGCCACCAGCTGCACCTGAGCTCACTTCGCCGGGCTACGCTGCTGCTGGTGACCCTGTCCCTGTCCCTCTGCCTGTTTGTTCTGAGCATTCTTCCAGGGTCACCGGAGATGTTCTAGTGATGGCAGAGGTCTCCGTTGGTCCAGGTTCGCCGCCTGAGGTCACCGTGGGTCCAGCTTCCCCTGTGGAGGCCATCGCGGGTGTTCCGTCCCAGCCCGGGACCTCGATGAGTGCAGCTTCTCCTCTGCCCGAGGCCATTGTGTGGGTTCCTCCTCCTCGGTCTGAGTCTCCATGGGTGCTGTGTCCCGGTCGGGGACCCTTGTGGGTGCTGCGCCCCAGCTTCAATCCAACGTGGGTGCTCCACTCCAGTATGGGCCCGCCATGGGTGCTACGCCCCAGCCCGGGTCCACCGTGGGTGCAGCGTTGGCCCAGCCCAGGCTCACCAAGTGTGCAGCATTGGCCCAGCCGGGCCCACTGAGGTTGCAGCTTCGCTCCTGCCCGGAGCCACCGAGGGTGCTGCAGTGCTCCAGCCCCGAGCCACCATAGGTGCTGCTATGCTCCAGCCCGGAGCCACTGCAGGTGCTGCAGAGCTCCAGCTCAGAGCCTCCGCGGGTGCTGCAATGCTCCAGCCCGAGCCTCCGTGGGTGCTACTGTCTTTCAGCCCAGGACCACCGAAGGCATCAAGGCCTGTCCTCCTCTGCCTGACACCGTCATGGTTCCCCCTCCACTGCCAGATGCCATCGTGGGTCCTTCCCCTCCACCAGACACCATCGTGGTTCCCCACCTTCAGCCCTTCATTCCCTCATTGGGCCTTCCCATGGGGGAGCCACATCCTGGGTCACCCCTCCCGTCTTGGTGGCTAAAGTACTCAGGCTGGCCGCCCGACAGACTGGGCTGCTGGGTTGGGTGGCCCATATTCTCCGGCAGACCACCCGGCTCATTCCACCTTGCCATCTGTCTGGCTTGGGACTTCAGCTGGCCGCCCAAACAGCCGAGTTTTTTGACCTAGGGTGCCCAGGGGCCTGGTGTCATGTGGGTGCGGGCCCTCAGCGGGCTTCACTTTTTGCTTCCCTCAACCTGTTTTCCCCCACCTCCCACCCTTGGTTTTTCTTGCTGTACCTTTTTCTCTTGGGGGGGGGGGTATTTTTGTTGTTACCTGGGGTTGTCTGGAATGCACCCCTTAAAAGGGGTACTCTCTCATGAGTCTGGGCACAGTGTTTCCAAAGAGCCCACTCGTCACTTATTTTTGAGTATTGTATGTCTGTTATTATTATTTTGTCAGTTCTTGTATATATCTTTTGAGTTTTTTGTCTTTTGTGCCCTCCTTTCTCCAGACACTCCCACTTGCTGCTTCCAGCCTGCTCTTCTATCATCTCAGCTGTGAGCAGTTAGGTAATTAGGTCACCTGCCAGCTCAAATGCCCAGCACCTACCGCTCAATTGTTTGCCTATTATTGAAGCACTGTTTCTTCACTGTTTCGTTGCGGCAGTATTGATGCTTTGTTTGGACTTGAATGGACTTCATTCCTCCATATTGTTTCCTCATCTCCTCCAGAGCTAATCCGGCTCTGGAGCGCCTTTGTCTGTAAGTCTTCCTTGTTTGCATTTTTGTATAGTCTACACAGTTTTGGAGTTTTTGTTCTCTCTTTTCAATAAATATCACAACTACAGTTCAGTGCGTGGGTCTGTCTTTCTGCCCCGGAGGGGCGTTCATGACAGCAAGCACCATCAGCCAAATCCAGACCATGCTTGGTCTCAGATACACCCCTGGTTCTGCACATCTTCTCTCTCTTTTTTCTTTGCATCAGTTAGAATCCAGATTCTGCACTCTAAATTTTGCAAATCCTTTTTCAATAGAACTGTGTAAGTTTTCTTTATCCTCAGAGAGTAACTGCACAAGCTAATCTTTAAGTTTCACAGTTTAACCAGGATGATAATGTGGTGACCATAGGTGTATAGTATTATCATGTATATATGATCAAGTAGCCCTGATTATTACCATGTTTTATTCTGCTGATTTTAAATGTTTTATGGTTTGTGCCATTTCTTTGATGCTTTAATAAAGAGGGGTTACTAAAGTTTGAAGGTTGTCATTTCTTCTTGTTCATTATTTTAACCACTCAGTGTCAAGAGTTCTGCTTCCAGATTAGGAGACGGATCAATGAAATTATTAACTAAAGCTTAAAGTAGAACTGAACTCACCTTTTTGCCAAAAAAGTAGAATAGCAGATTAATTCCTTATTACCTATTGTATTTTTCAACACATAAAAGAAATTTTTAGGCCGTGCGATGGCCAAGCTATAAGCCGATAAACTTTTGCCTCTGGCTGGCAGTGCCAAACAAACCGGAAGTAGTGCAGACGACGCTGTGTGACGTCACGAGTGTGATCCTTATCAAAACAACAATGGCAGATGATAGCAGTTCCAGCAGTCAAGAACACCAGAGTTTTCAGAGTGAAGAGGCATTCAGGATCGGTGACAAGACAGAGGAGGATGCAGGAGTGTCAAGTGAACAGGAAGAGAGCGAGGGAGGCATCGAACCGTACAGATTAGGGCCAGAATTTTCGGGGGATTCCGGCACCGACTCAGACCGCAGCAGTGATGGGGAGGAGAGTCGCTTATTGAATACAGAATGGTGAGTCTTTACTTTGGCATGTTTGGGGTGTCAGGATAAGGAAAATTAACAATAAAAAAGAAAGGGAAAAAAAACCATCAGCATTTTTCCAACTTATTACAGTGATCCCTCACTTATCGCGTTTAATGGGGACCAGAACCGACCGCGAAAAGGGAAAAACCGCGAAGTAGCGTCCCCCCCCCCCCCAAGGGCGTCACAAGCACTATTTTGCACAAAAAGGCACAAGAGAACAGCGAAAAGTGCCACTAAGCAACACGAGCAATAAAGAACAATGAATGCGGTCTTCCTTTGCTGGGTATAGGCGCTCGGCAGGGAGCGAAGCTGGGTAAAACATCTCGGCCAATCAGCTTGGGAGGTAAAACGTCTCAGCCAATCAGCTTGCGAGGTAAAACGTCTCGGCCAATCAGCTTGCAAGATTCCTGAGCGGGCTGGGGAGCCGGGGAGAGCGGGCTCTCCGTGTTGATACCTGATGTTCTAATGTAGTCTCCCTGCCTTCTCATTAGAACATCAGGTATCAAAACGGAGAGCCCGCACAACTCAAAATCTACCTCTCTGACCACCGCTCCACTCCTCTCCGCCCACCTCTTCACCGCTCGGGAATCTCGCAAGATGATTGGCCGAGACGTTTTACCTCGCAAGCTGATTGGCCGAAACGTTTTACCCAGCGAAGGAAGACCGCATTCATTGTTCTTTATCGCTCGTGTTGCTTAGTGGCACTTTTCGCTGTTCTCTTGTGCCTTTTTGTGCAAAATAGTGCTTGTGACGCCCTTGGGGGGGGGGTGACACTACTTCGCGTTTTTTCACTTTTCGCGGTCGGTTCTGGTCCCCATTAAATGCGATAAGTGAGGGATCACTGTATATCTAGAAACGCATCGCTTCCCGGTCGCTTTTCCTCCCCCTTTCTTTTCTTTCGTCGCCATGACAGCTTTCCTTGGCGACTGAACAGATCTTCCTAGGTGTTGGAAGTGTTTTGTAGTCGACTATCACGACAAAATGCACCAAAAACAACCAGTGTCGACGTGCTCGCAATGGTAAACATGAGGACTGGGTCACACTCGTGACGTCACGCGGAACTCCGGCTGCGCTTCGGCGGATTTGTCTGATTTTTCAGGGCGGGAAATTCTAAATCGCGATTTTCTCCAAGATTCCGGGATTTGTGGAGGGGGTGCCAATGATAAATTATCTTTATAATTGTATGTACTATCACCCAGTGCCGTTCAATGCCGTTCAGTTCAGTTCTACTTTAACTTATTAATTGCCAAATAATTAGTTTTCATTTAATAGAGTTTCCACCACTATAAAATGTGGATGGTGTCCCATCAAGTGTTACAAATGAGGTATTACAAGGATTATTAATAAGCATTAAACTTAGATTAATGATTATCAATAATTATATTTACAAACTGCAGGACTCAATGCTACATATTTCTGGTGCAGCCCTTGTGAGGCACAAGTGTTATAATTTTGGACAAAAAGAAAAAAAAAAACAGTGCTGTTTGTGTGCGTTGCTCATCTTGGTCGCTTGGGAAACTCGGATTCCTTTGTCCTATTGTGTTCGCTTACATGTCAAGATGCCATTTTGTTTATTGTAGTCAGGGAGAAGTCCTGGAAGTTACTGGCAACCATTTTGGGTCTTGGTCACGTGACTGTGTTGTCTTTGTGTGGCTAAAAATGCATGCTAACATAGCCTAACGTCAGCAAACGTCAGAGTTTAATTGAGAAATAATTATTGTAAGGCCTTTGAGATACAGACTGCATGTTCCAGCTGTAGCCTCTCCGAGTTTAGACCCTTTCACGGCGAAAAACCTGGAAAGAAGTCACTCAGCCGACCCCCTGTGCTAACTGCTAGCCTAGCTTTTGACAGAATAATAAACTTCTCTTATCACGCCACAGATACTAACAACAGTCACAGTTCACCACCCCAGTGGCAGGTTGAGGACCAGAGAAAGAAATGTACGTATCAGCCATGTCCTAAACTGCTTCTGTTTTTGCTAACTAGGTTACTTTTACTTTCATTGAATTTATGGCTTTCATTGGTTGGTTGGTTGGTTGACTTGGTGACCACAAGGTGTTCTTAAAGTTCAATCTTTCAAAAGTTCTTTAAGTCACTTTTTTTTTTTTATCGTACCCAGCCAGTATGTCTGTGTGGGCCCCACCAAAGGTAAGGGATAAGGATAAGGTGCTGTACTTATATAGCGCTTTTCTAGTCTCAAAGACCACTCAAAGCGCTTCACTAGTACTAACCCTCTACTCTAGGGGTCTATAGGAGACAGATATCTAGGGACAATTTAGAACAACCAGTTAACCTAACATGTGTGTCTTTGGATTGTGGGAGGAAACCAGAGCCCCCAGAGTAAACCCACGCAGCACAGGGAGAACATGCAAACTCCACACAGAAAGGTTCCTACCCCTGCCAGCCTGGGGATTCGAACCTGGAACCTTCTAGCTGTAAGGCAACAGTGCTAACAACTGCACCACCGTGTTGCCCAAGGTGGGTTCCGTGTTGGCCCCATCTGTGTGTGACTACATGGACTTTACCTGTGGTGCAGGTGAGCAGGTCATCTGCTTACCTGCTTTAACCCCAACTGGGCCCCGCTTGGATTTAATGTGTATGAGCAGGTTTAACTGGCACTATAGGCAACATTATGAGAAAAAAATGTGAAAATTTATTTTTTAAAAAACTCACAAACTTATGAGAAAAGGTGAAAATTTACAAAAAAAAAAAAAATAGCGCATTTATGAGAAAAAATAAATTTATTAGAAAAAGTCACAAATTTATGAGGACAAATGTGCTAATTTATTTTTTGAAAAGTTGCAAATTTATGAGAAAAAAGTCACAAAATTATTACAAAAAGTCACAAATTTATGAGAAAATTTGTACATTTATGGAAAAAGTTGCAAATTTATAAGAAAAAAGTCACAAATTTGCTACAAAAATGTCACAAATTTCTGAGAAAAATTGGAACATTTATGAGAAAAAAGTTAAAAATTTATTAGAAAAAAAGTGAAAATTTAGGAGTAAAAAGATGCAAATTAACAAGAAAAAAATAGTAAAATTACTTGAAAAAAGTTACAAACTTACAAGAAAGATTTAGCAAATTTAAAAGACAGAGTTACAAATTTATGAGGAAAAATTTAGAAAAAGTTGCAAATTAACAAAAAAGTAAATAAAAATAAGTGAAATATGAGAAAAATGACGAGGGAAATGTGAATGTGAAAAATGAGTAAATAAATTGAAAATTTACAAGAAAAAAAAGTACAAATTTATGAGGGTAAAAAAGTCACAAATCTATGAGAAAATTGCGAGTTTACAGTAAAAAGAAAAAGAAAAGTTGAATTTTTTTGGGAAAACTCCAAAGTTGCATGAAACATTTGGCAAATTTATGGGGAAAGTCTCCACTTTACAAGAAAATTGCTAATTTACAAGGAAAAAAGTAACAGATTTATGTGGAAGTGTCAATTTTTCATGTGGGCAAACACAGATGGGGCCAACATGGAACCTGCAGACAAACCCAGTTGGGACCCATAAAACAGCCCACATTAACCTTTGGTGGGGCCCACATGGACATGCTGGCTGGGTAGGAGTAAAAAAGTGGAAAAATTCTCACATTTTAGAAAATGAATTTAAGGTTGAAAATAGCTTAAATATGATTTTCTTCTTTCTCAACAGGCTCCAGATCAAGAATCCAGGTTCTAATGATGGTGACCACAGGGACAAAATCCCAACAATACGAAAGACCAGAAACACCAAAGATCAAAAGGAACAGCTGTTTTACAGATGATGCTGTATTGTAATTTCAATCATGAATTTGACATACTACCTTAATTTCAGTTTTCATATTTACTCTAATGTGTAAAGAGCATAATGATGTTTTTATATTGTACAAAGTGAATTTGTAGAAAATTCTGGAGTGAAATATTTGTTGTATAGTTCTATTTTCAGTAACATAACAATGAAAAAAAACATTTTTGCTAATGTAATCTCCAAATAATGTGTAAGGCAAAAAGAACAAGAGAGGAATGATTTTTACAGTGGCTGAAAAATGGAAATAAATATTTTATGACTATAGATCATAGTATTGTGTTGTTTACTTTTCATTACTTCCATCCATCCATCCATCCATCTTCTTCCGCTTAAACCTTTTCGGGTTGCGGGGGGGAAAACCAGGTGCTTCAGTTCCTTGATAGTAGAAATATAAAGGTTGAAGCAAATGCAATTTCAGCCTGTCATGCTTTACCCAGAAAATAAAATAAAACAAAGAAATCAATTGTAATGCGCTTTGTGAACAGAAAGGTAAAGAATGACATAATGAGGCAGGCCAGAAAGCTACGTGGAACAGAAGTTTACCTAAATGAACATTTAACAAAGACTAATGCTGAAATAGCACGGCAAGCATGGATGCTGAAAAGACAAAATAAGATACAGGCAACATGGACAAGAAATTGTAGAGTTTGGATCAAACTAAATGGAACACCTGAGGAAGCGAAGAGTATAATAATCAGAGATCTTCCAGAGATAATCCATATCCATACACATGGCAAGAATAGTTCTTTTGACATACCATGTCAATGTACTTTAAAAAAAAACATTAAACAAAACAAACAAAGAAACTTATGACTGACTTTAGCAGACATCAATTATCCCCAGATGGAGGAAGTCATCTGAAACAGAGTGAGGAAATTCAAACTCTGAAAATATGCCATTATGTTGAACATTACAAGAGATGGAGAATGATATTGATCCTGATAACCACTTTTTCAATAACATCCATAATCATTGTGAATATTGCACTGAAAAGCAATTCAAAAGTCAAGTGCAACTAGATGATAAACTATCAATAATACACTTCAACAGCAGAAGTCTTAACAAAAACTTTCCACAGATTCAGGACTATTTAAAACAGCTAGACAAAAAATTTACAGCTATCGCACTCTCTGAAACTTGGCTTAATGAAGAGCAGGCTCCCCTGATGGCAATAGACGGATATCAGATGTTTTATATTAATAGATCTCATAAAAAGGGTGGTGGTGTTGCACTGTATATTGATGACCTGTACAGGTGTAAGCTTGTAAATGGAATGTCCTTTGCACTACCAGGGATTCTGGAATGTGTTACTGTTGAGATTGACCAAGATAAAACAAAAAATCTAATTTTAAGTTGTATCTATAGAACGCCGGGAACTTGCATTGAGACATTCAGAGATAAATTAGTCGAGCTGTACAATAATATTACTAGTAAGAAAATGGTTGTAATTTGTGGAGATTTCAATATTGATTTACTAAATCCATATCAACAAAATGTAATTACAGAGTTGATGAATTCTATGTACAGCATGAGTCTATATCCCACAATAACACATCCCAGTAGAATCACAGTTCACACTGCTACACTTATTGACAACCTGTTTGTTAATATTATTGATAAGAAAATAGAAAGTAGATTATTGATAAATGATATAAGTGACCACTTGCCAACCTTTGCACTTATCCATGGCCACAAGGAGGCCAATACAGAATTTTTTTTTAAAATCGTTCAGATACAAATCACAAAATGCAATCAGTTCTTTTAAAGAAGACTTGCTGAAGCAAGACTGGACAGAAGTCTATGTATCAGATGTAAGCAAAGCCTATGACACATTTATAAACATTGTAACCACTCTTTATGAAAAAAATTGTCCATTAGTAAAGAAAAAGCTTAAACATAAATTTGTCGATAAGCCATGGTTAACCAAAGGATTACAAAAGGCGTGTGAAAAGAAAAATTTATTATATAAAGCTTTCCAAAAGAAAAGGACAAAAGAAGCAGAGCAGCGGTATAAAACATACAAAAATAAGTTAACATACACTACCGTTCAAAAGTTTGGGGTCACTTAGAAATTTCCTTATTTTTGAAAGAAAAGCACTTTTTTTCAATGAAGGTAACTTTAAACTAATCAGAAATACACTCTATACATTGCTAATGTGGTAAATGACTATTCTAGCTGCAAATGTCTGGTTTTTGGTGATATCTACATAGGTGTATAGAGGCCCATTTCCATCAACTATCACTCCAGTGTTCTAATGGTACAATGTGTTTGCTCATTGCATCAGAAGGCTAATGGATGATTAGAAAACCCTTGTGCAATCATGTTAGGTCTGCAATGCTGTAACTGCTGCAAATGGAGGATTCTTTGACGAAAGCAAAGTTTGAAGGAAAAAATTATTATTTCAAATACAAATCATTATTTCTAACCTTGCCAATGTCTTGACTATATTTTCTATTCATTTTACAACTCATGGTGGTAAATAACAAAAAATAATTGTCTGGGTGACCCCAAACTTTGGAACAGTAGTGTATATAATGAGATGTAGTCAAAGAGACTATTACAGTAAAGAACTGGAGAAAAACAGACAATATTAAAAATACATGGACAATACTTAACAATATTCTTGGAAATAAAAACAGAAATACAAGCTACCCAACCGATTTTTCAAAAAATAATAAAACGACTCAGAGTGTGAATGCAGTTTCACCTGCAGATGAATTTAATAACTTTTTTGTTAACATTGGTCCTAATTTGGCTCGAGAAATACCCATTACGGCGCCTACAGGTGATACAATAAGCAAAAACACTGCTATAAAAGACTCCATTTTTATAAAGAACACAGACGAGAGAGAGGTCATTGAAATCGTTAAATCATTTAAAAGTAAGACATTTACGGACTGTGATGGTATTGACATGCTCTTAGTCAAAACTATTATTGAATGCTTAGTGAAACCACTGACGTATATTTGTAACCTGTCTCTCCAAACAGGTATATTTCCCAATGCAATGAAAATAGCTAAAGTAATTCCGATATACAAGACAGGTGACAGAGGGGAATTCTCAAACTATAGACCAATTTCACTATTGCATAACCGTCTACTTAGTTATCCTACATGGTATGATTATGTACCCATACATATTGTCACCCTCCGTAGCGACCGGTATTTTCCTAGTTGTATACTGGAGGGGACCATTGTGTAAGTCTATTGCGTCTTTTGCATTCAATACTATTAGGTAGTCACGTTTTTTTGCTATCTCTGCGAGCAGCCCTGCTTAGGTTATACAGTCTGACAGCCGTTGGTAGGAAGGACCTGCGAAACCTCTCGTTTGTGCACCTAGGATGATGTAGTCTGCTGCTAAATGAGCTCCTTAGTACATTCAGTGTGTCCTGCATAGGGTGGAACTCGGACTCCAGCAGAGATGACAGTTTAGCCACCATCCTTCTCTCTCCTATCTCCTCCACTGGGTCAAGGCGCTGCCCCAGGACAAAGCTAGCTTTCTTGATCAGTTTGTTCAGTCTCTTCCTATCGGCTGCAGTAATGCCACTGCCCCAGCAGACCACTCCAAAAGTGATGGCTGATGCCACCACCATGTCGTAGAATGTCTTCAGCAGCGCCCTTTGTACACCAAAAGACCTGAGTCTCCTCAGTAGGAACAGCCTGCGCTGTCCCTTCTTGTAGAGTGCGTCAGCATTGTGTGACCAGTCTAGTTTATTGTTCAGATGAACACCCAGGTACTTGTAGGATGTCACCATGTCAATGTCTGTTCCCTGGATGTTTACTGGTGCTGTGAGGGGTTGTCCTTGCCTGCGGCAGTCCACCACCAGCTCCTTAGTTTTCCTCGCGTTGATCTGGAGGCAGTTCCGATGGCACCAGTCCACAAAGTCCTGGATAAGCCCTCTGTACTCAGCTTCATCTCCGTTGGAGATGAAGACTTCTGTAGATGGCAGTGTGTTGTGTTGTGTGAGAAGTCCGCAGTATAAAGGGTGAACAGGAAGGGAGCCAAAACCGTTCCCTGTGGGGCTCCCGTGCTACCAATGATCGTGTCGGACACACAGTCCCGGGTTCTCACAAACTGTGGCCGGTTTGTGAAGTAGTCCAGGATCCATGATGACAGGTGCTGGTCCACCCCTGCGCACAGCAGCTTGTCCTTCAGGATCATCAGTTGGATGGTGTTGAAAGCACTGGAGAAGTCAAAGAACATGATCCTCACTGTATTCGCAGGCTTCTCCAGGTGGAACAGAGAATGGTGAAGGAGGAAGATGACCGCATCCTCCACCCCAATACCATGCTGGTAGGCGAACTGGAGTGGATCCATTGCTGGACCCACCAGGGGGCAGAGGTGAGCAAGGAGCAGTCTCTCCAGGGTCTTCATCATGTGGGATGTCAGGGCCACTGGTCTGTAGCTGTTCAGATCTTTAGGGTGGGAAGTCTTTGGTACAGGTACCACACAAGATATTTTCCACAGCTGTGGTACCCTCCCCAGCTTCAGGCTCAGGTTGAAGATGTACTCCACAATCCCACACAGCTGGTCTACACAGGACTTGAGGAGCTTTGCACTGATGCCGTCTGGTCCCGACGCCTTCCTCGCCTTGATCTTCCTCAGCTCCGTCCTCACCTGGGTCTTAGTGAGGGACAGGTTGGGGGGCTGTGTGTTGGGAGTGGGGGGGGGGGTGATGGTGGAGTGGGGAGTGGGCAGCAGGACTTGATGTTTTCAGTGGCAGCAGTGCTTGTTGTGCAGTCGGGGGGGGAGGGCGGTTGGTCAAACCTATTAAAAAACAGGTTCAGATTGTTCGCCCACTCCCTGCCCCCCATGGCCTGGGGGGAGGTATTCTGGAGCCCAGAGATGGTTTTGAGGTTTCTCCAGACCCCGCTGATGTCGCTCTGTTGCAGCTTGTCCTCCATCTTCTTCCTGAAGCTGTCCTTGCCTTCTCTTATCTTTCTCCTCAGCTCCCTCTGTACGGACTTCAGTATCTCCCTGTTCCCCGACCTGAAGATCCTCTTCTTCTCTCTCAGAAGTGTTTTTATCTCAGGGTTGATCCAGGGTTTGTTGTTTGAGCAACACCGTATGCTCTTGGTGGGTATGGTGTTGTCCACACAGAAGCCGATGTAGTCCGTGATGGTGTGAGTGAGGCCATCGATGTCCTCACCATGTGGATCACAGAGCTGCTCCCAGGCGGTGGTTTCAAAACAGTCCTTTAGAGTGTTCATTGCCTCCTCAGACCATAACTTCACTGTGCGCATGGCCGGAGGTTGTCTGTGCACTAGGGGTTTGTACACCAGCCGGAGATGAACCAAGCTGTGATCCGATCTCCCGAGTGGGGGGAGTTGTAATGAGGTGTACGCCTCCTTAGTGTTTGCGTAGAATAAGTCCAGTGTTTTATTGTCTCTAGTGTGGCATGTGACATACTGGGTAAACGTGGGTAGAATGGGAGACAGTGAAACATGGTTGAAATCGCCTGAGATGAGGAGAAGAGCATCTGGGTGTTCTGTCTGCAGCCTGCCAGTTACTGAGTGGATGACGTCACGCGCTGTCCCAGCGTTCGCCATCGGATTTGCATAAATAACAATGCAGATCACGTGTGAGTATTCTCTCGGGAGATATGTAGGCCGCATGCTAACAGCTAGCAACTCGATGTCTTTGCTGCAGTGCTGTTGTTTAACAGTGATGTGTCCCGGTCTGCACCAGTTGTTATTAGCATAGATCATCACTCCACCGCCCCTTGCTTTGCCACTGTCTGGTGTTCGGTCTGCCTGTATCGCGTGGAAACCCTCCAGCTCAATGTTAGCATCTGCTACTAGTTCAATTAGCCACGGCTTGGTAAACAAAAGGAGGGAGCATTCCCGGTATATGCTGTCGTAGCGGGAGATAGCCGCTAGCTCAGGGGTGGGCAGTGAGGGCCATTCCACTGCAGGTTTTTTGTTCCACCCAGTCTCTTCAGCAGGTGTGTGCTCTGACCAGCTTCAAGGATTGCTAATCATTGAAAACACCTGCTGAAGAGACTGGGTGGAACAGAAAACCTGCAGTAGAATGGCCCTCCATGGCACATGATTGCCCACCCCTGCGCTAGCTCATCTACCTTTCCCAATATAGAACGTACATTCCCCATAACAACGGATGGGAGGGTTTTCCAAGATACTTGAAAAAATATTCTATGAGAGAATTGACAACTTCATACTGAAGAATAATTTATTGTGTGAGCAGCAATATGGGTTCAGACACAAGACAACAACTGCATTTGCTCTAATGGAATTTATAGAAAAAATATCAACTGCCGTTGAAAATAAAGAGTATTCAGTTGGGGTATTCCTGGATCTTAAAAAAGCACTTGATACAGTGGATCATAATTTATTATGATCCACTTTATTATGATCCATTATCTGAATCTGTTTTTCAATAGGTTTGACCAACCGCCCTCCCCCCTGTCTGCACAACAACCACTGCTGCCTCTAAAGAAATCAAGTCCTGCTGCCCACTCCCCACTCCACCAACACCCCCCCACTCCCAACACACAGCCCCCCATCCTGACCCTGACCAGGACCCAGGTGAGGACGGAGCTGAGGAAGATCAAGGCAAGGAAGGCGTCGGGACCGGACGGCATCAGCGCAAAGCTCCTCAAGTCCTGTGCAGACCAGCTGTGTGGGATTGTGACGTATATCTTCAACCTGAGCCTGAAACTGGGGAGGGTACCACAGCTGTGGAAAACATCTTGTGTGGTACCTGTACCAAAAACTTCCCACCCCAAAGACCTGAACAGCTTCAGACCGGTGGCCTTGACGTCCCACTTGATGAAGACCCTGGAGAGACTGCTCCTTGCTCACCTCCGCCCTCTGGTGGAACCAGCGATGGATCCACTCCAGTTCGCCTACCAGCATGGCATTGGGGTGGAGGATGCAGTGATCTTCCTCCTTCACCGTTCTCTGTCCCACCTGGAGAAGCCCGGGAATATGGTGAGGATCATGTTCTTTGACTTCTCCAGTGCTTTCAACACCATTCAACCGATGATCCTGAAGGACAAGCTGCTGCGCGCAGGGGTGGACCAGCACCTGTCATCATGGATCCTGGACTACCTCACGAACCGGCCTCAGTTTGTGAGAACCCGGGACTGTGTGTCCGACACGATCATCAGTAGCACGGGGGCCCCCCAGGGAACGGTGCTGGCTCCCTTCCTGTTCACTCTTTATACTGCGGACTTCTCACACAACACAACACACTGCCATCTACAGAAGTTCTCTGATGACTCTGCAATCGTTGGCCTCATCTCCAATGGAGATGAAGCTGAGTACAGAGGGCTTGTCCAGGACTTCGTGGACTGGTGCCATCGGAACTGCCTCCAGATCAATGCGAGGAAAACTAAGGAGCTGGTGGTGGACTGCCGCAGGCAAGGACAACCCCTCACAGCACCAGTAAATATACAGGGAACAGACATCGAGATGGTGACAGCCTATAAGTACCTGGGTGTTCATCTGAATAATAAACTAGACTGGTCACACAATACTGACACACTCTACAAGAAGGGACAGCACAGGCTGTTTCTGCTGAGGAGACTCAGGCCTTTTGGTGTACAAGGCGCGCTGCTGAAGACATTCTATGACACGGTGGTGGCATCAGCCATCACTTTTGGAGTGGTCTGCTGGGGCAGTGGCATTACTGCAGCCGATAGGAAGAGACTGAACAAACTGATCAAGAAAGCTAGCTCTGTCCTGGGGCAGCGCCTTGATCCGGTGGAGGAGATAGGAGAGAGAAGGACGGTGGCTAAACTGTCATCTCTGCTGGAGTCCGAGTTCCACCCTATGCAGGACATACTGAATGCACTGAGGAGCTCATTTAGCAGCAGACTACATCATCCCAGGTGCACAACCGAGAGGTTTCGCAGGTCCTTCCTACCAACGGCTGTCAGACTGTACAACCTAAGCAGGGCTGCTCACAGAGATAGCAAAAAGACGTAACAAACTAATAGTTTTTTGAATGCAAAAGATGCAATAGACTTACACAATGGTCCCCCCCGGCATACAACTAGGAAAATACCGGTCGCTATGGAGAGTGAGAATATGTATGGGCACATAATCATACCATGTAGGATAACTAAATAGACGGTTATGCTGTTTCATCCCATCTAGCAACAATGCTCTGCACTGTGTGTGTTTATATATTTACATATTTATTCCATCTAGCTACAATGCTCCGCACTGGGTGTGTTTATATTTATATATCTATATATTTATTCCATCTAGCTACAATGCTCCGCACTGTGTGTTTATATATTTACATATTATTCCATCTAGCTACATTGCTCCGCACTGTGTGTTTACATATTCATATATTTATTCCATCCAGCTCCAATGCTCTGCACTGTGTGTCTGTGTGTGTGTATATATATATTTTATAGTAATATGTACATATGTATATTAGCTGCTCTTGCTTGCTTGTTTTTTTTTTTCTTGCCTTCCGATTGTTGCTCTGAGTGTTGCTATCCCTGTGCTGTTGCAATCCTGGAATTTCCCCGTTGTGGGACTAATAAAGGCTTATCTTATCTTATCTTATTATTAAAGAAACTACAAAATTGTGGTATTAGAGGGGTAGCACTGTCCTGGTTATGTAGTTACTTAAAGAATAGATATCAGTATGTATGTGTTGGTAACAAAAACTCACAGTTACTGAAGGTTACTTGTGGAGTCCCACAGGGTTCAGTTTTGGGGCCATTGTTATTCAATATGTATATAAATGATACATGTAAAGTTTCGGAAAAAATGGATTTAATATTGTTTGCCGATGACACTAATTTATTATGCAGTGGAAGCAATTTGGAACAACTTTTGGATACACTTGGAAAGGAATTAGGAAAGCTTAAACTGTGGTTTGATTCAAACAAATTAACGTTCAATTTAAGTAAGACAAAATTTATAGTTTTTAACAACCATCACAACAACTTAGTATCTAAACTCAGTGTAAACGGTGTAGAGATTGAAATGGTATCCGAAACTAAATTTCTTAAGATAAGATAAGATAAGCCTTTATTAGTCCCACAATGGGGAAATTCCAGGATTGCAACAGCACAGGGATAGCAACACTCAGAGCAATAATTAAGAAGATACGAAAAATATAAATAAGAGCAGTGGATATACATAAGTACACATAAATATATAACTATATATACAAAGTGTGGAGCAATGTAGCAAGATGGAATAAACAGCATAACCGTCTACTTAGTTATCCTACATAGTATGAATATGTACCCATACACATTGTCACCCTCCGTAGCGACTGATATTGTCCTAGTTGTATACTGGAGGGGACCATTTGTGTAAGTCTGTTGCGTCTTTTGCTATCCGAAACTAAATTTCTTGGAGTAATAATTGATAATAAACTGTGTTGGAAGTCACATATTAATTATATTAAAGGTAAAATATCTAAATCAATTGCAATACTACACAGAGTGAAATATTTGCTGAATCAACCCACACTATATACCTTGTATCATTCATTAATACTCCAATACATGACATATTGTACTGAAGTATGGGGAAATACATATAAAACAAACATACATGTATATCCAGTCTTTATTCTTCAGAAGAGAGCTATTAGAATAATAAACAAAGCAGCTTACAGGAAACCAACAAACCCACTTTTTTTAAAATTAAAAGCTCTCAAGTTGAAAGATCTGGTTGACTTTAAAACTGCAGTAATAATGTTTAAAGTGAAGAATCTATCACTGCCCGCAAATATCCAAAAGTTGTTCCAAATAAGGCAGAAACAATATCATTTCAGAGGAACATGTATATTTCAAAAACCTTCAGTGAGAACTACCACCAAGCAACACTGTGTTTCAGTGCAAGGAGTCAGATTATGGAACGATTGTGGACCTGAATTAAAATCATGTACAACGCTTGGACAATTTAAACAAAAACTAAAGGAAGAAATACTCCAAACATATATACAAGATGACATGTAAAATCACATAAGGATTGTCATATCCAGTCTGTGTTGTGTTGTAGTTTAGTTTTTTTGTCACATTTTGTCTTAGCTTTGTTCTGAATTGTAATCGCTCTTGTTTTGTTTTTCTTTTGAATTCTTGGATGGAATATGGGTGGGCAATATGAGCTGTGGCTTCAGCCATCACCCACTTCGGATAACTTATGTTGAACTGTATAATCAGAGGAGTTATTGTCTAATTTGGCCTTGTTGGATTTTCTTTCCTCCTTTGTTATATTATTCTGTTTCTTTTTTAATCTCTACTTTTAATCTATCCGAAATTAAGATTCATTCATTCATTCATCTCCCGGTCCAACAACTTACGGCTGAAGAACAGTACCGGGTGTCTCTCTCCTTTCACCTCCTGGAGAAGTACTGCTCCAATGCCAACTCCTGAAGCATCTGTCTGTAGAATAAATAGATGGACGAAATCCGGACTGTAGAGAACCTTCTCACCAGAAATAGCACCCTTCAGATCTTCAAAGGCTCTACCACACTCCTCTGTCCATTTTACTCTATTTTGTGCTGAAGCATTAGTGAGGTCCGTCAGGACTGCTGCTCTTTCAGCAAACTGGGGACTATACCATCCTCGTCGGCCTCCGTCGGTCTATGATGAGCATGGAAGAGAATCCTAAACGTCTACTCTGCTGGAACAGCACCACCTGTGGCTGAACAGGCCGATGCGCGAATGGCAGTCCCTGTCACACAGGTCGCACTTGTGGGTGGTCTCCGTGCTGCTGGGTCTGTTCTGCTGGTTCTCACTAATGCTGAAGCATTAGTGAGGTCCATCAGGACTGCTGCTCTTTCAGCAAACTGGGGACTATACCATCCTACCATTCCCATAAACGACTGTACCTTCTTCTTGGTAGTAGGCACAGGATAGGTCCGAATGGCATCCACTTCACCCACTCGTGGTCTAATGACCCCCTGACCAACCACATGTCCCAAGTACTCCACCTGCTGCTGTCCAAACGCACATTTGCGTGGATTGATAGTCAGTCCTGCCCTCTCAATCAAATGAAGGGCCTGCCTAAGATGTAGCAAATGTTCCTTCCAGGTCTGACTATAGAGGACTACGTCATCCAAATAGGCAGCCACAAAGCCTGATACCCCTCTTAATACCTGGTCCATGAGCCGCTGGAAAATTCCAGGCGCCCCCTGGAGGCCAAATGGCATAACCTTGAGCTGAAAATTACCATAAGGTGTTTTAAAGGCTGTCAATTCTTTCGTTTCAGGTGCCAAGGCCACCTGTCAATACCCCTTGCTTAGGTCTAGTGTGGAAATAAACCTAGCCCTGCCCACTTTCTCTAATAACTCATCAATACGGGGCATGGGGTACGACACAAACTTAGAGACTGTGTTAAGGTATCTGAAGTCGATGCAGAACCTCAAAGAGCCATCCTTTTTGGGGACCAGCACAATCAGGCTACACCATTCACTGACTGACTCCTCAATCACTCCCAGCTGCAACATCAGGTCAATTTCCTGCTTCAGTTTCGGGACCAACCGCTCAGGGATCCTATAAGACTTTCTATGGGGAACAGCCTCTTCCATTAAATGAACCTTATGGTGAACAAATGTGGTGAAACCAGGTCTCTCCCAAAACAAATCTGGATCTATCAGTGCCTCTAATTGTCTCTGCTGATTATCCTGTAAATGAGACACATGAAAAAAACAGAACTCTGTCACATTTGTGGGAAAGGATTGTTCTCTCTCCTCATCCACTTTGGTAGCACAAATCAGGAGCTGATGACACGTCTGCTGATGACCAGGCTGCTGCTGCTGATGCACAGGCTGCTGAAACTCCTTTAACAAGTTAATGTGAAAACACTGGTATTTTGTCTTTCTATCAGGTATATATAGTTCATATGTCACAGAGCTCAGCTTCCTAGAAATTTCGTAAGGCCCCTGCCATCGAGCCAAAAGCTTACTGTCACAAGAGGGCAGCAGTTACAACACCTGCTGACCTGGGTGAAAAACCCTCTTGCTGGCCTTCTTGTCATACCATGTCTTTTGTTTATTCTGCGCCATCCTCATGTGCTCTTGAGCCAAAGCAGTCATCTGATCCAGTTGTTGTCTCATTTTAATAACATAAGAGACCACATTGTCCCGATCACTCGGAGGCCTCTCCCAGTGCTCCTTTAATAAATCCAGTGGGCCCCTCACCTGACGACCATAAAGTAGTTCAAAAGGTGAGAACCCTGTTGAAGCCTAGGGAACCTCCCGATACGCAAACAACAAATACGGTACCCATTGGTCCCAATCTGAGCCCGTACTAGAAAAAGGTTAAACCATTTCACCAGTCCATCAGTCTGAGGGTGATATGGGGTGGTCTTAATTCCCTTAATACCCAACAGTTTGTAAACCTGCTGCAGAAGTTTTGACAGGAAATTTGTCCCACAGTTTGTCAGGACCTCTTTGGGTATGCCTACCCTTGAAAATAACTGAATAAGGCAATTATCAACCTGCCTAGCCTTAATAGATTTCAGCAGGAAGGCTTCTGGGTACCGAGTAGCATATTCACATATGACAAGAATGTATTTATTACCCAATGAGCTTCTTTCTAGGGGGCCAACTATATCCATCCCTATCCTATCAAATGGTGTTCCAATGATTGGTAATGGGTGAAGATAGGCCCGGGCTACTCCCCTAGATGATGTAATTCAGGTTCAGGTCCAGGTTCCTTTATTTGTACCCGTAGGTAGATTTGTTTTGCAGTCAGGTGACATCCATATTTACAAACCACAATTACATTCAACATGAACGCAAACACAGGCACACATGAAGCTGACTATAAACATGATAAAAGTGCTCAAGGCTCCATCAATCAGGATATAAGACAAAGAGATGAGAAAAAACAAGGAGATAAGAGAGAAGGGTCATATTAAAAAGTTAAAGACTAGTCAAAGAGGTTAAAAACTCAAAAGTCTAAAACCCAATAAAAGATTTAGAAACCAAATAAAAAATCTACAAAAATAAGTAAATGTAAAATAAAATTAATAAATAGGTAACTAAATTATGTGCAATATATTGTTACATCTTGTTCAACTCTTTAACAGCAGCAGGAACAAAGCTGTTTTTGTAGCGCTGGGTTTTACTTTTTGGGACAGCAAACCTCCGTCTGGAGGGAAGAAGCTGAAAGTTGCAGTGCAAAGGGTGGGAGTCATCATTTAAAATGGAGGCAGCAATCCTCTGTACCTGTCTGGCGTACAGGGATGTCAGGCTCAGCTGTGACTCACCAAGCAAACGACTGGACCATCTAACTACCTGATCCAAGAATTTCCTCTGTTTCAGTTTTATCTGACCAAACCATGACACTAAAGGTGTCATGGTTTGGTCAGACTATAGATTAGATTAGATTAGATTAGATTAGATTCAACTTTATTGTCATTACACATGTATGAATACAAGGTAACGAAACACAGTTTAGCATCCAATCAGAAGTGCAAAGGACAGCAGTGCAGTATATACAGTAATTAACAGTATGTGCAATTTAAGCAATATATGCAAATATATGCAGCAGTGCAGAAAGTTAAGAGTACTGTTATGTGCAAATAATGTACAATAAGTTAGATGGGCAGTTATGTACAGGTGAGGATGGTAAGAGATGATGGTAAGAGAGTCAGCGGGGAACTAAGTTCAATAACGTGACAGCTGTTGGAAAGAAACTGTTCCTAAACCTGCTGGTTCTAGTCCGAAGGCTTCTGAAATGCCTTCTGGAGGAGAAAAGCTGGAACAGTCCATGAGCAGGATGGTTGGAGTCCCTAAGAATGCTGCGTGTCCGGCGCAGACATCTTTTCCTGTAGACGTCCTCTATAACTGGAAGTGGAGTCCCTGTGATGCGTTGGGCGGTTTTCACCACCCGCTGCAGCACCTTACGGTCAGCGACAGAGCAGCTCCTATACCAGACTGTGACACAGTTGGTCAGGGTACTCTCTATCACGCAGTGGTAGAAGTTGCCCAGGATGTCAGTTGACAGATGGTTCTTCTTCAGTGTCCTCAAGAAGAAGAGGCGCTGATGGGCCTTCTTGATCAGGCTGGTGGTGTTAACTGACCAGGACAGGTCCTCCGAGATGTGGGTCCCCAGGAATTTGAAGCTGGGGACACGTTCAACAGCTATGCCATTGATATGGATGGGGTCATGTGTCTCTCCCCTCTCCTTCCTGTAGTCCACTATGAGCTCCTTGGTTTTGCTGGTGTTAAGGAGCAGGTTATTGTCAGCGCACCAAGTAGCCAAGTGCTTAACCTCTGCCCTGTAATCTGACTCATCGTTGTCCCTGATGAGTTCAATCACTGTGGTGTCATCTGCGAACTTTATGATGGAATTGGATCCATACATAGGCCTGCAGTCATGGGTGAAGAGGGAGTAGAGGAATGGGCTGAGCACACAGCCCTGTGGTACACAAGTGTTGAGTGTGATGACGGAAGAACGGTTGGGGCCTGACCTAACATGCTGGGGTCTGTTGGTCAGAAAATCCATGATCCAGTTGCAGGTGGAGGTACTGATTCCCAGGTCCCCAAGTTTAGTGATCAACTTGGAGGGGATAATTGTGTTGAATGCTGAGCTGAAGTCAACAAACAGCATTCTTGCGTAGGTGTTCTTGTCATCCAGGTGTGAGAGTACATAGTGCAGCGCTGTAGAACCGCATCCTCTGTACTCCTGTTGCTCCGGTAGGCAAACTGGTGAGGGTCCAGTGTAGGGGGCAGGCATTTTTTGAGCTGTGCCAAGACCAGTCGCTCAAAGCACTTCATGACTATGGGCGTCAGTGCCACAGGGCGATAGTCATTTAGGCAAGATGGTGTTGAATGTTTCGGCACTGGTACTATAGAAGTGGTCTTGAAGCACGCTGGTACCACGGCCTGGGCCAGGGACAGGTTGAAGATGTCTGTGAAGACCCCTGCCAGCTGCTCAGCGCATGCCCTCAGCACACGCCCAGGAATGCCGTCAGGGCCAGCAGCCTTACGTACGTTGACATGACTCAGTGCGTTACGGACGTCAGTGTGGGTGAGTGTGGGGTGGTGGAGGTCGTCAGAGGGTGGAAAATTGATGTTCTTTTCGTTATTGTCCTTGTCAAAATGAGCATAGAAGTCATTTAGCTCATTGAGAAAGGGCACAGACATGGCTATAGGTATGGAGTTGCTGGGCTTATAATCAGAGATAGCTTGAATGCCCTGCCACATGCGTCGGGGGTCAGAGTCCCCAAAATGTTCCTCCACCTTCAGCTTGTAGCTGTGCTTGGCCTTCTTGATGCCCCTCTTCAGATCTGCCCTGGATGAACTGTAGGCCTGTGCATCACCAGATCTAAAGGCATTGTTACGTGCCTTTAGCAGAAGCCACACTTCTCTGTTCATCCACGGCTTCTGATTTGGGTACGTGGTGATCTGTCTTTCCATGGTGACACTGTCAATAGTGGTGTTGATATGGTCCAGGACTGAGTGGGTGTAAGAGTCGATGTTTATGTGGGAGCCACAGGTAGCCTGAGAGGTGAACATACTCCAGTCTGTGTTCCTAAACTTCTCCTGGAGTACAGAGTCAACCCCCTCTGGCCACACTTTGATAGTCCTCACTGATGGCTTCACCCAGTTGATGAGCAGTACATACTTGGGGGTAAGGAACAAGGATAAGTGATCAGACTGACCTAGGTGGGGGAGGGGAGTTGCTGTGTAGGCTCCCACAATATTGGTGTAAACATGGTCCAATGTTTTGTCCCCTCTTGTGTGACAGGAGACATGCTGGTAGAATTTAGGAAGCACTGTCTTGAGGTTAGAGTGGTTAAAATCACCCGCCACAATAAATGCTGCCTCTGGGTGTGCAGTTTGTTGTTTGCTAATAGCTGCATGCAGTTCTTTCATAGCAAGCTTAGCATTAGCATCCGGAGAAATGTAAGCGGCTGTTATGATGGTACAAGTGAACTCGCGTGGCAGATAGAAAGGTCTACATTTAACCATGAGAAACTCCAGGTTAGCTGAGCAGTGTCTCTCAACAGTGACAGAGTTCATGCACCAAACCTTGTTAATATAAATGCACACACCCCCACCTCTGGTCTTACCGGAGTCATCTGCTGCTCTGTCTGCCCGGAGCGTGTGTAGGCCGGCTAGCTCAATAGCATTGTCGGGTATTCCACTGTGTAGCCATGTTTCCGTGAAAATCATGATATTGCAGTTCATAAGTCTCTTATTGTTGGTGATCCGAAGCCGTAGCTCATTCATTTTGTTCACCAGTGACCGTACATTAGCGAGGAAAATACTGGGTAGAGAAAGCCGGCTATAAGGTAAGAAACTATACAAACTATAAGGTAACAAACTATAAGGTACAGACCCGTCCTCCCATCCGTTATTATGGGGAATGTACGATCGCTACTCAATAAGACTGACGAGCTAGCGCTATCTCCTGCTAGACGAGAGCGTGTTCAGAGAGAGTAGCTTGAAGTTGTTTACTGAGACGTGGCTAAAAGAACTAGCAACAGATGCTAACATCGAGCTGGGGGTTTCCACGCAATACGGGCAGACCGGACACCAGACAGTGGAAGGCAAGGGGCGGAGGAGTGATAATGTAGTCAATAACAGCTGGTGCAGACCGGACATATCACGGTTAAACAACAACACTGCAACAAAGACATTGAGCTGCTAGCTGTTAGCATGCGGCCTACCTATCTCCTGAGGGAATACTCATACGTGATCTGCATTGTTATTTATGCCAATCCGACGGCGAACACTGGGACAGCGCATGATGTCATTCACTCAGTAACTGGCAGGCTGGTGACAGAACACCCAGATGCTCTTCTCCTCATCTCAGGCGATTTCAACCATATTTCACTGTCCCCCATTCTACCTACATTCACCTAGTATGTCACATGCCACACTAGAGACAATAAAACACTGGACTTATTCTATGCAGATACTAAGGAGGCGTACACCTCATTACAACTCCCCCCACTCGGGAGATCGGATCACAACTTGGTTCATCTCCGGCCGGTGTACAAACCCCTAGTACACAGACAACCTCCAGTCATACGCACAGTGAAGTTATGGTCTGAGGATGCAATGGACGCTCTAAAGGACTGTTTTGAAACCACTGCCTGGGAGCAGCTCTGCGATCCACATGGTGAGGACATTGATGGCCTCACTCACACCATCACGGACTACATCAGCTTCTGTGTGGACAACACCGTACCCACCAAGACCATATGGTGTTGCTCAAACAACAAACCCTGGATCAACCCTGAGATAAAAACACTTCTGAGAGAGAAAAAGAGGATCTTCAGGTCGGGGAACAGGGAGATACTGAAGTCCGTACAGAGGGAGCTGAGGAGGAAGATCAGAGAAGGCAAGGGCAGCTTCAGGAAGAAGATGGAGGACAAGCTGCAACAGAGCAACATTGGCGGGGTCTGGAGAAACCTTAAAACCATCTCTGGGCTCCAGAATACCTCCCCCCAGGCCATGGGGGGCAGGGAGTGGGCGAACAATCTGAACCTGTTTTTAATAGGTTTGACCAAACCCCCCCCCACCGACTGCATAACAAGCACTGCTGCCTCTAAAGTCATCAAGACCTGCTATCCACACCCCACTCCACCAACACCCCCCCCACTCCCAGCACACAGCCCCCCAACCTGACCCTCACTAAGACCCAGTTGAGGATGGAGCTGAGGAAGATCAAGGCGAGGAAGGCCTCGGGACCGGACGGCATCAGCGCGAAGCTCCTCAAGTCCTGTGCAGACCAGCTGTGTGGGATTGTGGAGCACATCTTCATCTTGAGCCTGAAGCTGGGGAGGGTACCACAGTTGTGGAAAACATCTTGTGTGGTACCTGTACCAAAGACTTCCCACCCCAAAGACCTGAACAGCTACAGACCAGTGGCCCTGACGTCTCACATGATGAAGACCCTGGAGAGACTGCTCCTTGCTCACCTCCGCCCCCTGGTGGAACCAGCAATGGATCCACTCCAGTTTGCCTACCAGCATGGCATTGGGGTGGAGGATGCAGTGATCTTCCTCCTTCACCATTCTCTGTCCCACCTGGAGAAGCCTGGGAATGCGGTGAGGATCATGTTCTTTGACTTCTCCAGTGCTTTCAACACCATCCAACCGATGATCCTGAAGGACAAGCTGCTGCGCGCAGGGGTGGACCAGCACCTGTCATCATGGATCCTGGACTACCTCACTAACTGGCCACAGTTTGTGAGAACCTGGGATTGTGTGTCCGACACGATCATCGGTAGCACGGGGGTCCCCCAGGGAACGGTTTTGGCTCCCTTCCTGTTCACCCTTTATACTGCGGACTTCTCACACAGCACACTGCCATCTACAGAAGTTCTCTGACAACTCTGCGATCGTCGGCCTCATCTCCAATGGAGATGAAGCTGAGTACAGAGGACTTATCCAGGACTTCGTGGACTGGTGCCATCGGAACTGCCTCCAGATCAATGCGAGGAAAACTAAGGAGCTGGTGGTGGACTGCTGCAGGCAAGGACAACCCCTCACAGCACCAGTAAACATACAGGGAACAGACATTGAGCTGGTGACATCCTATAAGTACCTGGGTGTTCATCTGAACAATAAACTAGGTTAGTCACACAATACCGATGCACTCCACAAGAAGGGACAGCGCAGGCTGTTCCTACTGAGGAGACTCCGGTCTTCTGGTGTACAAGAGGTGCTCCTGAAGACATTCTATGACACGGTGGTGGCATCAGCCATCACTTTTGGAGTGGTCTACTGGGGCAGTGGCATTACAGCAGCCAATAGGAAGAGACTGAACAAACTGATCAAGAAAGCTAGCTCTGTCCTGGGGCAACGCCTTGACCCAGTGGAGGAGATAGGAGAGAGAAGGATGGTGGCTAAACTGTCATCTCTGCTGGAGTCCGAGTCCCACCCTATGCAGGACATATTGAACGCACTGAGGAGCTCATTTAGCAGTAGACTACATCATCCTAGGTGAGCAACCGAGAGGTTTCGCAGGTCTGGCTGCACGGTGGAGCAGTGGTTAGCACTGTGGCAGCACAGTATACCCTCGGCCGGGGGATCGCGGGGATCGTGGGTTCGATCCCTGCCCCAGGCCAACAGTGATCTGTGTGGAGTTTGCATGTCCTCCCCGTGTTGCGTGGGTTTACTCCGGGATTTCTCCGGTTTTCTCCCACATGCCACAAACATTTAGGTTAGGGATAAGGGGCGCTTGCGCACGCAGCGACCGGCAGCTGGTGGCTTGTCACCAGACTGCAAAACAAATCTACCTACGGGTACAAAATAAGCAATAAAAACAAAAAAACAAACAAACAAAAAAACAAAAACGTGCTTCCTACCTACGGCTGTCAGACTGTATAACCTAAGCAGGGCTGCTCGCAGAGATAGCAAACAAAAAAAAACAAAACAACAAAAAAAACCAAAACGTGATGACCTAATAGTATTGAATGCAAAAGACGCAACAGACTTACACAAATGGTCCCCTCCAGTATACAACTAGGACAATATCAGTTGATACGGAGGGTGACAATATGTATGAGTACATATTCATACTATGTGGAGTAACTAAGTAGACAGTTATGCTGTTTATTCCATCTAGCTACAATGCTCCGCACTGTGTATACATATTTATATATTTATGTGTACATATGTATATTCACTGCTCTTATCTTATCTTTTTTTTTTTTTTTTTTTTTTTTTTTTTTCTCTCGGCGCCACACCAGTCGGCTGCCTTTTGCAACAGCGGCTCGATTCCGAGTCTTTTTCCCTTCCTCTCTCTTTTGATCCGTCTTTTTTTTTTCACCCCACTTATATCACGGACACACAGATCGTCCTAAATGTCTCCTGAGCCGGTGGACGGAGCCACTGCTTATAGCAGGATACGATACAGCAGAGAACAGCTGCTAGCATTCAACCGCCACCCGGTCCCATTGGAAAAACTCGACATACCGAGAGAACTGAGGCGAAAACGCCGCGGCTGCCGGGCTGGAGTAAGGCGGAGGACAAAAAATATAAGGTACAGACCCTCCCTTCCATCTGTTGTCATGGGAAATGTACGGTCGATACTGGGAAAGTTAGATGAGCTAGCGGCTATCTCCCGTTATGATAGCACATACCGGGAGTGCTCTCTCCTTTTGTTTACTGAGACGTGGCTAACTGAACTAGCAGCAGATGCTAACATTGAGCTGGAGGGTTTTCACATGATACGAGCTGACCGAACACCAGACAGTGGCAAGGCTAGGGGCGGTGGAGTGATAATGTATGTTAACAACAACTGGTGCAGACCGGGACATATCACTGTTAAACAACGACACTGCAGCAAAGACATTGAGTTGCTAGCTGTTAGCATGAGGCCTACATATCTCCCGAGAGAACACTCACACGTGATCTGCATTGTTGTTTATGCAAATCCGACGGCGAACGCTGGGACAGCACGTGACGTCATCCATTCAGTAACCAGCAGGCTGCAGACAGAACACCCAGATGCTCTTCTCCTCATCTCAGGCGATTTCAACCATGTTTCACTGTCTCCCATTCTACCCACGTTCACCCAGTATGTCACATGCCACACTAGAGACAATAAAACACTGGATTTATTCTACGCAAACACTAAGGAGGCGTACACCTCATCACAACTCCCCCCACTCGGGAGATCGGATCACAACTTGGTTCATCTCCGGCCGGTGTACAAACCCCTAGTGCACAGACAACCTCCGGCCATGCACACTGTGGAGTTATGGTCTGAGGAGACAATGGACACCCTAAAGGGCTGTTTTGAAGCCACCGCCTGGAAGCAGCTCTGCGATCCACATGGTGAGGACATCGATGGCCTCATTCACACCTTCACGGGCTACCTCAGCTTCTGTGTGGACAAATCCGTTCCCACCAAGACCATACGGCGTCACTCAAACAACAAACCCTGGATCAACCCTGAGATAAAAACACTTCTGAGAGAGAAGAAGAGGATCTTCAGGTCAGGGAACAGGGAGATGCTGAAGTCCGTACAGAGGGAGCTGAGGAGAAAGATCAGAAAAGGCAAGGACAGCTTCAGGAAGAAGATGGAGGACAAGCTGCAACAGAGCGACATCAGCGGGGTCTGGAGAAACCTCAAAACCATCTCGGGGCTCCAGAATACCTCCCCCCAGGCCACAGGGGGCAGGGAGTGGGCGAACAACCTGAATCTGTTTTTCAATAGATTTGACCAACCGCCCTCCCCCCTGACTGCACAACAACCACTGCTGCCTCTAAAGAAATCAAGTCCTGCTGCCCACTCCCCACTCCACCAACACCCCCCCACTCCCAACACACAGCCCCCCATCCTGACCCTGACCAGGACCCAGGTGAGGACGGAGCTGAGGAAGATCAAGGCGAGGAAGGCGCCGGGACCGGACGGCATCAGCGCAAAGCTCCTCAAGTCCTGTGCAGACCAGCTGTGTGGGATTGTGACGTATATCTTCAACATGAGCCTGAAACTGGGGAGGGTACCACAGCTGTGGAAAACATCTTGTGTGGTACCTGTACCAAAAACTTCCCACCCCAAAGACCTGAACAGCTACAGACCGGTGGCCTTGACGTCCCACTTGATGAAGACCCTGGAGAGACTGCTCCTTGCTCACCTCCGCCCCCTGGTGGAACCAGCGATGGATCCACTCCAGTTCGCCTACCAGCATGGCATTGGGGTGGAGGATGCGGTGATCTTCCTCCTTCACCGTTCTCTGTCCCACCTGGAGAAGCCCGGGGAATATGGTGAGGATCATGTTCTTTGACTTCTCCAGTGCTTTCAACACCATCCAACCGATGATCCTGAAGGACAAGCTGCTGCGCGCAGGGGTGGACCAGCACCTGTCATCATGGATCCTGGACTACCTCACGAACCGGCCTCAGTTTGTGAGAACCCGGGACTGTGTGTCCGACACGATCATCAGTAGCACGGGGGCCCCCCAGGGAACGGTGCTGGCTCCCTTCCTGTTCACTCTTTATACTGCGGACTTCTCACACAACACAACACACTGCCATCTACAGAAGTTCTCTGATGACTCTGCGATCGTTGGCCTCATCTCCAATGGAGATGAAGCTGAGTACAGAGGGCTTATCCAGGACTTCGTGGACTGGTGCCATCGGAACTGCCTCCAGATCAACGCGAGGAAAACTAAGGAGCTGGTGGTGGACTGCCGCAGGCATGGGCAGCCCCTCACAGTACCAGTAAATATACAGGGAACAGACATCGAGATGGTGACATCCTATAAGTACCTGGGTATTCATCTGAACAATAAACTAGACTGGTCACACAATACTGATGCACTCTACAAGAAGGGACAGCGCAGGCTGTTCCTGCTGAGGAGACTCAGGTCTTTTGGTGTACAAGGGGCGCTGCTGAAGTCATTCTATGACACGGTGGTGGCATCAGCCATCACTTTTGGAGTGGTCTGCTGGGGCAGTGGCATTACTGCAGCCGATAGGAAGAGACTGAACAAACTGATTAAGAAAGCTAGCTCTGTCCTGGGGCAGCGCCTTGATCCGATGGAGGAGATAGGAGAGAGAAGGACGGTGGCTAAACTGTCATCTCTGCTGGAGTCCGAGTTCCACCCTATGCAGGACATACTGAATGCACTGAGGAGCTCATTTAGCAGCAGACTACATCATCCCAGGTGCACAACCGAGAGGTTTCGTAGGTCCTTCCTACCAACGGCTGTCAGACTGTACAACCTAAGCAGGGCTGCTCGCAGAGATAGCAAAAAGACGTAACAAACTAATAGTTTTTTGAATGCAAAAGATGCAATAGACTTACACAATGGTCCCCTCCGGCATACAACTAGGAACTTACCGGTCGCTATGGAGGGTGAGAATATGTATGGGCACATAATCATACCATGTAGGATAACTAAGTAGACGGTTATGCTGTTTCATTCCATCTAGCAACAATGCTCTGCACTGTGTGTGTTTATATATTTACATATTTATTCCATCTAGCTACAATGCTCAGCACTGGGTGTGTTTATATATTTATATATCTACATATTATTCCATCTAGCTACATTGCTCCGCACTGTGTGTGTTTATATACTTGCATATTTATTCCACCTAGCTGCAATGCTCCGTACTGTGGGTGTTTATATATTTACATATTTATTCCATCTAGCTACAATGCTCTGCACTGTGTGTTCATATATTCATATATTTATTCCATCCAGCTACAATGCTCTGCACTGTGTGTCTGTGTGTGTGTGTATATATATATATTTTATAGTAATACGTACATATGTATATTAGCTGCTCTTGCTTGCTTGTTTGTTGTTTTTTTTTTTTTTTTTTTTTTTCTTGCCTTCTGATTGTTGCTCTGAGTGTTGCTATCCCTGTGCTGTTGCAATCCTGGAATTTCCCCGTTGTGGGACTAATAAAGGCTTATCTTATCTTATCTTATCTTATCTTATTTTCTTATCTTCTAAATTATTGCTCTGAGTGTTGCTATCCCTGTGCTGTTGCAATCCTGGAATTTCCCCATTGTGGGACTAATAGGCTTATCTTATCTTTTCTTATCTTATCTTATCTTAAAGAAAAGGATAAAACAGATTCAATTAAAGCCCGATAAAACATTGTCATTATGGTTCGGTCAGTTTGGAAGTGTGCAAGTTTCCTTAAACAATGCAAATGTTGCTGACCCTTTTTGCACACCCTTTCACAGTTCTCTTCAAAGTTTAAATTACTATCAATAATCGTCCCAAGATATTTGTAGGATTGTACACATTCAGTGGTCTGGCCTTTTAGTACAGTGACTTCGTGCCTGGGGGTTTTCCTCCTAAAGTCAATAATCATATCTTTAGTTTTTGTCGTATTCAGCTGCAGGTAGGAATCCTCACACCAGTGAACAAAATCATCAACTACTGGGCCGTGGCCACTCTCATCATCCTGGAGGAGACTGACAATAACTGAATCATCAGCATACTTTATAATGTGTCTGTTGTCATGTCTGCTCCGACACATGTTTGTGTACAGGATGAAGAGTAGTGGTGACAACACACACCCCTGAGGAGAGCCAGTAGAAGAACACTTTTGGTCAGACAATGTACCATTGACCCTTACTGTCTGTGTCCTGTTGGTTAAAAAATCCAGAATCCAACCCACCAGATTATTACTCAAATCAAATTGTTGCAGGAGCCTTTCAACTAAAATATGAGGTTGGGGACTTCCGGTTATGGCGGCCACGTAGGAAGACGTGTTTCACACTGCTCTGCTCTTGAAAATAAAAAAAAAAATTACTAAAACTCTCTTAATTGGAACAAAAACCCATCCTAGCATTTTGGCGCGGATATGGTAAAGACTAAGGCTGGAAAATTAGGTGGAGGAAAAGGAAACTTGACAAAACAACCCAAGCTAACAGACTTCCACGCTCGAGGCAAAACAGAGAAAATTCCAGAGGCGATGGCGGAGGAGGGAGCCAGCGGTGGAGCGGGAACAGTTGAAGAGGGGACAAACGCGGTGCTCACTACCATCAACTCCATGAGAACAGAGTTTTCGTCTAAATTTGATGGGATTATAACAGCGATAGAAGGAATGAAAAAAGAAATAAAGGACTGCATGGAGCGAGTGTCGCAGGCGGAGCTCCGAATTTCAAGCGCTGAAGATGACGTCACCAGCCTCCAAACTAATCTGCCAACACTGGAATTAAAATGTAAACGTCTGGAAGATAACGTCCTGGACTTGGAATCCCACTCGCGACGGAATAATTTGAGGCTGGTGGGCCTCCCGGAGGGAACGGAGGGACGGGACCAACGTTCCTTTTTGGAAAAGTGGATTCCAGAAGTGCTGAACAACGCGGATCTGCAGTCATCAGTCGTTTTAAAGAGAGCTCACCGAATCGGCCCACCGAGAGATAATAATTCAATTCAATTCAATTCAATTCAACTTTATTTATATAGCGCCATTTCACAACAACAGTCATCTCATAGCACTATATAATAAGACACCACCGAGGACGCTGATTATGAAGTTCCTCAACTACAGAGACAAGATGACAGTCACCAATGCGGCGCGAGCTAAAGGGGAAATTAAATACCAGGACCAACAGGTGCGGCTCTATCCGGATTTGGCTGCAGGAATACAACAATTAAGGAGGCAGTTCGACCCCGCCCGTAAAGAGCTGCGCAACCTAGGGATTCATCACGGAGTAATTTATCTGGCAAGACTGCTGGTCACATATAAAGGGAGAACCCACACCTTCAAGACCCCTCAAGAGGCGCAGGAGCTCATCAAGCAGATCCAAAAGGAGACTGGCAGGAGCTAAGCATGAACATGACAAAGGCAGAACAATTAAGCATATGTACAGACATCTGACTGATCTGAAATATGCAGGCATTGTACACTGCCATCTTCGTCTTGACAGAGAGTTTGGGATTCTCCCACACTCGTGTGGTGAGGCGAGCGAGTGTGAAGGCTGATTTTCCAATCCTCTTGTCGATCTCTGTATCAAGGGAGAGGTTGTTGCTGATCGTGGACCCCAGGTACGTGAACTGATTCACGACCTCGAGCTCGTAGTCATCGATGGTGATGGTTGGTGGTGCTTCCATGCTTTGTGCCAGGACATTAGTCTTCTTCAGGCTGATGGTAAGCCCGAAGTCCTTGCATGCCTGGGAGAAGCGGTCCATCAGGGTCTGAAGCTCCTGCTGTGTGTGGGTTGCGACTGCAGCGTCGTCTGCGAACAGCATGTCTCTGATTAGAGCCTCGCGTACTTTGGTTCTGGCTTTCAGGCGGGCGAGGTTGAAAAGCCTGCCGTCAGATCTTGTATGCAGGTAGATTCCCTCTGTTGCTGTGCTGAAGGCATGCCTCAGGAGCATAGCAAAGAAAATCCCAAAGAGGGTTGGCGCAAGTACACAGCCCTGTTTCACTCCGCTGCGTATGTTGAATGGCTCTGAGACGTTGCCATCGTGCTGCACAATCCCCTGCATGTTGGTGTGAAACGATTCGATGAGGCTTTGCAACTTTGGTGGGCATCCTATCTTTGGCAGGATCTTGAAAAGGCCCTCTCTGCTGACCAGATTGAACGCTTTGGTGAGGTCGATGAAGGTGACGTAAAGGGGTATGTTCTGTTCTCTGCATTTCTCCCGGAGTTGGCGGATGGAGAATATCATGTCTACCGTCGATCGTTCAGCGCGGAAGCCACACTGAGACTCGGGGTAGACATGTTCGACAAGCTTCTGTAGACGAACGAGAACAACTCGTGCGTAGACTTTGCCAACAACGCTGAGGAGGGAGATGCCCCTGTAGTTGTTGCAGTCACTTCTCTCCCCTTTGTTTTTGTAGAGGGTGATGATCTTGGTGTCCCTCATGTCCTGTGGTACGGCACCTTCCTTCCAGCACTGGCAGAGGACGTCATGCAATGGCAGCAGTAAGGCGGTCTTGCAGTGTTTGATCAGGTCGGGGGGTATGCCGTCGTTGCCGGGTGCCTTGCCAGCGGCCAAGCTATCAATGGCCTTGCTGAGTTTGTCGATGGTTGGCTCGGCGTCAAGTTCGTCCATGGATGCCAGGCAGTCGATGGCATCAAGGGCTGACGGTGTCACGGTGTTCTGTCTGGAGTAGAGGTCGGAGTAGTGTTCCACCCATCTCTCCATCTGCTTGTTCTTTTCTGTGATCATCTCCCCAGTGGAGGATTTGAGGGGGGCCGTCTTGCTCTGAGCCGGACCAAGTGCTTTCTTGATGCCATCGTACATACCACGGATGTTCCCTGTTATGGCAGCGGTTTGAATGTCTTGGCTGAGCTGAGTCCAATACTCGTTGGCACAGCGCCGAGCAGTCTGCTGAACTTTGCTTCTTGCAGCCCTGAGAATCTGGAGATTCTTCTCGTTTGGGTACTTCTTGTACTCAGCAAGTGCTGAGCGCTTGGCTTCAATGACGGGGGTCATCTCGGTCAACTTGGCATCAAACCAGTCCTGTGACTTCGAGGTCTTCCTCCCAAAGGTAGCCAAGGCTGTGCGGTGGATGGTGTTTCGCAGCTCTTCCCACTTCTGCTTTGCAGATTCTCCTTCTTGTGGTACACCAAGTTCCTTCTCAAAGGTGGAGGCAAACTGCTCAACAAGTTCTGGTTGGGCCATCTTGCTGGTGTCAATCCGTGCCTTTCCAGGCTGACTAGCACGATGGAATTTCTTCAGCTGCAGCTTGACCTTGCAACACACCAATGAATGGTCTGTGTCGCAATCTGCACTCTGGAATGAATAGGTGATTAGCACGTTCTTCAGTGAGGTGCGCCTAGTTAGGATCAAGTCCAGCTGGTGCCAGTGCTTTGAGTGCAGATGTCGCCAGGAAACCTTGTGTTGGGGCTTGGTCTTGAAGAACGAGTTTGTGATGCACAGATTGTGATATGTGCAGAACTCGAGCAGCCGCTGTCCGTTGTCGTTCATTCTGCCCACGCCAAATGGTCCAAGACAGGAGGATCAGGAGTCATGGTCAGCACCTACTCTAGCATTGAAGTCTCCAAGGAGAATGAGTTGTTCAGAGTTGGGGATGATCCTGACAGTTGTAGCGAGATTCTCGTAGAACTCGTCTTTTGCCTCTGGTGTGGCTGTCAGTGTTGGGGCATACACACTGATGAGGGTGACTGGGCCTTGAGTGGTGTTAAGGCGGAGGGTGAGGAGTCGTGCAGAGTCATTGCTGCCCGTACAAGTACATAGAAAAACAGATAGATGAGTTCTTTGATATTAACCTCTTGCACTCCGGTGTACCGTGGACGGGCACGTCTCTGCATCCCAGAGCGCACGAGGGCGCACGAAAGCGCCCTCATGCACTCTAGGACACACGAGGGAGCTGCGTCCAAGCACGCACTGAAAAAAAAAAAAGTTCTTCCACTACAGACACAGCCGCGAACAGATGAGAAATGATTGACCTCTCATTTGACTAATAAGAGCCTTGAATTGGGTTTCTGAAACCTTGAAGAACCAATGACTGAAAACCTAGCAAGAAGGACCCACCTACCAACGCTGTGAATGCAGCGAGCCAATTGAAGCACAGAAGTTCGCGAGCTGTTTTGTGTAAGACTGGGTGAAGAGAGACTGACTGCTGCAGCAGATGAAAAAAAGGACCCTCAGGAAGAACCTGCTACAGACCCAGCAGCACGGAGACCACCCACAAGTGCGACCTGCACTTATTCCAGCAGAATAGACGTTTAGGATTCTCTTCCATGGTCATCATAGACCGACGGAGGCCGACGACGAAGGTCGTAAATCATTCGCCAAAACCGCAATCATGGAAGCGCAAAACCGCAATAATGGAATTGTGTTTTGACCGGGAACCACGAGCGGACCAGCGTCGCGTTCGTCTGACAATGACAAAGAGAAGTTCGCCAGGACGCTGCTGTGAAGAGGTAAGTGTTATAAGCTAAATTATTCTTTATACCTGAAAATTGTAATCAAAAATTACTTTTGACCGATCGGTAAATACCGTGAACGCCCCCCCCCCCGCTACTCTTCTGTAGTGAGGGGGGGGGAAGCCGCAGTGACTGCGCCGCGGTCGCCACATGAGTCTATTCTGTCATGTAGTGATGGCCGATGTCTGTCCTCTGTAGCGAGGGGGGGGGGGAACAACCCCCCCCCACACACACACACACAGCCCTGAGTGTCACCTTTCATTAGAGCCCAAGATGAAGCTTCTATATTGAATCATTCAAAAGTTACAGACGTTTTTCCAAACTGTGCCATTGGCACAATTTGGCACAGTTCAAAAACGCCTGGGAACTACCTAAGGAAAAAGCTGTGTAATATATTCATTTTTTGTGGTATTGTTACAAAATTTTGACCTCATCTGGATAACAGTTGTTTCTACATTTCTGTTGCATTTTCCAGCCCGGATCTGAAGCTGTGTGTTATTTGCAAGCATTTGTATCCAAAAAAACACCCAGGCCAAATTTATTTTCTTCAAGTTCAGTATGTTTAGATGACTGTAACTCAGTGGCAGGAGCACACTTAGAGAGATTATGACTGTTTTGCCAAAAAATTCAAAGTGTTTTCTTTTAAATGAGACTAACCCCATGAAGATGCTGCAAAGGGTTGAAGAACAGCTTTCAATTTACTTTGGGCACGTTATTTTTTGGCGTTTTTAGGGAAATTGACCGGAGTGCAAAGGGTTAATACTACACAAACAACGGCATATATAAAGTGGGAAGCTTTCAAAGCTTTTATTAGGGGGCATATTACTAGTTATACAGGTTCAAAATCTAAGAAGACCCGAGAGGAGAGAGTCCAATTGGAACGTAAAATAAAAATTCTTCAAGAAAATTTGTATGCAGGAAGTAACCCACAGTTAGAGAACGAATTACTGATTCTGAGAGCTGAATATGACAAAAAATCAGTGAATAAAGCTGCCTCGAGTCTTCTAAGATTGAAGCAAACTTTTTATGAACAAGGTGAAAAATCAGGAAAATTATTGGCATGGCAGATTAAACAATTAGAATCTAGAACACCAATTACCAGTATTATAAGTAATGGGCAGGTAGTTATAGTTAGAACTTAATAGTGCCTTTAGAGATTATTATGAAAAACTATATGATACAAAAAATGAAACTGACTTAACAAAACTAAATGGGTTTTTGGGTGGATTGTCTATACCGTGTATTCCAAATGAAAACAAGGAGATACTGGAGTCTAAAATTAGTCAAGAAGAAGTTGGGCAAGCCATTGATAATATGAAATCAGGAAAAAGAGCAGGACCAGATGGTCTTCCAGTTGACCTCTATAAACAATTTAAGAATAAATTAATAAAACCACTTTTGGAAATGGTTTTAGAAGCATTTCAAAATGGTAATTTACCATCATACATGAATAATGTCTTAATTATATTGTTGCCAAAACCAGGTAAACCCTCTAATAAATGTGAAAATATGAGACCAATAAGCCTATTAAATGCTGATCTTAAGATAATCTGTAAAATTTTGGCAAGACGACTACAAGAAATATTACCAAATATAATGGGAAGACAAGGCTTCCATAATGTAAGAAGACTATTTAATATTATTTATTCCAATAAAGAAGCACCGGATACAGCTCTCCTATCATTGGACGCTGAAAAGGCCTTTGATAGAGTTGAATGGCCCTTTCTTTTTGAAGTCCTACAAAGGTTTGGACTTGGAAATAATTTCATAAAATGGGTCCAGATAATATACAATAATGCTACAGCAGAAATCCTAACAAACAGTAATATCTCAAAATCAATAAAAATCAATAGAGGATGTCGACAAGGCTGTCCACTTTCACCTTTATTGTTTACTATGGCAATTGAACCTTTAGCGATGGCAGTACATTTACATCCACAAATATATGGAATTAAAGTAGGACCAACAGAACATAAAATCTCCCTGTATGCCGATAACATAATTTTGTTTATGTCGAATTTTAAAAAATCAATTCCGACCGTGTTAAATTTAATAAAGAACGTTGGGGAAATATCAGGATATAAAATAAAACAAAATCTTCAATATTAATGTTAAATGAGACCCAGAGAAATCATCCAGCTCCTGAGGTAAACCAATTCAATGTTGTAAATCAGTTTAAATATTTAAGAATTCAAATTTTGCCTAAACTAGAATCAGTTGCCAGTGCCAACTATGAAGCCTTAATGACAAATATTAATGAGTTGCTTCAGAGATGGATGTCACTACCAATGTCGATGATCGGGAGAATTAATATACTTAAAAGTAGTATCTTACCAAAAATACTTTATTTATTTCAAAACATTCCTTTACCACCACCTTCAGATCTATTCTCAAGAATTTAAAAAAAGTTAGTGGAATTTATATGGAACAATAGGAAGGCTAGATTACGTCTGTCCTTACTATATTTACCATTTGATCGTGGAGGTCTGAAATGTCCAAACTTTATGTTGTATTATTGGTCAGCACAACTGAGGTCTATGACATATTATTTTTCATCAAATAATCCTCCTCACTGGACTGAAATGGAATCATACAATTTACCTTTACCTCTTCCCTTAATCATATACTCAGACTCGGCTAAAAAATTACAGAAACAAGTTAAAAATCCAATTGTAAAGCACATGATCAAAATATGGTGTGAAACCAAAAAATATCTAAAAGAACCACACTCACTGTCACAATTTAGCCCAATATGGGGTAATCAATATTTTACACCAGGGAGAGCGGATGCTGTATTTAAAGTATGGAATTTAAAAGGGATTCAAAAGATTCAAGACTTATATTTGTCACGCTCAGATAACATAATGTCTTTTGAAGAACTGAGGATTAAATTCAATCTTAATAGAACACACTTTTTTAAAATATCTTCAGCTTAGAAATTTTATTCGTTCAAATCAAAATAATGCTCTCACCCGACCTACTTATTCATTTTTGGAAAAAATTTTCAATTCAATTCAATTCAACTTTATTTATATAGCACCATTTCACAACAACAGTCATCTCATAGCACTATCAACTGTAGGGGTGTCATAACTCTGGCTCTCACGAGCCAGAAAAGAGATACGAGGGCGACCAGTGAGTTGGCGTAATTTATTAATACAAACACACACACTACACTAAATAACAAACAGCAAAGTAAAGAGCCACGTGGGGCAAAAATACACACAGAACTGAGGATAACATACCACCCAGGGAGAAAGGCTAGAGAGGCGGCGAGGGAAAAACGCATGCCGAGTCGCAGCACTTACTTTGGGGAAGCGCCGAGGTAACGGCGAACTGAAGCTAGTCGTAGGAGCTAACAGTCATGGAAAACACAAGGCATGTCTTTCCATAGCGAGGTCGCAGCAACGAGTAACTCTCGGCTGCTCGCTTAAGTGGGGGAGATGATTGGGAATAGGAGACAGCTGTCCCAGCGCAGCTGAACTAGACAGCTGGCAATCAGCTGGGCGCTGTCAAAGAACGGGCCTTGGAAGACCCGGCACGGACTACCACGGAGCAGGAGCGACACTGGACAACCTGAACGCAGAGAAAGATAGCGTTCAGGTCGTGACAGTACTCCTCCACCGAGCCGCGCCTCCTGGAGCGGGCTAACCCCCCCTCCCCCCCCGAGGGAAGACCAGGGAGGGCGGTGGGGGCCAGATCTGGGAGAAAGGGAGGGACTAACTAACTACTAACTAACTAACTAACCTGCACTTATATAGCGCTTTTCTAGTCACAAAGACCACTCAAAGCGCTTTCATTAATACTAACCCTCTATTCTAAGGGCCTATAGGAAACAGATATCTAGGGACAATTTAGAACAGCCAATTAACCTAACATGCATGTTTTTGGCATGTGGGAGGAAACCGGAGAAATCCCGGAGTAAACCCACGCAACACGGGGAGAACATGCAAACTCCACACAGATCACTGTTGGTCGGGGGCTGGGATCGAACCCACGATCCCATGATCCCCACAATCCCCCGGCCAAGGGTAAACTGTGCTGCCGCAGTGCTAACCACTGCGCCACCGTGCAGCCCAGGGACCAGGAAAAGGAGGCAGGGAAGAAAGAAAAAAAAAAAACCTAGGTACAGTATAGGATCAGATACCATAATAATTTCAAAAACAGGAAAAAAAACCATCACCCCCTCCTCTGCAGAGGCCAGACGGTCTGTGCAGGTGACCACAGGAGGTGGGGAGAACAACCCGCAGAAATATAGCGACATAGTCACGGAAAAAAAAGGTTCACAATAACTTAGGACGAGGACAATGCAAAACTCAGTGAATATAAGGTTAAAGAGGATTTACCCATGTAACCCCGGCCAAGACAGAATATACGAAAAAAAGTTAATCCGGGCACAAGCCCTGAAAATAGAGCCTGGAGCTACCGATTGACATATAAACACAAAGGAAACCACTCCTCGATCATGAATTAGTACAACAGATATCACCAAACAGTGTGGAGGAGGAAAAAAATGCAGATAAACCAGGCTACTCTGAATGAGGCCAGGCAATGTGAAGCAAATGCAACTTAAGGGACAAATTAGAATAAGAGTACATACAGGGATAGTAAAACATAGAAAATAGTCTAAGGAAACGCTTGGTTGCAATGACACCACAATAAGGACTCTAGCACAGAAAGTTCCTCGATGTCCTGAATGAAATTAAATAATGAAGGGTAAATAAATGAGGCTACGAACAGTCAGTCAATCCTTCAGGAACGACAGCAGGTGGAGCAGGCGATGACCGCTTGTCCGGCGGGCGGCCCAAACTCCACCAAGCCAGGAACCACAACACCAGTTCGGGTGGCCTACCCAAGTCCCAGGCTAGAAGACACAGTTCCTCCGGAGGCCGACCCAGATCACCGAACCAGCCAGATGGCTCCCCAGACGGTCGTCCCGTGACCTCAGACCACGGAGAGCTGAGGGAGAAGTCTTGGCGCAGCTTCCTCCCTGAGGGAAATGGCAGGAGGAAACTGACCCAGGTGAGAAATACCCCAACAGTAGTAGGGGGAGAGGAGATGGAGGCAAGGGGCAAAGTCAGCCTGCCATCTAATAAGGGCAGGGGGAAACTGGCCCGGGTGAGAGGAACCCCAACAGCGGCAGGAGGAGAGGTGATGGAGGCAAGGGACGAAGTCAGCCTGATGTCAGGCGAACACAATCCTCCAGCTCCCACACTAACTGTTACCCGGGCCGGCGCAGCACCCCTGGTGGACCCCGATCGGGCCGGTGCAGCAGCCCCGGTGGACCCCGATCGGGCCGGCGAAACACTCCCGGTGGACCCCGATCGGGCCGGCGAAACACTCCCGGTGGACTCCAGCTGGACCGGCGAAACACCCCCGGTGGACTCCAGCTGGACCGGCGAAACACTCCCGGTGGACTCCAGCTGGACCGGGACAGCACTCCCGGGCGCAGCATCTGAGGCGAACACCGTGCAGAGAACCGGAACCTCCGAGATGGCACCCAGAGCAGGTTTGTCTCCGGTGACCCTGGGGAGAGGCTCAGAGGGACAAAAGGAACCGGAATCAGGATCACCGGCAGCGGCAGAGCCCGGCGGGACAGGCTCGAGCGCAGCAGATGGCTGCACCCGCCCCGCCCCCCCGAGAGACAGGCAATAATGCTCCAGAGAATGAATGAAAGAGGAAAAATAGAGCACTCGCCTGATCTTGGGTTCTACCGCCATCCAGGACTTCGATGCTCCGGGCTCAGCGTGGAGGACTCCGTCCTCCGGCTCCAACTCGACTGCGAATGGCTCCGCAGCCGGCATGATGGTTTCCACAGTCAAACGACCTCCAAACACCGAAGACCGCGTCGACAGCCCGCCTGGCGTGGAGGCAGGAGATCTGGACTCTGCTGGGCCGAACCATTCCTCCGTGGAGACCCGGGGACGCTTAATCGTCGGCGCTGGCTCCAACAGGCAGTTCGACCTTCTCCTCTGCCCATGACGTGGCTGCGGGGCTGGGGCAAAACCTTCCATGGCCGCAGGCCGCCTCCTCCTCGCGCGGCGGTGTACACCTGGCACCGGGGCACACTCAGGGGGAAGAGACACAGAGGACGCAGGTTCATATTCAATTTTTGCAGCGGGAGGAGAGAGCTCAGGGGACTGTGAACCCTGAACTCCTCCCCCAGGAATCAAACAAGGCAATTCACTCATAATGGGAGGAGAATGAAAGGACACTTGCCTGATTCCCGGAGGGCCGGTGGAATCCGCTACAAGGGACTTGAGTCTTTCCTCTCCCAGCCGGATAGAAGTGGAGGACCCCCCGGACAGACGAGGTGGTGCTACCCGCACCGGATCGGGACCGGGAACACCTGGAGATGAATTTGCGCCATTCCCAGCAGCCGGAGTGAATGACGAAGAGGGGGGTGAAACAGCTGAGGAGAGCCGGGGGCCCAAAGCTGACGGGACAGCGGGGAGAGCGGGCCCAAGAGCGGGAGCAGCTGATTCGCTTCTTCGGCAAGACACGGGAGCTACAGCAGGCTGGGAGGCGAAATTCATGTGGTTTCCTGGAGCGGGATCCGGACGGGGCTCTCGCTGAGATGAGCGGGGAATTTGGGAGCGACGTCTTCTGAATGTGAGATCGGGAAAACGCCGCTCCTGTGCAGTGAGCGAAGCCAACAGGTCAGCATATTCCGGATAATCGTTCAGCTCTGGGTTCTTCTCGACCAGCCTGACCGCCGCAATCACGTTCTTCATGGCTACGGGGGGAACGGCGGCGGAACAAGTGGCTGCCACTCGGTCCGCAATGCGCATCGCTTTCACTCTCATCTTCTCCGGGGGAAACCCGGTTGACGTCACTCTATCCTGGGGATCACCCCTGGGTGAGGCGAACTCCTGGACTGGATCGGCGGCAGGAGCGGGATTCCAAAGCGAGGAGCGATGGCGTCCTGTCTTCGGCTTCCTGCCGGAGTTCTCCTCCAGCCTACGGAGTCTCTCCCAGGCCACAGAGATGTCTGCCCTCCTCGCCTTAACCTCGGGGAGAAGGAAGTAGCGAGAAAAGTTGTTAATCATACCCTCGGCGAGCTCCAAGCGCCAGCGTATTTCGCTGGGAGAATCGTAGAGGTCCGTGGTGAACAGCGTTCCGTCCACAAGGTCCAGAGCCTCCGAGAGATCGTGGCCTGGGTGCCGCATGCGTCTCCTGGAGGGAGACATGATACAGGCCTGCCTGCACCCAGAGGAAGGGAAAAAAAACGTTGAGTCCCACAGCAAACCCACGGTCGCGGCCGTCTCAGTCTGGCTGTGACCTACTGTCATAACTCTGGCTCTCACGAGCCAGGAAAGAGGTACGAGGGCGACCAGTGAGTTGGCGTAATTTATTAATACAAACACACACACTACACTAAATAACAAACAGCAAAGTAAAGAGCCACGTGGGGCAAAAATACACACAGAACTGAGGATAACATACAACCCAGGGAGAAAGGCTAGAGAGGCAGCGAGGGAAAAACGCACGCCGAGTCGCAGCACTTACTTTGGGGAAGCGCCAAGGTAACGGCGAACTGAAGCTAGTCGTAGGAGCTAACAGTCGTGGAAAACACAAGGCATGTCTTTCCATAGCGAGGTCGCAGCAACGAGTAACTCTCGGCTGCTCGCTTAAGTGGGGGAGATGATTGGGAATAGGAGACAGCTGTCCCAGCGCAGCTGAACTAGACAGCTGGCAATCAGCTGGGCGCTGTCAAAGAACGGGCCTTGGAAGACCCGGCACGGACTACCACGGAGCAGGAGCGACACTGGACAACCTGAACGCAGAGAAAGATAGCGTTCAGGTCGTGACAGGGGGAACCCCCACAGTTGCAGAAAGACCCCAGCAATCAGGCAATCCCCTGTGAGCAAGCACTTGGCAACGGTGGAGATGAAAAACTCCCTTTTAACAGGAAGAAGCCTCCAGCAGAACCAGGATCAGGGAGGGGCAGTCATCTGCTGCAACTGGCTGGGGGGTGAGGGGATAGAGAAGAAGAAAAGAACAGACATGTAGAGAGCAAACAGCACGATGGGGACTCAATCTATGGGAGAGAACAAACAAATGTTAATGACCAGCAAAAAAAAATATTTCATTGAGAGTGAGGAAAGGAGTGAGGCCCAGTGCATTACTGGAGGTCCCCCGGCTGACTAAACCTATTAGCAGCATAACTAAGGGAGGGTTCAGAAACACATGGTCCCTCCCTAATTGTAGGCTAGATCAAAAAGGTAGGTTTTAGCCCTATTCTTAAAAACAGAGATCGAGTCTGACTCCCGAATCCAGATTGGCAGCTGGTTCCACAGGAGAGGAGCTTGATAACTGAAGGCTCTGCCTCCCATTGTACTTTTGGAGATTCTAGGTATTACAAGTAATCCTGCATTTTGGGAGCGTAGTGCTCTGTTAGGATAATACAGTAGTATCAGATCTTTTAAATAAAAAGGAGCCTGATTGTTTAGAGTTTTGTAAGTAAGAAGAAGGATTTTAAACTTAAATCTAAACTCTGTGGGAAGCCAATGAAGGGAGGCCAGAACAGGAGAGATATGATCTCTCTTTCTAGTACCTGTTAAAACTCTTGCTGCAGCATTTTGGATCAGCTGAAGACTTTTTAAAGATGTTTTAGGACAGCCTGATAATAAAGAATTACAATAATCTAATCTCGAGCTAACAAAAGCGCTGATCAGTTTCTCAGCATCACTCTGAGACAAGATGCTCCTAATCTTGGCAATATTACGCAAATGATAGAAGGCTGTCTTACAAACAAATTTAATATGTGAATTGAAGGACAGATCCTGATCAAAAATCATTCCAAGGTTCCTCACAGAGCTATTAAGAGAAAGAGTAACCGCATCCAAGCTGAAAGTTTGATTTGGAAAGGAATTTCTAAGGTTTTTTGGACCAACAAGAATGACTTCAGTCTTATCTGAATTTAATAGCAGGAAATTACAAGTCATCCAAGCTTTGATTTCCTTAAGACAGGCTTCTAACTTGGCTAATTGATTACTATCATCTGGCTTCATTGACAGGTATAATTGTGTGTCATCTGCATAACAATGAAAATGTATACAGTGCTTTCTAATAATGTTGCCTAACGGAAGCATATATAAACTGAAAAGAGTAGGGCCTAGCACAGATCCCTGTGGAACTCCATGACTAAGCTTTGAGCTGAAAGAAAACTCATTATTTACATGAACAAACTGGAACCTATCAGATAAATAAGATCTAAACCACTGCAACGAAGTTCCATTAAGTCCAACATAGTGTTCTAATCTATCAAGTAGAATATTATGATCGATAGTATCAAAAGCTGTACTAAGGTCTAAAAGGACAAGTACAGAAACTAGTCCATTATCAGATGCGATGAGGAGGTTGTTAGTGACCTTTGCAAAGGCTGTTTCAGTACTATGATGGATTCTAAACCCAGATTGAAACTCTTCAAGTAAACCATTTCCCTGCAGGTGGTCAAATAATTGCATAGCAACAACTCTTTCTAAGATTTTTGAAATGAAAGGCAGATTAGAGATTGGTCTATAGTTAGCTAAAGCTACTGGATCTAGCGTTGGCTTTTTGAGTAAGGGTTTAATTACAGCCGTTTTAAAAGCCTGCGGTACATGGCCTAAAGTTCATGAGGAATTGATTATATGAAGAATAAAGCTACCAATAAGTGGGAAGACTTCTTTAAATAACCTGGTAGGAATAGGGTCTAAAGACAAGTTGAAGGTTTGGATGAGGAAACTATTTTGTCTAACTCACAAAGGTCGATTGGAGTAAACTCATCAAGACAGACATCATTAGAAGGAGTTGTAGTAGTTACAGTATTTAAGTTAACTGTGGGAAGAATCTGATTGATTTTATCTCTGATGGATGAAATTTTATTATTGAAAAAATTCATAAAGTCCTGACTAGTAAGCTCTAAGGGAATGCTAGGATTGACAGAGTCCTGACACTTTGTCAACCTGGCTACAGTACTGAAAAGAAACCTGGGATTATTCTTGTTCTCTTCTATTAATGCAGAGTAATAACTCGTTCTAGCTTTTCTAAGAGATTTTTTATAAATTAAAAGATGATTTCTCCAAGCTAAATAGATTTCATCTAAATTAGTGGAGCGCCATTTTCTTTCTAATTGACAAGTCTTCTGTTTTAAGCTACGAGTTTCTGTGTTGAACCAAGGAGTTAGAAATCTCTGATTAGACTTTTTCTTTTTTAAGGGGGCCACCAAGTCTAAAGTCTGATGCAGAGAAGCTGTAACACTATCCACCATGTTATCAATTACAGAAGGAGCAAGCTGTCTATAGCTTATTTCCGTTGTGTTGACACATGGCATAGAGGAAACAATCTGCATAAATTTGGTAACAGCATCATCTGAGAGGCATCTACTGTAATAATATTTTTCTTTAGGAGCCAGATAGTCAGAAATAGTAAAATCAAAGGTTAACAGACAATGGTCTGAGAGTACAGGGTTATGAGGAGACACTACAAGATTTTCTATTTCTATGCCATATGTCAGAACAAGGTCCAATGTATGGTGGAGGTAATGAGTAGAATTTCCTACTTTCTGAGAAAACCCAATCGAGTTTAATATTAAATTAAATGCCACATTAACCCCTTGCACTCCGGGCAATTTTCCTAAAAACGCCAAAAAATAATGTGCCCAAAGTAAATCGAAAGCTGTTCTTCAACCCTTTGCAGCATCTTCATGGGGTTGGTCTCATTTAAAAGAAAACACTTTGAATTTTTTGGCAAAAAAACCATAATCTCTCTACGTGCTCCGGCCACTGAGTTACAGTCATCTAAACATACTGAACTTGAAGAAAATAAATTTGGCCACGGTGTTTTTTTGGATACAAATGCTTGCAAATAGCACACAGCTGTCCGATCCAGCTGGAAAATGCAACAGAAATGTAGAACCAAGTGTTATCCAGCTGAGGTCCAAATTTTGTAACAATACCACAAAAAATGAATATTTTACACAGCTTTGTTCTCAGGTAGTTCCCAGGCGTTTTGGAACTGTGCCAAATTGTGCCAAATGGCACAGTTTGGAAAAACGTCTGTAACTTTTGAATAATTCAATGTAGAATCTTCATTTTGGGCTCTAATGAAAGGTCACATTCAGGGCTGTGTCTGTGTGTGTGTGGGGGGGGGGGGGGTTTGTCCCCTCGCTACATGATGGATTACACTCGTTGCATGTTTCCACAGCTGCGCAGTCAGCGCGGCTTCCCCCCGCGGACGGGGGGCGTTCGGACCGTGAACGCACCCCCCCGCTCCTCTTCTACAGCGGGGGGGGGGGGGCCTTCACGGTCCGAACACGGCAAATGAACCGTTTATCGCGGCGCACACACTTCGTACTTCGTGTGTACGCCGTACAGTTGTAATTTACCGATCGGTCAAAAGTCATTTTTGTATTACAGTTTTCAGGGAGAAATAATAATTTAGCTTATAACACCTTACCTCTTCACAGCAGCAGAGTCCTGGCGAACTTCTCTTCCCCATTGTCAGACGAACGCGACGCTGGTCCGCTCATGGATCCCGGTCAAAACATAATTCCAATATTGCGGTTTTGGTGAATGATTTACGACCTTTGTCGTCGGCCTCCGTCGGTCTATGATGACGGAAGAGAATCCTAAACGTCTATTCTGCTGAAATGAGTATAGGTCCCACTTGTGGGTGTTCTCCATGCTGCTGGGTCTGTAGCAGGTTCGTCCAGCGTCCTTTTTTTCATTTGCTGCAACAGTAAATCTCTTTTCACCCAGCCCGAACTTCTGTGCTTCAATTGGCTCCTGCATTCACAGTAGGCGGGTCGTCCTTCCTAGGTTTTCATTCATTGGTTCTTCAAGGTTTCAGAAACCCAATTCAAGGCTCTTATTAGTCGAATGAGAGGTCAATCAGATGAACTAATCTGTTCGTGGCTGTGTCTGCAGCTTTTTTTTTCAGTGGCGCTTGGACGCCAACACCAACTACATCACCACCATGAGGACCATGCGTCCAAGAGCGCACGAGGACGCACGAGTGCGCCCTCCTGTGCCCTAGGACGCAGAGACTTGCCCGCCCGCGGAACAACGGAGCGCAAGTGGTTAAGGCAGTCACTATCTACATCCACATGTATATTAATGTCCCCTACTATAATTATTCTATCAGATTTCAGCACTAAATCAGCTAAGAAGTCAGCAAATTCGGATAAAAATTCTGAGTAGGTTGATGGGGGATGATAAACTATGGCAAATAAAATTGGGTTTAACCTAAAATTGCTAAAGTGCCCAATACTGAGGACCAGGCCCTCAAAGGAATTGAGGGCCTGGTCAAAAAAAAAAAATTTGATTGAGTTTGATTTTGATGAAAGATAGTAAGTAAATTTTGATGAAAGATAGTAAGAGAAAGGGTATTATTTCAGAGTTTTACAACTCATTGACACTATTCTCAAGTGAAAACTCACAGAAAAGACTGAATTATTGGAAAGAAGACCTGCAAATTGAAATTTCAGAGGAACAATGGGAAATGGCTTGTGCAGGAGCTCAAACCAAATCAATAAATGTACGTCTTAAACTGATACATTTTAAATGGTTAATGCGGATGTATGTTACACCAGTGGAGTTAAATAGATATAACAAAAACATACCAGATACATGCACAAAATGTATGGAAAGTAAAGGAACCCTATTTCACAGTTTATGGGAATGTAGAAAAATCAGAATGTTTTGGGAAGAGGTGAGGGTAACAATTGAAAAAATAATTTCAAAACAAATCACATTGAACCCTAAACTGTTTTTGTTGGGTCTGTATCCAGAAAAACATAACTTTAATAAGAGTGAAAGAGCATTCATAGACCTCGGTTTGCTTAATGCTAAAAAATGTATTGCACTACTGTGGAAAAAGACTCATAGACCAGATGTGACTCAGTGGTTAAGACAGATGTTAACAAACCTTCCACTAGAAAGAATAACCTATTGTGATATCCTACCTTGTAGCAATGATCACACTTGAGTTATTTCTTTGGCTAACTCTGGCCATTTATTCTGCAACACACACAACAATGACTGAACATGGATTCTGCGCGGGGTTTTCACACTCTTGTTCTAATGTGTCCCCTTAGTAGTAGTGCTGAACAATACAGGTAGTTCCCCCTAGAGGCAGGTGCCAGTAATGTTTTAATTTAGACTTGCAGTCTACCACATCCCTCCCCTGTAGATTAAACTATTCTTAATTACACTAGCCAATTATACTAGACATCCTGGAACTCCCATTTAACCCTAAACTATCACAGTTACTTTTTAACTTCTTAAACACATGTGCCATACACATAATTTCTTTCTCTTTTTTTTCACATGTATAACACACATAACAGTCTAACTGGGGAATTGGTTTGACTACCGCATCCCAGTGAGGTTCCAGGACGCATTCTTGTCCTGTGGCTGGGGAACTCACTACTGACTAAGTATAGTCCTTCAAGTAGTCTGGAGCTTTCCTAGCTCGCTGAGATCTTCTCACGGCGGGTGAGCCAACTGCAGGTGACGACTCAGACTGCTCCATTGTTTCGTCTGCTGCAGTGCTGCCCGTAGAATCTGCAGAGACGGGTACCTCAGGTTTCACCTGAAGTGGTGGTTCGTTGATGCTCTCCTCAGAATGGTTGTCAGACAACACCTCTGGTGCCATCGGCAGGGGAATGGAGCTCCTACCACGAACTTGGTCGATGTGTCGCCTCACCACTTGTCCATGGCCTAATGTCACCTTGAATGACACAGGGCCTGTCTTTTCTGTTATTTCTCCTGGTACCCAGGCTGGTCCTGAGCCAAAGTTGCGGGTGTAGACCACGTCTCCTTCTCTCAGTATTCTCTCTCTAGCATGCATGTCATGATAACCTTTTTGTTTCTCTTGTTTATCATGCACTTTGTTTCTGAAGTCTGGATGTATTAAGTCAAATGTTGACCTCAACTTCCTTCCACACAACAGCTCAGCTGGTGACTTGCCAGTTGTAGATTGGGGTGTTATTCGATAGCTGAACAGAGCTCGCGACATTCGGGTTTCAATAGAGTCTCCTGCCATCTTTTTCATGAGTGACTTGAACGTCTGCACGGCCCTCTCGGCTAAGCCATTAGAAGAAGGATGGTATGGCGCAGTCGTGATGTGACGTATGCCATTCTTTTCAGAAAACTCTTGGAACTGTTCACTCGTAAAACATGTACCGTTATCTGATACTATGATTTCAGGTATGCCATGTTGGCTGAAACTCTTCCTAAGACATTCAATGGTAACAGTAGAAGTAGAGCTACTCACAGAATATGCATCGATCCACTTTGAGTATGCGTCAACTATGATCAGGAACATTCTTCCCATCCATGGACCTGCGTAGTCAATGTGAATTCTTCTCCATGGTTTATCTGGAACTTCCCAGGGATGTAGTGGGGCTGCTGGAGGACTGTTCCTGTTCTCCTGGCATGCCGCACATGACTTCACAAGCGCCTCCACCTCTGCATCCATGTTGGGCCACCACATGTAACTCCTCGCCAACGCTTTCATGCGAGTGATGCCAGGGTGTGCTTGGTGTAGTTGTTGCAGTAAGGCATTCCGACCAGGTGGTGGAACAACCACGCGTCCTCCCCACAGGATACAACCTTCCTGGGTGCTGAGCTCATCCTGTCGTCGGGCATAGGGAATGAACTCAGGACTGTTCATCTTCGGCCATCCTCGCAAGATGTATTCTCGCACTCTTGCTAGAACAGGGTCTTTGTCTGTCCACTTCTTTATTTGTTGTGCGTTCACCAGGGGCACGCCGATATCTTCAAACAATAGCACTCTCTCCTCCTCCTCAGGCGTGCTGTCTCTTCCTCCATCCAAGGGTAGCCTACTCATCGCGTCAGCATTCGTATGGTCCCGTCCGGCTTTGTAAACGATGGTGTACTCATACGCTGCTAATGTAACGGCCCATCTCTGAATTCTCTGAGATGTCATCTGGGGTATGGCTCTCATTTCACTGAACAGTGAAATTAGTGGCTTGTGGTCAGTCACTATAGCAAACTGTCTCCCGTACAGGTATTTGTGGAACTTTTTTACACCAAATACTACTGCAAGGCCCTCCTTGTCTAGCTGGGAGTAGTTTTTCTCAGCTGCACTAAGAGTTCTTGAGACGAACCCTATGGGTCTCTCTGAGCCATCCTCCATACGATGAGAGAGTACAGCTCCCACACCGTAGGGTGATGCGTCACACGCCAGGATGAGTGGTTTGTTTGAATCATAGTGCACTAACACACTACAGGACTGAAGTAGCGCTTTGGACTCTTCAAACGCCTTCTGCTGCTTGACCCCCCATGACCATTTTTCTTCCTTCTTAAGTAAGGTATGTAGTGGTGCCAGCAGCGTGGAGAGCTTTGGGAGGAACCTATGGTAATAGTTCAACAAGCCCAGGTAGGCTTTTAACTCAGTAACATTTTGTGGCTCAGGCGCCTCCGCAATGGCTTCCACTTTGTCTGTTAGAGGGTGTAGACCACTGGCGTTGATCTTGTGGCCTAGGAACACCACCTCTTTTCCCATGAACTCACACTTGCTTCTTTTCAACCTCAGACCGCTTTTCTCCAACCATTGAAGCACTTCCTCCAGCGTTTTCAGATGTTCTTGTTCATTTGATCCTGTACAAAGGATGTCATCCAAATAAATGGCAACATTCGGAATTCCACCTAGGATGCCCTCCATAGTTCTCTGGAATATAGCAGGACTGGAAGCTACTCCAAATGGTAAGCGTGTGTAGGTATATGAGCCTTTGTGTGTATTGATGGTTACATACTTTCTTGATTCTTCTTCCAGGACTACCTGTTGGTAAGCGTGACTCATGTCTAATTTCGTGAAGTGTCGGCCGCCATTCAGCTGTGCGAAGAGGTCCTCCACTTTAGGAATTGGATACTGATCCACCCGTGATGCTCGATTGACAGTGAGTTTGTAATCTCCACATATTCTAATGGAGCCATCCGGCTTTCGCACTGGGACTATGGGCGCCGCCCATTCTGCAACCTGCACTGGCTCAATGATCTTGTCATCCAGCAGCCTCTGTAGCTCGCTTTCGACCAGTGGCTTGACTGCATAGGGCACCGGTCGGGGTTTGCAGAATCGTGGTTGGGCCTCCTTGTCCACATTAATCTTTGCAGTGACACCTTTTAGCTGTCCTAAGCCTTCTTTGAACACCTCGGCGTGTCTTTCGAGGATCTCCTCCAGCTGCAATTTGGGCTGAGATTCCACCTTATTCACCAACTGATCAATCATGGCCAGTTCTTGTAGCCAACTTCGCCCTAGTAGATTTGGTCCTTCGCTCCCAACTACTACTACAGGTAAGTCCTTTTCTTTGTTTTCATGTTGCACCTTCACTTGTGCCATGCCTAGCACGTCTAGCTTCTCTCCTGTGTATGTTTTTAATTTTAATGAACAAGGATTTAATTCTGCTGTGTCTGTTTTCTTCCACAGTTGTGTATATTGCTGTTTACTTAATATGGTTACTCCACAGCCTGTATCAACTTCAAATGTTACTTTCATTCCATTAACATTCATGGTACGCGTGATGGGCGCTACCTTGGTCAGCTCCTCTGACGTGTTGTAAATTGTGTGAAAACCCATGTCTTCTGTATCACTTTCTCCCTCCCCTCCAAGTTGATTCGCTCGCTGTTCCTTTCCTGGGCCCTTGTTTTCATTCTTTTGCCCTTTAACTGTTGCCTTCTGCACCTGTGCATTGCCCACCTTTGTTCTACATGCTTTCTTAATGTGCCCTCGCTTGCCACAATTATGACACAGCTCAGTGGCAAATTTGCACTCGGCGGCATTGTGCTGGCCTTTGCAGCGATAACAACGGGGGAATTTGCGCTGAGTTTTGTCAGTCGACACTTTGTGGACACCTACTTGGGTCTTAGGCACACAAACATGCGTTGCTGTGTCCTCTGTTAGCTTCCCTTGCATTTCTCTCACATCTTCAGATTCATGAGGAAAAGCTTCTTTCTCTCGGCGCCACACCAGTCGGCTGCCTTTTGCAACAGCGGCTCGATTCTGAGTTTTTTTTCCCTTCCTCTCTCTTTTGATCACTTTTTTTTTTTTTTTCACCCCACTTATATCACGGACACACAGAT